>OX415249.1:41674143-42917888 GCA_948329865.1 Linaria vulgaris
CTCTGGTCGCTCATCTTTGGGTGGCGAAATTTTCCTTCATCACCACGCTTGCTGTGAAATTGAATTGGCAATTTTCTGTAAAATGCATGCATCAATCGTTCCATCAGGATCTTATGGTCACGGAGTGTTGTGAGGGTAAGACGTCTTGTTTCATTATCCTCGGTAAAAAGTTTGAACGTTTGTAGGAAATTGTTGCTAATTAAAAAAACCAGTGTCATGAAAATAAATTGGTGGCGTCTTTACCTTGTACCATGGGGTACCTCCCGCTCCACCAATCAATATTTTGGCTTGTTTTATTCCTCTTTTGAAAATAATAATCTTCTTCGAGAAATCTCGTCCAGCAACTGCTGGTAAATTTTCTCCGATATCTTCAGGAAAAACTCTTGGTTTGGCTGTGCAAATACCAGCTCTTGAGTCGATATACGCCGCGAAGTATTCGGCTCAGAATTTCTCGTACAACATTCCTACTGGGATGTATATTGAGAATGGACTAGTGCTAATTTGAATCTGTATCTCTTCCCGTCCACTGTGAATTCCATTCCGTTCCGTAATCTTTCCCAAGGTTTGTGATCCTCAAGAAATTATATTTCCATAATTAGTTGTTTTGGGTTTTTCCCTGCTCGCCCACTGATGGTGAAATCCATTCCACCTAATTTTAGGTTTCCTTGATATCTTTCCACTAAGGGCTGCTTCATATAATGTAAGGCGTCACAAGGAAGGGTATTATCCTTATGAGTGATGTCAAAGATTACCTTGACCTTGCACCATCCTCCTGGACATTGGAGTTCTCATTTAGTTGTAAATCTTCTTGGTTCAATTAAAACTTCAACAATTGGTTTCTTTCCCCATGTTAGGTTGTGCATCCTATTTTTATGGAAAGAAACTCTTCTGGGCTCCAACCCCTGACTAGTATTCTTGTTGAATATTGGTCGATCTGGTATTATCATATCCATCTCATGGATATGAGGAAGATCGAAAATCTCTGGAGGATGAAGTGGCTCATCATTGCTTAGACGGCGCCATGGATTCTTAATGAGGATGTTATCTAATAGGATGTGTAGTTGTGTTTCTGTTGCTCCTTTTGTTATTTAGTTGCTTTGTTCCGTATTACGGTGATACATTTGCCAATTGCTTGAGTTCATGAAAGATTTGATAAAAAAATGGGTTTTAGTTTCATGTAATCTATGTACTTTTACCATTGAGCGAAAGTTTTAAAGAATTCTTCTAATTTAGCACTCTGAATTCTTTTTAAAGGAAGTAAAGAACGGTAATCAAACGTGGCCCAAATAGTTTCTGTTCGACCCTGCTAACTGAACCTAAATGGAAGAAAGAAAGTTCTGTAAAAAAAGGAAAAGTAGAGGGTACTACATATAAGACCGAGTGATCTACCCAATCACACGATCAATCACAAGGAAACCAAGCATCTAAGAGATTTTATAGAAGCGCCCCAAATATTTAGCCAAATTAGCTAGATAAGTGTCATCAAAACTAAGGGCACTTTCCCGCAAATGTAATGACCGCCCGTGAGAGTAAGGTCTCTTGAAGTCACACCTAAAGACATAGTGTGCAATCCAAATACCCTCTCCCACATAGGGAGACCAAGACACTTCCGAGATAAGCGCGCTTCCCCAAAATTGTGTACACCCCCCGTGAGAGTAAGATACTTAGTAGTCACACCCAAGGATAGACTATGCAATCCAAGCACCCTCTCCCACATAGGGAGGCATAGACAATTTCGATCGAAGCAAGAGGTACTAACACTATTACAAAAAAGCATATCTCAAAAGAGGATACCTCATAAAATAAAATAATCTAGGAAAATAAATAATAACATATGGCTTATTACAAGAATTTTTCCATCTAAACCTATCAAGTAAGATTCTCCAACCAAGTCTTCGAAATTGTCCTTTGCTAGCTTCTCCAATCTTCATGAATTATAATTAGGGTTGCAAAGAGAAGTCCAATTAAGCTTGTCCTTTTTTAGTAGAACCTGAACCTTTTGACTTGCCAAATTGCTCGGATATCGGCCATTAATGCGAAGGATGCATGCCTCATTAGCAAGTTGATCTGCTACTTGGCTACCTTCTCTATAGGTGTGGTGCATGGAACCATTAACCAAAATCAAGAGTGTACTAATCTCCTCTACTTGTTGAATAATCTTCCACGGGCCTCCCTTCCTAGTGTTCACAATGGGAATGGTAATAAGAGCATTCGTTTCTATATCCACATCATTTAAGCCAAGAGTATGACAATGTTTGAGGCCTTGATGAATGGCCAAGAGCTCCTTCCACATTGGTCATTGGCTCCAAAGCAACATGACAAATGCAAGCACAATTACCTAAATGGTCGCGAAGAACCCCTCCACCTTTGGCCAATCTAGGATTACCCTTCGAGCTTCCATCCGTATTAAGCTTCCAACGACCCTCTCTTGGCTTCGTCCATATAACTACAATGGGGGGTTTGGGACGGGTCCTTGTAAGCTTAATCCGTCACAACTCAACCACATACTTGGAGCCTTGCCATAACTTCTCACAAAACAGTTTTATGGTGAATAAATCAAGAACATGTCGAACCACCTTATGAATAATACTATTAGCATTCATAGGGACATCATCATGTCGAGCCGAGTGGGGTGTGATGTCTCGCATTATCCAATAAGCAATTAAATATTTCGAAGAGATAAAAATAGGTTGCTTGATATGAAAATTGCGAAAAAAAGTATGACCATACCTCTTGAGAAAGTTGGCTTGACCAAAAGACGTGATCCATAGTTTCAACATTGACAACAATTGCATTGTGAGACTAGTACCATGCGATTTCCAATCTTTTGATCCATAGGGAGGAGGTTTTGCACATAACACCGAGTAAAGACAGATATATTTGGGAGGAGGAGGTTGTGCCAAAGGAATCTATATATGCTGAATGGAACATAAGGTTCACAAATGGAGCGCCGGGTGCATTTAGTAGAGAACATACCATTAGCATCGAGCTTCCAAAGCGGTACGTCTCAACCCTCTTGTCAAATGGTATGGTCTGTAACCCTCATGACTTTATCATCATCCAACACCTCCTCAAGCTTCACAATATCCCATTCACCATCCAACCAAAAATCACAAACTCGAGAATGGGAAATAACATGTGCACCATCACGGGGTTGAAGTAGACCGCCTTTCAACCAATGATTAACCCAAAAAAGGGAAGTATCGTTCTTGATATTCCAAAAAATATGCGGTTGAGCTTTAAGGGCTGACTTAACCAATCTCTTCCATCCTCTAGATTCCCAAACATTGGTACTAAAGTTCGGCTCATGTATAGTATACCTCACCATCATGTACTGCGCCCACAACGAGTTTTGCAACCTAAACCTCCACCAAAGCTTGAGACCAAATGTTTCAATTAAGCAAGCAAGTGATGAGATATTAAGACATCCCATTGCAAACGGTTTGCAAATTTACTCACAACTTCTCCATTGTAGCCTTCTTGTTTCCTCGGTGGAGCCCCAAAGAAACCGAGCAAACAACCTCTCCAGATCATCAAGAACGCTCGCCGAAGGTTCTAGAACTTGAGAAAGATAGACCGGAATAGAACATAGGATACTTTTGATAAGGTTAAGACACCTGCCAAAATTAAGGAAATTCAACTCCCAACCGCTTATAAGACCACAGATTTGGTCAAGCCACCTAGTGAAGTATTAATATTCCATTCGACCACGAATGATAGGAGCACCAAGATAGGTCATGGGGAACTCACCTTTCTTAAAGCTGGTAAGATCGTGAATAGCATGAGAATGACCACCTTTAACATGAGGCGATGGGATGAAGCAACTCTTGGCCACATTGATAAGTTGATCCGAGACCATTTCGTAGAGATATAAGAAATCAATAAGCTTAGCTCATACCCTTCACAAATAAAATAATCACCAGAACCCCTGTGAGGCTTTCATTAAAACCTTTTTTTATGAGCCCATTTACCTATCCCGTGTAGCCACAAACAGTTATCCTACCCTTCTAGAGATTGATTTGCATTTAGGAACTTGAAATGGAAGGAAATATGTGGAAAACAAATATTAAAAAAAAGAAGAGAAATATGAAGATCACCCATCTGGTACATATGAATAAGTTTGGGGGAAGTATGAAAGAAATGAAAAAGAAAAAAAAAAGGAGAAAGAAATGTGGGATATGAAATGTTGTGAAGAAAGAAAAGGAGAAAGAACCGAACGAAGTGCAAGAGATTTCTGAATGTAATATTTTACGTCTCTAGCTCTGCTTTTAGTTATCCTTCAGTGAGCCCATACCTGAGCCTAATGTTACAAGCTGAAAAAGTCCTATTGATCTATAGTGAATCTTATTCAGATTAGCAGAGAGATAGTGTGAAAGTTATACATATGGAGTTAGAATGATTAACTTTGGTGAACTTATCCAAGTAAACTCAATAATCATTGCATTTATTGTGAAAACTTGATTAACCGCTAGGTTGTGAACGAGTGTGTCATTGCTCTGATTCTTTGCATTCTCATCAAATAGTAAAGAAACTCTCAAAATTGAACCATGATTTAAATGATAATGTGAAATAATTTTTTATTCTGTCTTTGTTTTTTTTTTAAGTCTAGAACGTTGCGTTGTTTGCTTTAAGCATTTTGCTCGAGGACAAGCAAATGAACAAGTTTGGGGGTGTGATGAGCTTGGAAAATACTCATCATTATCATACTTTTACACTTGTTTAATTGATTATTCTTGATAGTTTTGTGGTACTTTTATGTTTGTTTTCATATTTAGTAGGTTGAAATATGATTTGTCAATCAAGAACTGAAACTTCAAAAGTTCTCCGACACGTGTGTAGATTGAGTTATGTTTGATACTTTATATCAATGGAAAGCCACAGATGTCTAGTTTCCAACGCAACAAGTGGTTTGTGATTCCGACATCTTGAGAGAAAGTTATGACCAAAACGGTGATGTTGCACAAAGCTGAAATGTACATACGCAACTCGCGCGCTCGATGACCGTCGGATCAAAATGGCTAATTAATGGTCGATATTCAGTCTTGCAAGCATCCAAATAGAAGACTCTAGAGTGTCATGACTTTTGTGATCAATAATTCATCAATTAGATGACTTTTGTGATCAATTAGATGACTTTTGTGACAACTTTGGACCATTGGATCAAAACGAGATGAACGGTTGAGATGTCGTCTTATGCTTTTACTTCAACTATAAATAGACCTCACATTTTCCATATTTCAACACACCAATCTTCTTCATTCTCTCTTCACTTAGTAGTCTTTCTATAGTAGTAGTATTCACTAGTAGTTTGTAATTTTGGAGGAGTAATTCGGAGTTTGTACGGGAGAGTCCACCGGAGGCTTTACGGAAGTAAGAATCTGTAACGATCTGTAAACTATCTTTACTTTTCTCTCTCTACTTTATGATGTTATATTTATCTTATAGTCTTGTTCTATATTCTATTATGTGCTAAATTTACTTTGCTGGGATAGTGACGTAGCCTAATTACGATGATCTAACCTTTAATTAAAACGTATTGTTACGATGTCAAAATAGTTGGTGTATTTATTTGTGAATATAATGCTTCTAAAATTCTGGCCAACTTTTAGATGAACTAAGAATCGAATTGAAACCGAGAGGAGATTTTCGTGAAATAGCTTTGAAGTAAATACCGTGAATTCTTAATAGAATAGAAATATATCTATCGTTTTCACGTGGTTAATAAAATCATCACCGAACATACATGTGCACATCTTCGTAACTAGACTCATTTTCTAGTTGTAAAGCTGTAAAATTTATGTATAACTTGAGAAAAAGTATATAAAGCATAAATGATGATAACCAACAACAATTTTGAACGTGAAACTCGTAATAATATGCTTAATTAAAAGTTAGATCAGACTAATGACAGTGAAATCATGATTCTCAACTCTTCTCTCATTGTCTACTCTTATTTATTGAAATACCTTTGTTATTCTATTGTCTCAACGCCCCACTTTGTTAAATGTTTTTACTGTAGTTAGTAAATTGTTAATCTTTTCTCTTGAACAATCTGAAATTCGATTTCTCAAATAAAACTAGAGTTAGTTAATTTTGGTAATTAATTATTTATTCCTCATGGAATCGACAACCCTATCTATCACTTTATTACTTGTTACGATTTCGTGCACTTGCGAATTTAACCACAACAAGTATGGTTAATGGATAATTGTTCAACCCTGGAAAAATATGAAGGGTAGTAGAACGGTTACTAATCCGCGGATAAAAGAGTCGGAAAAAGGAATCTTGGAGGAGAATAACCGCGCAGGGATGCAACTCTCGAGGGATAAGGAAACAAATGAAGAGGGAAAAAAAAGAGTCCAACTTGAACTCTCTTAGAAGGAAATCCTCATCAAAACAATTCAGCGGACAAGGAAACAAATCACCTAATGTGAGTAATAATCCTAACCAGCGGAAAATTCTCCCAAGATCGACTCAAGTCGCGAACGCGAGTAAAAAGCGCATTCAGCACGGCAAATCCTTTCTCGATTCTCCAAGAGAATATTGATCCGGAGAAAAGTCAACATCAGCCCCCGACTCTCAGAAATTTAGCCCTTATCATGTTCGGCCAAAAGCATGCTAACTTATCACGCGTTTTTCAGAAACCTAATAGGACGATGGGTGGAAGTCCCGGATTTCGTTACGAGAATACACCGCTTTCAGGGCCTCTTGACGATGTTACGAACCCGACAGAGCGACAAATTAGTTCATGTGATAATAATTCCACAACTCATATGGGAGGTGGAAGTAAGGATGATGTTGGCGATAAGTCGATGGGAATTTATGAGGCAGATGTATCTCTTAATTGAGACAATTCGCCAACTGATTGTGACATGGAAGGGTCACGTGATTGATCAACCCGTCCAACTAAATCAATTGGATTTAATGTCGATTAAAATTGTGTCGTGAAATTGTCAAGGCGCAGGGAATGATGAATTCCGGAGGAATTTTTGAGAGTTTGTCAGGGTTCATACACCGACGGTTGTATATATCTTAGAAACACGGGTTAGTGACGCAATTGCGAGTGAGATAGTTACCACTCTTGGATATTCACGGTATGTGATTGCCCCGACAAGCAGAATGATGGGAGGAGTGTGGATGCTTTGGCAAGAAGAGGAGGTTGAGGTCGACATTTTAGACATTAACTACCAAGCTATTCACGCGCGAATCAGACCGCGCACCGGGGAACTATTGCGTGTGACTAGTATGTATGTGCAACCACGAAGGGAGGACAAAGTGAAGGCTTTTGATAACTTGATATTGCAGTCTACGTAACACTCGGATCCATGGTTAGTGACGGGAGATTTTAACGAGGTATGTTATGCGCACGAAAGAATGGGAGGCCGACCGATTCCCTTAAATAGGCTAAATTTTTTCCGTCAATACCTCAAAAGATGCGGCCTCATTGATCTCGGATTTCAAGGACCGGTGTTTACTTGGACGAATAAAATGGAGGACGGGGAAAATATAAAAAGTCGAATTGATCATGCAGTGTCGAATGAAGCTTGGATGGATAGATTTCCAAACTATGAAGTTTTTCATACTACCCGAATGTGTTCCGATCACCAGCCGGTTCTTTCTTGCTGCAAGAGTAGGGGAAGACGAGCCAAAAAAAAGCCATTTAGGTTCGAAGAATGTTGGTTTTATAATGCTGAATGTGAATTGTTGTTGAAGAAAATTTGGGATGACAAAATAAACCTCCTGGAAGCAATAAAAGAAATTCCTAAGGTACTTGAACCATGGAACCGTGAGAGGTTTGGGAATATCTTTCAACGCAAGAGAAGGATCAATGCAAGATTGCTGGGAATTAAAAAACAATTGTCGCAGCGGCCGAATGGTTTTCTTACCAATCTTGAATCCGAATTGATCCGAGAGATGAACGACGTCTTCAAACAAGAAGAAATATTTTGGTTTCAAAAATCGAGGACTAAATGGATTCAAGTTGGTGAAAGAAATATGAAATTCTTCCACCGCTATGTCATGATAAAAAGGCGACGTAACAAAATTATTACTCTCAAGATTGATAACTTTTTGGGTGAGAGATGAGGAGCAGCTGCGAACGCATGCTAGGCAATATTTCGAGGGCCTTTTTTCTGGAGGAAGTGATCGCAACGGGAGCAATAAGGGGCTGTTGGGACAGTCGCGCTACCAAGCGGTAATTTCGAGGGCCGAACATGAAGCCTTAACATCGATAATAGGCGCAGATGAGCTCAAGGTAGTGGTATTCGCTTCGCATCCGTATAAAGCGCCAGGACCAGACGAATTACAAGCCATATTTTATCATAAGAGCTGGGGATGGATACAGGATTCCCTTCTGTCTTTTGCCAAAGGCGTGTTCCGTAATAAAAAGTTCGACAAGCAGATTTGTGAAGCTTTTCTATGCCTAATCCCCAAGGTAAAGAATCTGGAACTCATGTCGCACTTTCGCCCAATCTCATTATGCAATGTGCTATATAAATTGGTGACAAAGTGCATTACTATGCGACTCTGAGATATTATGCCGAGAATAATAGCACCTACACAGTCCAGTTTTATCAAAAATTGGAGCACACAAGACAATATTTTTATTTTACAAGAGGTGATTCATTCTCTGCGAAATAAAAAGAAGGTTAAGTATGGGAGTATGATAATGAAACAGGATCTTGAAAAGGCATACGACAAAGCCAGTTGGGATTTCTTGGAGGAGACACTGCATGCTTTTTTATTTCCACATAATTTGATTGAACTTATAATGTTTTGCGTTCGTAACACTTCTACACGGATCCTGTGGAATGGAACGCCCCTTGAGGCCATTTCACATAAGTGTGGACTGCGGTAAGGAGATCCTTTATCTCCATATCTTTTCGTATTATGCATAGAAAGGCTATCATATTTGATTATGGAAGTAGTGGACAAGGGAGAGTGGAAGACCCTTATTCCTTGTCGCGACGGGCCGGAACTCTCCCACTTATTCTTTGCAGATGACTTAATATTAATAGAAAAAGCAAATACGGAGATCGCACGCGCAATTAAAAAAGTCTTGGATATTTTCTGTTTGGCGTCGGGGCTAAAGTTAAATCCCACGAAGTCTAAAATTTTTTTCTCCAAGAACCAGGGGTCGGATTAAGAGAGGGATTTGCGCCTTATTGGGGTTTGGGCAAACAACTAATTTAGGGTAATACTTGGGCGTCAACATTATTCATGGCCGAGTTGGGAGGGATTGCTGCGCGGAGCTTTTCGACGAAATAACGGGGCGTTTTAGTGGTTGGAAGTGCAATACTCTTTCACTCGCGGGGAGAACGACACTAGTGCAATCCGTGTCCACGGCGATGCCGATATATTTGATGCAGACTACGTGGATACCCGAACATATTTGCGACAAGCTAGATAAGTTGAATCATAATTTTTGTGGTCGACGGATGCTCAACGAAAAAAAATCCATCTAGTGGGGTTGCCAAAAATCTTGAAGCCGAAAGAAGATGGTGGCCTTGGGATCCTAAAGGCTCGAACGAGAAATGAGGCTCTCCTCGCCAAACTTGCTTGGAAATTTTTGAAGAGGGAGGATGCGGTTTGGAGCGAGCTTATAAACGCTAAATACCTCAAAGGGACGAGTCTACTTGAATACAATGCGAAACCCGTCGATAGCACAACTTGGAAGGGAATTCTACATTGCGTCGATCTTATGCAACCCTTTCTTCGTTGGAAAATTGGAGACGGGAGAAGAATTCGATTTTGGGTGGATAATTGGAGTGGCGAGAAAATTTGTGATGTGTTCGCTAACATTAATCCACCCGACCCCAATACCCGGCTGCGAGAGGTGGTCGATGAAGATGGGAACTGGATTTGGAGTGCGCTAGGATCCGAGGTATCATCCGATTTAAGGAATATTTGAGGAGGAAAATGGTGATATTTAATGATGAAGTCGACTGGCCGGTATGGACTGAAAGTGCGAGCGGAAATTTTAATTGTCAATCCGCATATAAAGCCTTCTTCAAAAAGTACGCGGATGTTAACACGAATGCACAAAATTGCCGATGGGCATGGAAGGTGGAAACGAGCAGCAAACTACTATATTTTTTGTTGCTCGCGGGACAAAATAGGCTCGTAACTAACAGTCTCCTCAAGGCGCGACAAATATCCCAAAATGAGTCGTGCTCGTTATGTTGTGGCGAGGAGGAAACCGTGCACCATATCCTTCGGTCGTGCAAACAGGCAAGGAAAATATGGAAAGAAATTCTAAGTGGCCGCGAGTGGGACGAGTTTGCTACAATTCCGGATAATTATTGGCTGAAGGAAAACGCACTCAACAAATCAAGAAAGAGCTCGCGGTTCTCGGGGCTGAATTGGGCGTCGATATTTTTGGCTACGACGTGGACGTTGTGGAAACCTAGAAACGAAAGAATTTTCCGTAACATTATTGAGAATACCACAACGAGCTTGGGAAAAATAAAGGCACTGAGTATGGAAATCGATGAGGCGCAAAGGAAGAAAAGGAAGTCCAAAATATCCTAAAAGTGGAAAAAGCCGAGAGAGGGTTGGGTGAAGCTTAATGTAGATGGCAGTCTACCGTTAAACACCAACGAGGGAACGGCATCAGGTTTCCTCAGATCGCATTTAGGAAAATGGATTTGGGGATATAAAAGAAAAGTGCCAATGCCAACTGTGGACGAGACAGAGCTTATAGCACTCAAGACCGGTCTAGAATTAGCATGGGAGCAACGTACACAACGGCTAGAAGTTGAGACCGACTCCTTATCGGTGTATAAAATGATCATGGGGGAGATTACCCCACCCGAGCACCACAAGACGCTTGCGCACGAGTGTATGGCATTGCTAAGACTCTCATGGGAATGCAAGTTAAGTTGGATACCAAGAGCGGCAAATAACATTGCAGATGTACTAGCGAAGATGAGTAGTGGAGATATGAATATGGACATCTTTTGGAAAAGTTCCCCTCCCCAAATGCTAGAGATTTTAGAACATGATTTAGTCTAAAGGCTTTGTATTCCTTGTTCACCCAAAAAAAAAAAAAACAAATAGAGTGATACGGTTTTATTTTAAAATTATATCAGATACAATACATCTAAAATATGGTGACTATTTTGTATTATTTATATAATTATATATAATTTATGAAAGAATAATTTCAATAAATGCGACACAAATAACATACTATTATAAACTCTAGTTACAATTAAATAGATTAATAATATTCAAAGAAAATAAAACTAACATAATATATGAATACCCTAATATCTAAGAGAAGAACCAACTGGGCTCATTTCTGGAGTAATGTAGATTGATGAAAGTGCAAACATTGATTCAAGTTTTTTTATTTGGTTATAGGTTTAATATTATAAACTTTTCGAGATATTTTGAAAACATCTCGACAAATTTCAAAAACGTTTCGAGATCACTTGCAAACCAAACAATTTTCTTAAGAAAAGTCAAGATATGAAATAAACGTCATACAAATATTGATGTGGGCTAGAAGATCGGGTATTTTTTTACTTTCAAGCCCAGAAAATAAACAGTATTAATTAATCTTCAGCTTAAGTATAATAATGTCATGATGATATAAGAAAATGTAAAATTAAAGTTATATCTGTAGAAGAGTTTACTGAATATCAACATGCCAAATTAAAAAAGAAGGATCAAAAATCAAAAACCCAGATGGTCAAAAAGGGACATATATTGAAACAATCTCAAGTCTCAACCAGGTAGTACCATATACATAAAACATTATGCGGATACACAAAACAAAACAAAAACCACAAAATATTTTATCAATACAAAGAACCAGCAGTAGGTAAGGGCAACATATCAAAACTTAATTAGCAAAAGTAAATCAAATCCCCAAGTTGATCGATCATTCATTCCTCTCCACAACCATTACGACGATCCTTATTCATCTTATTCATCTTCTTCCTCCTGTTGGACAGCTTATCACACAAAAACGCCCTCTCCAAAAGCTCCACACGATTCGTTAATGCACTCAGCATTTTCATCTGCTTCTCATTCCTCTCGAATAACTGACTCATCATACTCATCATCTTCTCATTGTCCTTCATTATCCTCTCCATTAATAATTCACGATTCTTCCCATCACTTTCAATCCCCTCCTCTTCAACACCGTCGCTGCTCACCTTCACCTCACAATCGACTCCAACGTCCACAATCGCCTCGTCTCCTCGAATGCTACTTCCATCCTCCATTTCCTCTCTCGACTCATCATCCAGTTGTTCGGCCTCTTGATCTCTGGTTGTTGTTTCAGTTTCAGTCTCAGTTTCTACTACTACCGAATCGGCAGCAACAACAACAATCGAATCGATTCTCTCCTGCAACGCGATCGCTTTACGAATAACCGATTTCCTGCAATCCCTAACCCCCATATCGACACCTCGAATCGAATCCAGTTTAAGCAAAAGTGACATCAGAGTCTCGCCAATCCTCAACCGCTCCTTGTCGTTGCTCCGAATCGACTCCACCACCTCATTCCTCGACAGCTTCTCCTCGATTTCGTCCACCTGCTTCTTCACCTTCTTGATTCTCTTCATGTTTATACGAACCATGAACCCTCGCAACACCTTCTGTATCTTCAGAGCCGACGCCGACGCCGACAGGTCGGAATTAACGAACCGGACAGGAATCTGAACAACTTTCGGCCGCGGAATGGGATAGGTTGGGCGGAGGGTCGGATCGGGTTGTTGAAACCAGCGGGAGTTTCTGTTGTACGGAGTATTATACATTTTATTTTTTGTTGGAATGTGTGTTTATTTATTTTGGAAGCACTGAGATTTTGTATTTTTTTTGTGACTGTAATTTTAAGGTATGAGATGAATGGATTACATATATAGGAAGGAGATGAAGAAATAGAGGATTAAAGAAGGGACTTTGTTGAGATTCTGGAAAGTTCTAAGAGGGAGATATTTTGGGAGCAAGTCTGTTTGTTGGTTTGTTCGGGAGGAATGTGGAGTGTTCTAGTTAGTTAGTTAGTTCGTTAAGCGTGAGATTTGAATTGGAGATCAAGCGCGCTACGTCGGCCCCGCCCACACTTATAAAAAGAAAAAAATAAAGAAATACAAATTATTACACTATAATAACTCCTTTATCTTTATAAGAAGATCAAAAATCCAACAACTAACATTTTATTACATCCTATTTTCTGTTTACCATGTTATTATACATCTTTTACTATAGAAAGTCTTTTTTTAAATTATTGTTTGAAACATAGCCTAGTGTGACACCAAAGTCAATTATATTAATACTAGGAAAATTACTTGTACTCCACATGGTCAAAGTCCTCACGTTGTATTGTTTTATTCCAATGATTAAATACTTGTCATATTCAAGTACTTATATCAGATAATCACAATAAAGTACGAAATATATTATTCAAATTTTACAGATAACGTTACTTTTAATATTTATTCTATTAGAGTGTATTTGGTTTCGATACTACTTAATTTGAGATGTTACTAAAATTCAACTTTTACTTGAATAATTTAATAACTGCTTTTTAAAAAACGCCTTTGGTTTGGAAGATGGAATTTGATACTAGTTTGTATGTGGCCTTAATAAAGGGTTTGGTTCATTGTATACCATTTACTCTGCTACTAATAATGCGAACTTTTTATTTTGCCCACTTAGAGTCTCTCAAATTTCTATGATGTATATATATTACTATAATGTATAATGTATATATATTATAATGTGTCTTTGTATATAATTATAATGTACATGTCTATTATGTAATGTATATAATTATAATAGACGTGCCTATAATTTATAATGTATCTCCATATATGATTATAAATATATGCCTATAATATTTTGATGTATATAGTCATAATGTGTAGAATGTATATAATATAGTATATAATTATAATGTATATAATATAGTATAGAATTATAGTGTATAATTATATGTATATAATATAATATATCTAATTATAATGTATATAATATAGTATACAATTACAATGTATATGATATAGTATATAATTATAATGTATATAGTATAGTATAGAATTATAATGTGTAATTAAAAATTAACAAGGAAAATCCTTGATAATGGCTTTCCTATAAGGAAAGATTTAATCTCCTAAAAAAATCCTTGATAATAGAAAGATATATTAAGGAGGAGGAGAATATTGAGCTGATTTATTCTCTTGAGAAGATTCCTTATTACACCCCCGATTATTCTCCATTATTTTTCTTCAAAAAGCCGCCACCATGTCTAATCTCTCACAACACTCCAATGTTGAATCATCCTCGACCACCAGCCAATCGCCATCACTAAATCGACCCGCCCCTTCGACGTTAATTCCCGTCACTGCCCATCATCACTTCACCCTCAAACTCACCACTAAAAACTATTTGTCATGTAGACTCTAGATCATATCCCAACTAAACGGCATAAATCTCATTGGGTACCTTCAAGGTACTCACAAATGTCCCAATCCATCCGACGTCGATGCGTACACCCTTTGGTACCAACAAGATCAATTAATACTTGGTGCACTCGTTGGTGCAATTTCCGACGATCTCCTCCCGACCATTCACTCTGCTACGACCGCCTCGGAGGCTTGGGTGCTTATCATGACGGATCTTGCTCGTCCCGATCGTACGCGTGTCATGGCCCTTAAAGACACGCTCAACAATGTGAATCTTGGTTCCAAAACTATCATCGAGTACTTGCGTGATATAAAAACAAATGTAGATGAAATCGCTATGATCGATCGTCCCATTCATCCCGACGACGTCACTTTGTATGTTCTCAACGGGTTAGGCATCCAATACTGCGACGTTGCATCATCCATCCGTCTCTGCGACCGCCCCATGTCTTTTGCCGAACTCCAGAGTGTTCTTGTCACACATGAAGCCTTGGATCTCATTTTTGCGGTCGTGGTAAGCCCTGTTTTTAGAACTTCGCATCTCATTCTCACTTTCAAACTCACGGTGAACATGTCATATGCCAATTTTGTGGTAAACCAAACCATGTTTCTTCACGTTGCTTCGTCCTTAAGAATTTACTTGCCCCGACTGCCAACGTGGCACACACGCCTCAACCTTCTCACCATCGGCCTCCTCAAAACTCTTGGCTTGTTGATTCGGGTGCTTCACACAATTGACCTCAACAACCTCAATTATCATTCAGAATATGATGGAACTGACGAGGTTCAAATAGCTGATGGCTTGGGTATGCCGATTACTCACACTGGTACGTCTATTATTAAAACTCCGAATCATGACTGTCGTTTAAATAATGTAATATGTGTTCCAAGTTCCAAACAAAACCTATTGTATGTTCACCAATTCACTAAGGATAATGACGTCTCTTTGGAATTTTATCCTGATTATTTTAATGTTAAGGATCGGGCTACGGGGGACACGCCGACGAAAGGAATTTTCCGTAATGGAACGTACCACATCCGACCACCCTATTTCTACATGCATTCGCCAAAAAAAAATTCTTTGCTTGGTGTTCGAACATATACCTCTACTTGGCATGCACGTCTTGGACATCCGGCTGTCAAGACTAGTTCTTTTATGATTTCTACATTTAATTTACCAGTTAATAACACCTCTGTGAAGGACAATTTTTGTGATTCTTGTTTAGTTAGCAAATCTCATCATTTGCCTTTTGAGGAGACTTCGTTTGTTGCCTTGCATCCGTTACATTACATTTTTGCGAACGTTTGGAGGGGCCTACTGAGCCACCTATTGACAGTTTTCGTTATCTACTTATTGTTGACATGTTTAGTCATTATTGTTGGTTTTTCCCTATGACTACGAAATCACAGGTGTATGACATTTTTTGTCAATTTAATACTCTCGTGGAAAAACAATTTCGTCACAATATTGTCAACTTCTACAGTGATAATGGTGGGGAGTTCCTATCTCTCAAATATTTTTTCGTGCATTCTTGCATCAGTTGGCTTACCACAGCACCGCATACCCCTCAATAAAATGGTCTTGCCGAACATCGTCACTGCCACATTATGGAAACTGGTCAGGCCTTACTACATCGTGCTCAACTTTCCGCGACTTATTGGTCATTTGCATTCCAAACAGCAGTTTATCTTATCAATCGCTTGCCCTCTTCGGACATGCAGTCCACTGTTCTATTTTTCAAGTTATTCAATTACTTACCAAATTATCTCAAGCTTCGGGTCTTCGGATGTCTTTGCTACCCATGGTTTAAACCTTATGTCACTGGGAAACTTTTTATCCTTCACGGTCCTGCATATTCTTGGGATATTCCTCGTCTTAGAGTGCTTATCGATGTCCCAATTCTTCCACCAACATGATCTTTATCTCTCGCCACGTTCGTTTCTACAAACTTGACTTTCCGTACTCTCGTATGACGGCTTCTTCTCGATCCACAAGACCTCCTCCATCATCGTCGACTTCTTGTCACCAACCGATCAATAAATTGCCACCTCACACGCTTTTGCCTGCTTCGCCTCCTCCTATAGTTGCATCTCTGCAACTGCAATCGCCGTAACCATCTTCACCAAGCCCGCCTATTGCGCCCGTCGAACCTACTCCCTTGCATTAAGCACCTATTACTAATCTTCATCCCATGACCACTCGGGCTAAAAACAACATCTTCAAACCAAAGGCACTCGCTACTGCTAGCAAGTATCCACTTCTCACCTCACCCGAGCCAACCTGTGTCACCATTGTCGTTCAAGATCCTCATTGGCGTCAGGGCATGTCTGAGGAAATTACAACCATTCAATCTCATGGCACCTGGGATCTCGTTCCTCTACATTTAGCTACCAATATTATTGGATGCAGATGGGTCTTCTGTATCAAACGCCGCCCCGATGGCTCTATCGAAAAATACAAGGCACGTCTTGTGGCTAAAGGATTTCATCAACACCTAGGCATTGATTATATCGAGACCTTCAGACCCGTGGTCAAGCCCGTCACCATTCGCATTGTCTTATCTCTAACCGTCTCTAACTCTTGGTCCATTCGCCAACTGGACGTCAGCAATGCCTTCCTTCACGAAAATCTCACTGAAGTTGTCTATATGCAGCAACCTCTGGATTTCATTGACTTTTCCCAACCGTCTCATGATTGTCGCCTCAGAAAATCCATCTACAGTCTCAAACAAGCTCCACGCGAGTGGTTTCGAGTACTTCACTCGTCCTTAGTTGATCTCGGCTTTGCTCAGTCCAAATCTGACTGTTCTGTCTTCATCTTTCGTCGTGGTTCGGTCACTCTCTTCCTTCTTGTTTATGTGGATGATATCATCTTCACCGACAATGATTCGGATCTCATCTCTCGTCTCATCTTACAACTCAGTTCCAAGTTTGCCGTCAAAGATCATGGATATTTATCTTACTTCTTGGGTATTGAAGCCATTCCATGCTCCGAAGGTTTATTCCTCTCTCAACAGAAGTACATTCGTGATGTTCTCACACGTCACAATATGGATGGCGCCAAGTCTGTCTCTACCCCGATGTCCACAACCGACTCCGCTACTTTATTTTCTGTCTCTTGTGATGCTCATAAGTATAGACAGGCAATTGGGGAACTACAATATTTAGCTTTGACAAGTCCCGATATTACCTTCCCCGTTAATCGCTTGGCGCAATCTGTTTCTTCCCCTTGTGAGCACCATTGGACGGTCATCAAACGCATTCTTCGTTATCTCAAAGGCACCATAACTCATGGTATTCTATTGAGGAAACGATCCAGTAATGTACTTCATGCGTACTCCAATGCCGATTGGGCCGACGATCCCAGTGATCGCACCTCCACCTCGGCCTTTGTTATTTTTCTCGTCTCTACCCCGATTTCTTGGTCGTCTCGCAAGTAACGAGCTGTTGCACTTTCGTCTACTGAAGATGAGTATCGCTCTCTTGTAACTACGACGTCTGAAGGTCGATGGATTCAAAATTTACTCTCTGAACTTCACATTCTGCTTCGCACTCCTCCTACGGTCTTTTGTGATAATATTGGCGCTACTTATCTCTCCCTTCATCCAGTCATTCACTTCCGAATGAAGCACATCACCAAGGGTCTAATCTCTGTTGCGCATATTAGCACCAAAGACCAACTTGTTAGCACCAAAGACCAACTTGCTGATCTTCTTACAAAGGCATTACCTCGCGCTCGTTTTCACTTACTTCGTTCCAAAATTGCCTTGGCCGATGGCACGACACTTTTGCAGGGGTGTATTAAGGAATCTTCTCAAGAGAATAAATCAGCTCAATCTTCTCCTCCTTCTTAATATATATTTCCATTATCAAGGACTTTATTTTAGGAGATTAAATCTTTTCTTGTAATTATAAGCTTGCTCTCTAAGATAAGTTGTATATATGTACACCGATTACCAGCCATTATAATTAAGCCTTTTAATATAAAGAATATTCATTACTTCACACATTCGATCAACAACCAAGTATTTTAAATGAACCAGACGATCAAGTCGAACTCACTCTAAGAAGTCCCATTTGCGGAAGACTATGGGACAAGTATTTACAATGGCCAACAATAGAGTGACAATGTAGGACAAAATGTCTACAGTTGGTTGATGATGTTGAGTAGCAGCACATACGACGACGCTTCTCGCAGATAGAAGAATGCCTATATATAAGAACAAAGTTGAGAACAACTATCAGAAATGACATTCGTTGTAAAAGATAACAATGAACTTCAGTGATGTTTTAACTTAATCAACATAGGCAGTCAGTGAACATACTCTTTGATAGATTTCACGAAGTTTTCTTCATGAGCTCGTTTAAAGCACATGTCTCGCAATAAATCAAGTATGCTACATTCACCGATCCCTCCATCATATCTTCGGCTTTCAATTTGCAGAAGACTTCTATTAACTAAGTCAACTAGATATTGTTCTGCAATGTAGTCCGAGTTCTGATCTTTGTCTTTCATTATGAACCCTTCAGCAATCCACAACAGCTTTAATGTTCGGGTTGGGATTACTTTGTCTTCCGGGAACACTCCCGTGTAAAGAAAGCAAAGTTTTAAATGATTTGGAAGGTGATCATAACTAAGCCCTAATATCCCCATGCAGTTGCTTTCGTCCTCCCTTATATACGATCCCAAATCTCTTTCAACTTTTTTCCATACACTTTGTTGTTTCTCCATAGCTCCTAATATTCCCGCAATCACAACCACTACCAATGGTAATCCATTGCATTTTGTTGCTATACACTTTCCAATATCTAGTAAATGTGGAGGGCAATGTTCTTCGTGAAACACCTTCTGACCTAATAGATCATGATGTACCATATTTCGGTACATGACACTTGGCATTTTTTAGACATACCACGTGTCAACATACGCTGGTCAAAGACCTCGAGATAGGGCGATGGGAGATCAGAGACCCCACAGTGGGAGGTTCGAGATGAAATAATAGATATATCAACATACGCTGGTCAAAGACCACGAGATACAAAGGTGGGAGATTAAAGACGTATCAACATACGCTGGTCAAAGACCTCGAGATACAGAGGTGAGAGATCAAAGACCCCAAGGTAGATGATCATGTAAAGGCCCATTTCCATGGACCAAGCCCATCTATGGCCCAAACCCATTCATGGCCCATGAAAATATCTATAAATACCCCCCTATCAAATGTTGAAAGGTACCTCATTTTCCACTTTCACTTTTTCTCTCTAAGCTAGAGCTTTCTCTCTCTAGACTTCAAAGTCTAAGTTTTCTGACTTAAGCATCGGAGTGCCTTCGCGGGGTCAGCCCCCGCCTAGTTCACATGTCTTGTTAGAGTGTAGGTTTCCCGAACGAAGCCGAGGAATTTGCATTTGAGGAGCTGACGTGGAGATTCTCGGTCTGACGTGGAGTATCCAAGTAAGCAGACGAAGATACCCCGCATCAGATCCCAACACTGGATAGGTGATAAAAGAGGAATCCTGCGAATAGTGTCCTTAACACGACTTGTTAACATTATCCTACTTCCATTTAAATCATCTGGGAAGTATCTCCTTAATTCATCCCATGAATTTGAATGCCAAACATCATCAAGAACGATAAGATATGTACGCAACTTTAAACTTTGATAGATCCTTAAACTCAACTCTTGATCTTCCATTTGTGAAAAATCTTCCTCTCCTAGATTTCTCCTCACAGTTGTCAAAATATCAATCAAGACATATGTTTGAGAAACTACACCCCATGCACGCAGATCAAATCGATCATAAATTGATTGATCATTGTAGAGTTTGTTCGCTATGGTTGTCTTACCAATTCCTGCCATGCCAACAATGGAAATGATTTTGAGCACTTTCGATTGTCCGATAATATCAGCCAAGATTTTGGTTCTGTTATCCTCAAATCCTATTACTAGATTTTCAACTCCAGCACTCGGTTGAGGCCTTTGGGATGATAATTCTCCGATATGACGATAAATCTTGTTGGTTTCTTGAAGTCTTATCCCTATAACCTTAATCTTATAGATGATAGAAGGAAGCTTGATACTCGGGTACCAAGAAGGACCATTTCCCACCAAGTGTATATTTATGAGATATTCAGCTTCATATGCCACATCTCTAATATTGACCAAAGATTCTTTCACATGATCACCCATATGTGAGTCATCCTGGAATTGGATATCCTTGAGTCAAGGTCGTGAGGATGTTAGCTCTGCGTAAAGCACTTTTATATGCTCCTTGATGTCGTCATCATCAATAGACAAGTTGAATCGGCCATTTATCACGTTTCCAAGATCTGCAAGGAGCGAATCAACGATGAAGAGTGAGTCAACAACATTCGTACTCCTTGGGACTTCAAATCTCATCCGAAGCTCTGGATATTTGGTGCAGTGCTCTTTGATCATTAGATTCAAGATCTCATTTTTTTCCAAGAGCGCATGTTTTTGTGCATCGAAACTTCTGGCCTTCATCTGAGGAAACTCCAAGGGGCACTAGAATAGATCAAACCTCCTGCTTCATTCGCCACAGTTTCGAAGTTTGCCAACATAACATTTAAATCCTCGAGATATGTACGGTGAAACGGTACATCTCCAAGATAAGTAAGAAGGAACTTACCTCTTTCTGAAGGATGGCATACTGCTTCGCTTTATTCGGACTCACATCCGCTTCGAAATTCAATAGTTGAAGTAAGAATACCATAAAACCTGCCAATATTTCATTTTTGCCCTTGTTCTTTGGCGTCATCCCACAAGTGCTCCACCTTTGGGAACTTGAAAAAATTCCGTACACGAGGCACGACAACCTGCCCAAACAGTTCATCCATCTCATTGTTCTATTTTGTAGATGCTAATTCATTAAGTCGCCTTATTACACAATCCAAACCGGTGCGAACCTTTTTTACATAATAGAAAAGAGTCATACAAGTTTGAGGATTGAAATTATATCTCTCACGATGTCGTCTATCCCGAGGTAGACGGGGGAAATACAACATGTAGTTCAAAAAATTTGAAAGGTGCTCAATGGAGAGATCAGCCATTACATTTCTTGCTCATCCTTTCTCCCACAGAAAAAAAAGGATGGAGGAGCTTGGTGTATGCATAATGCATCAAAGCATTAATAGACTTTATGTGTGTTAGTGTAAGTTTGATTAATTAATTAGTCGATTAATTATTATAATTTTGAAGTTGTGCTGATCAGCACGTTTAGTGAGCAAAGCAACATGCATCCCTGTTATTGTACTAATTATAAGCAAGATACTAGCTAGTTGAATTTATGCTATACACTACAAGATTTGGCGGTCGCCAGCAACGGTCGCGAGCACATCCATCAACCGCGGATGCCATAGGCGGGAAACTCCCGCGGATGCCAAAGGCGGATCTTCCTCGTGACCGCCACGCGGTCGCGGATGCCATAGTGACCGCCAGGCAGTCACGAAAGACCCCTATTTCGTGACCGCCGAGCGGTCACTAATAATATTCATATAAAATTAGTGAATTTTATGGAACAGTCTTGATGTGTTTATAATTTTTAACAACAAATGACATTATTACATGTGAATTGATGTAATAAATGAGTACAACTTCGTTAATTAACTTATCATATAGTAGATTAGATGTCATTAGGCGAGTTATGAACAAATAACCTATTTTTTGTTCTACAACTAATCGTCATATATACCTAGTTCTTTTAATTGTTTAGTGTTAACACTCGATAGTTAATTCTGATGAATGAGTGATTATTGAAGTGTCGGAACGCCGTGCCTTATTTATACGATTGTGTGATGAAACCTTATATTTTGCATCATTTTAAGTATTTCATCAATCTAATAAACAACGCGCCTTAAAAGGCACTCTCCGGAACGCCAAAAAAACACTAATGAGGCTCTTTGTGACCGCCCAACGGTCACGAATGAGAGTCTTTTGTGGGTGCCAGGCGGTCACGAAATAGTGTTCGTGACCGCCCAGCCGTCACGAAAGACCTCTCTTTCGTGACCGCCAGGCGGTCACTAATAACATTCATATAAAATTAGTGGATTTTATGGAACGATCTTGATGTGTTTATGACTTTTAACAACAAATCTCATTATTACATGTGAACTGAAGTAATAAATGAGTACAACTTTAGTAATTAACTTATCATATAGTAGATTAGATGTCAGTAGGGGTATTGTGAACGAATAACTTATTCTATAGTCTACAACTAATCATCATATATACCTAGTTGTTTTAATTGTTATATGCGATTATGCGATAAAACGTTACAATATGCCTCGTTTTAAGTATTTTATCAATTTAATAAATAGCGCGCCTTAAAAGACACTCTCCGGAAGGCCAAAAAAAAACTAATGAGGCTATTCGTGACCGCTTAGCGGTCACGAATGAGAGTCTTTCGTGACCGTCAGGTGGTCACGAAGGACGTTCGTGACCGCTAGGTGGTCACCAAATAGTGTTCGTGACCGCCAGGCGGTCACTAATAACATTCATATAAAATTAGTGGATTTTATGGAACGATCTTGATGTGTTTATGATTTTTAACAATAAATCTCATTATTACATGTGAATTGAAGTAATAAATGAGTACAACTTTAGTAATTAACTTATCATATAGTAGATTAGATGTCATTAGGCGAGTTATGAACAAATAACCTATTTTTTGTTCTACAACTAATAGTCATATATACCTAGTTCTTTTAATTGTTTAGTGTTAACACTCGATAGTTAATTCTGATGAATGAGTGATTATTGAAGTGTCGGAACGCCGTGCCTTATTTATACGATTGTGTGATGAAACCTTATATTTTGCATCATTTTAAGTATTTCATCAATCTAATAAACAACGCGCCTTAAAAGGCACTCTCCGGAACGCCAAAAAAACACTAATGAGGCTCTTTGTGACCGCCCAACGGTCACGAATGAGAGAGTCTTTTGTGGGTGCCAGGCAGTCACGAAATAGTGTTCGTGACCGCCCAGCCGTCACGAAAGACCTCTCTTTCGTGACCGCCATGCGGTCACTAATAACATTCATATAAAATTAGTGGATTTTATGGAACGATCTTGATGTGTTTATGACTTTTAACAACAAATCTCATTATTACATGTGAACTGAAGTAATAAATGAGTACAACTTTAGTAATTAACTTATCATATAGTAGATTAGATGTCAGTAGGGGTATTGTGAACGAATAACTTATTCTATAGTCTACAACTAATCATCATATATACCTAGTTGTTTTAATTGTTATATGCGATTATGCGATAAAACGTTACAATATGCATCGTTTTAAGTATTTTATCAATTTAATAAATAGCGCGCCTTAAAAGACACTCTCCGGAAGGCCAAAAAAAAACTAATGAGGCTATTCGTGACCGCTTAGCGGTCACGAATGAGAGTCTTTCGTGACCGCCAGGTGGTCACGAAGGACGTTCGTGACCGCTAGGTGGTCACCAAATAGTGTTCGTGACCGCCAGGCGGTCACTAATAACATTCATATAAAATTAGTGGATATTATGGAACGATCTTGATGTGTTTATGATTTTTAACAATAAATCTCATTATTACATGTGAATTGAAGTAATAAATGAGTACAACTTTAGTAATTAACTTATCATATAGTAGATTAGATGTCATTAGGGGTATTATGAACGAATAACCTATTTTATGTTCTACAACTAATCATCATATATACCTAGTCGATTTAAGGGAAAATTTTAGTAACCTATCCAACGTTTGCCCGCTTTTACAGTTTACGATCGAACGTTTCATTTTTTACAGTTTTTGGTCCAACGTTTCATTCCGGTCACAGTTTAAGGTCTAACCATTAATTCCGCCCTATTTCCACCAAAAACCGTCATTTTGCGACAAAATGACGCATCTCTGACGTCATTAAGAGGGGTATTTTCGGTACTTTACTATTTTCAATGGCTAACTCATTCAAAAACTTATAAAACCGACTTAAACCTAAATTAGGCCCCAAATTGATTTTTCACACAAATCCTAAAAAATCCAAATCCGAAAATTACCAACAAATTCACCAAATTAACGCCACAATCATAATCGAGTAATGTCAGAGACTACTGTTACGAAGGATTTTCATTGCAAGTGCGGGTTTCCAGCGGTTACCCACCTCTCCTTAACCGATAAAAATCTGGGTCGTCGATTTACGAAATGTTACAAGGGATCCAAAGGTTGTGGGTTGTGGTTGTGGGTTGATGAACCACTTTGTTATCGTAGAAAAGAGGTTATACCGATGTTGAGGAGAAGAATCGAAAATGCTGAAGCCAAATTGAAGGAATTCCAAACGGGGAAAATTGAACCTAAGATGCAACAGAAGAACATTGACTTGGAGTTGGAGAATAAGAAGCTGATGAAGAAGATGAGGAAGCTTTGAAAAGCGTGCTACTAATTTAGGGTCCAAAAATAGGAAATTATTGACACTCCTTTGTTTTTTCCTATTTTATGTATTGTACTCTAACTTGTTTAAGTAGGCTTTTGTTATCTGATTTCAAGATTAAAGTGTGTTGAAACAGAGAGTGTTGAATAAAAGATTTGTAACGTTATGCAGGTGTTGACTAAAAACCGAATTAAAGTACTTTCATTCATTAAAAAAAACATAGAAAAACTACTTCCAGTGATTACAAAATAAACCCTTTGAAAATCATGCCATATTCTACTTCGAATCTGGTCACGATCCTAATGGGTGGGATGGGAAGCATTTGATGCCGAAGCAATAGTCCAACATGTTGTAGTTCATGAACCCCTCTGCTGCAAATCTCTTCTCCATATTGGAATGATGCATAAGGGGTGCAACACATATTAAAAAACATGAAATATCATAACTATGATCATTATATACGAAGTTCGTAGATGGTCTTACATTTTTGAAAAGATGTTCACAGACAGAATTTGACTTCATAGCCCCTGTCCTCTAGTGCATTATTCGCAGACGGTCCAGAATCTCCACCGGGGTAACTACAACTCCTCTTCTCTCCGTGAATACATTAGCAAGTTCCTCGTAAACTCGCTGCATACTAGCCTCACTGTACCTAATTTCAAACTGGACGCGGCGACGAAGTTCTTCCATAAGATCCAATTCTTCGACGACGGAAAAGTCAGCAAAGTGGAGGAAGATTTTAAGGAGGTATTTGGTTACCTCGTTGTAGGAGCTCTTTAGGGTTGACTGATAAAAGTTTTCCATGGAGATGTGAAGAGAGGAGTGAAGTGAAGAGCTTTTTTGACAGAAGAGCGTAGTGAAGCGTTTGAGGGTTTGATTGCATGTTCTGTTAGAGTTGATGCTTGGTATTTAAGTAGTGGGGTTTGCGTCTGCTGAATAAATGCCTCTCATCGGTGCACATTTGATCCTATGGTTACGATTTTGGGAATGTCTAATCAGGTTTAACTTGATGATCTTCTCGAGACAATTGGTAGTTGAGCAACCACATAAATACCAATTAAGGAAAAAAATGATTTTTAAAGTTGGCTGACATATATTCAGTTGTTGCTTTACGTGATCTGTTGCGTTGATATAGTATTCTTATAAAAAAAAGGAAACAAATATAATGGTAGAGTTCAGAATTGATGATGGAATCATTGACAAAGTTTATATCGTCGCGTGTTAGGTATTTAAAAGTTTGGATATCAAAGTGTAATTTTTTCAAATGTTGGATCGTAAACTGTAAAAGGGGGCAAACATTAGACAGGTAAGTGTAAAAAAGATCAAAGTATATGCAGTCGAGTGTAATTATATATATTGTTTAGATAGTATTTTGTCTAAAATGATATAGAGGTTTCTAGCATTTGGGCCGTTGTGGGCCACGGCCCATAAACGAGGATATCAGGGATCAACCCCGATATGATATTGAATATAGGATTCGATATAGGCCAGCCGTGCCTATAAATATCCCGCCCCGCACACTGAGAAAGGCAATTAATTCCTCACCTCGATTTACCCGCATCACATCGAATAGAAATATTCGATATTATACTCGACGTGGTATAGTCCGCGTCTTCACTCAGATTTCTGCAACGACCTGATCACCGATATCACATCGAGATCCATCACCGATATCACATCGAGACTCACCACCGATATCACATCGAGACTCACCACCGATATCTTATTGGGACTTTTTTCTGATATTCGTTCGATACTCATCACCAACGTGACATCAGCAGATAGATTAGTGAGGCCCCTACCTCGAGCAACAGGTTCCGGACTAAGTCTACACGAGATACCTAGTGTAGGCCTGATGTGAGATAGACTCGTTGTACTATCAGATCACTTATTTGTAACCGACACGCATATAAGTATAATACGATCTATTGTCAAATCAGTGGCGCCGTCTGTGGGAACCAAGGTTCTCTAGATCGGGAGCTCATCAGAAGTGATGTCAAGGAAGAGGCAGCGAAGTATCGAGGGGCAGGAAATGAACAAGGAAGATACCAATATGACGAGGAGTAGCAAGAGGGCGAGGATCGACCAAAAGGGGGGAGGCACTGATATAGAAAGTGCGGTGATTCCCTGTCAGAATGAATCGAGAATGGAGCCAGTGGGAGATTTTATCGCGATAGAGATCGACCCGAGACAACCGGAGCGCAGGTTAAGGATAGGAGCTACTACGGATCCGGAAGGCGTTGATAGAATGCTTGAAAAGGAATGTCGATATATTCACCTGGAGCGATTCTGACTTGATTGGGATTGACCCAAAGATTATAGAGCATAAACTGAATGTCGATCCGCGGGCCAAACCGATACGACATAAGAAAAGGAATTTTAGCAAGGAGAAGAGCGAGGCGGCAGAGAAAGAGGTTGTGGAAAAGCTTAAAGCGGGACATATTTATGAGTTACGTTATTCGGAGTGGCTCAGCAATATCGTCCTAGTTCTGAAGAAAGCAGCAGAGTGGAGAATGTCCGTGGATTACAAAGACTTGAACAAGCATTGCCCACGGGACCCCTTCCCGTTGCCAAGGATCGACCTTCTAGTAGATTCAACAGCCGGGTGCGCCCTATTTAGTTTCATGGATTCCAAGAGCGGTTTCCACCACATTTTTATGGCGACGGAGGATCAATCGAAAACAGCCTTTGTTACAGACACGGGCGTGTACTGTTATCGTGTAATGCCCTTCGGTCTGAGGAACGCCGGAGCAACGTTCCAGAGATTGGTGGCAAATATGTTTTGTAGCCTAATAGGAAAGTCGATGGAGGTATACGTGGACGATATTTTGATCAAAAGTTTGAGGGCACAGGATCACGTAGAGCATTTGGAGAAATCGTTTGCCATCATGATAAACTATGGGATGAAGCTCAACCCCAAGAAGTGCACCTTCAGAGTGGCAGCGGAAATATTTCTGGGATATATGGTTAACGAGCGCAGAATTGAAGCCAACCCAGACAAGATAGAGGCCGTGTTGAATTTCGCTTCCCCACGCTCGGTACGGGATGTGCAGTGCCTTTTGGGACGTATAACAGCCTTGGGACATTTTATCGCGACCTCAGCAGAGCGGAGTCTTCCGTTCTTCAAAATCTTGAAGAAGGCCAAAGACTTCCAGTGGACCGAAGAATGCGAAAGAGCGTTCCAACAGTTCAAGAAGTATCTGATGGCACCACCACTCTTGGCGAAACCAGATTCAGGGGAGACACTTTATCTGTATCTAGCGGTCTCCGCCAATGCCATTAGCACAG
The DNA here is from genome assembly GCA_948329865.1 of Linaria vulgaris. Lineage (NCBI taxonomy): Eukaryota > Viridiplantae > Streptophyta > Magnoliopsida > Lamiales > Plantaginaceae > Linaria > Linaria vulgaris. The sequence continues at coordinate 41,702,269 of OX415249.1, forward strand.
TATTATTAAAAGAAGCAAACGAAAAGCAATCTCCAGTTCATTACGTCAGCCGTGTTCTTCACGGAGCAGAAAAGAATTATCTGCAAATCGAACTATTTGCCTTGGCCGTCGTCATGACGGCTCGTAAGTTGAAACCTTATTTCCAAGCTCACCCAATAGTGGTCATGACAGACAGACCACTCCGCCAGATCATGACCAATCCTGATACCTCGGGGAGGTTGGTAAAATAGGCCATAGAATTGGGCAAATTTGGGATCGAGTACCGTCCCCGTACAACAATTAAGGCACAGGTCCTAGCCGACTTTATGGTGGAGGCACTAGGTAACAGTTTAGACCATTCGTGCCACCATATATTTCCTATAAGCCAAGACCCTGGTCCCAGTTCAAAACCCGCGGCATGGTTACTTCATGTGGATGGCTCCTACACAGCAAACGGCGGTGGAGCAGAAATTCACATGGTGTCCCCAGATCGTAGGGAATTTGATTTTTCTATCAGTCTGAACTTTCCTATAACGAACAACGAGGCGGAGTATGAGGCAGTCCTGGCAGGAATCAGAATGGCTAAGACCCTCTGTTCGGATCATCTGGAAGTCTTCACGGATTCGCAGTTAGTGGCTAACCATTTCTCGGGATTCTTCGAAGCAAAGCAAGAAACCATGGTTTTATACTTGACAAAGTTGAAAGAATTGGCGGCCGAGATCACTACATTCAATCTGACGCAAATACCTCGTCGGAAAATGCAAAGGCCGATGCTTTATCGAAATTCGCTAGTTCCTCAGACATTTTTGTGGAAAAGAGTGTGACTTTGCTGACCACCTCTAGGCCTGCGATCGGAGTGATAAAAGCCAGCAAAAATGGGCCGGCGTGGAGTTTATCTTTCCTATCGCAAGTACGCCGTGTTGGAAGGATGATATATATGATTACCTCGCAAACGGAACCCTCCCGGCCGATCTTAACGCCCAAAAACGACTGAAGCACAAGGCATACAGGTTTACCATTTACCAGGGCGAACTCTATAAGAGACCTTTTGAAGGCCCGCTGCTGAGATGCGTATCACCAATGGACGCCCAATACATACTGAGGGAGATACACGCGGGTAGTTGCAGAAATCATTCAGGAGGGAGAGCGTTAGCCTAGAAAATATTAAGACAATGATTTTTTGGCCAACGATACGACAAGACGCCACCCTGTACTGCCGCAATTGTGAGAATTGCCAGTACCACGCCAAACTGGTACACAGGCCAGCTGTACTGATGCAGCCCCTAGAGATCACTTGCCCATTTGATCAGTGAGGAATCGATATAGTTGGTCCCCTACCAATGGCCAGAGGTCAGAAGAAATTTCTTTTAGTAGCAGTAAAGTACTTTACGAAATGGGTGGAGGCTGAGGCTTTGATGCACATCACGGAGAAAAATATGATAGACTTTGTCTGGAAGAACATCGTATGTCGCTTTGGATTACCCCGAGGTTTGGTATCAGACAATGGTACCCAGTTCAGAGGAAAGACAATGGTTGCATGGTTCAAAGAATTAAAAATATCCCAGCATTTTGCTGCGGTATCCCACCCATAGGCAAATGGACAAGTGGAGTTCACCAACAAGACTCTTAAACAATATTTGGAGCGGCGACTGCAGGCCACCGGAAGCAGTTGGATCGACGAACTACCAGGTATTCTATGGGCATATAGGGCTACACCCAGAACATCCACAAGAGGGCAAGCTTACCAACGGACAGTGGCCTTCAAAGCGGCAATGTCCAAAAGTTTCGATAAACGAGTGCACCTTCGAAGCTTTCAAGTAGGTGACTTGGTGTTGAAGAGTGTGAAAGCAAGTAAACATGTTGGGAAACTACAAGCCAATTGGGATGGACCCTATAGGGTTACCCACGCCAACACAAAAGGTTATTATTATCTCGAGGACATGCATGGCGAGCCGCTTCCTAGGCCATGGAACGTGCAACACCTTAGGCATTTTTATTCTTAAAAGCTTCAGCATTTCAATCACTATTAGCAATGTAAAGAACTACGCGAGGCTTGATTCCCTGCACGGGATACGTAGGCAACCGAATACGGTTCATCACCAATCTATCGTTAAAACTAACATGTTAAGGGGGAAGGCTCCTACCCAGAAGCGCTATCGGGTCACCTACCACAAGAAAAATATCCCCAGTGATAACGGGGTCGATCATAAACATTTCAACGGTAGCGGGTTCCATGTGATAACGGGATGCGCCCCTACCCACAAGAAAAATATCCCCTGTGATAACGGGGTCGATCATAAACATTTCAACGGTAGCGGGTTCCCTGTGATAACGGGACGCGCCCCTACCCACAAGAAAAATATCCTCTGTGATAACGAGGTCGATCATAAACATTTCAATGGTAGCGGGTTCCCTGTGATAACGGGATGCGCCCCTACCCACAAGAAAAATATCCCATGTGATAACGGGGTCGATCATAAACATTTCAACGGTAGCGGGTTCCCTGTGATAATGGGATGCGCCCCTACCCACAAGAAAAATATCCCCTGTAATAACGTGGCCGATCCTAAACATTTGAATGGTAGCGGGTTCCCTGTGATAACGGGATGCGCCCCTACCCACAAGAAAAATATCCCCTGTGATAACGGGGTCGATCATAAACATTTCAACGGTAGCGGGTTCCCTGTGATAACGGGATGCACCCCTACCCACAAGAAAAATATCACCTGTGATAACGAGGTCGATCATAAACATTTCAACGGTAGCAGGTTCCCTGTGATAACGGGATGTGCTCCTAACCACAAGAAAAATATCCCCTGTGATAACGGGGTCGATCATAAACATTTCAACGGTAGCGGGTTCCCTGTGATAACGGGATGCGCCCCTACCCACAAGAAAAATATCCCCTGTGATAACTGGGTCGATCATAAACATTTCAACGGTAGCAGGTTCCCCGTGATAACGGGATGGACCCCTACCCACAAGAAGAAGATCCCCTGTAAGAACGTGGCCGATCCTAAACATTTGAATGGTAGCAGGTTCCATGTGATAACGGGATGGACCCCTACCCACAAGAAGAAGATCCCCTGTAATAACGGAACTGATCCTAAACATTCGAACGGTAGCAGGTTCTCTGGGATAACGGGGTGAACCCCTACCCACAAGAAAAACGTACATTGTCATAATGGGGTGGCTCTTACCCATAAGTGGCAACAAGTCACCTACCAAAGATAAGGCAATCCCATGCCAATAACGACAGACATTCATCAGGTTATCACAACTACTATACGACAAGGATAGAATATTCATGATCACATAAAGAATTGCACAAGGTAGGATTTCTGCAAATAAAACACCTTTTATTAAACATCATGAAAGCGGCTCTCAGTCAATAGCATGGGGCACAATTTACATTGGAAAATTTTCCCGAGGAAATAACTGCTACAATATCAAAAAATGTCACTAGCCGACAACGCAACTACATATCATAAAGAAACTCGTTACTCTCGAGATCAGTGAATAACTCGGCCCGAATATTGTCTCGATGAAAGGGCCCAAGCCCGGATACATTCATTTCAAATTCTAGGAATTTCCAGGGCTCGGCACAAATATCGTCAGCAAGTTCATCCATTCCCCGGGAAGATAAAACCTCTGGGTATTTATTCCATTTCGGACTACTACTTTCTGGATCAGGTGATAACCGGGAATACCGCATCGCACGGGGGACCCTATAACGTTCCCTAACGTACGGTCCTGCGACAGCCCAGATGGGCACCCTTCCGCCATAAGGCTCGATAGTCCCATTCATATCAGGCTCGATGGAGGTACCACCATATGATGGGGGAGAACCTTCAACGTTAAAATCACTATCCCTTATAGAACCACCAGCACCTGTCTTGGTATGAGGGGAAGATACGATTACCCCATGGCGAGCTAAAGTTTCGATTAATTTCGCATTCTTAACTTCCAAATTTTCGAGGGACTCTTGATAAGCGTTGCATTCACGCTCTAACCTAAGATTACTGGCACGCAAGCGTTGGTTCTCAGCCTGGCTTCTAGCCAGTTCCTTCTTCATCTCTTCTTCAACGACTAATGTCTTCCGTGCCTCGCCACGTGCAATGCATTTCTGAGTCTCAGCAGCACGAGCCCGACTGTTAGCACGATCACGACTAATCTCGCTACGCGCAATCATCCCGCGCAGTTCCTTCACCAAAGCGTCATGACGTGTCTACACCTCCCCAAGCAGCATGTAATCTCTGCACAGTTCGTGGAACGTATGCCCAAACTGCCAAGAAAACGAATAATCTTTAGTAAAAAACAGGGGGGGATGAACAGTAGCAACAACCAACAAACAACATGGCAAGCTCCTTACAGTATATAGCAGCATCATACATATGTGCGGTGCTAATTCCACCCCCAGATCTCGGCACAACTCAGAAGGATCAAAATTTCCGTAAATAGTTTCCAAGCCTCGGATAGCATCCCCTTCACGAATATTGTTATTTCCAATCCGCATAATTAACCATTTTGAAAAGGGATCAAAGAGAAAAGAGTAATCTTCCCTCAATGGCGCCCTACTTTCAGATGGCTTCTTAGTATCAGTATTACCAGGGGTGCCGCAGTACGCCTTGGGGCCGAAGTAGACGAGCTCGGAGCGGCCGACACATGGGGAACCTCACCAATACTTTCTTCGCCAACGCTAGAAAGGGTGCTAACTCGTCAGGATCGAGCTCCTCACCCCCGGCACCGGGCGACACCGCGAAATGATGCGGGTCAGAATGAGAACTTTCCCCAAGCCCCCTTTGCGACCCTTCAAACCGAGCCCGCACCCGAGGGTGCCAATAATTAGCTGGTGCGCCTTCTGGCGGCAGAGTCACTTTGACCCGTGGAGGGTTAGAAGCCATACGTTGATGGGAAGCATGATCCACGGTCATAGCGTTAATCCTATCCTCTTCTAACCGAATACCTTCCACTATGGTAGCGCGATCTCCAACAATGACACTGCCACCATAAATATTTGACTGCATTACGAGATACTTATTAGGGAACCGAGAGTTCCGTTCATGAAGACGGACTCGGGATAACCTTAGGTTGGTAGAAACTCCGGAAACTCGCACCAAACCGTCATCTAATGACGCATCCCTCACAGAAGTTTCAGAATCAGAGGACTCGTCGTCTGATACGACAAAAGCATTCCGCCTAGCAGGACCAGCTTCATAATACTGCGGCGATACAACGAGTTTTTTCTTTGGAGATTTTTTACCACGAACCATCCTTAGGCAAAACAATTAAGGCAAATTATTGCAAAAACGTGCAAAATATTAGAGCAAGATCGAAATATAGATCGAAACCGAGATCGAAAAAGATATCGGGGAAAGTTATCGACATCAAATTCGACGTAGTTCCGACAGTGACAACACGGGGCAATAAAATAGTGAAGGATGACACAGCATGGACCGACTTTTATAAACAAACAAAAGCTGGGGCCCACAGTATTAATTTCGCCATATCGGGGATTAAATCAGAACTCATATTCGATATGACTTTCGACATGAGTTCACCGTACAAGCAAGACCCGTACGCTTTAAATCCTTGTATCCGTATTTGCAAGATCGCGTGTTGTAAACAACTTAGAGTTCAAACGAGGACCTCATACAATGCGGTAACGACACTGGGGAACCGCACAAAACTAGTTCCAGGTGCACTTCCCACATTTTCGATTTCCGTCCTTCGAACTAAGGGGACGTGGGGTAGAGGTAACCTGAAAATTCAAAATTAAATTTGCGAATTCTTATCCCTAGGATCATAATCCCCAAATTGGGGGACTACACGATATGGAGGTTTCTAGCATTTGGGCCGTTGTAAGCCACGACCCATAAACGAGGATATCGGGGATCAACCCCAATATGATATCGAATATAGGATTCGATATAGGCCAGTCGCGCGTATAAATATCCCGCCCCGCACACTGAGAAAGGCAATTAATTCCTCACCTCGATTTACCCGCATCACATCGAATAGAAATATTTGATATTATACCCGACATAAGTACTCGACGTGGTTTAGTCCGCGTCTTCACTCAGATTTCCGCAACGACCTGATCACCGATATCACATCGAGACTCACCAACGATATCACATCGAGACTCACCACCGATATCTTATTGGGACTCCTTTCTGATATTCGTTCGATACTCATCACCAACGTGACATCAGCAGGTAGTTTAGTGAGGCCCCGACCTCGAGCAACAGGTTTCGGACTAAGTCTACACGAGATACCTAGTGTAGGCCTGATTTGAGATAGACTCGTTGTACTATCAGATCACTTATTTGTAACCGACACGCATATAAATATAATACGATCTATTGTCAAATCATAACATATTGCATTCAATAGCCATACAATACCATGAACAACAACAGAACGTGGATGACAATATCACTCACTATTAGAATCAATATACAAAAAAAGAGCATGCGTTTGTCTAACGCATTGCATTCAATAGCCATTCAATACCATGAACAACACCAGAACGTGGATGACATTACCACTCACTATTATAATCAATATACAAAAAACGAGCACGCAATAATGTAAATTATACATAACCATTAGTTAGTACCATTTTCGGTAGTACTAACAGACATCATCTTAACAGTTCTTTTTGGAACTCCATTTTTTTTATTTGCAGCATGAGGTTTGAACCTTTTTCTGCCTGGTAGAATGAGTGTCAAATTAGTGCTGGATGTTGGTACCTCTGAGAACACAAGCTGCTTTTTTGACTTACCTGCAGGTTTTTCAGTTGATAAACTACTAAACCTTTCAGATGTTTGTCTTCTAGTGAGTGGCCTAGTCTTTGTCCCAGCCACAGAAATTGGTGCAGGAGCTACTGGTGCTGGATTACTCCTTGTAGGTCGCATTACTTGATGTCTAACTTCTAAGTGAGAGGCTTCACAAGTAGGGGCTACATTCTGAGATTGTCTTGTAGATGGCCTTGGGGGCAAATCACTTACTTCACGCTTCTTTTTTTGAGCAGCCACTTGAGTCTGTACCTGTTTTTTCCTTTTATTTGCTCTTTGAGAGGGCTCACATTACACCTGATCATCAGCAGCACCAGTATTGACAACAGACTTCTGTGTTGCATCAACCTACCAACAGAAAGTACTAGTTAAATTTAGCAACTTTGGCTTTAAATTTTGAATAAATAGTAATAGGAAATAAGACTGGTAATCACCTCAATTTGTGCACTAACACCTGTCTCTGAAGGAACATCTGCATTTGAAGTAACTTCAGCAAATGTATTAGCACCAGCAGATCCATTTGTTTCCTTTTTGGCTTTTCCCTTCCCACTCAATTTATTAATTCTTCCCCTACCATTGACCATTAGCTTGGGAACCCATGAACTTCCAAGAGGGTTATTCTTCCTTGCCTGGCAACTTCTAACATTATGACCTTCAGCTTGGCAATATCCACAATACATCTTAAGTCCATCCCTTCCTAGATGGCCACTAAGTTCATTCCTCAACTGAATCTCTCTCAGTTCTTTGGGAGAGATTTCTCTACCATTCTTTTTGGGCCTACCAAGCATAGTTTGGACATGAGGAGGTTCTATTCTATTCCTATGTTCTTGAGGCATAGGCCATGCACTCTTTTCTTGCATAGGAGACATGTAGTTACTCTAAGTCCTTAGATATGTCTCCTTTGAGTAATAAGCATGTATGTGCTCTCCTGGCTTCCAACTCATGTGTCTCATTGCAGCACAGGCACGAAGACATGGGATACCTGTCAAATCCCACTTCATACATGAACATGTCTTATTCTTCAAGTGCACAAAAAAAGTATCACTGTAAGGTGCCTCAACCTCAAACTCGAAATGCCCATTCCAGTGCGCCATATAACCTCCAGACTTTGCTCTAATCTTATCAAGAATACCCCACACCTTATGAGTCATAGCCTTGTTGCTCTTGTTTATCGCAATCTTCCTTATACATGTCCTCTTCATAAGGGTTCTTATAATAGAGTCCAACATGTCAATGATTGGCATCCCCCTGGCTTTTGCAATTGATGCATTGAAACTCTCAGACATGTTATTCAACAAAAGATCACTTTTGCAATGTGTTCTAAAGAATGCTCTAGACCACTGAGTTGGAGGATTGGTTGCTAACCAATCATATGCTTTCACATTCCTCTTTTGCAGCATAGCCATGATATTGTTGAAATCACATACTCTACCAGCTCTTGCAGCATCCCAAAGTATATTCTTCATTACAAGACATGGATGCTCCTTTTTCAAATTTGCCCACAAGTGCAAAACACAGAACCTATGCTCACAGTTAGGCAACAGTTCATGAACATCATCAACCAAGCCTTTTTGGTTGTCACTCATAACAGTCCAATGAAAACTGTTAGTGATATTCAGATTATCCACCAGAATACTTAGAAACCAATACCATGATTTTTTCCTCTCCTTCTCAACCACTGCATATGCAATGGGATATGTGCAGTTATTAGCATCGACACCAACAGCAGTCAAAAGTATACCTTCATTTTTTGTCTTGAGGTGTGTCCCATCCAAGCATATGATGGGCCTGCATCCACTCAGAAATCCCTTCTTCAAAGCATCCCAACATATGTATATTCTTTTGAACTTACACACCTCACACATCACTTTACACTTCAACTTAACAATAGTCCCTGGATTAGTCCTCATGATCTCCTCAGCACAACTCCATAGCAAGGAATATTGGTTTGCTTCATTTCCATGAACATCAACAAATACCATATTCTTAGTTCAGTACATTTGAGCTATGTGGAAGTCTAGACCACAGTCCATTTTAGCAATAGTTAGCATGGAGCTAGCAGGCCAATTTGGATCACTACTTATCTTTGCATGATATTTCTTTCTCAAATATCTGGTAGTTGCTTGTTTGACTTTGTCCTATGTGGCACATTCATGTGGTTCCTTCAGAGTCTTAATCCTCATTGTGTCTTCCTTGTTTGGTATTGAAGCATATAGCTCCCATTTACAGTTGGCATGTGCACACTTTGCTTGGAGCTTCATCTGACAATTGATTGGAAACTTAACAGACCTCCCCTCATAGCATCCCTCAACAGTTCAGTTGTTGCAAACTGCATTCCTAGCTCAAATGTGACACAATGCATGTCAAGTAATGGACTGAAAGTTGGATGACCTTGGTTAGTAGGTCTTTTTGGTATTGGCTTTTGTGGTTTCCGCCCTGTCACTTTTTCCTTTCCTTTCCCTTTGTTTGAATTACTTTCTACCCCATCTTGCATAGTAGCTTGTCTGCTAGAGCTCTCAACTCCATCATCAGCATTTGGAACAAATTCAGGTGGTGCAATAAGTTCTTCCTCCTCATACCCCACTGCCTTACTAGCACTCCTAAGATATTCATCATCAGCTGCATCATTGTCGCTATCATTCAATGAGTCTGAAAATTCAGAGTCATCACCACATGAGACTTTACCATCACTATCATCACTGTCCATTATATCAACTATAGATTCCAACAGTGGACTTGTATTGTCTCTTAAGCATTGGGGTATATGTCTCTGGCTTCTTGATTCAGTTGGGAGGGCACTTGAAGAGTTGGGTATATCACTTGCTCTTGCTTTTCTGGTGGCCATATCTCTTAACAGAATTGCTACATCTTCTACATCAGGCCGTTCATCATTATCATCATCATCATCACTCTCTACAAGACCTTCTACAAACCTCTCCTCTTCACCAACATTGGCACCTCCATTGTTATCACCAATATAATCCAACCCTTTACTCATTGATAGAAGATTAGGCAACTCACTCTGTGATTAAGTAGCATTTACCTCATCTATGAGAACATATACATCTACTGATTTCCTTGTAGATGCAAAGAGTGCCATATCCAGTACCTCCTTATCATTATTTACTTCAATATACTCGCCTGGAGCAGAATCTTGAATGTAACATATTCTCACCACACAACCCTCTGTTTTAACATCCTCCTCTTCACCATTTCTAGTAGCTCTAGCATGGACATTTCATGCTCATTACACCAGTCTATATAGCTCACTTGTCCTTCAAGATAAACCCATTTCCCCAAATTCATTAATTTTCCAAAATGATGAAATATTATGGTGAATGGGTCATCTCTATCTCCAGCTGAATATAGACAAAAATTATTTCATGTTATATTAACATACATAAACACACTTAAACTAACTAATCACACAAACACACAAGTAGCAGTTAGAGTGACATCTAAAAAGGGAAAAATTAATACTTTTTCACAAGTGTCCAACTATTCCCTCACATAGAGCCAAAAGGAGGACCACACGACAAAAGGTAACACCAAACAAAGAAAAAAATTAAATTTTGGATTTGGGGATTCTTACCATAATTGGGTGTCATTTGTCCTTCAGGAATAACGTCAACGGGGGTTCTAACTCTCCACACCATTGTTAGATTCTGTCGATCGAGTGGACAAAACAAGAAATTGAGCTTCAATTTCGTGGATTTGCTTTCGATTTTGGAAATTAGGGTTTCGGAAATTTGCGGGTGATTTAACAAAATATCGCGCTTCGTCTTTATAATCGTTATTTGTTAATTTATTTAATTTCTATGCAAATAAATAGTAAAGTACCGAAAATACCCCTTTTAATGACGTCAGTGATGCGTTATTTTCTCGCAAAATGACGTTTTTGGGCGGAAATGATCCCCGACAACCATTATATTATTTGATCCCCGACAACCATTATATTATTTGATCTCATTTAATGGCCTTTTTAATACACCTAATTTTGATTTCGTTCGTTTTTCTCTTGTGTGGAAATGGCAATTGGCCAATGTGCATGCATGCATCTGTGTAAATGTCTATTCTTCACTGAAACTAAATGTATATTGCTTGTATTGTACTTTAAAACTAAAGTAAAAATATGAATCTAAAAAGAGTAAATTTAAAAAATTACTCATGAGTTATTTTTAATTGACAAAAATACCTTCATGTCACATTAGCCGAAGGGAAAAGAACCCTGGCCTCAAACACAAAGTGTACGCCTTTCATGCAACTCGTGTTGAGTTTTGTTTGAGAATGCGGTTCTCAGTCTTTGTAGTGTAATAAGAGAAACTACTTCATGTAACCAGATGGGGATATTTTAGGAGTGGCCCAATACTAATATTGGGCTGGCCCAAGAAGAAAGGCTAACTGAAATAGTATATCGAACAACCACGATTCGATATTAATCGAGTATCGAATGGCCTCGAGTCGATCTAAGGGATCAATTGAACTGCCTCAATTCAATGCACATCACCCAGTCGCCATAGAGGCCCACGGGACGGAGTCAATAAATACCCCGTCCCTTCGCCTTCTCAATTTTATTCAACAATCACTACCCACTCTAGTACATCGAACCAACTCAGTTCGATACACTTTACAGTTCGATACAGTCCACTTTGACGTTGACCAAGATCGAATCGCGTCTGTTCGAGATTCTTCACATCGAGTCCACATCATTCGATACACAGCAGATTAAACACAGCAACATCGAATCACCGCAACTTGATACACATACCCAAATCTTTGTCTATATAGGATATCAAGAGTAATTAATTACTTGTTATATACAGTATGTGTTCCGGACCAAGTTAGTTTGTTCATTGTAATAGATTAGCATTATTTGGGCAATTGATTAACCCTTTGTAACGTTTTACGGTATTTTTTTACCCAAACAAAATAAGACCAAAATATTGGTGTCGTATGTGGAAACACCGCTTAAATTGATTTTAGATATAAGTAGCTAGGATGACAAAGAGACATCGCATGCGATCGGATGGCTCAGGCAAGCTAAGAAAGAAAACCAGGGTGGTTAGAGATGAGAATGGAAAACAACCCGAGCCACAGGAGCAACGTCGGGAAAAAGCAGAGAATCAATTACTGAAGCAGTGGCAATAATGTAAAATGGAACCTTTAGGGTAATTCAAGATTGTCCAATTATTCAGAGAAAGTGCTGAGAAGTTAATATAGATTGGGGCAATAATGGAACCAATGATAGAGGCCGCATTAGTGGAGATTGTCTCGGGCGTAACTCAGATATATTCGCCTGGACTGATTCCGACTTACATGAAATAGACCCCAGAATAATAGTGTACTAGCTAAACATGGACAAAAGTGCAAAGCTAGTAAGACAGAAGAAGCGAAACTTTGGCAAATAAAAGAATGAAGCGGCTGAAAAAAGGTACAAGAACTCTTAACGACTCGACATATATACTCCTTGAGGTTCTCGGAATGGTTGGGCAATGTCATTTTGTTCGTGAAAAAAGAGGCGACATGGAGAATCTGTGTGGACTACACAGACTTAAACAAGCATTGCCCTAGGGATCCTTTCCCTTTGCCCATAATATATTTATTAGTCGATTCGACTGCAGGATGTGCCTTATTGAGTATGATGGATGCCAAAAGTGGTTTTTATCAAATCTTCATGGCACTGCAGGATTAGAGCAAAACGGCGTTCGTAATAGAAACAAGAGTATATTGTTACAGGGTAATGCCTTTTGGTTTAAAGAACGCTGGAGCGACTTTTCAAAGACTTGTCGCGAAAATGTTTTATCACCAGATCGGAAAGTCTATGGAAATGTACATTGACGACATGCTTGTCAAGAGTCTCAAGACTGAAGAGCATGTGGGTCACTTAGTTGAAGCATTCACAATCATGAGAACTTACGAGATGAAGCTAAACCCGAATAAATGCATGTTTGGGGTAACAGCAGGAAAGTTTTTGGGATATGTGGTGAACGAGAGAGAAATAGAAGCCAACCCAGATAAAATCAGGGCAGTACTGGATTTACCGTCGCCGAGGACGGTAAAGGATGTGCAATGTTTGGTAGCCCGCTTGACGGCCTTCGAAAGATTCATATCAACTTCAGCAGAAAATAATTTACCTTTTTTCAAGGTCATGAGAAATAGCAAGGATTTCATTTGGGGAACAGAATGTGAGGAAGCTTTCCAGCAGATGAAAAAATACTTGGTGAGCCCGTCGCTATTGGCTAAACCGGAGGAGAGCAAAATGTTGTATTTATACTTGGCAGTGTCTTCCCACGCCATCAGTACAGTCTTGGTCAAAGAAAACGGAACTCGACAATTACCCACCCATTATGTAAGTAGGGTGTTGCAAGGGGTAGAGAGGAACTATTTGGAGATAGAGTTGTTCACTCTGGCGATTGTGGCCACCGCACGAAAATTGAGGCCATACTTTCAGTCTCACCCAGTCACGATTGTAACAGATAAGCCGCTATAACAGGTGCTAGCAAGACCGGAAACCTCCGGCAGACTGGTGAAATAAGCAATTGAACTCAGCGAGTTCAGGTTGGAATTCAAGCCGCAGACCGCGATTAAAACGCAGGCGTTAGCGGATTTCATGGCCGAGACATTAGGAAACAGTGTGGCTGGCTCTACAAATTACATTTCTTTCTATATCAGACCAAGTAGGACCCAGCAGAGCCGCCACCACATGGATACTACATACAGATGGGTCCGCCACCAGCCATGGAGGAGGGGTCGAGATTCCCCTCTTATCCCTAAATCACAGAGAATTCGAATTTGCCATTAGTCTGAACTACATGGTGACCAACAATGAAGCCGAGTGTGAAGCTATTATATCGTGAATTAAACTGGCGTTGGGACTTAATGTCGAACATTTGGACATATTTATCGATTCGCTATTGGTGGCAAATCACTTTTCAGGGAAGTATGAGACGAGAGAAGAGACGATGAAATTGTACGCCACCAAGGTCAAAGCACTCGTTGAGCGCTTCAATTTCTTCGACATCACCCAGATTTTGTGGGATGAGAACGGAAAGGCCGATGCGCTATCAAAATTCGCCAGTTCTTCGGAGATTCTGGTTAAAAAGAGAGTTACATTATTAGCCACGAACAAGCCTTCAATCGGAATATCAAAATACAACGGCAGTGCTGCAACAGCGGAATATATAATGTCGATTCAAGAGGATTCTTCCTGGAAGGACGAGATTATAACATATCTCCAGGAAGGGATACTCCCAACGGATCGGAATGTGTGTCACAGAATGCGATACAAGGCTTACATGTTTACAATTCACAATGGAGAACTTTACAAATGCTCATTCGAGGGCCCGCTGCTCCGTTGCTGACTCCAACTCAGGCTGATTAGGTAATGAAAGAAATCCACGCTGGATGTTGCGAAAATCATTATGGGGAATGGCGTTGGCCAAGCGAATTCTGCACCAAGGATATAATTGGCCAACTCTACTAAAGGATGCAACAGCTTTTTTGTGGCGATGTGATAGCTGTCAATACCACGCTCGCCTTATTCACAGGTCTACGCAACCGCTACAACCACTCGACGTGACATGCCCCTTTAATCAATGGGGATTCGATATCATGGGGTCGCTACCTGTAGGTAAATGTCAAAAAGGATTTTTGGTGGTGGCAGTAGAATACTACACCAATTGGGTTGAAGAAGAAGCTATGTCATCGATCACCGAAAAGAACATGATTGAATTTATTTGGAAAAATATCATATGCCACTTCGGAATTCCCAGGTATATGGTATGTGCTAACGACACACGATTCCTTGGCAAGTAGATCAAGTCCTGGCTCGCGGAATTGCGCATATCACATAACGTGACTTGATTTTATCATCCACAAGCGAATGGCCAAGCGGAATCCACCAAAAAGACATTGAAGGATTACCTCGAGAGGAGGATGAAAGACACTTGAAAAACCTAGCAAAAGGAGCTTCTAGGAATATTATGGGCGTATAGAACAACTCCAAAAATGTCGACAGGAGAAACACCTTTAATTATTGTTTACGACATTGAGGCTGTTCTGCCTGCCAAAATAGGGATGCCAACGCGCAGGATTCACACCTATGATCCCGAACCATCAGCTTGCTTACATCAGATGGACTTGGACATGATAGGCACAACAAGGGAAGATGCGTACCAACGCACAGTATCTTTCAAGGCGGCAATGGCCAAAAGTTACGACAAAAGAGTTCAATTCTAAAATTTTGAAGTAGGTGATCTAGTTCTGAGAAGCATAGCAGCAAAGCAGCACATCGAGAAATTCGAACCGAAATGGGAGAGGCCTTTCAAAATAATACAAGCCAGTTCGCGAGGCTATTATTACTTAGAGACTATGCAGGGTGAAAAACTGAAGCGACCTTGGAATGTGCAACATCTTAGGCGTTATTATGCATAGGAATAAAAACGATTGTGATCAATAGATAGTAAATTGTATGAACTACGAAGGCTTGAGTCCCACACAATGACTGGGAAACAGAGGCACCTCGAAATGATGCTGGAAACCCAAGTGAGGTATCGGGGAGTTCACCAGCAAAATTCACCCCTCATGCACCGCCAAGTGTCATGACAGAGGTACGTTTTGCCCACCAGCAAAATTCACCCCTCTTGCAATGCCAAGCGTCATGACGGAGGTACGTTTTTCCCAAAAGCGGTCGAACACAAAAATTCACCCCTCATGCACTGCAAAGAGTCATGACGGAGGTACGTTTGGCCCAAAAGCGGTCGAATGCAATAATTCACCCTTCATGCACCGCAAAACGTCATGACGGAGGTACGTTTGGCCGAAAAGCGGTCGAACGCAAAAATTCACCCGTCATAACGGAGGTACGTTTGGCCCAAAAGCGGTCGAACGCAAAGAATCACCCCTCATGCACTGCAAAGCGTCATGGCGCAGGTATGTTTGGCCCAAAAACGATCGAACGCAAAAATTCACCACTCATGCACAGCAAAAGCTTCATGACGGAGGTACGTTTGGCCCAAAGCGGTCGAACGCAAAAGTTCACCCCTCATGCACAGCAAAAGCGTCATGATGGAGGTACGGTTGCCCAAAGCGTCCGCACGCAAAGTTCACCCCTCCTGCACCGTAAAGCGTCACATCATAACCAAATTAGACCTTGAGTAGCCACACGAGGAAGGCAAACACCCTTAGAGCATACTCAATTCCAAAGGTTCAACAAAATAATGCAATGCGTTAAATAAATATACACTTAAAAATAGTTAAAATGCGATTGATTGAAAGATTAAAATCAGTCATTGAAACAATAAACTATACAGTAAAGTATAGGTCAAAAGACTATGATGCCAGGCTACAAAATCGGTTTTATAAGAGAACCGTTACAGAAGTGACAAGTAAGAATTTCAATAAACAAAAAGGCCTAAAACCACCTAAAGTATTGCTACTCGGCAGACGATTGGGGGGACTCGGAACGAAATACAAGAACCATTGAACGAGAAAAATTAGCACATATTCCCTGAATCTGGTCCTCCGTAAGCACATGTTCATCCGTTTGCGCCCAAATTTCGGGCAATGCAATTTCATTTCCCTCGGATGCACCGCTCAGCGCTCCGCCAAGCTCATATCTGCTGGGAGAAATCAGGTTTCGATCTTTAATTATTTCCTCTGACACAGTTGCAGCTCTGATATCTTGAGGGGGATACATGCCAATTGGCACTATCATGGTCGGCCTCGAAATAATTGGTAATTGAGGGACCCTTTTTCCTTTATCATACCTAGCAGCTGACAATTCCCGAGAGCCAGCTGTTCTATTAGGACTCCCCAGAAATATGGTGGACCTAGATGTGGTTGGAGGTGCAACTTTTGTGGGAGGCAGACTGATTTCATCATCGCTATTCCCGAAAACAGCATGGATGGCGTCCCTGACTTTTCCTATTTCAGTATGAGAATCATCAACAGCGTCTGATTCTCTTTCTCCCTACCTCAAAGGCGGACTCATTTCCAAGGGGCCTGACTCAGGCATATTACCACCTTTACGATCACGCCAAAGAGCGTACAATGGATCGTCTGGCATCGGAGCACGGAACTCTTCTTCATCGTCATCATCGAGTTCTGGCTTCGCCATCCTCGGACCACGGCTAGCATCCAGCATATCTTTTCGACAGCCCTCCCTAAGATATCTGAGATGATCGGCCTGATCAACACGAAGCTCCATGCCATATTTCATATCTACGGCACCGCGAAGCAATTCAAGCATTTTATAAACGCCACTCTCCATGAATGATTTGGCAACAGAGCACTTATAATTCTCTGATTCGAGATAGCGTACTTTGCAACCCAAATAAGCTAAGGCCTTATCAGCACCGACATTCGTTGCTGTAAGAGAAGAATTCTCCCAATTCAGGGAGTCATTTCCTTCTTCAGAGCAGCAATTTCAGCATGCAACGCTGCAACACTATTTTCAACTTTCTTGGCTACGAACCCAGCCTCGTGAGCATCATGGAGTGCTTTAGCAGTGACTCTCGCTGAGTTCTTGGTGCACGATAATGCATTGTGTTGGCTATTATCACTACTACGGATATGCTCATTCAATTTATCGATAACAGAATTATGTTTGTCTTGCACCTTAATTAGACCGTTGTAATCCTGACACAACCGATATACCACTATAGCTATAGCAACAATTAATAGACGCCTAAAGCGCGCTAGACCAAGATACCCGAGCTTATCCACTATGGCACGGCGGTCCAGTTGAGGACACAAACCCCTCATTATTTCTGCAGACTACTCTTCTCGTAGCCGATATCCACCTAATGTGATGCTCAATGACTCCGAATTCTCATCATTCAAAAATTCATAGCCAACGAGGCTCCTAGGCGGCGCTAGCCTTGGATTAACAGATGGTCGCGGTCTTCTACGGGGAGTATGGGGAATCTCACCAGCCTCTACATTGGTTTATGTTTCAGCAATGTTTCTCTTGGCCGCATTATACCAATTTTCGCCCCCTAAATCGGAAGGACCCTCTCCAGAAGATCTTGGTTCGTGCCTGAATAAAGAATTTTCCGCATTGAGATTAGCAAGGTTAGCAGCAATTCTCTCATCAACTACATCAATATCTTCATTCGATCTGATTTGAGAGTTCGTTCCAACTTTAACGCGACCACCAGCAGCAGTTGGTGTCATTACCAATCTCTACAGGACAAAGTCCTCGTGTCTCTCGAAATTGGTCATTACTGGTACTCGGGTACCAGCACTAACTCCTACGAGCCTAACAGTAGAATTATCATGGGGTGACAGGGCAGAATGGCCCGCACCCATAAGATCTCGGGAGCCCTAACTACATGTTGATTTCTTGTGGTAACTCCCGAGGACTCTTCAGCAGAAATATTATCAGATGGTGGGCCAACATTTGATGCACTGGCTCTCTCGTCTCTATTCTAAGCCGTGTATATATTCCTCGGAGACACCACTAGTTTCTTACGACTCTCGGATTGTTTCCTCGCCATTACGGGATAATAGTAGGGAAAAGCGGAAACTCCTTAAAAAACAGATAAAATATTTCCAATATCGAATCGCCAGGATTCGATCCTAACCGTTAGATCGAATTCGAAGTATTCAATGCAAGTAGATCGAATTGGGACGATTTGATGTAGGCAGAGAAGAGGGCAAAACTTCTCCTTGAAAAGAAAAATGAGAATGAGTTGGAAATTGGGCACTTATATAGCCCCACCACCACCTTTCTCCAATATTTGATACAAGTGTATCCAACGGGGCGAATTCGATGCGCCTCAATCAAACGGCCTCGATTCAATGTTGATTCCCGGGTAGATCGAATGGTCCAAATTCGATATAATCGCAAAATCAATTATTTTTAAAATTAATGATATATAAATAATAAAGTTACGCGGCTGTAGTGATCGGAGATGTTTGAAACCCGGTCTCTGTTCAAGACCGCCTCCCAATCGAGGGTATGATTTTCAACGCAAAGAGCGCGAGCCTCATAGCTTGGAACCCGGTCTATGTTCAAGACCGCCTCCCAATCGAGTGCATGATTTTCAACATTATCAAAACGAAAAGGCGAAAATACAATTTATAAGTTTAGAACCTGCTCACTAATCGATATCGTCTCACAAACTGGGGGACTATATGATGGGAATAATTTAGGAGTGGCCCAATACTAATATTGGGCCGTCCCAAGAAGAAAGGCCCACTGAATAGTATATTGAACAACCACGATTTGATATTAATCGAGCATCGAACGACCTCGATTCGATCTAAGTGATCGATCGAACCGCCCCAATTCGATACACAAGATCGAATCGCGTTTGTTCGAGATTCTTCACATAAAATCCACAACATTCGATACACAGGAGATTAAACACAGCAATATCGAATCACCGCAATTCGATACACATAGATCGAACGCAATCGGTTCCATCTACCCAAATCTTTGTCTAAATAGGATATCAAGAGTAATTCATTACTTGTTATATACAGTAGGTGTTCCGGACCAAGTTATTCAATTCATTGTAATAGATTAGTATTATTTTGACAATTGATTAGCCATTTGTAACGTTTTACGGTGTTTTGTTATCCGAATGAAATAAGAACAAAATACAACCGTTGTATAGCTGAGTTGGTTTAACAACTACTAATACACATGAGGTTAGATTATTGATAATTATTGACTTAGAAAGAGTCGAATGTTGCGTTCACCTTCAATAGCCCACTTACACCTTGACCGTTGCCTCCAAAATTCCTCTTCCATAATTCGAGTCGTTGTGAACTTGGCATAGCACTTATTCAAGAGAGTCCGAGATTTAGGAGTAGGATTAAGATCATGCGCAATCTCGGCTTGTTTGAGACTTTCTTCTTTCTCTAGAATCTTTTGGAAGATGTTGCCAAAAGTATTATGATTCCAAAATTTAAGGTCTTTCTTCAATCGAAGTAATTTGGCTCCAATATTAAAAAGACCAACACAAGGAGTGCCTTGCCCCCAATTTTTCACCACCCTTGCTTGAAATGTGTGATGTTTGACCCATATGTTTTGGAATCGAAAAGGCATCGGCTTTCTAGTAGTATCAAGTTCATATTGGATCAAAAGTGGGTTGTGATCCGAATGAAGTCGAGGAGAATGTGTGATTCTAGTGCTCAAAACAGTTGTGCTCCACTCAAAGTTAATACGTGCAAGGTCAATCCGAGTGCGAGTGCCATTACTAGCCCAAGTAAAAGGATTACCTTCATAGTCGGCATTTTGGAAACTGCAATCCTCGATGTACTCTTGAAAGTCCTTCATAACTCAATTATTAGGTGGTAATTTGCCAATTTTCTCCTCAACTTTAAGCACCGCATTAAAATCTCCAACAACCAACCATGATTTATGATCATCGCTTCTTTTCAAACCATCCCAAAGAGACCGACGGAGGACTCTAGTTTGCGCAGCATAAACAAAGGTGCACAACAACTGTTGTGGAAAAAGAGTGGAGGAAAGAGGCAATGGAGGAATTAGTCATGATCCTCAAGAACTTGTATATGCATATCACCATCGCCGAAGATCCAAATGGTATTCATAGGATGAGAAATAGCCGTGATATATTAGAATTTTTATGGAACTTTTTCTCATTAAACTTAGACTTCGGCTCAAGTAAGGAAAGAACCTTCGATTTGTGTCTTCTGACAAGGTCGCAACATTGTCACATGGTTTAAGCTTACCCACCCCACGGACGTTCCAACACAAAAACAACATTATTGAGATGGAGGGGTGGATTGACCTTCTCGGGAACGCAACTTGTGTTCGGCTTTCTCTTTTTTTTTGTGCTTTGCTCCTTGAAGATGATTCTTGTGCCCCATTAGGAGAAGGCAACTCCTCAAGATAATTCGGTCTAGTTTTCTTAGGTCTTAGGATTAAGAACCTTTTCTTGTTGAATGATGATTCCTCTTAATTTTGACTAGGGTCCGAGTCTTCAACAATAAGTCCCTCACTTTCTTCAATCTCGGGGTTATCCAAAGGATACTATTGTGAGTAGGAGGTGGCGTGTTGGTATCACATAAGAACAAAGGCTCTTTTTCCTTCAATTTATCTTGCCCTTTTGGCGACACCACCCGCGACTTCTTCTTGTAATGAGAATCCGAGTACCTAGCCACATCATCATAAGCATCATGTAGAATAGCATCCTCAATTGCTCTATCTAGTGCTTCTTGCAAATTTACTTTGTTTTCAATATTGATCGTAGCATCGATCAAAAACCCCATTAAAGTGCTCCTCATTGACTTTGTTTTTAACATTAATTGTAACATCGATCAAAACCGCATTCAAGTGCTTCTCACCCTCATGTTCTTCACTAGTAATCATAGAAATCGGTATATAAATCTCATTGAATTCATTGTGAGACTTCATCGATCCTTCCTCTATTTATTCAATAAAACTATGTTCATAATTAAGTATAGAAAATGAATTCGGATCATTATGCTTCAAGATTTTTTTTTGTGATGGTTGAGGTGCTTTGTTAGGGAAGCCAAAAACATTTCTTCATACAACCGGAACCCAAGCACATTTAGACCGCGATACATCTTTTTCTCTCGGTTCTTGATCCTTCTCAATATCTTCAACATTCTTTTGAACTTTATCCACCCCACAATTATCAACAAGATGACCAAGTTGTTGCCGCTTCCTACAAAAGTTTGGAAGATTCTCATAACTAGCTCTTTGTTTGACATAAGTCATGCTCCCATTAATTTCAACTCACCATTCAATTTCTCTGTTCAAAGGTTCAAGGAGGTTAACTTCTACATAAATCCTCGGATAATCGGGCTATAATAGTGTAGTTGCGCCTTCATCAAGCCTTAAAGGCCTACCAAAATATTGACCAATATCCACGAGTTCATTCCTTTCACAAAATCTCATGTTGATATTAGGGAGTGCGATCCAAACGGGAGCAATATGAGGCTCCTGGTCGGGGTCAAAAGATGGAGTCCAATTGATCCTTTAAAATCAAGAAACCCAAGATCCTTCTTCAACCATAGTCTTGTATTGTCTTCCTCTTTAGTCAACTTTAACTTGACATGTCTCGGTCTGTTAACAATGTTGTAATTTTAAAGGAATTTCTGGGGTGGGAATGATCGCTTTTGCCTGAGTTTGAAGAGATTTGTTGCTAATATGTTTTTATTCTTGGGAAAAAGTATATCTTATGTTCTTGATCTTCCTTCCCCTTTTATAGAAAGTAGTTTCCACATGACATAAGTGGGACGCTTACAGTTGTCGTATTTTGTGTGAACTTTATCTTCATTCTGATAGGGACAACTAGCTGGCGTGGTTTTCCCATGGTCTACAAGTGGTTGGATAAGGGACAGGTGTTTCGAATGAGCTGGCGTAGCTTCTTAGCAGGATCTTTATCCGTCTATTGAGATAAGGGTGACACGCGTGCTCCGAGGGATCCTTTATTTTGAGATAAAGGCGGGAAGTACGTTGCTCCGATGGCTCCTTTATAAGGACGGGAAGTACATTGCTCCGAGGGCTCTTTATAATGACGGGAAGTACGTTGCTCTAAGGGCTCCGTTATAAAGACGTGAGGTACGTTGCTCCGAGGTGTTTCTTTATGGGGTATTTCTTTAGGGACGTTTATCCGAGTGACATGATAGGTGCGAGAGTATCGTATACCTAGGGGATGTTTCGGGAAGCTATTTAAGGTCCCGACATCTCGCGCGGTATTTGTACTCTGTGAGATATCTGTCGTGGGGATGGGTGCACCATTCGTTTTGGTATTATGGAGGTTTATTTTTATTGATACCATCGTGGTCTTCTGGGGTGTTAATATGATATTTTTAAGGGTTGACATTAGCCCCCCCCCCCCAATTTCGATGGCTCTCTCTTTAGGAGAGGCAGGAGGAATTCATGGTCTGTCGGGGGATGTATGTTTTTCCGATAGCCCTTTTTATTTATCCATCATTAGATATATTTACTTATAGATTTATATTAATAGATATATTTATTTATTGTTTTATATATTTTATTTTATTTTATTTTATTTTTTTATGATGTGGCATCATTAAAGCCTCGTTTTCTTGGAACAGAGCATAACGGACCGTGGGATAACGGTCCGAATAGAGCATATATGATGTCACATCCCTTTATCGTGGGATACGGGTCCGAATATCTTGGGCGCCGTGCTATTAATGGCTAAGTGCAAGTTTCGATGTCAGATAGTGGGGAGTTAATGAGGGGCTTTTAGTGGGTAATTAATACCCACTACTTCTAGGGTTATAAATACCCTCTTCTTCTCTCTCACTTCTTACTTTTTCAAAAAAATCATCCTCGCTTCGCTTTCTTCCTTGAGAAAAAATTCTTCTTTTTGCTTTCAAGAACTCGCAATCTTCATTGCAATGGCGTCGCAATCCACTACTAACTTGGTGTCTGCAGCTTCTGGTACCGGTGCCACCTCTTTTTCTCCCGTTGCTGACCTTTCTGCGGTGACGGGGGTTGCTGCTGTGGTTACGCACAAGCGAAGTGCGGCGGTGGCAGAGGCCGGTGCTAGTGGCACCGGTAGGAAGAGCAAGAAATGACGCGCCACCGCTGGGTAAGGGTGGCACAGACAAGGATGGTCATACTCGGACCTTTCAGAAGGTGGAGATGACGGTTAGCACAACCACGATGGATGAGGTTAGTGCGCTCTGTGGAGAGTTTGGGGTGTCGGGTCGGAATATAATGGTGCGGATTCCAAGGGCTGACGAGAGGGTCCACGCGCCTCCTAAGAAACATATTACCGTGTATTACTCCCAGGTGAAGGCGGGGTTACACTCTTTCTTCCCCCTTTCTACTGCGAGATCTTCAAATTCTTTGAGATCTGTCGAGTCTACTCACTCCCAACTCGTTCACGACTTTGGCCTTGTTCGTGTTCTGGTGCTTGGTCCGAGGGATCGAGTGTACGAGAGACAGGCGTTTTGCTATTTTTGAGTTAAAGCCCTCGCCAGGAGGTGCCCATTTTTACCGCTTCAGCCATCGGAGCCAGTCGGACCGAATCTCCGAGGGGGGCATTAGTTCCCACAGCACCTGAAAGAATAAATTCTTCTTTATCTGCCCTACCGTGGGAGGGGAGTGGGACGTGTTCTACACCTGGGGGATGCCGAGAATCACTGAGAGGGTTATGGATGACACCTTGGTATTCTCGCCAGTATTCCTAGCGAAGACCCTCATGGAGTCGGACAAACTTGCGGGATTCTATCGGATACAGGTCTATGGAATATTTCTCCTTTGGATCAAGTTGATAGGCCATTGGCTATTCCCTCCGGAGACGCCACTATCTTTGGTAAGTCTTTCCTTTTTGCTTTCGTATAAGTCTTTTCTTTTTTTGCTTTCGTGGAAGTTTTTTCTTTTTTCCCTTTTAGAAACTAACTTTGATTACTTCATTTGTGTTGTAGTTGATACATTGAAGCCCTTTATGAAGGAAGGTGCCAACCTACCCGAGGGGGCCAGGTCTTCCGAAAGAGGGTGTGGGGGCCTCGGATGAGGCGCTCATGGGAGTCCTCGATGCCGAGGGTGTTGTGGCTGCGCCCCGGTCTTCGAGCGGGACGTCTGACAATCTGGATGAGGGAGGTCAGGACGCAGACTCGGGGGAGGTGGGCGTCACATTCTCCTTAGAGGGGATCGGGGGTGACATGGGACTGACGGGGATTTCGATGCCCCCTTCCTCTGGTTTCCCTTGCTATGACGTCACCGATGATACCGACCCCTGCTCATGCTGCTCTTACGGAGGCGATAGAGATATCTTCCTCCGGTCAGTCTACGGCCTCGGAGGATTCGGCTTACCGGCTGCTGGAGACACCTCCTACTAGCCCGCCTCAAGCCCTTGGTAAGCATTCCTCTCATTTTATTTAGTTGTAGAAAAATCTTGGCCTTAAAAAGAAAGCATCTTTTTTTCACTTAATTTTTTTTTCTTTATAGATAAGGGGAAGTCCCCTATGGAGGAGGTGGAAGGGTTAGGTTTAGGATCCACTTTTGACTTAGGTGATTTTCTCCTTTCTTTAAGTTAATGTACTATTTCCTGCTTCATTTTGACTTATATTTACCTTTTTTATATGCAGCGGGCGACCACTTTGGTGTGGGAGGGAATGTTTCCCTCCCGGAGCCTTCTTCCGAGTGGGTTCCATTCTGGATGGACGAGTTGATGGGTAGCTTTCTGCCCTCGGCCGGCCACCTTGCACCTGGGTCATTGGCTGCTTTTCCTTCCGATAGCCGGTGGTGACGGAAGTTCCCCTTTCAAGCAGCCTACCATCGAGGGGTCCATCTACTTCCGTCCTCCCGGGGCTTGGGTCAGCTCCCGGAAATGAGGAGGCGAAGGCTGCTCTGGCTACCCTCTGCCGGTTTTTAGCCTCCGCCAACTCTCTTCCCACGGATGGGTGGAAGTTCCTTCAATCTTGCACTAGTATGATTGCTTTGTTGGTAAGTTGTGGCCTCTTTTTGCCTTTTCTTCCAAGTCTTTGTTTAGGTTTTTATACTTTCTCATGATCTTTAGGCGCCTAAAGTGCTTCCTCTTGTCTTACTTGAGGTTGAAAAGCTCTAGAAGAATGCCAGCACAGTCGATGCAGGGATTAGGAGGTTGGACGAGGAGAATCGCTTGCTGCGAGATTGGGGGCGAGTGCAACAGACGGTGTGGGATAGGACTAGCGAGCGGTTGTTTGAGGTTGAGAATGAGAACAAGCGCTTGCATGGCAGTGTATTCGAGTTGGAGTGCTCGAAGTTGGCATTAAAGGAGCTGGTGAAGCTGTTGAAGAAGGAGAAGGTAGTGGGCGTAGCTCGGCAGAGGGAGTTGGAGTGGGACTTATCCCAAGCACTTGCCCGTGTTGATGCCGTGACAGAGGAATTAGCTAAGGCTCCGACGTCAGTGGGCATCCCTCCAGCGGAAGTGCAGCGAAAGTTGGATGCGGCCTCCCAGTATGCTCGGGATGAGACCATCAAATACTGCGGTGCCCTGTATGCCCGGAAGTATCATGGGCATATGATGGGGCATTTAATGTGGGGTTTCTCCGAGTGTTTTGGGCAAGTGAAGAAGGGTTTGGGTTCTCACGCTCATCCGCGGGTGGTAAGCATCCAGAATATGAAGCTGCATACTTTGGATGAGGCATATGCTCATTTTCTGAAGTATGGAGGCATCTTTCTTCCACCTACCACTCTAACCCATGTGCCTCCTCCGGGTGCCATGGCTTCGGCGTCTTGCTCCGCAGAGGGGACGGCTCCTGCGCCCCCTTCCTCAGCTTTCGGGTCCGCAGAAGGGACTGCTTCTGCGCCTCCTTCCTCAGCTCCCTGGTCCACAAAAGGGACTGCTCACGTGCCCCCATCTTCAGCTCTCGTGGACGCACCTCCTCCCTCTCAAGACTAGCAACTTTTCTTCTGCTCTTCTTTTTGTTTTGGTTAAGACTTTGTATTTTTTTTCGTAGTGTGGGAAGAAGGTTTCACCATGTATGAACTCCTTTCTTTTGTTAATGAATTTGTTCATTGTTTTGTCTCTCGTGGGTGTGTTGTGTTTATCGCTTTTGTCTTCATTATGTTTGTCTTCACCTTATTGTCAAGATAGACTTGACATAAATATGTTAGTGGTTCTCTATCAGGCTTGGGAATACGAGTTCCTCTTATTAATGTCTCTAAGGACTTAGAATATTTTGACTTTATCTTGAAGCACTTAATGATAGTAGCTGCGTGCGTCCCCTTTCTCGCTGCATGGGGTAGGTGGGAGTCGCCTTTCATTTGACTTTCGGTGGAAACTAGGGGGTTGCGATAGCAAAGAACGTAACCCACCAAATAACGAGGGGGTGATTCCCCTAGTTTTCACCGGGACATTGTTAATGCGATAGAGGAGCGAGTGCCCTCTTCTTCTGATACACTGCCTCCCACCGCAGAGGTGGAGCAAGGGGAAGGTTCGCGAGTGGCTAAGAAGTTTCCCGGGATTAACCCTGATGTGCTTTTTTGCTGAAATTTCTCGAGCGGGCTATTGAATGACGTGGATTGCACCTAGTTGAATGCTCTTCCGTTGTCATCTCTACAAGATTTGGCTTGTAAGGACCTTTGCGAGGTAATGTCTCTCTTTCTCTTGTTTTCAGATATAATTTTTAATCCGACGTTCCTTTGAATTCCCTTTTGATGGGGTCTTTCATCTTTTCATGGTGATAAACGTCGTGGGTTCTCGGAGGGACCAAACTGCTTCTGAGGCGGAGTTGATCTATCGCCATAGGAATGACCTCGAGAGGGAACTTTGGCTGGCCAGATAAAAGGTAGAGCAGCTCTGGGTGGATAGGGAGGCCGTGGAGGAGAATCATCGCGGGGTGGTGAAGGATTTGACCGAAAAGTCTTGGGATATGGAGAGGCGTCTGTCGCTGGAGCGGGCGCGAGTAGTGTGTTTGGAAGAGGGGGTGGAGGATCTACAAGGGCAACTGCGTGTCTTGGATGAACGATTGTCCTTGACCTCGAAAGAGAAGGATGTGGCTGCTCGGAAACTACTGGAGGTGATGCGGAAGCACGAGGTGGCCCTGATATTGGCAAGAACCCAGGCACTTATGGATATATCTAACGCTATTGCCCCTCGGGATGTGCTTCGGAAGCAATTCCGGGACATAGTGCGCATTGGATATAAGCTGTGTGAGGAGGCTGTGCGATCGCTCCCTAGGTTCCCTGCCACTCTATGGATTCTCCGTCTGAATATAGTGCCAGAATCTCCTGCTACTTCACTGGCAATGGCTTCAGAAGTAGGGCCGATGTCGGAGGATTCAGCTGTTCCTTCTGTGGATATAGCGAAGCCGATGGATCTTTCAGAGGAACAATGTCTTCGGCTAATTAGAGAGGGAAAGCGACCTCGCGAGGGTCCTTAAGCATTGTGGTGTGCACTAGAACGTACCTAACAATGTAGAAATTGTTGTATTGGTCTTTCTATGATAGGCGTATTTAGCTTTCTTTGTTGTGTGTTTTTTTCTTCTTGTTTGTAATGGATGGCCAAATGGGATAGGTTTGCCGGTAGTCCATAGGGGACTGTTCTTTTGTAATGGCAAGGCTATCCCCTTGTTTAAATAATAAAACGAGAGCCATCTATTATAAACACTTTTTTATTTACGCACATCTTATTTATACACAAAGAGTAGCTGGTTACGCACCAGACCGGCGCGCTATCAAGCGTAGTACTTTATTAAGTTGTACGCATTCCAGGTGTTGTGGAGTATTTCCCCTTTGTGATTTTCCATGAGGTATGTAGCACCTACTGCGATTTTAGCTATCTTAAAAGGTCCTTCCCACTTAGACTGAAGTTTCCCTATGTTTTTGGAAGCTTCCGCTCTCTTTAGTACAAGATCTCCAACTTGAAAGAGTTGGGATTGGACTTAGGCGTTATAGTACCGTGCCATCCGCGCCTTGTACTGCTCCATGCGAACAGCGGCACGGGCCCTTTTTTCTTCAAGGAGATCCAGAGCTAAGGCTAGATTGGAATTGTTGCTCACTTCCTCATACCTCCGGACTCGCCAGCTTTCCACCACTACCTTCGGGGGTATAACCGCTTCACTTCCATAGGTCAGGCTGTAGGGGGTCTCTCCCGTGGCGGTCTTTTGCGTAGTCCAATATGCCCATAGAATCCCGGGGATCTCCTCGACCCAGCGGGCCTTGTGCCAACCCAATCTTGCATTTAGGTTTTCAAACAGAGTTTGGTTGGTTCTTTCTACTTGGCCGTTGGCTTGGGGATATCCCACGGAGGCAAAACGGTGTTTTATCTCCTAGTGGTTACCCGTTTTCTAAATCTTGGCTCGTGAATTGGAGCCCATTGTCGCTAACCAAGTATCGGGGGATGCCAAAATGGCATATAATGTACCTCCATATAAAGTTGATAACCGCTCTTGAAGTAATCTTGGCTAGGGGTTCCGCCTCCACCCATTTAGTGAAGTAGTCCACAGCTACATGCAAAAACTTCTTGTGGCCCGCGGTGGGGATCAGTGGTCCGACGATGTCAATCCCCCATTTGGCGAAGGGGCAAGGAGGTGGTCCCGAAACCAATGGTACTGCGGGCTGGTGCACCTGGCGAACGAAGGTTTCACATGGTCGGTAGTGCTTGACGTGCTCCTGGCAATATTTCTCCATTGTGGACCAGTATTAGCATTGGCGGACTATACATCCCGTCATACTCTTGCCTCCCTTGTGGCTACCGCAGGTTCCTTCATGCATTTCCCGGATAACTTGTTCGGCCTTCATGCGGCCTAGGCATCTGGCATGGGGGTGGGAGTAAGATCGTCGGAACAAGGTCCTTTCGTGGAGGATGTATCTGGCGGTTTTACGTGCCGTCAACTGTCATTCCATTTTGTTGGCCGCATACTCCTCTGGGTGCTTGAGGTAAGCTAGGATTGGCTCCATCCACTCGTCATTCGTGAGCTGTTGTGTCGCATCCACCTCCCTGGTTTCGAATTTTTCTAAGGTTGTTGTTAGGAGGAGTGTAATACGGCAGGTGTGGATGGTAGTGGTCTGGGAAACTATTTTAGATAAGGCATCCGCTTCTTGGTTATCGGAGCGGGGGACTTGTGCGATATCGCAGCTTTTGAACCACGCGCGTTTGTGTTGTACAACCTGTACATACTCGCGCATTCTTTCCTCTCGCGCCTCGTAGGTGCCCTTTATCTGTTGTACGATAAGTTGGGAGTCACTATGTATCACCACTCTTCTAACCCCTCCATCCTAGGCCAGTCTCGTATTCGACTTTGTTGTTGGATAAGGGATAGTCAAGTCTAACGGCGAAGTATAGAGTTTCATCTTCTACCTCAGTGTTGGATAGACGATTCCTGCTCCACCGTGAGTAGCCGTGGCGGATCCATCTAGAAATACATGCCACAAGGGGGGGTTTTGGGTAACCTCCATGCCTACCATTTCTACAACAAAATCCGCCAAAACATGGGCTTCAATGGCGGGATGGGGGCGTAGGTGATGTCATACTCGATAAGTTCGATGGCCCATTTTATGAGCCGCCCTGAGGTTTCGGGCTTGTTGAGGATGGTTCGCAAGGGATATTTGGTTAACACCGTTACGGGGTGGCAAAGGAAGTAGGGGCGTAATTTTCGTGCGGTAGTGATGAGGGCTAGCACTAATTTCTCGGTTTGGGTGTATCGCCCTTCCGCCCCTTGTAATGTTTTACTGACGTAGTATATCGGGCGATGTTCCCGATTATGCTCCTTGACTAGCACCGCACTTATGGCTTCTTCCCCTACTGCTAGGTATACAAACATATCTTCTTGGGGTGTAAGCTTCATTAGCAATGGGGGTGAGTTAGATAGTCTTTTAACTCCCTGAAAGACCCCTTGCATCGTTCAGTCCAATTGAAGTCCTTAATGTTTCTTAAGATTTTGAAGAAGGGTAGCCCTTTATCGGCGTATCTGGAAATGAATCTGCTTAGGGACGCTATCCTTCCCATGAGCTTTTGGACATCTTTGATCGTCTTAGGAGTAGGCATGTCTAGGAGCGCCTGGGATTTTTCTGGATTCATCTCTATTCCCTTTTCCGTGACCATGAACCCTAAGAATTTACCCCATTTTATCTCGAAGGAACACTTCCGAGGGTTGATTTTCATCCCGAATTGGTCCATAATCGCTAGTGCCTTATGGAGGTCCTCCGGGTGATCATCAGCCCGAGGGCTTTTGACAATCATATCATCTACGTACACCTCCATTGAATTCCCAATTAGGCTAGCGAACATCAAGTTCACAAGGCGCTGGTAGGTAGCGCCCGCATTTTTCAATCCAAATGGCATTATTAGGTAACAGAAGGTCCATGCCTCGGTGAGGAAGCTGGTTTTGTCTTGGTCTATGGCGGCCATTGGTATTTTGTTATATCCTTGATCCCCGTCCATCGTAGATAGTAAGGCGCACCCAACCGTAGAGTCTACCAGTTGATCTATGTTGGGGAGGGGTTAACAATCCTTTGGGCAAGCCTCGTTCAGATTGGTGAAATTGACACACATATGCCACCTTCCTCCTATCTTCGGTACAAGGACCACATTGATAACCACTCGGGGTAACGTACCTCTCTGATCTGATGCAAGTTGAGCAGTCATTGAATCTCGGACCGGATAATTTTATATCTATCGGGTCTCATATTCCTTTTCTTTTGTTGTATGGGCTTGGCTCCGGTCTTGACATTGAGGAAGTGTTGACATACCTGGTTATCTATCCTTTTCGGGGGCCCACCTTTCCAGGAGAAGAGGTGGTTGAACTCTTTAAGCATAAGGGTTATTCCCTCTTCTACTTCCGGATTCATGCCGTCCCTATCTTGATAGTCTTAGTGGGGCTCCTTCCACTATTTCAATCATCTTCAGCTCCTCTACGGGATGTACTTTCAACTCTTCCTCTAATCTTGGTTTCTTGGCTGGCATGGTGATCCCCTCTTCATTTTCGGATGAGATAGCGTTCATGCAGCATTTTTGGGCCTTGACTTGACTGCCACAGACTTTTCTGATGCCCGAGGGGGTGGGGAATTTGACATGCAGGTGTAAGTTAGAGGGGATGGCCTTAAAAGTTCGTATTGACGATCGTCCGCATATCGCGTTGTACGTCCTAGAGGAAGCTTCTACTACCCAAAACTTGGTCGGTTCGGTGCGCCTCATGGTGCCCTCTTCCCAGGACATGGGCAGGGCGAATGTTCCTAAGGTGCGGCATGCATCCCCGGTGAATCCGACGAGGGGAACTTTGGCCGCTTCCAGATCGTCTGTCTTTAATCCCATGGCTAGGTAGGTTGGGAGGAAGAGAACATCAACAGAACTTCCCATGTCAATTAGGATGCGTTGGGTCCTCATAGGGGTATACGATACCTTTCAAGTCTTCTGGACCAAAGGCAATTGTAGGTAACTGGGCTCCTTGTATGGAGCACACGAGCGGTCCTTGCTCCACTCGTCTCGCCTCTTTTAAATATTTCTTCTTTTTTCTCGGTAGGGATACAAAGATGTCTCCTCCCTCTATCATATCAATAGTTCTGCCTCGTAGGATTTTGGAGGGGGTGGCAACCTTTAGCGAGGGGTGTCCTCTCGGTTTTGGGTGTCGGACACTCTCTTTTCCGTAGTTTCCTCGGATCGGATTCTCTTCCAAACATTGGATTTGGGGGTTTCTTGATTATTTTCTTGTAAATAATTTCCCAAGTATCGCGCACTAAGGAGTCGGTGTATTTAGGTTTTCAGGGTGGTGCAAGCGTCAGTATCATGTCCCCATGCTTTATGATACTTACAAAATATACTGGAATCTTTCTTATCGTGGGGTCTTCTGACGGGGCGGTGCCATTGGAGGTCAGTACTTCCTCTCATAATGTTGAGCACTTCGGCCGGGGTGATGGTTAAGAGGGGTAGCGGTGCGGGCTGGAGGTGCCGCTTTACTGGCCCCCCATCTTCCCTCATCTTCGAAGATGTCTTCCCATCCTTAGCTTTGTCTGGAGCCTCCTTTTCATGCTCTAGATCATTGCGCTTTGCCTGGATTTTGGAATTTTCCGCTTCCTCTATGATGATATAAGTCTATGCTTTGTGCATAAGCTCATTCATATCTTTAACTTGGTTACCCATAAGGTATCGAAAAAAGTCCCCGGCTCTAAGTCCTTGGGTCAAGATATCCACTATGATGGATGGATTAGTGTTTGGTACGTCCAAGGCCTCCTCCAAGAAGCGTTTCATATATTCTCTAAGAGGCTCATCCTTTTCTTGCTTTATCGTGAACATGTGGTTGGCCGACTTTCGGTATCTAAGGTTACAAGTAAATTGGCGTACAAACAAGCACGCCAGTTGATCAAAACAGGAGATCGTGCTGGGCACCAGTTGGGAGAACCAAGCTTGGGCTCTACCTGCCAGGGTGGTGCGAAACACTCGGCATACAAAATCCGGCGCGGAAGCTAGATCCATGGTAGCGATATACTGATGGATGTGGTCTTGGGGATCTCTTCCATCCTTTTCCCCCATATATAGGGGAAGGTTACTAGGGCGCATCCCGGGTGGGACCAGAGCGCGAGCTATTTCCAGGACGAAGGGAGACCCGTGATACATAACTTCCTCGCCCAGGGCGAAATTTCTTTGTAGGTTCCTCATCTCCCTTCTTAGGTTAGTGACCATGCTCAGAGAGTGGTCACCGTTGGGGGAAATAGTGGGTAGCTGGTGTTCTCGGGGATAGAGGGAGTCTGTTCCGTCCTCGCCTTGGGGTGCCCTGCCCATAGCATATCCGAAGGGGGTTCGCCGTTCTCTGGTCAAAGGGAAGGTATCCTGGCGGGGAGTAACCGATCAGAAATGGGAT
Organism: Linaria vulgaris; assembly: GCA_948329865.1. Taxonomy (NCBI): domain Eukaryota; kingdom Viridiplantae; phylum Streptophyta; class Magnoliopsida; order Lamiales; family Plantaginaceae; genus Linaria; species Linaria vulgaris. The sequence goes on from OX415249.1 coordinate 41,735,310, forward strand.
CTCGGGCGGGACTCATATTCTGCCGAGTAGGTTCGTTCCCTGTGGGTTCGGGGAGGAAAGTCGCTCCGAGGGTATGCCATTTTTGGTTTATCCCTCCGGGTAGCTCCTTCCACAAGGCGTTCGAACACAGATTGGGGGATGTTTATGAAATCCCATCTTTCCCTGGTTGGTGATGAGTGGATTTCCGAGTGTTCCCTTGGTGTGGATTCTGCGGAGTTTCGTTGGCTCCCGGAAGATTTGGAGTTAGGGGAATCATTCATGATAACTTCTTTCTTTTTCTCAAAGAGATCACTTCAAATGTTCTAAAAGGAAAGATTCTATGACGTTCCCACAGACAGCGCTATTTTGTTAATAGTGTTGTAATTTTAAAGGAATTTCTGCAGTGGGAATGATCGTTTTTGCCTGAGTTTGAAGAGATTTGTTGCTACTATGTTTTTATTCTTGGGAAAAGTATATCGTATGTTCTTGATCTTCCTTCCGCTTTTATAGAAAGTAGTTTCCACATGACATAAGTGGGACGCTTACAGGTGTCGTATTTTGTGTAAACTTTATCTTCATTCTGATAGGGACAACTAGTTGGCGTGGTTTTTCCATGGTCTACAAGCGGTTGGATAAGGGACATGTGTTTCGAAGGAGCTGGCGTAGCTTCTTAGCAGGATCTTTATCCGTCTATTGAGATAAGGGTGACACGCGTGCTTCGAGGGATCCTTTATTTTGTGATAAGGGCGGGAAGTACGTTGCTCCGAGGGCTCCTTTATAAGGACGAGAAGTACGTTGCTCCGAGGGCTCTTTATAAGGACGGGAAGTACGTTGCTCCGAGGGCTCCTTTATAAGGACGGGAAGTACGTTTCTCCGAGGGTTCCTTTATAAGGACGGTAAGTACGTTGCTCCGAGGGTTCCTTTATAAGGACGGGATGTACGTTGCTCCGAGGGATCCTTTATAAGGACGGGAGGTACTTTACTCCGAGGTGTTTCTTTCCGGGGTGTTTCTTTAAGGACGTTTATCCGAGTGACATGATAGGTGCGAGAGTATCGTATACGTAAGGGATGTTCTGGGAAGCTATTTAAAGTTCCCGACATCTCGTGCGGCATTTGTACTCTGTGAGATATTTGTCGTGGGGATGGGTGCACCATTCGTTTTGGTATCATGGAGGTTTATTTTTATTGATAGCATCGTGGTCTTCCGGGGTGTTAATAGGATATTTTTAAGGGTTAACACGGTCCAATAAGGCCGAGAGTGTAAGTTCCTTTCAATTTGAGATGTAACAACTTCCCGTGAATGAAGGCATAGCTCGGCTTCATGAAAGGAAACCGGAGAATGAGAACAAGATCAAGCCTAACATCAAGGGATTTGATCTCTTCTTCCTTAAAACGATCATAGGCTTACCCTTGATAAATTGGATTTTTTTGGCGCACTCTTATTATCATCGATGAGGGATCAATTAATCTCATAATCCCTTTGTGGAGTGACCACTTGAGCAAACGTACCACGCGAGAGTGGTGGCCAAAGTTGATAAGGATAAGGGTTGTCCGGGCCAATGTTAGCTGGACTCACTACTTTAGATGGAGCCATAGGAGTTATAGGAGACAAAGTAAATAGTGAAGTTAGAAGAGATTGGCAGAAATTCGCCTCTATTCGAATAGGAGGAGCTAGGAACGTTGGATGCCAAATTGTTGTCCATAGCTTGTTTTGCTTTCTCAAGCATAGCAAGATTTGAATTCGCCAACATTAGAGGAGAAGGCGCCAATGATGCAGCGGAATTAGGGTCCACTAAAAGGTGTGATGTGGCATCAACCGTGGCAAGAGAGAGCCCCCTAGGAGGGGGGTCAACCAAGACCAAAGTCAACTCCTTTTCAATCAAAATAAAATTATCAAAGAGGAACCAAAGTGGGCAACGGATAGTTCCACAAGATTGTCGAGAATGGCAAAAAGCAAAAGTCGTCGTCCGAGCTGCAGGCACACGCCTTACCTAAAATAGAGGCCAGCGCTTGGGAGTTGTGCGTGACAATGGCCTGACGTACTAACCAAAACGGTTTCGGTTTTAGCCAAATCGCAAGCCAAGGTCAAATGGTAGATTTGACCGCAGCCAACACCAAAATGACCGAACTGAAAACCTAAAGAAGATTCTGATGAGAGCCGCCGAAAAGTGACTGGAGAACCGTGGGAGACCAAGAGAAATGTCGGAAACATGAAAAAGAGAACTAAGAACAAATAAAGCTAAAAAGACCAAAAGAAGATCAAAAACCAAAGAAAAATAAACGAAAACAAATCACAAAGAACAAAAAATTCGAACATAGTTCTGAACTAAAAATATAATTTATTATTATTTATAAATAAAACAATCCACTACTCACCTTAATTAAAATAAAACACTACATAAAGTATATATTCTATTTATATGTCAAACTACTTTAGGAATATTAAAAAAAGAAAATTAACCACTAATATTAGTCATCTATGTACATGAGAACACGTTAGTCTTCTTATTAACAAACCATGAAACCATGTATACTATTTACGTGTCCATCACATTATGTCAAACCTATACCATATCAACTACTTGTAAAGTTGTAATACTTGTATTAGATCATTTTAAGCACTTTCATTACTAACATATTCCTTAAACAAACCAGGGGAGAAGTTTCAAGCCTTTAATTATAATATCTATTTTTTTTTCAATTTATGATATTGAAAGGTAAACTGTCTTTTTAGAAAAGATACTTTCTTTATTTTCACTCAGATATCTATACTATTATTTAAAAAAAGCTATGTTGACACCAATTTTTTGATTTTCTTATTTATCTTTAGACACACTATTAAATTTTGTTATTAATTGGATATAACTGTAATTTAAATATTTTTTTAGTTAAAACAATTATTACCTAATTCTCTTTTACATAAAAGGAAGGTTAAGACATATAAGATCCTCTATCCATATTACTCTTTACCATACAAATTAATTATATTATTACTTAAAATATATGTTAATCACACGGGGACTGCTTGTCAAAGATTATAATAATATATATCAAAAGTTATCGTGATTCAATTGTGGGTCACATTTTAATCAGTTAAATAGTGGGAATATTCCGGGCTGAAATATTCTCTTTCCAAAAAATGATTTGAAAAGAGCGTACCTTTTTTTTGGATATTAAGATAGTAAATGAGTTTTGTGAGTAAGTCAGTTAACAATAAACTAATTAAGTATTGTTTTAACATCTATTATAAAAATTTGACGTCCCTGTTTGCAACAAAATAATTTCGGATTTTTTTTTTGGCAAATTGATTTGGTGGAAAGTGGAAACATAAGGCAAAGTAGCTAAATAACGTTGTATTTAATTATTTTATAACATTCAATTCTATGCCTTGCACATTTTTTTAAAAAAAAAATCAAAACTAAGCTTCTCAATTTATTAAAAACAAAAAACAAAAAAAAACTTGCCTTCTTAATTTCATTTTTTCCCTCCAAGGCGTATAATCACATTTTAAATAAAGCATCAATGACAATTGTGACATTGAAAACAAAACCCAAATGGATTTTGGTTGTCCAAATTTTGAAAGAAGATCCAAACGAGTTTGACAATTTGAAAGTGGGAAATGGGTGAGCCAAATGGAAACCAAACAGTCCCATAGTCTTTATCATATTATGTGGAGCGATTCTAATTCTGGTCTCCTAGTGATTTTCTTTTCTCCCTCAAATTTTGATCCCATACTGTGTGTATTTTCTCTTTTCTCCTATATATATCATGTTTTTAGGCCATCATAAAACATACTTAAGAAATACTTAAGAAACACATAATGAAGGTGTATAGGTAGAAAGAGAGAAATCCAAAAGCTCCAACTAAAATTGTTCGTTGGCGGATCGTGTTCAAGCGGATCAAAGCACGACACGATAAAAAAAGTATTCTTCTTTTATATCTATTTGCGAATCTATTTGTGATGATCACAGTGTTCAACGATTTAAAGTCATGTAAATTAAGGATTACATGTGGTATCAGAGCTAAGATTACTGAACACATGATTATCCATGAAATAGATAGATTTTTATTTTGTTTGACGCATCGACAGTGTATGTGACGGTCAATTATGTTAGATTTAATAATATATCATGCCCTTTTAATATTAACTGTGGATCAAATCTTGTTGGACTTCAATGATGATAAGTTTAAGGATCTTAACCTCAATTAAGTATCAATGGACATCATGAATGCATCAAATTGAAAGAGCCTATACGTTGTTCGCATACACGATATTGTGTGTCTAATGAAAAAAAAAATTATTTCTTAATATGCCTCCACGTCATCATGTATATGACATTTGTGGGTAGGGGTGTTTGGGCCGGGTCGGGACTTTGGAGTCCGACCCGTCCCGCCGGGTTTTTCCCGAGCCGGGAAAAACCGGCTCGTTCCCTTCCCGGGCAGACCGGGAAATTGAACCCGGTCTGCCTCCCGCCGGGAGGGAACGGGATCCAAACTGGATCCCGTTCCCTCCCGCGGGATGCCGGCGTCCAGTATCCCTTTTTTTTATTTTTTTTTCGTTAATCTGCTACTTATTTCTCTTAGTCTTTTTACACAAAACACATACAAACACAGTTACACACACAAACACACACACACACACATTGTTGGTTACACACACACATGACACACACACGCCCCGCCTACCCACCGCAAACCCATCGCCGCGCCGCCTACCCACCGCCACGAGCCACGAGCCACGAGCCACGACGCCTCATCGCTGCCTAACCTCCACCGCCCCTCGCCGCTGCCGAGCCTCCTCACCACCAACAAAATTAGAGGTAATTCTTTAAAACCCTTTTTTTTTAACCTTTAAATTATTGTTTGATTACATGACTTCTTTGAATTGTAGTTTGCTTAGGTTGCTTATTATTGATTTACATATGAAAAATTAGGGTTTATGAGTTTGCAATTAGAGTTTATTAATTGGGGGTTTTGTGCAATTAGGGATTGGTTTCGAAAATTGATATTGATTTTGCAATTAGGGATATTGATATTGGATATTGGAGTGATATTGATATTGGATTGATATTGATATTGCAATTAGGGATATTGTTATTGGATATTGTCGTTTGGTGTTGAATTGATTTCGAAAATTGATATTGATATTGGATTGATATTGATATTGATATTGCAATTAGGGATATTGATATTGGATATTGTTGTTTGGTGTTGAATTGATCTCGAAAATTGATATTGATATTGATATTGTTATATTGTCGTTTGGTGTTGAATTGATCGTTGAGGCTTTCGCATTGATATAGATAATCAATTCCTTGGTATTGAATATTTTTATTTTGGTTGTTTAGATGGTAGCAACTAACAAGAAAAATAAGTCCTCCGCCGGAGATCCAGCAAGTACAGCAATTAGAGTTTCTCCTCGTAAACGGGCCTCTACTTCCACGGCGGCACCGACTATTTCTAAGGCGGTCAAAGGTTCCAATAAATCCACGGCACCATCTACTTCCCGTGGTGCCCTAGGAAAGTCTTCTCGTCCTCCCAAAGGCCAAACTCGAGAACTCTCGAATCAAGAGGCTACGGAAGCAATGAGAGATGATGCGCTGTATAATAGTGCAGAATCAGATGAAGATGATGTGGCACTAGAGACTGCACAATCGCCACATGAAGATGTTATCGAAGAGGAGACGAAAAAACATGAAGATGTCGTTGAAGAAGAATGGGGAGGTGCTGGGGGAAAATTTAACATGGAAAAGGTACACAAGACTTGCATTACCTACGACAGTAGACCTAACGAACATGGAAAAATGGTATGGGGAAAAATAGAACATACACTAACGTCACCATGGTGGAGGGAATTTCAACCGTATGAGGATATACATACACACATTGTTATGGGTCGATGCCTTCATTGCGGAAAATGCATAATGGCCGATGGTAATGCACATGGCACTAAAGGATTGAGAAGTCACACCGAGAGGTGTAAAGTGTTAAAATAAATTATGGCGAAGGGGGGAAGACAACAAAAACTTAATGTGGAGCCTAATGGTGCAATTAGTAATTCTAAGTCTCTAATCATCTTTAAGTTTTCTATAGTTTTTTTCTTTTAACTTTTCAATTGTTGACATTAATGATTAATGCTTATTAATGCATAGGGTTTGTCTGACCACCGACACTTGGACATCCATCACGAGAGACAACTACATGTGTTTCACAGTCCACTTCATTGATAATATGTGGAATTTAAAGAAGAAAATCATAAGCTTTAGCTTGACATCCGGTCATACGGGAGCGGCAATAGCAAATGATATCAATGCGGTGTTGGGTGATTACGAGATTGACCGTGTTTTCACGATCACGGTTGATAATGCTTCGTCCAATGACACGGCTATTAATGATTTGGTGAAATGGTGGGTGGAGAAAGGCGACATATCGGCAACAAATGGGGCTCTTGTGCAAATTAGGTGCATTGCTCACATTCTTAACCTCGTGGTTCAAGATGGCTTGAAATGCAATGGCGGTGACAACTCGGTAGACGGTATTAGAGATTGCATCAGGTACATTAAGGCTTCTCCCAGTCGTTATACATTGTTCAAAAAGTGTGTGACGGCCGCAAAAATAGAATGTGGCAAAATGCTATGCTTAGACGTCTCAACACGTTGGAACTCCACTTACACAATGCTTAGTGCCGCTTATGATTTGAGGATGGCTTTCATTGTATACAAGCAAAAGATGCTACCTATGCCACTGAGTTACGGGATCGTATACCAACCGATGATGATTGGGATAGAGCGAAGATGTTTATCGACTTTTTGGAGCCTTTCAAGAAGTTAACAGAGGTTGTTTCGGGCACAACTTATGTGACATCGCATATGGTACTTACCCAACTTTACATTATCGACGATCGATTGACTGTGTGGATGAGACGACCGACAATAGATCCTAGGACGGGGAAAAAGGATGGTTTGAAAGCAATGGCTATGGTTATGAAAGAAAAATACGACAAGTATTGGGGTGTTAATGGGAAGATGAATCACTTGTTGTATTATGCCGCCATGGTAGATCCCCGCCTCAAGCTTAGCTATGTTGAGAAAATGTTTGAAAAAGAACCAACCTTGGTTGCGTCAGTTAAACACGGGTTTCGTCGATTATTTGAAGAGTATAATGCCATGCTCGAAGTAAATGCACCAACAATTCCCACTCCTCCAACTTCATCTTCCACTTTTGCGAGTACGGCTCCTTGGATCGAAGAGGACCTATTGCTTATGAGGCACGAACAATGGGCAAGGTACACTCTAGAAGTCTTTTAAGTTTTCTATGTATATTGAAAAATTCTCTATTTGTGTTATTAACAATCATTTATGAATTTCGTATGGAAGATAATAACGAGGAGGAAGCAACACAATGCGAGATGGATTTATACTTTGGGGATAGGCGTGAAAAGGGTCAAATAGATTTCAATATCCTCGATTGGTGGAAGGTCAATGACTATCGGTATCCTATTATTGCCAAGATGGCTCGCGATTTATTGGCTATTCCAATCTCGACGGTTGCATCCGAATCGGCTTTTAGTACCGGGGGTCGTGTGCTTGACAAATTTAGGAGTTCATTGACTCCGAGAATAGTTCAAGCACTTATATGCTCTCAAGATTGGCTACGCAAGGATAATACACCAATTCAAATCGAGGAGTGCTTGGAGGATTTGGAGAAACGCGAAGCAGAATTTGCGGCAATGGGAAAGGATGCCTCCTTTTTGAATGGTTTTGAATGAGACTGCTAGTTTGTTTAAATTTTATGTTTATGATGGATTGTATTGTGGACTTGAATGTTCTTGTTGGTGATCGGATGAAACTCCTCATTTATGCCTCTTTTTTGTTGAATTGATGAGTTCTTATTTTTTATTTTTGTTGGATTTTGTTGAGATGATTGGAGGATGAAAAAAAAAAAATATGGGCTGGACAGGGGCGGATACTGCCCGCCGGGATCACGGGAGCCCTCCCGTCCCGGCGGGACTCTCACGCCACCGGGAACAGCGTTCCCGGCGGGAGGGACGGGAACTGCTCAGCAAATAACGCCCACAAATTGTGGGTGTTATGCTGCATAGTGTTATTTCAAGGACTGTTTCATGAAGTCTAATTATTTATTCTACTTCACGATCCTAATTAATTTGTATTATATATATTACCATTATGATGGGTGAAAATTTTGTTCAAGGTAAATACATAAAATAAGGTATTTACTCTTAAGTATAATGTGAATTGATTTTGTCTCCGCTATCCTATCCTAGTTAAGCACTTAAGTGGAAGCTTTCCCGTAGTGTTTAAAGTTAGCATCTTATTGGGGTAAATTGAAATATGTTACGTTATATCCATTATGTAAAATAATATTATAAATCATTATAAAAGTATTAAAGTATAAGCGTTAGGAATCAATGTATGTGCAACACTAAAGTAACACTTAAAATGTGATTAGCATAAAGTTTATTTTGTGTATGAAAAGGGTATTTATTTTCACATAAAAAGGATATGTTAGTCACTACAGTGATCTTATTTCATGTCGTGAAATATAATTATTGCATGAATATTATGTGTATTAAATTAAGATTTATATTATGATTATGATTGATTATATATCACGAAAGTGATCCAATCAATAGTTCGTGAATTCTTATTACACATAGCTAATTGTTGCACATGATTCATGTATTAAAGAATAAAATATTCACCTTATCGAAATATGTTTACCACCGCAGTGGCTTTACTTTGTGTGAAATTTGAATACTACATGAATCTATTATATTGTGCATTAAGTTTTGATAATATATCTCGCTTGAATTAAGTTTATCGTCTATTAAAACTTTAAGCACATGATGACATGTGTAATGCTAAATAATGAATTGTACAATATGAAGAATGCATTTTTGATATATTATCTTGTTAGTCACTTAAGTAATGTGATTGACATTGTTATCGAATTATTAAATTGTATGATACATTGGCATATGATATTCTTCGCAAGTTTTGGACTAAGTTCACAATTTAGAATTTATAATTCATGCTAGTGAAATTATTGAGTTCCTAAGAATTTTGCAGATAACTCATTAGTCATCAATAAAGTATAAAAGACAAATTAATTTACTTTGTAAATCATAAGAGTCAACCCACATGATGCTCACGTTTGCTTAGTAAATATTTATGGATTAAGACAATTACAAGAATTCTTTTTTTGGTACATTATGTTTATGTTTAAATGTTTAATGTATTACTAAGTTAGAAATTATGTAGTAGTCTTAATTGGCGAAAGATTTTATTTACCATTATTATGATTTATTCGATGAAGATATGAATTAAGTGGTTAACCCATAGGCAATCAAAATCATATTTTTGTATCGAACATAAAGAAGTAATGAACTTGTAGACTAATAAGAAAATCCACAGATTTCTTATGTATTGTTTATGTAAAGTAGATATATTACTTGAATTATGCTCGTTGAATATTACGACTTCTAATGGTATTAATTGTAGAATTTATGGTGACTACCCACAGGAGCACTATTTTTTCTTGTCATGTATATTCTCGGTTATGTGTTGTTTATGTTCTTTCAATGCCTTAAATTATGTTATATCTCTATAACTGAAGTAATGCTCATGCTAATTTGTCATCATTTATGTCATATATCCCACTTTTTAATGAAACCAACTTCACATTTGGGGAACCATTATGTACTTTGGTTCTAAATAAAGTATTGTTGGTTCATGTATATACCTCAAGATCAGTGGGAGTCAGTTCATAACTTTTTCTTATGCATGACATTATATTCGCCAATAGCGATCTTGGTGTTTTACATTAGACTAAGAATTATTCATGTGAGAACTTTTAGAAAGATGTGATTCGGCATATGCGATTGAAATAAAACTATTTTATGATATATCACTTTAAATTTTGAGAATGCCTTATAAAGCACATACTTATAAACTTCATAAATACATTATGACTATTTTTATGTTGTTCCATTGCATATAGGATACAAGCTTTGTCTTGATAAATATCAGCATTATGAATTGGAACATAAAGAAAGTATTGAGATATGAAGAAATCACATGATCACTTATAGAAAATCAACACATCCACATATGGTGGGATTTTAATGTTCATGCGTAGGTAGATGTTTAAACTTAAAGACTGCACTCTTGGCTAGGTTCATCTCATGATTAGAGATGTAACATCTTGGAAAAGCCATAAATCATGAGTTGCTCTACACATTTACCTTTAAAGCTGAATTTGTGACATGTTTTAAGGCTGTAATTTAGGAAGTATGATTGCTTAATTTGACAATAAAGCCGCAATCAAATTCTCCATTTATGACATAATATTTAAGAGATCAAAACACATGAACCTTAAATATTGATTACTGGAACAAGATGTTAGAAGAGAAAGAATAGTCATTGAGCTCTTAATGTACTTCTACTTCTACACTTCTCTTATATTTTGTTTTTCCATTGTGTACACATATTATCCTTGGATTTATGATAACAGAACTTGTCTTTGTTCAAGACATTATGGGACCATTATGAAAACTCTTACTAATGGCCTAGTTAAGATAGTCGTTAATATTGTGGTACATGGATGGAATCATGTTGTAAAATAATGTGCCCGCCATGACTCTTATTAACTACTTGACTAATTAAGGTACTTACGACAACTAGCTAAAGAAAATTTTTAACATTTTATGCGCGCTTATGATTCTTGATGAAAACATGAATGAGTATTACGACCAAGTGGGAGACTGTAAGATAAATTAATTATGGTATTTATCTTTTCCGTAATTGTGGTCTAAGAGGAATTCTTGTTTTTAAGGGAACATGTTAATTCTATAATTCTAGTTACCTAATTAGAGTTATTTTCTTACTAAAGTTCTTCCGTGATGGACGGTCGAGATTAAGTCCTAATTAAACCCTAACTGGAATTTGGTCCTCTCTTCTCCTATATATATATCATGTTTTTAGGCCATCATAAAACATACTTAAGAAATACTTAAGAAGCACATAATGAAGGTGTATAGGTAGAAATAGAGAAATCCAAAAGCTCCAACTAAAATTATTCGTTGGCGGATCGTGTTCAAGCGGATCAAAGCACGACACGATAAAAAAAGTATTCTTCTTTCATATCTATTTGCGAATCTATTTGTGATGATCATAGTGTTCAACGATTTAAAGTCATGTAAATTAAGGATTACAGCAATTTGTTTCAAGAATCCTAATCACATGCTCCATTACTCTATTCTTATAAATAAGCAACATTATTTTTCCAATTATACGCAATAACATATTGAAAGGTGTATATGAAACTAAAACACGCTTTTAACCATATTACTCAAGATGTACCAAAGGTATTCTCGTATTCCTTCATCTCAAATTTGTACAATACTATGTCTATACAATCATAGATTACTACTTATTCATCCTTTCATGCTTTAAATTCCATTCTAATACCATATTTGAAAAGAAAGAGACTCAAACTAGACTTTAAGGATAAATATATAGCAAAATAAGTAAAGCAAATATCATAGCTACCACCCCACCCCCAAACATAAAATCATGTGATGTCCTCATTGCATAAAAATAAAAATAATTAAAGTAAAGATCAGAGGACTCCCTTGATCGAGCTCAAAAGACACTCGTCGGATTGGTGGTGGTGTTTTCTTATTTTGCAAAACTTTCTTCAATTTTCTTCAACTCTCTCTAATTGAGAGTGTTGTTTTTCTGGAGGTGCTCCTTGATTTCTCTAATTGACTCACTAACTCATCGTTTTTCTTTTCTAGCCGCTATTTCACCTCTTGCAATTGCTAGCATGCCATCTTCTGTCTCTTCAACGAAGGTGATAGAGTTTCTTCAATTGCCCCTATTGCTGATCTTTCGTTAGTGGAGAGTGTAGTTTCAATCACTTGTCTCGCAATGTGATTGATGGGATATGTATTTCGATGATTAATATTTATGTCAAGTTCGGCACAACGAAACTTATACGTAGACTGCATATAATTAAGGTTTTGATATTTTAAAGATTTTGTTTTGTTAATTAAATTAAACGAAATTAAATAAAATACTTATATAATAACTACTCACCAAAAATCTCATTCACATCGCATCTTTAATCTTCTGCGGGAGCTTCCCGTAATTGGGATAGAATCTAATAAGTAGCGCTCGGCTGATACTCATTAGCGTCTTCAAGATATCGTGCCCCTACTTAAGAAGTCCCTCCAAAGTCAATGTAAGGCATAAATGATCCCTCAGATTCGCAGGTGTAGGAACTTGTCTAGATGGTCCCTTATGAGGTCGGTGTCGTGTACTAGCAGATGGTCCGCTCCTGCATCTGTGGACCCACTACTCGGTGTTGGTGGTGTTTGTATATGCCTATTCATGGATCCTACTTGACCAGTAGACTCGGTAGAGGGTGGCTGAGGTACACTATACCTAGATCAAGACGACGTGGGAGGCGTATGCCGCGTCGATCCCTCAGACTGGTCGGTTACTCCATGTAAAATGCATTGATATGACGGAGTAGATAATGTAGAACCACCCTGCGATCCGCGAGACTGGGGCTGGGTGGGTGGCTCAAATGGATTGTTAGGTTGTGAATGGACGGGGGGCGGCTCGACATCATCATGGGGCTGGGAATGAATGGAGGCCTCGACATCAGTATGAGTTGGGCTTAGAATAGCCGACTGACGTATCCGTATGAGCCGAGGTCCTAAACCACCGCCACATCCCCTCTTCGCCGGCGGGGTGGTGGGGAGGGGGTGGGGGTGGGGGTGGGGGTGGGGGGTTGGGAGGGGCGCACCGCGTGTATACATGTCTAACAACTACGTACTAATTTAAAATGCCTGCGTTAGATCATTTCTAAGTTATGGAGGTTCCTTAAAAAGATAATCATTACTAAGTTATAGAGATCTTCCCTAGAAAGATATCCATTACTATGTTATATAGGTATCCCTAAAGGCATAGACAATGTTTAAAAAGTAACAATTCTACCATATCTAATAATTCCTAAAGGCATAAATACTAACATTTTAATTCAACTAATTAAACATGCATGCATGTATAAAAACATTACTAAAAATAATAATTCTAAGATAGGTAACAATTTTATAAAGTTATAATAACATTTCTACATAAATAAAGTATTATAAAAAAGTAAATATAATACATAATTAATTGATAAACACGTAAAACCATACAAGTCTCAGTTAGTTGAAAACTATTATAGTTTCTAAGTTACAAAGAATGCATAACATTTTATCATTCCTAAGTTACAAAGAACCCCTAAAGATATCATCATTTATAAGTTATAAAGAATCCCAAAATATATCATCATTTCTAAATTAAAAAGATCGATTCCCTAAAAATAATCTTAATTTCTAAGTTATAGAGATTCCTAAAATATCATCATTTCTAAGTTATAAATATTACTAAAACTATGATCATAACAGCCTTTAAACAATGTTTACATGCTATGATAAAATATCTACAAATAAAATTATTAAAAATAATTAAATACAAGACATATATCGAATAAAGCATAAAAAACTTATTATTTATGGAGTTACAACTGATCGGCGGTTGCAAAAGAGCGGGCGGTCACAAATTTTCTTTGAAGGGGGGGGGGGAGAGACATGGTGTGTATGTAATAAGGAGATGAGGGGGGATATTTATAGAAAATACGGTCCTCATTACCGACCGCTCAGCAGTCATTAATGCCAGCTGCGCTCAACTATTGGGCAGTGCCCTGGCGGGATTTTTTCTCGCCCAAGATTAGCAACGACTGAGCCATCTCAATTGCATGCAATCGGGCAGTTGCAAATGACCGATTACCTTGTAGTACACGTGGACTAGCAAGCTTTCTTCGCTCACAAGCCCTTGTCAAGTGTGTTTTTCTTTGCAAACTGACATATTTGTACACGTGGAATGGCAAAGGATATTTCGCTCGCTACTGACACATAAGTCGCCAATGACTAATCGCTTGCTGATTTTCTTTCCACTTCGTTCTACCACAGTTTCGCTAGCTACTTCACCAGCCTCGACACCAATCGACACCAATCGATGTTTATGCTTGAGATGAAGTTTTTGCTAGAAATTTTTGAAACAACAAGTGAATTTAGGCATTTAGATAGGGATTACGTGGTCTCTAAATTTCTACAATCTTGTTGTGCATGTATAATATTATTAGTTTACTAGATTATATTTTTTAATTGAAAGTATTATAACGTGCAAAACTTCATGGGTAAGAATATGCATATTTTTATTTAGGTTCTTAAAGGTATATGCTATACATCCAAAGTTCAATAATTTTAAGGATAATATAACAAATTACAGTCAAGATTCCAATAGTAAAAACATTTAAATCACTAAAAAAACTTAAAAATCATGGGAAAAAGTAGCTCTTGTTCGTGAAAATAATCTATTTTAATAATTTTAGTTACTAAAAACCTACTTGATAACAAATAGTATAGTATCCTTTTGAATTTGTAAGATGGTTTTATTTGTTAATTAAAAGACAAAGCTATGATTGCATAACTAAATATTAATTTATCCAAAAAAATCGTCATAAACGAGAAGCAAGTTCATATTAACTTCAAGATTGTTCAGATTTTTAGCTTAATGTAAATTTTCAAATAGTAGATGCTAAAATCGGTAAACACTAAATTTATTTAATTTAAGAATTTTCAAGCACCATCTAAAACAAGAAAAAAGTTGTGGTCAAGCCAAGCTTTAGATTTGAGTCAAGGTTGATACGGGCATTACAATTTCAATCGTACTTTTAAAAAGTAATATAGAGTAATAAGTGGGCCATATTGATGGCTCAAAACTCTGGGTTGACCACTAACTCCTGGACAGTTGAATATAAATATTTTTAATTACCCATATGGTACTATAGTTAGGTAATTAGGGAGGAGTTGGGGTGCAACCACCGCAATATACACCCTAGGGACCGTCGTTGTGTATACAACACCAATTTCTTTTCTTAGATGGTTCACGAGTCCAATAACTCATGCTACTATACAGTTGGAATGAATTTATTTCTGTCATAATCGAATACACTTTTATTATCTGTTTCACTTATTGAAGAAAAGCTTCTTGTAATGAATTCTAGAAATTTAGATTTTAAGGATATTGTTTGTTTAACTAATTTTGAGTCTTTCATGTACTTTGGAATGAGTTCTCTGGGTAAATATATAAAAGGAATAATTATGCTAAAGCAGCAAGATATTATTTCATGAAAGTACTATATGATACAAAAACTACAAGAAACTAAGATTCTTGTACAAAATATAAACTATGTCTGCATGCCTATTTGATATTTGGTTTCACTCCTCTCTATGAGAGCTTTAATAGGTTGATTTCCATCTAACATGATAGAGGGAATTCAATTGCTTCCCTTGGTACTTGGCAGATTCAGAACCTTAAATGGAGAAGGAGATTCTTCCAATGGGAGCTCCAAAGTTTTGAAGAATTAAAGAATGTCGTTCAACAAGCTTACTTGGAGATTGATAAAGAAGACTCCTGCAAGTGGAACCCTGAACCTTCGGGTTGTTATTCAGTCAAATCAAAGTATACTTGTCTTGTTCAGCATGGGTGGTCACACCATGGTGAGTTTTGTTTTTGAGATTCCTGGGCCTTTTTGGCTCCACAAAATATGTGCTTTTTTGCTTGCCGTTTGTTATTGAATCGGGTTCCTACAAAAGATAACTTGATCAAGAGAGGGTTTAGGGGACTGGATAACAATGATAGTTGTGTTTTTTGTGGTTGTTCTCCAAAATTGACCTTTTTTTGTTGGATGAGGGGTCTTGTATAAAATCTGGATGTAGGTGTATAGGTGGCTCGGTCTCACCTCAGTGTTGTCGATTGGTCCGTTCCATCATTTTTTCTGAGGAGCTTGCGTGTATTGTGGATAACAAACCTTTTTTGGAATGGAATATGGTGTTGTCTCATGTTGGATGATATGTATGATGCAAGAAGATCGACCTTCCACGACTACGTACTCAATATGTCTACAATGTTTGAGATGATTCAAGTGAAGACATGAAGTGGGAAAACGCGAACCTAAGGAATCTCCCGTTCTCTCTTTATGACGGGTGTGTTATTCCTCGACTTTGTTTGATTTGGAAAGGATAATTAGTTCTCTCCGGGTCTTGTTGAGTTACCTTTGACTTTGAGTAGCTCGATGTTCTCATTCTTTGTAAAGGGTGAGCACTCCTTGGGCTTCTTTTATTGCATTTTCTCTTTAGTGATACAAAAAAAAAAAAAAAAACCACTACAAGATTGGGGCGGTTTTTGAGAACGCCCCTTAGCAACAGCAACGCGATTGCAGCGCATCTGAGATCGCAAAGCAACCGCATTGCAGTAGCAACGCAATTGGGACCGCATTGCGGTCTTTGCGATTGGGTTGAGACCGCATCGTGGTCCCAAGCCCATTGGCTGAACTAATCCAGCCAATGGGCCTGAACTTTTAGCCCATTAGGGCCAAAAACTCGGCCCAACTTTAGGGCATTTTGCCCTAATTTTGGGCGGCTCCGTCAGGACCGCCGAGGGAGGCCATCAGCGACCGCGTCTCTCTATAAAAAACTTTGCAGCTTTTTTTTTTTCATTTTCTCTCTTCTCTTCACTCCCTCTCCAATTCTCTCCACCCCGACCCGCCAAAAAACCGCCCCAATTGACGCCAAAACAGGGACCGCACTTCACCGCCACGACCTCAACACCGTTCCGCCACTTTCGGTTCCATTTTTTGTGACCGCCGCCACCTATCCGCCACCGCCTACCATCCCTCCATTCGGCACGCCACTCCTCCACCGCCGCCCGTAGCTTCATCGGTAATTGTTAGTTTTTCGATTTTTTCTCGACGTATGTTATAATATGTTTAATTTTTATTAGTTTTGTTAATTTTTTGTTTATTTGTTAGTTTAATGGTGTAATTGTTAGATTAAATTGAAGATTGATTAGTTTAAAATTAAGAATTATTAGTTTAGTTGTTAAACTGTTGGTTTAGATGTTAATTAAAGTGTTAGTTTAGTTTGAATAAAGGGATGATGATTAGTTAAAATTGAATAATGACTAGTATTGAAATGTTAGTCTAAATGTGTAATTATTAGATTAAAATGAAGTTTGATTAGTTTAAAGTGAGGAATTGTTAGTTTAGTTGTTAAATTGTTAGTTTAGATGTTAATTAAAGTGTTAGTTTAATTTAAATAAAGGGATGATGATTAGTTTAAATTGAATAATGATTAGTGTTGAAATGTTAGTCTAAATGTGTGATTGTTAGATTAAAGTGAAGTTTGATTTAAAGTGAAGAATTGTTAGTTTAGTTGTAAAATTGTTAGTTTAGATTTAATTAAAGTTTAAGTTTAGTTTAAATAGGGGGATGATGATTAGTTTAAATTGTATAATCATATAATGATTCGTGTTGAAATGTTAGTCTAAATGTATAATTGTTAGATTAAGTGAAGTTTGATTAGTTTAAAATGAAGAATTGTTAGTTTAGTTGTTAAATTGTTAGTTTAGTTTAAATGGACTCCAATTCGGCACATCATGGCCTTGATGATTTGAAGGTCGATGAGGGGGCAGATGCAACAGATCTATTGGCGACCGTGGATGATACTTATGCTTTGGGGGTGAGTTATAGTCAGGAGGGGGTTGAGTATCCGGAGAGTGATCACTCTAGCGAGCTGTTTTGTGGCGATTGAGTTATTGTTAAACAATTTATTATTGTCTGACTTTTATTAATGTTGGACTTTTATTAATGTTGGACTATTAATTAATATGTAATTTTCTTTTTTAATTTGTTTATGTCTTAGTGTAAGTTGAACCGAACTTGTTTATTTTTTTTGTAAAGTCGGTAAATTTTTATTGTTAATCGTTATTTGCAAGTTGGGTTAATTTTTGTATTTTTTAGATTAAATTGTGTGTTGTTCTTGCCATTTAAAAAAGCTAGACATTATTTCACAAAAATAAAGGACAAAATGAAATTAGAAAAAAGAAGTGCAAACTCCAGACTACGAACATATAAAATTTTAGAAAACAAAAACTCGAAAAAATATCAATACATCATATTACAAATATAATAATCTTCTTAAAATATGTATTAAGAAAATGCGCCAACTTATTTTGGCGAAGTTTTCTCTTTTCTTCTTGATTTTCATCATTTTTAAGTAAAGAACTATCCTTTTTAGGCCTTAAATTCTACAACAAATTAAAATACTAATATAAGGATATTCACAATTCTACCTAAATTCAAAATACGAATGTGTCAAGCATATCCAACAAGAATATCAAATAGTTTTATATAGGCATAAATTGGGTTTTTGCAACCGCCTCACGGTCCCAAAAACCAACAACTACAATTATCAGCAACCGTATCGCAGTCACATAAACCAGTACCCGTTGGTTTCAGCAACCGCAACGCGATCTCGAATGCAAGTATTAGGGAACGCGACGCGGTCTCAATAAGTCGTATTTTCATTATTTAAACCGTTAGCAACCACGTTGCGGTTGCCTACACCCCAAAAAATTTAAATTTTCGGCGGGTTATGGGGGGGGGGGGGGGGGGGGGAAATTTAAATTTTCACCACATCTTCTATATATAACCTCCACTACCCTCTCATTATTTCCAAACCCTCCCAAATTAACAACTTTTTCAAAAATCCGAACACCAACACCAATACCAACAACAACTCTTCTCTTCTTTTCTTATCACCAACACCAACTCTTCTCTTCTTTTCTTTTCCAAATCCAAAACAAAAAACTCTTCTCTTCCTTTCTTTTCCACAAACTTTTTTTTTCTTTTTTTTCCATTTCATTTATTTATCTTTCATTTGCTTTTTTGTTCATCGTTTTTACCTTTCTTCATTTTTGAAATGTTTATTCTTTTATTAATCTTTTCATTTCATTTTATTAATTGTTCTTCATTATTAAATTTTATTTGTTCTTGTATATTGCTTTGTTGCCATTATTTATATGTAATTTCTACAAAAAACCAATAATATTCCAGTAAATTACCGAAACATTAGTGATTTTTTTTATTTCGTTCGCAGAGTACCAGAGACCGCAGTGCGGTCTCAGTTAATATTCATACTATCTGAGACCGCGTTGTGGTCCAAATGTTTGGATATTAACTGAGACCGTCCCGCTGTCATAATTGGCCTTCTAACTATCTCAGATCGCGCCGCGATTGCAATTGACCTTCAAGGTTTTGAGAGCGCGGTGCGGTCTCAGATACACTTCAAGTTTCTGGGACCGCGCCGCCCCGGTCTCGGATACCCTTCAGCTTTCTGGGACCGCCGCGCGGTCCCAGTTGCTGCGATCGCAGTTAAGGTCAGCTGCGACCGCATACTGGTCTCGAATGAGAAACCACCGACCTCATCCGAGACCAGGCTTCTGCGACCGCAATGGGGTCGCAGAAGCCTTTTCTGCGACTGCATTTGGCCTCACCTGAGACTGCATATGCGGTATTAGATGAGGTCCTACTCTTGTAGTGAGTAAACAAACTAACTAACTAAAGGTAGAATTAGAATTTTTTTTTTATCCGGAGCTACTAGTAAGTCTTAACCCAAGTTATATTACATATATATTTACACAAAGTACCCCCTCAACTATGGGTAAATTACACAAAGTACCCCTCCTCTTTGGGAAATTACACAAACTACCCTTATGGTCAAAAAGTTTAAAATAATTAAGACAACCTTTCAAATTCAAATCATAGCAGAGACTAAAATTCGCAGATAATTTATTTTTTCTTAGAAGAAATTATTTGTTATCAATATTTTTTGTCTTTTTAAACGAGATAAATGAGGTTTAATGCAATAACTTTGACTTATTTTTTATTTTTTGTGTAAAATATTTGAAGAGCATGAATTTACATTCAAAAATTTGAAATAAAAAAATTACGAAAAATAGGCCATAAGGGTAGTTTGTGTAATTTCCCGAATAGGAGGGGTACTTTGTGTAATTTACCCATAGTTGAGGGGTACTTTGTGTAATTCTCCCTTATTTATATAAAAATACCATATGTAAAGTAGAATAAAAAAAATCTTCTCTTTGGTATAGAAAGATTAAAACTACGTTTTGAATAGAATAAAGATACCATTATTATGCTTTACAAATCCATGAAGAATAAAATCAATACTCATTATTTTCCTTTAAACTAACCTTCTATCCTCAAAAGTCAAAACAAGGAAATGTTGAATTACATCACGCCTGTTGAATGAATCTTAACAAACATTTTGATAATTTATAATTACAGAAATTTCATTAATCGATAATTATAGCCGTACCTTATAATACGCACATGGAAAGAGCGATATCTTTGTATAAAATTTAAATGGTAAGAGAGATTTCTATATTTAATTACATAAGATCTCAAGAGGTGTGCCTATAAATATCTTTTTTTCCGTTTGTGCACATATTACGACAATATAATGCTAGGTGTACCTATAATTATCTTTTTTTCCGTTTGTGCACATTACGACAATATAATGCGACGTGATAGTTTTGAATATGTTAATAATTAATGTGAAATCAATAATAATCTGCTAATTTGATTTTCTTGAAACATAAATAATTTATATTATCGCTGCAATCTTTTCATATTGATTAAATATTTCTAAATTTGTTATAATAGTCTTTTATGGCTAAGGAAAGTACTATAAGAATGGTTCTTAACTCATTTATAATTTATTAGACCCAAGATTTTAAGTATAAATAAAAATTGCTAAAGGTACAAACATGAAGTCGGCCTACGGTTTATTGTTTCTCGTCCTTCTCTGCTTTGCGATAGAAGGTAATCAATCATCCTTTTAAAATGCGTTGAGTGTAGAGTATATAGCATGCAAATTGCTTACAGTGCCAAAAAAAAATTGGGGTATTATATTATTCTCCTTTAAGGTCTTTTTTCTTTCGATCGTTTTTGTTTCTTTGATATACCTCTTACTCGATCTGTTTGAAACCTCAAGGAACTGATTAAGATAATATTGTACTTCTACTTCAATTCTTCAAAGCATCCTCAACGGCTATGTTGACAATATTGTTTCATGAATCATATTGCGCGGGATAAAACAACTCTGAAATTACTAAAATATAAGCATGAACTAAACTTCAAAATCCTCTTATAAATGAAAACTTTCATACAAATTAAATTTTTGGTCACATCTTGTGTCAATTTACTTATGGTTTCTGTTGCATTATTTGACCATATAAACTCGAAATAGCTTGACGGTGAAACGTTATTGAGGCTGATAATTGATTTGATATGTACATTATATTAAGAAGATTGTGCATCAACATTCACATAATTAATAGTTTTACACTTTTCTTTTTGTAGCCTGCCAATCCATGAACAAAGCTCTTATATTAGAAAAAAATGTCTAATTATATATAACCTACTATATATGTACCTTATATTTGAACCATTAATATTTTATGAAGAGAAGGTAAAGTTTTCTAGCTTTTAGATCGTTTTATAATTTAGATCTGCGATGAATGTATCAAAATCTTAGAATATATATTAACTTCATGTCCAGTACGATTGTTTAAAAACTCAGCGCTAAATGTTGGTATTGCAGGTGCTCACTGTGATTGCACCTCTGATATTACCTATGATGAGGATGAATGTCGCCCGATGCTATGTCAAAAATCATGCAAGGCCATATATAGCAAGCGTGCCTATGGAAGATGTACACTAAGTGATACATGCACTTGTACGTACCCTTGTTAGATTAACATTGATACTCTTGTAAAGGGATTCATTTACCCCTCATGAATATCTACAGTGGTTGATACTATAGCCACTAATGGAATAAAATAAAAGTTATTGGTCCAAGTAGAAAGTACAAATTATTGTTATTGTACTTTTTTTCTTTTTTTTTCTTTTTGATCAAGAAAAAAATAGAGGACAATGGGTCCTTAATCCAATAAATTAATAAGACCACTGCAACAGGCTCTCAAATCATACAAATTATTAATCCCAGAAATACTACCATTACAATAAATCACAGTGCACAAATGCAAATTTACAACAAACAATCATCATTCACTAAAAAAAATCGTAAACATTGAAATATAGAAGTATGAGAATCGCCAGTGTTCGAGTATCAGCATATTAGATGTAGTATGGAAAAAATTGCTCTCTCTCCTAGAGCTCCCTTCTTTTAGGGTTGGTGTTCCTCTTCTGCCGCTCCTTTTTTTTCTATCCATTGGCGTTCTGCCGCCACCTTTTTTTGAACGTTACCCTCCTTCATGCCTTTCCTCCGTCGTCTCTACGATGGATCCACAGTCCCAAGTCTCCCAAACACCTCTCAATGACCTCCTAAAAAAAACCTCTATCAACTGCCCCTCAGATCCATCAAATACACTCATCCCCTCCTCTGAATTCTCCCTCCTCATAAACAATTTCACAGAAAAATAAGTCCCAACTAATATCTTCAGAAACACCATCTCCCCATCTCCAGAGCATGGAACCCTAGAAAGAAAAAATTCTTCAATCACCTGAACAATAATCTTCACTCTTGCATCTTTGAGCTTGAACCTGACATGAAAAGAGTTCTAAACTCTTCATGGACTTTTAAGGAACACCAACTCATAATCAACCATTCGCCACCTGATAAAGCCCTATTCGAAATCGACATGACCAAAACTCATTTTTGGTGCCAAATCTCTCACCTCCCTGTGAACTCTATCACAAAGGAGAATGGGGAAATTATTGGCAATAAATTAGGGCGTTTTCTTGGCATGGAGAAAGGAGGTATCGCCGCCAAATGGAGAAGAAGCTTTAGAATCAAAGCTCTTATTTCTATCACTGAACCTCTCTATGACAACATCTCTTTCAAATCAAAAGAAGAGAAATCCTTCACCGTGGAAGTCAGGTTTGAAAAACTGGGGGAATTTTGTTTCTCTTGTGGCCGTCTAGGGCACAAAAATACCCATTGTCATGATCTACCAGAAGCCAGGGAAGATAGCTCGCTCAGACGTTCTGGTCTGTGGGTGAAAGCAGAAAATGAATTGATCCCAAATCCCCAATTCTCTATTGGTCCCATTACTCCTGACCCTAATCCTTCAAATCTAAAACTGAAAACAAATCCCAACCTATGAACATCGATCATATCTCCTCTACCCCTCCTTCCCCAAAAAACAACTTATCGCCCATTACTGAACCCATAGCCACCCCCCGGTCAATTTAAACCCTATCCATACCCTTCATGAACCACAACCCCAACCCCAACCTTCAACAAATCACAACAACACTACCCCCCCCCCCCCATTTGGAACTTCTAAACAACACTCCTTCCCCCACTCTCAGAACTATATAAACTCCTCAATTCCCTCCACTAAACTCAAAAGAAATAGAACCTCCAACCAAACCAGCACCAAAAATACCCCAGAAGAAAATCCTAGCCCCCTAAAGAAGCTTAGAGCCCCCCTGGCTGGACGAAAACCTGCTGATTACCTTTATAGTCCCCCCATCCCATCTATCTTTATAGATGATCTCGAAAAGGAGATAACCTACAATTCTGGAGACCCCTCGAGTGCAGAGGGGTCGAACTTGGAACTGCTAAGGTCTTGGCAAACCTTCGACAGTCCAGCCTCTCCGACTGTTGTTACGCAACAACAGACCGGACATCCTTTTCATTTCCGAAACTAAAACCTCTAAGATCCGTCCCCTTCTCGCAGCCCTCTCTAATTACTCTCTATCCGATAACTTTCTTGTCCCTCTGCGCGGTATGGCGGGGGGAATCTGTCTTGCTTGGAAGAACAATATTTCCCTCACCATAACTCACCACAATCTTTTCTTGATAAATGCCTTCATTAGTAACTCCCCTTCCTGCTCTTGGAATCTGACTGGGATTTACTGCCTCCTATCTTTCGGCGAAGCTCAAATTTTGGGACAATCTTAAAATTATTTCCAATACCATCACAGATTCGTGGGCTATTATCGGTGATTTTAATGATATTTGCAGTCAGGAGGAGAAATTTGGAGGAATCTCAGTTGCTAGATCTTCTTCTCACTCCTTACAATCTGATCTCAGTAATCTCTCACTCTTTGATATTGGTTTCTCAGGTGCCGACTATACTTGGAATAATGGGCGTGATGGCTCCCAAAATATCCAGCAGAGATTAGACCGTTGTGTGGCTAATGCAGAATGGTGCACATATATTCTAAAATGCTCACATGTTCCACCTCACAGTCATTGCATTAGATCACCGCCCCATTATGCTCGACACTCTTGCTCAAGCTTCAAAGGCCCCCTCTATTGTCAAATTCCATTCTAAATGCAAATCTGTGAAAGATGCTCTCCGTAATTGGATCCACACTCACTTTGGTAATATCCACACTCATATATGTGCTATCTCTAATGATATTACCCGTGTGCAAGCCAGCCCCCAAAATGCTGAAAATATTACTAAAAACACTTGTCTCCAAAAAGATTTAAATATTTGGTTGGGTAGACTTCACTCTTTTTGGCACCAAAGGTCCCGGGATAAGTGGCTTAAAGACGGGGATGCGAATACAAAATATTTTCATGTTAAAGCTTCTTTGCACCAACTTCACAATAATATCAGCTTTATCACTGATTCTCAAGGGAATAATATTTATGATTGGGAAAATATTGGTCAAAAGTTTGCATCTATTATTCTAATCTTTTCAAAAGTGACCACCTAGATCACCACCCCTCTTTCCCCCCTGATTTAGATGGTCTTTTCCCTCATATTATTTCGGATGAAGAAAATATCAACATTTGTGCTATCCCTTACCTGAAAGAGATCAAGATGTCCCTTTTCTCATTAGGTTCGGATAAAAGTCCGGGCCCGGATGGTTTTGCGGCCAATTTTCTACAAAACTTTTTGGAGCATCACCAAATTCTCTTTGATTCCGGCGGTCCAAAGTTTTTTCAAAAATGGTATTATGCATAAAGCCCTTAACCATAGTCTCATTACTCTGGTTCCTAGAAAGGAAAATGCCTGTTTTGTGGAGGATTTCCGCCCCATAAGTCAATGCAATATATCCTACAAAGTTTTTTCAAAAATCATTGCGAATAGACTTAAAAGATTTCTGGACCGTATCATATCTAAGACGCAATCCGCTTTTGTTAAAGGGAGAAACATTAATGAAAATACTATTCTTACCCACGAGATCATGCATTTCATTCATAATCGTGAAGCTAAAAATGGTCTTATGGCTTTAAAAGTTGATCTCTCTAAAGCTTTTGATAGGGTGGAGTGGGGTCTTCTTTGTTGTATCCTCTCAAATCTTGGTTTTCATAGCACTTTTGTTAATTGGATCCATCAATGCATCTCCTCTACTTCTTTCTCTCTTCTAATCAATGGATCCATTTTCGGCTTTTTTAAACCATCTAGGGGTATTAGACAAGGAGATCCCCTTTCCCGCGCCCTCTTTGTCATTTAAACGGAAATTCTTTCTAGATTTCTCACTTGTAAAGAGAACTCGGGTCATTTTAAAGACATTAAAGTCGCTCGTACAGCTCCGCCCATTTCCCATTTGCTATTTGCGGATGACCTCGTCATTTTTGGTCATGCTACAAAACCTAATGCCGATGCTACCCGCTACGTTCTTGAAAATGTTTGCTCTTGGTCGTGTCAATTAGTTAATACGGACAAATCTTTCATCCATTTTAGCACTAATTGTACTCAAAGTGTCAAAGATGATATTCTTTTAACCCTCAATACCAATGAGTGCACTCGTAATCATTATCATCTTGGGCTCCTCTTTTGCAAAATTAAAACCCGTAAAGAAGCCTTCTCCAATCTCGAGCATAAACTTAAAAGCATTTTTCAAATTAGAATCGCTTAAATCTTTCTCAAGCAGGTAAAACGGTCTTATTAAAGTTGTTGCTCAAACTACCCCGGTGTATCCTATGTCAACCCTTTTCCTCCCAAAAACCCTTTGCTCCAAAATCGACACTATTTGCCGTAGTTTTTGGTGGGGTGCCTCGGATTCAAAAAAATTCCTTGCTCTTTTGGCATGGTCCAACATCTGCAAGCCCAAATCAAATGGTGGTTTGGGCTTGCGTCAGACCCACGACTTTAACAGATCCCTTATTGCCAAACTTCTTTGGAAAATTATCTCTAAAAGCCCGTTATATCAGGTCGGAAAATGTTTTTAAATTGAAAGATCCTTCCCAATCCTCTTGGATTTGGAGAGATATTATTAATACTCGGGACCTCATCTCTAAATGCCTTGTTTACCCGATCCACTTAAACTCTAATGTTATCACTTGGGAACAGCCGTGGATTCCGAGCTTAAAACATTTCACCCCTTCTCAAGCTGACCCCTCCAATTATAACAGTCATTTAAATTTCCATGTAAGAAGCTTCATTTTAGAGGACCCAAAAACATGGGATATTGATAAACTTAATGACACTTTTGATCCATGTACCACAACAGAAATCCATAAAATTCAGATTCGTCCTCAGCTGTCTGATAATCAGGATTTAAAACCTCTTCGGATACCCTCCAAGTCAGGGAACTTTTCCACCAAGAGTGCCTATTTCACCGATACTACCCATCGTCTCATTCCTCTCCTCCCAGGCGATAAAAATTTGTATAAGAAAATATGGAGTGCGAGGATTCATGGTCGTCACAAGCTTTTTCTTTGGAAAATCATTCGGAACGTTCTTCCAACCCGGGCTCGCCTCAAATCTCTGTTTCACATTCAAGACACCAATTGTCTCATTTGTAATATGCGGGAAGAAACAGTGGACCACCTGTTTATCAATTGCTCTTTCATTACACAAGTGTGGCTTCTTTCAGGATGGCATCTTAATCTTCTGCCATTCCAATCTTGGACTTGTAAAGACTGGATTAAACACATTCTTCTCAACCCAGGGAGAGTTTTCCAAACTGATTCTCTTAGAGATGAATTTTTTTGTCTATTTTGCTAATACATGTGAACTTCTTTGGCAGAATAGAAATAAAATTCTTCATGGACTGACTCATCTTAATCCACAAGAATTCTCCAAATTGGCAGACTATAAAGGGAAGGAGCACTGGACGATTCAAAAATCTGCTCATCTTAAGAAGAAGACATGCATGGCCAATCCATGGAGAAAACCTCATCGCAACTGGGCAAAAGCTAATTCAGATGACTCCTTCAAAGATGGAAAAGCTTTTTCAGCATTTATTATCCGAAACCCTGAAGGAAATATCATATTTGCCTCAGCAAAAGCCCATTACTGTATGGATCCTTTAACAGTTGAAGCCCTCGGTCGCTTCCAGGCCTTCAAATGCCTCAATGATGCGAAAGTGGATAAAGCAATTTTGGAAGTAGGTTATGTGGAGCTTATCTCCTCCATCACTGACCCATGTAAAGTCCCTCCAAGGACTGCTCATCCCATTATTATTGCCATAAAAAACTATGGTCTTTATGGCTCATTTGACGATTCATTTTTGTGCATATGAATAGTAACCAAGCTTCCCATAACTTTGCTCAATGGGCCTCTTCAAATGCTTGGTCTAACCATTTTGATTCCTATAATCTCCCATCTGGTAGTTTATGTGATGGGGGTACTTTTGATAGCTCGTACTGTAACTCTTTTTGGTGCTAATGAATCCTTTGTTCCCTATCAAAAAACAAAACAAACAACACCAGTAGCAAAATGAAACATGTCACTACAAGAATAAGGAAAACTCGAGTATTTAACTAATCATGTTCTAGATTTGCAAGAGAATAGAGACTAGTCGTGTAGTAAAAATCAGCTGCCTCCTTTTTGAAAATCTACGAGCTACTCGCTGTGTAGATATCCCAAGTGATGATTGCACCACATACCTTTCCATATCTTCAATTTACTGTTCTTTGCCATCATTTCCGAGTGACGAGAGAAGTAAGGTCTCATTTGGATTTATTTTTATCAATTTAGTTTGAGTAATTTTAGTTAGGGTGTTTGAAAAGTATTTTTACCAACGTGTCAAAATATTTAGATAAAATTTGGATGTGATTTTTCAGTGTGTGTTGGCAAAAAAATGGGAACATAAACATCAAATCAGTGTGATAGCTATGTATCAAAGTATATTTTAGTTTATAATGATTATTTGTTGATTTATAATATTTACATATTATAATTTAAAAATTACAATGTATGCATATACAATTACTTATCCTGTAATTAGAGCCATCCAAAGATTCTGGTGTTATATTACCAATCCCTAGTGGAGTGGCAAAGAAGATTGAGGGGCTATGTAGAAATTTCCTTTGGACAGGAACTGAGAAAGGTAGGAGGAATCCAGTGGCAGGGGCAAAAGTGTGTCAAGAGCATGAGCAAGGAGGGCTGCAGATAAAGGAAATACTTGGATGGAATAAAGTTGTCCTTTGCTCACAGGTCATTCATTTAGAACAGCAGCATAGGAGGCCAACAATATGGACAGAATGGATCAAACAGTATAAGCTGAAGAGTAAGGACATATGGACAGTCCAGCTGAAAAATAAAGATTCACCATGGTGGAAGAACATATTGAGGTTAAGGGATGGAATGAGGGGAAAACTACCAGATATGCAACCAACTGACTAGACAAAGCTACCAATGAATCAGGTAATCCAAAAGTGCTACCAAGCTTTTCATGGTGAAACTCCAGTGGTGGGGTGGAGCCCCAGGTATGGAACAAGTTATCCCCCCTATAGTTGTCTTTATCAACTGGTTAGTCATGCATAAAAGTATTGCTACTAAGTATAGACTAGTGAAATGATGGAGTTCATAAATATGGGTATTTTCTGACCGAAAAGAACCAACTCGAAGTTCAAGCAAGGCGAGGTTTGACCAGAAAGTCAACTAAGCTCGTTTTTGACAAAAGATGCCATTTTTTCAAGTGAAAACAGCCTCCTGAGCAAAACGTAAAGACTAAAGTCTTTACGTCCACGTGATTTTAGGAAAATTCGAAAGTTTAGAGGTTCAAATTTGCAGTTTATTATTTCTAGCGGGATTTTTATATTTTATTTAGTTATTTTAATAGTCTTTTGTAATTTTGGCATTTTTTTAGTTAGGGTTTTCTCTTTATAAGTTAGACGTGTTTGAGTCATTGTAGTAAGTTGTTGAATGAATAAAAAAACTAAACTTGAGAGTTTTCTCAGTTTTCTTCTATTTTTTGGTATTCTGCGGAATCAACGAAACTTTGATTTATTGTGTTATTTCATCTTCCCTTATGGCTTCCGCTCGCTACATCAGTTGGTATCAGAGCCAGGTTCTTTCCTTCACTATGGCGGCAAGGAGAAACTCTGAAGTCCATCATGTTTCGGTAGAAGAAGATAGATGTGATGAATACACAATGTTACGTCGACAAATTAACTTGTTGACGCAACAAATAACGGTGATAGTTGCTCGACAGCCTGAACTCGCGCCGACACCTGAAGCCCCATTGTTTGCGTATTTCGGGGAGAATCCGTTTGTACCACTAGAACAGCCATTGAATTCGTCTATTCACCGGAGACAAGATGATCTAGAGGAAAAACATTGGAAATCAGAGTTTCAAGGTGATATTCTAAATTTACATGGTGATTATGAAGAGGATTGTGAATCTTCATATGATGTTGTGTATGATAGCGATGGTGATGATATTGTGGATGAGTTCGAGATTTCTATATTAAAAGCTTTCATGGAGGGTGTGGACGAGAAGATCACGGTGGAGAATCCTATGAAAGAGACGAAGATGTCCAAAAAGTATGATGTTGATGCAAAAGTTGATATGCTTGAGGGTGTTGAAAAGGAAAACAAGAAGTTAGGCGTGACAATGGTCGATGAGAAGAAGAAACATATAGTTGTTGTCACAGTTAAAGATGTTCATCCTCAGAGTTTTGCTTTTTTTCAAGTTTCAAATTTTATTTTGTGTTGTGGTGATAAATTTTCAGTTACTAAGCATAATTCAGATTCAAGGACGAATCTTTTCAACCAGGGGAGAATGATGGAGTTCAGAACTATGGGTATTTTCTGACCGAAAAGAACCAACTCGAGGTTCGAGCAAGGCGAGGTTTGACCAGAAACTCAACTGAGCTCGTTTTTGACAAAAGATACCACTTTTCAAGTGGAAACGGCCTCCTGAGCAAAATGTAAAGACTTGTCCACGTGATTTTAGGCAAATTCGAATGTTTAGAGGGTCAAATTTGCAGTTTATTATTAATAGTTTTTTGAAATTTTGCATTTTTTTGAGTTAGGGTTTTCACTTTATAAGTTAGTCGTCTTTGATTCATTGTAGTAAGTTGTTGAATGAATACAAAAAAGCTAAACTTGAGAGTTTTCTCAGTTTTCTTCAATTTTTCGGTATTCTGCAGAATCAACGAAACTTTGATTTATTGTGTTGTTTCATGGCTTCCACTCGCTACATCATGAAGTTTACTATAATTACTGACGAATTATATAGTTTGTGTAATATATAGTAGATGAATCCTTGGAACATTTGTTTTTTCAATGTTCTCTAGTGAGACCTCTCCTGGAAAGAATGATGAGGGTGATTGGAGTTTATGTGCATGATTACCAAATGGAAGGGTGGACTGATTTGTTCAACAAAGCCACAAAGAAAAGTAGTATTGTCTTCCAAGTGAGAGCAACTATGTTGGGGAGCATTGTAGCTAGCATGTGGAGTTGGAGAAACCAGAAAATCTTTGAAAAGAAGTTGATCCCAATTGACACTTTATGCAAAGAGATAACAAAGGAGCTGCAGATTAGGATCAAGTATAAGAGGGGTAAGAATATGAATAGGTTCACCAAAAGTATCAAGTCTAATTTAGATAGGGAATAATTGTGGATATTTCTATGAATATGGAGCTGGGTAGAGTGATATATATATATGTATATATATATATATATGTTAGTACTCTGGTGGTTGTTGTCTTCGTAGGTTTATGCAGTGGACTGGACCGCAAAATGAAGGAGAGGCAAATGGTGGCAGATGGGCTTAAAGGATCAGGTAGTTTCTCTTGTTACTCTCCTTCCCTTACCCCTCGAAAAAGTAAGGATCAGTACTAGAGTAGCTGTCAAAGTAGCTACCATGATCTACTGGATATGTCCCAAAAGAGTACAACCACATGCTTGTACTGGAGCTGGAATGGAGTGGGAATCGTAGGAGGCTTTACACGAGTCATAGTCCTAAACTAGAGCTTTATGTATTCGTTAGTTAAACAGTGTACTGGTTTTCATCTGAATGCTTGAGTGTTGTTGTTGGCATTCATCTTGGGGTATGTCCCTCGTATCTTGTATGACACTCTTTCGGGTATTCTAAATATTTACCTTTCGTGCAAAAAAATTTACTTATCCTGTAAAAATTATCTTTCTTCTTACTTCAAAGATATTATATAGAGTCATGTAAAGTTTATTGTACATATTCAAGCACAAAATGTTGCCCATAATTATAAAAACAAGAATCGACACATAAATAAGCTTGGAAAAATAAAAAATAATAAATAATAAAAAGAAATCTTATGGCTGCTTCTTTTAGGTACTACTAGTAACGTTGGCACGCGGTTCCCAAGTGATTAACGGTTTATTTTAAGAATAACATAATTAATTTAGATGATACATATTACAACTTAAATATACAAAGATTAATGCAAAGATAGAAAATCTATATATGTAATGATTTTTTTTCTTTAATGAGAAGGCTTAAAGAATGTTACTGCTAAATAAAATTACAGTTATATCTCAAATAATGACAAAGTTTAATGGTGTTTTTTAAGGGTAAATAAGGAACTCACAAGATTGGTGCAAATTATTTGCTACATGTCATATTCATAAGGAAATTAAAACCATTGAAAAGGGAAAATGCATTAGGTAAAATTTTAGCAATTAATATTTATGTAATCTCTTCCTTGATTAGCTAACTCCTTTTATGTTATTTATAATTTAATATGGATATTAAGAAATTAAGAAAAAATTATGGCACTAATAAATTAATAGTGGTAGGAAAAAATAAATCATCCATCACATTAATTGCACTATAGTTATACCATAGTTAGTGCTATATATATATATATATATATATATATATATATATATATATATATATTTTGAAGAGAAAAATATGCATTAGATAAGAGCCCAAAAATAGGCAGCAAACGAGCACCATAGTTAATACAAAACTAACTTAAAAGCACCGACAATAAAATTAAAACATAGCAAAAACAAGAGGCGATGGTCCCTCGGCACTAAGCGTAGCGTCGCGTCGCGTGCAAGATTTTTAGCCTCCATGTTAGCCTCCCGAGGAACTCAATTGAACGCGAAATCGTCATGTAATTTCATAGCCGTAATCACCCATCAATAATAGTAGCTCGAAGTGCATCACTCGATTGTCCCGCAATAATGCCGTGCACAACACTCAAGCAATCCCCCTCAATAATAACCCGTGACTACTTCATCCCAATAGCTAACCTTAACGCCCACTTCACCGCGGTTGCCTCAACACAGGTGGGAGAAAGATTTGCCTCCCATCTACGCTGCGCCCATGCTATCACCGCCCCACTCGAGTCCCGAGTTATTATACCGATCCCAATAGCTCCCTCATTCCCGAACAAAGCCCCGTCAAAATTGATTTTAATGGTATTAATCGGGGGGCAGTCCACCCCTTCCCATGCTCAGCAGCCGTGAGGGGAATGACATCAAAGACGTCCCTCCGGCCGTGCGCGCACAAAACAGCAAAGGTAGCGATCTCCCTTGGCTCACGCGCATTATTTTCAGTAAGAACGGAGTTCCGGTTATTCCACAAATCCCAACACAAGGTAATAGCCAGCCCCGCTATCTCCGCTGTCAATTTCCCCGCAATATGCACAACCCAAGCAAGAATTTCCTCATTCGCGCCAAGCATCAAAGTGAGCAGAAAATTTGCAAGAGCCCAACACTGTCTCGCCACATGACAATCAAATAAATAGTGGCGAGAACTCTCATCCCCTCCTAAGCACACCACACACGCTACATCTTCACAAATTCGCCGCATCCTAAGGTTACACTTTGTCGGTAAAATATTCAAGCAAACCCGCCAAAGAAACACCTTAATTTTATTCGGACAGTGGATGCGCCAAATAAGTTTCCACGCCTTGTGGATATGAGATGTCGTGCCCTCCAATGAATTAGACCGCACCAAGCTCTGTGACACAATAAGATGGTAAGCACTCCTCACCGTGAATACCCCTTTTTGCTCATAGTGCCAACCCCACGTATCCTCTTAATTCACCCCTCCAATCGGAACTTTCAAAATTACTTCTCCACGTCCCACCTCCCAAAATAGGCCGCGCAACCTCTCCACGTCCCACCATCCCGAAGCTTGATCGATCAACTCACTAACACGAACAAACGAGTCATCCTGACTCCGTGGCGTAATAGGACGGAAAGAAATTGGCCGAGGAATCCATGCATCCTCCCATGCTAAAATCGACGCCCCACTCCCAACTCGGAGACGCAAACCCCTCTTTAAGACCGGAATAGTCTCCCAAATACATCTCCAAGAAAATGACGGTGTACTTCCAATCCTAGTGTCCAGTAACGAGCATAAAGGAAAATACCGCGCCTTTTAAATCCGTCCCACCAAACTATCCAGGTTATTAAAGAGACGCCATGTTTGTTTAGCGAGAAGCGCCATATTAAACGCCTTCAAATTCCGAAACCCCATCCCTCATTCTTCCTTTCGACGACACAACTTGTCCCATGCTATCAAATGAATCCTATTCCTCTCCCGCTACCCCACCAAAAATTACTGATAATTGATTCAATCTCCTTAATTAAGGCGTCAGGAAGACGGAAGCAACTCATAGAAAATGTCGAAAAATCTTGCATCACCGATTTAATCATAACTTCTTTCCCAGCACTCGATAATGTCTTCCCCTTAAAACCTTGTGCACGTTTCCACACCCTTTCCCGAATATACGCAAATAGCTCCTTTTTGGACTTACCAACAACTGATGGGAGCCCCAAATATTTCTCATGACGGTCAGCCAAAGTCACCCCCAAAATGCCGCTAATTTCCCCACCGAGAGTCGGGTTCATGTTCCGACTTTCTACCACCACTGATTTTTGCAAATTAATTTGTTGCCCCGACGCCGTCTCATAAATTTGAAGGAGCCTCCTAATCTCCACGGCTGCCTCCCTCGTTGCCTCACAAAACAACAAGGTATCATCCGCAAAAAGCAAATGAGAAATACGTGGCGCATCCCTACAAATTGCCACACCCCGCAACAGCTCACGATCATCCGCTCCAGAAATAAGGGCTGAATAAACCTCGGAAACAAATAAGAATAGGTAGGGGATATAGGATCTCCCTGCCTAATGCCCCTTTCGGGGAAAAAAACCTCAGACTCCCTCCCCCCAATCAAAGTAGCATAAGACACTGAACGCACCCCCATCATGATAAGTGACACAAAAGAAGAAGCAAAGCCTAATCTAATCATTACCTTCTCCAAGAAGGACCATTCGACTCGGTCATAAGCCTTGCTCATGTCAAGCTTCAATGTCATAAATCCACATCGACATGTCCTCTTATTTTTCAAAAGGATATTAAGCTCAAATGCAACAAGAATATTATCAGTGATTAATCGGCCCGAAATAAAAGTGGATTGGGAGGGAGAAATAATATCCCCCAAAAAAGGCTTGAGTCTTTTAGCAATAGCCTTAGATGCCACTTTGAAGCTAACATTGCTGAGGTTAATTGGTCGAAACTGTGACATCACATCAGGGTTAGTAATTTTAGGAATAAGGACAATATGAGTAAAGTTCACCACATGGTTCAAGATACGATCATTCAGATAAGCAAGAACAAAAGCAATAACGTCATGCCTCACAATATTCTAAATTTTTTATAAAATAGCACAGAGAAGCCATCCGGTCCTGGGGGTTTATATGGATACATATCAGTCAAAGCTTTAGTTACCTCGTCAATAGTAAACGGCTGAATAAGGCGCTCATTCATCTCTGGACTCACGTCGCAAGACCTTATCGACCGCATCATCCGACAGATTGGAAGAAGTGAAGATATTCCTAAAGTAATCAATTGCAATCGAGTCAATATCCGCTGGAGAACGGCGGAGTAAACCCACGTTGTCCCTAAGACCCGTAATCTCATTTTTCCTTCTTCGTTCACTCGCCCTATTATGAAAATAAGCCGTATTATGATCCCCCTCCTTAAGCTACTGAACCTTAGCCCGCTGCTTCCAATACAACTCCTCTAACTCATATAACTCCTCAAGATCCCGAATAAGATTTTTCTCCTCTTCTTCGTTTCCACAGAAATTGGCCCCGCGCGCAATTCCAGTATCCGGGCATTCAATTTTTTTTATTTTCCAGCGCATATCCACCCCGCTAACTCTATTCTACTGGAGTAAGCCTAGACTACACCCTGCCAATTTACCAATAAGCTGTTATCCATCCTCGTTACCCCCAACCTCAGTCCACAACTGCGCAATTACCGCCTCACAATCTGCCTTACGAAACCACGATGCTTCGAACCAGAACCGACCAGCCCCCCCAACGAGCCCCCACCACATGCTGTTGCCGTAATGAGACAACAATGGCCGTATGATCAGACCTATGGAGAGGGACATGTTCCACTTTCGCCGATGGAAACAGCGTAGTCCACGCCAAATCTGCACACGCACGGTCCAAACAAGCCCATACCATATGCGGAGAAGGTCGTCTGTTACACCATATAAATTCTGGCCCCACGTACGGCAGAGAACTCAGCCCCGAGTCTAATAAAGCGTCATGGAAATTACGGATCTGCCAATTCGCTCGACACGGACCACCCTTCTTCTCCGGATGATTTAGGATTTCATTAAAACCTCCCACACAAAGTCAAGGTCGATGAGAATCACCCTTGAGCCTACGAAGCAAATTCCATGTTCGTATCCGCTGCGCCGTGTCGGGTTCCCCATAAACCCTGCGAGTCGCCACGCCTCGCTCCCCTCCCCAACCACAACATCAATATGATTCACCAACATACTAATTAACCGCACCTCAAGAGTCTTATTCCATAATATAGCCAAACCTCCAGACAAACCACGAACCTCAACAAAAACACCATACATATCCAAACGAACCTTAATTGCCTCTATTTTCCTCTTATTACATTTTGTTTCGGAGAGAAAAATAAGAAGGGGGGGGGGGGGGGGGGGGGTGAAAACAAGAAACCAAGTTTCTCAACTCGTGAACTATCCAAGGGTTCCCCAATCCCTGACAGTTCTAACTGAGAACATTCATTAGGAGCGGCGGGGTTGCGTCGCAACCTCCGCCAAAATGTGTGTATCTATATCGTTCATCAATGTGCCCTCACCTTTGTGTCGCTTTTCATTCCGAGAATCCCCAACACTAGTGCTAGCACGTTTCCGTTGTTGTTGTCCCCCATCTACCTGCTTAGCATTTACCCTCTGACAACAGAGTTTAACTGTTCTGAGTTGGTTTCCCTTACTACCAGACTGCGCGCTTAACTCCCCCGAAACAGTCGCCTCTGAATCATACCCAGAATTGTGCTCACGGTCCCTATCCTCCCCGACGACCTGGTCTGCCACTCCGACCTGTCCACGCTCCCTCTCCCGCGCGAAATCTGCATTCCCGTTCTCGAAGACCTGCACCTATCGATCGGCATTCCCTGCTGCCAGGCCTGCCCGTAAATCAGGCCTACTCTCGGCCGAACTAGGAGACGGAGTTCCCTTATTCAAATTCCAGTGTTGGTCGAGGTTTCGTAGCCTATTAGACTGTTGATCATTGAACCATCTATTGTTCGAATTTACCCGAGGATTTCTATCAGAAAATCGTTGCCTTGCGCCCGCTCTAAAAGATGATTCTCGAAGCCACGACCCATACGGTAAATTATTTTCATCAATCTCATTCCCCGGTTCATAACGTGAATCGCAGTCATTGATAATATGACCCAGGAGGCCGCAAGCATAACAGAAGTTAGGGAGACGTTCATATTTGAAAGACACCATCAGTTATTGACCATCCGACCCATTGATTTTAAGGATACGAAGAAGAGGTTTAGCCACATCAATTTTCACGCGAACGCGCATACTAACCCCCCATGCTTCAGCCATATCCACCTCCTCAAGGAACCCCAGCTTCTGACCAATAAAAGTTGCCATCCCCTTTGTCTGTCTCGAGATGGGGAGATCGTAAATACGGACATAAAAGCTATAGAAGTTCAGGCTAACGTTAGCGGGGTTCTCTACCATCCAAATGTCGCGTAATACGAGCATGTGCTTACCGAAAGACCAAGGACACTCCTCCAACGCCTTGCGTTTATCAATGATGTGAAAAAATTTCAAAAGGAGGCGGTCCCCGTCGATTTAGCTGATCTCAATCCCTTTCCGCGCGTTAAACTGATTTCGGAGCAACGCGCAACATGCATTGAAGTTGTATGTTCGACCTGTTAACAATTTCCCGACCAACATTAACCCTGACGCAACGTTGGTTTGCTGCCACGACTCCTAGAGTTCAGTAATTAGACATAACCGGTTAATAAGTTTCTCTCCGGAAAATCGGGGAAAAGGAAAAAAAAATAACGAAAATGAGGGAAAACAAGGTTTTCCCGAAAATTCCTTAAGGAAAATAATATATTTTCCCTCTTTTTCTTGTGTTTGGCTCATAATGACATTTTGGGAAAAAAATCTTAAGCTTTTTTGTATTTCTTATAAGCTAACCGTTTAAAATTCATAATTATACTTTATACTTTGAAATATGCATTAAAAACAAAAAAAAAGAATTTAATAATTTAATTAATATTTTTATTTTTGAAGTTCTCCTTGAAACTACTTTATGTAAAATATCAATAACTTGCATAACTTTATTTCATACGTACTATGATAATTATCTTTAAATATATGTGTTATATATAATATAATTAAAAAAGAAAAACTTGTGCAACGAAAATAAAAATAAAACTAAGATATTTACTCACCTTGTGTAGATGAAGATGATTGATATGTATAATTAACAAGATACAATTTAGTTTTCAATAGAGACTAACAAATGAAAATTTTATTTAAATTGGTGGGAAAACAAAACTTTTTAAATTTTTAGAAGAGACTGGAAATTTTTTGATGAAATTTTCCCACCTTTTTCTATAGGAAGTGAGATAAAATTTTAAAATGAGAGATAAGATTTCACACACATGTTTTCCACAACTTTCCAAGATTTCCCCTTATTTTCCTCTTTTTTTCAAGATTTTATTTATTTTCTAGGAAAATCTTAAATTACCAAACAGTAGGAAAAAAAGATTTTTCTTCAAGATTTTCTTTTTTCCCTATTTTCCGGGGAAACAAACTAGGCTAAACAAAAATTTCCTCGTTCATTTTTATCTAAACGAAAACTAAAATACACTTTTTAATTTCCTCGTTCAAAACGAAAATTCAATTTCAACACCCGTGGTTCTATAAAAAAACATGTTAATATCTGGGAAAGGCAATACAAATGATAAATTATTGTTGTCACTCTTATCTAAAATGAAACAAACATATGATCACCTTATTCAAATTCTAATAAATATACTAAAACGGGTGAATCATTTCTTCATATAATTAAGTTTTGAATCATTTAATTATGATTTGAATTAAATCTATATCTCGTAATACAATTATTGAATGATCTCTTTGTGAGTTTAAAAAGATGTGACTGGAGATTATATTTAGGGTGCGGATATACCCGTAGCAAAATCTCTAAATTCAAAGGAATTTTTACATTGATTATTATTTTACCCTTTCTTAATTTACTAACTAATCCACCTTCCTTTTTTATTCCTAAATCATCCGCTACCCTGCTACAGAAATCTATACGTAGATTAATGGTGATGGATATTCTTTTCCCTATGCATGAACGTATTTTTTTTTTTTAAGCTCAAGAATAGATTACTCAGAAAATTGCGCAAACGCGTTATAACGTCAATACAAATTTTCCCTAACAAGAGTATAAAACTATGCTCTCAAATATCAGCAAACACTAGACCATATGGTTCACAAGCCTCCCCCAAAGCTGTGCGAGCAAGATTGTGCGCCATTGAGTTAGCCTCCCTACCAACCCATCGGATAGAAAAGTCACGTCGTGGTTCAAACAATAGAAGGAAATTCGCCACAATATTAGCGTAGCTCACATTCTCGTGCGTGCGGAAAAGAATGTCATGTATTATATTAAGACAATCCTCTTCAATCACCACATTATCCCATTGCATTCCCACCGCCAATTTAATCGCCCACAATGCCGCCAAAGCCTCAACACCCGCCGGAGCCAACGTAGCCGTAATTCTCTTTTGGACTCTCGCACAAACCCGACCCTCATGATCCCACACCACCACCCCTATTCCTACCGCCAACTCCTCCTCAAAACGAGCCCCGTCAAAATTGATCTTCAACCACCCCTCACGCGGCGCCACCCAATTCGAGTCGCCCGTTTTAGCAATGACATGCGCAGTCCTCCCCAATTCTCGACATGTCGTCGCATATTGGAGTGCAAACTCCACGATACCACCTGCAACATAATATTTTTCTCCCACAAGGATAAGATTCCGATTATGCCACATAGCCCAAAAAATCGTAATAGCAATCGTCGCCCGCTCCTTCCCCTCGCTACGCCATAATCTATGAGACCATGCAAGCAAGCTCTCATTACTCGCACACGTCGACCCCGTAGTGAATTGGGCAAGCGCCCAAACTTGTCGTGCCAAGTGACAATCAAAGATAATATGCTTCGGCGTCTCATCCCTTTCATTACACGATAAGCACCACGTGCCATCGCCTATCTTTCGTCTTGCAAGATTAGATCGTGTAGGGAGGATATCTAGGCAACTTTGCCACCAAAATAATTTGATCTTATTCGCACAATCCGCTTGACAAATTTTCTCCCATCCTTGTTGTTTGCTCGGGCTAACGACCTCCCATCCACCCCGCGCGGCCAATCCTTGCGCCATTATCATGTGATATGCACTCCTAATCGTGTAGCGACCGTGTTTCTCATAATGCCATATTTGACGATCATCATGCTCCAAACTACCTAATGGGATTGCCAAGATCACATTTACGTCCACTTCCCAGAACGTATTTTGCACTAACTCCATGTTCCACCACCCTGTCGCTGCATCAATAAGGTCTCTTACTCTAGCCACGGTCATGAGAGGAGCGCGCGTCGTGATCGGCCGAAAGGTGACCGGTCGAGGCAGCCAAGGATCGTCCCAAATTGACGTCGCCATCTTGTTCCCTATGTGCCATCGCACACCCCGTCTAATCACCACAATTGATTCCCAAATGCATCTCCATGCGAATGGCGGATTACTTCCAACTCTAACCTCTAACAATGACGTTTCTGGGAAATATTTGGCCTTAAAGAGCCGACTTACCAAACTATCGGGATAGTAAAATAGCCGCCACGCTTGCTTAACAAGCAACGCCAAGTTGAAAGCTTTTAAATTGCGAAACCCAAGACCACCATCTTCCTTTTTTGCACAACTTATCCCAAGCAATCCAATGAATTTTGTTCCGTGCTCCGTTCCCCCACCAATAATTCGAAATAATATAACTAATCTCGCCAATCAAAGAATCCGGTACACAGAAACAACTCATCACAAAGTTTTCCCTTTATAACCTTGCGCTAGTTTCCATACCCTTTCTCGAATAAAGTCAAATAACTCCCTTTTCGACCGCCCAACCACGGATGGAAACCCCAAGTATTGTTCATGCCGCGCAGCTACCTCGACCCCAAGCACCGTGCCAATCTCCTCCGCCCATTCCTCACTTGTGTTAGGACTAAACACCACTATCGATTTTTGCAAATTAATTTGTTGGCCCGATGCAACCTCAAAACGACCAAACAACTCGCGCACCGCCGTTGCTGACTCGTGAGATGCTTCGCAAAATAATAATGTATCATCTGCAAACAAAAGGTGTGAGATCCGAGGAGCTGACCGCGACACCGCGACCCCTTGCAATGTTCCCCGCTCCTCCGCGTTCGAAATAATTGCTAAAAATGCCTCTGAAACAAATAAGAATAGATAAGGGGATAATGGATCCCCCTGCCTAATGCCCTTCTCGGGGTAATAAATAGCTGATTCACGACCATTAATAAGGGTAGAATAAGAAACAGAGCGCACGCCCAACATAAGTAACGACACGAAACTAGAGTCAAAACCAAGCCTAAGCATTACCTTTTTCAAGAAGGACCACTCGACTCGATCATATGCTTTGCTCATATCCAATTTCAGTGTCATGTAGCAGCGATTTCCCGTCCTTTTCTTTCTCAGGAAGTGGTTGAGCTCGAAAGCGACCAAAATATTATCTGTGATAAGTCTACCAGGGACAAAAGCGGACTGAGTATGAGAGATTACCTCGTTAAGGAATGGTTTAAGACGGTTTGCCACAACTTTCGAGGCTATTTTGAAACTCACGTTACTAAGACTGATAGGACAAAACTGTGTCATCACATCAGGGTTAGGACATTTAGGAATAAGCACAATATGAGTAAAATTCACCCTAGGATCAAGAATATGATCATTTAAAAAGAAAGAACAAAGGTAGTAATATCTTCCCCCACAATAGACCAAAATTTTTGATAAAAGAAAACACTAAACCCATCCGGCCCAGGAGATTTATACGGATACATATCTTTCAACGCTTTACGTACCTCGTCTGCAGTAAATTGTTGCAAAAGACTCACGTTCGTTGTTGGGCTAACACGAGCCTCCACATCCCGTAGTACCTCCTCAATATCGTCATCAGTCGGACTTGTGGACCCAAATATGGATGCAAAATACGTCGCCGCTATGTTATCAATCACGGCCGCGGATGACCGCAGCGCCCCCGTACCATCCTTCAAAGCCAAAATCTCATTCTTCTTCATTTGTTCACTCGCCTGACTGTGAAAGTATGCCGTGCTCCGATCCCCTTCCCTCAACCACTGAACCTTTGCCCTTTGTTTCCAATAAATCTCCTAGACCTCATACA
Organism: Linaria vulgaris; assembly: GCA_948329865.1. Lineage (NCBI taxonomy): Eukaryota > Viridiplantae > Streptophyta > Magnoliopsida > Lamiales > Plantaginaceae > Linaria > Linaria vulgaris. Next base: position 41,777,230 of record OX415249.1, read on the forward strand.
TTTCTTCCAACTCTGTCTTCAATCTTTTTTCCTCATCCTTGCTCTCAACTATGATAACCCCTTTTCGAATCTTCAAAATTTTGTCATTAAGTTCCCTAATTTTCCGCTTCATATCAATTCCACCCAGCTTATCCCAACGCAGTAAGCCTATCTTACAATTATTAAGCTTATCCCCAACAGAACCATTACCCTGGTCGCGCCATAATTTTTCAATCATCCCCTCACAATCCGACTTTCTAGCCCACGCTGCCTCAAAAGGGAAACGGCGCGGTGTGCAAGTAGTCCCGCGCACTGGAGCGTGCAAGGAGATAGAGATTGCAGCGTGGTCTGAATGTTTCATCGCGTGGTGCATGACAAAAGAGGATGGAAATAAATTGCTCCAATTCGTGACAGGACACGCGCGGTCAAGACGTTCCCAAACCGTAGCGGCAGCTCGATTGCGGTTGCACCACGTAAACCGTGATCCACGGTATCCAATATCACTAAGCCCCGTGTCGGCCAATGCTTCCCGAAAATTGCAAAGTAACCAATTCTGTCATCGCGGCCCTCCCAGTTTATCTCTGTGATTCAGTATTTCATTATAATCTCCTGCACAAAGCCACGGTCGCGCTACATCACCCCGAAGACGACAAAGCAAGTTCCAACTATTCATCCTAAGAGTTTCGTCGGGTTCACCACAAAACCCTGTGAACCCCCAATCCCCGCAGTCCCCCAACCTTGTCACCACCACATCAATGTGATTAATCGACATACTAATAAGTCGAACATCTAATGTTTTATCCCATAGCAACGTCAATCCCCTTAATCGACCTCTAGCTTCCACACAAACATCGTTAAAACCCAGTTGTTGCTTTAGTACCTCTATCTTTCTAGTCTTGCACTTTTTTTTAGACATAAAGAGTAGAGGGGGTGAAGATTCGACACCATCTATCTCAGTTCACGAACTGTCCAAGGGTTCCCCAGGCCCTGACAGTTCCAACATAAGAGACTCATTGTGTGAGGCGGGGTTGCTCCGCAACCTTCGCCAATTCAGTTGGTACTTCCATTGTTACCGCATGATCCTCCCCTGCCCAAAATTTCTTCATTATGCGGTCCGTCTCCTCTGCCTGTGTTGTCCCTGCTCATTTCGCCCGCACGCCCTCAAAAGCCGAATCCTCTGACCCATCAGTCTCTCACGTCGTGATACCCCGTCGAATGATCATGCGTCGGCGTCGCTCAAGCTTTCTGATACGAACTCCTTGATTCGATGAAACTGTTCATTTCGATTCGCTGTTGTTGCTAAGAATACCCGCCTCGTCTGTCTTACCAAGTACGTGTCGCGGATCAGAGCCTGGAGTTGTAGAAATTGGAATAACAGGAATAATCTCCCTACTTGTAGCCTTCCAACGCTGTTCGGCCACATTCCTTCCCGTTCCGTAGTCCGACTTCGTAGATTTGCGCCAAAATTGAGTTGTGTTGCGAGGGCCTGATGACGGAAACTTGTCGCGACTATTACCCTTGTCTGAGAAGTGTTGGCGAAGACGATTCCCTCCCTGATACGACGGCTCCCGTAGCCAAGCACCATATGGCGTATTCAACGGGGGCGACCTCGATGGTTGATTATATTGTTCATCGCAGTCTGCCATAATGTGACCCAAAATTCCGCACAGATAACAAAAGTTGGGGAGGCGCTCGTACATAAAAGTGACCGTGAGTTCTTGCCGCCCCGTACCCCGCACCGTCATGAATCGTGCCAACGGTTTGGTGACATCAATCTTGACGCGAATTCGCATAGATAGATCCCAAGACTCGCTAAGTTCAACATCCTCGAATATGCCAAGTTTATGCCCAATGGAGCTTGCAAAGTCCCTTGTTTGTCATGCAAATGGGAGATCATAAATCCGGACATGAAAGCTACACAGATTCATGTTAATAGTGACATGGTTTTCATCCGGGCCGATATCACTGAGAATTTGCACTTGCTTATCAAAGGACCATGGACACCCCTCCATTGCCTTCCTTTTATCAACGGCGTGGAAAAATTGAAAGATCACGCGGTCCTCCCCAATCCTTGAAATTTCCAGCCCCTTGTTTCCTTTGACGAGAGTCTTAATGAGCGTACAAAACGCGAGGAAATTGAAGCTTTTGCCTGTTAGAATCCGTCCAACCAGGACCAGTTCCATTGCGACATTCACATTGTTCCATGCTGAGTCGGGTATCGTAATTCCTTCCTCAACATCCGTCACCAGGAGACTACAACGTAACTGACCATTTAACCCTTCCATGAGTCAACTGAAGACGCATGAAAGAGGTACTACATTCTGGTTTTGGCCGTGACAGCCCCGCACCGATCGCTCCTCCTTCGCCACAATCTGCCACACACAAAGGTAAATAAAACGTGAGAAAACGATCCGTAGGATGAACCCTAGGGATAACGTGAGTTCCAAGAAAAGACGAAAAGAACGAAAAGAAAACGAGCAAAAAAACGAAAACAAGAAAAAAGCCCTAGAACGCGGCCGACAGCAGATTCCCAAGTCGCGTAGGCGTGAAAACGGCGAGAAAACCCTGCTGATGACACCGAAATCAGTCCGAACGCAAGACCGAGCTCGACGAAGGCCTTCCCGGGAAGATAACGACTCTTACGAAAAGAGACCCTAAACTCTCAAGAGAGAGACCCTATGCATGAACGTATTTAGAAACATAATAATGAACTCTCCAAATTCTTAATTATAAGATACTAAAATTTATTTATGAAGAATTCAACGGATGTTCCAAAAACTATTCTGGTTATATTTCTGACTAAATTCATTGCAAACAAACATAATTTTAAATTTGTGAATATTCTTCTATACATGGCATCAGTTGTTTATTTTTAATTTTTAAAAATCTGGTGTTTTTTTTTTGGGTTGTTTTTCTGACATTGCCACACACTAGTCTAAAAATCTATCAATTTGATGTCGCCCAATTCTCTCATTGTGATTTGTTGTTCTTTTAATGTTTACTTATAATTGGAATATAGTTCAGCAACTTTTTTGCTTTTTTTTTAAGTTACTCTCATTTGTTTGAACATAATCTAAAATCAACGGATGAATTTGAACATAATCTAAAATCAACGGATGAATATTATTTATAAAAAAAAAACAATTGTGATTGGTATTTCGTAATTTGATATGAAATAATTAATAGATTTACAATATAAGAATTTCAAAAAGAAATAAGTCAATTAATGATAATCAAATCTCATGATTTGCTCAAATTCTCAAGATTAAAGATAACGTATTCATCTCCTAAATAGGAAACAAGAGATATTTTCTAAGTTTTCAAAGATTCCATAATTATTGACTGCATTATTAGTAAGGAAGACAACTAAATATTGTCAATCTACGAAGGGTAAATTAGAGAACAAGAAGTTTTTGCTCTCAAATTAGAAATTAATGGTGTGGACATATCTGCTATACATTGACTTCAAAATAGCCTTTTATGGTCATGGAAAGCACTATAAGAATGGTTCTTAACTCATTTATAATTTCTCTCTCAAAAAAAAAAAAACTCATTTATAATTTATTTGACACAAGATTTTAAGTATAGATAAAAATTAATAAAGGTACAAACATGAAGTCAGCCTATGGTTTGTTCTTTCTCGTCCTTCTCTGCTTCGCGATAGAAGGTAATCAATCATCCTTTTAAAATGCGTTAAGTTGAGTGTAGTTTATATGAGTTAAAAAAAATGTGTAGTTTATATAGCATGCAAATTGCTTACTTGGCAAAAAATATTGGAGTATTATATTATTCGACTCTTTTTCTTTTCTAATCATTTTTGTTTGTTTGATACAAATATGCCTCCATCTGTTTGACACCTTAATGAACCGCTGAAGGTAATAGTTATTTGTCTCTTTTATTCTTAAACTACTTAAATGCTGAGAACTCTCACATGTTCTTATTCTACTTCAATTCTTCAACGCATCCGCAACGACTACATTGACAATATTGTCTCATGAATCATATATCGCGTGTGATAAAATAACTCTGAAATTACTAGAAGATACCATATAAGCATGAACTAAACTTCAGAATCCTCTTCTAAATGAAAACTTTACTATATTAAATTTTTGGTCACATCTTATGTCAATTTAATTTTGGTTTCTGTTGCATTATATTTGATCATATAAACTCCAAAGAACTTGATGAAGAAACATAATTGAGCTGATTATTAAATTGATATATTAAGAAGATTGTATCAATATTCACATAATTCATAGTGTGACATTTTTCTTTTTATTGCCTTCCATGGACAAAGCTCCTATATATATATTAGAAAAAGGTCAAATTGTAACCTACTGTATATATACCTTATATTTGAACTAGAAATATTTTATGTAGATAAGATAAAGTTTTCTAACTTCAAGATCTTTTTATATTTAATTTTTTGTAGATCCGGGATGAATTTGTCAAAACCTTAGAATTTATATTAACTTCATGTCCAGACAACGATTGTTTAGAAAATTCAACGATAAATGTTGGTATTGCAGGTGCTCACTGTGATTGCACTCATGATATTACCTATGATTATGACTTATGTCGCGAGGAATTATGTCAAAAAACGTGCGAGGGCATATATGGTATTGCGCATGTATATGGCAGATGTACCCAAAGTGATACATGCACTTGTACCTGGCCGTGTTAGATTAACATTGGTACTCTTGTAAAGGGGTATACATCTAACCCTTCATGAATATCTATTGTGGTTGATATTATAGCCAATAAATTGCAATAAAATAAAAGTTCTTGCTTCAAATAGGAAGGACAAATTGTGGTTATTGTGGTTTTCTTTTTCGATCTTTTTCTTTCTTGATCAACAAAAATAAAGATCCTCAATCCTAGAAATTAATAGAACCATGCAACAGGCTCCAAATCATAGATACAAATTTATAACCCGAGAATAACTACTATTTTGGTTTTATTTCATTACGGTAATAGAACACAGTAAAACAATACAATTGAGATATAAATAACGAAAATAATGATATTTAACTTTATTATTGAACTAGCTTGGTCCGGAACACCTATTACAAGCTTACTAGGTTGAATAAACTAATTGCAAGATAACTGTAACGTATCAGATCCTAGGCGTTGCGTTCGATGCTGACGTATCGAATGCCTTTGTTCAATATGAAATGTATAATAAGGGATCGATGCTGAATTCAAGGATATCGAATCCAAGAGATTCGATATCACCTTCTGTATCGAATTCGATGCATATTTCGCCGTATCGAACGTACCGAGTTCGGTGCAATCACGTGTCGAATGGAAACCGTTCGATCAAATACGTCTCGAATGAACAGTGATTCGATGCTGACCGTGCTGAAGTGATTCTCCAATCAAAACGTACACGAATTATAAGGGGACGGGCTATATATAGCAACCGTCCCGTGGGCCGCAATGACAGATGTGGAAATCGCATCGAATCATATCGATTCGATGCGGATTCGATGCGAGCATCGAAAATAAGTTGTTCGATGCGGTTATGGGCCGGCCCAATATACAAGTATTGGGTCAATCGTAAAATATACCCATCACATAATTTGATCGTGACATGTGACACATTTTAATTTAACGATGTGAATTTTGTTTGAGTTGGATTAATATCTATGGTGATTTTCATGGAGTATAAGGATACTCCAACCCCAAAGACTTACAAACAGAAAATCAGAAAAACTGAAATCCAAACAACATATGGGATTCATAGACCAATCTGAAAATGAGAAGGAAAAGTCCACATTTCTTGATTTAATCCAAAGGCATGATTTAACTTTGACTTCTTCAAACACATTCCCTAGATCACATATGTCACTGGTGAAGGTCCTTTTATATCTTAATAACCAAATAGCCTGCAAAATATAAATTCAAAGCCCTTCTCACTCTTTTTTACTCTTCTTCTTTTTCCACGCATTCCGGTATGATTTTCAAATTGTGGTCGCATGCTACTTGAGATAACCGTTGAAAACCCGAACCACTACTACACGAGTATCCATAAGCTATAAGAAACTCTACATTCAAAAAATAAATGGGAGGCATCTTCTTCTTTCTCATCACATAGCACACATCTCATACCAATGCTATTTACACTCACGCCCTTTTTTCTTATCAAATTGATCTTCATAGGAATCTTGTTAAGGAAAACCTTACAAGAGAATGCAACCATTTTTATTGGTGTTTGTGAATCCCATAACTTCTGAAAAAAGGAGAAATCAGGCCCCCGTTCTTCTTTTGCACTTGCTACGTAAGTTGTCTTGACCGAGAAACAACCATTAGTTTCATGCTTTCATTTTGGTTCATCGGCCTGATTTTGAATTGGCGTCACATGTTGTGGCTTTACTATTAAGGAATCCAATAACCCATTTTCCCATTGAAAAAGCGGTCTCCTCCATTCCTGCTATCATTTTCAACCGTTTTCTCTCCACTCCCCTTTATCGGCAATATTTGAGTTCTTATCCGTCGCAACTCTGTACAGTCTGGTGAAGCTACGTTCAAGTGGATGAGAGTCAAGCCACACATCATGCCAAAATGATGTTAACCTCCCATCACCTAAAACCATCTCTATTCCTACATGGAACCAATCTTCATGCTATATGTGATCTTTCAGATTCATTAGATCGTTCCACCGATGTGAATTTCTTGAAGTGTTTCTCGTTCTCACAAAATTTCTCTTATTCAACTGAAACACACCATATTTTGCTATAATCAATGACTTCCAAAGAAAATTCTCTTCATTCAAAAGCCTCCACTTCCACTTTCCTAATAAAGCTTTATTAAAAGTCTCAATATTCTTCACGCCCAATCCGCTATTCTCTTTCTTTTTACATACTGCACTCCACCTAACCCAAGCTATTTTTCTCTCATTTTCTTTTCCACCCCATGATTCTGCCTCAAAGGAGAGAGACATTGTATCCCACGGTCTTAATTTCCTACATAATGCTTCAAACACTGGATCCCAAGCTCGCATTCTTCGAGGATTTATTCCAATCATGAAATCCAAATAATTCATTGGTAGTTTTCCAGTCTTACACTTTAACCTCCCCACATAATAATCAAGCTCACTTTCATTCACATTCAGACCTGCCAACGAGCTCTTGCCAACATTTTAAGAGTGTCGGTGCATCATAGGTTAATATATAAGTTGAACTTGTTTGATTAAGTTGGTAGATAATTCAATCTCCAACATCCAATTCGACTATCCCGTCTCCAATTTGACCTTCGACCACCAATTAGACATCTCCCGTTCGGCCTTATTCAACCATTTAACCTTTGATTTGATCCCGGTCTCCAAAAGTACCCAGGGACCGCATTGCGGTCTTGAGCCCATTGGCCAAAAAGGGCAAAAGTTGGGCCCAAACCTAGGTTTTCTAGCCCTAATTTTGGGCACCTCCCTCGGGACTGACAAGGGGGGTTTTCAGGGACCGCACCGCGGTCCTTGACTTTCAGAGACCGCCCTGCGGTCTCTGAAAGTGTCCATATATAAAAAAAAAAAAACTGATCTCATTTTATTTAGTTGGAACTGTTCATGCATAGATAAGATTAGGTGTTACAATATTAAGTGATGAAAATTAACGAGAATAAAAGTGATTAAATCAAAACAACTTTGGATAAAATTAAAAATAATCTAAAATCCAAGCAAAATGAACCGTTATTATCAAATAGAAAAGATAAGTTTTTAAACAGATTTGAACGATTTCTTGCAGTGTTAAAGATAGTTTATAATTCAATTTTAACAATTTTAAAGATAAGTTTTAACTATTTGTTAAATACGTGGACAAAGTTGAGGAGAGGGTAGTTAAAATATAGCTCAATTACATATAAGTCCTTATTTTTCAATCATAACTATCTTTTTTGAGTGTAGAAGCTCTTCTATTAAATTTTAGTAAAGATTAGATTTCTGCAACCGCAACACGGTCTCATAATCCAAATACAAGAAATTGAGACCGCAGTGCGGTCTCAGATACCAATGGCTAATGGTTTATGAGACCGGAGCGCGGTCTCAGAAACCTGAGACCGTAGGTTTTTAAGACTGCTCTACGGTCTCAATTGCTAGTGTTTGGCTTCCGAGACCGCAGTGCGGTCTCAATTGCTAGTATTTGGCTTCTGAAACCGCAAAGCGGTCTCAATTGCTAGTATTTGTGACCGCGGAGCAGTTACGAATAATATTCAAACTTCAAAATGACGTGTAATCGATGATTTGAGGTACCACGTTGTTACTTTAGTTGACAACTACCCTAATAATAGTAGAAACAGCAATAATTTCAATGTCTCATTACAAATCCAAGCATTATATATGTGGAACAAGCCGTTATGAAGATTCTTACAATTTCGAACGATAACGATCATTTTAATATATATATATAAATATATATATATATACATCATTACTAGAAACATATAGAAATAAATGTAATGTGTAATATTATCTACTAATTAAATCGATTAATCATATTATTTGTGAAGCAAATCATCATAACAAATCAACAAGGTGTGTATGATGATGAGTAGTAGATATAACATACAATAAGTTCAACACTAATAACTCGCCCGATCATTTCACATTCAGTCTACTCTTTCATTCCTCAATTACTTGTTTTGTAATCATTTGTTAGTTCATTTCACATGTAATATTGATGTTTGTTGCTAAAAATCACAAACGCATTGAGATAGTTCATAAAATAGCGATCTTGAAGTATGAATATTATTTGAGACCGCATGACGGTCTCAAATAGTAGGTATTGAGACCGCAATGTGGTCCCTAATACTTGCATTAGAGACCGCGATGTATTCTCAATAACTCTTATTTGGAATTCTCAAACTTTTAGAGACCGCGTTGCGTTTGCAATTGGCTCAAAAAATTCAAATTTTTTGGCGGGCTATGAGGGGAAATTTGAATTTTCGTGAAAATTTGAATTTTCGCGAAAATTCAAGTTTTCACCCATTTTCTGCATATACCCACCACTACCCTCTCATTTTTTCACAACTCTCACAATAATCCAAACACTTCTCTTCTTTTCTTTTCCATTATCTAAAAAAAATACCAAACACTTTTCCTTTTTTCTTTTCCAAATCCAAAAAAAAAAACACCGAACACTTATCTTCCTTTCTTTTCCACAGACTTTATTTCTCTTCTTCTTTTTCTAATCCAAAACCAAAAACTCTTATTTTTTTATCTTTCATTTGCTTTTTTGTTCATCTTTTTTACCTTTTTCATTTATTAATCTTTCATTTTATTTTATTAATTGTTTTTCATTATTTAATTTTATTTGTTCTTGTATATTGCTTTGTTGCCATTATTTATATGTAATTTTTACATAAAAAACAATAAATATTTCGGTAAATTACCGAAATATTATTGGTTTTTTTTATTTTGTTCGCAGTGTATCAGAGGCCGTGTCTGTTAATATTCATACTATCTGAGACCGCAATGCGGTCTCAGGTAATTGAATATTAACTGAGATCGCGCCACGGTCTCAATTGGGATTTTAACTATTTGAGACCGTGTTGCGGTCTCAGATAGTGTTCAAGTTTCTATGACTGCGCCCGATCTTGGAAACCATTCAAGTTTATGGGACCGCGCTGCGGTCTCAGAAACTATCTGGGACCGCGTCGTGGTCCCAGATTTTTAGGTCGCAGTTGAGGTCAACTGCGACCGCGGCTCGGTTTCGGATGAGAAACGACCGAGCTCATTCGCGATCGAGCCAATAGAGACCGCGATGCGGTTGCAGATGACTTTCTGCAATCGTATCGGGCTTATTTGAGACCGCATGTGCGGTCCCAGATGAGCCCTAGTTCTTGTAGTGATTGCACCGTAAATGTTTTGATTTTTTAAAAACCAAATCCACCACCAGCACCCGACTCTCGAAGGTCGGCACCAGAATCTCCGGCTCCTACTTTCACGTACGACTCAAAAGGTGGAAACCAGATTCAAGTGGTTCGACTCATTTTGAATTGACATGAAGCTTTTTGGAAGCACACCAAATGTCTATATTTGATCATTCGATCTCTCTATCGATTTTTCGAGCCATTGTTGGTGGTGGGTCCGTTGAGAAGAAGAAAACTTTGATGCATTTATCCGGATTTTAAGATGTATTACAAATTTGGGGTGAGGGTTCTTATATTGAATGAAATAAAATCTGATTTGACATGGAGAAAAAGTGTGTGTGGTGGTGGTGTTAGATTTTTTTGAAAAAGATGGTATTTTTATTACCAAATAAAAACATTTTGGGTGCAATGTGTAAAAAAAAATTAGAATGTATTAAGTTATTTGACTTTTTGCATTATTATTTTGTTAGAGATTTTAGGTGAATTGACTATTTTACCCTCTTTAATGATGTCATAAAGCTAAAAAATGACGTTTTTTGGCAGAAATAATATTTTTTGAAAGTTTGGATAGTTAAGTGCAAATAGTAGCAAACTTCATAAATGAGTGCACCAAAAAATCTGGCCATGTAAGTGAAAAACAGCCAAACTTAAAATACTAATATGTAATTTTCTCTTTAATTAATGCATAAAAGCTCAAATAGCTAGAGATTGACTGTGTTGATCAAGACGGTTCGTGCCTTAGTGGCTCCGATCCCTGCCCCGGTTCCAAAAGAAGAAAATGTCATATATATGTGGGGATTATTAGTTGTTAGGAGTCGCAATTAAATAGCTGGAGTATTGAGATTTTATATTAGTTACTTGAGACGCGCCTCATGCGCCAAAAAAACACCCAAGCGGTGCGAAATCGGTGCGACTTTGAAAGGAAGCAAAATTCCTTCGCTAGTGATGGCGAAGAAGCAATCACAGGAACATATTGAAGAGGAAGTACGGGAAATGGAGGAGCAACATGATGATCTTGAGGAGGAATCACAACAAGAAGAAGGGGAATTAGGGTTACGGATTGAAAAAGGGAAAAAATCAGATAATCAACAAGAGAGGGTTTATCATGATATCTACCCAAATTTGCATCAAACTTTCCTAATGGCTGTCTGTATTTCAAAATATAGCACACACATCTAAACTCATGAAAATGGCTCAAGTTAGGCTTAACTTTCTTAACTATTTCATAAGCTGTCACGGTTGTGCCTGGTCTGAGATAAACTCTATTTGAAATATAACATGCAGTATTAAGTGTTTCTGGAGTTTAACATAACCCAAGTCATTTCTTGCAAAGTTTTATTTTTTCTTTCAGCAACTCTATTTTGTTGGGGAGTGATAGGGGCAGAGTATTCATGAGAGATGCCTCTAGAATCATATAGATCATCAAACTTTCTATTTTCAAATTCTCTCCCATTATCTGATCTAATCCTAATTACACATGCATTGTAGAGCAACTTAATACTATCAGCTAGTATCTTGAAGGTCTCCACAGCTTCAGATTTTTCTCTCAAGAATTTAACCCAAGTATACCTAGAGAAGTTGTCAATAATTACATAAGCATACTTCTTACCAGCAAGGCTACAAACTTCTATAGGACCCATTAGATCCATGTGCAATAATTCAAAGCATTTAGAGGTTCTAGAGATCTGAACTTCCACATGTATGGGTGCATGTGTAGTGTTAGTTTGTTTACCTTGCAAGCAGTCATCACAAACTAGTTTACCTGGACTGGAAAGTTTAGTTGCCCCTCACATCCTCTAGCTTGATGATCTTCTCCAGATTCCTGTAGTGGACATGTCCTAGCCTTCTGTGCCACACTACTGATTCATCAACCTTCTCATGTAGGCATTGTGCATCCTTATTCACCAAGTAACAATTTTCCTTTGACCTTTCCCCTGGCATAACACAGTCGTTAGATTCATCAAACACATCACATGAATACTTGTCAAATTTCACATACAAATTGTCATCACAAAGCTAACTAATGCTGATGAGATTAGCCTTTAGACCATCCACCAACAGAACCTCAGTAAGATGAGGGAAACCATCCACATTGAGAACCCTTTTTCCCTATGATATTTCACTTGCTTCCTCCACCATATGTAACAGTATCAGTGAACACAGGCACAAGATCCATGAGATTTGTCTTGTTACCTGTCATATGTCTAGAACGACCATTGTCAAAGTACCAATCACCAGTAAGAGTATGAGTAGCTGAGAACACAACATTACATATAATTTTGATTTTAGGAGACCAACGTCTGTTCTTTTGAAAACTGTTATTTTGTTCCCTGGTGGTGCTTTGGAATGTTGAGCCAACATTAGAGCGACCCAATGTTGTCCCAACACCCGATGCAACAATACCTGATATAGTTATATTTTTCACAAAACTTTATGTACTTATGGCAATATGGCTTTAAATGTCCCGGCTGGAAACAATATTGGCACATATAGATTACCTTCTTAGGTTGATTAGAGTGGCCATTATTTTTACTAGAACCAGCCTTTACAAAACCAGGTATAACATTATAATGTCTATTTGACCTTTCTTGGTATCCTAAACCTACAGTTACCTCATTGCCAACACTCAGTGCTTCATCCAGCTTCTTTGTGCTAAAGTTCCACTTGACAATGGTCCTCTCTGCTTCTTCTAGCTTCATCTCCAACTTTTCCATTTGGCACTCCTTTCTGGTGAGGTTCTTCTCCATTTCAGTTATAGTTTCAATCAAGAAATTGTTCTCCTTGATGAGCTCATTTTCCCTTTGTATGATTTTCTTTACCTCATCAAGAAGTTCTATGTAAACAACCTTCAGCTCATCAACCTTGTCTTGATCTAGTTCTCCTTCAAGGAAGTAATCTTTATTTGATCTACAGAACCACCAAAGCAGACAAAGTTAGAAAGTTCCCCAGATACATTTATATCATAAATAAAACATTGAGGGTTAGAAATATAGTCATCATCCTCCCAGCTGTCGAAGTAGTTTTTCTGGTCCTCTGGTCCTGTTTGAGTGTTGAGCCAAAACCTTTACACTCAAAGCATTGGAGTTCTTTCATTTTCTTAGTGTCACATTCAGTGGGCTTTTTGAAAGTATACTTAACCATTTTACCAGGAAAACCCCTTCTTAGATTAGGAGGCACATTCTTCTCTTTTCTGACTTTATCATTTAAAGTAATTTTATTGAACTTCTTCACTACTAAACCTAGATAGGCAGTTATTTCAGTTCCCTCATCTACTTCTTCAGTAGCTTTTAATACAAGGCGTATGTGTTTGGTAGTGGGTTCTGAGTTCATTTCAAATTCTTGTAGTACATTCAGAAGAATGTGAAAGTTAAGAGATGGCATGTGTCTGGCTTCTTGCATAGCAACCTTCCTTACCTCAAACCTAGGAGACAGAGTTCTCATAGCTTTATAAACAAGTTGTTTATTAGTTAGAGGATCACCAAGACTTTGACATTCATTAGATAAATCCATTAATTTTGCAAAGTATGAAGTAACAGGCTCATCATCACCCATACTAATGCTCTCAAATTCTGTAAAGCAATTTGAAGTCTAGATTCTTTGACACGAGCATCTCCTTCATAATGAGTTTGTAGGAGAAACCAGGCTTGCTTAGTTGTTGTACATAATTGTACTAACATGATCATATGTGGATCAATCCAGTTGAAGATTGCATTCAGTGCTTTCTCATTGTTAGCTGCTTCAATGACTTATGCTTGAGTCCAATCAGCTTCAGGCTTCAAGTGTACTTTATTGTCATCATCTCTGGCTGTCATTGGTGGAGTGTACCCATCAATGATTGATTTTCACGCCCTTCGATGTAAGGATTTGATATATTGTCTGAGCCTGATCTTCCAATAAGCATAGTTTGTCCCATCCAGCACTGGTAACCTGTTGTTAGTATTGGGTTCATATTATCCATGGTATGGTACGAAATCCAAACACCAACGAATTAGGTGCTTGGGTCTGACGCCAATTGTAAATGTATGGACCGGGATTGGTACCCTTTTGTTTTGATTCACACACTGTGTGTACACTGAATGTTATGCCAACGCCGATCGTATTCGGTGTTGTCCCAACACTCGTTGTCGAGTTATAATGCAGCGAAATAAAAAACATAGTGTATGAATATAACCTGTCGAGCCTTACGACAAAATAATCACTAAACGTTAATTTAATGATCTTACCAAATACAACTGAGCAAGGAACCCAATCCTAACACTAACTAATCTATGAGCTATAGTTTAGCTAGATAAAACTCAGTAAAACAAGACCAATACAATACAAGAATTACTTATATTCTTTCAGAACTTAATTCTAGTCTTGTTATTATTCTTGATGTCAAGCACGCCTCATTATAGGATTTGATCGTCCTTGAACAATGGCGTGATAGACACGATTTGGTGATTGCTCTCTTTTCACTTGGATATATCTGAAATCTTCTTTGATGTTATCTTCATAAGATCTTCAAATATTATCTTCAAGTTCCTTTGAATATCTTCGGCTTTATCCCTTTGTTCCAAGCAAAGAATAAAGAACAAACTCTTAGAACTAGGTGAGTTAAAGAATAAAGGCAAAATAATATATTTAACTTAAATAAATCGGACAGAGCAGTGTTGAGTTTAGTGTTGTGCCAATATCTCTTTTCAGAATGTTGGACCAATACTTTCTGTCAATACTTGCACTTTCATTGTAAGAGATTGTATACGAAAATAGGAATGGCTTAGAAAAGATAGTGGAGAAGAAGAGAAGAGGCAGAAATAGACAGACCAAAATAATGAAGAGGAAGAGGGATTGAGAACCCCACATATAACCACAACAACTTAAAACACACAGGGCACAGAAGAAAGAGCTAGTAAAGACATTAACAATGAGATGGGATCACAACACAGTGAGGAAAGAGTGGAACAGGAGGAAGGGAGTGAACGAAAAATTACAGAGAGCAGAGAGAAGAAGATACAAAACCAGAATCAGAATATGCTATAGAATCAGAAGAGAAACAAATGGAGGAGAGGAACAGAGCAGATCAAACACAACGAAACACAAAAAGAAACTAAAGGTCAAGGAAATGAGCAGAGTATCACCAGACAAAAAGGAGGAGAAGCAAGACAAGTAAACAACAAAGAAGATCAGAATAGCAAGGAAGTTACTCATGGAAAATGGAACAAAGTTGAAACTAAGAAATCTAAGAGGATAGAGAATTATAAGGCTGGAAAGGGTGTGAAAACTAATCAGGGAGAGTGTGGAGGGGGAACAAAATGGGCTTTAAGCCCATTTGGATAACCTTCACTTCCGTGGGTGGAACTTAAGAGGACTCAATGAACCTCTCAAGCAAGAAGCTTGGAAATAAGCAATGAATAAATTAAAGTGTGCTTTTGGTGTTGTGCTGAAAACCAGATTAAAAGAGGAGAGTTTTGATAAAGTTAAGAGTTTTTTTGAAAAATAGTGGAGGCTGGACAGTAATAGGGGACTAGGGAATAATTGTAAAATTCTCCTGGTTTGGGATGATGTTAAGCTTGAGATTAACATTGAGAGAAAGTCTGATCAACTGATACACTGCCAAGTTAGTACTAGGGACACTAAGTGTAGGTTTAAGTGCACATTTGTTTATGCTCATAATAAGGTGGAAGACAAGAAACAACTGTGGAGGGATCTTCAAGACATCAATACTAATATGAAAGAGCCTTGGATACTAATAAGTGTGACGACCGCGCCCCATGAGCCCTGCTCCAATCCGAGTTAGTTCAGTGGTGGCCAGCCACTTTACCCAATCCAGACTAAAGCGCGACTCATATGAAGGGGTCTGACTTGTTTAGGATCAAAATCATACACGTTTTATAAATTATATTTTGATATATACAGCGGAAGTCTTGATATTACAAACAATGTGACTATTTTTAGGTTATGCACTAGTGACAAAACATGAATATTCCAAAATGCACGCTTGAACAATTATTCACTTGATCCATGCTGCTATGTTGATTTTATCCTGAGTAATGGACAGAAGAAACTAGGAATAAGTCTTTAATGACTTAGTGAGATTCATATAAAAACGGGTCATGCAAGAATTAACTGTGACCTACTAGATACATTTCGATTAGTGATCTTACCTGTAGAAACAGTTAAACTAGATAATTTGATGTAGCAATGGTACTAGAATTTTCATAGAATAGTTAATGAACTTGTGCTTAACAATAAATAAATCCTCCCTTATGACTTCTAATATTCTACCTTATACCTCCTGACGAGGAGCGACCTCGCAAACAATCGAGAGACATGGTCGAGTATATGTCGATCCAACATGTGGATTACAGCCAACTCCTGACTGCAAGCGGCGCCTAGATAAATGGGTATCAAGCAAAATTACTTAAACCCACAGTCCTTACTACCCGGCAGTGACTCGACTCAATCCATGGGCCCAACTTCTCAAAGGTATCCCAATGGGTATAACAGACAAACAAATAAGCTAGTAAACCGGATAATATATGTTGCTCTTTGAGCTACATGTCCCGAACACAGTTCTTTGCTCTTTGCACAATTCAAGAACCAACATATGAGATTATATCAGAGAATTACCCTTATTATGAATCAATATGATTAATAAATAATTGTATATGATTTAAGGACGAGTAAGAAAACAATGTTATGAGATGAGATGAAAAAACAGAAATATGATGATATATAGGTTGTTCGAGGTTTAGTAATGGAGTAGTGGCTTTGTTGTCCAAGTTCCTCAAGGCCGGATGCAAAACGGGGCTAGAACAAATCATAAATGGAACCTCACCTTTACTCGTACGGGGAACCTTGATGTCGTTGATTAGTTCGTCAAATCTTTAACAAATTTAAATAATATTAATCAACTGAATTTATAATTTACCACAACAAATATTAGTACTTTTTCTTGAGTTCTGATGTTGGTGAAATTGAGAACGTTCTTGTTAAGAATGCTAGTTACAATGTAAATCTTAGTAAATAACACATTATCCTAATTTATGTCATTACACAAAACATGAAAATCATTAAAGAAAAACATATGCTTTAATTGAATATCGAATATCGATTTTTTAACCAACTTATTTATACCTCAAAATTATATTAAACAACAATATTTTCAAACTTATGACTATGAGTGTTCATGTTAAAGTCATTTCAACGACAAGTAACGGTAACAAGTAAAGTTTGATTAACTATCCAGTTTGGTACATAATCAATTCTTAAAATATATTACTTAACCAACTCTAAGAAAACTCGTCTTTATAGCCTTTAATCAACTCAAAACTTTTTATAACCACACAACAAATAAGTATCATATAAAGTAACACCTTAAAAGGACTAACTTAGTCAATTATTACTTTATTTTACATAGTTAGTCTAAAATGCACATAATTATGTTATAACTTAAATATAAAGACATAACACGGGAAATTTATCAAAACATGTGATAAGAAAAGTTTATTATGATAAATAATCTTATTTGATATTTAAGTCATGAAGTGGCAAGAATAATCTTGTAAGACATATGAAATTAGTATGTTAAACATGATAAATCTACCATTTAAATGATATAAATAAAATCACAAAAATGTCATTTCATGATTATAAATTATAATAATATGATTATAACAGATACTAAATCATGTTAAGTTCATGTGTGTGATAAATACATGAATTATGATGGTGATTTAACTTATAAACTAATAAAATAAAGGTTGTGCCAAATAAACAGAAAAATCACTGCAGTTACGGTTTTACCTTTGATCGGACATCCAAATGAACTTGGTTTTTACATATTTTTATGTAGTATGGTTTCTAGAACCATGAGGAATGTGGGTATCCAAGATTTTGAGAAAACACAAAGGTTTGTTATGCTAAATAATTCTTGCAACATAAGAGTTATTATCGGATTTCTTGGTAGCAGTTTACGGTTTATGGATTATGGCCTCATAGAGCTTATTATTTGAGAAAGATGTCTTCATACAAAAGATAGAAGATACCAAGGAGAGAATGCAGCCGAAATTTGGTAGTAAAATAATGTTTTTACTATTTGATATGATGTTTCTAAGGTGCAGGGCAGATTCGACCTTTCTTGCACAGTAAAAGTTTTGCCGTCTTTTAGGGTAGAAAATAACAAGATAGAATTAAAAAAAATTATTTTTCGAACAAAAACACAAAAAGGAACGACTTTTATTTCTAGGTGAGTATTTATAGGTGAACAATGGTGAGTATTTATAGGTGAAAATAACAGTTTAGTCATAACTATTTATGTCCCACCTTGATTAGTTTATAATAAATCAAATAAAATCTGAATTTAATCATGCTCTTAAGAATGTCATGGCTTACCTCATCAAAAATATGTCATGGCTTACTTCATCAATTGGTTAATTGCATATCAAGTCCCTTAATTATTTATAATTGAAATTCAAATAGGTATAATTAGATTTCTTTTTTACATACATATTTACTTATGTAATTTTTCTAGGTAATTCGATCAACTTGGTTAATATTTGAAACTGAAATATATGTTTTAGGATTAGAGACCCATAATGTAATAAAAGACTAACTTTTAAGTTCAGGGACTAAAAGGCAAATTTTTCTAAACATTTAGGGTCAAAAATAGAGATTTTCAAAAGTTCAAGGACTAAAGTATACATTTATTTTTTTCCTAATTTTTGAGGCGTTACAATTTCCCCTTCTTAAAGGAATTTGGTCCCCAGATTTTTACCTGGATTGTTTTGAAGATAAAGGATTACGATTTCACCTCTTCTTTTCTTACTTCATCGGACTTTCTTTAATTAGTGATACGTCCTAATAAAACCTGCATCATTAAAACTTTCTGGTCTTTCTAGTTTATTTGATCTCAAATTATTAGCACCTATGTAAACCCAATAAATTTATTCCATAAATATTTCCGTCTTCTCAAACTTATTATAAATTCCACTCCAAATTATCAATTTTCTCTTTAACCATTGCTTCAAGAATCCTCATATGTTTAATTGAATAAATACTTTGACAATGAACATATCCATAACTTGACTCGCCTCTAACTCAAATTTATAATATCTCTTCTGAAAAAAAGGTATCAAACAACGCTTAATGTTTGAATATCTAATAACCTCAAAATCACCTAGATAATTATTCGCTTAATATTTTAATCCATCCCCTATATCTCAATTTTACCTTTCACTCACAAATTGTCAGTCTGGTATCCACTACTTAAGTTTAACAAACTTGTATCCATTAACTAGATCGAATAGTTAATCTATATTTCAAAGTGAATATCTCTTTGTAATTGATACCTAAAAGTCCATCCTTTTTTTTCGAACAAGACTAACGCATCCCAAAAGAGAAGTATGTCTAACCACTATCTCGATTAATTTTATCCTTAAGGACTAACACTTAACACCATAGAAAGTCGTAAACCCATTTTCTCAGAAGAAGAAAATTAAACTCTTATGATTCTTGTCTAACAATATGCGAGAGTATAGTAATTTTTTTTATTTTGATTAGCTTAATATAATTATGTTAATCAAGTTTTGACGTTTCACACATTATAACAACTATATAAGTAGAAGAAGACTACTCATATAAATGTCTTATTATCCAAGATGCAATATTTCAATTGATCTTGCATAATAGTAGTAAACTCATACCAAGAGCAAGAAATAGGAAATGTATTGCAAAGCCTAAAAATACAATAGCAAATTCAAATGATGTTTCTTCATCATTTAGAAGAAAAATAAAAATAAAAATAACAAAAATTACAGAAAGAATTACTTGAAACATATGATCCATTTTTGGTAGAGAGGAGTTAGATGAAGATGAGTGTGTGTTTTGTAGTATAAAAATGATATATTTATAGAAGGAGATAGGGCCATTATAGCCGACGTTGGGAGATGGGAAAATGATATTTTTTTGAATGATTTGAATGGTATGATGATTGGGACGAAAATTAAGATTAGAAGTATGTGACTTCTTTGTGAAAAATACGTTAGATAAAAAAAAGTTTTAACTAACGAGCATAATATAGAGTAATTAGAAAAATCTTTAATATTCTTAAAATTTTGAGACCGGAAATTTTAACCCAATTTTTTTGTGTCGATAAATCATGCTAATTAATATTTTATGTATTTTAAAAAAAATAACTACCACAAAGAACACGAGTAATTTAATTGTAACATAACATAGAAGTTTTTGTGATTTATTATTATTGTTGATATTATTATTATTTTGAAAATTTTATATTCAAATGAATAAACCTGGATATCTAGATACTAGACAAAACACAAGAGGAAAATAAGGTGACATAACTTTTTCTTATAAGTGCATGCACGTATTTTAAGAATTATGCAAATATTTACTTTTTCAGTACAAATAAAACTTAGGCAGTCTTATCTATATATAAACACGACACACAGACACACACATATATATATATATATATATATATTATTTTTAATAGTCCCAAATAATAGATGATGGGGTACAACGATATGAATGCGTTTTCTTAGATTGGTAAATGTCATATCATAAAAAGATGGATTGTAGGAGAAGCTATTGATAAAAGATGGATTGTTGGAGACGCTATTTAATTAATTATTATTGTTGAAGATGTTGTATTATTATTGTTTCAAAAGCTTCTTCAGTACGCCTACTATGTTTTCTTATAAATAGCGGTTTTATGATATTGAAGATCACATATTGATACATACCACATTATCCGGGGAAGAAATATAATTTAAGATGGAAAAATCTTCAACTCGAGAGATAAATATTATTTGTGTCTTTTGTGGATCTTGTTTCAGAAAAGATCTTGAGTTTATAGAGGTAGCAAGTAGTCTGGGGAACACATTGGCAGAGAGAAATACAAAGCTAGTCTACGGAGGAGGAAGTTTAGGGCGTTTGGAGTGTGTAGCAAAAATCGCATTTTCTATAGGTCATAAAGTGTTAGGAATCATACCAAACGCCTTAGCAAACATGAATCTCGGTGGTCCAATCATAGGTGAAAAGCTAATTGTACCTAGCATGCACGAAAGAATAGCGACTATGTTGTATAATTCTGATGCATTTATAGCATTACGTGGGGGCTTAGGAACACTAGAAGAGATTTCTTTCATAGCTTCATGGGCTCAATTAATGGTAATGGTTTCTACGAAAGGTTGTTGTCTTTTCTAGATCATTGCGTAGAGCGGGAGTTTATGAAGCCGTCGGCTCATGAAATTTTCATCTCTGCACATAGTGCCGATGAATTGATTGAAAAACTTAAAGCATATGTACCTAAAGTAGATCCTATATTGTCACAAATTCAATGGCAGACAAGTAGTGACAATAGTCGTGGTAAGAAACGTGCTTTAGATGTAGATAAGACACTTCGATTATAACTCTTTTATGTTGATCAATGTTTGATGTAATAATATATGTTTTAATATATATGACTATTTTATTGAAAACATCTTTGAGTGATTAATGTTTATCCAAATATTTTAACCAATGGCTTTGATACCATACTATGACGACTGCGCCCCATGAGCCCTGCTCTAATCCTAGTTGGTTCAGTGGTGGCCAGCCACTTTTACCCAATCTAGACTAAAGCGCGACTCATAGGAAGGGATCTCACTTATTCAGGATCAAAACCATACACTTTTTATAAATTATATTTTGATATATACAACAGAAGTCTTGGTATTACAAACAATGTGACTATTTTAAGGGTTATGCACTAGCGACAAAACACGAATATCCAAAATGCACGCTTGAACAATTATTCACTTGATCCATGTTGCCATGTTGATTTTATCCTGAGAAATGGACAGAAGAAACGAGGAATAAGTCTTTATTGACTTAGTGAGATTCATATAAAAGAACTGGTAATGCAAGAATTAACTGTGACCTACTGGATACATTTCGAGGAGTGATCTTACTGGTAGAAACAGTTCAACTAGACAATTTGATGTAGCAATGGTACTGAAATTTTCATAGAATAGTTAATGAACTTGTGCTTAACAATAAACAAAGCCAGCCTTATGTCTTCTAATATTCTACATTATACCCCACGACGAGGAGCGACCTCGCAAACAATCAAGAGACATGCTCGAGTACATGTCGATCTAGCATGCGGGTTACAACCAACTCCTGACTGCAAGCGGCGCCTGGATAGATGGGTATCAAGCGAAATTACTTAAACCGACAGTCCTTACTGCACGACATTAACTCGATTCAATTCTTGGGCCCAACTTCTCAAAGGCGTCCCAATGGGTATAACAGATAAACAAATAAGCTAGTAAACCGGATAATATTCGTTGCTCTTTGAGCTACATGTCCCGAACACAGTTTGTTGCTCTTTGCAAAATTCAAGAACCAACATATGATTATAAATCAATGTGATTAATAAATGATTGGATATGATTTAAAGACGAGTAAGAAAATAATGTTATGAGATGAGATACAAAAACAGAAATATGATGATATATATGTTGTTCGAGGTTTGGTAATGGAGTAGTGGCTTTACTGTCCAAGTTCCTCAGGGCCGGATGCCGAACGGGGCTAGAACAAATCAGAAATGGAACATCACCTTTACTCGTACGGGGAACATTGATGTCGTTGATTAGTTCGTCAAATCTTTAACAAATTTAAATAATATTAATCAACTGAATTTATAATTTACTACAACAAATATTAGTACTTTTTCTTCAGTTCTGATACTGGTGAAATTGAGAACGTTTTTATTAAGAATGCTAGTTACACTGTAAATCTTAGTAAAGAACACATAATCCTAATTTATGTCATTACACAAAACATGAAAATCTTTAAAGAAAAATATATGCTTTAATTGAATATTAAATATCTATTGATTTAACCACCTTATTTATACCTCAAAATTATATTAAACAACCATATTTTCAAACTTATGATTATGACTGTTCATGTTAAAGTCATTTTGACGACAAGTAACAGTAACAAGTAAAGTTTGATTATTTATCCAGTTTGATACATAATGAATCCTTAAAATATATTACTTAACCAACTCTGAGAAAACTCGTCTTTTTGGCCTTTAATCAATTCAAAACTTTTAATGACCATACATCAAATAAGAATCATATAAAGTAACACCTTAAAAGGTCTAACTTAGTTAATTATTACTTTATTTTACATAGTTAGTTTAAAATGCACATAATTATGCTATAACTTAAATAGAAAGACATAATATGGGAAATCAAAATATGTGATAAGAAATGTTTATTATGATAAATAATATTATTTGATGTTTAAGTCATGAAGTGGCAAGAATAATCTTGTAAGACTTATGAAAGTAGTATGTTAAACATGATAAATCTAGCATTTAAAAATGATATAAATAAAATCACAAAAATGCCAATTCATTATTATAAATTATAATAATATTATTATAACGAATATAAAAATTATGTTAAGTTCATGTGTGTGATGAATACATGAATTATGATGGTGAGATAACTTATAAACTAAGAAAATAAAGCTTGTGCCAAATAAACTGAAAAATCACCACAGTTTTGGTTTACCTTTGATCGGACATCCAAATGAACTTGGTTTTTAAATCTTTTTATGTTGTTTGGTTTCTAGCATCATGAGGAATGTGGGTATCTAATATTTTGAATAAAAACAAAGGTTTGCTATGCTAAATAATTCTTGCAACATATGAGTTGTTATCGGATTTCTTGGCAATAGTTTACGGTTTATGGATTATGGCCTCCTATATCATATTATTTCAGAAATATGTCTTCATACAAAATATAGAAGACACTAAGGAGAGTATGCAGCCGAAAATTGGTAGTAATATAATGTTTCTACTATTTGATATGATATTTCTAAGGTGCAATGCAGATTCGACCTTTCCTGCGCAGTAAACGTTTTGCCATCTTTTTGGGTAGAAGATCACAAGATAAAAATTTAGAAAATTTATTTTCCGAATGAAAACACAAAAAGGAACAACTTTTATTTCTGGGTACTTTTGCATAATCTGATTATTTTGGGTTGTATCAAATGTTTAACAACGGTGAGTATTTATAGGTGAAAATAGTAGTTTAATCCTAACTATTTATGTCCCACCTTGATTATTTTATAATAAATCACAAAAAATCTGAATTTAATCATGCTCTTAAGAATTTCATGGCTTACCTCATCAAAAAGATATCATGCTTACTTCATCAATTGGTTAATTGCATATCAAGTCCCTCAACTATTTATAATTAAAATTCAAATAGGTATAATTAGATTTCTTTCTTACATACATATTTACTTATGTAATTTTTCTAGGTAATGCGATCAACTTGGTTAATATTTGAAACTAAAATATATGTTTTAGGATTAGAGACCTATAAAGTAATAAAAGACTAACTTTTAAGTTCAAGGACTAAAAGGCAAATTTTTCCAAACATTTAGGGTTAAAAATGGAGATTTTCAAAAGTTCATAGACTAAAGTATAAATTTATTTTATTCCTAATTTTTGGGCCGTTACAATAGGAGACTGGAATGTAGTCCTCACCAATGATGAGAAATGTAATGAAGAAAGAGGTGAAGAGCCTGTGGGAGAGGAACTCCAGGAAAATATTGACAAACTCAATATCCAAGATCATCAGTATACTGGACCAAAGTATACTTAGACAAATGGGCATACATACTGCAAATTGGAGAGAGTCCTCATCAACAAAGAGTGGATGGATGCAATATTTGAATCCAGTGTGACTTTCCTTCCCCCTGGTATCTCTGATCATGCAGCAGGGCTAGTAAGAATGTCAAATAACAATAATAAAAGGAATATTCCATTCAGGTTTAAGAACATCTGGGCTCCAGACAAGGAGTATCTTCCCTTAGTCAAAAAAGCATGGGCTGAAAGAGTAGAAGGGTGTAAAATGTTCCAATTGGTGAAGAAAACTCAGAAAGTCAAGGAGAAGCTGAAAAACCTCAATGTCAGAAAGTTTCAAAACTTAAGCAAGCAAGTGGAGGAGTGCTTAGATCAGTTGAATAGGAAGCAAGAATCAGTGCTTACGGACCCTACTAACAGAGAGAGGCATGAGGAAGTTAAGCATCTCAGGGAGCAATATGAGAACAAGAAAAGGAACTTGATGAGTCAAACAACCCACGCTGCAAAGCTTGAGTGGATTAAAGATGGTGGCAGTTGCTCAAAGTTGTTTTTCAACAGTATCAAATTTAGAATGAAAAACAACAACATTATAGCTCTGCATAATGCAGCAGGCGATCTGACCAATACTAGAGAGGATATTGTCAAGCATATCACCCAGTTCTACATAGAGCTATTGGAAACAGAGTATGGAGTGAAAGACATTGACAACACAGTTATCCAGATGGGGCCTCGAGTTATTGTTGAGATGAATACCAAGCTGGGGGGACAATGCACTGAGAAATAGATCAAGGATGCTATATTCCATATGAGTGTCATAAAAAGCCCAAGTCTAAATGGCATGAGCTCAAAATTCTACAAGACAAGCTCGACAATTACTGGAAAACTGGTGTGTGAAGCTATACAAGAGGTCTTCAATACAAGGAAGTTATTAAGGCAAACTAATACTATTGATGTGTCCCTTATACCTAAGATATTGCATCCCTCTTATATAACTGAATACAAACATATTGCCTGTTGCAATGTGATTTATAAAGCTATTACTAAAGTGCTTGCTAATAGAATTAAAGATATGATGCCTGAGTTGATTCTCCATAGTCAGTCTGCCTTTGTGAAACATAGAGATATATTTCAAAATATCTACTTGGCTCAGGAACTTGTTAGAGGTTATGGTAGAAAAAACATTTCACCTAGGGGCATGTTGAAAATAGATATTTAGAAAGCCTATGACACTATCAATTGGAATTTCTTAGAGAATGTCTTGCATTGCTATAACTTTGATAAGAAATTTGACAATTTGATCATGATCTGCGTCACTAGTCCTAAATTCTCCTTCTGCATTAATGGTAGTTTGGAACGGAATATTGAGGGGAAACAAGGGCTGAGACACGGGGACCCTCTCTCCCCTTACCTATTTGTGTTTTGCATGGATTATCTGGCTAGACTTCTTAGAAAGAGAACTAATAATAATAAAAATTTCCACTTTCATCCTAAATGTGCAAAAATAAAATTATGTCCCATGACTTTTGTTGATGACCTACTCCTTTTCAGCAGGGGGAATTGGCAATATATGGAAATTCACAGAGAAACAATGAAGGAATTTTCAGAAATGTCAGGTCTTAGGATTAGTGAAGGCAAGAGTAATGTGTTCCTGGCAGGGGTGGGAAAAGAGGAAACTGAGAGAATAAAACAAATATGGGGCTTTCAAGAAGGTTACAACTGATCAAAGTTGTGTTACTAAGCATCAAGAACTTCTGGAGCTATATATTTGTCATACCAGTGGGAGTAATTAAATAGATTGAGAAGGTGTGTAGGAGCTACTTATGGGCAGGGAGAGAAACATGAAAGAAAAGCACAATTGCTTGGTCAAATGTGTGCCAAGATTACAAGAGTGGGGGATTGCAAATAAAGGAAGTTTTGGGTTGGAACAAAACAGTACTAGGAGTGCAAGTGATGAAATTACACAAGGCTGAGGGAGCACAAACCATTTGGCAAAGATGGATTAAAGAATACAAATTGAAAGATACGACCATATGGGAAATAGAGGGAAACAAAAGTGATTTACCTTCGTGGAAGCACATGTTGGCACTCAGGGACAATGTAGAAGTGATGATGTCAGCTACAAGACAAAGAGGTGAAATGAAAGAAGGCAACCGACAAGGGGCAAATGCACTTTACTTCCACATGGTTACCCCCAAACCTGTAGTGATATGGTGGAACCAGGTATGGAACAAAGTTGCAACACCAAAAGCATCTTTTATACATTGGTTGGCAGTCCAAGGTATGTTAACTACAAAATATTAACTGTATGTTCTGTGACAATACTGCTGAGACACGTGAGCACCTATTTTTTCAATGTAACTGGGCATATAATGTTTTATGTAAAGTGATGAAAAGCATAGGTCTAAGTCCTTGCCCAAGAGAAGTGGAAAGCTGGATCAGAATGTTCAACATATCAGAAAGGAAAAATGCTAGAATATTTCATATCAGGGCAGCAACACTTGGAGAAGTAATAGCAGAGGTGTGGAAAGCTAGGGACAAAAGAATCTTTGAGGGTAAGACATTAACAGAGGAGCATGTATGTAGAGAAATAGGATATACTCTTACTAGCAGAATCTTAGCTAAAAGTAATAAAAATAGAATGGATAGAAGTATATGTGATAAACTGAATCATCTAACTAACATTTGAAGTTCATTAACTACCCTCTTTGTGAGGAATTATGCTGCTTCTTTATTGTCTTGTCAGTAGGATCCAGAGGGGGACATAGAGTGAGTAGGATCCAGAGGGGGACATAGAGTGAGGCAGGTATATTATCTACTTCTTCTTCAACCCCCCAAAAGGTGCCAACTGATCGAAGAAAGCAAGGCCATCTGCATAAAAGGCTGACCAGAACTACACTATGCTAGCCAGGATTGGTCACAGTCATTCACTGGAGCCAAAGAGGGAAGAAGGCTACCATAGCCAAAAATGTGACAGAAGTACACTTGATTGAATGTGTTGTAATTTTGGGGGCGGTATCTGGAGTCATAGACCGAGTCTAAATCTCCAATACCCCATGGCTAGATTGCAGTCGATTAGTTTTCAGTGTATAGTGTTGCTTTCTATGAGGGTGATTCCCTTTCTCTTGTAAAACACTTCGATTTGGGCTGCAATATAGTTTAACTTTCTGCGAGAAAAAAATAGATGGGTTTCAAAAACAATATCTGTTATAAATTTTATAATATATATATATATATATATATATATATTTAAATCAGACTTCCATTCCACCTGAACTAGTAATAGTACCTAACAAGGCACTTCTAAGAAGCCCCAAAGAAATAAATACCAGCAGCATATTTACAAAGAAACTTAAAGCCACACAGAATATAAACCTACACCCCCTTCTAACAGAGATTCTCTGAACCGTCCAAAGATCACCATCAGCAGCAATAAGGCATGCAAAAACCAGCAAAGCGCATCAGTTACAGATTAGAAACAGCTCTCTACACCATCCACGAATCACCACGAGCGGCAATAACTCGTGTAAATACCAGCAAGATCCACAGAAGAAAACTTTCTAAGCCATCCAAAGAATACCACGAGCAGCAATAAACGCGTGCAAATACCAGTCAAACGCAGAAGCCACATATTAAAGACAAAAATAAAATGAAGCAAATCACTTCAGACCGTAAGCGGGATAAGAGCAAGAAATGCCTCATAAGTTCAGAGGCGGAACCAGGATTTTTTCTTCACCTGGACTACTTTAGGATTAAGTAAGATAAAAAGAAAAAAGGCATCAAGTACAAATAATTAAACAAAATGAAAATAAATTGTTGTTCGGTATAATTAATAAGCAATAGCATGCACTAATAACCATATTTGTTAAAACAAACTAGAAAAAAAATGCATATTACATACAAGAAAAAAAAATCAACACAAAAAATTCAACTTATTTAAACGAAGCCTCTCACAAAATTAACATATTTAACTTACCCAAAAAATGCAGAAAGCATATAAAATGATGAATCACATACAAAGTAAATAAGGTTTATGTCATTTGATAGTACCAAATTACCAAATTACCAATTTGTAGTAAACTTTAAGTTTCTGTAACTAAATAATAATAACTAATTATCTCTTTGGTATATTATGCAAATTTACAATTATTTGAGTATTTATAAATCAATAAAATGATGGCTTCAAAATATATATTTGTTTCATATTTGCATCCCAGAGGCCTCAGTCACACGGTTTCTAATTCTTAGCACTTTGAATATATATAGTATCTTTTCAACTGAATTGATTATTAAAATGGTATGGGCCACTGTTCAATAAAAAATGGTAGGAAGAGTTAAATTATAGTCTTTGGGCTTTTTAATCACTTCATACATATATCTAATACTACTTGTTGGTTAAAAAATAAATATAGGGATTAACCAAAATGTTAACCCTAAAAATAGGGATTAACCCCTTGGACGATACTATCATCACATACGCTCCTGATGAGGAGGCAATCCCCTTGGACAATACTATCGTCACATACGCTCCCGATGAGGAACGTACACTCCGGATGAGGAGGCCCACCGAGTGTCACAAACCCAAAGCGGCAAGCAGTGGCACCCGAACAGGCACCAAAGCGTCCCTTGGAAAGTCAATGATGAATAAAGAAAAGATATCAACGCGGCATCGGAAAAAGAGTAAACCCCGATGGGAGCAGTTGACCAGGACAAAACTAGCTTCATCAGCGACGCAGACACCTTTTGCTACCTAGTAATGCCCTTCGGACTCAAGAATGTCGGGTCTACTTACCAAAGACTAGTAAGCCTTATGTTTGTCGGACTCATCGGGAAATCGGTGGAGGTCTATGTGGACGACACGATCGTCAAGAGCCAGGCCGCGAAGGATCACCCTGAAGATCTGCGGAAAGCTCTAGTCATCATGAACCACTTCGGAATGAAGGTTAACCGAGGAAATGCTCTTCTGGCATCCGAGGAGAAAAAATCTTGTTTTTCATGGTCACGGAGAAGGGAATAGAAGTTAACCCCGAAAAGGCAGAAGCCATCGTAGGGTTACCAACCCCAAAGACTATGAAAGATGTCCAAAAACTGACCGGCGGAATGGCCTCCTTGAGCAGGTTTGTCTCTAAATCGGCGGAAAAGGGACTCCTCTTTTTCAAAATACTCTGAAATATCAAAGAGTTCCAGTGGACCTCGCAGTGTGAAGAGGCTCTTAGATAACTAAAAAGCTACATGGTGAAGCCTCCCTTGCTGGTAAAGGCTTCACCCCAAGAGGAACTCTTTGTCTACTTATCTGTCGGAGAAGAGGCTGTCAGTGCTGTATTGGTCAAAGAACAGGACAGAGAACATCACCCAGTATACTATGTCAGCAAAACTCTCCTCGGAGCAGAGACTAGGTATACTCTAACTGAAAAAACTCGTCTTGACCTTGGTTACTGCGACACAGAAGCTGCGCCCGTATTTTCTTTCCCATCCGATTACTGTGTTGACCAAACACCCCCTACGGGCGATCCTCAACAAGCCCGAGACTTCAGGGAGATTGATAAAGTAGGAAATAGAGCTTACACAGTACGATATTTCCTACGCCCCAAGGCCTTCCATCAAAGCACAAGTCTTGGCGGACTTCATAACTGAGCTGACGGGCCTCAGAGCCGAAGAGAAGGTGCCCCTATGGCACACCTATGTAGATGGCTCATCCATAAGTACACACGGGGGAACAGGAGTAGTCCTAATAAACTAGGAAGTCGAAGAGGAAAGACTCCACTTCGCAATCAGGATCTATTACCCCTTATCCAACAACGAGGCCGAATATGAAGCCCTTCTCATCGGAATGAGACTCGCACAAGAAGGTGGGATAAGGAGAATACTCATCCGTAGAGACTCTCAATTGATTGTTCAGCAAGTTAATGGCTCATACGAAGCCAAAGAAGAAATGATGCAAGATTATCTTCGGATAGTCCATCAGAGACAAGGATGGTTCGATGAGTGGAAGGTCGCCCAAATTCTCCGAGGAGGAAACTAGGAGGTGGACGCCTTGTCTAAAATGGCTACCCAAACAGCCACCATTCATACTCGAAAAATAAGGAGATCAAAGAGATTAGTGCCATGACGAACTCTCCGACGAGTTGGATAACTCCCATTAAAGCCTACTTACAAGATCCCGAGGGTTATTCCGAGGATAGGTCAGTACAGCAGACCATGTCCTAGAAAACCATATGGTACTTCCTCAAGGATGGGGTGCTATTTCGGAGAACTCACTCCTGCCCCCACGCTCGATGCCTTAATGAAGAAGAGGCCCAACAGGTCCTATCGGAGATCCACGAAGGGACGTGCGGGGGTCATACCGGAGGCGAAAGCATGGTCGGGCGCTTGATTCGGCAAGGCTACTACTGGCCCACCATGGCTAGAGATAGCATAAGGTATGTCGAAAAATATAAACCTTGCCAAGACTACGCCCCCCCGAGTCCACCAGCATGCAACTCCGTTGGAGCCTAGCCTAACCCCCTGCCCTTTTTTTCCAAATGGGGAATTGATATAGTAGGACCCCTTATCCCCGATGCCAGGCAAAAGAAGTTCCTGTTGATAGCGGTTGAATACTTCACCAAATGGGTGGAGGCCGAACCCCTGGCCCGAGTCACAGCGGGCGCCGTCGTCAACTTCTTGTGGAGGAACATACTGTGCCGATTCGGCATCCCTCGGAACCTGGTGAGTGACAATGGGCTACAATTCACAAGCCAAGAACTAGAAAAATGGTGCGATCATTGGGAGATTAAGCATCGGTATGCTTCGGTGGGATAACACCAAGCAAATGGTCAAGTGGAGAGGACCAACCAAACTCTCCTGAAAAACATAAAGGCCAAACTTGATTGGCATAAAGCCAAATGGGTCGAGGAGATACCTGGCATCCTGTGGGCTTATCGGACCACCCAAAGAACTGCCACGGGTGCAACTCCTTATAGTCTAACATATGGCAGTGAGGTCGTAGTGCCCCCGGAACTGGTAGTGGAAAGCTGGTGAGTCCGGGAATACGAGGAAGTCGCTAGTAGCTCCAACTTAGCCCTGGCCCTTGATCTCCTCGAAGAAAGGAGGGCGTGAGCAACCGTCTGAATAGAGGAGTATAAGGCCCGAATGTCACGATACTACAACTCTAAGGTAAAGTTTAGGACTTTTCAAGTCAGAGACTTAGTGCTAAAAAGAGTCGGAGCCTCCAAGAATGTGGGAGATACCCTATACGGACTAGATCATGCATCTCGCCTTGTAGAGACTCACGAGGGCCAGATGGACCTACAATGTCCAGCACTACCTAGACCTGAGCCATCACTAGTGCCACCTCATGATTACGGGTCGTCTCTAGCATCTTTTGATTTGCCACATCCCTCTCCCTCGTGGCGCGTATCAGCTGCTCGTCGAAAAACCGTATTTGGTCCCTCAAGTTGTCCATTCTCTTCTCTAAACCTAGCACCCGTGCCTTCTCAAGCAATGTAATAAGCCCACTCAACAAGGGTAAATTAACAAAATTATTGAACTTACTTAATATAAAAGTCAATAATAAATAGTATAGTTGATGAATGTCCTTGGTTTTAATAGCTCAAGGTCCCCCTACCTGTGGAACAGTATCAGCATCCCCCTCTGGATATACAATATCGTCGATGTGCTCGATCAAATTAAAATCACTGAAATTCAAATGAAAAGGTGTTATTACATACATCATTATCAGTTGTAAGTGGAGGTAATGATTGGACAGCCTTGTAGTAGGACATTGTAGTTGTACAGGTGGTTAAGTGTGGCAAGAGAATTTTATTTCTTAGATTTTAGCTGTGGATGTACCAACCATTACGATTCTCGTGAGATTAAAGTTTATGGTTCGCGGATGTCAAAATGATACATAAATCCACATGATTCAACATGTATGGAGCGAGTGTAATAAAGAACCCTTTAATCGGAATTGAAGGTGGGGTCTGTCCTTTTAGCATAGTAGAGAAGGAAAACAAAAGATAAGTCAAAACGAAGAAATATTGCACCAGAAAGCAGCGATGGTATTGTTGTGATAAATAGGTTGAATGATATTCTTAAGGTCTGCAAATTTCAATTAAAAATATAACCATTTAAACAACTTAGACATCCTTATTAGCAATAGATAAATCAATTAAAAACCAATTTAAAGTAAGAGAATGACCATTAGATACTTCCAAGTTAGAAATTCAAAGAGGACTAGGCGCATTCTAAGTTGCACAGTAAACAGATGTAGAACAATTATTCTATAATCAAAGTTTTCTTCAATGTCAGCATAGGCAAACAAGCACAATCAACATTTCTCTATTCGAGACAAGGACCCAGCATGTAACTGGAAATACACTCAATCACTAAGAATACATATAGAAAATTAACTTTTGCCTCACCCCACCAACTAGGGAATATTTGTAACTTGGAAAGTTTATGAACTATACGCCTACGCAGTTTGTCAGAGAAACAAGACATCAATCTATTGAAGAAGGATATCGTACTCTTCAGAATTAACAAATGCAGCATACCAAAGAATGCCGAACACAGTTAACATCTGAATTAGTAAAGATATATTTCAAACCATAATAAAGACCTTGTAATATTAGTTTAAACCCCTTACAGGTCATTCTAGTGCCCTTTAATATTACCTTCATTCTAGTGCCCTTTAATATTACCCTAACGTAACATAGAGATAGTTTCTGAAGCATATTTCAGCTTAGCTGGAGATACAGTATGTTAATGAGGTGTTTTCCTGTTTGCAACAATTAACATACTATAACAAACAAGACGACTAGAGAGAAATAAATCTGCATGTGTACCAATAAATAACTCGCCTTGTAATGACTTCCCAGCCTGCTTCATATTTCAGATTCAAAGATTTAATTTCTTCTTGCTTCCTGGACCACTGAGAGTCATCATGAACAACAAATTCAAGTTCAAAAATACCTGCAAACAATGGCACAGATATATATATCTAAACATTATCTACTTGTTGACTACATGTTAAAGTTCAAAGATTTTACTAACAGGGAACACAACAGAAATATATGGAATCTTGGAAATATACGTAAAGTGTTGGTGAATTTGTCGAAAATGTCGAACACTGGAACTTGAAAGTCGCGAAAATACAGACGCTTTTCTTAAATCGTAATTCGCCCCCACCTCGTGTGCCAAAAGGGTTACAGCGAATCGCCTCCCAGGATACAATTTAAGCCCAGAAAATAAAAGACTATTAACTGCGTTTTGGACTTACGAAGTTAATAAACAGAAAAAAGAACAAGAATGCAATTAATACAGAAATAATTTCCGCAGCAATTGTTTTTGTATGTATATGAGAGATACGAAAATTTGATGTGTATTGTCTCTGATAATCCCGCGAATATATAGACGTTGAAGAGTTGTACGGAAAAGTCACGACTTTTCCACTGGTATTCTTTCACAGAAAGCCACAACTCTCCTACTCCAAAATATGTGACTGTTAATATTTAAATCTGAGTTTTTAAATATTCCCTCCATATTTTCCCGGATTAATCTGAGCCGTTGGATTTAAAACTTAAGTAAGATTAAATCCACACCATCCAATTTAATCTATATTAATTTTAATATTCAGATTAAATCATAGCCGTTCATCTTATTTAATTAATTAAATAAAATATACGGCCTAGATCGATGAGCGATGCAAGCGTGCAAAGTGCTAAGTGCTTTTTAAGTGCGCCAAACAAAAGCGCCACGCGCGCGGGCACGGGCCTGGGCACGGGCTCGGCTCGGCGCGCGTGTGTACATGAGCACCACCTATGTCTTGCACTTTTTATTACCCAAGTAATATAGTGCAAACATATATAAACCCCCAAATAAGTTTTTATTTTTCCTATGTGGGACACTTAAGCCACTTTAGTAAAACTGGCCTATAAGAGCTAAAGCTCTTAAAGCCCATAAAAGTCCTTATAGTTACCATGAGTTATAGCCCAACATACTTTACCAATGTGGGACAAACTCAAAAAAGGCTTTTATTATACTTTGCATTCACATCATATCAACACATAACCAATGTGGGATACCTCTCACGAGATTTATTATTTGGAAACTAAATCTAACAATCTCCACCATTTCCGAATGATAAATCTTAGTTTGCACCTCAAGAAGTTCTATGAATAAATAAAGGTGTCTTTCGACTTGAACCTTCACATAGTGGATACCTATCAAAGTTAATCAGAAAAGCATAGTAGACTAGTCTTTGAACTAGCAATTCTATATCGACCAACCGGATAAGTACCACACACAGTTCCTCTACTTGTTCTTTATTCTAACAAGCCGACACGTTAACGGCCCTGTGTCTATATCCTGGTATCATGAGTAGTTTTTAGAGTTAAGCCCTAAAACTCTAATGAAGCGGCCTCACTTCTACTACTCACTTAGGTAGACTTGTCAAGGATGTCCCTGTAATTATGACATCCCAACATTTACTGTTACAACTCTATTAAGAGTATTAAACTCAACCTCTACCTTTGACATTACAGGTACCAAGCACTATACTTAGATGGAACCAATTAATAACTGAAATATTAATTTAAAATACTAAGTGCTTGACTATCACAAAAATGAAGTACTTTACTCATTGAACCCAAGTTTGATATTTCAAGTGTTGAGTTGAGTTTCCCTCATGTGTGATCACTATGTATGGGCTTTCAGTCCCATCACTCTAGAAGTCTTATGCACCATATCTCTGGCAAGACCTTTAGCCAGAGGATCAGCCAAGTTACTTGCTGACCTCACATAGTTAATTGTGATAATACCATCACTGATTAACTGTCTCACATAGCTATGTCTCAAACCAATACGTCTAGATTTTCCGTTATAGACATGACTATAAGCTCTAGACAAAGTCGACTGACTGTCACAGTGTATTAACACGGGAGGCATTGGTTTAGGCCATATTGGCATTTCCAATAACAAGTTTCTCAACCATTCTGCTTCTTTACTTGACGAGTTTAATGCTATAAACTCCTGCCATGGTTGAATCAGCCAAGCAAGTTTCTTAGAACCCCATGATATTGCAGCTCCACCAAGAGTGAATATCCAACCACTAGTTGATGCGTGGTCATCACTCTCAGTAATCCAACTAGCATCAGTATAACCTTCCAAAACATTTGGATAGCCATTATAGCATAAGCCATAATCAATGGTCTTCTTAAGATACTTGAAGACTCTAAATATTGCTTTCCAATGTTCTCTACTAGGATTACTTGTATACCGACTCAGTTTACCAACTGCAAACGCAATATCAGACCTAGTACAAGTCATGCAATACATTAAGCTTCCTATTGCACTAGCATACTGGTTTTGTGAAAATACTCTCCCATCATTTGGCATTAATTTAGTACTAGGGTCGAATGGAGTACTAACTGGTGTACAATCAAAATGATTAAATTTTCTCAATACTTTTTCAACGTAATGGGACTGTGATAACATAATACCTTCATTACTTCTAATTATTTTAATCCCTAAAATAACATCAACTTGACCTAGATCTTTCATATCAAATGTTTCACATAGAAATTTCTTAGTATTATTGATTTGATCTAGATCAGAACCAAAGATAAGTATGTCATCAACATATAAACAAATAATAACACCTTTATTATTTTTAAACTTACTATAAACACACTTATCATATTCATGGATTTTGAATCCGTTTGACAACACAGCCTGGTCAAACCTTTCATGCCATTGTTTTGGTGCTTGTTTAAGTCCGTACAAAGACTTAACAAGTTTACACACTTTATGCTCTTGTCCTTTCACAACAAAACCTTCAGGTTGTTGCATATAAATTTCTTCTTTTAATTCACCATTCAAGAATGCAGTTTTGACATCCATTTGGTGAATTTCGAATTTATATATGGAGGCCAAGGATATTAAAATCCTAATTGTAGCAATTCTAGCCACTGGAGCATAAGTGTCGAAATAATCAAGACCTTCTTTTTGAGTGAAGCCTTTTGCAACTAATCTTGCTTTAAACTTCTCAACGGTTCCATCAACTTTCATTTTCTTTTTGAAAATCCACTTACATCCAACGGTTTTAAAACCAGGAGGTAAGTCCACCAATTTCCAGGTGTCATTTCCCATGATGGAATCCATTTCATCTTGTATAGCCTCTTTCCAAAAACTAGCATCTTGAGACTTCATAGCCTCTGCATGGGTTTTTGGATCAGATTCAGCATGTAAAGATAACAGCACTTGATTTGTTTCTTTTTCTCGTGTACCTTCAACAAGATACATGTGAAAATCAGGCCTAAAGTCTTTTTGTACTCTAGGTCTTTTACTTCTCATAGGTTCTTCATCCTCTATTTCAGAATTCCTTATATTTATAGAATCATTATTATTATTTTCTGGAATTCTAGGAATAGAAGAAAACCTGGTTTCATCGAATATGGCATCTCTTGATTCAATTATTGTATTTACTTCAACCGAGTAATTTTTCTCAATAACCATAAATCTGTAAGCTTTACTGTTTAGTGCATAACCAAGAAAAATACATTCTACACCTTTTCTCCCAACTTCTTTCTTTTAGGATCAGGAACTCTAACTATAGCTCTACAACCCCAAACTCGCAAATACTTCAAGTTTGGTTTACTTTTCTTCCATAATTCATATGGAGTTGTAGAATTTTTCTTAGTAGGCACTCTATTCAAAACATGACACGCTGTTAAAAGTGCCTCACCCCAAAATCCTTTGCTAAGTCCAGATTTGGACAACATAGCATTAATCATTTTAGTTAATGTCCTATTTTTTCTTTCAGCAATTCTGTTTTGTTGTGGAGTATAGGGTGCAGTAACTTCATGAACAATACCAACATTTTCAAAAAACGTAGGATCATAATATTCACCACCTCTATCAGTTCTTAAACGTTTTAGGGTGGTTCCACATGTATTTTCAGCTTCAGCCTTATATATTTTAAATTTATCTAACGCTTCATGCTTGTGATTCAAAAGATAAACATAACAAAATCGAGAGTAATCATCAATAAAAGTCACATAATAACTCTTTCCACCTCTGGTAGGAGTGCTATGAAAATCACATAAATCACTATGTATTAAGTTTAATAATTCTGATGTTCTCTCGACTTTAGGAAAAGGCATTCTGGGTATTTTTGTAAACATGCATGTATTACATTTATTCATATTTTTATCAATACTCGGAATTAAATTCAGATTAGACATATGATGTAATTTCCTAAAATTAACATGCCCAAGTCTATCATGCCATAAAGAACAAGAGTCAAGCATATAGGCAGAATAAGATACTTTATTAATAGCGTTCTCAGTTACATTGAGTTTGAACATTCCCTCACATAGGTATCCTTTGCCTACAAAGGATCCTCCCTTAGTCAGAATAAATTTATCCGACTCAAATACAAGTTTGAAGCCAAATTTATTAAGAAGGCTTCCAGTTACAAGATTATTCTTAATTTCTGGAACATGGTAAACATCAGTGAGTTCCAGTTCATGCCTCGAAGTAAACTCCATCAGCACTTTCCCTTTTCCCTTGACATCA
Source organism: Linaria vulgaris (assembly GCA_948329865.1). Lineage (NCBI taxonomy): Eukaryota > Viridiplantae > Streptophyta > Magnoliopsida > Lamiales > Plantaginaceae > Linaria > Linaria vulgaris. Next base: position 41,815,274 of record OX415249.1, read on the forward strand.
ACACTTGCGCCATTTCCCATGTAGACAGAGCAATCATTTTCCGGTGTATACTCCACAAACATGGACATGTCTTTGCAGACGTGCCTTGTTGCTCCAGAGTCGATCCACCATGACCGGTCATTCCCAACAAGATTGATCTCAGCAAACATTTCAGAAATCATCGCCACAAACTTCTGCTTGTTTGTATTGTTTTCTGTTTTCTGTTTCTTAGCCTTGTCACGACAATCTTTCTTTTGATGGCCCTCTTTTCCACATTGCCAGCAAGCACTATTGGTACTCGCTTTTCTCTTCTTGGAATTCTGATTTGAGTTCTTCTTACCATTTCCTTTGCCCGTATTATTGTTCTGCTTGCTACTACTTCCTCCTTCAAGCACCATGACCTTGGAACCATCTCCACCATCTCGGTTTCTGTCTTCTTCTTCGATTTTAAGATGGCTCTCAAGATCTGCAAGAGAAATATCCTCTTTCCTGTGCTTAAGTTCCTTCCTAAAGTTTTTCCATGAAGGAGGAAGTTTGTCTATAACAGCAGATACAATTATAGGTTCATCCATATGCAAAGCATGTTGTTTAAACTGATTAACTATTTGTTTTAACTCGTAAAACTGCTCAAGTACCTTTCTGGCATCCACCATGAAATAAGGAAAAAACTTACTGCTGATAAATTTCTTACTAGTAGCGGCCTCCACCAGATTTGTTTTCTCCAGATTGTCCCAGACTTCTCGAGCGGTTGGTTTCTCATGGTACATGTCGAACAGTGTGTCTGACAGCGAGTTGCAAATGTGTCCCTTGCAACAGTAGTCATCTTGTTTCCACTTCAGCCTGGTTCTGGTTTCAGCAACGGTTTCATCGTCCTTCGCTTCTGGTTTCGGAGTTGTCAGCACGTACACCACCCCGAGTTGCGCCAAAAGGAAGTGCAACTTTTTCTGCCAGCGCCTGAAGTTGTCTCCATCGAACTTCTCCAACTTCACAATGTTGGTAGCAAACTCCTTCAACGATCCTCCTCCAGACATTTTCGAAAACACCGAATTACGCTTTAAGTTTGTTGGTGAATTTGTCGAAAATGTCGAACACTGGAACTTGAAAGTCGCGAAAATACAAACGCTTTCCTTAAAGCGTAATTCGCCCCCACCTCGTGTGCCAAAAGGGTTACAGCGAATCGCCTCCCAGGATACAATTTAAGCCCAGAAAATAAAAGACTATTAACTGCGTTTTGGACTTACGAAGTTAATAAACAGAAAAAAGAACAAGAATGCAATTAATACAGAAATAATTTCCGCAGCAATTGTTTTTGTATGTATATGAGAGATACGAAAATTTGATGTGTATTGTCTCTGATAATCCCGCGAATATATAGACGTTGAAGAGTTGTACGGAAAAGTCACGACTTTTCCACTGGTATTCTTTCACAGAAAGCCACAACTCTCCTACTCCAAAATATGTGACTGTTAATATTTAAATCTGAGTTTTTAAATATTCCCTCCATATTTTCCCGGATTAATCTGAGCCGTTGGATTTAAAACTTAAGTAAGATTAAATCCACACCATCCAATTTAATCTATATTAATTTTAATATTCAGATTAAATCATAGCCGTTCATCTTATTTAATTAATTAAATAAAATATACGGCCTAGATCGATGAGCGATGCAAGCGTGCAAAGTGCTAAGTGCTTTTTAAGTGCGCCACGCGCGCGGGCGCGGGCCCGGGCACGGGCTCGGCTCGGCGCGCGTGTGTGCATGAGCACCACCTATGTCTTGCACTTTTTATTACCCAAGTAATATAGTGCAAACATATATAAACCCACAAATAAGTTTTTATTTTTCCTATGTGGGACACTTAAGCCACTTTAGTAAAACTGGCCTATAAGAGCTAAAGCTCTTAAAGCCCATAAAAGTCCTTATAGTTACCATGAGTTAGAGCCCAACATACTTTACCAAATTTGGGACAAACTCAAAAAAGGCTTTTATTATACTTTGCATTCACATCATATCAACACATAACCAATGTGGGATACCTCTCACAAGATTTATTATTTGGAAACTAAATCTAACATAAAGTAGATCAAAGGGCAAATGTAAAATCAAACTATCATCAGGATTTTACCCATTCAACCTTCATTGTTATACCTAAACCCAAAAAATTGAACAACAAGTATGAAACAGAACAAGTAAGCAACAATCCCTTGTTCCTACATTGCAAACTTAAAATGATAAGCCAAAACAATACTACCTTGGTTCCTACATTACAAGCTCCAAAAACTTTTATAGAAACAGAATGATCTACGCTTAATATTACTACTTCAAGATATTTAGTATATTATTATTTTCTTGAAAAATGCAAAAAATAATTTACTGCTATACCCATCAACTATCAACATGAGTTGTAATAGTACATGCAAAGAATGTAATAAGATAAATGAAGAATGGCGATCGAACTTTGGGGGGCTAGTGTTAACCCTAAAAAATAAATATAGGGATTAACCAAAATGTTAACCCTAAAAATAGGGACTAACCCCTTGGACGATACTATCGTCACATACGCTCCCGATGAGGAGGCAATCCTCTTGGACGATACTATCGTCACATACGCTCCCGATGAGGAACGTACACTCCCGATGAGGAACGTACACTCCCGTTGAGGAACGTACACACCCGATGAGGAGGCCCACTGAGTGTCACAAACCCAAAGCGGCAAGCAGTGGCACCCGAAGAGGCACCAAAGCGTCCCTTGGAAAGTCAACGATGAATAAAGAAAAGATATCAACGCGGCATCGGAAAAAGAGTAAACTCCGATGGATCCGCGCAACTTCGATATCCATCAAATGCGCCAAGAGGGACCACAACGGACCTCGAGTCCCAGAAAATGCGAGAACATCACCTCACTGAACACTCCAAAGTCTAAAAGCCATCAGAGAACTAATCCCGAAGGCCAAAGTAGGAGAAACATGCCCTATCAAAGTCTAAAAGCCATCGGAGAACTAATCCCGAAGGCCAAAGCAGGAGAAACATGCCCTATCAAAGTCTAAAAGCCATCGAAGAACTCATCCCGAATGCCAAAGCAGGAGAAACATGCCCTATCAAAGTCTAAAAGCCATCGGATAACTCATCCCGAAGGCCAAATCAGGAGAAACATGTCCTATCAAAGTCTAAAAGCCATCGGAGAACTCATCCCGAACGCCAAAGCAGGAGAAACATGCCCTATCGAAGTCTAAAAGCCATCGGAGAACTCATCCCGAAGACCAAAGTAGAAGAACATTACTCTATTAAAGTCAGGAAACCATCGAAGCTTACACCACGAAGAATAAAGTGCGAAATCACGACTAAACCACCCATCGGAGCACATATCACGAAGTAAACAACACAAGAGTAGACCCCTATCAGGACTAAAATGCCATCGGAGGAATCCCCAGCCACCTTATGAAGTCTTTCCCACAGGTCTATCCCCTCGGAGACAAGAACCCCAAGAAGTCAGCCCATCGGAGTTCCCTGAAGTCCTCGAAAGAGATCGAAGTTCATCCTAGTCAGCGCCTAGTAGATAAAAAACGAAAAGATAAGATGAATGATATCTTCCCCTATACGCATGGACACATGTATTTTATTAAACACATGCGCAACGACACATGTCCCTAAAAATCTCTATAAAAGGGATATTCCTCATTGTTGAGAGAGGAGGCGAAAAAAGACACATACACACACAATAGAATTTGGAGTGTAATTCAGTGAATACAAAGAGGGATATTTTCGTAATATTACAAGTTTCTGAACCACGGGCAGGGCGTTCCAACCCCAAAATAAATTCGTTAATTAGGTAATAATATCAAACCTGTTAACACTACTAGTATGTGGGCTTTTAAAAATTCGAGCTGGGCTGAAGCCCGGGTCAGCCCAACCCTGGGTCCGCCCCTACATAAGTTCTTTAGTAATTTTTCCTAATATGTCGGATGTACGGTGAGTCTTGGTTAGCGCCTCGAATAAGTGCATGGACTTGGAGCGATGAGTGTTTTTCATAAACGATACTAGCAGATCTTTACATCCACACCTCTTCAGCAATACGAACCACCACCTGATTTCCCTTCTGATATATGTGGGTAAGGCGAAACTCCCCTTAATGGAGTAGACGCTGAATCTCTTCAATCACCGCGAATAAGCGCCAACTACCTGTCTTTCGGTATTTGATGAGAGCGATAGCTAATTGAGAGTTTGTTTCTATTAAAACTCTAGTCCAACCTCTAGATAAGTGAGCCTTAATCCCTTCATAGATCCCTGTAATCTCAGCCTCGTTATTGCTGACATCCCCTAACCATTGCTTGTAAATAAGCATAAGCTCTCCGCGATGATCACGGATAACACCGCCCAAAGCCATTGACTTTATAGGACCTCTCGCGCAGCCATCAGAATTTAGCTTAACCCATCCGTTACTAGGCTTGTCCCACTTCACGAGCTTAGCTTGGAGCTATTTTTTACGCGTCACCTTTAATTCCCAGGCATGTGCAATAACCAAATCACCACGCCATAAGCTAATGTTCGTCATCCCACCCCTATTTATGCTATAAATATAATCCAGAAATGCATTGATAACAATGTCTTGGTTCATTTTGATGTTCTCATATTTCGATTCATTTCTAGCACGCCATAAAAACCATGGAATTATAACAACAAGAGCCCTGATATGTCCAGCCATTATATGTGTAGAGGACTATAACCACCTTTATAAAAATTTGGTGACTACTTGAGCATCCGGGAGCTGATATTGAAATATTTGAGAGAAATATAGCCACACCTTCTTAGCCACCTCACACTCCCAGAATACATGAGGAATTGACTCAAAGTTAGGGCAAGCCTCACATTTAGAAATCATGTTAAATCCTTTTTCGTATCAGTTGACTATCAAGAGCCAACCAACCATGCATCAACCTCAACCAGCAGATGGATATGGTTGGTCTAATTGCATTGTGCCAAATAATCTTGCAAGGTTGCACCACGTGTTTGTGAATTCTTATGTTCTGCCAAGCCAATTTAATAGTGAAAGCCCCATTTTGAGAGAGTTTCCAGAGAGGAATAGCTTGCGAGTTGATAATATGAACATATGAATAAACTGAACGATCTCTGGTGGTAATATAGACTGTAGCCCCGGTAAATCCCACCCGTCGTATGTTATAAGCTCTTCGACACAGATGTTTCTATGCGAGATGACAAAATCAGGTTCCACGAGATCTTTAAGAATAACCTCTTTAAGCCAATGATCCTCCCAAAAATTACATTTCCCATTCCAATCTTCCAAAACATATTTTGTTGGACTTCATAGATGACACTCAATATATGTCTCCAAGTAGGAGATTGGCGCAGATTTCTTTGAACATTCATCGTACATACGACTCCACAATATTTATCTACCAAGTTGATAGCCCATAAAGAACCTTGCTCGCGAAACGAAACCAAAGTTTGTGAGAAAACACTTCCACAACATCTTCAAGACTGCGAAACCCAAGTCCTCCTTCATCCTCCGGTAAGCAAAGGCACTCCCATCGAGCCCATTGTAATCTTCTCTCACCTTGACGCCCGACCCAAAAAAATTGGGCAATAAGTCTCGTTATACTACGGATGACCTGCTTTGGGGGGTTTAAAATCTGACACAAATAGAAAGGCCTAGAGCAGAGAATACTTTTGCTAAGTATGAGGCATGCCCCGGCCGAAAGATACTGAGTATTCCATCGAAAACAAAGGGTACGAATTCTATTCAGAGCTTATCAAACAGAAAGCATTTGCGTCTACCTTTACTGATAGGAGTGCCGAGATATGTAACAAGCATTTCTCGGTGGCAGAATCCTGTAATGTTCCGAATTTTCATAATTCTTTGAGGTCCAACTTGATTACTTGTAAAAAAATTGCTTTTACTATTGTTCTCCTTCTGCCCGAAAGCGTGTTCATAGTCACAAAAGAATCTGATAATTCCTCTAATCGCTTTCACAATCCCTTTGGTGAATATCAAACAATCATATGCATAAGACAAGTGTGATATGAGAGAGCCGCCTTTAGTATCAAAAATGAAGTCCAGGTTGTTCAGAAAAATCCTGCTCAATCCCCTTGACATATATTCCGTCGCTAGAATAAACGACGATGGGGAAATAGGATAGCCTTGACGTAATCTCCTCATAGATTTAAGGAACCATTTAGAGTCCCGTTGACTAGAACAGAAAAATGACGTCCCTCCACACAATTCCTGATCAAGGTAATCCATTGACGCGAGAAGCCAAAATCAACGAGGACTTTGCATAAGAATGGCCATTCAAGGTTGTCATATACAGGGGCGAAACCAGGAATATTTTTTTACTCGGGCTAGAGTAGGGTGATGGACAAAGAGTGTTAGATTGAGTTTTTTTCTATTAATTTTTTGAATTTTAATATTTTTTCTTCAAGCAGATAAGTAAAATAAATCATGCGTAAGTATATTTATTTATTCAGGTAAGCATAATATAAACAACGTTTTTACGATATAAAAATATATACTCTTAACTCTCTTACAATTACAAATTAATGTATGAAAATAAATTATTTCTAGTTATAAGATGTGAGAGTGTCGTTACAAACTCCGTATATAGGCCGAAATTAGACAATTTAATTGTTAAATGTTAGATTTGTGGGTTGTTATGTCAATTAAAGGAGCATTTTTATTTATTTTGGGCTAAATTAATACATATTTTGAATTTATTTGTATAAAGATTAGTGGGTTAGAAAAAAATAATTATTTTTTAAACAGTATAAATTATAAATACAAAAACTCCTAGGTAATTGCAAAAAACTCACCTGGCTTGGTAAGCCCTTCTTTGGGTCCGCCCTTGGTCATATGCTTTAGCAATGTCAAGCTTAATCATCACATTACCTCCTCTCGTCTTGGCATCAATCATGTGTGTCATTTCTTGGGCTAGCAGGACGTTATCTCCAATTAAACGTCCCCTCACAAAATCACTTTGAGGAGCAACTATTACTTCGAGAAAGAGCTTGCTAGGTTTGTCATTTATCAGCTTATTGCAAATCTTGTTAATAACGTTGCATACGCTTATTGGCCTATACTCCGCCCACGAGCTTGCTCTCTCCACCTTTGGGACTAGTGTAAGTGTTGTGGCAACAAAAGATCTTGATATTTCATTACCTTCCATAAAATATTTCACTGCTGTTGTTACGTATGTGCTAATAGTCTCCCAACATTTTTGATAGAACATGGCATAAAATCCGTCTGGGCCCGCCGCCCCTTCTGCATTCATGCTAAACACCACACTTTTAACCTCAGCAACCAAGGGGGGAGTACACAACATTTCATTATCCGTATTTGTAATCAGCTATGGGATAATGCTACTGTCATAACGACCAAGATCCATGCCCTGAGGACCAAGCAAGTTTTGAAGAAATTGCACCGCTGAAATAACAAGGAAATCTGGAATAATTTTTTTTTCCGAACAAAAACACAAAAAGGAACAGCTTATATTTCACGAAAATTTGGCAGAATCGGAATATTTTGGGCTATATAAAATGTTGAAGATGGGTGATTATGTATAGGCGGAAAATGTAGTTTACTCATTAATATTTATGTCCCACCATGAATTTTTTATAATAAATCAAAAATAATTGATTTCAATCATGCTCTTAAGGATGTTATGGCTTACCTCATCAATTATTTATTCCATATCAAGTCCCTCAATTATTTATAATTAAAATTCAAATAGGTATAATTAGATTTCTTTGTTATATACATATTTTCTAATTTAATTTTTCTTGGTAATTCGATCGTCTTGGTTAATATTTGAAATTTTAATATATGTTTGGGGATTAGAGACCTATAAAAATAATAAAGGACTAACTTTTAAGTTCAGGGACTAAAAGGCAAATTTTCCTAAACATTTAGGGTCAAAAAAAAAAATTTAAAAGTTCAAGCACTAAAGTATAAAATTTGTTTTCCTAATTTCTTGGGCGTTACAGTCTCTCAGATGTGTCGCCACCTCTTGAACCTCCTCGCTGCCTCCCGAGTCGCATTTCCCAATTTTGTGACGTGCTCAGCGCATTCGGCTCCTCCCACGACAGTTCTGGGCGCATCACTAGTCACCGCTAATGCATACGGTGCTCTAAAATCCACAATCGACTTAAACTCTTCTTGTGGAAAGCTACTCAAAATATCATTCCTACAACTTGTATAGTCAACTTGAGATTCAATATACATGATTTAACTTGTAAAATTTGTTTTCAGGGCCATGAATCCATTGATCACATCTTTCTGGAGTGCTCCCTTATCAAATCTCTATGTTTTGCATCTAAATGGTCTTTTCGATTTGATAATTTCTCTCAATACACTTTCTCCAATGGATCAGAATCCTCTTTGACAAGGACTCTAAAATATTCCCATCACGACATTTATACTTGCTACATTGATCTCTTTTCACTACAAGAAAAAAGGGTCATTCGCGACCGCCCGGGCGGTCGCGAATGACCCATTTCCGGTCGCGGATGGTCATCCGCGACCGCCCAGCGGTCGCGGATGACCTCGGTCGTGGAGGTCATCTGTGACCGCTCAGCGGTCACGGAGGTCGTCCGTGACCGCTGAGCGGTCACGGAAGTCATCCGCAATCGCCCAGCGGTCACGGCAGTCATCCGTGACCGCTCGGCGGTCACGGATGACCCCAGGGTCATCCGCGACGGCCCAGCGGTCGCGGGCAACTCCGCGACCGCCCAGCGGTCACGGATGACGCTGACGGTCATCCGTGACCGCCAAGCGGTCACGGATAATATTTAAACCATCTGTGACCGCCGAGCGGTCACGGATAATATTCAAGTCATCCGTGACCGCCCGGCGGTCACGGATGACATTAAACAAAATAAAAAAATATATTCCGGTAAAATACCGGAATAAATATTTGTTTTTTGCGAATATAATGTATGGTTGGATGATTTTTTTATATAAACATCATTTAAGAGAATGATTTGTGTTATAAGTAAAGAAAAGAAGAAAATAAGAGAGTTGGTGTTTTGTTTTTTGGAGATATAAAGAAAGAGGAGAAGAAAAATTGTTGGTGTTTGGTTTTTTGAAGATATAAGAAAAGAGGAGAAGAAAAATTGTTGGTATTTATGTTTTGGATTGGGAAATGAGGAAATGAGGAAAGGAGGAGAAAGTGTTGGGTTTTTTAGAGAAGATAATTTGAATGTAATGAAAATTAATGGATAGAATGGTGGGTATATATAGAATTTTGGTGAAAATTTTGAATTTTCAAAAAATTTGAATTTCCCCCCAATTCCAAGGTCTTTCGCGACCGCCCGGCGGTCACGAAAGACCCTTTCGTGACCGCCCGGCGGTCGCGAAAGACCTTGGAATTGGGGGGAAATTCAATTTTTTTGAAAATTCAAAATTTTCACCATGAATATTATTCGTGACCGCTGAGCGGTCACGAATGACCCTCTTTCGTGACCGCCCAGCGGTCACGAAAGAGTCCCATTCGATAGTTTTGATTTTCGTTTGTTTAATTAAGGTTCGATGTTTGTTAAATTGATTAAATAGTTACTACAAAGTAAATTAAAATAGATTTTATCATAAAATGACACATTGCATCTAAAACAACTTGGTGTATGTGATGAATTAGTTGTAGAACATAAAATAGGTTATTCGTTCATAACTCGCCTAATCACATCTAATTCGCTATATTAATATGTTAATTACTAATGTTGTACTAATTTATTACTTCAATTCACATGTAGTATTGAGACTTATTGCTAAAAATCATAAACACATCAAGATAAATCCATAAAAGCAAAATTTTTTTTATGAATATTATTCGTGACCGCCGGGCGGTCACGAACGTTCTTCGTGACCGCCCAGCGGTCACGAATGACCCTCTTTCGTGACCGCCCAGCGGTCACGAAAGAGTCTCATTCGATAATTTTGATTTTCGTTTGTTTAATTAAGGTTCGATGTTTGTTAAATTGATAAAATAGTTACTACTAAGTAAATTAAAATAGATTTTATCACAAAATGACACATTACATCTAAAACAACTTGGTGTATGTGATGAATTAGTTGTAGAACATAAAATAGGTTATTCGTTCATAACTCGCCTAATCACATCTAATTCGCTATTTTAATATGTTAATTATTAATGTTGTACTAATTTATTACTTCAATTCACATGTAGTATTGAGACTTATTGCTAAAAATCATAAACACATCAAGATGAATCCATAAAAGCAAATTTTTTTTTATGAATATTATTCGTGACCGCCGGGCGGTCACGAATGACCCCTCATTCGTGACCGCCCAGCGGTCACGAACCTACTTCGTGACCGCTGGGCGGTCACGAATGACCCTCTTTCGTGACCGCCCAGCGGTCACGAAAGAGTCTCATTCGATAATTTTGATTTTCGTTTGTTTAATTAAGGTTCGATGTTTGTTAAATTGATAAAGTAGTTACTACTAAGTAAATTAAAATAGATTTTATCACAAAATGACACATTACATCTAAAACAACTTGGTGTATGTGATGAATTAGTTGTAGAACATAAAATAGGTTATTCGTTCATAACTCGCCTAATCACATCTAATTCGCTATTTTAATATGTTAATTACTAATGTTGTACTAATTTATTACTTCAATTCACATGTAGTATTGAGACTTATTGCTAAAAATCATAAACACATCAAGATAAATCCATAAAAGCAAATTTTTTTTTATGAATATTATTCGTGACCGCCCAGCGGTCACGAATGACCCTCTTTCGTGACCGCTCAGCGGTCACGAAAGAGTCTCATTCGATAATTTTGATTTTCGTTTGTTTAATTAAGGTTCGATGTTTGTTAAATTGATAAAATAGTTACTACTAAGTAAATTAAAATAGATTTTATCACAAAATGACACATTACATCTAAAACAACTTGGTGTATGTGATGAATTAGTTGTAGAACATAAAATAGGTTATTCGTTCATAACTCGCCTAATCACATCTAATTCGCTATTTTAATATGTTAATTACTAATGTTGTACTAATTTATTACTTCAATTCACATGTAGTATTGAGACTTATTGCTAAAAATCATAAACACATCAAGATGAATCCATAAAATCAATTTTTTTTTATGAATATTATTCTCGACCGCCGGGCGGTCACGAATGACCCCTCATTCGTGACTGCCCAGCGGTCACGAACCTCTTCGTGACCGCCCAGCGGTCACGAACCTACTTCGTGACTGCCCAGCGATCACGAATGACCCTCTTTCGTGACCGCCAAGCGGTCACGAAAGAGTCTCATTCGATAGTTTTGATTTTCGTTTGTTTAATTAAGGTTCGATGTTTGTTAAATTGATAAAATAGTTACTACTAAGTAAATTAAAATAGATTTTATCACAAAATGACACATTACATCTAAAACAACTTGGTGTATGTGATGAATTAGTTGTAGAACATAAAATAGGTTATTCGTTCATAACTCGCCTAATCACATCTAATTCGCTATTTTAATATGTTAATTACTAATGTTGTACTAATTTATTACTTCAATTCACATGTAGTATTGAGACTTATTGCTAAAAATCATAAACACATCAAGATGAATGCATAAAATCAATTTGTTTTTATGAATATTATTCGTGACCGCCGGGCGGTCACGAATGACCCCTCATTCGTGACCGCCCAGCGGTCACGAACCTTCTTCGTGACCGCCCAGCGGTCACGAACCTACTTCGTGACCGCTGGGCGGTCACGAATGACCCTCTTTCGTGACCGCCAAGCGGTCACGAAAGAGTCTCATTCGATAGTTTTGATTTTCGTTTGTTTAATTAAGGTTCGACGTTTGTTAAATTGATAAAATAGTTACTACTAAGTAAATTAAAATAGATTTTATCACAAAATGACACATTACATCTAAAACAACTTGGTGTATGTGATTAATTAGTTGTAGAACATAAAATAGGTTATTCGTTCATAACTCGCCTAATCACATCTAATTCGCTATTTTAATATGTTAATTACTAATGTTGTACTAATTTATTACTTCAATTCACATGTAGTATTGAGACTTATTGCTAAAAATCATAAACACATCAAGATGAATCCATAAAATCAATTTGTTTTTATGAATATTATTCGTGATCGCCGGGCGGTCACGAATGACCCCTCATTCGTGACCGCCCAGCGGTCACGAACCTACTTCGTGACCGCTGGGCGGTCACGAATGACCCTCTTTCGTGACCGCCAAGCGGTCACGAAAGAGTCTCATTCGATAGTTTTGATTTTCGTTTGTTTAATTAAGGTTCGACGTTTGTTAAATTGATAAAATAGTTACTACTAAGTAAATTAAAATAGATTTTATCACAAAATGACACATTACATCTAAAACAACTTGGTGTATGTGATGAATTAGTTGTAGAACATAAAATAGGTTATTCGTTCATAACTCGCCTAATCACATCTAATTCGCTATTTTAATATGTTAATTACTAATGTTGTACTAATTTATTACTTCAATTCACATGTAGTATTGAGACTTATTGCTAAAAATCATAAACACATCAAGATGAATCCATAAAATCAATTTGTTTTTATGAATATTATTCGTGACCGCCGGGCGGTCACGAACCTTCTTCGTGACCGCCCAGCGGTCACGAACCTACTTCGTGACCGCTGGGCGGTCACGAATGACCCTCTTTCGTTACCGCCAAGCGGTCACGAAAGAGTCTCATTCGATAGTTTTGATTTTCGTTTGTTTAATTAAGGTTCGACGTTTGTTAAATTGATAAAATAGTTACTACTAAGTAAATTAAAATAGATTTTATCACAAAATGACACATTACATCTAAAACAACTTGGTGTATGTGATGAATTAGTTGTAGAACATAAAATAGGTTATTCGTTCATAACTCGCCTAATCACATCTAATTCGCTATTTTAATATGTTAATTACTAATGTTGTACTAATTTATTACTTCAATTCACATGTAGTATTGAGACTTATTGCTAAAAATCATAAACACATCAAGATGAATCCATAAAATCAATTTGTTTTTATGAATATTATTCGTGACCGTCGGGCGGTCACGAATGACCCCTCATTCGTGACCGCCCAGCGGTCACGAACCTTCTTCGTGACCGCCCAGCGGTCACGAACCTACTTCGTGACCGCTGGGCGGTCACGAATGACCCTCTTTCGTGACCGCCAAGCGGTCACGAAAGAGTCTCATTCGATAGTTTTGATTTTCGTTTGTTTAATTAAGGTTCGACGTTTGTTAAATTGATAAAATAGTTACTACTAAGTAAATTAAAATAGATTTTATCACAAAATGACACATTACATCTAAAACAACTTGGTGTATGTGATGAATTAGTTGTAGAACATAAAATAGGTTATTCGTTCATAACTCGCCTAATCACATCTAATTCGCTATTTTAATATGTTAATTACTAATGTTGTACTAATTTATTACTTCAATTCACATGTAGTATTGAGACTTATTGCTAAAAATCATAAACACATCAAGATGAATCCATAAAATCAATTTTTTTTTTATGAATATTATTCGTGACCGCCGGGCGGTCACGAATGACCCCTCATTCGTGACCGCCCAGCGGTCACGAACCTTCTTCGTGACCGCCCAGCGGTCACGAGCCTACTTCGTGACCGCTGGGCGGTCACGAATGGCGTCTGCGACCGCTGGGCGGTCGCGGATGAGTGGCATTCGCGACCGCCCAGCGGTCGCGGACGCCACTAGGCGGGAAGGTTCCCGCCTATGGCTTCCCGTGACCGCTCTGCGGTCACGGTGGCATCCGCGACCGCCGGGCGATCACGGATGCTCGTGACCGCCCGGCGGTCACGAGCCGGCGGTCACGAATGACCCCGGATTCTTGTAGTGTTTGGAAGTGTAGGAGTAGATCTTTTTTTTTTATAATGATCCATTTGAACCAAATTTGGTGGCCAAATTTGCGAACCATATTGAAGCCCAACTACTTTCAGCTCAAACTAGGAAAGCCTTGAGTTGCTCCAGCACATGGAGACATCCTCGAGCACCTTATATTAAAGTCAACGAGGATGCAGCATATCATAATGGAAAAGGCAATTGTTGCAGGTGTTTTCTGTAATCACAATGGCTCCATCGTGTTTGCCTTCACTCACGGAAAACTTTGCCATGACGCTCTTGCTGCTGAAAGGTTTGCGATTAAATAGACATGCTTATGGAGTAAAAATCTCAAGCTTTCCGAGGTGTGCATTGAATCTGATTGACTTAATGCAGTGACTTACCTCAACAATCCATCTCTTGTATCTGACTGGACGACTTCTCCCCTTATTCAAGATATCCGCAAGTTCTGGTCATCCAATCCATTTTGGAAATTTCAGTTTACTCATCGTAATTGTAACGCTACAGCTGACAGCAACTCTTTTGATGTTTTTGGTCTCATTTCCCCAAACCCTCCCATCTACTGTGTTTAAAGATGGTGACTTCCCTCTTTTGGACGCTATCTAGTTGAGGCATGTGATTAACCGCCTTACTATTATATCTATAAAAAAAAGTTTACCTAAACATTATCGATGAAACTATTTTTTTTCTAAAAAAATAAAAAAAATGTTATATCAGCAATAAAACGAGTCCAAAATAGAAAAAGAAACCCGTTGAGAAAGAGAAGAGACTGAGGAACAGAATCCTTCCATTTTGTTTAGGACACGGTGCAAGGTAATGGATTACAAACTTATGATTTTTTTTTTTTGGTGAACAAGGAAGCAGAACTAAACAAAGCTCAAAACAGCTAGGCTACATCATTATGTGGCAAACTAGCCACTAGATTCGGGGGCGTTTCCCGATCTCTTCCTTCTAACTCCACTTTGGTAAGGCGATCTGCAACTTTGTTAGCCTTTCGAGCAATCCTTCTAAATTTCACGTTCCACGGCAAGTGAAGCAACTCACGGCACTCTTGCACCAGTTCCTTATGCTGAACGTTCGGCTCCCTAATACCCAAAGCCAATCGATAACATGCCTCTGAGTCTGTCTCCACTTCGATATTGTTCAGTCTTTTCTCCCAAGCTAATTGTAGACCTCTCATAAGT
Organism: Linaria vulgaris; assembly: GCA_948329865.1. Classification (NCBI taxonomy): domain Eukaryota; kingdom Viridiplantae; phylum Streptophyta; class Magnoliopsida; order Lamiales; family Plantaginaceae; genus Linaria; species Linaria vulgaris. The sequence goes on from OX415249.1 coordinate 41,830,338, forward strand.
GCCCACAGCTCTGTTTCGTCTACCATCGGTGCCTCAATATCCAATTTAAAGCCCCACAACCAATTCCCTGAGCTCGATCTCAGCACTCCTGCCGCAGTTCCATTGTTCGTATTGGTTCGGTAGCCCCCATCCACGTTTAACTTAACCCACCCGACCTTCAGTTTCTCCCATTTGATCTTCTCGTTCGTGCACTTTTTCCTCTTTCTCGCAATCCATAGATCGTGACTGAGTCGCTTGATCAAGGCGATACGAGTCTGGACAGATTCTATCTCTCCCCGAAACACAAGGTGATTTCGTGCATGCCAAATCTTCCACAGTGTTGCAGTGAATGTGTATTCCCACGGAATATCCTGCAAAAAGCGCACGAATATTGCATCTTTTGCAAGTTCATCAGGATCCAGTCCCCTCCTCTAATATTGTGAAATTCCCGAAGCTCTCCACTACTCAAAATTCTGCTCCAAACTTCCCGAGCTGCAGCGCAATTCTTCAATAGGTGGATGACGGATTCATCCGACTCGATACATGTCGGACACATCACTGAATCCGTCAGTCGTCTCGCCCTCCTCAATTAGTTCGTTGCCAATTTATTTTGTGCCGCCAACCACAAAAAATATTTTACCTTGTTGCTTAGTCGTGACTTCCAAATCCAATCCCATTTAGACTTTCCCCTCTCCGTGGCTCCATAAAAATTACGGAAAGCTTTGTACGCTGAGTTGCAAGAAAATGCGCCATCTCCGGATTCATTCCATAAGATTACATCATCTTGCTCCTTTAATTCGATACTCCGACTAGCAAGCATATTTTTAATATCTTACGTAATCTTCGTACCCAGCCTATTAAATTTCCATTGACCGAATCCATCAATGATATCACAAACCCGCATCTCCTGATCCTCCAGCGCTATATTTTGAACAATATCGCACATCCGCGACTCCCCCAACTAGTTGTCGAACCAAAACGACGTCTTTTTTTCCTTTCCCAACCTTCCATCTTAAAAAAGGTCTCATCAAGATCATACATCGCATTACTCCTTTCCACGTCGTGCTCGCATAGCTTTTCGGGTTATGATTTAGGATTGATGTCCCTTTTAAATATTTCGCCTGAATTAAAGAACTCCAAACCGTCTTTTCATCTTTTAAAATCTTCCACGCTAACTTCGCCAACATCGCTTCGTTACTGGTGCGACAAGTTCTAATCCCCAAACCCTCATCGTTCTTCAGCTTCGTCACATTTTCCCAACCAACCAAATGAATCTTTTTTTCTTCAATATTCGTTGACCATAAAAAATCTCTATTCAACTTGTCCAGTCTCTCGCAAATACTTTCGGGAAACCACGCCGATTGCATGTGATATATCGGCAAGGCCGATGAAACGGACTGGATGCCCGACCCGCTAGCGAGAGCAATTGTTTTTTCCATCCCCCGAATCTATTCATCACCCTATCCAGTAACTCGGCAAATTCACTCTTGTCTATTCGGGCGTGCGCACGATTTACCCCTAAGTATTTGCCCAAGTCGCCGGTTTGTTCAAATCCGAGCCTCTCGCAAATTGTTCGCTTGATACTCGCCCCCCCCCCCCCCCCCCTCATTCAATGAAAAAAATATTTTGGATTTTGAGAGGCTTACTTGCAGACCCGAGGCCGCACAGAAACTATCCAGCACTTTTTTTATTTCCTTAGCAGTGTCGTTGTCGCCTTCCCCAATCACACGAGATCATCCGCAAAGAAAAGAAAAGATGAGAAATCTTGGGCCCCCCTCGACATGGGATCACTGCCTTCCATAAGTTTTTATCTACCCGCTCCTAGATCAAATATGAGAGCCGCTCGACACATAGCACGAATAAATACGGGGAAAGCGATCCCCTTGGCGCAGCCCACATGAGTGATTAAAACCTTCTAATGGGGTACCGTTCCATAAGATTTTAGTTGCCGCATGTGTCATGCAAAACATAATAAGATCGGTAAGCGCCTTTGGGAAACCAAAACTCCTCAACGTATCTTCAAGATAAGACCAACTCACCTTGTCGTACGCTTCATGACTCAAGTTTTATTTTTTTCTTGCCACGTCAGGAGTGAAGTACTTCTTGGAGGAGAAAGATGTTATCTTGGGTACTCCTACCCTTAATAAAGCTAGATTAGGTAGGAGCGATAATCCGGGGCATAATCTCTCTCAACCTCATCGTTATGCTTTTCGTTATGAATTTATAGAGGACGTTGCATAAGGAGATGGGTCGGAATTGAGCAATACTTTCTGGGTTGGGGGTCTTGGGGATGAGGCATAAAAACGCCTCACAAATTAGTTTATCAAAGCTGCGATTTGTGAAGACATCCCTCGCAAACTTCAACAGCGGTTCTTTTATCCATTCCCAGTTACTTTGATAAAAATGGCTTGTAGGCCATCCGGTCCTAGTGCCTTGAGGGGGTGAAGTGCGAACACCACCTCTTTTAACTCCTCATCGGTTATCTCGCGGCATAAGTTGTTCACCTCATCCTCGGCTAGGGTCACTTGGAATTTTGGCGATGGGAACCTTGCCGTGTGCTGAATACTCTCCCCTGCCGTGAACAACTTTCGAAAAAACGCCCTCGCATGAGTTTGTAACCGCTGATTATCATTCTCCCACAGATCATCCACCTTTAACATAAAAATTTTATTTTTTCGTCGCGGAGCAATTGTGGAAAGGTGGAAGAATTTGGTGTTACCATCCCCTTCACGAATTCACTTAATTCTCGACTTTTGCAACCAAAAAATCTCCTCTTGTAGGAGGATTTCATTATACTCATGTATCAACCCCTTCTCAAGTTCATTAAGGAATTCGTTCCTTCCCCGACAATTTGCTCGTTGAATCCCTTCAAGCCTCGCGAGCAATTTTGTCTTTTTTAAAAGATATTACCAAACCGCTCTCTGTTCCACGGCACTTCATCAATCGCCTCAATCATGTCGGGTTTCCTATTCCAAATGGACCTTAGCAGGTTTTTGCACTCCTCATGCCGAAGCCACACCGCCTCAAATCTAAACGGCCTTCTTCCCCGGCTTATATTTGTACCGTGGCAATGTGTTATGATTGGATGGTGATCGGCATGTGTCCTCGGTAGATGAATCATTGTATTTTCCGGAAATAGGTCAATCCAACTTTGGTTTGCTAAGGCGCGGTCAATACGCCCTTTTATATTCGCGCCATCCTCGCGTTTATTGGTCCCTGTGAACGCGGGGCCGTGAAACCCCAAATCTATAAGACCACATCTATCCATATAATTCTGAAAAAATTGGAGTCTCCTTACAAAACAAAATCGTCATTTCAACCTACCGTTCCAAAATCTCCTAATTCTAGCCGTTAGAGGGATAAACGAAAATCCAATGTTCTTTCTTAATGAAACTATCCTCTAAGCTAAATTAGTTGTATTGTTCACCATCAAACTCACGCGGTGGCACTACTAACTCTACATCTATCGAGAATATAGCCGTTTGATCACAATCCAGTGCTCAATAAATATATCCATTCATTTCAATCTCAGCCCTTAAATTGGAAAATATTATTATCTCAACAAAAAAATTCCATTCCGTTACAGTTGAAAAGCAACACACATGTATTCCAGAAAAAATCACTGGTACCAACACCCCGATCCCCCTCGCCGCCCGTACAATCGCTCCGCCGTACCAACTCCTCCCATTCACGAACCGAATGTGATCCAGATTCCGATCCAATTCATGAACTCCAAGTCCGCAAATCGCTCGGATTCCGCCTTGAAGATACAGAAGGTGCTGCGAGGGTTTCTGGTCCGAAAAAACATGAGGAGAATGAAAGAGGTGAAGATGCAGGTTGATGCGATCGAGGAGAGGATTGCGAGGAGTGAAGTGGTGGTGGAGGATTCGATTCGCTGCAACGACAAGGAGCGGTTGAGGATTGGTGAGAATTTGATGTCTCTGTTGCTTAAATTGGATTCGATCCGCTGCCTTGATTTGGGGGTTAGGGCTTGCAGAAAGGCCGTTATTCGTAAGGCAATTGCGTTGCAGGACAAAATCGATGCGATTGTTGTTGCGGTTGATTTGGTGGTAAAGGAGGCTGCTGCAGTTGAATCTGTTGATGATAATCGTCAGCTAGAGATTGCTGAGCTTTCTATAGGGTTTGATGGCTCGATTCAACCAGTTGGACATCATTGTAAAAGAGATTTTGATGAATCTAGAGAGAGATTATTGTGTGGTGTAAATAGCGTTGAAGGAGATGGGGGGAATAATGTTGAGGAGAACGAGGCAATTGTCGATGTAGGAGTTGATTGTGAGGTGATGGTGGTGGATGAAGGAAATGACTGGACGGATATGCTTGTTGATTCTGTTGTCGAGGAGAAGAGTTTGATTGAAAACGACGGGAAGAATTACTTGGTTGAGGTGAAAGAGAAAGAGGGAGATGGGAATGGTGATGATAATAACAAGAGAAATCGCGAATTGTTGGAGCGGATAACGGAGGACAATGAGAAGATGATGAATATGATGACTCAGTTACTTGAGAGGAACGAGAAGCAGAATAGCATTGTGAGTGCATTAACGCATCGTGTGGAGCTTTTGGAGAAGGCGTTTTTGTGCGACAACAAGAGCAGGAAGAAAAGACACGAGAATGAAAAAGGACCATACTTACACTTGTTGAGAGAGGAATGCTCGTGATTTCGTCCTTTGTCTAGGTTTCATCTTTACCACTGTAAGGAATTTCCAGTTCTTGGGTTATTGTAGAGACTGTTCTTTTACCGGTGCTTCCTTTAATCAAATAGAGTTCCTTTGATGACATTGTTTTTGTTTTGCGACTCTACATGCAGTAATGTGTATTAATTGATTTACTTTACACTAATAGTATACATTGATGGGGGTGATGAAACTGAATGTCCGAAAGCTTCCCTCCAAAGTGTTTGAACTATTTTACCAGACTAATGTAGTAAGTATTGCTAGTCTACGCAACAAACATGTATGATGCAGTTTCCAGCAACAAAGCATGACTGTAAAACTTACAAAGTTAAGCTAATAGATAATATATGAACATGGTTCGTGGAATTTGAATAATTTTTATAAACTAATCAACAAAGAAAGAATTAAAAAACTACATGTGATTCCTCAAATTTTACTTGGGAATATCCAAACTCAGGTAGGAGTGATCGAATTTGGTTTGCTGTAACATCACCATAGCCGTATTTGCTACCAAAAACAAAAGTGGAGGCAAATGGGATTTCGTTAATTTTGCTGCCTTGTTGCTCATATGCTATGCAAGAGTCCGTTCCTTCATTGAGCATGGAGCTTTCAGTAAACATGGATCATTGAGCATGCTTCTTTCCGTGGCTGCGTATTTACTCTCACCAGTTGTTCAAAAATTAACGTGTATTGTTTTTTACTTTCCATTCCTCTTGACTGCAGCAAAGGAAATAATGTTCATGGTCAAGAAGGAAACGTGAAACGAATACACAAGCAGAAAGGAAAAAGAAAAGGGGGGGGGGGGGGGTCCTTAATTACATGATGTAGCATACCTTTTTGAATCCATGATCGTCGGACAGCCTGTCGGATCTGACGTTCATGTTTCTCCAAGAGTTCATCGATTCTGTGCGATTGAGATAGCAAAGGCCCAGAAAACTCAACTTTCTCTCCCTGATCGTCATAAATCTGTTTCAACTTTCAAGTCCCACTTAGATTAAGTAAAAGTACTTGTTTCAATTCATTAAAAGAAGAGATCCGAAAGAAGTTCCAACACTTTATGACTACTCATTTACACAGAAAACTCGACTATGAATTTCACTTTTCTTAAGCTTTCTAAGCCAAAAACAGACAGATACTTCACATTCTATAATACATCAAACCAGCATAAATAATTAGCATTTCATTAGACATCGCAACAAAAGCCATAGTGCTCCTAAGTTCCAACAATGTGCCAAAGAAATGAGGACTTTTGGCTGTGTTTAACAGAAGATTCAGTAATTGTCTATAATGCCTATGTATATTGTTTTGAGATTTCAACTTAAATAAGAAGAATACTGGTACAGAATTGTGAAGCACTGTTTTAAAACACTTCCGAGAATGGTTATGGTTCATAAGCTTATGAGTTATGACGTTGATTTTGGAAGTATCGAACTTCACTGAATGGATTTTTGATGTAGCATGTTTATATGTTCATTCAAGTTAATTTCACCACCACCTAATACGCGAAAGCAATTTCCACGAAGCCTCATGTCGAGTTTACTAAAGCAAGTGAATCTGAACTTACCAAATTGATATTCCTAGCAGCTGCTTCCTCTTTCTGATACAGTGCCATTGACAATTCCTGAGAATGGTACTCATCCGAAGTATCAAAGGAGTGGGGTTGCTCTATTTGACTCCATTGCTTAAACATTGGGCGCTTGATGAATTCACACGAGAATTCATGACCTTTCGTGTTGGTATACTTGCCATTTACAACTTCACACTTCTCTTCGTCTCTTGAACCAAAGTTGTTCTTGAAATGCATGGGACCCGAAGTTTCAAGAATTAGGCTTCTTGAACTTGACCTACTTCGAGATCTTAAGGATGGGTCGTTTGTTCTTCTTTTGGCCCAGGCAAAACCACTAGATCCAGAAACTTGTAAAGGAACCGGAAAAGTTTCATCACCTTGTGACGGGGTTTTTGCATGGTTTGATACTTTAGTCCTGCTGATTGGCGGCTTAGGTGGCTCGTGATTTAAATTATTTTCTCCTTTGTGATTATTTGTATCATATGTGTTCTTTTTGGGTTCGCCTTGGCTTTGAAGCGGCAAATTCTGTAAAATTATGAAACAGACAGTCATTATACACTATAAATGAGAAAGCGCAAAATATAAATCTACGGATTTAACATGAGTCTGTAGTGGTGACAATAACCAGCAAAGACACACAGAAGTAACACACCTCTTCTGATGCGAGCTTACTAATTCCATTTGGTTTTCTTGTTGGCTTCCTCGTTGTTTCAGGTCCACGAGATCTTCCACCAGACTTTTTCCTAAAATTTACAGCAATATGCCATGTAAACTTAGTCTTCTGAGAAAACATTTTCTGAAGGAAGATGAGAAATATACCTGCTGGCTTCTTCTCGATGTTTGATATCAATCTCTTTACTCGGGGAGTATTTTGGCAAGCTTGAAGGATCACAAGCATACGGCTTCGTCTTGAAATACTAATAATTTCTCAAAGAAAAAAATATTAAGGAGGATCCTATTGAATGTTTTAGCATACTAGACTTGGAACTTAAATGCATACTGCCACAAGAATCAAGCAGATATAATTATCATTCAAAAGGAACAAAATGAGGCAAAAGATTTACCTCAGATGCGAGGGCAGAACTGGCAGTGCCCCGTTTGTTTGGTTCAACAGATAGCAGCGTTTCAATAAGCTTAACAGTGGAATCTGGTAGATCACCGAAGGTTTGCCATAGACAACTGTTGTAAGCATGCTGAGGTTTAAATAAAGTCGAGTGAGGAAGTTTAGATTTCTTCCAATAATCATCAGGGGGTGATCCACAAAGTTTGAATATTTTGTGCAACTGTTCGACCTGTTATCAAACAAGACATTATGTCCATATTCGAAATCAGTTTTCCCAATTTTCTTACCACAATACTCTATAAAATTTGAAATAGCTTGACTCTTAAGTCGAGATTTTGAACACTTTTATGAAGAAACTTACCTCAGTCCTCCCTTGAAGAATAGGTTTTCCAGTGAGTAGTTCAGCAAGTAAGCACCCAACACTCCACAAATCAACAGAGCCACTGTAATCACTGGAGCCTAACAAGAGTTCAGGCGAGCGGTACCACAATGTGACCACTCGACTAGTCAAAGGTTGTCTCTGCCCATAATTACAGAAGTTTGCTAATCCAAAATCAGCTATCTTTAGCACTCCTTTGTTATCTACTAAAAGATTTGCACCTTTAATGTCACGATGCATCACCCCTCGCAACTGGCAGTGCTCCAGCCCGGATAACAATTGCTTCATGTAGCATTTTACCTGTAAATTATTAAGCCAATGACCTCAAGGACAAAAAACATAGGTACATGATTCATACTCTGCATGAACTTGGTCTGCTACCAAAGGTTAAGAAATTCAAATGTGGTTGATCGAGAATTATGCAAACCTGCGCTTCGGTGAAAGTGATGTCCGGAGAAGACAATAGTCCAGCAACGTCGTGTTCCATATACTCAAACACGAGATATATGTTGCATGAAGACCGAGATGTAATTAATCCTTGCAACTTTATAATGTTTGGATGGTCAAGTCGTCTTAGAATCATAATCTCCCGAGCCATGAAACGAACACTTTCAGGCTCAAAATTATCGAACCGCACCTTCTTCAAAGCAACAATGTTCCCCGTTTCTAAATCACGTGCTCGGAATACAGTGCTGTAAGTACCCTGGCCAATCTGTTTGAAGAACTCAAGTAGCGTCACACACTATCCTAATCAAACTTACGTGTAAAAAAGTGATTAAACCATTCTCATTGCCACCCATCATTACAACATTAATACTAATTTGACATATTTGAAAGTGTCCTGAATAAGGTAATGTGTAGTATATATAAAATAGGTGTGCAGATGTCTGGCCCATACTGAAATTTCAATTAAAACAAGTACTACTAAATTCTGCAAATATTGAAAAATGACAAAATTAATAGTTTAAGTCCCTAAGTTTTCTGAACAGACTCTAATAAGACAAAATTATCAGTACAGCCACTTGCGAGCATGAATCAAAATTTCAACTTTCTCAACGTTCAGTTTTGGCTCTACCGTAACAAAACATACTAAGTAATTTTCAGTACCTACATTTTCAAATATTTTCGGAAATTTTAATCCAACCAACTCGACATAACTAAAAACTTAGTTATTTAATTAATTAACTAATCCATTAATTAATTAACTAAAGAACAAACCTTTTCGAGTTTCTCAAAGGAGTCAGGTTTAAGTGGGACCCATCCCTGAATAGCTTCACCGGCCACCGCGCTCAGCCACGCCGGCCAACCCGCCGCCACCTGCTCCCCTTCCACGTACTTCTGCAAATTCCCCAACCTAAAACTAACCGACCCGTTTGAACTCGCTCGACCCGACTCGCCCAACTCGCTCACAGCGTCGCTAGTTCCCCTTTTCTTCACCTTCTTCAAGTTCAAATCCAACTCGGCCACCAACCCTCCACCGCCGCTGCCCACCCGGCTCCGACCCGACCCGGAGTTGAAGCCGCCGGAGTGATCCAATGCGGCTGGGGTAACGGTAACGGTTTGCTTCGAGGACACGCAACCCATCAGCACGTGCCGCTCACGAGTCACCAAATTCGGCCATTGTAGGAGAAGCCCAGTTGAGGATATGCAAAATCTTGACGCGGGTAGAGTTAAGTTTTGAGAATTAAGATTTTGGGTTTTGGGTTTAAATAATTATTATTGTAATAAATAAACGTATTTTAAGAGAGATAGGGAGTGAGTGAGAAATAAATGTTTTTCACAAGATCCAACACCTCTTTTAAGAGCGGGAATTACGGGAAAGTTTAACTTAATGGAGTAGATTGACCGGAATCAACGGATTGATAAGACACTGTCTCTCTTTCTTTCTTTCTTTCTTTTTGTAGTGTGAAACTAATCAACTATTTATATATATCTATCTATATATATGTGTGTATGTATATTTATGTATCTCTATATTCTTTGATATCGTGTTTTTCTGTCTCTAAAGAAAAGCAGGGGAATCTACACTGTGTAAAATGAAGAAGCATTATTGGGCTGTGTTTTTGACTTTTATGAAAGACTTTCGCAGTGGGATTCAAATTATGTGCGTTTTTGTTTGCTATTGAGTTATGTTTTTTATTTTTATTTTTGATACTACACTGACCCACATTAACATGTGATGATCTAGTATTTTATGTTTTTTAATAATTTCAATTATTTTGAAATGCAAAATTGAATAGTTATCAATAAGGTTTTATCGATAAACCTCTTATTCTTTGAAAGAGAGTGTTCACTTCAAACCAAGATGTTCGATCTATCTGTATGGCTTACATTATTACATGCTGACAGAGTTTAGAAGCAGGGGTGGGGCCAACAAGAGTAGGATCATATAGAATAAGTTGGTTTGGTTTGGATCTGCTATTGACTAATTGTTGTGTGTGCCCAATTAGTTGTTTATACGCGGAGTAGATGTCGACGGAGAGAATTTGGTTGTGAGAATGAAACCATGCGGTTTCTATAGTATATGGCACGTCAAAAAAATAATCTTGCCGTGATTGGCACCTTTAATTCTTAGATTGTTTTAGCGCTTTCACTTTCACTTGTTCTAGAAACACACAAATTGATTAGCGGGAAATAACAGAGAGTACAAACAAATCTACATAAAATTCTAAGTTTGGGGTATTACTCAAAATCATGAAATATAATACTTTTGGTACATGAGAAAATCATAGATATATAATACACGCAGTTGCTCCCATATAAGACAGATGCCACACATGACGAACCATTGCTCACTTTGCGTTGCATTAGAATGGCGGAACGAAACAAACTGAGCCGATAACCATTGTCGAATTGGCTTGCATGTAACATAATTGTATGCTAACCATAAAAAAAAAAAACATAATTGCATGCTACTACCTTAAATGTAGTGTTCCGCATAACAGGTGTAAATCAGAAAAACAAAACAGTATTTAAAGTCGAGCAAGAGTTGAACTCTTTCTCTTTAAAACGATATTTGCCTCGCTCGATGGTTACGGTTTGATCGGTAATTCGTTTTTCAAGATGCAACGACTAACTCTTAATATAGCAGCACTTCAAATATTAAGAACCGCGAAATAAAAGAAGGTTTTGAAATGTTGGAACAAAACAAAATGTAAGAAAGAATGTATTTGATTGAGTGAAAAATGAAGGGAAAGAGGTTGCCTTCTATAAATGACGAAAATGGGCCTAGGGGTGATTGGACAGACACATCCTTTCTACGTCATAAGTTTTAGCCATATTTCGCATGATTTCGGCTGACTATGCGCCTATTCGGATAAAAGGTGACACGTTTTTTGCTAACGGGGTGTGTAGCTGACTGTTCGCTGATTGGACTATTCCGTCAGATTTTCAGCCACTGGACACACTCATTCGATCAGATCTTAACACCTATTCACGTTTATTAATTATTTAATTTGTTTGCTTATTAATTTTTCTGACTATTAATTAATTACTTAATTAAATTTTGTCCAAAAAGATTAATATGGTAGGAAAATTCAAGCTCAAGCTCAAGCCCAAGCCCAGGCAAATTGTCCGTGACCCGTGGCCTATGACCCCGGCCTCAGCCCAGGCCCATGCTCAAGCCCGGGTCTAGTCAGGACAAGCGGCAGTGCGCGCGCGTGTGGGCTTGAATTGAAGCATGACTCATCTAAGTCTTCTTCCCTTCAAAAACTTGTGGTACCCCTTGGGGCCCAAACCCCTATCCCAAACAAGCAACAAATAAGGTGCAAAAGTTAGCTCACTTCTTTCCATGTGAGTTGGTGACTTTTCACCTTCCCACCTATATCTTTTTCTTCCATCAATATAACATATCTCAACTAGCTCACTTTATCATTTAATTTCTCATTCATCCCAAATTGGTTTTGAATAATTAAATATATTAGGTTCATCTACACAAAATGCATATTTCATTAAGCTAAAGAAATCCCAATTTCATAAAGAGGAACCAATTAAAATAAATTATTAAATATTGGTGCAACACCAATTTTTCAACATGTAGTGATTCAAGCATGAATCTTCTCAAAAACCCCCATCAAGACGAGCTAGAAATAATTAGGTCATGTTTAATGGTGAGGTGTGCCATCAATTGGGCTAAGATTATCCCGTTTAATGCTCAAACTTATGCACGGTTGTTTGATGTATGCTTCATTGAAGTAAAAAAATGAAACAATGAAGTCTTGTTTGAGTCTCTTAAGATGCCATATACCCCAACCATACCCAAATAGTCAAAGGACGATTCAGCCACATTAAGTTTGGCATTACTTCGCACTCGTGAATGTCCTTTTATAAGGAAAAGAATAGAAAGAACGCAAAGTGCATAGGTATGCTTGGTATGGTCTGGGAGAGCTGAGTTGGTAAGAAAGATATGAGGAGCAGATACATAAATAGGTAAGGAAAGTATTATTAGTATGGAAGTCCACATTATATAAAGCTAAAATATAATGTTTAGGTTTTTGGATAATAAGTAACTATTTGCACTACAAGAAAAATGGGGCTTTTGCAATAGCCCACATGCAACCGCCGAGCGGTCGCCCCTTTAGCGATGACATTGCGACCGTTGGGTGGTCGTTATAAGCTATAGAGACTCCCCAGTGGTCGCCACCCTTTGGTGGGAGAAAATCCTGCCAAAGGGGCCTATGTTGCCACTGTGAGCGGTCACAACAACAGATACTAGGGCGAAGTGTTGCCCTAATATTTGTGTCGCTGTTGCGATCTACGACCACATGGCAGTCGCAAATAAGGGTATTTTCTATAAATACCCCCTCCCTCTTCATTTCCTTCACACCCTCTCCCCCACTTGCGACCGCAGCCGAGCTTTTGCAACCGCCTGACAGTCGCAACTCGGTAATTGTAAGTTTTTCTCCTTTTATCGATTTATGTGTTATATTAAATATTTTAATAATATTTTTATATGTTAAATTATTAGTTTAGCTTATTTAATGTAAAATTATTAGTTTAACGTTTACATGTCTTACATTTAATGTTTTGGTAATATTTTTAAATATTAAATTATTAATTTAGTTTATTTAATGCAAAATTAGTAGTTTAGTTGTTACATATCTTATATTTAATGTTTACATAACTTAGAACTAGGGATCATTAGGAATCTCTAAGAATTAGGAACGACGATGCCTTTAGGGAATTTCTGTAACTTAGAAATGATGTTATTTTTAGGAAGCTCTCTGAATCGTATATCTTTTGGTTGTCAAACACCGACTTTGCCTTTAGGGAATCTCTATCTATAACTTAGTAATAATTATATTTTAGAGAATCTCTATAACATAGCAATGATCTAACTCGGATATTTTTACTTAGCTTGTAGTACGTATAGTCGTCATGTCAGACAATCCTACAGGTCGGCCATTATCGACTACAGCCTCCTTCCCCTCTGAAATGGGGTCGTAGTCGTTGTGGTAGAGGCAGACTGGGACCTCACCACATTATACAGTTTCATAACTTTGGTACTCCAGTAGACGCCGCTAGTGAGCCCCATGCCGATTCTCAACTTCGTGAGCGAGTCGAGCCACCCGTCCAAGCCTAGGCTCGTGGGTCGCATGATGGATCTACTGAGAATACTCTTCTACAACGACACCTTTCATTTGGACACGATGATCAGCCTTCTGCAGCGTTGCGTGCTAGATGCCCCGTACATCGTCTGGATCTAGGCCTAGTGTTCATAGACTACCATCAGATGAGTCCACCGGAGCCGGCCGACTGAGTCTCCAAGAGTAGGACCCTCCATAGGCACGCAGGAGCGTCTAATAGGGGACCCTCTAGGGGTGCTTCGGTACCGCAGGATATGAACGACCGTGAGATTATTACATTGACTCTTCGGGTTCTCTTTCAACGCAGATTCGCGGTTTTGACGGCCATCACAGAGCTCATTAGGTAGTTTATTTTATCTCGCTTATGGGAAAATACCCCAAAAGACTAAATACTCGACGTGGAAGAAATTTACAGTGAAAAGCTATTATATAAGTATTTTATTTAATTTAGTGTATCATATATTATAAGACAAAATATGAATAATCTTAATAACTTAATTATTTTGTAGCGTATATATGGGGTCCGTCAGAGCGATTGAGGTAATGTACATACGACATATGAGGGAGAGGTATCCGATACTAGATGATTAGCCTGAGATAGATCCCGAGTTTTGGGAGAAGGCCAGTGGAGGAGTAAAGAAGGAGAAGGCGAGGGACTTGCCAAGTGAGGCAGCTCCGAGTCATTTGGTATCCAGTTCAAACAACAACCAGACTTGACGCAAGGCTACATCGAAGAGCTAGAGGCGTGGGACGAGGAGTTAACGACGAGCATTGATCATAGAGTTGACATATACTACAGGATATCCCGAGCTTGTATGCGGTCATGGGCTCCATCGTTTTCTACTGATCCGTTCATGGGCTCGACACGGAGATTCAGAGCTACTTATAAGATTATGAGGCCTCCGCGGCCACCCCGTGCGACCCGATATCCATTTGCTTCTAGCTCTTCTGCAGTGTCTGGGTATGCGGTAGAGTACAATTCGGACGATGAGGGCGAGCGTGTGGATAATGATGCCTTGGATGCTACTGATGAGTTTGTTGGAGTTCATGAGGAGTATGACTTGGGTGGTGATGGTGACGATGTCGGTGGGCACATTATGAGTACTTACAGGCTGAGTGATAATTAGGATGACGGTGTGGAGGAGTGATATTTACTACTAGAAGGCTGTTTTAATTTGTACTTAATTTGAACTATTAGTGTCATGCAGTTAATTTCATCTTGAACTACTAGTATAATTGGATCTATTAGTGTAATTTTCATGTTGATCTATTAGTGTAATTAGCATGTTAAACTACTGGTGTAATCAGTCAATTTTTATGCATGTTGATAATGTACTTTTAATTAAATTGTGTTTATTTTCGTATATTGCGTACTTTTACTATTTCTTGTTTCAATTGCACTTGACAACATTGGATGAATAAAATAAATACGTCCCAATTAAGCAATAATTTTAACTGTTACAAATACAATAAATTGGCTATTACACTATATTCTCTTGCTACTCGTACACACTATCATCTGAATCCAAATCCATAGTGCCGCTCTCCTCTTCTTCGATATCAGTTCCATCTTCCTCGTCTGAACCAACACCTTCTATCGCCTCAAACTCACCAGCCCCCAATTGGATATCCATATTAAATGATCTCAGGCCTACAAATAGATTCAACCATTCAAACTCGTTCTCTTGTAACACTTGATCCGGCATCACCGCTTCATCCTCGTTTGAATCACTTAATGATGCCAAATTGATTATGTGTCTGGCCAGAATAGTATACATAGACAACCATCTTTTTTGACATGCGCGGCTTGTCGTAAGGTCTGGGTACGGAGTGTAGTACGCCTGGAACGCTTGATTTGCAAAAACAAACGGCTCGTTGGTGGAGAGGGAACGTCGCTTGTTAATATTAATCATATTGTACGTCTCGTGAACCTCTGTCCTCGTCGGTCAATATCATATCACCTGTAATTTGAATAACACAATGTATAGCGGTCTTCTTCCTCCCTAATGTTCCACTTCTATGATGTCTTTCAAAGTCCTGCAGATCAGCGGCTTCGGATCCTCCCTTGTCCCCCTTCACGTAAATCCTTCTACAATCACTATTCTTTGGCCCAAATGCATATATGTATGGAAACTGGAACCTTAACCGTTCACAATGTATACATCGTACTTCATCACCGAATTGGTGGGACCATCGTTCAATGGTTCTACTCGTGCGTCTCTCACGTAGTGCCCACTGGAATATGTTTACTTGAACCATGCCACGTACTTTGCATTCCTCTTTGTTTGCACCTCTATGGGACTGAGGCCACCACACTCCTCCTCAACAAATAACATGTGAGATATAAAGCAACAAGTTAGTACTCAACAATACATCTAAGTTTTTGCGCATTAATAAAGTAATTGTTACGTATAACGTTGACTCACTCAACCCATACGTCCAGCTCTGGACAATTAATGAGCGTATAAAGTTCAATTTTCTCCCATTCATCGGACGTCAACTACATCTTCTTGTTCGATGAGCCTATGGGCGCCCCTCTCTTGCTAAATATGGAAACCTCATCATCCCACTCCGTGTTATCTAAGGTCTCATTCCTATTGAGGTTGTTATATCTTGTCTAAACAGAGATATCCAGATATTGAGAACACAAATTGGCCAGCTCAGAAAGTAGGTACGAATTGGCTATGCATCCTTCAACCCTCCTTTATTCAACACTTCGTGTACATACCACCGATTAGAAAAAATTGTAAGTTAGAGAAGGAATCAATAAACTAAAATGAAAATTGTTTTTAAAAACTAACAATTGTACCTCTCGAATGGATACATCCATCTATAGTGGACCGGGCGTCCAACTCTAGCCTCGTACGGTAGGTGTATGGCCAAATGCTCCATAAAATCAAAAAAAGGAGGAAATATCCTCTTCAAATTGCACATCGTAACAACAATAGATTCCTCAAGTCGCACCATATTAGTGGTCGAAACCTTTGAAGCGCAAATGGCCCTGAAGAACAAACTAATATCTACTAACGTGCCCCAAATGTCGAGAGGCAAGAAGTCGCAAAAGGAAATAGGGATCAATCTCTGCTTGAAAACGTGACAATCATTACTCTTCATACCGAAAAACCTTCCTTGCTGCTTTTGCACCCATCGTCCCAAGTTAGAGGCGTATCCGTCAGGAAACTAGAGATCGGTCAACCAATCAAACACCTTACTCTTTTGCTCCCTCGTGAGACAATAGGTTGCCTTTAGCATTCTAACGACATTTTCTCTGCCAGTGGGTACTAAAAACAACTCTTTACAGTTAGTCAATATCTCCAAATCTTGCCTAGACTTGATGTTGTCCTTGGTCTTAGCATCGTCCAACAATGTGTTGATGATGTTATCGAAAAAGTTCTTCTCGAAGTGCATGACATCTAGATTGTGATGAATCAAGTTTGTGGACCAGTAAGGTAGTTCCCAAAACATCCTCTTCCGACACCAATTATGTTCCGTTCCAAACCCTAGGATCTTTTTTTAGTTAGGCCAAAAATCCACCAACGATAGTTTATCCACAATTTCCCTCATTTGATCAACTAATTTCCTAGAAATAGGTTCTTCAAGTGCCCCTTGGCCTTTGTAGAAAGACTTTTTATCATCCCTCCACTTATGATGTGCTGGCAAAATCGACGATGACAATCAAAGAAGCACGATTTTCTGTCATTCTTCAACGTAAAGGATTTTGTGTCCCCCATACAATAAGGACACGGTAACTTCCCGTACGTACTCCATTGGGACAACATTCCATATGACGGAAAACCGCTGATCATACACATCAGGGTGGCTCGTAATTGAAAGTTTTCCTTTCAAGAGTTGTCAAACATTTGCAGATCATTACTCAATAAACCATTAAGCTCGTCAATCAGTGGTCTCAGTAATACATCCAAGTTCTTTCCTAGACTCTGTGGATCGAATATGATAAGACTAGAAAATATGAACTCATGCCTCATGCAAAGATCGGGAGGGAGGTTATATGAGGTGATAAACATATGCCAACACGAGTAATTCTTTCTAGATTGTCCAAACGGTGTGAATCCACCCGTACACAAACCTAGTCGTACGTTCCTTGGCTCTGCTGCAAAATCCGAATGCGTCCGGTCAAAGTGTCGCTGTGCCTCGTCTGAAGTTGGGTGAATCATGCGATCAGTTGTCTTGCGACACTTCAAATGACAAGCCATATGCTTTGCAGTGCCTATAGTATAGTACAGCCTCTGAAGACGAGGACCTAGAGGGAAGTACCACAATTTCTTCTTCGCGGCCTTCCATTTCCTACTAGACTCGTATCTATCTTCCTTGCATACTGGGCATGTTTTGTAGTCCTCACTTGTGTGCAACCTGTAGTATAAGAAACACTGATTTGGACACAGGTCGATCCTCTTGCATCATAACCCGGAGCCTGCTTGCATCTTATTCATGCCGGTAACCGTATCAGGTAACATTTTCTAAACCTCTGGGTCCATACCATCTTTAAACAACTTAAAAAACTTTTCAAAAGCGGCATTACTAACTTTGTGCATGGTCTCGTACGTCAACCACTCTGCAACCCACTACATGACAATTTTATCCTTCTTACTATGCATCTTCATGTTTCTCAGACACATCAAGTCGTAGAACGCTCTCGCATCGGGATTGGGATCCTCGTTACGCACCTCTTCCTCAGCAAATCGACCCCCATATGCATCCACGATCATTTCTCTAAACGAATTATCGACGTGAATAAGGATATCGTGAAAATTAGTGGGTGTTGGGGCTGGTGACTCCACTAAATACGATGTAAATGCCTCGGTCGATTCCTCCCCATGCAAAATCTGAATCGACATTGATATGTATGTCCTAACTTATGTAGATGATCACGAACTATGTTTCGATTAAAAAACTTTAAATTGTTGCATATCTTGCACTAGCACCTAATACAGTTTTGTAGATCTAAGAAGCTAGTTTGTTGTGAAGCGTATTCTACGAACAAGCGAACCCCAACATTAAAATTATCTTGCAAATAACCATTGCTATCAAATCTATCGTACATCCAAGATCTATCTGCGTGATAATCCATTATTTATCTAAGTTGTAAAATTAAAAAAAAAGCAAATATTTATAATTAATATTACATAATTATAATTAATATTACTAAACAATTATCAATTTAAAACGAGACAAACATGGTATGTATCATGCATAACGAAAATAACGATGTAAATGATCAACGTACTTGTTGAAGCGTAGTAGAATGTTTCTCAAGAATGTTGTGTCCACTGCGGAACGAATATGAGCGTTGTGTTTACGATAATATCTACTATCAAAAACATAACAAACAAGTTAGCACTCATTACAATAACATATTATAATAAAAAAGAATATATTAGAGCTTCTAAAGAAAAAAAACATGGGTACCTTAAGAATTTGTGAAGACTAGAATGAGTTATGAAAGTGAATGGAGGAGGGTATTTATAAGGGGAGAAACACCATTTGCGATCGCTCGACGGTCGCAAATAGCAACGGCTAGTAGCGTTGGTGACCGCCGGACAATTATTAACAATATTCATTTTACAAATTTACGTATTTCAGATGATAATTAAAGGTGTGTTGTTTGTTTAATTGTTAGTTACAACAATAATATGTACTAATAAGTTAAAAGTAACCAAAATCAAATGTTTCATTGCACAATCAAGCATAATTTATAAGGGACTGTCCATAATGAAACTTCTAACTAATTTTAATGACAATGAACGTAATATGCCTACATACAAGTATCGATAATGCTTTAGATGATCTACTAATTGAATATCATAGTGATACATATACTTACATTTGTAACGTAAAACACAATCACATATGAGGCAAATATAACTACTAGTTATGATTAGTTTAGAACATAAAATATTGTTCAATCATTAATAACTCACTTAATCACATATAATTTGCTATTTTGATAACTTAGTCTACTAATTATATATTGCTTCAATTCACATGTAATAATGAGTTTGTTTGTTAAAAATCACTAACACTCAAGATCGTTCAAAAGAAATTATAAACGAAAAAACTTGAATATTAATTGCAACCGTGAGACAGTTGCAAATGAATGTCTTTTGCAACCGCCAAGTGGTTGCAAATAATATTAAGCTATTTGCGACGCCCAAGCAGTCGTCAATAATATTCATGTTGAGACCGCTAGGCGGTTGCCAGTTCTGGGCAGGGGGTCTATCGCAACCGCTCGGCGGTCGCGAAATGCTCTGAAATTGGCAGAAAATTCAAAGGTTCTGAAAATTTGAATTTTTCGCCACCGCCGGACTGTTGCGAAAGGCTCTCAAATTGGCGGGATTCGGAGAAAAATTAAAATTTTAGAATTTTAAAAAATTTCACTCAAAATTCTATATATATTCACCATTCTTCCACTTAATTTTCAATACAATAAATTATACTCATAAAAAAATACAATACCTTATTTTCTCTTCATTTCTTTTCCTAAATCTTCAAACACTTTCATATCTCAAAAAATAAAAACCACACACCTTTACTTTCTCTTCGTTGCTTTTCCTAAATCTTCAACCACTTTCATATCCCAAAACAAAACCTAACATCTTTACTTGGTTCTTTTTTCTTCATCTCTTTTATTCATATAAAAATTTCTTCATTTCATTTACAACTCTGTACTTTTCTTCTTTTCCTAACAAACACAACACTTTTATAACTTTTCTTTTTTCTCCTCAAAATTTCCTTTGTTTACAACTCTTTTCTTTGTTTACAAAATCTGAATTTCTCCATAAAAAATAATAATATTCTGGTAATTTCTTAATTCTTGAAAATACTATTTGAAATCGTCGTCCGTTTGCAAATACTATGAGTGTTATTTGCAACCGTCCAACGGTTATAAATGACCTCAATGGCATTGGCGACTGTTGGCTGGTCGCGAGTGATGTTTACATCACTTGCGACCTCCTAGCAGTCACAAAGTTTACACGACCAAGGTCATCTGCGACCGTCGAATTGCGATCGCTGTGAGGTCTTTCATGACCGGATGAGCGGCCGCGAAAGACAAATTTTTCTTGTAGTGTTGGTCATTTAAATTATTATTGTGAAGTTCTAGTCCATTCATTTTTTTTAACTTGTGTACTAGCGGTCGCGAAAGAGCCTTTTTTCTTGTAATGTTAGTCATTTAAATTATTATCTTGAAGTTCTAGTCGATTCGTTTTTGTGTACTAGTGATTGATGCTCGCAATAGAAAAAAGTTGTTTTAAAATGCCATATTTTTCTTTGGAAAAAACGGCATACTATGCCCATAGTATTTGCGTTTTTGCGAAGATATACCCAACTTTTTAATTTTTGCAATACTATGGTCCACCTTTGACGTTTGAAAAAAACTATACCTGCACCTATTATCCGACCAAATTTTAAATTTTACAAGGGTAAAATCGGTACTACACTGTTTCCAACGGCTACCTAACAGAAAAAAGGTTGGGTATAACATTGCAAAAACGCAAATAGATTGGGTTTAATAACCAATTCAAGAACAAAACCAAAATATTATTTTGTTAGAGCGTACAATGATCAGCAACCAACTCATGCAAATTATTTGCTCTCTTCAAACACTCATTTTTTTTTCTGATCAACTTCAAACACTCATTTCAAGTTACAAAAGTTACTCAAAATATTTACTTACAGAAAAACCAGGGAGATACATATTAACTTATAGGCTACTATCAGGAATCTACAACGCACAAATGAACACCTCATTATTTTCGTTTTCCATCAGCTTGGCAACTAAGTGAGAACCAATGAATCCAGCTCCACTAGTAATCAAAATTCTCATGTTCGCCTGTCGTTAAAATGCCATTAATACTCTATTGTCACCACCCAATTTGCAAAAATTGACAATACAAAGTGCAGAGACAAAGCAAACTACCGTAAGCCAAAACTTCCATTAATACTTTATTTTCTTTAATGTAGGCCAAAACTTCCATTAATCATCGGACTCCAACAACAACGATTCAGAATGTTGTTACATAGATAGTTTACATAATGTTTCATTTTTTTTTACTCAAAAGTAAACATAATTATAACAAACCAAGTCACACGACAAGGTCTTAGTAACTCAAATGTACCCAAAAATTCATAATCTTGCTGTTAATGACAAACTATAACTCAAACACATAGTTATCATGGGCAGTTAACTAATAAATTCACTCGTAGATCAATGAGTGAGCGTTGCTTCTCCATTCAGCAACTCCTTCCGGGAACTAGAGAGCAATCTCCTTCCATCCACTCTCAACAGCATCACTACCATGAATCACATTCCTGCCAATGTCAATGGCATATATAAGCGCCACAAATATTACCAGTATCAACCACATTCTTGCCCTCCCAAACCATAGCAAAATAGCAACAATGGGGCCAGAGATAATGTACTCAACGAGCCCATTGAAGAAAGGCTTAGCTGATAAGTCAGCATAATGCTTCTCAGCAAAAGCTTGATCGACAGTGATAAACTTCAGACCTTTCAAAGTGAAACCTTTCTTCCCAAATCTCCCAATAATCTCACCAACCATGCCTCTTTGAATACCATCAGGCTTGATCATAATAAAAGCCTATTCCATTTTTTCTTCTTTTATTGTACTGAAAATTAAACTGCAAGTTATTATGAGATTTAGACAGAATGTTCCATTAATCATCAGACTTGATCCAACAATTTTTTTTTTTTTTGTAAGCCAAAACTAAAATTTTTCTATCACAGAGCTTAATATGAATTAGACGATCACAATAATACGAATTAGGATGTTGTAACACAACACGTAAAAATTCGAAAAAACAATACTAATCGACACTCACAAATCTTTAAGCATGCTGATTACGAATTAAATCCAGAATCTGACGCAAATTCAAGCTACGAAAACAAAATCAAAATTTGGGAGTTTAGGGTTTTTTGAAGAATACCGAGGTGATGGAGAAGGAGGTAGTAGGTGGTGTCGCAGAGGTGGCGTTTGCGGTGGTGTCGAGGAGGTGGCGTTCACGGTGGTGTGTGGTGGTGATGCAGCATTGATGGTGATGTGACAGTGGTGGCTCGCGGCAGAATTGCGGAGGTTGCGTGCAGTATACGAAGGTGGTGGCGCACGGCGTAGCTTGACGCCATGGTGGTGGCGTACGACGGAGCTTCATAGTTGCATTTCCTAAGCATTTTTTAAAGAATCTTGACCCATGTGGGATCATCATCGACTACAAGAACACAAAGTTTGAGCGAATTGGAGTGATTTTGGGTAAAATTTGAGCGATTTTGGAGTGATTTTGGAGAGAACGAAATTAGGGTTCGAGTGTTTTCCCAAAATCGAAGCGGGAATAAGAACACCTCACTCTCCAATTCCCTCCTAAATAGCTTCGAGATGAAATGTCCATTTTGCCCTCTTAGTATCCTGAGTGGTGATGTCGTACCAGCAAAAAATAACGTTTCGTCGAAAAATAGGTGCAGGTATAATTTTTCTCAAACGTCAAAGGTGGACCATAGTATTACAAAAATTAAAAGCTTGGGTATATCTTCGCAAAAACGCGAATACTATGGGCATAGTAGGTCGTTTTTTCCTTTTTCTTTCCCTCAAGCTTTCAAAAGCCAAGTTTTATTAGCACTACAACAAAACGCAGCAATTGCATGGAAAAAATTCCATGCAATTGGGTACATTTTCCATGCAATTGATCAATTGCATGGAAAAAATCCAATGCGAAAATCCCATGCAATTGGTGTCCCGGCAAGAGAATTGCATCGGAAAATTCTGATGCAATAGGTGGCTGCATGGAAATTTTTCTATGCAGAGATGCATAGAAATTTTCGGATGCAAAGCTGTCCTGCAGCGAAAAAATCCCATGCAACAAAAGCCTGCATCGGAAATTTTCGCTGCATAACCCGAGAGCGGAGGTGCAACGTGGCGGTACGAGGGAGGTTCGGTAAAAAGGTTTGCATCCGAAATTTCGGATGCAAAGATTTATTAAATCTTTGCATCGGAAATTTCGGATGCAAAGTGTAAAGGTTCGGTTTTGCATCCGAAATTTCGGATGCAAAGTATAAAGGTTCTGTTTTGCATCCGAAATCTCGGATGCAAAGATTTATTTAAATCTTTGCATCCGAAATTTCGGATGCAAAGTATACGAAATTTTTTTAAAAAAAAAGTGGCGGAAATTTATCCGCCACTTTTTAAATATTTTGTTTTAATTAATATAAAAAATTATTTTAAGTACATTCTTTTAAATTTTAAAGTAATATCTATACATAGTTACTTTAAAATTTTCGTATACTTAATATTTTAAAAACAAAAAATTTAATACTTGTATTATTAATAAAAATTTGTTATGAAAACTTGTATTAATATTTATATTTTTTATTTTTCGTATATATACTTATATTTATATTTATATTTATTTTTGTCGTATGTCTATTTCTATTTATTATTACTGTATATATATATTTATTATAAATTTAGAGAAAGAAGAAGTAGAGAGAGAAAGAAGAGAAAATGGGATGAATGAGAAGTAGAGAGAACGAATAGAGAATTGGATGAATGAGAAGTGAATGATAAGTGGAGTATTTATAGGGGAAGGTTGCAAATTAGCATCCGAAAATTCGGATGCAAGGATACTATTTGCATGGGAATTTTCCCATGCAAAGGATACTGCATCGAAAAATTCCTATGCGACAGATAATGCATGGGAATATTCCCATGCAGCATCTATTGCATAGGAAATTTCCCATGCCAATACATATTTGCATGGGAAAATTCCCATGCAAAGGATACTGCATGGGAATATTCCTATGCAGCATCTATTGCATAGGAAATTTCCCATGCAAATACATATTGCTTGGCTGCGTGAATTATTACTATTTATAAAAAGACCCATACTTATTAAATTTATATTTACATTTTCGACCCCAAAAGTATTTTAAACATTGTTCGTTCCGTATTTTTGACAAATTTTAAATGTACATATTCCTCATAAGTTTTATTAAAATAGTGGTTAAAAAAAAATGGAGGTTTGATGTCGTTTTCTATCTTTTGCATAATTAGATATTCTACCCCAAATATTTTTTAAACGTCTTTCCATACTCCGATTTTGACAAAATTTTGAAGAACACTTATATTTTTAATAACATAGCATATGGTAAAAAAAAATCGACGAGCGGACTTGATTGACACTCTCTACATGTGAAAATACAATTTTAGTATGATAGAGTATACTTATATAGGGTTTAGGGTTTAGGGTTTAGGGTTTAGGGTTTAGGGTTTAGAGTTGAAGATCATATAGTGTTATATTGTTTATTTGCGTCTTTCATTACTCCGTTTTTTACGATATTTGAAAGAACACTCCTACATATGGTATAAAAGATGTTGGTGGAAGAAAAAGTGGATTTCGAGTTGTTTTGCAACTTTTTACTAATTACATGTTCACCCCGAAATGTTTCTTTGTGTCTTTCGTTACTCCATTTTTTACGATATTTGAAAGAACACTCCTACTTATGGTTTAAAAGATGTTGGTGGAAGAAAAAGTTAAATTTGAGTTGTTTTCCAACTTTTGAATAATTACATTTACAACCCGAAATGTTTATTTGCGTCTTTCGTTATTCCATTTTTTACTATATTTTAAAGAACACTCCTACTTATGGTTTAGAAGACGTTGGTGGTAGAAAAAGTTAAATTTGAGTTGTTTTGCAACTTTTGAATAATTACATTTACAACCCGAAATGTTTATTTGCGTCTTTCGTTATTCCGTTTTTTACTATATTTTAAAGAACACTCCTACTTATGGTTTAGAAGACGTTGGTGGTAGAAAAAGTTAAATTTGAGTTGTTTTACAACTTTTGAATAATTACATTTACAACTCGAAATGTTTTTTTGTATTTTTTGGCATGGAAATATTTCCATGCAATTGCTATAATTTCCATGCGATTGCTTAATGCATGGGAATATTACCATGTTGTGCTCTCTTGCATGGGAATTTTTCGATGCAATTGCTATAATTTCCATGCAATTGTTCTATGCATGGAAAATTTTCCATGCCAATATCTCTTGCATCGCAATATTGGGATTCATAGTCAATCTTTGCATGGGATTTTTTTTATGCAATTGCTATAATTTCCATGCAATTGTTCTATGCATGGAAATTTTTCCATGCAATTGTTCTATGCATGGAAAGTTTTCCATGCCAATATCTCTTGCATCGCAATTTTGGGATTCATCACCTATCAATGCATAGAAATTTTCCCATGCAAGTAATTATGCATTGAAAAAGTCCCATGCAAAGATGAACTCTACCCCATTGCTCACTCTATTTAAGCACTGACGTCCATCCATTTGAATCACTCAACAATTCCTCTTCAATCTCTCAATACTTTTTTGAATCTCTCACAAATATAATAAATTTTCTCCTCCGTATGCTCCCTGAAGCTCAATTAAGCTAGCCTACGTTTGAAGGTTTGTTCATCATTTTTTGTACCTTAGTCAATTATGCATTAATTAAATATTTATGTTTTAATAAATAATTGTTTATTAATTTCGTTTAACGTTATTTTTTCAGTAAATATAACGAAGGATGAGTAATTGGTGGTCTGATCGACGTTGGATGTACGAGAGGCTAGACGAAAACGAACACTTGAATTATCATTTTGAGGTTGGTGTGTCGAACTTTCTCGATTACGCATTCTCGCATAGTAGTAATTTGAATCGTGGTCGAGCTCGTTGCCCATGTAGAAAATGCACCAACGCCAAATATTTAAATAGGAATACTATTCATATGCACTTGTGTAAGTGGGGGTTCGTACCACACTATATGATATGGGCTTATCACGGTGAGTTAGGTGACACCTCGGGGGGTAATATACACTCAAACGTTGAAATAGGGTCATCATCACATAGTCATGGGGGTCAAGGAGATGACCTAGTGAGGAATATGGTCGATGACGCATTTGGTGGTCAATTTCTTAACGTCACTTCTAATATGGCAAGTGCAATCGAGGAGCCCAATAGTGTGGCAAAAGCTTTTTTTAAAATGCTAAGTGATGCAGAAGAACCTGTATTCATAGGGAGCCCGACCACTGTACTAAGATGGGTTTCTCAGTTTATGTCGAACAAGGTATCACAAAAGCTTAGTAATGTATCTTGTAACAACACAATAAAAATAATTCACAACTTGCTCCCTCATGAATATCGGGATAAAGTACCTGAATCTGTTTACCAAATGAAAAAACTTATGAAAAGTTTGGGTCTAGGTGCAAAAACTTATGATGCGTGCATAAATAACTGTTTCTTGTTCTACGGGGAGTTCGAGTCCATCGAACATACGGCGTGTCCCGTTTGTGAGGAACCTCGTTTCAAACCCTTTCGAAATCCAAGAAATAGATACAAACCAATCACTCGTAAGAAGTTGTGGTACTTTCCGCTAACTCCCAGACTCCAACGGTTGTACATGTCTCGATCAATTGCTAAGCACATGACGTGGCATACCAATTGTCGTGAGAATAGGGATCACATGATACATCCGGCATCCGGCCATGCTTGGAAATACTTTGATAATCATCATCCTGATTTTGCCGCTGAGGATAGAAATGTAAGGCTAGGATTGTGCATCGATGGATTCGCCCCTTTCGGCAGCTCTTCGGGTCCTTATTCTTGTTGGCCTGTCTTTGTAACACCATACAATCTCCCACCAGATATGTGCATGAGACAAGAGTACATATTTTTAAGCCTTATCATTCCTGGCTCTAATAGCCCTGGGAAGAACCTAGATGTTTTCCTGCGTCCCTTGATTGATGAGCTAGTCTCTTTGTGGCAAGTCGGCGTACAGACGTGGGATAGCTGTAGACAACAAAATTTTAAGTTACACACTGCTGTTATGTGGACTATTAGTGATTTCCCAGCGTATGGGATGTTGTCTGGATGGAGTACGCACGGAAAGCTGTCGTGTCCTTATTGTATGGAGTACACGAAAGCATTCTAGCTTAAGAAGGGTAGGAAGACAAGCTTCTTCGATTGTCATCGCAGATTCCTTCCGTTAGATCACGAATTGAGGAAGAATGATACCGATTTCTACAAGGACCACGTAGAGACTGACCCACCTTTGCGTAGGAGGACAGGGGCGGAAATGAAACGTCATGTTGATCGCCTCCCTAATGTCGGTTTCGAAGAAGGAAGGGGGACCATCCAATGGGCTGGAACGAAGCACAACTGGTGTCGTAGGAGTATATTTTGGGAGCTCCCTTACTGGTCAACAAACTTGATACGTCATAACCTTGACGTGATGCATTGCGAGAAGAACTTCTTCGACAACATCAAGAATACTGTCATGGATGACCCGGAAAAGACAAAGGACAACATGAATGCGCGTCTGGATTTGCGAGAGTATACCAACCGAAGTGAATTGTTTTTAGTGGAGGGATCGGATGGACGCACTCATAAACCTCATGCAATATATTGTCTAACAAAGGATCAGAAGAGGCAAGTGTGCGAATGGTTGTGCAGTTTGAAGTTTCCCGACGGTTATGCTTCTGATATTGGCCGATGTGTTCAGATGCATAATCTAAAAGTGACCGGAATGAAAAGTCATGACTGTCATGTCTTTATGCAGAGACTAATTCCTATTGCTTTCAGAGACTTCTTACCAGATGATGTATGGGGTGCGTTAGTAGAGGTCAACAACTTTTTTAGGGCATTGTGCGCAACTACCATTCGCAAAACTGATATGGCTCGCCTAGAGGTTGCAATTGTTGAAACAATGTGTAAACTGGAGCTGATATTTCCACCAGCATTTTTTGACTCCATGGAGCATCTAGCTAATCATCTTCCATGGGAAGCAAAAATGGGAGGACCGATGCACTATCGATCGATGTATCCCTTCGAGAGGTATTCAACAACTGAATTTACAGTTATTTACATTGATTCACTATATCGTTCATATCTAATTTTTGGTTTATATTTTCAGGCGTATGTTCGATTTGAAGGGTAGTGTCGGTAACAAGGCGAAGATCGAGGGATCTATTGCTGAAGCGTACCTGACGTTCGAGATGACCAATTTCTGCGATCATTATTTTGAGCATGATTTCGATACACGTCTGGTCCGACTGGGTAGAAACGAGACAAGAGTTGATCCTAATGATTCTCAACGACTATCCGTCTTTCGAAAGGTCGGTTCGCCAGTAGGACAAGCGTCTCGTATACGGCGGTTAAGCGCCGTCGAGCTCAAGGCTGCCGAGTTGTATATCTTTTTAAATTGCCCGGAGGTTGAACCCTGGATACGGTTAGTGATAAATAATATATAAATATTTATTAAGTCCTCGTACTAAAATAAATACATTAATTATTTTTCAAATTGTGTTATATCAGTGTTTTCGATGAGGAGATGTGTGTTGGGTTAGTCGATGATGCAATCCATCAAAGACGGAACGATCAATTTGTACGATGGTTCAAAGACATGGTATTCACCAATCGTCGCGAGTATGATCCGCGTTTGCTAAACCTAGCACTTGGACCAAAGAATCAGGTGATTAGTTGGGAAAATGGCTATGTGGTAAACGGTCTTCGTTTTCACACAGATGGATACGCCGTTGGGAAAAAGACGACGAACAGTGGGGTATGCGTGAAGTGGTGCAGTGACGAGCAGGAAGACACATATTTTTACGGGACTTTGACCGAAGTCCTAGAGCTAGAATACCAAGACCGAGAATCTATCTTCCTTTTCAAATGCATATGGTATGATACCAGCTCTCATGGTTTGCGAGTCCACCCGTCATACCGTTTGATCGAGCTTGATCCAACGCGTCGTCTCCCGTCTGGGGAGATCGAACCATTCATTCTAGCAAGCCAAGCGCAACAAGTGTACTATACGCCATATGCATGTCAAAAGAACAGACAAAGAAGGGGATGGTGGGTAGTGATTCACACTCCAGCGAGACACGTGGTTGACATGAGTTCTATGACTAATAAAGTGACAGAAGCTCCAGGAGTTCAAGGTCTACCTGAAACGGTATTCCAAGAAGAAAATGTTCTTGTGTCCGGATTGTTCGTTGACTTTACATCATTTAACTTGACAGAGTTATCAGTGGATGGCCAATCTATACCAGTGACAATTGAGGAGGAACCCGTGGCAGTGAGCAGTGGCGAGGATGATGATGACGATGAGGTTGACGAGGATGATGACGAGGAGGGGGATGATGAGGAGGGAGAAGAGGAGATGGTCGAAGATAATGACAGTAGCGACCCGGATTATGTTTAGTTCTAATATGTACTTGTATTTCAATTTTCAACTTCTCATGTATGGTTTCATTGTATTGTTCGACTATGTCTTAATTTTGTGATTTGTTTTATTTTTTTATTTAATAACAACTTAAAAATGAAACTTAGGAAAAGTAAAAATAAGGACACCACGACAAATAACAATAGACCCAATAACAAGAGTCCCAATAACAAGAGTGCCAATATAAATAACATATTTGGAATAAAAATTACAATAACAAACATAACACATAAGATCCACAATATCTAATCGGCATGAGGTGGGATACTAGGCTGGGGGTTAGAAGGCTGAAACTCGTTATTAAGCTCATCTACAAAGTTTTGAAATTCAGCTACTGATTCTGGATCCAAAATGCCAAACTCCCCATCAAGCTGCTGCTGCGTCGGCTGCTGTAATGCTGCATCCCCCCGACCCTGAGACCTCGGCCTACCCACATCCTGATACTGCACATCTCCTCGAACCTGAGACCGCGGTCTACGCACCTCCGGATACTGCACCTCCCCTCGCTCATGAGTCCTCGGCCTACTCATCTCATGGTACATCGCATCCCCTCGACCCTGGTGTGGTCGCTGATATGTCGTACGATGGGGCGGGTGCTGGTGAGACGACTCATGGTGTGTCCGCTGATATGTCGTATGCTCAGGCTCCCGCTCTCGACGAAGGATATGTGACGTGTCTGGGTAGTACATACCGCCCTCAGGGTATGGGTGGTAGTCATCACGATGCGGCGAGAAGGATCTCGAGCGATGTGTATACTGTGTACTAGCCTGAGGAGGTGGATGCGTACGCCGTGGGGTCAGAGAAGTGTGAGTCTGCGAACGCTGGGTAGGACTCCCTCGCCAAGCGGGCTGCGGCGGATGGTGGCGCTGTGTAGGCGAACTACTATGCATAACTACAGGAGAGCGAGTGACCGGTCTATCATTACCAGGAAAGGGATCGTCTAGGCCCTCGGGTGGCGGTGGTCTATCCGGGTACGGCAAATCTAGGGGCTCCTGTCCGTTTTGCCTCGACATGTTTCTCAGACTATCCGTGAGTAGCTTGTTGTGCTCCCACTGTCGTAACGACCACTCGTACTGTTGCCTCAGCCCCGACTGATACGCCGCATAGGCTCGACGCTGCTCATCCCTCATCGCTGCATAACGTGCGATGTGCGCTGCTTCTCTATCCGCATAAGCACGAGCACTACTAGAGGCATCACCTCTGAAATGCGAATGGGTTTGTACCCCCATAACCGGACCAACTGCTGTGGTAGAAAATGTTTTAATCTGATTTTTCTTCATTGGTTGAGCCTTGAACCAGGTGTCGAAGTCCCATGGAGGCCATTTGCTCCTGTCTGGCCCATGTTTCCTCTGGAGCTCTTGCAGATATTTAAGCTGCAAAAAAAAAATGACAAATTCCAAAAATTCAATAAGTAAACTGTGGAATTTATAACTCTTAAATTATATTCATAGTAATAATAGATTATTTACCCAAGCCTGGTGAGCTTCATCTGATACCCACTCTTTCGTTATAACTCCTTCGCTATCTTTTGTTTCTTTCACTCGGCCAAGCTTGTATATCTTCGCTATCGGCAATTCTTTAATCGTAACACCCTCATCTTCAGCCTGATTCACAAAACAATTAAAAAATTAATACTAAAAATTTTAATACCACACCCTAATATGTATTTTAAGAACCAATTACCAAAAAAAAATATACCACTTTTTCGGCCATTTCTTGGCCCGAATGCCTCCCAACAAACCAGTTCCTCAATGGCGCCTTCTTCCTGTTGATCTTGGCTTTTTCGCTCCTATTCTTGTGTGCAGGCCCATCCCAATAATCATAGAAATCTTGCTCATGATTTTCTGGAATCCATATATCATGTCTATTACGATCTTCGCCGTTGTCCCTTATCGCCAACATTATTCTCTTCAGTGAGTTCAAGCATTCGCTATAACGATTGTTGCCAATTGTCTTCCAAACATTCCTAACTTTATACTCGTCGGCTTCATCCCACTGATATTGGCTCTGCGAATTTAAAATAATATAAATAATTAAAAACAAAAACATATGAAAAATAAACAACAATAAATGAAAAAAATATGTATTTTAATTAACTATTTTTAATATCTAATAAAAATTTCATTAAAAAAACTTACTTCAAATTCATTCCATGCGCTTTTCCTATAAGGTTCAGGAAAATCCTTGAATCGAAACCACGGGCCCTGACACAACTTCTTCAAAGTAGCAGAAATCGACGCACTAATGGCCGATTGGTCCCTCAACGCTCCAGTATATGGACAAAATGTGATCCACTGCCTATGATCGCGGTCACTTGGTATAAGTGCCCCTCTGCCCTGCCCTCGAAGATTTCTCGGCTCATCGTCATCGGGGGAATGTGATGGTCCTACATTGGCAGGCCCTCGTTCCGATGTCGGCATGTCTGAAGCAATAGACGATGTCGGCATGTCGGAACCTAAGGCATGCGGCGACTCGGTGGTGGCAGTGCTGATCGGTGGAAGAGGCTCTATCTCGAAGCCAGCAATAAACCCATACGGGTCATAGTGCGTAGGGTGAACCGGCATATCATCATCATCATCATCAAGTGGGTTAAACGGGTGGACCGGGGGTCTACGTGGCTGCTGACTAGTAGATGCAGGTTCCTTCCCCGGACGCCTCCCCCTACGGGCTCCTCCACCCCTAGATGATCCCCGACCTCTATCTGCCATCTAAATTATCCGACAAAAATATCAATATAATCCTCCTTAAACTTTAGTAAATTGCATATTTGCAAACAAGCCCAAACCTTCTTATTCCTAAAATATACTCTATTAAATACATTCAACACAAAAAAAACCCCAAAAACTTCGAATTAATAATCTAATTCCTAATTTTGTTTCAACAAATATTTTCTAAATTACAACAACCAAATACTCTACATATTTGCAAACAAGCCCAAACCTTCTAATTAATTACCTTATTCCTAAAATATACTCTATTAAATACATTCAACACCACAAAAATTTTAAACTTCAACTCATTCCCCAAAAAACCCCAAAAATTTCGAATTAATAATCTAATTCCTAATTTTGTTTCAACAAATATTTTCTAAATTACAAAGTAACCTCTAAAGTTCAATAACCAAATACTCTACATATTTGCAAACAAGCCCAAACCTTCTAATTAATTACCTTATTCCTAAAATATACTCTATTAAATACATTCAACACCACAAAAATTTTAAACTTCAACTCATTCCCCAAAAAACCCCAAAAACTTCGAATTAATAATCTAATTCCTAATTTTGTTTCAACAAATATTTTCTAAATTACAAAGTAACCTCTAAAGTTCAATAACCAAATACTCTACATATTTGCAAACAAGCCCAAACCTTCTAATTAATTACCACACAAATTTTAAACTTCAAATTGAGACTATAACTTTCTAAAAACTACATTATCTACCCTCAAGTTTTGTTAACTACAAGTTATACCCCTAACCTTTTGTTAAACTACAAATTAAGCCCTAAATTCGCAATTTATTAAACAATTAAGCCCTAAAATTGCAATTATGCCCTAAAATCCCAATTACGCACAAAAATTGAAATTAAACCCTAAAATGGCAATTAATTAAACAATTAAGCCCTAATTATATTAAAATCGCAATTAAGTACAAAACTATTTTAACATTACACATAACAACACAATAATCATATTCACATTAACAAATAACAACAAAAATCAAAATTATAATAACAATTTTAAAATTG
Source organism: Linaria vulgaris (assembly GCA_948329865.1). Classification (NCBI taxonomy): domain Eukaryota; kingdom Viridiplantae; phylum Streptophyta; class Magnoliopsida; order Lamiales; family Plantaginaceae; genus Linaria; species Linaria vulgaris. Next base: position 41,863,646 of record OX415249.1, read on the forward strand.
CAAAAATATAAATAATGGATGAAAAATAGTATAAGTTGCGTCAAATTGATCCTTGAGAAGAATAGAATTGCTTACCGGTATTTTTGGGTAATTTTCGGCGACGGTGGCGGTCAACGGTGGTCCACGGTGGTGCGGCGCTGTGTGTGTATGTGTGTGTGGGGGGTGTTGCGCGACGGGCTGTGTTTTAATATTTTTGCATCGGTTTTATCCGATGCAAAAATAGTTTAATACTTTCTTTTATTTTTTTTTTATTTTTTTTTAATGCTGCATCGGATTTTATCCGATGCAGAGATATTTTATATCTTTGCATCGGATAAAATCCGATGCAGGGTCCCCTGCATCCGAATTTTCGGATGCAGGGTCAGTTGCATCCGAAATTTCGGATGCAGCCTACGTGGCTGCATCCGAATCATCGGATGCAAAGGCTAAATTCGGATGCAGCCTTTCCGAGCCTAACTTTGCATCCGATTTTTCGGATGCAAAGCCTGCTGTCGCATCCGAATATTGCGATGCAATATAATTGCATCGCAATTTTTCGATTCAAACTATCTTGCATCCAAAAATAAAAATTCGGATGCAAGATTTTCTATGCTATTGCTATGATTTGTTGTAGTGTAGGTGGCCTGGGTTCATGATGATTGATGAAGAATCATAATCATTATTACCATTTTAACAAAAAAGATAGTATAGATTGTATAAAATTACCTTAACAAGTAACTTTCAACCTTAACATCACGAGATATGAATTGAGATCAGCCTAATAGGTATAACATACCAAGGCATGATTGTAATTACCTTATGACGTCCTAGTATTTTGACGAAAGTCTTAACTTTCATTGGGTGAATATCGTTTCTTATTTGATGAGTGGTAGAATTATTTAAAGGGATACTTTAAATATTATCATACGACCAATATTAATAAGATTCAAATTTACAACAACGAAATTCGAAGGGTCTGTTAAGATACATAGGGGATGTATGAAAATGGAGCTTGGCCAAGAATGTAATCCATCAGAATATTTAAGATATTGTCCAATCAAGAAGAATATGTTGATTTTCTATGTTGCACCGACACTTCAACACATTAATGGTGTCCGTATGACACGTATTCGACACTCGTCCGACACTCTTCTGACACATGTCTTCTATGCAAATAAATAAAAATTAATTCTGACACTTCAACATTTCTCCGACACTTGTACAACACTTGAAAGGTCGACCTTCAGCGTATTAAGACATGTTCGAGAGAAATTATAAAACTAATTTATAGAAAAAGAATATAAATCAATAATATAATCAAAAGATAGAAAAGTTAAAAGAAAAATTTGTAAAACTTAAATAACTAAGTAAAAGACATAATAAAAAATTAGTTTCAATTAGTGCATTATTTAAGTTGAGTAGTATTTTAGTATTTTATGTTCTTGAGTATTTTGTAACAGTTGTTTGTTATGCATTTGGTTTGTATTCGTGCTTGAAACTAGTACTTGAATTTAAATGTATGCTTCGTTTTGGTTAATATGCAGTGAATATGGTAAGTGGCAATTTTATTTGAATTTAATAAAGTTATAATTTTTTAATTGAATTTAAATATATTAATTTTATATGTTTTAGTGATATTTAATATATTCTAATATTAAAACACCATCGTATCAGGCCGTGTCGATTTAAAAAAAAACAATTGTGTCGGCGTGTCCGTGTCTCACCGTGTTACTGTCCTGCATCATACACTACAAGATTTGGGAGTTTTTGCGACCCCCCGGTGACCGCCGAGCGGTCCTCGGACTTTCGGCGACCGTCGGAGCAACGGGGACCGCCTATCGATCACCACAAGATTTGGGGGGTTTTCGCGACCCCCTCACATGGTGACCGCCCGGCAGTCACTGGACTATTAGCGACCGCTCGAAGCAACGGGGACCGCCCAATGGTCTCCATCCCACTAAGGACACCGATGGGCGGTCCCCGACCCAATGACGGGAATTAAGGACCGTTCGACGGTCCCTAATACTTGTTTTAGAGATCGCCTAGCAGTCCCTAAAAGGGGTTTTAGAGACCGCAAGGTGGTCCCTAATAATATTCATACCTCTTTTTTTAAGGAACAATTAAGGTGCCGCATTGTTTGTTTAGTTGATTATTATCCTAATAATAGTTAAGAGAATAGAATAACAAGGTTTCATGCAAATTCAAACAACATATAATGATTAGGTGTACGTATAACGCATAATAGGTTCAACGTTAATAACTCTCTCAATCTCGTTCAATCTACTATTAAATAACTAAATTAATAGTTTTATAATCATTTGTTACTTCAATTGACATGTTATAATTAAGTTTGTTACTAAAAAACGCAAACACATAGAGATCGTTCCATAAAATTAAAAAAATAGGTATGAATATTATTAGGAACCGTCTGGCGGTCCCTAAAACCACTTTTAGGGACTGCTAGGCGGTCTCTAAAACAAGTATTATGGACCGTCGAGCGGTCCCTAATAATATTCATACCTCATTTTTTGATTTTATGTAACGATTAAGGTGCCACGTTGTTTGTTTAGTTGATAATTATCCTAATAATAGTTAAGAGAACAAAATTTCAAGATTTCATGCAAATTCAAACAACATATGATGATTAGGTAAACCTATAACGTATAATGGGGTCAACATTAATAACTCTCTTAATCTCGTTCAATCTACTGTTAAATAACTAAATTAATAGTTTTATAAGCATTTGTTACTTCAATTGACATTTATAATGAGGTTTGTTGCTAAAAATCACAAACACATGGAGATAGTTTCATAAAATCAAAAAAAAAAGAGGTATGAATATTATTAGGAACCGCCCGATTGTCCTTAAAACTATTTTTAGAGACCGCTAAGTATCGGCGGTCCCTAATAATATTCATACTTTATTTTTTTTGTTTTTATGGAATGATTAAGGTGTCGCGTTGTTTGTTTAGTTGATTATTATCCTAATAATAGTTAAGAGAACAAAATTACAATATTTCATACAAATTCAAACAACATATGATGATTAGTTGTACGTATAACGTATAATAAGTTCAACGTTAGTAACTCTTTCAATCTCATTCAATCTACTATTAAATAACTAAATTAATAGTTTTATAATTATTTGTTATTTAATTTCAAATGACATGTTATAATGAGGGTTGTTGCTAAAAATCACAAACACATGGAGATCGTTCCATAAAATCAAAAAGAGAAGTATGAATATTATTAGGGACCGTCTGGCGATCCCTAAAACTACTTTTAGGAACTGTCAGGCGGTCACCAAGTATCATTAGGGACCGTCCGACGGCCCCTAAAGGCACGGAAATAGGCGGGATTGGGTAAGAAATTTGAAATTTCTAAAAATTCAAAATTTTCACCCTCAATACTATATGTACCCACCACTCTCTCATCTAATTTTTCAACATTTCTCAAAAAAACCCAACTCCTTTCTCTTCTCCTTTTTCTCTTCCTAAATCCAAAACATAAAAATTATCCATCAAAAACTTTCATTTATTCTTTTTGTTTTTCAAATATAAAACAAACACTCTTCTCTTTTTTTTTCTTCAAATTCCAAAACACAACCTTTCTTTTCTTTTCTTTTCTTTTAACAAATGCCAAGAAAACACCCAACAATATGTTCTTCATTTCTTTTTTTTCTTCTATTTTCATTGTTTTGGTTTATTTTTTAACTGTCATTTAATTTTACTTTTATTTCCTTATTTTCTTTGTCTTACTTTTTTAACTTTCATTTCATTTTACTTTTCTATCATTTCTTTTTCTTTATGTTTGTTCCTGTAAATATTTGTTGCCCATATTTATACGTAGTTTATACAAAAAATCCAATAATATTCTGGTAATTTACCGGAATATTGTTGGGTTTTTTTTTCTATTATAGTAAATGTAATAAAGATTATCAATTATCATATGTATCATTATATGTATGTATATGCATATTATATTAGATAAATTTCTATTAAAGCTATGCATACGTTTTAACTGAGGCGCAAGTGTAAATTTTGCTCCAAAATGAATATAAGAAATGTTCTGGTTTCAATTGAAATTGAAATATGAAGAAATTAAAACATATGGGCCCCTAGGAATTAGCTAGTGATCAGAAAAAGAATTAGCTAATGTTGTGGATTAAAAAAATAAACTAGGGTTTTTAAGAAGCAAATATTTAACTATCTCTATGTATTTATCTAATTAAATCTTAATGTATTATGCCTATTAATTACACCATCTTTATTTGTTGGTTATTAATTATGTACCTTGTATATATACACAATTCTCAGAAAAGTAGATGTACTACATTTTCATATATAATTATAATGAGTTGTTCATGCGGGCCCGTCATCTTTTTAATTCTTAAGCAAATGTGCGCCAGCCCTACTCATAAAAATAAAAACATAATTTGAGCATTTAAAGCGGTGCTCAAAAGTGGCCATTGAAGTTTAACGCGAGAGTTTGCTAGTTCTTCACTAATGTTACAAGTCACGCACGTCGACCCCAGTATAAATAATTAAATATTTAAAATGTAGTATTAATTAGTTCGCATTTGATCATGTCTGCGTTTTCCAAGTTCTTCAGCTTTGTCAAAAGCCTACCTGAAGTTAATTTAATTGTGAAATAATTGAAAGCTACTACATATTTTCTTCTTTTTCTTTTTTAATAATCAGATGCTACTACATACATCAAGTCATACATCAGAAGTTATTATCATGAATGCGTGTACCATCATTTGGGAAAACATATTTCAATCAACCAAAAATATACATTATTTTCTTGTTAAAAAAGGGGAGAAAAAAATACTATAAATCTTTTTATATACTATTTCTACGTACAATTTAGCACAACATGCAGCCTATCTAGCCATTCGCTCATTCATAGCTCCAAAATACAGTATAACGTAACAACATATAAAAGCTACTTAGCAAGCTTAATTTTTTTATCACAACACTAGAACATCTTGATAAAATTAACGACCGAGAGACTATTAGTAGTATGTTGTTGATCTCCATTGCAAACTTAATGTAGCCGTTCGAAGTCCTAGGCCAGGTAAGTTAGTAACGCCAGTGCATGTTCATTCAATTCATTCTCCTTTTTATGATCCTAAAAAGACAATTGAGGATTCTGTGAAAACGCACCTCAAATATCTAAAAGAAAACTCATGAATTTCTCATCTTACAGATATCGAGTCTCCACCCGACTCGATAGGATATTGGTTTTCTTGCATCGTCGGAGGTTGGACACAAGTAAGTCCGAGTCATTTGATATTCACCCACGAGCTAAGTAAATAATGACAAATCACACGTGATTCACCACAAACTACCACCACGATTCATGTACAGATATTAGAAGTGTGTTGCTTTCCAACATCTAATAACGGAAGAAAACCGCTAGCTATAAACTCCTGAGACAGGTGGCGACTCAACATGTAACGGATGAGAAATGGCGTTTTATTGTAGATATTGAGGTGCATTTAAATTTACGAAATCATCAATTGTGTTTTTAGAATCATGAAAAGGTGAATGACTTAAATGAAAATGCAGTAGCTTAATTACTAGCTTACCTCGCCTAGGACTTCCAACGCCCACAATCCTCAAGGAAGAAATATGGACCAAGATGATGACCACTAATATTGAGAAAATGAGTTTGCTTAATCATGCAAAAATTATAGCTAAGTTTGCAATGGAGATTAATTAACAAAGTACTACAGAATCTCAATCTTTAAATTTCATCAAGATGATGCTGTGTTGTAAAAAATGAAGCATTTTGAGTTGCTATTTATACAAGGTTGCTGAGCTATATTTTGAAGCTGCGAGTAATGCATGATCGAATAGCCAAATTGTATGTTGAATTAAGTTTGTTAAAGTAGTTATAAAGATAGTACAGTTTATGTTGACCATGAAACTTTGGATCTTCACAGATGTACGATTTACCTTTCATCGTTAGTATTCAGTTTGTCACATCAAATTTATGATACTTCTTGGCTATTACTTTTTTTTTTGTTTGTTGCAATCCTGCAAATTTTAAGATATTGATTACGAAACCGAACGATTATCTAGTTCTAGTAGCTGTTAATTTATTTATTATATTCTTTATTGATCTATGAATCAATGCAACCCCAAGATTGCAACCCTCTACATAGTCATGTCCATTCACCGTTGATGGGCGGTTATGGAGTCTTTGACTATATATATTCCATTTGGTCCCCATAATTCATTCAACGCTTTCATTAAGTAATTAATATATCCCATACACAATTAATTGAGAGAGAGTAACGAATAAGAATTTGGAAGACCAAAAGGAACGGAACTCGCAACTATGTGAACGTCGCAAAGCTTCGCTTACGTTTAACAATGGCAGGAGGTACGCCGATCTTTCGCTTCCGCATTTATGTGATTATATATATGAACATGATCACATAAGAACTCTTACAGTTGGCATCAGAGCTTGTATATTTGCCTCTGCCTTGTTTTTCAAATTTTTTGATAAGTTACGTTCATGAATTTTTGATAGTTTTTCGATTCTATGGTTAAAACTTGTTTTTTATGTTAGAAATCATCCGAAAATTCGATTTCTAGTAATTATGTAATTTAAAATGCTGATTTTGATGCGAAAATGAGGGAGAACGAGCCGCGTCTTGAAATGGGTCGTACCAGGTTGGTTTTGACCCGGCTAGAGGTTGAAGATGATAAAAAAAAAACCTGCTTCAACTAACTGGGAATTGAACCGTTGTCACTTTTCTGCTTGTTGGTAAATGGTATGTTTAACCAACAAACCATACATTTGTTATGGTATTAGATATATGTCTATATTATTCTGTATAAACTATAAAGGTAATCACAGAATTCTGTAAAAAATTGATGGTACAAGCGGGATTTGAACCCAAATCACACATGTCGTTTAGTTGGATTCTGAACCATTGGCCTATTACGCTTTTCATTATGACTTTTTGCATCAAAGTATTAAATGGACGAATTTTCAGATTACAAATTAAAACATGTATCAGGCAGGATACGACCCCGTATTTCCCATTAGTATGTCGTGGGATTGAACAGTGGGGCCGAACTGTATCAGTGTTTTAATTTGAACCGTTGCCAATTAGATGTGTTTAAAAACATGAATAAAATAATAACCCGCCTGTTAGGTTTCGAGCCCACGATCTATCAAAACATGGTTGTAGTCCTAATCCGTTTGGGCAACTCTGTTATATCTATTAATAAAAGGGAACAGGTTTTGTGAGACAAAAAGGAGGTTATTTCTGTAAGTTTACCAAATTACCCTCAGCTTTTTCAACCAAAATAAATATGATCCATAGATTTAAGGGCAAGATTGGAAAAAGAGGGAAAATTACAGCAGTTTGTGACACCATCGGTCCAAAAATCAGTTTAAATAAAAGAAACAATCCAAATCCCTTATTTGTGTTCCTTTTTTTTCTTCCGTGTGATGCAGTTAACTTTTCAAATTTGAAATTCAATTTTTAACTCCTCATCCCCACTAAACCACCACCACTTCGTGTTCCTTTTTTTACCACTACTTAATTTCAAAAATTCACATATATATATCCACCAAGACATTCAACTTCCCATCCCATTTCTATTTTGTACGCACAATTGCAGTTATTTATTTCTTTCTTACAATAGTAGCTATGATACAAATTTGCTAAATGTATATGACGTTTGTTTGTTGTTTTTTTTTCATTGTTGTTTTTTTAATGTTTTATTTACTGTTCAAATTAATTTCTGCTACTGAATTAGATCAACTTACCATCAAATTCAGTTTAACCTGGATAATAATTGTTTATAATTGTTGCAGATGGATTCACCGCCTCGGAAGATAATGGATTATGCCATATCTTTTCCTTGAATTACTACTATTACTTATATAGCTTTAATCTCATTTTTTCAGAATTTGGTTTTCAGGTAACAGTTCAAGCCTCAATGGAGAACGAATTTGGCTTGCTTTGATCTCATATCTTCAGGTTAAATTTTTATTTTGTGGTGTATTCTGAGTTTATATACGCAGCATTGGGCTAAGTTTGTATTTTGTGTTGTTATTAAGCTCTGATTTTGTCATTGCATAAATCAAAAGGATATTTGCATTTTTCAACAGAGCACGGACCAGGAAAATAATTTACATTCAGTGTGTATAAGCGAGCGATTACTATATTTTTGTTTCTTCCCAGCATAATTATGTTTTCTATTCATTGAATGGACCTTACAATAGTTATTGTTTGTATTATTTTGATGGCTTATATTAATAGATGATGTGCATTTTGTTTAGACTTTCGTTATCAAAACTAGACCTTTGCATAATAGTAAAATTGATTATGTACCATAGATAGATTTATCAAATTTTGTATGGGTGGGTACAAGTTCTGTATATATTACCTTTACTTATTTGTATCCTTTTACTATATGCAATTTGTGGACAAAATAAGTTGTGATTGGTGACGTGGTCTGCTACTCTCCTACTTGAATAACTATTGTTCAATATACCATATATACCATATATATAGAGATATATACAAGCGAGGAAATTTTATAAATTTGTGGAGATTGATTTGACAAAAGATTTCAAATTCATACCATCAACTGCGAATGAATTTTGACATTTTCTTAATTGTTCTAATTTGTTCCTTTTTTCATACTTCCAAAAATATCAAATTTTGCATTGTCCACGTATTTAATCACAATCAAGTTTCATATATTCAAAAAATAAATCTGTGCAATCTTAGTTATTGATAGTATCCGTTTTACTGGTAAATCCAAAAAAGAACACATATAATTGAAAAATCGTTGAGATTGCAAATTCAAATCAAGATAAGATACTCTTGAACTACTTCATAAAAATCATGGATAATTTATCCTTATATTTTGCTGATTTCCACCTTATCCAATCCAAGATATCAGTACTCTTTAACAAACCTTTTTAAGATACAAGTAGTGGCTGAAATAGTTTTAAACTTTCAATATATTGGTTACCTGCTATACTTTTATTTTTAATTTTATCTTACTCATCGTTCATCCCAAATCTTTGCTTTAATTTTCTGTTTCACTTTGCTTCAGTATATTTTATTTTCACTTTGTCTAAATTATTCAAATAAAGAAAAGAAAATAAGAATAGAGGATCAAGACATTACCAACACTTTGATCAGGTGAGGATTCTTAATCTGGTGGTCATTAGAATGGTATACAACATATACTTTGTTAATGTCTTAATCAGTATTCTTTCAAAATTTATATTAATAGCAATTTGGTGCGATTTAATTTCTTCCCAAACTTTGTATTTCACAAACTAAGACAAATTAATCAACACCAGATCATTTGAGGTACGTAATCAATATATCATCAAGTTCGGATGTGATTTGATTTTTCTATTTTAACTAGGGAAATTTATAGGTAAACTACGAATCTAAATGAATCAAATTATTAAGTTATACGAGAAGTTATTAGTTACTTCAAGTTCATTTTGCAACTCTAATGCCATTTTAAGCAATTTTTTGAAATACAACTTTTAACTCGATAAATATTTGACTGCAACTATTTCCTTCCTCATGCATAAAAAAAGAATGGAACTTATGACGGGAAAAGGAATAACAGATGATATGTGACAACATATTACTCACATTATTACTGATTAAATACAAGAATTGATCATAATGTGAATTGCAGGGTTCGATTAAATTTTAATTCAGATGCCATGGAAGGCACGTCCAATTCTAATGCCGACATAGCAGCTCAAATTGAGCAAACTAGGACAATTCGGTGTCTTTGCTTTCGTTGTTTTATGATTTTCTATTATTCGTATTGCGATACAACAAGTACATCAATATATTTATAGTCACGTCGATGGGTAAATTCCATTATATATTGTCTCTTAAATACTATAACAAATGCATATTAGAACTCATACCCTCTTTATTCTAAAAAAAATTTGCACGCGGTCCCCGCGTGCACACGGTTGCTAGTGTTTATATATGCAGACTATGTTTTATTTGACTTCAGCAGATTTTGGTTATGTTTTTAATTAAATATATTAGCATGCTTACATTTGTTTTATGTGATTTATATTTAGTGTTTAAACCAGTAATTATGCATGTTATATATTTGATAATGATTGTGATATTTATGTTTTTATTTAGTTAAAGAGTAGCAACATCATCTTTAATTATATAGAAGCATGTATTAGGAATAAAATCATGTAAAAACATTAGTTGTGATTAATTGCACATGGTATAATAAAGTTTATCCCACATGAAATTTTATTATATTTCGTGTAGTTACTTAGAATAAAATGTCAAATTTATATTTCTTAATATACCCACAGGAATTAAGGAAAGGAAAATAATTTTGATAGTTTTATTGGCCTTTAGAATAAATCTAATTGAATGTAGCTTTAGCCAACAGACAAGTTTTATGTCTGTAGATTTATTTATATGCTTTACATTTGGTAACGCATAATACGGTTAATTTTGTCTCAAAATATTAAGTCGAGTATGTATGAATTATATTTGCAGCGTCACATTCTATGAATATTAATGATCTCAAAATACAAGTTCCTGAACTAAATGGCGAAAACTATACCGTTTGGAAGGAGAGAGTTCTTCTTCATTTAGGAGTGACTGATATTGACTATGGTATCTGTAAGGATGAACCACCGGCCATTGGGGAATCTAGCACTCAGGCTGATATAGAACTTTATGAATGGTGGGAGAGGTCTAACCGTCTCTGTGTCATGTTCATAAAGACTCATATATCTGCTGGATTAAGGAGCTCGGTGCAGAAGTATACTAATGTTCGTCTGTTGCTTAAGGTAATTGAGGAACAGTTCCAAACTTCTGAAAAGTCACTTGCTAGTACACTCATTGGGAGGTTTTTGTCACTTAAGCTTACCGGTCTCGGAGGTGTGCGCGAGCACATCATGAGCATGAGGGACATTGCGGCTAAACTGAAAACATTAGGAGTTGAGATGTCGGATACTTTACTAGTCCATTATATCCTTAATACCCTTCCATATCAATTCGGTCCATTTAAGATATCCTAAAACACACATAAAGATAAGTGGTCTATGAATGAGCTTTTGACCATGTGTGTTCAAGAGGAGAGCCGATTGATGATGGAACATGGAGAAACTGTATTGTTGGCTACCAACAAGAAAAATAACAAGCACTCCAAGGATAAAGAAAAGGATAAAGTGCCCACAAAAGGTGGAATTACTAAGAAATCCAAGTGTTATTTCTGTAAAAAGAAAGGACACGTGAAGAAGGATTGTCTGAAATTCCAAAAGCGGCAACAGGAAAAAGGTAACTTTGTCTCCCTAGTTTGTTAGGAATCTAATATGGTTGATGTTCATTGTAACACATGGTGGATTGACTCTGGTTCTTCAATCCATGATTCAACATCCTTACAGGGTATGACAAACATGAGGAAACCAGTGGGAAATGAGCATAACATTTATTCAGGAAACAAAATGCACTCAGCTGTTGAATTTGTTGGAACGTGCCAAATTACATTAACTAGTGGCTTTACTTTGTATTTACATAATGTATTTTATGTACATGGGTTTTCCAGGAATTTAATTTCTGTATCTAGACTTACACCTATGGGATTTGAATGTAATTTCCATAAAACATCATTTAGTTTATTATATAATTCAGATGTTGTCGGAAATGGCATTTTGTGTGATGGTCTATTTATGCTTAATATAGAAAGTAACACCGCTAATTCAGTAATGTATGTTAAAACTGGCATGAAAAGATGTGTTAATAATGAAGAATCTTCTATGTTGTGGCACTGGAGATTGGGATATATCTCTAAGGATAGAATTAAGAGGTTAGTGAATGATGGAGTATTTAGTACTTTGAACTTTGCTGACTTTGAGACTTGTGTGGATTGCATAATGGGAAAGCAAACTAAAATATCTAAAAAGGGTGCGCACAGAAGTTCTGAATTACTTGAAATCATCCATTCAGATATTTGCTGTCCAGACATGGATATGCAAAGTGGTCCAAAATACTTTATCAACTTTATTGATGACTTCTCACGTTACATGTATGTTTATTTACTTCATCATAAAAGTGAAGCTTTTAATGCCTTTAAGGTCTTTAAGGCAGAAGTAGAAAAACAATGTGGAAAACAAATAAAAATTGTGAGAACTGATAGAGGAGGAGAGTATTATGGTGGTCAAGCACCTGGTCCATTTGCTATGTTTCTTCAAGAGCATGAAATCGTTGCTCAATACACCAATCCAGGACCTCTTAGTGAGAATGGTGTGGCTGAAAGAAGAAACCGGACATTGATGGAGATGGTTAGGAGTACGCGCAGTAATGCTAATCTCCCAATAACCTTGTGGACTGAAGCTCTTAAGACGACAGTGTACATATTAAACCGTGTTCCAACAAAGGCTGTCCCTAAGACACCATTTGAGTTATTCAAGGGTTGGAAACCGAGTTTGAATCACGTACGCATTTGGGGATGTTCGTCTGAAGTAAGAGTGTATAACCCACAAGAGAAGAAACTTGATCCTAGGACCATTAGTAGCTATTTCGTTGGATATGCTAAACGGTCTAAAGGATACAGATTCTACTGTCCATCTCATATCACTAGATTTGTGGAATCTAGAAACGCAAAATTTCTTGAAAATGACATAATCAGTGGGAGTGATCATTTACAGAATTCTATTTCTGATGGTGATCGTGTTGGTACACAACCCTTGTCGTTGATTCCACAAGCTGATATTGATTTAGTAGATCAAGTTGTTCAAGAATCACCTTTGGTGGCTGAACAACAAGTTGATCAACATGATCCTCAGGAGATTGTTGATACAACCTTAAGGAAGTCTACTATAACAAGGAAATCAACGATACCTAGTGACTATCACGTGTATCTACAAGAGTCAGACTTTAACATTGGAGCTGAGAATGATCCTGAGACGTTTTCACAAGCCATGAGTAGTAATGAATCAAATTTGTGGTATGATGCTATGACTGATGAGATGAATTCTATGGCGTCAAACGAAGTATGGGACCTTGTTGAGTTACCTAAAGGGGCGAAAGACATTGGGTGCAAGTGGGTCTTTAAAACAAAGAAAGACTCATTGGATAACATTGAGAGATACAAGGCTAGACTCGTTGCCAAAGGATTCACTCAGAAAGAAGGAATCGACTACAAAGAGACTTTCTCTCATGTATCAAAAAGGATTCCCTTCGAATCATCATGGCATTAGTTGCACATTTCGATTTAGAATACAACAAATGGATGTGAAAACAGCCTTTCTAAATGGAGAATTGGAGGAAGGGGTATACATTAAACAACCTGAAGGATTTCCATCCAATAACGGTAAGCACTTAGTTTGCAAGCTTAAGAAATCTATATATGGATTGAAACAAGCCTCACGTCAGTGGTATTTAAAATTTCATGATGTTGTGTCTTCATTTGGTTTTGAAGAGAACATCATGGATAATTGTATATACCAGAAGGTTAGTGGGAGCAGGATTTGTTTCTTAATTCTATATGTAGATGATATTTTGCTTGCAAGTAATAACAAGGATATGATATATGAGGTAAAACATTTTCTCTCTAAGAACTTTGATATGAAGGATTTAGGCGATGCATCTTATGTCATCGGGATTAAGATACATCGCGATAGGGCTCGTTGTGCTCTGGGTATGTCTCAAGAGACATACATAAACAAAGTTTTAGAGAGATTTTGGATGAAATATTGTTCACCTAGTATAGCTCTCATTGTTAAGGGTGATAAACTGAACTTGAGTCAGTGCCCGAAGAATGATTTAGAACAGGAACAAATGAAAAATATCCTATATGCTTCTGTTGTTGGAAGCTTGATGTATGCTCAGGTTTGCACTAGACCTGAAATTGCATTTGTCGTTGGGGGTATTGGGGAGATATCAAAGTAATCCCGGCATTGAGCATTGGAAAGCTGCAAAGAAGGTATTAAGATACTTTAAGGGGACTAGAGATTACATGCTCGTATATAGACGTTCAGACCATTTGGAAGTAATGGGATACTCAGATTCAGACTTTGCTTGCTGTGTTGATTCGAGAAAATCAACTTCTGGTTACATTTTTATGTTGACTGGTGGAGCTGTTTCGTGGAGGAGTGCAAAACAAACTTTAACTGCTACTTCTACCATGGAAGCTGAGTTTGTATCTTATTTTGAGGCAACCTCTCAAGGTGTATGGATTAAGAGTTTCATATCAAGGCTTAGAATCTTGGATTCTATTAGTAGACCCCTGAAATTATACTGTGACAATTCAGCTGCTGTCTTAATGGCTAAAAATAATAAAAGCGGGAGTCGAAGCAAACATATCAACATTAACTATTTAGCCATAAGAGAGCGTGTCAAGGATAAATCAGTCATCATTGAACATATAAGGACTGATAAAATGATAGTTGATCCTCTAACTAAAGGCATGCCTCCCGGAAAATTTGAGGATCGTGTTAAAAGTATGGGACTTGGTTCCCTTATGTAACTTTTCGTTGTAAGAACAATGTTTAATAAAATTCTTAATGTAATGTATTCTCATATTTAGATGTGTACACATTTGGATATGTCATATCTTGATATATCATGAGAATATTTTTTGTTATGGACCAAGAATAAACATTGGGTTTTATTCATTAAGTTTTTGGTTGTTGACGGGGAGCATAATGCATTGTGATACATGGGAGATACTACTTGTTTTTCATCAAAGGAACTATCGCCATGATCCATGTTTTTGTTTCTTGTTGTTGGGGATTGTGATTCAGGTAGATCAAGTGGGAGAATGTTAATTTATTTATTATATTTTTTTATTGATCTATGAATCAATGCAACACCAAGATTGCAACACTCTAGATAGTCATGTCCATTCACCTTTGATGGGCGGTTATGGAGTCTTCGACTATATATATTCCATTTGGTCCCCATAATTCATTCAACACTCTCATTAAGTAATATATCTCATACACCATTAATTGAGAGAGAGTAACGAATAAGAATTTGGACGACCAAAAGGAACGGAACTCGCAACTACGGGAACGTCGCAAAGCTTTGCTTACGTTTAACAATGGCAGGAGGTACGTCGATCTTTCGCTTCCGCATTTATGTTATTATATATTTGAACATGATCACATAAGAACTCTTACAGTAGCTGCAATTCAGTTCGCCGATATAGGGGCAGATTGAGGAATAAACTTAGACATGAAAACAAAAGTGACTCTCAACTTATAAGGTACTAGCAATTTTTTATTTATTTATTTATTTTTGATTTTTGATTTTTTGAGAACGAAAGGTAATATCATCAAGTTTTAAAAGATAATACTTCTCGGACAATTAACATTTTGATGTAGGGGCTATGACACATTATGAAATTGTGCAAGGTAACTTGATGCGGGATAATTTCGTCTACTGACTAGTCACTCCACGTCAGACTAATCCAAGCTCCTGATTGGTCCCAAGCTAGCTTTGAGTTCGAGAAACCTACACTAAAAACACCATACATGAACTTGGAGTTTGTTAATTTTGGACTGAACTTGGGATGGGCCAAGCTGCCTACGTATCCCGTATAGGGAATCAAGTCAAACGTAGTTCATTGTTTCTTTATGGTGGCCATTGTTACCGAGTCGGAATAATGAGTCATGATGAATGGGCATGTCGTATGCTGGGCTCGTAGCTTATTGGGCTAACATTGTCAGATGAGGTGTTGTCGGACCGAGCAGGTCAGATGGGATGCGCAGAAATTATATCTGATGAGAAAGCTTAAGGAAACTTGTTGAATGTTGTATCTAATCAAGCCTCCAAAAGATTGTCTAATTGAATCTCTGAAAGTGTATTGAATTGTTTCTATAGTGAGTATTGCTAAACCAAGGCTATTTGTCTCGAATTGTATCTCGAAACAGCTCTATATCTCTAATTTTCCCTTTAGGCTCAAGAGACAAGATTAGAGATAACTCAAGACTTGTAACTAGAGAGAGGATTAGAGATATAGGTGGGGCGCCCTGTCTCGAATTGTATCTCGAAACAACTCTATGTCTCTATTTTCCTATTTATGCTCAAGAGACAAGATTAGAGATAACTCAATACTTGTAGCTAGAGATAGGATTAGAGATATAGGTGTGCGCTCTGTCTCGAATTGTATCTCAAAGTAGCTCTATGTCTCTAATTTCCTCTTTAGGCTCAAGAGACAAGATTAGAGATAACTCAAGACTTGTAACTAGAGAGAGGATTAGAGATATATGTGAGAGCTCTGGTTTTGCATGAGTAAAAATGATGTACCTTTTTGTGGGTTAGGTTGGGGGTATATATAGTGAATTGACTCCACTAATCATGCCACGAAATTCTCCATTGATTGCACTAATCAGGCCTATGTCTTGGCCTGTGTAAGTCTGTCTGTTGGGTTGTGTCTAATTCTGTCTATAACTCAAAGTTTGTGGGTGAATTTTAAGTTAGAGATAGTTTTAGACATAACTTTGCACTATCTCTAATCCTGTCTCTAATTTAGAGACTGGATTAGACATAGTTTAGAGATAAAATTCCTTGTTTTGATTTAACGCATCTTACTTCGCGTCTTCATTGACAGCGTATCCTCCCTCGATTGACGCCACGTAATACGATCATAATATAGCATAACATAAGTCCCCCAATTTGCAGGGGGTTGTAGTATACGAGCGTCTGCAAATTTAATGCCTCAATTGAATCTTCTGTGAGTTTGCGGCCAAGGAGCAAACAAGGGGGTTGTTGGTGAGGCAACTAAGGCCAGAAGAGTTGAGGCCGCTCGGGCCGAGCTTGGGAAGCTTCAAATTGATCATAATCTCTTGTTCTTCAATTGCATAAGATGCCTTTCTTTATTCCTTGTTTTTATTCTTCAATTTGTATAAGGCTTCATGAAGGTTTTTCTGTTTATTTAATTATGGTCGTACAATAGTCCTTCAGTCCGTAGTATTGTCATTTCGTTGCCAATGGTGTGGACTCAATTGTTTAGGCGATTGAGTTCGCCAACATATTTATTGTTTTGCATGTGGTACTTGTCATATCTGTTTTGAGGATTTCTTCTATAACTGTAATTTACTTTTGATGGGATCTTGGCACTTGTTTTATTCCTTATCTTTGATCGTGAGATGTGTATGCTCCTCTATTTTGACGCCTTTGTAGATTAGTTGATTATTTATTTGAAAGTGTAGCTTTCTTCAACTTCTTGATGAATCGGATACAATCTTTGGCCGATGGCTTTCGCGTCTGCTTTATTAAGTAGGTTGTCTTTAACAACTTGTTGAGGTAGAGCTTTTGCAACTTTGTCAGCGTTCTTCCTCAAGCATCCAGAACCAACTAGTGCAGGATTTCTGTTTCTGTTTGACCGTGTGGTGGGGTTTTAACTCACTTTCTTTATGGGAATTTCACCCTATAGGCTCTTCACCTAGTTATTTTGGTAGGGCCGTTATAGAACACTTAATTTATGGGAATTTCACCCAATAGGCTCTTCACTTAGTTTAATTAGGTAGGGCTCTTATAGCTTGCCTACTTTATGGGAATTTCACCCAATAGGCTCTTCACCTAGTTTAATTCGGTAGGGCTGTTATAACTCGCCTACTTTATGGGAATTTCACCCAATAGGCTCTTCACCTATTTTAATTCGGTAGGGCTGTTATAGCTCGCCTACTTTATGGGGATTTCACCCAATAGACTCTTCACCTAGTTTAATTTGGTAGGGCTTTTATAGCTCGCTTACTTTATGGGAATTTCGCGCAATAGGCTATTCACCTAGTTTAGTTTGGTAGGGCTATTATAACTCACCTACTTTATGGGAATTTCACCCAATAGGCTCTTCACCTAGTTTACTTTCATCAGTTGTGTGCTTTTTCTGTCTTCACTTGTATGTGTCTCGCCTTAACTTCATTGTCGATAGTTTGTTCTGATATGCTAGTGATTATCAGTGCTACTTTGTTTCCTAGAGAGTATCAGCATTTGTGCATTTATGCATGTTTCTTGTTGTGTTTGTCAAACACTTGTGGCTCTGATTTATGGGGGTTTCTCCCAAAAGGCTAGATGCATGTGTAGTTGCGAACACTTGTGGCTCTAATTCTTCATTCCTCTCTATGGTTGCTTATGTGTGTGTCTTGCCGTGTTCTGATGCATTAACCTCGTTCGATGTGCTATTTTTTGATTAAGTCTTGTAGATAGTGGTAGCCTCAGTTGTAGTTAGTTTGGTCTTCTTGGGCTCTTTAGCTAGATTGTAGTGACAAGTGTCTCTTGTGCCTTGTATAAAATAATGCTCTTTTTGAGTTGTCCATTCCTTGGTTAAAGCTTGAGCGCTGGTTTGTGCATTTATGCATGTTTCTTGTTGTGTTTATCAAACACTTGTGGCTCTGATTTATGGGAATTTCTCCCAAAAGGCTAGATGCATGTGTCGTTGCAAACACTTGTGGCTCTAATTCTTCATTCCTCTCTATGGTTGCTTATTTGTGTGTCTTGCCGCGTTCTGATGCATTAACCTCATTCGATGTGCTGTTTTTTGATTAAGTCTTGCAGATAGTGGTAGCCTCAGTTGTAGTTAGTTTGGTCTTCTTGGGCTCTTTAGCTAGAGTGTAGTGACAAGTGTCTCTTGTGCCTTGTATAAAATAATGCTCTTTTTGATTTGTCCATTCCTTGGTTAAAGCTTGAGCACTGGTTTGATCTCATTAGATCACTTAAATGGTTGTTGTTGCATAGCTGTCGTTGGTGGTGACTTGCTAGTTGTGTGTGTTATCTTTGTTATTGGCATATCACTACAATTTGCACAAGTTGAACCGGCCATACGGTAAGTCCCCCAATTTTGTATTGTAGTTAAGTTGGTAATGATAAAAGTGTCAGGAGGCCTGATTGTCTA
This sequence comes from Linaria vulgaris, assembly GCA_948329865.1. Taxonomy (NCBI): domain Eukaryota; kingdom Viridiplantae; phylum Streptophyta; class Magnoliopsida; order Lamiales; family Plantaginaceae; genus Linaria; species Linaria vulgaris. The sequence continues at coordinate 41,882,518 of OX415249.1, forward strand.
TGAAGGAGTATTTTATCTGCCATCCTTTTGTAAAGGTTGGATGATCTGTGATATGCGTGTGTATGCTATCACGTTCTGTAGCGTGACGAGGTAGCGGGATATCTCTTCATAGTTGTGAGATCGTGTTTTCTTAGCATGGGCTTGTTTTCTTCCAGAGTTGGTCATCGTGCATCACTTTGATAAGTCAAATTATCCTCTTCATTGTTCTGAGCTTTAGGAATGCTAAGCCTTTTATACTCGGGCTTTAGGAATGCTAAGCCTTCCATACTCGGGCTTTAGTAATGACTAAGTCTTCTTGAGCTTTGAAAAAGTTTATTCTTTAGCACTTGAGCTTTCTTCATCACTTTATCGATGAGTATTTAACCTTGACGTTTGTTCAATTGTATTCAGATTAGATCTTGTATCTTGGGGTTGGTTAAGGTGTTGGACCGTGCTGACTGGACTACTAAAGTCAAAGATTTGAGATCTCATAAAAACTGTAACTTCATTGGTGCGAACTCTCTTGAAGCCACATTCAATCTTTAACCGTGCGTATCCTCTCGGGATCACATTTAATCTTTAGTGGTGCATACCTTCTAGGGCCACATTCTATCTTCATGAAGCTATTCTTGAGCATCGTAACTTTAACTTGACAGATTTGAAGCAGTCTGCGCAATCCCAGGAAAATGGCCGTAACTCCCTTTAGAAATTTCGAAATGAAACTCTACCTTGCTTCATTAGGAATAAGACTCATAGAGCTTTCCATCTATATATAGCATGCTTTCTTGAATAATCTTGAGCATCGTAACTTTCACTTGACGGATTTTGAAGCAGTTTGCGCAACCTCAAAAGAAATATCTATAACTCATTTTAGAAAAATCCAAAGAACCTCTGGTTTGTTGCATTAAAAATAAGACACATAGAGATTTCCATCCATATATGACATGCCTTTTGAAAAATCACCAATCGAAGCAGTTTGTCTATCACTTCACAATGTATTGTATGAGAGAGTATCATATCTTGTATTCTTTCGTGACTAATCAATAATGTGCTCAATCTTCAGCAATCCTAGCAAATAGTTATCTAAGGGTCTGAATGCAATTTTGTTTGGAGTCTATCTGTTAGAACCACGGGTCAAAGCTTTGAACTGTTCCACCTTCTTTATTTTCTTTAATGCAGCAACCTTGTATTTGTCCCTTTCTTGATCTTGCTTTCTTCCTCTCTTGATCTTACTTTCTTCATTTCTTGATCCTGCTCTTTTCCTTTCTTGATCTTGATTTCTTCCTTGCTTGATCTTGCGTTCGTTCTTTCTTAATCTTGCTTTCTTCTTTTCTTAAGCTTCTTGTCTTTCTAGGTTGATTGATTGTGCAACAAGCGTTATTCCTCCTCTTGAATTTGTTATTTTAATGTCGTTGTATTGGGGATCAATAGGTTCAGTCTTTGGAGAGGATCCTTAATGTTGTTGAGTAGTTGTGGTGGCATTGGCCTCTTCAGCTGCTCTTAATTGTTATAAGTTTGTGTGTTAAGAGTTTGAGCTTCTTTTCTTGTTGTATTGATTGATTGTTGCCTTTCTTTGTAGATCCTGCTTTCTTCCTTGTTTGATCTTACTTTCTTCATTTCTTGATCTTGCTCTTTTCCTTTTTAGATTTTGAATTCTTCCTTGCTTGATCTTGCTCGCGTTCTTTCTTGATCTTGCTTTCTTCTTTTCTTGGGCTTCTTGTCTTTCGGGGTTGATGGATTGTGCAACAAGTGATGTTGTTCCTATTAAATTTGTTGTTACGATGCTGTTGTATTGGGGGTCAATAGGTTCAGTCTTTGGAGAGGATCCTTAATGTTGTTGAGTAGTTGTGGTGGCATTGGCCTCTTCAGCTGCTCTTGATTGTTATAAGTTTGTGTGTTATGAGTTTGAGCTTATTTTCTTGTTGTATTGATTGATTGTTGCCTTTCTTTGTAGATCCTCCTTTCTTCTTTGTTTGATCTTACTTTCTTCATTTCTTGATCTTGCTCTTTTCCTTTCTTGATCTTGATTTCTTCCTTGCTTGATCTTGCTTTCTTTCTTTTTTTCTTGATCTTGCTTTCTTCTTTTCTTGAGATTCTTGTCTTTCGGGGTTGATGGATTGTGCAACAAGTGATGTTGTTCCTCTTAAATTTATTGTTATGATGCCGTTGTATTGGGGTCAATAGGTTCAGTCTTTGGAGAGGATCCTTAATGTTGTTGAATAGTTGTGGTGGCCTTGGCCTTTTCCGGTTGCTCTTGTAGACCTTACCATAGCGATGAACATGGGTGTTGGTTTCCCACAGACGGCGCCACTGATGCGGGGTAATTTCGTCTACTGACTAGTCACTCCACGTCAGACTAACCCAAGCTCCTGATTGGTCCCAAGCCAGCTTTGAGTTCGATAAACCTACACTAAAAACACCATACCTGAACTTGGAGTTTGTTGACTTCGGACTGAACTTGGGTTGGGCCAAGCTGTCTACGTATCCCGTATAGGGAATCAAGTCAAACGTAGTTCATTGTTTCTTTATGGCGGCCATTGTTGCGAGTCAAAATAATGAGTCATGTTGAATGTGCATGTCGTATGCTGGGCTCGTAGCTTATTGGGCCAACATTGTCAGATGAGGTGTTGTCGGACCGAGCAGGTCAGATGGGATGCGCAGAAATTATCTCTGATGAGAAAGCTTAAGGAAACTTGTTGAATGTTGTATCTAATCAAGCCTCCAAAAGTGTGTTTAATTGAATCTCTATAAGTGTATTGAATTGTGTCTATAGTGAGTATTGCTAAACCAAGGCTATCTGTCTCGAATTGTATCTCGAAACAGCTCTATATCTCTAATTTCCCCTTTAGGCTCAAGAGACAAGATTAGAGATAACTCAAGACTTGTAACTAGAGAGAGGATTAGAGATATAGGTGGGGCGCTCTGTCTCGAATTGTATCTCGAGACAGCTCTCTGTCTCTATTTTCCTATTTATGTTGAAGAGACAAGATTAGAGATAACTCAATACTTGTAGCTAGAGATAGGATTAGAGATATAGGTGTGCGCTCTGTCTCGAATTGTATCTCGAAGCAGCTCTATGTCTCTAATTTCCTCTTTAGGCTCAAAAGACAAGATTAGAGATAACTCAAGACTTGTAACTAGAGAGAGGATTAGAGATATAGGTGGGGCGCTCTGTCTCGAATTGTATCTCGAAACAACTCTATGTCTCTATTTTCCTATTTATGCTCAAGAGACAAGATTAGAGATAACTCAATACTTGTAGCTAGATATAGGATTAGAGATATAGGTGTGCGCTCTGTCTCGAATTGTATCTCGAAGCAGCTCTATGTCTCTAATTTCCTCTTTAGGCTCAAGAGACAAGATTAGAGATAACTCAAGACTTGTAACTAGAGAGAGGATTAGAGATATAGGTAAGAGCTCTGGTTTTGCATGAGTAAAAATGATGTACCTTTTTGTGGGTTAGGTTGGGAGTATATATAGTGAATTGACTCCACTAATCATGCCACGAAATCCTCCATTGATTGCACCAATCACGCTTATGTCTTGGCCTGTGTCTAAGTCTGTCTCTTGGGTTGTGTCTAATTCTGTCTATAACTCAAAGTTTGTGGGTGAATTTTGAGTTAGAGATAGTTTTAGACATAACTTTGCACTATCTCTAATCCTGTCTCTAATTTAGAGACTGAATTAGACATAATCTTACTTCGCGTCTTCATTGACAGAGTATCGTCCCTCAATTGACGCCACGTAATACGATCATAATATAGCATAACATAACTGGACATATTTTTCTCAATATAAAGAAAAATAATATTTGCTCGACCCCACGTCATTTTGTTCCCGCTTTATGAAGCCCATCCCAAATAAATGAAATTAGATGATTGGTTGTGAGGAAATTTGAGCAAATCCAGTTGCTATATATTTATAAATGAATAATCGGGTTTGATAAAAATAGATTTTATGTAGATAGTTTTAGTTTTATCACGAATATGTCATTTTACTATGTAGGTTGATCGCAAATTCCTAGTTGAATCCTAATGCATGTAAAGTATTTGACATGTCAAACTTCTTACTTCATTCACCTTCTCCATTACACAAAAATATTTTGGAGGGAAAATTGAAAAATCCCCAAATTTAAACCAGAATTTTGGTCGGAGGACCAAAATTGAAACTCTTGTTACTTTAGAGGACTAAAATCGGCCCGAGGCACTATAAATGACTAATTTTGAAAGTTGGTTACTATAGAGGACCAACTTTGAAAAATTCCCCATACAAACTATACACATCTTACTGGCTAGATCTTAAACTATATAGTGTTTTCTAATAAATCACATAAAATTAACAATTCAGGGCGATGAGTTTATTTCATGCTAATCTACATATTAATTGTTATAACAAGTTAGGATTATTTTTGCTGTGAAATTTAAGTACACTCCACTATTAAAAACCCTTTACTAATATATTTTCTTGTGAACTTATTTATGGCATAGTTGGATAAAAGAAAATAGTCATTTGTTTGTTTGGGCATTCAGTCCTCAAATTAAATCATCTAACTTTTTTAATGAGCCCACTAATAAAGTAGGTGGATGACTTTTTTGTCCTTACTTTCGTCATGACTATTTAAAAGGGAGGGATTAATAGTGGTGGAATTAAGGTGCTATATAGACTTAATCAAGACTCAACACATTAATAAGCTTTGCCAGCAAACTCTAGTAACAACTAACAACTAATAGTTTTGTGGGTTAGTGCAAGCAAGCGAACAAGTCCAATAATAGGGAAATAACATGCATAAGGTACACAAACAGCATGCGTGATTTTTGTCGTAGTTTGGTCAAATACGAGTTAATCCACAAGGCTTTCGCCCAACAGAATAAAAGAAAAGATCTTTTTTTTTTCTTTTTGTGAGAAGACGCTCAAGACAAAAACTAAAGACTCGTCTTTTGCGATTTTGAAACTTATGCCAATTTTTTCGGGGTTCTCCATTATATTCACTCATAGATATATAATTAAGCATGTTTTCTAAATACTGACATAATAGTTTAGCTACTCAGGAATTCAAGTTTGAAAACACTTAAATATAACAATGACATATTGAAAGACAAAGAAAGAAAAAATGTGAGCTCAACCACTCGGTGGGATTTGTGGTTTTGATTTCTTAATTTATGTGATGCTTTCTGGACTTCGAAGCATCCTTAGTCTACTGCTAACTACTATAAAACATGAAGTAAAATCTATACCACCCCAATCTACGAACAAAGTCTAACGCATAGCTACAAGCTAACTGTTTTATAATGTTGAACACGTTTGTAGCTCGAGTATATTTACATGGTGATTTTTATAAATTCTTGCCTTGAAGCGAGTTGCGCGACTACTTGCGCAAATCGCTCAAGTCTTCTTCTACAAGCGCAAGTCACTCTAAGTGGTTCGAGCTACCTTGAAGGCAACTAGATTAGGGATTTTCAGTTGTGCGAATCTTTCATCAAATGTGAGAGTCACCCAACCCATGTAGTGAAAAAACGCAAGTCACTAAACTCTTTGTCGAAGTCATGTTATATCAAGTGAACTATTTCTTGTCTGTTGTGCTTTGGATGAGTTGCCCAAATTGACTCTCGTCACACTATCTCTACAATAATATTTGTTCTTGTTTTGTCTGACTCTACCTATAAACCTACAATAATATAAGAAAACAAATATTAAACATACTAAAATATGTCAAATACACAAATAGGCAAGCACGAGACAAACCACTTTGCTATACATTCTTAATTCAGATCTTAATATAAGAATAAAAGAATTAGTTTTTTTTTTCATGTGGGACAGTCTCACTTTTGTTTCTCACAAATAACTACAATTCACACATCTATCACACTTGGACTTAAAATAAAATAAAGCTCGAACCTTATAATGGGCTCAATTCCAATAGAAATTTTTAATTTGTAATTTTAACTTGATGATAACCTCAATGATTGATGCTTCCCACGTCTGATTCACCATTATAGTCCTAAGTCCTACGTCCTATAAGTCCTAACGGCACCTAGCTGACATGGTTTTGCCCGAAACTATTCCTTTGATCATGCAAGAGTCATGAAATGCACTTGCGTCTGCACGCGTGTGTTGTATTCATGTGTTAGTTCATATGTCAATAGCCAAGATATCCTCCTATAAAGGAAAACAAAGAAAAAAAAAATACACAAACTTCCCGTATGATTTCATGAAGATGCACATTGACCCCTTCAAAAATCGTTTAGTACAATATTTGTAATCGCTTTGTTATTTTTAAGTTTGTCTTTTGAATATAATATTCAAGTTTAATTGCAGTCCTTTTCTTTCAAAAAATAATAATATAACACGTAAAATCGTAAAACAATTTCTAAACACATATATTACAAAAAGGTGACCTGATATTAGAAAAATATAAACACAATTATAACGCCTCATGTTTTATTGAATGTTGGAAGAAAAACAAATTGCTGAAAAAAAAAATTTATGGCTGGAAATGCTATGTAAATAATTTTTTTTATATATAGGTGTCATTTGAGAACTATATTCTGGAAATGCGATATAAGGACTCATTTTACTTGAATCGAACTGTCACATTCGATACATCCTAATTCGACACAGGAACTCTATTGCACATCTAGTATCGAACAACGACGATTCGACACGTCAGCATCGAACGCCCTGAATTCGATACGTAGCATTAACTTTGTAATTTACTTGTTTAACCTAGTAAGCTTGTATTAGGTGTTCCGGACCAAGCTAGTCTGATTATTAATTGATTAGCATTATTTTGGCTATTTGTACTCCAATTGTATTATTTTATAGTGTTCCGTTAAATTGACGAAATAAGACCCAAATATTGGCGTCGTCTGTAGGAACACCGCATATTTCAAATTCACTAGGTATGGCATCTAGAATTACTACTCGATCGAAAAACAGAGTTGTAGAAGGTATGAACGAAGAAGTTGATAGGGCTTCAGCAAGCCGAACGGTACCAGACAATGAGCAATTGCCGACTGTGCCCACATGAGTGCCAACACTAGCGAGAAGGGAGGCACCAGTAGAAGAGATACCGAGAGAGGATGTTGGTGCAACAGGGGCAACCGCAACGACAACATCAGCCCCAAACATGACGAGAGAAGAGATCATGGATGTGGTGAAGTCTGTCATGGCTGAATTTTGGGCACATGCGCCGCAAGTACAGGCGCCACCACCAGCAGCGCAGATGGGGGCTGTAAATGAACAAGGTTCCGCTGCTAGAGCTTCGAAGGAAGCTGAGAAAGAGAAGTCGCGCCATGACGACCAAAGGAGCAAACCTGCCTCTGGAGGAGGGTAGGGTAGAGAAAAATCGGTCCGCAGGGACCAAGAAGCAAAGCCCAAGTCGATAGAGATGCAGTCGAGAAGGCACCGTGAGACAAGGAGGAAAGAAAGGAGAGGAAATCATCAAGAACAACCCACAAGGAGGGAAGAAAAGGAAGACATGAGACGTGAAGAGAGTCACGACTCCAGGAAAGAGTATGATGAGATGACAAGGAGAGTGGAAAGGCTTGAAAGAGAGATAGTTGTGGTTGAAGGCCGGATGCAGCCAGAAGGAAGCGTTCTGGGAGGCAGTCCATTTTTCAAAGATATTGAAGTTGTAATCTTGGGACAGGGAGAGAAGATCCTTGAATTAAAAACCTACGACGGGAAATCTGATCCCCACGATCATCTGTTTCACTTGGACAGGAAACTGTCTTTGTATGGTTTCAAAGATGTCATGCAAGCGAGGATATTCGCAACCACCCTACTTGGTTTACTCAGATTGCGTCGGGATCGATCAAAGACTACAAACAGCTGAGGGGAATATTCAAAGATCAATTCTCGAGTCAGGCCAGATTGGTTTTGGATCACTCCTATCTTTACGCCATGAAGCAGAGGGCCAACGAGAGCTTGAAGGACTTCATGAGACGCTTCAATGAGGAGCTACTAAGGGTAGACAGTCCAAGTGGAGAGATGGTGATGAGTATTCTCTTCCAAGAGACTAACAACACCACGTTCGGAGGGGATTTGATCAGATATAAACCCACCACAATGGAACCTATCAACAAGATAGCTCATGGTGTGGTTCATTTAGAAGAAATGATGGCGACTAAATCGTCCAATGTCGTGCCTCCGAAAGAGAAGGAGCGGGGAAGGGAAGACCAAAGCCGCAACTACAGCAACAACAACAGGAGCAGGAACAATAGGTACCAGAACGCGTCTCCCAAGCGTTACACGCCTCTGAATGCAAATATCATGACAGTATTTGGGGGTGGCCAAAAGAAAGAGGTGGCTAAAAGAGCCCAAAGAGATGAAGGACTCAAAGGGAACAAGATACTCGGCCCACTACTGCAAATATCACAATCAGAAGGGGTGTGACACAGAGTATTGCAAGGAACTCAAGGATGAGATTGAATGATTATTGAAGGATGACAAACTAGTGGAGTTTGTCAGAAGAATGAAAGAACATAATGATAGTACGGACAGAGAGAGGACACCCTCCCTCAGAAAAGACAAGCAAAAGATGATCGAACAGTCGCAGTCGTCCGAGTATCCACAAATTGGGAATGGCAATATCAGAAAGGTCATGATAAACGTGATATCGGGAGGTCCTTGGGGGGGGGATAGATTCCATCAACGCCCGAAAGAGAATTTTGAGGCTCGTTTTGTCATATAAGTTTGTCAGCATGTCAAATATCCTGAGGATCGAGGAAATACCGCACGAAGAGGTCACCTTCTCTACCGCAGATCTGCGAAAGCTGAAACCCATGGCCATTCAAACGGCTAATTTGGATTCCCCGTTGGTGATAACGGTGGACATAGCCAATTTCAGTGTTACCAAAATGTTGGTGGATGCAGGCAGCTTGGTCAACATTTTGTTTAGCTCCACTTTGCACAAGATGGGGTTGAACGGCAAAGCTTTAGAACCAGTGAGAACTTCGCTTAGCGATTTTGGAGGCACGGAAATTGTACCCCGCAGAATGCTTGTGTTTCCAACTTCCTTGGGAACTGCGCCGCAAAGGAGAACATTGCTGGCAAACTATGTTATTGTCGACATGCGCTTCGCGTATAACGGCATCTTAGGAAGGCCTGCTCTCAATGTATTTCGGGCACTGCCCTCGACTTACTATTAAATGGTGAAATTTCCTACCCCTGCAGGTACAGGCGAAGTGATCGGAGATCACATTAAAGGATGGAAGTGCTACTTGAACTCACTTTGTTCTCAACCACAACAGGGACAAGAGGCGGTTGAGGCATTGGCCTCCATGCAGATGGAGCACATCGACTAAGGCACCCCGGTTTGAATTTTTGCAAGTGTTAGTACCCGAAATACTTTTGAACAAACATTTATTCGTCCTTTCAGCCATGACAAGCTTGAGGGGAAAGAATATGTAATAACTTAAAACAGGTACACGGAAGACTTGAGGCCGGGGGCTGATATCAGGAAGCATAGCAGGCCGAGCTACTGAATTGAGCTCCGCTCTACTCCCATTATTTAAATTCGTCTCCAAAAGAGACTTTTGAAAAACTATCTCAAATCACTTAAATTGCCCGATTGAATCTCCACATTATATTACGTTATTAAATATTATTTAAAAAGGAACAGAGACTCTGTCTAAAATGGCACGAGATACCGCACTCTCTCAAAAATTAAAAAGGGACGGAGACTCTGTCTAAAACGGCACGAGATACCACACTCTCTCAAAAATTAAAAAGGGACGAAGACTCTGTCTAAAACGGCACGAGATACCGCACTCTCTCAAAAACTTAAAAGGGATGGAGACTCTGTCTAAAACGGCATGAGATACTGCACTCACTAAAGGACGGAGATTCTGTCTAACACGACACGAGATACTGCACTCCCTCAAAAATAAAAAAGAAACGGATACTCTGTCTAAAACGACACAAGATACCTCAACAATTAAAAAGGGACGGAGATTCTGTCTAAAACGGCACGAGATACCGCACTCCCTTAAAAATTAAAAAGGAACGGATACTCTGTCTAAAACGACACGAGATACCTCAACAATTAAAAAGGGACGGAGACTCTGTCTAAAACGACACGAGATACCGCACTCCCTCAACACCCAAAAAGGGACGGAAATTCTGTCTAAAAATGACACGAGATACCGCGACTCCCTGAATAATAATGAGATATATAGAAATAACGCTTTTTAATCAAGTCGAATCATAGGCCCATATCATAAAGCGAAACAAAAGCTATCATGATTGTGAAAGGATGCTCACGTTGTCAAAATAAAGTAAAAAGCGACGAGAACAATTAATAGAAAAGACAGCGATATGTGCCCCGAATCAAGCAGATAGTAGAAAAAGTCAAAGCGGACAAACATACGATTGTTAAGAATAGTTCAAACACATAAAAAGCGACGCATCGCCACAAAACAGCAAATTAAAAATGTTCATTACAAAGAAAAATAAATACGAAAGCCTTCAGGCCTCAGCTTCATCCTCGTCCTTAGAGAAAGGATACGTTGCTGGCATAGGGGGCGGTGGCGACAGACCGTGACGGACAAGGTTTTCGTCCTCCAGAAGCACAGCGAACTCATTCGACGAGTCAGGCTGAGCACTCGTTGGGGGCGACATACTTTCTAGGTTAGGCCCTAAAGTAAGATCCAACCATTCCGGCTTGAAACCACCACGAACGAACTTCGTCTTATAGAATTGGTGGACAGTCAGGACCTGAGCCTTACGAGCCTCGCGAGCGCACCGACAAGCATTAATCTCTTGGAAGGTGCTGCTCCGAAGGAACTCCTCGGCAATCTCCACCCTCTGCTGAGCGGAAACCTATACGAGCACAAAGGAAATTAACAAGAAAGAATATAAAAAGAATACAAACATACAAAGAGTTAAAATTCTCTACCTCGTTAAGGCCACGCAAATATCCAACACCATCGACGTGATAAGCTTTCTCATTCTCCACCGCCACCTCCACCTCGAGCTCGGTGACTCATTTCGTCAGCTTCTCTTTTTCTGGCCGAGAGATTGGATACTTGCAATTGGAGTTGATCAACAGCCTCATGCGCCTACTTCACTGCTTCTCTATCGGCATGGACCATCGCGGCATACTCCTTGACCTTTTGCAAGGCCTTCTCTTTTGCATCAAGAGCAGCCTTTAAGGCTTCAACATCTCCACCATGGAGCTCGTCTCTGTTCTGTGGCTGTCCACTTGTGGTCGTTTCATGAGCTTGGACCAGTGCCGCAAACATGGCATCCACTATTTCGCCACCCTAAAAGATAATAAGAAAACAAATCAACATTCACACAGCAAGCCCAAAAACAATTCACTCAGGAAGAAGCTTTTATTACCGCCGTTAACAAATGAAGAGCGTTGCGCTCCACTATTTTCTTCTCTTTGACAGAGACCGGATGAGGCACAACGAGGTTGAGAAGAAGAGTCTTCAGAGCGTCAATAGACGCAACCTCAGAGATTTCGTATCCCCCAACATGGGTACGTGGACCCTGGCTAGGTCCAACCCCGGCATTTCCCCATTGCATGAGCAGGGCCACTCCCAGCAGTCGGACCACCTACATGAGCAGCAGGTGGGATAGCCCCTCCAGTTTGAGAGCATGTCTGATGGATTCTTCTGCTTTTGGCCTGGTTAACGCCTTCGGTATTATCACCCAGACCAGTCGCCATACTTTCAGAAGCTTCAGCATGGCAGTTGTCGCAGTATTGCGATTCAGTCCTAGAACATCCTTGAAAAGATCGACACGGGAATCAGCAGCGGCAGCGGCCGAAGGCTCAGCAATTGTTTTCTTCCCCTTGTTCTTCCTTTTCTTTGGAGGGGGAATTTCCCGAACAATGGCGGTTTGAGAGCTTGCTTGATCAGCAGCAATGACTCGATTCATGCGGGCGTGGCAATCCATGAAAAATTGGTCTGCAAAAATATCACATCATTAGGATATTCATATTATTAACACAAACCAGAACATCGATAAAGATACAAAATTATACCAAGAGTAAATCTCCCGTTATACGGAACCGGGGACAAACCAGCTAAAGATAACAATCAGTTTTCTACCAGTTTTTTAACATCAAACTGTTGATGTCGCACTAAATTCGGAATAAAATTGCAATCCCATGACGTCGCGGCAATGCCAGGGGGTATCGTCACCCTTGATCCGGTATACCACTTGCGACGATAATGCCTAAATTCACCCCCGTACCTCTCTTCGATATAGAAGTATCTCCTTTTCCAATCTTTTCCGTACCCAGTATCTTCGCCGTTCAGAAATTTACAGTGTCGTTGCGCTTTAATATGATAGAACCCTTCCTCTCGCCTAGCGATCTCAAACAGAGCATAGAACTCGTTGGGACTTTGAGGTTTGCGCAGCGCTTTCAGTACAATAATGAATTCTATCAAATGGCCATACGAATTTAGTGTAAGTTGTCCTGGCACGAGGTCAATAAACCTTAGGAGCATTCTCAGCTCAGCTGGTATTGGAAATCGGAGCCCATTCAAAAGCTGGCCTACGAAATTTGTCATATGCCCGGGTGGAGGAGTATGTATGCGGTCATTTGGACCGGGAAGTACTATTTTGTATCTATTCGGTATGTCAAATTTCTCGCGAAGCTCTTTGCGGCTATGCTGCAGGCGCAAAAAATACATATGATACGCCATCCCTGCCACCTCGACGTTATCATCAAATTCTCTGTTGATGAATTATGCATCCTCGTCGGCCTTACTGAAGGCACAATTATCCGAAGATGACAACGATTGTGAATCATCAGTTTCATTCTGAGGCGCCGCATGCTCAACGTTAGCACCGGGATTATTACCCGCGAGTGAACTAGTAGCTTCTATGTCAATTAGCTCGTATTCATTTACTACGACTATATTCGAACCCGCGGGAGCACTGGATGGGCCCACCACAAAGTTCCTCCAACCAGAGCTCGAGCCGCTACTCGACTCACTCCCAGAAGTTGACTTAGAATTCACCATCGTGGACGAGAAAGAACTGAAATAAATTAAAAAACAAAAGCTAACTACGAGCGAATACGTCACTCTCGGCTCTCATAACACTATCGCAACGTATCTATAGTGGCTACTTATTAAAAAGTTATAAAAACATCTCGTAAATGAGAACATATTAATTACCTTGAATGTAACAACTTTTGTTCGATTGATTCGCCTGATAAAAGAAAACAACGAGAAAAACGTTAAAATTACAGGAAAAATATCTGTATACCAAGCTAAAACAGCAAAAATATCCCAAGGCACTACATCGAACGCTTTTCGTTCGATGCCAAGAGCATCGAACATAAGTTGTTCAATGCAGGCCGCATCGAACAAGCGTTGTTCGATGTTACTTACATGAGTGAGTAAGTTCGCAAGAGAAAAAATGAGCTACTCGCAACACTCTCCCCTTTATATACGCAGCGAAAAGCTCATCAGGCCCATAGCAAATAAAGCATCAAACGGCAAGCATTCCATCTATTGTTCAAGAAGCATCGGACGGGCACCATTCGATGCGCTCCCGCATCGAACACATCTGGTTCGATCTATCATTCACGAAGAACAAATCGAGCATGGAACGGCACCGTTCAACGCGCTCGCACATCGAACACACCATGTTCGATGCGCAACATCAAGTTTCACTGAAAAATTCCGAACTATATAATTGCAATCCGTTCAGAAGAAACATATGATTAAGAATATTCCAAACCAGTACAAAAAACCTTATCAATATGGTATGCAACCGACCGCTTCCAAATAATGGACTTATTTTTTATAAGTTTGGAAGCCGCTCTCTACTCGATATCGTCTCCCAAACTGGAGGGACTATGTGATTGGGATATTTTAGGATTGGCCCAATATCGCATATTGGGTAGGCCCAACAGCATCAGTCTGCTTTATAGGACATCGAACAGGCCTTATTCGATGTTTGATATGCATCGAACGACACTTGTTCGATGCGGATAAGCATCGAACCGATTCAATTCGATGTACATTCTCCAGCTGACAGTGGGACCCACGGGACGGTGGCTATATATACCCGTCCCCTTGTAGTTTGTACACGCATTCAAGATACATTCAGATCTACTCAATATCGAACATTGAACATTCGACACTTACCTAGATCGAACATAGTGCGTTCGATATTCATCTGAATGGAACCTAGAACATTCGTCACGGCATTGAATAAAGGATACTGAATTCGATACTTAAAACAGCATCGAACTTGTCATATTCGATACATCCTAATTCGACACAGGAACTCTACTACACATCTAGTATCGAACAACGGCGATTCGACACGTCAGCATCGAACGCCCTGAATTCGATACGTAGCATTAACTTTGTAATTTACTTCTTTAACCTAGTAAGCTTGTATTAGGTGTTTCGAACCAAGCTAGTCCGATTATTAATTAATTAACATTATTTTGGTTATTTGTACTCCAATTGTATTATTTTACAGTGTTCCGTTACATCAAGAAATAAGACCAAAATAATTACAAACTGTAAGAATCCAGCTGAAGGCCTAGCTCGTAACATTATTCTGTGTGAACGATTTTATAACTTAACTAAAATTAGATCAGTTTTAATTTATAATAAATAAAGTGTTGTTCTTCATATTTAACAAAAATAAAAACTACAACCGCTTTAGTGTGATACTAAGAATTAAGTGGCCCGACATTTTAAACAGTTTTAGGATTAGTTGTGGTGCTCGTGGTAGCAGTCACCGCTTGTCATGTATTATTAACATTACATGCCTTTGTCTGTAGTTATTAGCACATACCAAGTTATTGATCAAAGTGAAAGATAATAAAGTTCTTTAACAAAATAATAACGCCACTGAGAGGTGTCGAAAAGTGGTTGTAGTGGAAATGGCTAAAAGTGCAAATCCATCATTGTCCGACAACTTCACTCACTACACTTAAAGAGTCAAATGAATATGAAAAGAAAATGCTTTAATAGATTGTTTTTCGGTTGGTGATAACAATTATGCATTGATACTCAATTACAGAACTTTAAGCCAAACTAATATGTACATTACGCATTTTGTTAATAAGTTTTAAAACGTAATCATAATTATAAATTATATGAGTTAATCAACAATATGTTGCATTTGTGGTTGAGCAATGAGCATAGAATTGATAGAGAATACTAGACCTATTTCTGTTTGTTCATAATATAGTGCCAACGTATGTAATGAGTCAACTAGAATCATAATTGGGATAAAAAGAAAGCCTTCTAAACTAATTTAGGATCATTCGGTGCACTAGTTTATCAATAAATATAGTAACTTGAAACTTTATGTTTAAAACAAGACATGAATTAACACACTGAGTCCAAAATAACGTGCATATGTATGAGAAATCATATCCTAAATAACGTTGCTCGAATTTTAAAACACACTGAGTCCAAAATGTACATTTCAGCATATGCACGTCCTTCTACTCCCCTATCCACCAAAACTATTGAGTAGACTAGTTTGAATACAACTTATTAAACGAAAAGGGCCCACTCTCAACTACACGATATATTTTGCAACTCGAACAGTATACGTCTAGTTGAATTAACACGCATTTTTATGTTGTTTTCTAATCGATAATAGCAAACACCTCATTCCAGGCTAATTAGGCGCTCTATTAGCCATTGTGGAGTAGAAGAAGTAACATGTTATGATCGCACCTTGGGCACTTGAAATTTACATTTTGTGCGGTTATTTTAGTCTTTCATGGCGGTCAAGATTCGGGGTAAAATTCGAAGCATAGTGGTTGAACTACTATTCCATAATCACAAACGATTAGTCACTTCTTAATTTCAAGATGAAGTAACGTTTACGCATAACACGTCCGATGTACTATCAAAAAATCTCTCATTAATTAATGTACAATGATTTCCATGTTTCTTTCCTGCATTTGCTCAGGTTTTTAGGCATTCCTTAAACACTAGCAAAATACTTTAAATTTGTTTTTCACTCAATCGAACGTAACATTTAAAAAAAATTCATGATCATTGAACAACAACAACAACAACAACAACAACAACAACCAAGCCTATAATCTTAATAAATTGGGATAGACTATATGAATCCATAAGTGAACCATGTCGAGTCGTGTACATGAAACGTTTGTCTTCATTCAATTAAAAAGTATATTTTCATTTAGATCTTCGAGCTTCATCTCGTTTCATATAACCCACATTCACGTTTTCTTTGATCTCCCACGAGCTCTAGTCGTACGCCCTAAGTCGAGATTCTCAACTCATCGTACCAGTGCATCTATGGGCCTGCGTCTGACATGTCGAAGACATCTTCAATCGGTTTTATCGTACCTTCTCATTGATGGGCGCCACATCAATTTATGCAAAATATCTTTATTACGCACCTTGTCTCTTCTAGTGTTACATCACATCCACCGTAACGTTGGCTTCTCACTTACGTTCATCTTAAGAGCTTACCTTTGATGTAAACCAATTATTATTAGAAGACGTTTGTTAAACCGCCACAAGTTCGAACACTCGCCACATCATTCTCATACATATCTTTAATGATGCTGATATATTTAATGGGTACCCCCTTCTTCACCAATGTCTACCGTAATACCTCTCGATGTACTTTATCATATGTATTTTCTAAATCGAGAAAGACCATATGCAAATGAAGCGTTCAATGAGCTAACTAATCAAACAAATGGTTTCTATAATCGATATTTGGGTAAATTCAAATTAGTTCTCTGATATGGGGACAATTTGTATTGTTTGGTGTTCGATCAACCTCTCCCACAACTTCATGAATGAGACATAAGTTTATTCCATGATAGTTAGAACACTATTTGACGTCTTATAGAGTGGTATTATCATACTCTTTTTCCACTCATTTGTAATTTATTTTCTTGCTATATTTTATTGAAGAGGTTTGTTGACTAGGTTACACCGATATTGAGTGATTGAACAACAATTTAAAGAATTTTCTGAATCATACTGAAAAGAAGAGACATATATCAAATAAAAAAAAACGATATTAGAGAGTTGTAAAAAAAAAAGGAAAGAGATTAGTGAACTTTTTTTTTTTTTGGTAGAAGAGATAAAATTAGATTAAAAAACAGACATGTCTTTACAAGAGTTACAAAATAAAAGGGGATCACGGGGACAGTTGGGAAACAAGCTCCATGGAAAAGAGGAGTCCAGTGGACCATTCCAAAAACAAAAAGATGCCCATTTAGCTAATTCATGAGCAAGAGAGTTACCCAATCTAGGGATTTTCAAAATTTTCCACGGAGGGAAATTAGACCAGATGTTTCTAATCTCTTTTAAGTCTTCCTCAACACTCCAAAAATCTGGTGGATGGTCTTGTGCAATGAGCTCGGCAGTAATCAGAGAGTCAGTTTCAAAGATAGCATGTTTATGATTCAGGATTTGAAGTGATGACGATGCTTCTTTGATAGCTCGGATTTCAGCATCTGTGGGGTTTTGGGAGAGGAAATTCAGAGTTGCAGCAGCAACAATACCACCACAATGATTCCTAACAATGTAAGCCAAATTTGCTTGTCCATCCTTAAACCCCGCATCCAAACTGATTTTGAGTGTATTTTGCTTTGGGGCCTGCCATTCATATGCAAGTGATCGACTTTGAGCATGGATTCTTTTTTTGATTTGAGTCCTTGCAAGTTCAAGTCCCTGTTTTTCAGCCATTTTGGTAATCTGTAAATCAGACAAGGAAGGTAATTCATGCAAAATGTTGTTCCTGTTAGTCCAAATAAGATGAAGCGCTGAGATATAGAAGTTAAAAAATTCGATGTAATCAGATTGGGAGAGGATGGGAAATTTGGATGGGTTAAGAAGAGTGGATATCCATTCGACAATGGTAAGATGACTGAAATTATTTAGAGAGAAAGCCCATCTAGAGATAAACCAAACTTTTTTCGCCGTGGAACAGTTTAAAAAGATATGTTCTCTTGATTCAAAATCTGCATCACAGAAGAAACAGTTGGTATTGATATCTGGTATAAACACGGAGAGTCTTTCTTTTGTGGGGAGAGAGTTGTTAAGGAGTTTCCAAAGGAACAACTTTTTCCTTTCATGAGTAGGGGATTTCCAAAGGCATTTCCAAAGTTTCTTGAGATTTGGCTGGATAGAGTAAAAGCGTCGTGATTGATCCGCTAGATAAGCGCTTTTGCAAGTGAACTTACCCGAAGGGTTGGGAGTCCAGATCGCACGACTTTGTTCCCGCTGGAGGGGAATATCAATTCTAAGAATTTCTTTGCAGATTTCATTTGGAAATAACTTGAAGATGAGCTCATGGTTCCAAAGAGAGGAATCGGATGTCTGGATATCCTTAACATACTAGATATTCTGTGGGACAGGTAGAGAGGTTTCAGGGGTAAAGTTTGGAAGAGATGGAATCCACGGATCTTCGAAGATTTTAAGATTAGAGCATTTGGAAACTTTAAAGCACAACCCTTTTTTGATGAGATCACGGGTAGCAAAAATGTTTTTCCAAAGATGTGAATCAGTAGGTTTCACAGTGAGAGAGAGGAAATCTCGTTCACGGATGAATTTGGATGAGAGCATTGAAAGCCACGGTTTATCGGCAGAGGAAACAATTTGCCATATGATTTTTGAAAAGAGGGCTCTATTGAAATCAAGAGATCTTCGGAATCCCAGACCTCCAAGGGATTTAGGTTTGCAAATGGAATCCCAAGATTTAAGAGCCAGAAAATTCAGATGCACTCCTCCATTCCACCAAAATCTACAGATTTTCTTATCAAATAGATTGCAAATAGATTTCGGAAGAAGGAGAGAGGACATAGTGTATACCGGGAAACTTTGGGCCGAGGATTTTATGAGAACAGTGCGGCCTGCTTGCGAGAGGAATTTGGATTTCCAACCCGCAAGGTGGTTGTCGAGCTTGGAATCCAGATCAGAAAAATTTGCGGCCTTCCTGTTAGTTTTGCAAAAAGGAAGGCCCAAGTGCTTCAAGTTGTGCCTACACCGTTTCATTTGCTATATATTTCGAATAGCAACACGGGAAGATGGAGAACAATTTTTACCAAAATGAATGACAGATTTTTCTTTGCAAATCAATTGACCTGTCCATTTTTCAAATTTATTAAGGCATTCAAGGACAGCATTCGCATCTTCCACAGTGGCACGGCAAAAAATCAAAATATCATCAGCATATAATATATGAGAAATAGGGCTGCCTCCCCTTGAAACTTTGATACCTTTGAAGAGATTATCATGTTCGGCTTTGCTAAAGATTCTAGAAAGGATTTCTGTGATAAGAATAAAGAGAATCGAGGATAGAGGGTCCCCTTGCCAAATGCCTCTAGAAGGCTGAAAGAAACCGAACGGAGAGCCATTAACCAACGTGGAGAAAGAAGATGAGGTAATGCAATCGGAGATGTAATGAATGAATGTGTTATCCACTCCAATGCATTTCATGATATGTAACAAAATAGGCCATTCAACGCGGTCAAAGGCCTTTGACAGATCAACCTTAATGGCCATGTATCCTTGTTTACCTTCCTAGAGTTAATGAAGTGTAAAACTTCTTGGGTAATGATAGAGTTGTTGGCAATGGATCTGCCCGGTAAGAAAGCGGTTTGAAGAAGGGATATGATAGAGGGAAGGAGCGATTTGAGGCGATTTGCCAAAATCTTAGTGATGATTTTGTAAGTGGTATTGCAAAGGCTTATGGGCCTAAATTTTTCCACTTTCGAGGCGTTATGGGATTTGGGTATAAGAGCGATGAAGGTGTGATTGAAGGATTTGAGAATGTAACCCGATTTGAAGAAATGAAGAACACAAGAGATGACTTCTTTACCAACAATGTGCCAATGGTTTTTATAAAAACCTGGAGCAAGGCCATCCGGGCCGGGGCTTTTGAGAGATTCGAAGACAAAAACATTGTTCTTAATTTCAGCCGCATCGGGGATTTTAAGGAGTGCAACATTATCCTCACTAGAGAGAGAGATGGGGAAAAATGAGCTTAATTCATCCTCTATGATCGGATTAGAAGAGGTAAACAGATCCTTGAAATAAGAGTCAAAAGTACGCCCAATATCATGCCAAAAGGAGACAACTACATTGTTAAAAGGATCAAAAACAGAGAATATATGATTAATTCGTCTTTTAATAGTAGTGGAGATATGAAAGTACCTCGTATTGGCGTCTCCATGGGAGAGCCAATGTTCTTTGGCGCGCTGTCTCCACTTGAGTTCCTCTATAAGAAGAAGAGAATCAAGTTTTTCCTGTAGAGCATCCTCCTCGCTCAAAGTTGTAACAGATTGTTGCAGATTTTGAATCCCCTCAATGTCATTTCGAATGGATTGGATGGCAAGAAGATGGGGCTGGAAATGGCTTTTGTTCCAAGCTTTAAGATCAATACAAGTTTGCTTTTGCTTAGAGTGGAGTATGAAGTGTGGGGAGCCAAGGAAAGAGTGGGACCAAGATTTTTCAATGATGGAATTGCAGTTTGGGTCCAAGTTCCACATGGCTTCGAATTTGATGGGACGAGGGCCCTTAATGATAGGAGGGAGAGTGTTGAGGATTAAAGGTGCATGGTCTGATTGAATAGGCGGGAGATGAAGAATAGACGCATCTGGAAAAAGATCATGCCAACTGACAGAAGCAATAGCGCGGTCGAGGCGCTGTTTAATGTTTGCAATTCCGGGGCGTCTGTTCGACCAAGTGAAATCATTTCCCCTGAAATCTATATCAATCATCCCAGTGCAATCTAAAAAATGGGCAAGACCCAAACTGGAAGAAGAGGAGAAAGGGTTCCCACCCGTCTTATCACTAGAACTGGATATGGAGTTAAAATCCCCAATGATGGTAGTAGGGAGGTTGGAATTTGAGGTGCAGTCAACAAGGAGGGGCCAGAATATTTTTTTCCAAAGTGAGTGCATGGGGCATAGATAGCAAAAAGGTTCCACGGTTGTTCTTCCTCAATAAGTAGATGAAAAAACCATTGATTTTTGAAGGAGAGGGAAGCTTTGATATCTGATTTCCAGGCAATGAAAATGCCTCCTGCTAAACCCCGAGGTGGGTGAAATTCAGAAGAAGTGTAACCGTTTCTACTAAGACGAATGACAAACTTTTGGATTTTCTTTGTTTTGATTTCTGAAAGAAAAACAACATCAGGTTTATTATTATGTACAATCGCCCAGAATTCCCTTTTTGTCTCGGCTTGGGCAAAGCCTCGACAATTCCATGCTAGGATGATCATTCGGCAGGAGATTCTGCCGAGTTATGGCTGGGAATCTCTTCGATTACAACAGAGCTTGGAGAGGGAGGGAAGAGGAATTGGAAGGGGTGGGTGACAGGGGATTTTGTATTGCTTCTTGCAAGGCGCTTGATATGAGTGGTTCGTTTGCCTTGTAGGGAGTAAGGAGAATGGCGAGGAGATGGGGAAGGTTTGGCTTTTTTGGAGTTAGTAGAGAGGCAGAGACTTGAATCTGGGAATCTTTTAAATTTTGGTGGGGGTGGAATAGTTCTTGGGCACTTGAAGGGGTTTGGGCCGAGAGGATTAGGCCCAGAGAGGTTGAGTTGATTGGCCCAGATATTAGTTGAGAGAATAGTGGCAGTAGGTGTGGTGTGGTCAGAATTGGGGTTGGTGAGTGAAGTTGACTTATGCGGCTGAGATGGCAGAGAGTAGGCTTGGGATTGGTTGGTGAGTGAAGTTGACTTATGCGACTGAAATGGCAGAGAGTAGGTTTGGGATTGGAAGGAAGAAGATGAGTTGTCAGTATGTATTGGGTTTTTGGGGTTGGTGGGAATAGAGGGGTTTTGAGAGGCTGCTAGATTTTGACCGTTGTAGTGGTTTTTGGAGGTGGTTTTGCAGGAGAGTTCAGTAGGGTTCGGGCCGTCGTTAGATTTCTTAAAAGCTGGATTTGGAGTGAACAGACTATCTTCTTTTAGCCACGGTCCAAACTCAAAGGACGACTGCTTTGGCTGTGGTTCAGGGATGGTAGGGCAGTAAGAGTAGTTATGGCCCAAAAGACCACAAAAGTGGCAGAAATCGGAGAGTTTTTCGTACCTAATCTCGGCTAAAATGAGCCTTTTATCTTCAAAGGTGAGGGTGATTTTATCCACCAGAGGTAAGGAGATGGGAATTTCGACTCGGATTCTGAGCGCTTCTGCCCAACGAGGGTCTTCTTGGTCGAGATCAGCTCTGATAAAATCCCCTATCCGATTCCCAATGCGCCTAGCAGTGTCGATACTGATGTATTTGGCCGGGATGTGGTACACTTGAATCCAGAATTCAATACTATCAAACTTGATATCAGAAAATGCAAGTTCTTCTCTCCACACTTTGAGACAGGTTTGAAAGCCTCTGAAACACCAAGGCGAGTTGTCCAAGACCCAAAATCCTTCTCTGAAAGATTTGAAGATAAAGACTAGAATATCTGGGCCAATAGTGTTAACAGTGACTGGGTGTTTGGGTTTCCAGGCCTTACGGAGAGATTGCTTAAGGGCGTTGGTGTTTTGAGGCTTGTCGCTAAGAAGCTTACAGACGATAGTGATGGAAGAAGGGATATGATGGGGTGTGGTAGTGGGAGGTGGTTCTGGGATTGAGAGAAGGAGCTGGGTTTTAGAGATTAAATTGTCCATGGTGACTGAGGATAAAGAGAAGAGAGTGAGGAGAGAGCAGGGAATTGAAAGGTTTATGGAGGGAATGGAAGAAGAGAGAAAAGTGAAATGACATTGAGGGATAAAAAACCCTAGGCAGTCCTACAAGGAGGAGGAGAAGGCTCTACTGGGAGAGAGCAGAAAAAAAAATCTATTTTTTTTTTTTTGGAGATTAGTGAACATAAACACACTCAAAAATCAAAACTTTAATCCGTGAATAGTGGTTAAATTATCAAAGTAATATCTTCAGTTCGTCCAAAATTCCAACTTAATTTAATCTATCCTATCCTCGAAAATTAGTTTTGCCTATGCCAAATATTTTATATTCGTCCAATAGTTTCGCCCTTTGGGCCAACGGTCACGGTTTCATAACCTGGCCTATAATGGATCTGTTCCAATACGGGCCACGACCGGGACTCGGGTGATTAGCCCGCTGGGCATAATACTGGCCCATCCATTTTGGTTCTAATAAATTCTCCTAGCAACTCCCAGTCGCAACCATCTCTTTTAACAGAGCAATTAAGTTTTAAATCCCTTAATCAAATTATTATAGTTTCCAAACCGCTTTCAAAATTAAAGGAGATGCAACGCAAGATAGTAGAAAATAAACATTCCCTCTCTCTCCATTTGCAAAGCACATTAATAAATCAAGTTTTCCACAAATCCAAAAATAATTTACATTAATTTCTTACACAAAATACAGTCAAATAGCAATAATTCAGAATTCTTCTCTCTCGGTTCCCTATTATCATACTTAACAAATTCAAAATCAAAAAACATAATTGGCTATATACGCAATAAAAGAATGACAATAACATATGCATCAAAAGACTAGTTAATGATCTATCCACAAAAACCATGCATGCTATCTACCTACATCAATGGATGAATGGGACATTGAATTTCTAGAGTAGTCGTCGATGGAACTAACAGCCGTTGAAACCTTAGTACCGGCAGTATGGGTGCTGCTTCCATTAGTATTGTTAGTGAATGCTGCAGAGGTGGTCGTAGTCAACTGTCCCACACGACCATGGACTGCAGGTTTACCAGGTCTAGGTAAAGTAAAAGAATCACTTGATAGCATGAGATGAACGCTGTTCATGTCCGGCCTCTCTGCAACGCTAGCTTGACAGCATAAAAGTCCCAATTGAAGGAACATTGCTGCTTCCTCGCGACTGTACTTTTCGAGGCTTGAATCGACTACTTCCAGCGACTTACCGGCTTGAAATAAAGTCCATGCCTATAAAAGAAGAAACTTCGTTAAATCTATACTTACAAAAGTATTACAATAACAGCTTATGATATCACAAGCAATGTTCATGAAGAACCACAGGAGATGGGAGACTTTGACTGATACTCACATAATTTAAGAGATCGGCCTTTTCCGCCCCAAGCAATCTATCATGATTTCTTCTGCCACTAACAATCTCCAAAACCAGAATGCCAAAGCTAAAGACGTCAGTTTTTACAGACAAATATCCGTGCATTGCGTACTCTGGAGACATATAACCACTGCATTTGAGCAAACATATTTGAGTTTCTGGGGGTATTGCACAAAATGTCTAAGGTAATAATTTTAACAAAATGAGATGCCAAAGACGTGGAGTAAACGCTTACTGAGTTCCGGAAATCTTAAATGTGTTTAAATGGGTCTCATCCTCGGGAAACAACCTTGCCAAACCAAAATCAGATATTTTTGGATTTAATTGATCATCAAGGAGTATATTACTGGCTTTTATGTCTCTGTGTATTATCCTTTCAGGGGCCTCTTCATGCAAATAGAGAAGACCTCTTGCAACACCCTTAACTATTCGGAATCGTTTGCTCCAATCCAAAAGTGGAGACTTCCTGTTATCTGAAAATTAGAACTTCAATATCCAAACAAAATCAGGTCTACTGAAGGTGAACAGAGGGAATAAAGACATCATCATTATCCTTCTTGATTTCAGTCCTTAATTAGCTTTTAACTATGTTGTTAATTAATTTTAAGGGTATGTTAGGAATCATGTAACTGTAAAGTAATATCGTTTTTCAAGTTTAAGTATCTTATTTAAGGTCCTCTTATCAAGAGCTGGTTATGAATTAGTTATCAAGTCCAGTTAGCTAAACACGGGATTCTTGATCCAAAGTATTTTCTCGTTATTTTTCTAGTGGGATTAGGTTTACTTCATCTATACAATTATTTGTAAACCTTACTCTTTAAACACATCTTAATCTCTTTTCATCTGGAGTTAAAAGAGGTCAGTTTCTGCAACTTTATATTGTCTTTTAACTGTGAAGCTACACCAACAATACTTTTGTAAGAAAGACTAGCAAAAATAGAACATACCAAAAAGGAAGTAGTCGAGGCTTCTATTTGGTAAATACTCGTAAACAAGCATCTTTTCAAGTCCTTCCACACAACAACCCAGCAACATGACTAAGTTTTTGTGCTGAACTCTTAGCAACAATTTGACCTCATTTGTGAATTCATTTTGGCCTTGTCTGGAATGCAACGATAGCTTCTTCACTGCAATTTCTTGACCATTTGAAATTAGTCCCTGGAAAGGGAAATAGTCGAAACATTATCATCATGTTCGGTCACCTAATCGAGTCGGTATGAACAATCAACTTTGCTAAGAAAACAAATTTAATCTACTTAATCTGTCGAGAATAATGAAATTATAAAGGGTTAAATTCGAAAGTAAACATAAATTCCTTTGCGTACACAAATACCCATTGTTCACCCTCAAACTGCTCTCACGGTCATAAAGAGAAGAACTAGTTACAAATCCAAAATGTTATTCAAGTACTCAAAGAAACTACCTCAAGAAGTAAGTCTAAACCAGATCAAGATTCAAGGCCAACAACTATACGTATAACATTGGTAACAAACACGATAAATTCACAGTTTATTATCCGCACAACGAAAACGAACCAACTAAAGTGCCTCAACGGAATTACTACAATGAAGCTTGGTTAAACAAGTTGAAGTTTCAAGATAAATTCACGACACAGCCTCCGGCCAAACCGATCCTCGTTTCATCCGTATAATTACACTAACTACAGGAGGGTTTAATTTAAGGAAACATATTTGAGGTAATAACATTAACATAATCATAAAACTAAACTCCCTAACCTTGTAAACAGGGCCAAATCCGCCATGACCGAGCAGGTTCATTTCGGAGAAGAAGTTGGTAGCAATCTGCAGAGTTTGCAGCTTATAGAACAAATCAGGTGACTCTTCCTCGTCAGCATCATCATCATCAACTCCAGCGTTGTTTTTCAACCGCTTTCGGATGCAAAGACACATGTCAGAAAGCAATCCCATTGAATTTGAGGCAGGCATCAAACAAAGAGAAAGCAGCTAATAATATAGAAAGAATATGATGATCGAGTAGTAGTATATAGGAGTTGCCGGGAAAGGTGTATGATTGATTAGTTAGTTATTTATTGCCCCAACCAATGGAGCAGAGAGTAATGAGATAGAACAGGTCAACTCAACTCAGGAGACCTTTCTTTCTTTCTTTGTTTCTTTAAGTGCATGTGTCCTGTCCACCTTTGTCCTTATTGTTGCTTGCTTTTACTTTTATTCCCGCGGTTGATTATTACACCAGTTTACTATAAGAAAATGATATTCATACACCTCCTCCGTACGCTCACAGCTAAAGGAGGGGCTGTTAAATGTAAACCGGCTACCGAACGTTCCTGTTTTTCTTCCTTTTACATTTATTGACTCCAACCAAGTCTCCAAGGCTTACTAATAATTACATTGTGACCCCTCAATAACATATCTTTTCGTTTTACTCTTCATACATTCAGTAATATTGTTTAGACCTTACAAGTTTTTGGCAATGGCATAATTACCTCTTTAGCATTGTGAATATCACTGTTGCATTGTTTCTGACATTACTTTTGTATTTTTTTTTCTTTTTCAGTCATATGCAAGAGTTACAAAAATTAAGAAAAAAGCTAACATCAATTACATACAACATTCCACAATATAGTAATAATAAACCTTTTATTTGAAGGTAATAGTAATACTCAACTTAAGTAACCAAAAGCTGATTCTTTATTGTATTCTGAAATAAAATGTATTATTAGTTCACTAACACTACAAGAAATAACTTATTTTCTCGACCGGAAAATTTTGACCAGAATCTGGTCGAAAATATTTCTGACCGCTTTCGACCAAAATCCGGTCAAAAATAAAATCTTCGACTGGGATCTGGTCGGAAATTTGAATATAAAGTTTTTCGACCAGATCCCGGTCGGGACCCTTTGGCAGGACAAATTCCTATAAATACCTCTCTCCTCCTCCTCCTCATTCACACTCCTCTCTTTCTCTCACCTCCCTCCCATTACCGACCGCCCAGCCCCCTTTTCCTATCGGATTTCAGTCCAAAATTCGGATCCGGTAAATTTTTTCGTCTTTTCTCGTTTTTTATGTTATATTTATTGTTTTAATATTTATTTTATATGTTTAATTGTTAGATATTGTAGAAATTGTTATGCTTTAATTAGGAAATGCCTTTAGAAATTGTTAGGCTTTAGAAAATATTAGAGTTTAGTAATTATTTATGCCTTTATGAAATGTTATGCAATTAGATTAAATAGTATGTATTTTCTTTATGCATTGTTTGTCTTAAACTTTATTTATGTCTTTAGGGATTATTTGATATTGTGTTATTGTTAGACTTTCAACATTGTTTATGCCCTTTGGAAAATCAATTTATAAATTAGAATTCATGATGTTTTTAGGGAATTACTATAAAGTAAAAATGATTATATTTTTAGAATATCTACTTGTAATTTATGTTTTTAGATACTCTCGAAATATCTATATGCATTTTTTAGGTAATATTATTTATCTTAGCATTGTTTTATTGTATATGATTTTTATATGTGTTAATTTAGTTATTATGGTGATAATTTTATGAAATGTTGTTAGATATCTTAGAAATGATAGTTTTTATAACATAGTTCATGCCTTTAGGAAAACTATATAACTTAGTAATGATTAAATTTAGGCCATCTCTATAAATAGAAATATTCTAACTTAGATGCTTTTACTTAGTACGTAGCACTTTAGTCGACGACATGTCGGACGATCCTCCACGCACGTCTCGTGATACTGACTATGTCCAGCCCTCGAAGAGAGGGCGTAGTGGTCCACAGAGTGCCGAAGGGCCTAGTGCTCCACCGAGATCAGGTCCTCGTCTTCGATTTGTTCATTTTGGCGCTACACCACCCGATCTTGTCGATGCCCCGGCTCTCGATCTTGTCGAGTCCCCTTCTACTTCCCATCCACCTAGGCGTACTACTAGATCGAGCGGCGGTACTCCACCAGATCAAGTAATACCACATCGACGCCGCCTACATCATTTGGATCGAGGCGTAGGGCACCTAGGCCACCATCCACTGAGTCCACAACAGCGGGTCCCAATACTTCTTCCTCGACAGACGTTGCCAGTGCAGGACCCTCTACAACAACGCAGCAGCAACCGGGCCGAGGCTTGTCTAGAAGCGATTAGGTTCCATCCGACGGTAGAGGCCGTTGTAGAGTTATTTTGGAGGAGCACGGTGTATTTTTGAAAGGGCGCAAGATATCGACGACGATTACCGATATCATTAGGTCATTTATGACGACATGTGTTCCTTCATACAATGCGCTCGATCCAACAGTTCAAGGGCAGATGTGGACTAAGTTTAGGGTGAGATTTTGGAACATATATATATATATATATATATATATTAAGATTTTTATTAATGAAACCTTAATTAAAACCATGTCTCAAAACATAAAAACCTTAATTAATTGCAGAAAACATACAACATTGGTCCGGATGAGTTGGGTCTGACATATACGGCATACGAGGCGAAGGCTAGGAAGAGTTACAAGGAAGTGGTGTACAATGCGAAGAAGATCTACTATGCAAGGAAGGATGATCCAAAGTAGGCAGGGCGTCTGAGGACTGGGTGGATGAACGACAAGTTGGAGGCTGAGTTTGTGAAGCACTGGGAGACAGAGGAGCATTTGGATAAATCGAAGAGAGGACAGAAGAACAGGCGAGGAGGAGAGAGCCCATGCAGTGATCGTCCTAGACGAGGGACTCGTGCTAGTGGGTCCATTAGCTACACGGAGATCCACCGTAGGATGGCATATCTTATTAAATTCGATTACATACGAATAACATTTTCTTAAATTTAAATAGTTTAACAAACATTTTATGTTAATATGCAGACGCGTTCGAGACCTCCAGGAGCCCATGCGCCTCGGCACGATGAGATGTATCGTTATCAGCATACACATATTCCCGAGGATCTGCCAGAAAGAGTTCCACGTCGCCGCGTTTGGCTAGACCTCGTGTATAAGGCTATCTACGTAAGTATTTAACTTGTAAAATATTTTTTAATTACTATATTAAACGAGCCCTATACTATTATGGACCGCAAGACTAGTGCTGCTCTTTACTATATTATTATGCCGGACGAGACGACTCCTCTTTGACAAGTAAAATAAATTAAAACGATTATTATAGAAAAGACGACTTATCAACAAGTCTTTGTCTAAGCTTTATTAAATTGATTGTTTTAACTTTTTAAGTCCAATTTGTTGTCTACTTTCTATTATTTATTTAAGAAAGTATAAAAAGAATAATGAATTATCATACAATGACTAAATGAATCAACATTATTAGATCAAAATACAAGAATATTTATATATTTAAATAATGAAAACAGATTTTTACTTTATAAACTTTTAAAATAACTAAAAATAGTTTAAACCATGAATAACATATATGCCATGTAAATGTTAGACTAACGTTTGAAGAATGGTTTGCCAAAACGTAAATTTTTTAGGGGTGTTTCCCATTGATTAAAAATATCCGCAAGAGATAACATCAGATTAATCCATATATGAGTTACAATATTAGTTTTGAAAGAAAAAGTAAGAATATATTTAAAGTTCAAACCAATATATGTGGAACAAGTTTTTCTTTTATACTCCTGGGGGCGTGGACTTTTTCTTTCTTGTATGATGTAATAAAATATTCATATTAAGCTATAAATAATTTAGAAAGGAAAATGATTTGCATACAGTCTGTACACTTGTACAGACATATCACAGCCGTTTATCTATACAGATTACTAATTGTGATTTACTCATAATTGCATTAACTGTCCTTTATAATTTAAGTTTGTGTGGTTTAGTTACTGCAATTACTAAATATATGCCTACATTTTTTTTAATTCATATGTGGACATCTTAATTTTCTTGTTCGATCTTTTTTTAACTTTTTAGTTATTACCAATATTTTACAAAAACAATATGCATGGAATTAAATCCTCTTTAGTACTATTTTTGTTACAATTGGTACGTACTCTGATCTGTAGAACTAATTATTATGAAGTGTCATAATGGGCCTGATTGGTAATTTAGAAAACCATGTGTTATATGCAATTAATATATTATGTTTAACCATCAAGCAAACTAAAATAATTAAGAAACGAAATTCGATAGTAAATTTCCCCGCGCGACTGTATGTCTGTACAAACTCCTAGTCTGTGAGATAAGCATTGCCCAATTTAGAAATTCCGTGCCAAACTGGAAGTACAATGAACAACACAATTTGACTAAAATAATAAATATAGAGAAAGAGTCAAAAAGAGAAGAATCAAAGAAGAGCCAAATATAATTTTATTGGCACAAATGTCATGAAGGGGCATGTATGATGTATTGTGCGGTAAAGGAAATTTTCCATTTTGCATTGGGAAATGCTGAAACTATTAGAAGAAAAAAAAAGGTTTGGTAAAAAGGTCAGCGAAAAGTGAAAAAAGAAAAGAGACGAACATCCAAACGGCGCCCAAATGCTTGTTACTATAAAATACACATGTCAAGCCCTCATGGCTGGCATAGGATTCTGGAACAGAAAATCCAGTGCGCAATAATATATGTTTACCTCCCCCGAGGGTATCTACGACACTAGAAGCTCATTTTCATGAACATCGCCCACATATACGAAGAAGCTTTCAATAAGCACCAAAAAATTACTCAATTGACTCTTCCATCTTTGTCCGTCCACTAACCTCCTCAAGGGAGCACAAGCTGGAGAGTAATGCGCTCATTAAGAACACCTCACTCTTGTATAAATAGGTTACTATCTTTTCATTAAAAGGTGTTGTACTCTAAAAAATTGCCAGATACTCGATTAGACTACAACTTGGTTCCTAAAAGCTTCACAAGATCGAAGTCTTGTGAATACCTTTACATTCCAATATTTTTATTCCCATATCCTTTCAATTTTTCTTGTATTCAATATAGGTGCTGTGGAAACGTAAAATATTTCTCGAAGAAGGCGCATGAATGAGAGCTAAAGTTAGACATCTAATAGAGAGAATTGTTGAAACGCAAAAAGAAGCTTTTGTACGAAGGGTGCCACGAGAATATAGGTTTGCAAAAGAGTCCAAATTTGTTTCAACGTCGAAACGTCGGCTTCGATTAGGTATTTTACATTGTTCTACATCCATGCAACTTCCATGAAGTATCTTTAATAGCTGTTTTATTATAGTGAAAAACGTCCAAAAATGTGGTAGGAAGAGACCTACCAAAGTGGGCTAATGGCTTAAAGAATCTTTACTCTCTACTAATTTGCATCTTTGGGTTGTCGGTTCCTATTGTGTCGCTTCCAACGCCAGCCTGGCAATAGTCGCGACCAACTCATCACGCGATGATGGGCTTAACTACTTCAGCTCCGGACAACGTCGCCATTTTATCCATACCTTTCTATTTACATATCAGAGTAACAAATAATTTTCCGTAGTGAAAACTTGACATCC
Source organism: Linaria vulgaris (assembly GCA_948329865.1). Taxonomy (NCBI): domain Eukaryota; kingdom Viridiplantae; phylum Streptophyta; class Magnoliopsida; order Lamiales; family Plantaginaceae; genus Linaria; species Linaria vulgaris. Next base: position 41,913,936 of record OX415249.1, read on the forward strand.
TAATGGTATGTATATATCCCATTGTCTAACTTATTTCAAAAGTTGCATATAAATTCACGTGTCTTTAATTTGTCGCTTAGCCCTATAACATAACAGGTGAAAAGAAACTCAAGAGGCACCAAAAACAGCACAAAAGTAAGTTATAAGTACATATTCAAAGTGTACATATTGTACACTAATCAGTTCTTGTAAATTTTTAGACCACACTAAGGCCATTATACAACAAGAGGCTCAGGCACAAAAGAAAGGAAAAAAAAAGAACAAAATTCAAAATGTTACAAAATCCAAACCCTGCCTGACACTTTGTTCTTCATCGCCAACCTAGTCTTGCAATTATATTAATAGCAAAACTTTCATGCCCAAAATAGCGTTATAATGAATTATATATATGAACTTTTACTTTCAAATTAATTAATAATTGTGTGACTTATTATTGTGTTTCTTATTCATTTCTTATATTTGGTGTATGTTTTTTCTGAACAATTCTAGTCACCCAACATATATAAATAGTGGCGTATCGAGAGTCATAAATGGGAAGGAGCTAAGAAAGTTTATTTCTTTTAAAAGAACAATAAGGAAGAAATAAAAAGAGAAAAAGAATCAAAAAATAAGTCAAGAAAAACATTGTTATTTAAACCCGATTTTGTGATGGATTTAAAGAAGTTGAATGTTGACACGAGAGTATTCTTTTACATTTTCTTTCTTAAGAGAAGAATATACTAATAATGTATTTTTGATGATATTATCAATAACCGAAGATATGCATTATATTTGTTTATCAAATATACTAAAGTAAGTTGTCTTTTCTCTAACCATCAAAAAAAAAGGTTGTCTTTTCTTTCTCCTTTCACTTTTTACGCTTATTATGCTTCTTTCATTATATACACATATATATGTCATGCTATTATAAAAAACCATTGATTGGGGGAGGAGGAGGCACAACCCCTATGTAGATAGGCCACTGTATGAATCCGACAGTTCTCGAAGCAGCGGAGGTTGTTGCGACTTTCTTTCTCCTTTGACTTTTTATGCTTATTATGTTTAATATACATATGTATATCGGTAATGTTATTATAAAAAACGAATGGGTGGGGCGGAGGAGGAGGAGGCACAACCCCTATGTAGATAGGCCACTGTATGAATCTGACTACTCTCGAAGCGGAGGTTGATGCTATTAAATTGGAACTGTAAGAAGAGAATTGAAAAAATCGAGGTAGAAATGAATTTTAAAGAGGCGTTCACAATCATCACAGACGATAAAATCCGTGACCACGAACCACAAGAGAAAATTGATGAATGTCGACCGCTACTTCATAAGCCTTGGGACCATAAATTCCGTTGAATTGGTACATAAGCTAACAAATTGGCGGACGCAATAGCGAAATCTTCTAGCTTTTTCGAGTGCAACATTAGTGTTATACTAATCTCCTCCTAGTTTATCGTCTATTTTGTACGCAGATATTACCTAAGGCTTTTAGTTCATTTTGTTACAAGAGAAAAAATTAGCTGGACAGATAAATCACGTAAAATACACTACAATTTGTTCCAAAGAAATTAATTTTATTTTAAATTTTGGATGAATATTGGATAATTGCGAGCTCATACATCCCAAACTCCCCCACACTCTTGTGTAAGAGTTGAGATATACACTGCCAGCTTAAAGTCGCATTTCACATTTTGCTTTTTACTTAACTTTAATTTAGCCGTTATTTTTTAATTGCAAGTTTAGTTAATTAGTTATTTTAGCTTTTAGATTAGTCCGTACAAGCTTGTAACAAATAAAAATGAGACTCAACTCCTCTGATTTGTACTTTTCATTCCACAAAATTACCGTTGTGAAGAGAGAGAGAGAAAAACTTATTCTCTCTCGAATCGGCGATTCTTCGATTAATAAAATTCTTGTTCAATTTTGCTTCGATTTTGATTTCATGATGGTACCATTCACTGGATGATAGCTCGATCCTGTTGCGCGACAAATTATGTTGCGTTGTGTGTGCAATCCTCTCAATTCACGTTCAATTTTGCTCTCAGTCTTCACATAATCCTTCTCATTTTTGAGATTTGTAATCTCATTGGTAAAATCCTCTTCATTCTTCTCTGGTCAATTATTTTTACTGCTTGATTTTGTCAAGAATCACCACTCATGTGACTACTTCTACTACGTTTGGTTCGACTTCTTCGAGTCTTGGTGTGAAAAATCCGAGTGAAGACTCGTGCTCGGTTTACTTTTTAGGATCTCACTACCTTACATGTACATCTGTCGTGAGTTATAAGTTCAAGGGAACTAATTACATCTCCTGGTGCAAGAGCATTCTTATGGATCATACTATCAAAAATAAAATTAAGTTTGTTGATGGATCTTTGCCATATTCGACTGAATCTGATGAAATCACTAAAACTTGGTGGCTTAGAGCAGATACCTTAGTTTCTTCTTGGTTGTTAAACTCTGTAACTTTTGAAGTGAAGCAGACTTTACTGAGAACTGCTTATGATATATGGCATGACTTGGAGACGAGATATTACAGGACTGATGGTTCTAGGGTTTACCAACTCCAAGATACTCTATCTACTACTTCTCAGGGCACTCATATGTCACTGAGTTTTATACTGCTTTTAGAAATGCATGGGATGAATTTACTAGTCAAAGACCAGTCAATGGTTGCACTAATGGTCTTTGTGTATGTGATGTTAACAAAAAGATGCCTGGACTCTTGCAATCTGACTATGTGATGAAGTTTATCATAGGGTTAAATGAGTCATTCTATGACTTGAGGAGTCAAATTATGCTTGTCACACATCTTCCTTCTTTGTCACAAGTATACTTTATGATACTTCAAGAGGAAAATTAGAGAGCATTCTCAACTAATGCACCAATGGAGTCTCTTGCCATGTTCACTATATACAGATTTAATTATAATAATGGTGAGGAAAATCAGAGAGCATTAACCTCAATTAATTCACCAATTGAGTCTCTTACCATGTTCACTAGATATAGATCTAATTCTGATAATGGATTTGGTAGAGGTCAATCATACAATAATACTGCTCCACGAGGTAACAGTTCACAAGGCAACATTGGTCATAAGTTTTCAAAGCCACCTTTCTCCAAAGATAAGAAGAAGTTGCAGTGCACACACTGCAAGTACAATGGCCACCCTATTGATATGTGTTATCAGCTCATTGGCTACCCCCTGGTTGGGAGGATCCTAAAGGAAAGAGACCACCTCCTCAACATTCTGCTAACTATGCCGAAGCATCAGAGGCAATGCATTCCCAAGAAGCTCCTTAGCCTGCTACTGCTGATTAGCATGCTTTGTTTGCACAGTTCTGGCATTGAAGGAAGCACAACTAATGGCAAAATCAAAACATCATGCATCTCCTTCTCACTATGATGTTGCAGCTGTGACTGGTACCACTCACACTTTCGCATTCTCTTTAGTATCCTCTAACATTAATATTCCATGTTAGTGAATTCTTGACACAGGAGCAACAGATCATATGATGATATGTAATTCCAATCTTTACATATCTACACCTATAAAGTTGTCTGCTATAGTTTGTTTTCCAAATAATAATTATATTTCTACTACTCTCATAGGTGATGTTCAACTTCTCCCTAACATCATTCTTCACAATGTATTATATGTTCCTTCATTCACATATAATTTTCTTTTCGTATCTAAACTTACCCAGGCCTCCAACCTATGGTCATATTTTATACCTTTTGACTGTATTATGCAGAACAATCTCACCAAGAATAGGGTTGGTACTACTAGCTTGGATCACAATACGATCTCTATATTCTTAATACTGGTGATATTTATAGAAATAAGCCCTCTTTTGTCTACAATAGGGTTATTTCTGACTTTGATACTTGGCATAGAAGGTTAGGCATCCTGCTATGCAAAAACTACAATGTATTTCTGAATTCAACATTACTCATTCAAATAAGACTCATAGTTGTGATGTATGTCATATTTTTTAATAGCACGAACTCTCTTTTCCACTTAGCAGATCCAAATCTAATGAAACTTTTGAGCTCATTCATTGTGATGTATGGGGTACTTATAGAATGACTTCTAATGAAGGTTATAGATACTTTATCAATATAGTAGATAACTATTCCAGGTGTACCTGGACTGATTTCTTAAAAAAAAAATTTGATGTTTAGACTTGCAGTGTTCAGTTTTACAACCTTATTCAAAGTAAAACCATCAGATTAGACAATGGCACTGAGTTTCTTTTATAAGAATTTTATTGTTCTAAAGACATAGTGCATCAGACTTCTTGTGTTAAGACCCCACAACACAATGTAGTTGTTGAAAGAAAACAACAACATATTTTACAGGTTGCAAGGGCTCTGAGATTTCGACCAAGCATTCATCTTATGTTCTGGCCTTATTGCCTTGATACCGTTGTTTTCTTGATTAACAGAACTCCCCTTTAGACAATAAAACTCCTTTTGAGCTTCAGTTTAACAGGCCATCTGATTATACCATCTTAAAAACTTTCGGATGTTTGTGTTATGCTTCCACTCTATCTGTTCACATAAATAAATTTGATGCTAGAGCTATCAAATGTGCCTTCATTGGTTATCCAAGAGGTACTAAATGTTATTCCTAACTGAACTTATCTACTAATAAAGTTTTCATGTCAATGGATGTTAAACTTTATGAATCCATTTATCATATGCTTGACACACCTGCAATTGATCCAAACACCACTCAAAGACACAATCCTCTATGCACAAATTCCTTCACTACAATGCAGGTTCCTACAAACACAAGTATTCCACACAGCCAGGAACCTCTGATCATTCCAGCTGCAAGTGGATCCAGTTCAGCAGCTATACACTGTCTCAAGTACCTGTGACTAAGCTCCAGACCCATCCAGAAGAGGACATCAAGTTCACTCTTAACTCTACTTCAGGAAACTTTGCTTGTATAATTGTTGCACAAGATTCAGTTCACAATTCCACTACTCATGAAACTACTCAGCCTACAATAAGAAGATCAAATAGAACCATTGCACCTCCTTCATATTAATTCATTTGACTACTCCCTACCTCAATCTCTCAGAAAAGTCAACCTCTTAGCCACCACATCTACAACAAAATCATTATACCACATTTTAAACTACATCTCTTTTACCAACCTAGGCTCTAGTTCATACAAATCTATCATTCCACTGGGAGGGCTTTTTCATCAATCGAACACGATGCGGGTTAATCCTCGAGTCATTTGAACTCTTAACCATCAAAAACGAAAGCCGAAGATCTCAAATCCCTTGATTTTATATAAGCACAAATCTTTAATTGCCTCAATATCTCAGCTCTCTAAACCAAAATCCTTCTCTCAAGCTAACAACATTAAGGAATGGCAGGATGCAATGGAGAAGAAAATACAAGCCCTAGAGAAAACCAACACATGGCAACTAACTACTCTTCCTCCCAATCAACATACTAAAGGTTGTAATTGGATGTATAAGATAAGATATAAGTCTGATAGAACCATTGAGAGGTTCAAAGCCCGACTGGTGGCAAAAGGATACATTTAAGAGGAAGGTGTTACCTATTTTTATATATTTTCACCAGTAGCAAAACTCATTATAGTGAAGGTTCTTCTTGTTGTTGCTGCCTCTAAAAACTGGCACCTCCATCAATGCATTCCTACATGGTGATTTGGAGGGAAAAATCTACATATCTCATCCACCTGACTATTGTGAAAAAAACTGATAAGAGAGTGTGCCTTCTCAAGAAAAACTTATAAGGTCTAAAGCAGGCATCGGGGCAGTGGTTCAGTAAGCTAAACTCATCCCTCATCTCCTTTGGTTATATTCAATATGTCTATGGCTCCTCTCTCTTTATAAAACAATGTGGTTCCTCATTTACTACATTATGTGTCTACGTTGATGACATCATTTTAGCAGGTAATGACATGAATGAGATATCTAACATCAAATAGAAACTTGATGATAGCTTTGCTACTAAAGATTTAGGAACATAAAATATATACTTGGCATTGAAATTACAAGATCATCTAAAGGCATAAACGTATGTCAAAGAAAGTATGCCCTTGATATTCTTATAGAAATAGGCTACTTGGGTTGCAAGTCTTGCACCACCCATATGGATGCAAACAACGGGCTTTATAATGATGATTCTCCTCTACTTGATGATCTTTATATCTATGGGAGACAGGTAGGCAGGTTGCTCTACCTTAATATAACTAGATCTTATCTCAATTATCGTTTAGAGTGTTTATCTCAGGTTGTCTCTAAACCTATTACTAACCATCACAATGCAACTCGCAATGTTCTTAGATATTTGATAAATGCTCCAGGTAAAGGTGTATTCTTCCAAGCTAACTCTAACCTTCACCTTAAAGCTTTATATGATAATGATTGAGGTGGTTGCACAGACATAAAAAAGAGCATAACATGTTTTGCAGTATAATTAGGGGACTCCCTAGTTATAAGGCTATTGCTTTCACAACTTGTGAGCTCATGTGATTGATTCAACTTCTTGAAGATCTGAAGATTGATCAATCCAGAACCCCTCTTATCTTCGCTAACGGTCAAAGTTCTTTATTGTTGACAATCCTGTCTTCCATGAAAGAACCAAGCACACTGGTTGCCATTTTATTAGGGAGAAGGTCCAACAAAAACTCATCACAATTCTAAAAATTTCAAGTGATCAACAGGTGCTGATGTTCTGACAAAGCCCTTGGACATTAAACTCTTCACAAGGATGATCTCCAAGCTTCAAGCTTCTTGCAGGAGGTATTGAACTATACACTGCCAGCTTAAAGTCACGTTTCACATTTTGCGTTTTTACTTATATAGCCGTTATGTCTTAGTCGTTAGTTAAGTAATATAATTAGTTATTCTAGCTTTTATATTAGTCCGTACAAGCATGTAACAAATAAAAGGGAGACTCGGCTCCTCTAATATGTACTTTTTATTCCACAAAAATTACCGTTATGAAAAAAACTTCTTATTCTCTCTGCGCGATTCTTCGATTAATAAGTCTTGTTCAATTTTGTTTTCGATTTCGATTTTGTGAGTATTGTCACACATGCTTGGCAAGAGACAAAGTGGAACAACTGAAAGTGCAAGTATTTTGTCAATGTTAGATCAACATTGTAACTTCAATGTTAGGATAACATTAAACACAGAAAAACTGCACATTCCGATTTTATTGTTATAATTGTGTTTTGCCTTTATTCACTTACTAACTTAGTTCCACGAGTTGTAGTTGGTATTTGTATGTGCTCCAGGTTAAGAGACTTCAAGGAATGATCTATTTCCTTAAAGAAAAGTTGTCATTCAAGGAGAAGTTTCCAAAGAAGAACTTTCCATAATTAAATAAGGAAAGATGTGTGCGGTGCCATGGAATGATCAAGGCTTTTGAATTTCAAGAAGGAAAGAAGTTTACTTACAGTAGGATTCTTTCCATAGAAGACTACAAGATGGAGAAGGTTACTTTCCTTAGAAGACTTCAAGTTAAAGAAGGAAACATTTCCATTGAAGACTTCTAGTCAAAGAAGGAAACCTTTCCATTGACTTCAAGTTGGACAAGGAAACCTTTCCCTATTGAAGGAGACTTGCCATGAACGAAATTAGAGTCATACAAGGAGATCTAATAGCAATAAAAAATGTGCACAACATGTCTTGGCCATCAAGGAAGGATACAATATAAATAGGCATGTTGGGCAACAAGAAAAAGACACGAAGACAAGAGCGAAAATATCCCGTGAGGAAATTACTATAGTCAAGGGTCTTTGTCTTGTTTTTGCAAAGTTTGTGAGTTGTTAGATTAGTTCTGGGTTTAGAATTAAGAAAGCAATTATTGTCTGCTTTGTTGAGTTCGAGCAATTCGAGAGTGAGGAACTTGAGAGTTGTGAGAAACACTTTTGTTAAATCCTTGTGGTTTTTCGCCTATGGCTCGGAAGATCATATTAATATAATATCTTCTTAAAATCACATCTACTTGTGTTCTTTACTTATCCGCTACGTTATATTCTCTCTCAAGTAGTTTTTGCTCACGACTAACTGCTGTTAAACGGATGTTAAGATAACATCGAGAGTCCAACATCTACTTAACATTGTAAGAGTTGATCAGTGTTAGACTAACATCAAGGTTAACACTGTGCAACAAGTATCAAGTCCCTATCCTACAATTTCAGTTGGTATTAGAGCCAAGCACAGACTTCACTGGTGTTTGGGTTTGATATTAAATGATGGACAACTGAAATCTGAACAACAACAAATTTCTTGTCTTGGATAGATCCAACTATTCTTATTGGAAGGTCAGAACTTGTGCACTCACGGTTGGCGAGCTTGGAAGACGGTGATCGAAGGGTATGCAGTCCCTATGTGTGCTCTAGATGAAGATCATGACGCTGTTCCTAAGCCAAAATCAGAGTGGACTAAAACTGATCTAAGTATCGCTTTCTTCAATGAAAATCCGTAAATACCATATTTAGTTTGGTTGATTGTCTCATGTTTAAGTTAATTAAAAATTGTTCAACTGCAAAGCATGCTTGGGATATCTTACAAAATCATTGTGAAGGTGATGTGTGCACTAAAAAGACATGTTTTTGAGCAAATCTGATAATTTAACAATGGGGAAAGAAGAAACTCATGGATCATGCTAATAAAATTCAAGACTTAGGTGAGTCCTTGTCTACTAAGCAATTGGCGTACAAAGCTGTGAGAACTCTTTCTAAGAAATTTGAGGTGATTGCTATGCAATAAGCTAGGAATATGGACACTTTAGACTTTCCTACCCTACTTTGCATTCTGAAAGAATTTGAGATGTGTTGTGGTTAAATTCGCAAGTGCACGAAATCGTAACAAGTAATAAAGTGATAGACAGGGTTGTCGATCCCACGAGGAATAAATAATTAATTACCAAAATTATCTAACTCTAGTTTTATTTGAGAAATCGGGTTTCAGATTGTTCAAGCGAAAAGATTAACAATTTACTAACTACAGTAAAAACATTTAACAAAGTGGGGCATTGAGACAATAGAATAACAAGGGTATTTCAATAAATAAGATTAGACAATGAGAGAAGAGCTGGGAATCATGATTTCACCGTCATTAGTCTGATCTAACTTTTAATTAAGCATATTATTACGAGTTTCACGTTCAAAATTGTTGTTGGTTATCACCATTTATGCTTTATATACTCTTTCTCAAGTTATACATAAATTCTACAGCTTTACAACTAGAAAATGAGTCTAATTACGAAGATGTGCACATGTATGTTCGGTGGTGATTTTATCAACCACGTGAAAATGATAGATATATTCTATTCTATTGAGAATTCACGGTATTTACTTCAAAGCTATTTCACGAAAATCTCCTCTCGGTTTCAATTTGATTCTTAGTTCATCCAGAAGTTGGCCATAATTTTAGAAGCATTATATTCACAAATAAATACACCAACTATTTTGATATCGTAACAATACGTTTTAATTAAAGGTTAGATCATCGTAATTAGGCTACGTCACTATCACAGCAACGTAAATTTAGCACATAATGAAATATAGGACAAGACTATAAGATAAATATAACATCATAAAGTAAACAGAGTTTAGAGATCGTTACAGATTTTACTTGCGTAAAGCCTCCGGTGGAGTCCCCCGTACAAACACCTAATTACTCCTCCAAAATTACAAACTACTAGTGAATACTACTACTATAGAAAGACTACTAAGTGAAGAGAGAATGAAGAAGATTGGTGTGTTGAAATATAGAAAATATGAGGTCTATTTATAGTTGAAGCAAAAGCATAAGATTGACATCTCGACCGTTCATCTCGTTTTGATCCAATGGTCCAAAGTTGTCACAAAAGTCATCAAATTGATCAGAGAAGTCAACCAATTGATGAATTATTGATCAAAAAAGTCATGACACTCTATAGTCTTCCATTTGGAAGCTTGCAAGACTAAATATAGACCATTGATTAGCCATTTTGATCTGACAGTCATCGAGCGCGCGAGTTGCGTATGTACATTTCAGCTTTGCGCAACTTCACCGTTTTGGTCATAACTTTCTCTCCAAATGTCAGAATCACAAACGCTTGTTGCGTTGGAAACTAGACATCTGTGGCTTTCTAGTGATATAAAGAACCAAACATAACTCAATCTACATAGGTGTCGGTGAAGTTATGAAATTTCGGTTCTTGATTGACAAATCATATTTCAACCTACTAAACATGAAAACAAACATAAATATACCACAAAACTATCAAGAATAATCAATTAAACAAGTGTAAAAGTATGATAATGATGAGTATTTCCCAAGCTCATCACACCCCCAAACTTGTTCATTTGCTTGTCCTCGAGCAAAATGCTTAAAGTAAATAACGCAACATTCTAGACAAAGACAAAATAAAAAATTATTTCACATTATCATTTAAATCATGAGAGTTTATTTACTGTTTGATGAGAATGCAAAGAATCAGAGCAATGACATACTCGTTCACAACCTGGCGGTTAATCAAGTTTTCACAAACAAATCTCCATGTGCAACGTGTGAACAATAAATGCAATAATTATTGAGTTTACTTGGATATGTTCATCAAAATAAGTTCACCAAAGTTAATCATCCTAACGCCATATGTATAACTTTCACACTATCTCTCTGCTAATCTGAATAAGATTCACTACAGATCAATAGGATTTTTTCAGCTTGTAACATTAGGCTCAGGTATGGGCTCACTGAAGGATAAGTAAAAGCAGAGCTAGAGACGTAAGATATTAAATTCAGAAATCTCTTGCACTTCGGTTCTTTCTCCTTTTCTTTCTTCGCAACATTTCATATCCCTCATTTCTTTCTTTTTTTTTCTTTTTCATTTCCTTCATATTTCCCCCAAACTTATTCATATGTATCAGAGGGGTGATCTTCATATTTCTTTTTTTTTAGCATTTGTTTTTCACATATTTCCTTCCATTTCAAGTTCCTGAATGCAAATCAGTCTCTAGAAGGGTAGGATAACTGTTTGTGGCTACACGGGATAGGTAAATGGGCTCATAAAAAAAAGGCTTTAATGAAAGGCTCAGAGGGGTTCTGGTGATTATTTTATTTGTGAAGGGTATGGCTTGAAAGGCTCAAACGTGTTAAAGAAAAGATGTCCTAAATCATTTCTGTAGCGAATCATCATCAACGATTTTACTTCAAGATGTGATCAATTATTTATAAAGCTCGGGTGTATCTCCCTTAGTTTAATTATCTCAATAACCGTTCTCCAAGTATGCTCAACCACCAATGCAAATCAATGTGTGAAAAGTGTATATGAAGATAGGCATGCTCAAACATAGATTAAACGAGACGTTGTTCACATAGTATATCATGCTCATCATCATCACAAAAATCACCATAAGTATCAAATTTCTCTTCATTAATCCATAATCTGAACAATTATGTGAAGTAAAGTGGTAGTTTTTTTAACCAATATAAAGACAATAGAAGCCATCACAATCAAAAATGTCCCCAAAACTTAGATGAGACATTGCCCCTAATGTCTAAAACCAAAGAAACAAATATAAACAATAATAAACATAATGGCACCTGATAGAAAAATAATAGTTGTGATTGTGGCTCACATCTTCCTCTGGTTTTACGTCCAGAAACGGCATAAACGCCTTCTATGAGTCGAGGATTGGCTTCCCATCCAATTTTCTTAAAAATTGGCAAACATGGTATTTTAACGTCAGATTCCCAAGACGCCACTAGCTGCTTCCATGTTAACTGTAAAGAACATAAAAGGAAAAAAATCATATATACAATACAACTGAAAATAACAATAAAAAGAAAGAACTAATATGGGTTTGTTTCCCAAACAGCGCCTAATTTATAGTCATCGGCTTGACTTCTGGTAATGACTTCAAGTGGGATTATGTAGAGTCATGGATGTTTTCTGTCTTTCAAACTCGCCTCCAATGTAGTACTTCAGTCTTTGCCCGCTAACTTTGAATGCTTCCTTGTCATTGTTTTGAATTTCAGCAGCTCTATATGGAAAGACTTTCGTGATTGTAAATGGGCCAGACCATCTTGATTTCAACTTTTCAGGAAAAAGTCGAAGACGTGAGTTATACAAAAGTACTTGTTGACCAGGCTCAAAATCACGTTGTAGAATGCGTTTGTTATGCCAGCGCTTTGTTCTCTTTTTGTAGATTTTGGCATTCTCATAAGCTTCATTTCTGAATTCTTCCAAAGCATTGAGTTGTAGCATTCTCTTTTCTCCAGCCAGTTTCATATCCATGTTCAGCCTTTTCACAGCCCAATAAGCTTTGTGTTCAAATTCGACCGGCAAGTGACAAGCTTTTCCAAAAACCAAACGATATGGTGACATACCAATTGGAGTTTTGTAAGCAGTGCGATAAGCCCAAAGTGCATCATCAAGCTTTTTGGACCAATATTTTCTTGAAGAATTCACTGTTTTCTCCAATATTCGCTTTATTTCTCTGTTTGAGATTTCCACTTGGCCACTGGTTTGCGGATGATAAACAGTTGCAACTTTGTGTCGTACTCCATATTTAGCTAATAAAGATTCAAAGTAGTGGTTAAGGAAGTGTTTACCTCCATCACTGCTGATTGCCCTGGGTGTGCCATATCGGGTGAATATGTATTTTTGAAGAAAAATGATCACCACCTTGGCATCGTTAGTTGGTAAAGCAATGGCTTCCACCCACTTTGAGACATAGTCAACTGCTACCAAAATGTATTTGTTGTTGAATGACGAAGGAAATGGTCCCATGAAGTCAATGCCCCAAACATCAAATAATTCAACTTCAAGAATATTATTCAAGGACATTTCATTACGTCTTGAAATATTTCCTGTCCTTTGACATCAATCACACGAACTAACAAAAACATGAGCATCTTTAAACAAAGTTGGCCAATAAAGTCCACACTGAAGCACCTTCGCTGCAGTTCTTGTTCCACCAAAATGTCCTCCATATTTTGAAGAATGACAGTGTTGCAATACCTCAGCAATTTCTTCTTTTGGAACACATCTTCTTAAAAGTTGATCATGACAGTGCTTGTAGAGGTATGGATCATCCCACAAAAATTGTTTGACTTCGAAAAAGAATTTCTTCTTCTGCTCGTAAGTTAATTCAGATGGAATAATATTGCATGCAAGGTAATTAACAATATCAGCATACCATGGAGTACTGGTTGTTTGCATAGCGTATAGCCTCTCATCAGGGAATTCTTCATTGATTGGTTGAAGTTCATGTGATTCTTTAACTTTCAATCGTGATAGATGATCTGCAACAACATTTTTTGAGCCCTTTTTGTCACGGATTTCCACGTCAAATTCTTGAAGAAGTATGATCCATCGAATCAACCTTGGTTTTGCATCTTTCTTTGAAAGCAAGTACTTGATTGCCGAATGATCTGTGTACACAATAACTTTAGAACCAATCAAATATGAACGAAATTTCTCAAATACAAAAACAATTGCTAATAACTCATTCTCTGTTGTTGCATAATTCATTTGAGTGTCACTTAGAGTTCGACTGGCATAATAGATCACATGTAAGACTTTGTTCTTTATTTGGCCCATCACTACTCCAATAGCATAATCACTTGCATCGCACATCAGTTCGAATGGAAGATTCCAATCGGGGGTGGAAATTACTGGTGCTTCTGTTAGCTTCTTTTTCAGCAAGTTCAAGGCTTTGTGACATTCTTCATCAAATGTGAAAGTGGATTCTTTTGCCAACAAGTTGCACAAAGGTTTTGTGACTTGAGAAAAATCTTTGATGAAACGCCTATAAATCCTGCATGTCCAAGAAAACTACGAATACTTTTTACTGTTGTAGGAGGTGGAAGTTTTTCGATTACCTCAATCTTGGCTCGATCAACTTGAATGCCTCTGGCAGATATATGGTGTCCTAGTACAATTCCTTCTTGTACCATGATGTGACACTTTTCCCAGTTCAAGATCAAGTTTGTTTCTTCACATCTCTTTAAGACTAAAGACAAGTTAGTCAAACAGTCATCAAATGACATACCAAAGACAGAAAAATCGTCCATGAAAATCTCAATGAATTTTTTCACCATGTCAGAAAAAATAGACATCATGCACCTTTGAAAAGTAGCAAGGGCAGTACAAAGACCAAAATGCATTCTTCTAAATGCAAATGTACCATATGGGCAAGTGAAAGTTGTTTTCTCTTGATCCTCAGGTACAATGGGTATTTGATTATATCCAGAATAACCATCAAGAAAACAGTAATAAGGGTGACATGCAAGTCGATCCAACATTTGATCAATGAACAGTAAAGGAAAACGATCTTTGCGGGTTACCTAATTTAGTTTTCGATAGTCAATGCGCACCCTCCATCCAGTGTTTGTTCTTGTGGGAATATCTTCATTGTGTTCATTCTTCACTACAGTCATTCCTGCATTCTTGGGCACAACATGTATTGGACTCACCCATGAGCTATCCGAAATTGGGTAAATAATTCCAGCATCTAGAAGCTTTAATACTTCATCCTTTTCCACTGCCTTCATATTGGGATTCAGACGGCGTTGATGTTCGACAGTTGGCTTGTAGTTCTACTCTATTAGTATTTTGTGCATGCAAGTCGAAGGACTGATGCCTTTGATATCAACAATGGACCACCCTAAGGCAGTTTTATGATCTCTTAGAACTCGCAACAACTTATCTGTTTCAACATTAGTCAATGATGATGAGATGATAACAGGTAGAGTTGAATTATTTCCAAAAAATGTAGACTTTAAATGAGAAGGAATTGGTTTAAGATCTAGAGTTGGTGGCTTGATAATAGATGGGATGGTGATATTCGTACCTTTCTCTAGCTCTTCAACCTTTTCTTTGTAATTAATCGGTATTGCATCAATGGCTAAAATACATCTTTCAATATCATCATTATCAAAATCTATCTCTTCTTTTATTCGACATACCTCGAGTGAATCCTCCAAGTGGCTCTTGTCGAATACTTGTTTAACCAGCTTATCGAGAATGTCAATTTTGAAACAACTATCAGCTTCTGATGGGTATTTGATAGCTTTGAAGACATTGAAGGTGATTTGTTCATCTTGCACTCTCATGGTAAGTTCTCATTTTTGCACATCAATTAGAGTTCTCCCAGTTGCAAGGAATAGGAGACCAAGAATGATTGGAATATAATGATCTTCTTCCATGTCCAGGACGATGAAATCTGTAGGGAAGATAAACTTATCCACTTTAACCAATACATCTTTAACTATAACTCTAGGATACTTGATTGATCTGTCTGCTAGTTGAAGGGACACGGTGGTTGGTTTGGTTCTAACTTCCTGTACACAGAAAGAGGCACCAGGTTAATGCTTGCACCTAAGTCACACAATGCTTTCTCAAAATGTGAATTCCCAATTACACAAGGAATTGTAAAACTCCCTGGATCTTTGAGCTTTGGTGGCAATTTCTTCTGTAGAATGGCACTGCACTCATCGGTTAGGCATACAATTTCATGTTCTTCCAGCTTTCTCTTATTTGATAAAATTTCTTTCATGAATTTCACATAGCTGGGCATATGTTCAAGAGCATCTGCAAAAGGAATGTAAAGTGCAATTTTTTAAAGATATCAAGAAATTTAGAAAATTGCTTATCCAGTTTAGTTTTCTTCTATCTTTGTGGAAATGGAATTTCTTGCACATTCACGTGGTCGTGCGTCTCAGATTCACGTTCATGTTCATGTGTATGAAACTTCTCTGCTTGTGAGACAACAGGTTCTGGTAACACTTTTCCACTTTTGAGTGTAATTGCCTGTACATGTTCTCGAGGGTTGGTTTCTGTGTTGCTCGGCAATTCTCCTTGTGCTCTTTCGGCTAGAGTGGTGGCAAGTTGACCCATTTGTACTTCTAATTTTCTGATGGATGCTCCTTGGTTTTGGAACTGTTGCTTGGTTTCATTGATGAATTGGTCAGTTCTTGAGGCTAACTGGTTTGTGGTAGTGGCTAACTGAGTGACAATGTCCTCCAGGGAAGGTTTATTTTCTTGGTGCAGTGGAAATCCAGGAGGACGCCTGATATGGTTCTGGTTGTTGCTCCAAGAGAGGTTAGGGTGGTTCCTCCATCCAGGGTTATAGGTGTTGGAATATGGATTATTCTGCGGCCTGTTAATATTTGACACAAAATTTGCTTCTTCATTGTGAGCATAATTTTCAGAATTGCTTACCAAATGGCAGTTGGCAGTTGAATGTGAGTTTCCACAAAAATCACATGTTGCTGATGTGGACTGAATGGCATTTACCCTCATTGTTCCCAGTTGCTTGGTGAGAGTAGTGACTTGTGCTGTTAATGTTGTGATAGCGTCTATCTCGTGCACACCAACCGGTCTTTTCTGTCGTTCAGAAGGCCACTGGTAATTGTTCGACGCCATTTCCTCTAATAGTTGATAGGCATCTTCTGTGGTTTTCGCCATTAAAGCTCCTCATGCAGCTGCATCTACTAAGGTTCTAGTGTTTCCACTCAACCCATTGTAGAATGTTTGAACTTGCAACCATTTGGGAAGTTCATGGTGAGGACACTTCCTAAGCATTTCCTTGTACCTTTCCCATGCGTCGTACAGATTCTCCATGTCGTGTTGCACAAACTGAGTGATTTCATTCCTCATTTTTGCTGTTTTAGCTGGGGGAAAGAACTTAGCTTGAAATCTTTGTGCTAATTCTTCCCAGGAAGTGAATTGAGCCAGTTCTTCGCCTTGTCCCGTAATGAGAATGGGAATAGTCTCAACTTGATAGAATCTTCTGAAACTCCATTGTGTATAAAAGTATCACATATTTCTAAAAAATTGGCTATATGTGCATTAGGATCTTCACTCGGGAGTCCACAAAATTGAACCAATGTTTGGATCATCTGAATAATTGCTGGTTTAATTTCAAAATTATTTGCACCAATTGACGGCTTTTGGATGCTTGTGTTGGCACCTAAGATTGTTGGGAAAGCGTAGTCCCGCAAGGCTTTTGATTCATTTTCTATAAGTCCACTCATTTTGCTTTTACCCTTTTCAATCCTACGCAGTATTTGTAAAGTTTTTTCAATTTCAGGATCAAAAGGTAAAGGTGTTGAGTTCTTACTCCTTGTAACTCTTTTTGAATTTTTATGTTTCTCAATTTTGAAAGTAAACACACAAAAAAAATAACAACAGCCAAAAAAAAAAAACCCCACAGTAAAAAAAATAATTATTTACCGTCACAAAAAAATAAAAAGCTTGCGAGCAACCAAACGTTTTTTTACCAAGGTTTTTTTTTACTACAGTAAAATATTAACGCATATAAGACATAATCTCAAATTAACAATAGGGTTAACTGATATTGATATTAATTAATTTTACTCCCCGGCAACGGCGTCAAAAACTTGTTGTGGTTAAATTCGCAAGTGCACGAAATCGTAACAAGTAATAAAGTGATAGATAGGGTTGTCGATCCCACGAGGAATAAATAATTAATTACCAAAATTAACTAACTCTAGTTTTATTTGAGAAATCGGGTTTCAGATTGTTCAAGCGAAAAGATTAATAATTTACTAACTACAATAAAAATATTTAACAAAGTGGGGCGTTGAGACAATATAATAACAAGAGTATTTCAATAAATAAGATTAGACAATTAGAGAAGAGCTCGGAATCATGATTTCATCGTCATTAGTCTGATCTAACTTTTAATTAAGCATATTATTACGAGTTTCACATTCAAAATTGTTGTTGGTTATCACCATTTATGCTTTATATACTCTTTCTCAAGTTATACATAAATTCTACAGCTTTACAACTAGAAAATGAGTCTAGTTACAAAGATGTGCACATGTATGTTCAGTGGTGATTTTATCAACCACGTGAAAATGATAAATATATTTCTATTCTATTGAGAATTAACGGTATTTACTTCAAAGCTATTTCACGAAAATCTCCTCTCGGTTTCAATTCGATTCTTAGTTCATCCAAAAGTTGGCCGGAATTTTAGAAGCATTATATTCTCAAATAAATACACCAACTATTTTGACATCGTAACAATACGTTTTAATTAAAGGTTAGATCATCGTAATTAGGCTACGTCACTATCCCAACAAAGTAAATTTAGCACATAATGAAATATAGAACAAGACTATAAGATAAATATAACATCATAAAGTAAAGAGAGAAAAGTAAAGATAGTTTAGAGATCGTTACAGATTTTTACTTCCGTAAAGCCTCTGGTGGACTCCCCCGTACAAACTCCGAATTACTTCTCCAAAATTACAAACTACTAGTGAATACTACTACTATAGAAAGACTACTAAGTGAAGAAAGAATGAAAAAGATTGGTGTGTTGAAATATGGAAAATGTGAGGTCTATTTATAGTTGAAGCAAAAGCATAAGACGACATCTCGACCGTTCATCTCGTTTTGATCCAATGGTCCAAAGTTGTCACAAAAGTCATCTAATTGATGAATTATTGATCACAAAAGTCATGACACTCTATAGTCTTCCATTTGGAAGCTTGCAAGACTGAATATAGACCATTGATTAGCCATTTTGATCTGACAGTCATCGAGCGCGCGAGTTGCGTATGTACATTTCAGCTTTGCACAACTTCACCGTTTTCGTCATAACTTTCTCTCCAGATGTCGGAATCACAAACCGCTTGTTTCATTGGAAACTAGACATATGTGGCTTTCCAGTGATATAAAGAACCAAACATAACTCAATCTACATAGGTGTCGGTGAAGTTTTGAAGTTTCGGTTCTTGATTGACAAATCATATTTCAACCTACTAAACATGAAAACAAACATAAATATACCACAAAACTATCAAGAATAATCAATTAAACAAGTGTAAAAGTATGATAATGATGAGTATTTTCCAAGCTGATCAAGATGAATCATAAAAAGTAAATGATGAAGAAGAAATTCAAGCTTATAATGAAATTGTGATTGAAAAGTTTTATAAGCTTAGTCTATGTGATAAAAATATTCTTACTGATTTAAAGAAAGATTTCTCTGAAGAGATAACCAAATATTCTTATAAACCTACTCCTCATAATGATACGCATCTCAAAAAGATTCAATGTTATGAATATAAAGGTTGGGGCCATTTTGCTTATGAATGTGGTAACAACCTTAGAACAAAAGGGAATTCTAATTTGGTTTGTGTAGATGATAATGATGAGACAGGTTTTGAAGAATATGGTGATGGACAGGTGCCAATGATTGAAGAAACTCAAACAACAGTGTGTGCAAGGATGGACATATCTGCTGGTGACAAGGCTTGGTGTTCTGCCACCATCCAGGCAACTCGATGTTATGATAACATCTAGATGACAACACCAGTCCACGAGATTTTTGTTGACAATTGGGATGAAACCATTTGTTTAAACAACACTGAATGTTTGATTTCTGTTAATGATGAGTTTGATGATGATTCTGACTTTGAGTATTTGCATAATTCTATAGGTTTGGAATGCTGATGCTGGTGTTAAGGCAACACTGAAATTTGAACATTCCAATGTTGATACTAGTTATTCCAGTGTTACCTTAACATTCGGTTCCAACATTGTTGAACAAAATAGTGGGATGAGAAACACTAGACTTTGGGTGCCTGAGACTTATATTGTTTGCAATATTATCTTTCCTACTATGCATACTAAACTTGCAGGTATGTAGTACTCTGATAGTGGATGTTTGAGGAATATGACTGGATACAAATCTGATTTGATACAGTTATACACGATGTTAAGACAACACTGGATAACCAATGTTACCTTAACATTTATAACTGATTGTATTGCCTTAACACTGCTCAAGACACATGATTGGAAAGGAAGCAAATATGATTTGAAGGAGTGTGCACCACTAACCACTGGAACTTTCACCTATGAAGATGGAAGTAAAGGACGAATCATTGGCAAAGAAGTGTTGAATGTTGATGGATCCTCACCCTTGAAGGATGAGATGTTGTAGGTTGGATTCTGTGAAAACCATATAAGCATTAGTCAATTGTGTGATGATGACTTATTGGTAAGGTATGATAAAGATTTTTGTGATGTATCTGATTGTGCAAATGTGTGTGCTTTGGCAGGTAAGAGGTTTGAAGACAACTACTTGGTGATAGATCAAGTTACTTGCTTTCAAACAAAGGTGGGCTATTCAGTTGCCAAGAACAAGAAACTTGTACATATGCACAACAAGAATTGGGCAAAGTGCTGAAACTTGAAACCGTGAGAGGCATTCCCAATCTCATGAGTTCTGGTAAGATGGTATGTTATGATTGCTCAAAAGGTAAGGTGCCCAAAGCTTCTCATAATCCAATCCAAGTGGATGAACAGGTTACAAGTACCTCTAATTGTTTTCATCTACTTCATATGGATCTCTTAGCTCTTATTGAAGTAAATAGAGTTGGGGGTAAACAATATGATTGTGTGATTATGAATGATATTTCTGGATATACTTTGATTAAATCTTTCAAAGAAAAATCAGAAGCTCTTAATACCTTTAGAACATTGCATGCTAATATTAATAACTTACATGGTGGTTCTTTTGGTAATATTTGGTCAAACCATGATAGCAAATTTGAAAATAGGCCATTCTCTGACTTATGTGTGTTTAATGAAAATACTATATTCCCATGACTCCTTATGAGATGATGAAAATGAAGAAACATGATCTTGATCATTTTCATGAATTTGGATATGTTTGCTATACTTTAAATGGCAAAGACTTTTTGAGTAAATATGATCCAAATATTGAAGAATTTATCTTTGATGGCTATTCTTTGAACAATACTATAATTAGTATGTTTGATCTAAGATTAAATATTGTTCAAGAATCTGTATATGTGGTTTGTGATGGTTTGCCAAGTGTTGCAGGTGATTTAGAGGTTGTTGTGCCAAGTCTACTGGATTCTGATATTAGGCCAACATTGACTCCAGACAGTGTTATTACAACATCACATGTTGATCCCCAACCTGGACGTGAACATGAACCAGAAGCTAATGTTATGCCAACATCAAAGTCCAGATGTTGATACAACATTGAAGCAGTCAAACTTAAACAATGAAAAGGTTCAAGTTCAATATGTTTGGAGGGATACACCCGATAGGATTCAGAGTAATCATTCTACATCTCAAGTTATGGTTCAAATCATTAATGACATCAAAACACACAACAAGAAAAGGGTAAATTATACAGATATGGTAATGTTGAGTGTTTGCATGTCTGCCACATATTCTGATAAATGCTTGGCTCAAAGATTTGGTGATGACATTGCCTTTGTTTATACTAACAAGTATACTTTAGACAAGTTTGTTGAGGCTTTGATAGGTACATTAGCGATGTGCGTGATTGGTGAACTGAATTTCTTCTTGGGCTTGAAAGTGAAAAAAAATGAGGATGGGATGAGCATGATTGGTTTGGAGGAGTCAAAGTCGAGCAAGACTCAAATATCTTCTACTTTGGTGATTGGAAAAGGAGACACAAGCTTGCTATATCTATCCATCACTGGCCCATATATTATGAACTCGGTTTGTGTCTGCGTTGGTGCCAGGTATTACGCTGAACCTAAAGCTTTTCACTTAATTGGTGTGAAACGAACAGTGAAATATATATCTGGTACTATAGACTTAGGCATTTGGTATACACATGATGCAAATAAAAACCTTGTCGATTTTGATTCTGATTGGGCTGGAGATTTGACTGATAGAATATCGACATGCGGGGGTTGTTTTTATTTGGAAAATAATCCTTTTTCATGGTATAGCAAGAAACATAAATGTGTGTCATTGTCAACAGTTGAATTTGCAGCTTCAAGCTGTGTTACCCGATTTATATGGCCTAAACACATATTGCATGATTATGGGATAAGAGTGACACAATGTTAATGTTTTGGGATAATCTTAGTGCTATTAGCATATCAAGAAATCTGGTGCATCATTCTAGAATAAAGCATATATTTTCTATGCATTATTTCTTGAGAAAACTGGGAGATGACAAGGTAATAAACATTGATCACTTAGAGACCAACAATCAGTTACCTGGTTTGTTTAATATGTCGTTAGATAGCGAGAGATTCTTCAATTTGAGGAAGACTCTTAGCTTGAATGTTCTGTGATTTAGTGTTGCATTCCGGTGTTGCCGGCTAACACCGTTGTCTGTTTGTGGTGAATAGGGTTGCATTAGATTTTGTCTGTTTGATCTGTTTTTTGTTTTTGTTTGTCTTCATGAATATTTTGTTACTACTGGTTTGTGTGGTTAACCTGTGTTGTTAGCTAAGTATTCTCTTGGACAGGCTCATATCAAAAGTTTTGTAAAGTAAAAACTCTATTGTTGGTCTGAGAATGTTAACCTAACATCAGGAGAAGCTGGGATGCACATAGTTCACTACTTTGGTGTTATTCAGTTGTGACTTATCCATGTTTAGGTTAAACAGAACATGAAGAGAAGCTGGGGTACGTGATGTTGAGAGCTTCAATGTTATTCCGTTGTGCTTATGTTCATGTTTTGTTATATATGGCCAAGGAAATGCATTAGGGTGAGCTTTTCTACTGGGATGTTTGGAGTTTCGACTGCCTCACATTCAGTAGCACTGATCATTTGGTATTTCTCTTGAAAGCAGGATAGTAAACAAGTATGCATGAAGAGTTGGGGGTGTTGGGGTATATGATAAATGTATTGCCTTCATTCAAGTCCTTTATACTTTCCTAACCTGTTGCTGGTACTCCATTGCTGGGGTGTGTGGAGTCTTGTGCTGCCCTCATTCAGTGATGTCATTACCATTTTAAACATTCTTCAATTTTTGTTCAAAAAGAGTTTATGATAATTGATAAAGATTTGAAGTGATATGATCTGTTCCTGGTCTATAAAGCTGATATTACATGGTTACCATGTTCCAGTGTTGACTTAAGATTCTGCATTCTGCATTTCATTTAGGCTTGCATTCATTCTTTCTTTCTTGATGTGTTTGTGTCGGTTTGAGCTTAAGGGTGAGAAATAGTTATGTTCTCATGTGAAGACATATAGTTTGGGTGATTCAACTACGGTGACACACTGAGTTGTCTCTTGTTATGATTTCGAAGCAGATTAAATCCTTTAATTTACTTCATACCTAAAATGTTGGATTTTCTGTTAACTAACTCTCATTTCCATGTATATGTCTGATATATATGTGGTACTAATTTGCTAATATGTCTTAAGTTTCAAATATGTGTTTTCAGATCTAGCTCATGCTTTAATTGAAATAATCTTGAGGGTAAGCTCAATACCTCCACATTCACAAGAACCAATGTTGATTCAGAACAGGTGTCAATGTTGTGCCAATATCAGTTTGTAAGCATGTTGTCTCAACATCCAGGTTTAACATTATGACTCATAAGTTCTTTTAGTGAGCTGCTCTGGTCATGTGTGAAGTAACTCGGTCTCACTTGTTGTCTCAACAGGCGGTACTTATGCATGATTTATTTTAAGAAATCGGCCGTAATTGTGATTTTGAATTCCTAATTCCTTTGTGCCCAATTCTCTGAAATACTATGAATTTTCACTTGCAATTGTTTTTGAAATCCTTGGCATGCATCTTTGATCTTAATTGTGGCCCGTGGTATGGTGAATCAAGGATATAACCCCACCCCTACTCATGTAATTCTTTCTCGTATGTACAACACTCGTTTCAGACATTGTTGCTGAGACGAAACAAGTTAAAACTGAGGAACATGGTGTTATTTTTGTTGGTACTTCAAACACAATTGAGAAGACAATGCTTGAGGAACATTTTGCAGAGAAAGCATATTTGATTGACGGGGAGAACATGTTAGTTACTGGAGAGACTAATGTGGGTGATAATGGTGGTTTTATTGCTGGTTTTTGTAAACTCTTGTGCAGGTACATTCTTGTTTGAATGTTAAGACAACATTAATAAATGCCAATGTTAGAACAACATTCCGGATTCAATGTTAAGTTAACATTAATGGCAACATTGATAGATGTCAATGTTATGCCAACATTGAGTTTGATAGCTTGCATTAAGGGGGAGTAGTGTTATACCGCTGGTACTTATAAAGAAAAAGAGATGTTGATGATGTTGGTTGATTGCAAGGTGATAAGGAGAATGAGAAAGAGAAGGAGGACGGAGAGGTAAGAGAATGAAGATGAAGTGGTGAAGAAGAAGAAGATGGTTCTGAGGAAAAGGATTAAGAAACTTGGAATGGTGATGATGAAACCATTGAGACTAAGAGGATAAGGAAGAAAGTTCTGAGAAGTCTGATGATGCTGAGTCTGAGCTAGTTGTTATGACAACATCGATGGAGAACAATGTTGGCTCAACATCAGAGGTAACACTGAGGTAATATCTACAATGGAGACTAACTTTAATATCTTGTTGAGAGATAAGACTCTGGCTATGGAGGATTTTAAGAAACAGTGGATGATAGAGTTCTTAGAGAGAGAAATGGAAATAGTTGCTAACAAAGAGCTATAGAACTTTATCTTATGAAGTGATTCGTCAAGATTTTGCTTTCCTCACAAAAAGGGGCAGAAGTAAGCTATTTGATCTTCATGTTTATTCTACTGGTTTTACAATTCTTATATAGTTAATGCCTTCTTAGTTGTGCTTATAATTGTGATGTTTAACTCGTTTTGTATTCTTATTAGTATCTTAAAGCTACTTGGTTAATAGTGTCATATTAAGGGGGAGTAGCTTAATATATTAATGATGTTATGTTGTCCTAAGATATTAATGATGTTGTGTTGCTGGAGCACTATGCATAATATGAATAGTGAGTAGGTTTGATTTTGTGAAGTAAGGCAAAAACGGGGAGATTGAAAGTGCAAGTATTTTGTCAATGTTAGATCAACATTGTAACTCCAATGTTAGGATAACATTGAAAACAGAAAAACTGCACATCCCGAATTTATTGCTATAATTGTGTTTTGCCTTTATTTACTTACTAACTTAGTTCCACGAGTTGTAGTTGATATTTGTATGTGCTCCAGGTCAAGAGACTTCAAGGAATGATCTATTTCTTTAAAGAGAAGTTGCCATTCTAAGAGAAGTTTCTAAAGAAGAACTTTTCATAATTAAAAAAGGAAAGATGTGTGCGGTACAATGGAAAGATCAAGGCGTGTGAATTGCAAGAAGGAAAGAAGATTACTTGCAGTAGGATTCTTTCCATAAAAGACTACAAGAAGGAGAAGGATACTTTCCTTAGAAGGCTTCAAGTTAAAGAAGGAAACATTTCCATTGAAGACTTCTAGTCAAAGAAGTAAACCTTTCCATTGACTTCAAGTTGGACAAGAAAACCGTTCCCTATTGAAAGAGACTTGCCATAAACGAAATTAGAGTCATACAAGGAAATCTAATAGCAATCAAAAACGTGCACAACATATCTTGGCCATCAAGAAAGACTACACTATAAATAGGCAATGTTGGGCATAAAAAAAAACACGAAAACAATAGCGAAAATATCCCGTGAGGAAATTATTATAGTCGAGGGTATTTGTCTTATTTTTGCAAAGTTTATGAGCTGTTAGATTAGTTCTAGATTTAGAATTAAACAAGCAATTCTCGTCTGCTTTATTGAGTTCGAGCAATTCTGCTTTATTGAGTTCGAGCAATTCGAGAGTAAGAAACTTGAAAATTGTGAAAAACACTTTTGTTAGACTCTTGTGATATTTCGCCAACAGCTCGAAAAGTCATATTAATATATTATCTTCTTAAAATTAATATATTATCTTCTTAAAATTACCATCTATTTGTGTTCTTTATTTCTTAAAATTACATCTATTTGTGTTCTTTATTACTTATCCACTGCGTGATATTCTTTATCAAATAGATTTGTGACTAACGATTAACTACTGTTTAATATTCTTTATCAAATAAATTTGTGCTAACAATTAACTACTGATGTTAAGATAACATCGAGTAACATAACATTGAAAGGAAAAGAAGAAAAAGGAAGAGCTGAGTAGAATAACATTGAAAGGAAAAGGAAGAGATGATCAGTGTTAGAAGTCTAACACTAACACTGTACGACAAGTATCAAGTCCCGATCATATAATTTCGCCAAAATTAAAATAGGTCCTAAGACACCCGACGTTCAACTTTTACTCGAGAACTGTCAAGTTTTAGTACTATTGCCACAAGACTAACTAGAAGCAACCAAGCTAATCAGAAATGATGAAATCCAAAACTCTGAAGACATTCGCCCAATTAAACCCATATACTCATTCATTTAGATAACCACACTCATCCATGGATTTTAATTTTGAATTTAAAAAAAAAATAGTGCAGATGTGCGATATTCTTGAAGCTAAGGTACAAACTTTCAATAGCCCTTTACAATTAGAATTTAGAACACATGTGATGATGACAACTCACTCCGGAAAATAACACCGCCTAATACGATGACAAAAAGAACTTCAGAAATTGAGCCTATTTTTTATATGATACTCTTACTTCTTTATTTTAATATTCTCGTTTCAGGACTATCGTGACCACAGAGTAATCAACCAAATGCCGTCGTAAACTAGCTAAATAAAAACAGTAATACACTACTCACAATATGATCCAACAAGAAATCAAGCATACAAATTAAATAAACAGTCTCTTTTTAGATACAACAACAAACAGCAGTGCACTTCGACAGGTCACATGGTAACAAACAAATTTTACTAGAGGAATATCATAAATATATACGACTAATCATAATAATATTACAAACAGCAGTGCACTTCGACAGGTTACATGGTAACAAACAAATATTACAAGAGGAATATCATAATTATATACGCCTAATATACCAATACCTGAAGAAGAACCATCATCACAAACACAGAAACCAAATAGTTCCTCAAACCAACCATGCTACTAAAACAAGCTCCATTAGCAAAGCTTCCTCCAGGAGTGCCCGTGGACAAGACTAGCACGGTCCAATCCTCCTCGGTGCCAATGCCTACACCCGTGTACCTAGAATTGTTCAAATACCTCGAGTTCTGAGACTGCGTGTAGTTCGTGAGCACTAAAGTCGCAACACGATGTGGCACGCAAACAGGTAGTATTATCCCATCGACCGTGGAATTCACGTCCACTTTACATTTCTTTAGAACGTTTGGGTAGTCGGAGGTTATTTGCGATTGCGTAGGTGGTCCGGTATTAGAAGCACATTGCCTGTCCTCTAAGCTGTCGGCTATTTCATCCGCTACACAGTTGGCCTTGTCGTGCTTTGCAAGAGGCGGGGCGCCTGACGATTGCCTGAAGCTATTGATTCCCTGAAGTAAATGATCTTCCTCATCTGCAAGCATGTTTTATCAAATAAATTCTGAAAACCACCTCTTACGCATCAAAACGAGAACATGAGAAAATCAACGACTTCAAGTAATTAATATTTAACGGAAACACACACACACACACACACACACACACACGAGAGAGAGAGAGAGATAGAGAGAGAGAGAGAGTACCGTCACTGCAGTGTACTGGACGCACAACAAAAATCAAGAGCAGGGCATGCAGAAGCACAATCATAGCAACACGAGACTCCATTAATTAACTGTACAGTACTGTAATGATATTTCCGAACTAACATTCAGTGGAAGAGGATCATATATATACATTGCCAGCCAAAAGGATAGAAGTTATAAAAAGTAGAATTAATCTGTAGCCGGTTTACTCACACGTGGCACCCATGCAAAGCTCTTCTCTTTTAGAGCTCACACGCCTCTTCCTTTGTCTTCACTCCCAAAATTCAACATGATAGCAATAATATATTTATATGTTAGGATTGCCACTTGTTCGTGAATATACTTTTATGTGTTACTCACTAGTGAACGCCAGCTAGACCATGGAATTGCAGTTTGAACTTCCTTCGGTCTATAATGATCAGATTCGGATAATCCGATTAATAGATCAGGTAATACCACATTGCTAAAGTATGAATTAAATAATCTTTGTTGTTTCTCATTGCTTTGAACATATTGGATATTGTATCGGCCCAATACATCTGGTTGGCCCAGCAAAATTATACTCAGACATGTATTTGTATTTATGCTCGATATGGCCCACTATTCCACATGTTTGGGAAGAAGGTCTGAATATCGAGATCTATAAATACCATGTCCCGAGGCAAACTCATAATTGCATTAAAGTTGTTGACAACGGTCTTGCACTGATGACTTCAGTGCATGTGCTTCATTCTAAGACGCTTTATAAATTTTTAGTTCTCGCACTAAGATTTTTTAGCTTTTTCATTGAAATCTAATAAATCATCGTACAAATTTGTAATGAACAAAACAAATGAGTGATATTGAAAAAGAATTGACGTAGTAGAGAACGAAACTAAGTTGAAAATTAGATAATTATAGAAAATTAAAAGTAATTTAAGGCATATATACTTTTGTCTTTCCACCATAATAATTAGAAAATATTAGACAAAATTAATTACAATGAGTACATATTAAACAATACTCAAATATATACGAAATCATATATCATTATTCAATATTTAATAAACGCAATAAGGCGCTATGAAATTTATGTCTTTTTCAAATTCGCCGAATTGCCGCACTCGCACCCTCACTCGCCTTATGTGACTTAGTTCACGCATACACGTCGAGTATCCTTACTCGGCATAGTACCTTCGACGTGCCAGACTAGACATATTTCACTCGACATATCCGGTACTTAACGTATATGGACACTCGACATCCCAGAATACTCGACATTCCCAGGAAACTTGACATTCACTCAATACTCGACATTCCCAGAAAACTCGACATTCCTTACTTTTTTCGACTCAAAATACAATATATACAATACCTCAGTAAGGGCCTTAGTCCTGCCAAACTTCTTTCGCCACTTCCACATCACTTGTGCTTCCAGCTTTTTGATCATGTCGGCGGCATCGTCCCTCTCCTTAATGGCCTTTTCTGCAACCTGCTTCGTGTGCTCCTAGTTTGACTTAGTAGTGTCCGCCTCGACACGAGCAACCCGAATGGCATCGTTAGCCTCCTTCACCTTTTGTAAGGCTTTCTCCTTTTCCTCAACAGCAGCCTTCAACCGATGCAAGATCGTGAGCTGAGAGCTTTTCAATTTGCTCCATCAGCTTGTTTCTTGCCTCGGGTTTTTTCACCTCCATATCAAACACTATCTTCGCACTAGCGATCATCATCTTTCCAAGCTGCAAAGAGTACACGATGAGTATTTGCTATAACCCGCATCCTACAATTAGCACACATTTCACTTATAGCTTAAAGCATGTGGATGCATGTCCTATCCAACTTCTCTCGTGCATGTTGATTCTCTAAAGGCCGTTGCGCCAGCACTAGAAGAAGGTTTGCATTCTTCTAAAGACCTCTTCTTTAGAATACTCGTACCCTCTCACATTCATAATGAGACCACCAGCTCCGCGATTAGCTAGTTATGAACCTGTGGCGCCACCTTCAGGGCAAGTCGTTTCCTCTCAGCCAAACCAGTGGGTGCCTTGTCCAGTTCAAGATCCACGACAGGGACAGGAGCAACCCCTCCTAGCCTACCCGATCCAGAACTGCCCGCAGTTCCAAGACGCTCGGTCATCCCTTGGCTAGTGCCCACTGGCGTCACCACCTCCACCCCCATGTTCTTCATGAGTCTCACTCTTACCGTGTTGTGGATCGCTCCCCTGGATACCTTCATCACTAGTGGAAGTCTCATCAGCTTGTTTTCGCTGAGCCTCCGCCGCTGCAAATTTCCTCACGCGACTCTGACACCTCATCACTAGCGCAACTACAACACAATAACATTAATTAGTGAACAAACCAACAATTCAAAAAATCATACCCATAACATATATTCCATCCTGAGTCTAACAAACCCTATGCTCTGACAAATTTATCCTGAGTCATTGAGGGCAAGTCGAACTCATAATTGGTTAACTCGTCATTGAATCCTTCCTCCCATCTAAGCAAATCCACATTCCGGGGAGCCCCAGCTTCTTCTTCTTCAACTGTACTTGAAGAATCGAGCCAACCCCCCCCCCCCTAAGTCTTTTCATTAATATAAAAGAATTTATTTTTCCCCGTACCACATACCCAATGTGCGCTCCACTCGAAAAACTATGATATTGTTGGGAACGTACAAAGTAGATTCCTTTATCCCCTCCTTTCATATTAGTCACCACAGTGAATAGACGCCAAAACTCAGAAGAGCTACAATGGACCCCTAATAGCCTTCATCACAATAATAAAGGCTATGAAGCATCCTATGAAGTTCGGCAACAGTTGAACTAGGCAAACACCTAAACTATTCAACATTAAAGCAACTTCAATCAGAATGGGGAAACACAAACCATTAACAAAGTGTTTCGCATTTACACTCATCCACCCTGATAGTGGTGTATGCATCCGCTCATGTTTTTCGGGGAACCGCACCTCGTACCCGTCAAGATGATACTTTTTCTGGTAATACTTTAGATTATGCGGTACATTTGCCTCGATTTCGTGATACTCTTGTTGAATGTGAAACTAGCTACCCCCAATGATACGAATTTCCGCGTGTTATTATTTATTAATACGTACTTTCGCAAGTATCTGAATCAAGTAATATAAAATAGAAAGTAAGATTATGCCCCAAGTATCATATCAAACGAGGACTATATTAATCAATCTCGCTTCTTCCATTCTTTTCTCAATCAGTTACTAAAAAAGATTTGGATGTTGTAGGTTCACTTAACTAAACTAAACTAAACGAATAGGTTGAATTGAATTGGATGATTGGCTGCGTACTACTATAACTAAATCAGATTATGAATGGATGTTTAGAGCGCCAGGTTTAATTGGATTTCCCATATATTCATTCTAATGTTTTTGATTAATAGTTTTGATATATGTGTTTAAGTCCACAAGAGGACAGGGTCCGACTTATCTTTTCACACACTTTCATGTTCAATTATCCCCCATAATATATTATGTGGCAACACTAGTAACCTCCCATAACTTCTAATCTTTCATATATTGGCTAGATACACAAAAGCATTGAGATCAACATAGATGAATAAACACATAAAAGAAAAGGTCTTAATTAAAACATAAGAAATCACATAGGGTCGTGATGGAGACGGGCTAACGCCGCCAAATCAAGGAAAGATGGATCTACTCAAAATTCATGAGGGTCCAATAACTAGAGCCCGAGCAAAACATGTTAGAGAGGCCATGTTGAACCTTATTACTGAAATACAAGAGAATGTGCAAGAGAAGTGCTTAGAAGGCCCAATAATGAATCTTATTGGGTTGAGGCTCAATTCAAGTGATGGGATGATGCTAAATTAAATTGGAAGACACTTTTTAAAGCCCATTATCCATTAATTTCGTGGCTAGCTTCAAGACTAAGTAAAAGGATTAAGTTTTGGTCAAATAAACCTTTTGTATGACCAAGAAGTCAAGTCTTATTGTTTAGTGTTTCAAGAGTCTTGTTTAGTATTTCAAGAGCCATTAAGAGTGGTCAAATGCTTGTTTAGTACTACTATGTCTTAGATATAAATGTGGGATACTTTAGAGTCACTTTCTAGCCTATAAATAAGTCCTACAGGAGTTGTAAAAATCAGCTTTGACAATATTACGAAAATTAATATTTCTTTTTAATATTTTGACTCTTTCTTTGTGAGGAATTAAAATATTCAAGAACTTATCAAGATCTTGAGCACGATCTTGTGGCGTTCAACTATACCACGGCTCTTGGCTGATTCTCTAGCCAACGGGT
Organism: Linaria vulgaris; assembly: GCA_948329865.1. Lineage (NCBI taxonomy): Eukaryota > Viridiplantae > Streptophyta > Magnoliopsida > Lamiales > Plantaginaceae > Linaria > Linaria vulgaris. The sequence continues at coordinate 41,945,658 of OX415249.1, forward strand.
CAAGGTTTATCAAGCTCTATGTAAAATCAAACTGGATTCTCGATCTGGGGAGACCGTAGCTTATTTATACATTGTGTTCTTAGATCAATATATCTAACAGGTCCAATGTCTCTATTCTTTATCGTATCATTTGGCATCAGAGCAATCTGGTGTTGATCTTTTTTTTTTTTTTTAGTTTAGTTCTTCAAAAAAAAAAAAAGAAGAGAAAAAACAAAAAGGAGGTACAAAAAAAAAAGAAAAAGAAAAACGTCCAAAAAAAAAGAAGAAGAAGAAAAAAAAGAAGGTGCCAAGAAAAAAAGAAAAAAAGAAAGAAAGAAAAAAAAGTGAGTTATTTGAGCTTTATTTCAATTAATCATTGTTCTTCACAATAGGACTAAGGGGTTGTTGAACGTTGCATGAGATTGTTCATCTTGTTTGGTTCTTGAATATTGAGTGGAAAAAGGCATTGAGTGGTGAGATTATTAGAGGGGTGGTAAAAGCCAAAGAGTGATACACGAGTGGATTGTGAAGATAATTTTGAGTGATACACGAGTGGATTGTGAGGATATTATCAACCATGGAGAACACATCCAATAACTAGCAAGAAGCTTTCACACTTCAAGCTATGCAACAACAATTTGCAAGGTGGAATATGGTTCTTGAAGGCATCACGGAACAGTTAGACAGATTGGAACAACCTACACAAAGGGATCGTAGAAACTCGAATGCAAATCAAAGAAGATATGAAGAGTGGCAATCGAAGGAAGACGATGATGATGTGGGGGCTGTTCATCCCAACCGACGACGTGGAAATCGAAGAAAGCAAAATGACGGGGTGGATCGAGATTTGGCAAGCATTAAAATAAATATCCCTCTTTCCATGGAAAAAGTGATCCAGAAGCATATTTGGAGTGGGAGAAAAAGGTAGATCTAATTTTTGATTGTCATAATTACTCCGAGGAAAACAAAGTAAGGCTTGCGGCAATTGAATTCACCGATTATGTTATAGTTTGGTGGGATCAAGTCCTTACAAATCAACGGCGATATGGAGAGAGGCCAATTACTACATGGGTCGAGATGAAGTCAATCATGCGAAAGAGATTCGTGTCGTCTCATTACTTTCGTGAGTTGTACCAAAGACTCCAATCTATGACTCAAGGTAATAAAGTGTTGATGAATACTACAAAGAGATGGAAATTACCATGATTAGAGCAAATGTTGAAGAGGATCGGGAGGCCACTATAGCTCGTTTTTTAAATGGGCTAAAAAAAGAGATTGCCAATATTGTAGAGCTTCAACACTATGTGGAACTTGAAGATATGGTACATACAGCCATGAAGGTGGAAAGACAACTAAACAGGGGGAACTCTATTTAACGGAGTTATCCACAAAATTTTCAATCTTCAAGTAAGATGAAGGAAGGGGTGCACAAGTCGACCTTTGGGAGTAGTTCAAATTCACCACATGAGACAAAGAGATCCAAGTCTAGTGAGGTTGACAAAGGAAAGGTATTATCGCTACACCTTCTCGTAGTCGTGATATTAAATGTTTTCGTTGTCAAGGACGTGGGCATATTGCATCTAATTGTCCAAACAAGAAAGTGATGATCCTTAAGGACAATGGTGAGATTGAGTCGGAAGGAGAAAGTGAAGAAGAGAATGAAGACCAAGTGGAGCAAGTCACCGCTGAATCGGGGGAACTTTTGGTGGTAAGAAGAGCTTTAAACATGCAAATAAAGATGGGAGAAGTGGAGCAACAAAGAGAAAATATCTTCCATACTCGATGTTTGGTTTGTGGAAAGGTATGTATGTTGATTATTGATGGGGGAAGTTGTACTAACGTGGCTAGTATGGAAATGGTAGAAAAATTGAGCTTGCCCACCTCGAAACATCCTAATCCATATAAGCTTCAATGGCTTAATGAAACTGGAGAAGTTCGAGTCACTAAGCAAGTTTTGGTGACATTCTCGATAGGGAAATACGAGGATGAAGTTCTTTGTGATGTGGTACCAATGCATGCAAGTCACATTCTTTTGGGAAGGCCTTGGCAATTTGATCGGCGAGTTGTATACGATGGGTATCTCAACCGTTTCACATTGAAGCATCAAAATAAGACCATCATGCTTGTTTCTTTAAGTCCACAACAGGTTTTGGAAGATCAAATCAAAATGTCCCATGCGAGGAAAGTTAGAGAGGGTGAGAAAAAAATCAATGGGAATGAGGGAAACACTTTGAGAGAAAAAAAGAGTGGTGAGAAAAAATTCAATGGGAATGAGGGAAACACTTTGAGAGAAAAAAAGAGTGGTGAGAAAAAAATCAATGGGAATGAGGGAAACACTTTGAGAGAAAAATAAGAGGGCTGATTTGAGTGTTTATGAGGGAGAAAATAAATTAGAGAAAAGTGAGGATAAAAAGAGATTAAATTTATTTGCAAGAGGAAGTGACTTAGAGAGAGCGATTGTTGCAAAAAAGAGTGTGATGGTGTTGATGTACAAGGAGAGCTATCTAAGTACTAACGAACTAACATCTTCTTTGCCTAGTTCTTTTATGTCTCTCTTGAAGGAATATGATGACGTTTTCCCCGAAGAGGAGCCGAATGGGTTACCACCATTAAGAGGCATCGAGCATCAAATTGACTTTATTCCGGGTGCAATACTTCCAAACCGACCAGCCTATAGGGCCAATCCGGAGGAAACAAAAGAAATTCAAAGGCAAGTGGAGGAGTTGATGAGTAAAGGCAAGATTCGAGAAAGTATGAGCCCATGCGCAGTACCGGTGATTGTAGTACCAAAGAAGGACGGAACATGGAGAATGTGCACTGATTGTCGCACCATCAACAAAATCACGGTTAAGTATCGCTATCCCATTCCTAGGTTAGACGATATGCTTTATGAATTATATGGGGCTTTGCTATTCTCTAAGATTGATTTAAAGAGTGGTTATCACCAAATAAGAATAAAAGAGGGTGATGAGTGGAAAACTGCTTTCAAAACAAAATATGGTTTATATGAGTGGTTGGTCATGCCGTTTGGTTTAACGAATGCGCCAAGTACTTTCATGAGGTTAATGAACCATGTTTTGCGTTATTTCATTGGAAACTTTGTTGTGTGTATTTTGATGATATTCTTATCTATAGCAAAAGCATGGAACAACATCTTGGGCATGTGCGTGCTGTGTTGGACACTTTGCGAAAAGAATCTTTGTATGCTAATTTTAAAAAGTGTTCTTTTTGCATGGATAAAGTGGTTTTTCTTGGTTTTGTTGTAAGTGCTAATGGAATTGAAATGGAAAGGGAAAAGGTTAATGCTATTTTAGATTGGCCAACTCCTAAGAATATTTCTGAAGTGAGGAATTTTCATGGTCTTGCAAGTTTTTACCGTAGGTTTGTAAGGGATTTTAGCACAATTGTTGCACTATTAAATGAAATTGTGAAAAAATAGGTTGGTTTTCATTGGGGAGAAAAACAAGAGCATGCATTTAATCTTTTGAAAGAAAATCTCACTACTGCACCAATTCTTGCATTGCCTAACTTTAACAAAAGTTTTAAGCTTGAATGTGATGCATCTGGAGTAGGTGTAGAGGCTGTTTTGATGCAGGATGGAAAACCGATTGCTTACTTTAGTGAGAAGTTGAAGGGAGCTCAACTGAACTATCCGACATACAACAAGGAGTTGTACGCTTTGGTAAGAGCATTGGAGACATGGCAGCATTACTGATGGTCTAAGGAGTTCGTTATTCATACCGATCACGAATCTCTCAAATACCTCAAAGGGCAAGGTAAGCTTAGTAAAAAGCATGCTAAGTGGGTAGAATTTATTGAGTCATTTCCATATGTGATCAAGTACAATAAAGGGGAAAGAAAACATTGTAGTTGATGCACTATCTAGGAGGTACACATTGATTACTACTTTGAGTTCTAAACTTGTTGGTTTTGAGTCCATTAAGGAAATATATGCTACGGATTCTGATTTTTCTTCAATTTATTTGGCTTGTGAGCATGCTGCATTTGAGAAATTTTATAGGTTTGAAGGATATTTGTTTCGTGAAAATAAATTATGCATTCCTAAGTGTTCTATGCGTGAATTACTTGTTAGGGAAGCACATGGGGGAGGGCTTATGGGACACTTTGGGATACATAAAACATTGAGTACTTTAAGTGAGCATTTCTATTGGCCTATGATGCGTGTGGATGTTGAAAGAATTTGTGAAGGGTGCATAACTTGCAAGCAAGCTAAATCCAAAGTCCAACCACATGGATTGTATACACCATTACCTATACCAAGTGAACCTTGGGTGGATATATCCATGGACTTTATTCTTGGTTTGCCACGTTCAAAGAAAGGAAAAGATTATGTGTTTGTGGTGGTTGATAGGTTTTCCAAAATAGCACACTTTATTCCTTGTAATAAGACTAATGATGCAACTAATATTGCTGATTTGTTCTTTAAGGAAATTGTTCGCTTGCACGGGATACCAAGAACCATTGTAAGTGATAGAGATGTGAAGTTTTTGAGTCACTTTTGGCGTGTTTTGCGGAGCAAATTGGGAACTAAACTTCTATTTTCTACTACTTGTCACCCACAAACCGATGGGCAAACTGAAGTTGTGAATAGAACTTTGTCTGAATTGCTTAGAGTTTTGATTCAAAAGAACTTGAAAAATTGGGAAGATTGTTTATCATTTGGTGAATTTGCATATAATAGGAGTGTTCATTCTACTACTAATCACTCTCCTTTTGAAGTTGTCTATGGCTTCAATCCATTGAGTCCACTTGATCTTATTCCAATTCCCATTGAATAACGTAACAGCCTTGATGGAAAAGCAAAAGCGGAGATGATCAAAAAGCTGCATGAGAAAGTGAAACTCAACATTGAGAAGAAAACGGATCAGTACATCAAGCAAGCTAATAAGGGACGCAAGCGAGTCATCTTTGAGCCCGGTGATTGGGTATGGCTACATTTGCAAAAAGAGAGGTTCCCAACAAAGCGCAAGTCCAAGTTGCAACCAAGGGGAGATGGTCCATTCAAAGTGATTGCAAGAATCAATGGCAATGCTTACAAACTTGACCTTTCAGGTGAGTATAATGTAAGTGCAACATTTAATGTTACTGATCTTTCTCCTTTTGATGCAGATTCAGGTTCGAGGACGAATCTTTTCGAAGAAGGAGGGAATGATGGAGACGGGTTAACGCCGCCAAATCAAGAAAAGAGGGATCTACTCAAAATTCATGATGGTCCAATAACTAGAGCCCGAGCAAAACAAATTAGAGAGGCCATGTTGAACCTTATTGCTGAAATACAAGAGAATGTGCAAGAGAAGTGCTTAGAAGGCCCAATAACGAATCTTATTGGGTTGAGGCTCAATTCAAGTGATGGGCTGGTGCTAAATTAAATTGGAAGACACTTTTTAAAGCCCATTATCCATCAATTTCGTGGTTAGCTTCAAGACTAAGTAAAAGGATTAAGTTTTGGTCAAATTAACCTTTTGTATGACCAAGAAGTCAAGTCTTATTGTTTAGTGTTTCAAGAGTATTGTTTAGTGTTTCAAGAGTCATTAAGAGTGGTCAAATGCTTGTTTAGTACTCCTATGTCTTAGATATAAATGTGGGACACTTTAGAGTCATTTTTTAGCCTATAAATAAGTCCTACAAGAGTTGTAAAAATCAGCTTTGACAATATTACGAAAATTAATATTTCTTTTTGATATTTTGACTCTTTCTTTGTGAGGAATTAAAATATTCAAGAACTTATCAAGATCTTGAGCACAATCTTGTGGCGTTCAACTATACCGCGGTTCTTGGCTGATTCTATAGCCAACAGGTCAAGGTTTATCAAGCTCTAAGTAAGATCAAACCGGATTCTCGATCTGGGGAGACCGCTGCTTATTTATACATTGGGTTCTTAGATCAATATATCTAACGGGTCCAATGTCTCTATCCTTTATCGTATCAGGTCATCAATCCAATTACGCCTTAACTCTAACAAATTAGCCACTCATTATTTCAAAATGGAAAAGAACATTGTAAAGAAATAGTAACAGAAAGATAAACTCTCAATCGTTTTTGTCTTGCTACTTTCTACTCGATCTTTGACTTGAATCCTTGCGAATAATCTCAAAACAAGCGTGTTAATGTCTTCTTCTCATGTGTGAATCGGCTCTTGATGTGAAGAATAGCTTGTGGTGTGAGTTGGTGAATGAAAATCGTAGCTCTAATGTCCTTATAAGACAAAAGTGGTTGACGGGCCTCAAACAGGGTTTGGGACACAAATTTAGTCCCATTAACGCGTCTCTAGGCCGTTGGGGCGCGGAAACATCCGTTGGCCACAGTATATTCTACCCGGAGCGCGCTACGCGACAGCCTTCCGCGCACTGTGGTTACGCTGCTTCGTCCTGCTCTTCGCGACTTCACGGTTTTGACTATAACTTCTTCTCTGGATTTTGAAATTGCAACCTGTTTGTTGTGTTGGAACTCTGACTTTCTTGGCTTTCCAATGGTATGAATCACGGCCTCTGATTCTTTCTTTGAATCTGTCACCATGCATTTGAATCAATAACTTCATTCGGATTCTTCTCATTGTATATGTTTTGGTGTTTTGGCTCTTCTTCTTTCGTTCCTTACCCAAATCACTTGTTGTTTCATCTTTTTGCCTCTTGAATTGGTCCTCATTTATAGCCTTGTGCACCTTAACTCTATTTTAGCTTATTTTGTCCTAATAAGCTAAGTTTTCGCCAAATGCCTCTGAAAACTTGAAATACACGTAACGTACTTAAATATGTTAATTATTTAAATAATTCTTACTTTAACCCCAGATAATGAGGGCTAAAAGTGTTTCTTTAGACATTCATCATATACCCCCACACTTAGATTATTGCTCGTCCTCGAGTAACGTAAAACTAAAAACTAACGCGATCTAAATTAGAACTCAAGTCATCACATGTCAACACTAATGCATAGGGATACATTCTCAGAATGCAACATATGATCAAAACAAGAGATAATCATTTTACATAAAGTTTAATAAAGTCATAATCATGCAAAAATTCCATCTTGCTACGTGGTGTGCTCATGTATGCATAAATATAGAATACAAGACTTTCATAAATAATTCACAAACTCAGATAGTTTCACATATAGTTACTTCACCATTTTTTCTACTTCTCTCACTATTCTCCATACATGTGAACTTTCATGTTGAGGATCTTTAGGACTTTTTTTAGCTTGGTATGTTAGGCCAGGGTATGGGCTATAGCGAAAAAACACATTTATGAGTTCTAGAGATGTGTGTGGTAAATCAACTCCTTTTTTTGCTCCCTTATTTGTGCAAATTTTATTGGTCATACATTTTAGGTACGTTTGCATCTTTTCCTTGTGCTTTCATTTGCGCAAGTATCAATCCACCCTATACTTCATTGGTTTAGAGACGCTCCCCAACACTTATATTTTTTTGTGGAGGTTATTATATGCTCTCTATTATATTCATCATTATTTTGATTTTTCAGCCTTCTTCATTTTCTTTTAGGCTCAAACAATTTTGTTTTCCATATCCCATCCTTCTTCTCCTTTTTCTTTTCTTTCATATAATTTAATCATACACCTCTACAAAAGGGTGGGATAATGTATCCTCCGGCTCAAATGGTAGGTAGATGTGGGTAAATAAATAAAAGGATTACACAGAAAATGCTTCAAAGGGATTCTGAGGATTATCTTGTTTCTAACGGGTTTAGGCCTTGAAAAACTCAAAGATGATAGTAAAGATGGCCAATTTCGTTTCCTCAACGATCCAAATTCACACTTTCTTCAAATAGTAATAGAGTAAATTACTTGAGATTCATAATTTCTATGAAATTCTCATTTACTCATAAATTCAATACAATTATCTCAAGATGAAATAAAACATGTTTTTGACAATATTACGCAAGATGTACTCAATTCACGCGCGTACACTCTTTGCTTCTCAAATTTGTATCATGTTATGCATATATCATTATTGATCCCTAGTTATTCATGCTTTCATGCTTCAAACTTGAATCTAATGACTCGATCCTAAAAAAATAACTAGACTCTAAAATAGGATAAATATATAGCATAGATAACAAAAAATAAAGCTTTCCCACTCCCAACACAGAGTTAGACGATGTCCTCATCGTCATATAAAATAAAGCATATATGAGATAACTCCCATGATCGAGCAACAATAGAACTTGTTGGACTATGTGTGTTGGTGCTTTCTTCATTTGTTATCTTTCTTGAAAATTGTTTCAATTCCAGCCATTGATGGTTGTTGGTATTCCGGATTTGCTCATTAATCTCTTCCAATTTGTTTACTAGCTTTGCATTGATATGTCTTTTGTTAATGTTGGTGACAATCTGTATACTTTCCTTCCCGTGGCTAGATCAATGGTGTAGTAACTTCCGGATTCCATGTTCTTCTACAAAGAACAAAACAAGAAAGAGAATAAAATATTTTCACAAGAAAATAATTTAATTGAGAACTAGGAATAATAGAAAACGTTTTATGAATTCTGACAGATGTGAGAATTATATACGTGATTAGGGTTCAAGAAATACAGGTAAGAGTTCTTAATAAAATTTGGTAATTTATCAAAAGTTGCACAACTATTTCATATTAGTTGTAATCACACTATGAATAATTCAGGTACATCAATAGAATTTAATCATAAGAGAAGTGCAAGTAATGTAGGACGAAATAAAGGTTTTATTATAAATAATATAGGGTACTATACATGCGCGGTCAGGATGGAGTACCCAACCAAAGCTAACCGAGAATTACATAGAAAAGCAAAGGGTTCTAACGATAGGCCCCATGTAAAGGAAGCGAGCCAAAGAAATATGGCTTAACTCTATACAATTATAAGATACATCGAATTAATAACATAACAAATCTCATAAGGCCAACAAACATCTTCATTCAATCACAAGAAACCCCGACGTAAAGAGGGTCCGTCACGGCTTCGTAAGTTACGAGAATCTTTTTCAACCAGTTTTTGTATTTTCTTCTTAGGCGCATTGGTGGGGATGGATTCTTGTATATCACAAGCGGAGGATATTCTCTTTCATCATCGCCAAGAACATGGGAATATGCGATGTCATGGGCTTGCTCAATTACTCTGGGAAAGGATCATCTATCCCACTTTGTGTCCCATTTTGTGACCCATTTCTAATAATAGTAATAGTCAAAACTTATTAAATTCTAATTAATTAAATTAAAAATACTCTCTCTCCTCTTTTCCCTCTCTCTTCCTTCCAACGTTTTTTTCTTTTTCTTCTCTCTCCTCTCTCATCTCCTTTCAAAAAAAAACTTTATTATTTTTTCTTGAGATATATATCTCTTGAACAAGATTTCTTCAAAGACCAAACTTAATAATTTATTTATAAATTAGTTATTACATGGCAAGATCATATAAAATTACTTATGTAACCTTCACAAGTTAACAAAAAGAAAATACTATAAAATTTTAAATTAATATCCATGATTAAAGGTCATTTTCATGATTATAAGAAATGATACAATCTAATTAAGTTGATTTGTGATTCTTGAAAATATAACCGAATATTATGTGAAAAGGCTCTTTTATGTTAAGTAATGAATTGATCATCACAAAATCATTGGGATGAGACTTCCTTTTTATACATCAAATCACCAAGTTAATATATAAGTACAATAATAAAATCAATATAAATCTTGTAATAATTAAGAATTATTTCAACATGCTCACATGTTCACAAATCATAAGTAGGTGTGTAATATTTAAATAATACATTATATTACCACTTATTTAGAAATTAACATAAAATGAGATTAGCAAAAATACCCGGCACTAATTACATTGATTCAAAAACTTTATGACCCATTTTATAAAAAAACTTTTTAATCTTAACATGAAAAATATGGGGGAAATGCCTCATCGGTCAATAACAATTATTGTATCATAAAAACAATGTATTATGTGAAGTTTGTGAATACAAATGGAATATTCATTAATATAATATATTATTTTTAAATATTACATATTTATTTCTGATTTGTAATTGTTGTTATAAATTAATTTGGTGCTTTGATCTATAAAAAGAAAGTCACTTCCGAGTGACTTTTTGATTATCGATTCATTACTTAACACAAAATCACGTTTTCATGTGATATCCGGTTATAGTTTTAAGAATCACAATTCAATGTAATTACATTGTATAATTGGCTATAATAAAAAAAAAGACCTTTAATAATGGATGTTTAAAAATCTTAGTATTTTCTTTTGCTTAACTTGTGAAAGTTACAAAAGTAATTTTATATAAATTTGCTATGTAAATAACTTATTCCTATAAGTAAGTAAAGTTTTTTTTTATGCATATAACACGCTGAAAACGGAAGAAAAGATTTTGTTAAAGTAAAAAAGAAATAATTACAAAAAAAAAACAATAAAATTTTGTTAAAGTTAAAGGAGAAAATTATTTTTCAGAAGGAGATGAGAGAGGAGAGAGAAAGAAAAAAAACACTCTGGAAGGAAGATAGAGAAGGGAAAGAGGAAAGAGAGTATTTTTGATTTAATTAACTAGAATTTAATAAGCTTTGACTACTACTATTATTGGAAATGGGACACAAAAATGGGACACAAAGTGGGATAGAGGATCCTCTCCCAATTACTCTACATTCGCAGTTTGGAGAGACAACTCGAGTTTTCTTGGAACATTTGAAATCCGAACCATTTTTGTGTTATCAAATGTGTCGTTTAAAATAAGATCATCCATGGAATTGAAACTAATTTACCTTTTGCATTATGAATCAAAACATTCAGCCCTACTATCAACCACATCCTGAAACACATCATTCGTTGTGACACTAAAAGCTCTTTCATTTGCAACCAAAGAATCTTTCCTTTGTCAATGACATTCGGCACACTCTCAATTTCAACCAAAGTTTTGATGCCTTTGTCAATCACATTCGCGTCATTATGAACAATTTCATGCTCCACGTTTATAACATCAATAGGATCATTATAAGGTAGAGGTATGAGAACACCAAAGGGGTTTTCATCCCCTTTTTAACACTTTGTAACGTCGAACTTGGGGTCGCGCTAGCTGGGATCGTCTGTTTTTCCTTCGCAGCCCATTCTTGTCGACTATTGTTTTCTTTCGGGTCAACTTGTTAAATAGGAACATGATCCACATTATTTCAACATGTTTTTCAACATTTTTCGCAATAGCACCACATTCATCAAAAGGTGTCCCAATCGTTGACATTTACGACAAAAATGTGGATAATTTTCATAGCCAATTTTTTGTTTAACATAAATTATCTTACCTCCAATATTTATGGCCCATTCAATCTTCAATTTCTTCAGCTCAAGTAGATTTACTTCAATGCAAATGCGAGGATAGACAGGCCGCGACAAAGTGATAACACCTTCGTCGAGTCAAAGAAGCTTTCCAAGATAGCAACCTATTGACATCAGCGCTTAACGCATATTAAGATTGGGAAGACCAACCCAAATCGGTGCAATTGGCGGCTCTACTTATGGATTGAAATTCGTCGTACATTTGAAGATCGCAGCCTCAACTCCTTGAAATTCCAATGAGTTTTTCAACCAAAGTCGTGTATAATCTTCCTCTTCGTTAAGTTTTGTCATGGCATGTCGAGGGCCAATAGGACCAATCGTGTAATTCCCCTTAAGAGAAAGTCTTGAAATCATACGATGCATGAAAGTATACGACGATTTAACAATCAAAAATTGAGTAATAAGAACCTGATTCAATCATTCATCGGGTTCATTTACTTCATCTTCCTCAAAAATGATCATCGGCTTGACTTTGAGCATATGAAACTTTTTAGGTTCGAAAGATGGATCATCGACAAGCGAACGATTGATTTTGTAATTCCAATTCAGATTAGTCACTTGTGCAAATGAAACTTGCTTCAAAGGTTGTCGAAGTTGAGAAGGTTGCGGATTATCCGGAGCAACATTAGGACGTATCCTTCTTTTTACCGACAAAGTTTGATGAAATTGACTAAGGGAGGACGGTGAATACTTACTACTCGTATTTTGAGATTTTGGATCACGAATGGAGACATTCTGCGAAGAAACAAACCTCGAAATTGGATTCGAGGTAGAAAAAGGGTAGAATTGACCCCGACCAAAAAGTTGGTCGTCGAAGCCAAAAACGTTGGTCGTCGGTGCCACGTCTGCCGAGAAAAATTAGTCGGCGACGGCGGAAACTAGGTCGACAAATTTTGGCGACAAAGCAACAGTTTTGGTGGAAACTACCAGTTGGTCGGTTGGTGGGGCGACAGGGGTAGTCCCCCTGTCGGGCGGCTGGTCGGCTGCCTTCAAGGCGCCGCGGCAGCCCAAAATTTTTCATCTTCGAATTGGCTGAACTTTTTACACCCCCTACAATTTTGCCTCCCGAGTCGAGTGGTGTGCTCAGAATTTTGAAATAACAAGTGGAACTACGGGTTCTAGAACAAATCTGAGATTAAAAACACCAACTTGACCTTTGTCAAAACTTCACAAAAATGCATGAAAGTCGGTCCAAATCGAAGCTTTAGACTTCCACAATGCAATAGTGTGAAAATAAATGACACCCAATGAAGGAACTAGGATATCTGAGAGAAAACAACGAAGAACACAAACTTAAAGAAATGAAAATCTTGAAAAAGCCTCGTACAAACTTAAAGCATGGGTGCAAGATGCTTGTGGTGTGAAGTTTCGACGTCGTGAGGATGCCAAAAAAATACTAAGTTTAGAGAGAGAATAGAGCGTTTCTAGAGAGAGAAAGCTTGGAGTTTTTTTTAGTTACGTTTTGCAAGTTGTAGAAAAGGTAAGGGATAAAGATTGCTCAACCAATTTAGGCAGATATTCTGATTCTATAGGTCTCTTCTTTCCATCTGCAGTGAGAAACCTGATCTACAAGAAACGGGGGCACGCGACATGTTGTGTGGCGCAGTTATGTAGTGCCGGTGTTGCACGATGGTTTAAAATGTTGCTTTGCTCGTGCGGCTCCCTTGAAAAATTGTGCGACTCGGGCTACTCACTAGAAATTCTACAAGATGCGCTTCGTTCTGTGCTGCCTCCACTTTTTCCCAATGTCGTCTTGTCCTTTTGTTTCCTGTTTATCTCTCTACTTTGCATCTTCTTTTATTTTCTTGTTTTTAGTATCTCAATCGTTAGCTCAAAAACACATTGAGAAATTTTATGCTATATATGACTCAAACAAAAATATCAAATAATTAAGAAATAAGCAAAATACAAGACTCAAAAATAAAAACTATTGTGGGTTGCCTCCTAGACAACGCTTAGTTTTACAGCAGTTGGCTTGACGCTATTGATGGATTCGTGGAGGTTTGAATATTCTGATGAGACTCCAATCTTCAAATTATTTCAAGGTATCAGCTTTAGGCGGTTTTCTCGCATTCTTCCAACATAGACTCTTTAGCATAAATCTTTTCTCCAACCATATTATCTTCCATCCTTGTTTGCAAATGAACCCTCTTTCTTTTGGCTTTCCTATGCAGTGGTTCGCAAGTTCCATGTAACAACCTCTTTGATATGACATCAGAATATGGTGCTTTCTTTCTCTTTTCTTTTCGATGAAGTGTCTCGCTATTTCCATGTCATCGCCTTTTTGATAGTTGCGTTGTGACTTCGGTATACACAGTTGTTTTCTTTTTCTTCATCTTCCAATGAGTTGGCTCTCCACTTCTGATTCCTAAGTCTTCATATGTCAAAGTTTCAACTTCAACACATTGATTAGTAAGGTTGTTCTTCATATGGCTCTCCAATGTGGGCTCTTCAATTGTAGGTGCATAATCAAAGAGTTATTCAGTATTTAGATCCACGATCATGTCTTTCCTCACTGCCTTCTCTTTCAATGCGACAACATCTCCAATCGGTATGAGTGGTTCAACTTTTGCAAAGACATCAACGCCAGATTCTAAGTAGAACTCGGTGTTTTCATCATTAGCCTTGAGTGTTGGACCACTCACTTCTATCTCCACCAACTTTTCTTGTGCATGAATTGTCGTCAGTGGATCAAGCTCCGTCTTACTTTTATAGGGATGGCATATGTTTGTGTCTCTTGAATCTCCTATGCGTCAATTTGAGGTGCTTCATGATCAATCATCAATGATTTATATTCTTCTATTGACACTTCTTTGCTCACCTTTGTTTCAATAGTGGTTGCCATATCTTCTTCCTCGTCTTCTTCAAAAGATGGTAAGACACAGTTTTGACCATGAGCTTGTAGTCGTCTGGATTGAGAATAGTATACCATTAAATTTCCTCCAAACATTGCTCCTTTGTGCCATGGAATGTATTGACTTCTCCAATGGTCAAAAATATTTTTCCCCAAGTACATCTATATTCTATTAAGGAAACATCGTTATTGGATGCAACTTGATCAACCGTAGAATCTTCAAAATTATCAGCTTCATTGTCTTCATCATTGACTTCATTAGGAATTTGCGCTTCGTTGCACTTGGCTAGTTCTTTGGGTGGTTCCTTCTCTGTGATGGTGGATACTTCAAATTGTGGTTTTGAAATGATAAGTGTAGTTGGTACCATCATGTGAACAGCGTCACACTTGAGAAAATGTTTTACCTTAATACAATTCACCAAAAAGGTGTCCCAATCTTTTTAGCATTCATTGAAAGATCCTGAGAAAATTGCCAAATCACGGTAAGAACATGTGTAATGAGGTTCTAAGTCTCTATGTCCATAGTACCTACAAGATACTCAAGGACTTCAGAGAAAATGGCAACGGCACCAAAATCTTGATGCGTATTTTCACATTCTATTATTTATTAATGCGCATTTTCGCAAGTATACGAATCAAGTAGTATAAAATGGAAAGTAAGATTACGTCCAAAGTACAGTATCCCACGAGGGCTGTATGAATCAATCTCGCTTCTTCTTTTCTATTCTTAATTGGTTACTAAATAAGATTTGAGTGTTGTAGGTTCAATTAACTAAATTAAAATTAACTAATATACTGGATTGAATTGGATGATTGGCTGAGTACTACTATAACTAAACTAGATTATGAATGGATGTTTAGAGCGTCAGGTTTTATTGGATTTCCCCTATGTTCATTCTCATGCTTTTGATTAATAGTTTAGATCTACGTGTTTAGGGCTTCTTTCGAGGCCACAAAAGGACAGGGTCATGCTTATCTTTTCCACACACTATCACGTTCAATTATCCTATAAAATAAATTATGTGGCTATGCTAGTAACCTTCATAACTTCTAATCATTCATATATTGGTCAGATACACAAAAACATTGATATCAAGATAGATGAATAAACACATAAAATAAATTGTCTTAATCAAAACATAAGAAATCACATAGAGTCGTCAATCCAATTACGCCATAACTCTAAACATAACAAATTAACCACTCATTATTGCAAGTTCAATATCACAAATGGAAAAGAACATTGTACGAAAATAGTAAAAGATAGATAAACTCTCAATCGTTGTCGCCTTGCTACTTTCTACTCGATCTTTGACTTGAATCCTTGCGAACGATCTCAAAAGAGGCATTTTCATGTGTTCTTCCCATGTGTAGAGTGGCTCTTGATGTGAAGAATAACTTGTGGTGTGAGTTGGTGAAAGAAAATATGTAGCCCTAATGTCCTTGTAAGACAAAAGTGGTTGTCGAGCCTCAAACATGGTTTGGGACATAAATTTAGGCCCATTGACTCGTCCCTAGGCCGTTGGGGCGTGGAAAGGTGCGTTGGTCACGGTACATTCTGTTGAAACGTGCTACAGGGCAACCTTCCGCGCGCCGCAGCCACGCTGCTTCGTCTTGCTCTGCGCAACTTCACAGTTTTGGTTATAACTTCTTCTCTTGATGTAAAAATTGAGATACGTTTGTTGTGTTACTTCATTGTCTTTCCAATGGTATATATTACGGTCTCTAGTTCTTTCTGTGACACTGTCACCATGTATTTTTGAATCAATGGATTCATTCGAATTCTCCTCATTATATAGATTTTGGTGTTTTGGCTCTTCTTCTTATGCTCTTTGCCCAAAAAACTTGTCGTTTCATCCATTTGCCTATATATGTGGTCCTCCTTTATAGCCTTGTGCGCCTTAATTTTATTTTAGCTCATTTTACCTTAGCAAGCTACGTTTTCATCAAATGTCTCTGAAAACTTGAAATACACGAAAATGTACAATTACTTAAATAATTCTTACTTAACCCCAAATAATGAGAGCTAAAAATGCATACTTTAGACACTAAGCACCCAACATCAGAGCCCTCTCTGAAGCCTGATTCTCAAAAAAAAAGGGGAATATGGCGAGCTTCCTCCTTGTAACTACCTTACCCATATTGCGGTGCAATCTCCCAAACTTCATGAATATAATCTTCGAGATTCACACCACTTATGCGATGATGTTTCATACGCGTGTTGGCACGAGATGGGGCCATATTCTCATCCCCTTACTCGTCCTGACAGCCTTCAGACCTGTAACTTGAGAGGGAACTAATATCCCCCCGACGAGACATTTTCTAGACACTGGAAACAAAATGCGGACAACTACTCTAAACAATTCACTCAAGAAAACACAAAATAAAATAAATTATAAATTGCGTAAGAGCCCCACCTTGTTTAAATGAACACGAGCAAAAAGCTACTTGCAAAGAAAATTACGAGTTATAAATTTCACTAACGCAAGACGTCGAATTTCACAGGATGGCGATTTTTCACTACATATCAAATTTCACAACATGTCAAAATTTCATCGCAAGTCGAATTTCCATGCTCGACATACCTCAGAAACTTCGGTATGTTCTCTCAAGATTACATCAGCGTTATCCCAAGCTTTAATGTGAGAAATGAGTCAACCTTCCACCAATTTATAGGCTTTCAAACCACAATACCCGCATTTAATGCGGCATTTCAAAATTCATGTCAAGTTTGTAAAACTCGACACGACTATCAATATAGAAATGTGTCGAGTATGAAACTCGACATGCATTCAGCGGTTTAAACATAATAGAAACATGTCGAGTATAAGACTCGACATGCATGTCAAATACTTCACGTAAGATATGAACATGTCAAATATGAAACTCGACATGCCAACTTTATAAAATGCAAATTTTACTGCCCATCAACGACTCGCACATTGGTGTAGCGATTGTTCGACCAAAAACTAAATTTATGCCTTATTTTATGTCCCTCACCGGCTTGTAAACTGGGGCGATAGAGGGTACACTGAGTATACATAAAAACATAATTCATAAGAATTTGAAATTTGAGTTCTTTGACAACGGATTTTAAATTGGAGGGCTACATGATATGGGCTATTGTTTCGGCGCACTACATCTGATCTGGCCCAGCAAAGAGCTTGTTTATTCTAAGCATGTCGAGTATATGGTCCACTATTTGACATGTTTGGGAAACACATAGAAGGCCTCCGTATCCTAAGATCTATAAATACCTCAGTCCAATGGTCAGAGGCAGACTCATTAATTTTATTTACTGTTCACGCCAAGAACAACTGGTGGAACAAGGTGATGATGGGGGAGAGATGCTCTGGTGATAGTACGAAGAATGGAGTTAGTTTTTTTATTTTATTTTTTTACCTCACTGAGGAAGAGTATATCAGGCGCAAAATCCTTCAACAAATCCTTAAGGGCTACCACTTCTTCCGGCTTCCCAAGGCCTTGGCAGTTCCAGGCGATAACTCTCATGATTCTGGCGGTAGCTCCGGGGAGCTGGATACACGTCGAGCATCCTTACTCAACATGGTACATCTAACGTACCAGGCTCGACATACTTCACTCGACGTGTTTGATACTTAACGTATCTGGACACTCCACATATACTTGGCATCCCCATGAAACTCGACATCCCCAGAAAATTCGACATCTGTATTAGATATACCAATTCATCTTCTAGCATCCGAGTCAACAACTTTTATGGACAAAGTTAGTCAATGATCAAGACCAAAACCCTGGATTACCATAGTTGTGTATAGATCCTATCTTGTATTAGCCTACGTGTAACTCAGACGAATTTTTACCGACTTAACATAGAATTTGGTTGGGAAGTTGACACCTTAAACGTGCTTGATGAAATAAGTGTTAATTAGATTCTCATATGATAGTAGACATTAGACAGTAACAAGTTTGAGTCCATCTAAATTGGATCATTTACTAAACGCAAATGTCTCAGTTCCAACAAAGTAAAAGTAGTAAAGTGGTCAAGATTCAAGACTATTCATATTAAAAAAATTAACTATCGACGAAGACATATAGATTAAGTAAAAGTTCATTTGGATCTATTCTTTCGACCTCGACATGTTCACGCCACAACCCCACATTCAATAAAGTGATACATCAGATAAAAGTAGGACCTTAACAAATCAATTTTTTACCCTAAGTCTTTATTTTATTTTATTTTTGGTGAGTGTGTTATACCCTAAATCACATGGTGCAGGAGCACGAACGGTGCGCGAGTTGGTACGAGTGCGCTAGTGCGTAAAATATAAAAATACGTAAATTTGAATGCGTCTTAATACATCGATATAGTAAACTGGATGAAAAACTACTAGCACGAAAGTTGTTAAAAAGACCAAAAAAAATGTGATCAATAAAAGACAAATTATTAATATATGTATATATATATATATATATATATATATTTGAGCAAATTTATATATGCATACTACAAATCAAAATAACGTGTAATTACTTATAAAAATGTGTCTATGATTGAATTAATAATGGAAATGAGAGTTCTACTATTTATTCTAATTTATTTTATTATTTTCTTTCTCATTTGTCTTGAGCCCTCAAGGCACCCTTCCCTCTCCCTCTCTCTCCCTTTAGAAGATGGCTCAAAGCACATTTCCCTTCTCCACATACAGGGCACAATAGATGTTGAAAAAAAAATATATGAACAAAGCAAAAACTCTTATTTCAAAAATTAAGAATTTTTTTATTTTATGTGGCGGCCATTGACGAGAAAATGTCAAAAAAAATCGTTTAAGATGGTTTGAGCATGTTAAACGCACACCAATAGATGCACCGGTACGACGAGTTGAAAGTCTCAACTTGGGACAAACGGCTAGAGCTCAAAGACCGAAAAAAACGTGGATGAAAGTCATACGGAACGAAGACATGCTCGTCAATCGAAACGTATGAAGACAGAAGATTCATGTTCACGACTCGACGTGATACATTGATGGTTCATATAACCTACCCCAATTTATTGGGATTACAAGCTTGATTGTTTGGTTTGGTTTGTACTAAGGATTCTTAATCAACCATCTGGCATTGAATCTGTCAGAGCACCACTGAAGAGCCATTGCAAGGCTAGAAAAATGACTATGTGACATAGGTTATACCCCTTTTTGATCCAAGTCAGATTCTTATGAAGTACATATAATACATTAGACAAGAATAAGCGAGTTCAACACAACTGGATTTTATCCAAGCCATTTAAAGACCTAACAAAGAAGACACACCTAAGTCTAATTGCACCACAACCCCAATGAATCTATCCGGAGTTCCGGACCCAGACCAAATCCACTTGCACCTCAACTATTTTTCTGATAAGATGTCTCAGTCACAGACACAATTTGCCACTTGTAACTCAACTATTTTTCTGATAAGATGTCACAGTCACAGTCACAGAACTTGAAATGGAAGTCGCTAACTATCCCAACATCATCTTCTTCCATTGTTTCTCCAAACAATTTCGCACCATGCAATACCCAGTTACAGGTCGATGACAGACAAATACTTCGTGGAAAACAAGTTTCATCGCAAGGAGAAAGAAATTTTATGATTCCATTACACATGCTTTCAATTCAAAACATCAACGCAACAGAACCACTATCTCATCTCCGCCACATTTAGTCAATATATATACAAATACATTTGTACCATAATCAATTGCAACCTCTGTATGAAATCCTCCATTTGCACGCATGAAATAACATGTTAACACTTAACAGAAACTTACAGTTCTCCTACAACAGCCAGCAGGGATGATAAGCTTACATCAAACTACAGCAGTTTTAGCTGGAATTTATTTATTTACATGTCTAACTGAAAGCCTTTAAATCCCATTTCTAATGTACATACACAAGCTAATCCCACTCGGTATCAAAAAAACCAGCATCTTTCATCTCTGCGTAATATGCATTATCCAAAAGCCAATCTTCCTCCTGAAAATAGATTGATTTCAAAATCCAATTTCCAAATAGTAAATGTATCCGCTAATTATAACAACAAATATTACCTGGAAGAAATCAGCCAGGAAAACTACATACAGAAGTGGAAGATAGAGGGAGTGCCGACATATGACTATAAAATTGTACAACCTGACAGAAAACGACAACTTCAGTGAGCTGTATTAATGTCATAGATCAGATTAAATGGCTATAGAAGAGAGGCAAACCAGAGTCCAAGGCCGAAACCAATTCCAGCAAGACCACTAGCAAACAATCCGAGAACGTTTGCAATGAACATGGTAACAACATAATTGTAGAACGAAGGCCTTGCTGCATATTTTAAAATCGGTATCAGCAGCCAGCAGTTATATAGTGAAGTGTCAAAATGAGAGAATGAAAAAGGACTAAAAATGATGCAAGTTAAAACTCACGTGGCAACTTATCTCTCCATTTTGAATAGTGAACAAACAGTATGTAGCAATAAGCGGCCGTAAGAACCATCGTGTGAACAAACAATATACTCCATTTTCCCCAATGTGTCATATCGGCATTTATGAAAAGAGGCACCCCGAATCCAAATATGAAAATTGCCTACCAAAGAAAACAATAGCATTATCCTGATAGGAACATGAAAAAAAACTGGAGATTTCTCGTTAATAGCTCTTCTGAACTGTACAACCTACAGTATGCTTTGGATATAGCAGAAACTTGTAAATTAGGCCAGGTTTTTTCACATTGAGAAATTATACTGAGTTCAAAATGGGAAAAGGAAAAAAAATTACAAATTCTCTGCTCCCTCTCTCACCTTACATCCAGGACTTGTGGTTAATGTACTTATCATTCCAAATACTAAAATTTTCTTTCTGAAAAAGGAAAATAAAGGATGATCTTAAAGGTAAATGACCATTCCCCAAAGTCATGGTTCCTACTAAAGTAACCTTTTGCAGTTCCTGACCTGCAATGGTTATTAACAGAATAAAGGAGCCAATAAGCACGCTCCTTCGCGGCACATGGCTGTAAGCTAGCAAACTGGCGCAAAGCTGGAAATGAATTAGAGTAAGAGCAAAAAAAAAAAAGGCACCTAAATATCACAAATTGGATTCGACGTGCAGAAGAAAGCAAGTCACATAATGTGATTTTTAGCAGCAATACGGTATAGACATATGTTATAAAAGTTGGTGTATTTAACTCATGAGAAGCAAGCAAAATTACCTGGAGAAGTATATCGACAGCGACAAAAGAACCAGAAACTAGGAAAGTGTGTGCAAGAGCTTCCAATCCACTAGCATAATTCTCCTGAAGCAGGAATGCTACCAAGCTTATTTCCAAAGATAGCATTCCACATTCTGTGAATAATGACAGCAGATTCCAAGCGACGACCCTCCCAGTAGCACATTGCCATCCCTGGTTTTCCATTCACAAAAGTCAATATACAAAACCTTCTAAACAGGGATCTCCAAACAAATCATGCCAACATTTTATTTACTACTTATACAAGACAACTTTTCAAGTCCCAGGCAGGCAGGCAGCTATATATATAACCACCAGCCTGATCCAACCAAGTTTACTAACTTTTCAACATTGAGCAACCTCCTAACAACCCCCATTTATTTCATTTATTTGTATTTCCATTTACTGTTTGTTTACCTTAGATTGATTGGTTTGTAGAGCAAATTAATTAACAAAGTTACTAAGTAAGTAGTAGTAGATCACAAGCTCAGATTAACTTGACCTGAAGAAAAGCCCAGGCTAGATTGAGAAGAGCGGTGAGCCAAAGTAGAGCATAGTACGCAATCATGACGTAAGATTTCCGGTGGCTGAGTTTCTTAATGTTCCGTTTGGCCTGAAACCCTAGGTACAACACCAGCAAAGCCGATGGCACAACCAGAATCGCATCGCGCCAGAAGCCGCTGCATCCCGAGTTGTACCACTCGGAAATATCCTCAACTCTGCTGCGGACCGTAGGATCGGTGATATTCCGTACGACGTCGTCGATCGAGCTTGTTATGTTGCTAGGGTTTGACATTCCTATTCCTCTTCCTCCTCCCCCAAAATCAATCAGTATAAATTAGTCATTAGGGTTCGATTTACCATGAATTAATAATAATAACTGTTTGTGAGTAGTAAGATGAGAGAGATAATGAGACTAGTAGTAGTGTTAGCGTGTGAGATTGGATTGAATAAAATTGAGGGGGCGGTGATGCTATGTTTCGTTGAATTCCTCAATTTTTTATATTTTAATTAATATATTTATAGTGCCAATATCAAATGTATTTAATTAAATTAATATCGCCAATAATCTAATATTATGAGCCTGTGACTAACAGACAGACAGACACTTGATTCCAAAATCATAATGAAAAAATCATCGACACTACACACTAGCTTTCTACTTTATTATGATGCACAGTTTCTCTTTGGTTTTACTAGCAAATGGAGCACGCGGTTCCCGCGAGCATAATTCTTTTTTCAATGTCATTCTATGTGGGTTAAAGAAGAAAATTTATCTAGATAACATGTGCCATAAATTTAGAGTATAACAATGGAAGAAAAATATATTATAGGGAAATTAAATCATTAATTACAATGAATAGTGTAATTAATTAGTCTAACTTAATTTGTAAGGTTATTTTGGGGATTTAATAGTATACTTTTACAGTATAGCTAAAACTCAAAGGTTAAAGTTAGAAATCAAAAGATTGGTGTCACAATGGGTTTCTTTATATAATAGTATATAGATTTCTAATGACTAATGTGATGTGATGAATCTAACTAAATTCCACTTACAATAATTCATTCAGAGCATTGAAGCAGCTGGTTTATGATGTTGTTACAGTTGTACCTTACGTAAAAGACAATGAAAGATGTACCCCTAATTATTGATTCGCAGTAATTCAATTCTTACTTGCCATTTCGGTTGTTAGGGTTGTTCGCATTTACGTCCCTATAAAATAAATATGATGATCTCCACTAAAAAAGCATCCTTACCTACACAAATAATTATACAAAGATCAAAATCATGATCAATGTTGGTTATTTAAAACACAGTCCCCATTAAGAGCGCGTTTACTTCCCCCGATAAGCTCCGATAAATAACATATCAGGGGTTAAAATTGTGTTTGTATTACACCACTCCTACTGTCGAAACCCGCCACAACTGTCACTTCATCCCCTTGTCCCCCAACTTGCAATCTGAAACTCCCCTCTCCGATTTGCAGTGATGGATTTTGTAGAAATGTTAATTCACCATATTACCCTCACTGTATTCCCAAAAATTGCCGCCAATTCAGTAGAGGAGAGAGGGAAATCAGTGGTATATACCGCACTCTCCAGAAATCAGGTCGAACTAAGGTTTTTTCATCCTAATTGCGCCTCTGAAGCGATCTACAAGGTATTGACTGCGACTTTTCCTAATATTCAAAATAATTTTGTATACTGATACATTGCTACGGCCCCAATCTTACTCTGTGTTTTTATTTGTCGAACTAGGGTTTTTTCATCCTTTTTGAACCTCTGAAGCGATTTACAAGGTATTGATTGCGATTTTTCCTAATATTCAAAATAATTTTGTATACTGATACATTGCTACGGCCCCAATCTTACTCTGTGGTTTTATTTGTCTTTCAGCTACAACCCCTGAAGTGAAAAGCTGAATTGCACTCGGTAAGAACACTAACTCACCTAAACTGATCTAGGAATGACAGTATTTTAGAACAATGTTTATATTCTTTTGGCAAAATATTGTTGATTGTGTTTGTTGCATTCTGCAATTACTTGAGTGTTTTGGACCAGGTGACTTGATCAAGTGTGTTATTCTTGTAATGATGTGTTCTCTTTATGGCCCTTTTCTATTGTGGTCTTATTTTTCCGTTGTAGCAAGGGTTTTTCCAAGTTTAGTTATTGCATCAGCATGTACGAACATAGTGAGATATCCGTTTTCTGTGATTTTAAGTTATAATTGAAATACGACCTTGCGCTGGAACTTCCCATGTATTTAGTTTGTGGATTGATGCATTTTGATACAAATATGCTACTGTTGAACAGGGTAAAATACCTATGGTAAACTATTGTGCAAGTAAAGTGGGCTCAATTAGTAACGATGTTTGCTACAAAATTGATTTGTGTTACTGCATGTTTGTTTTGTGTGGCTGTGCAATGTGATCCAGTGCTAGTGAAGATAACAATTTCTTATATAGAGAACTAATTAATTAACCCAAAGCAAATTGCATTTATGTGATATACTATATATTTGGGATTGGCCATGAACATGGGTTCTGCATAGCAGGGTAACTATGGGGCCGAAAGAGAAGATTTGGATCCTGTTTGCAATGCATCAAGTAGTCTTTAGGGTGTCCATGTTGGCTTTGCTTGTTGTTTTGCTATATCTTCACCAGTGTGGGCAATTTGGTCGGAAACCTCGTCGTTCCGGTATCCGTTATAGCATAGTGCGTCGAATCTCTTATCAAATAAAATACCTAGATACTCTGTTAAACACAGGTGATGCACCCGTTAAAAATGCTCTCCGGATGAACCGAGACTGTTTTAAAAAACTTTGTTACTTGTTACATAGCTATGGGGGTTTGGAAGAAACAAAATATGTTGGTATTTCTTGTCAAGTATCTATGTTCCTAGACGCTCTATCCCATCACACGAAGAATCGTATTATCGGGAGGCATTTTGTTCGATCAAGTGGAACAATTAGTTGGCATTTTGGTAAATTTTTGATAGCTTTATTAAAATGTCACAACGTCCTCATGTCTACCACGGAACCAATAGGACCTGGCGTGCTAGATCCTATATAGAAGCCTTTTCAGGTAGCTATGAACTGAATCTTATTTAATTATCTTTTAAGCATAATTTCTATGTTGTGAATATAAAAGAAATCTCTACATCAGTATACGTTGTGATTCTTTGTCTTTGCTATAACATGTAGGGCTGCCTAGGGGCACTTGATGGTACCTTGCTTCACGTGCGTGTTCCTCTTGTCGATCAGGGTAGATACCGAAACCGTAAGGGCATTTTGGCTTCCAACCTACTAGGTGTTTGGGATAGGAATGGACTGTTTGTTTACTTGTGGGCTAGGAAGGTACTGCCGCAGATAGTCAGGTCCTTCATGACGCTATCACTAGGCCGAATGGTTTTAGGGTACCAACCGGTAAATTTGTTAACTAAGATTGTCCTTAGAAGTGTACTTTGTTATTCTTACTAGTTGATAAAACATTCATATACCACAAATGGCAGTAAACACAATTTGCCATCCCATTGTTAGGTTGTTACTACCTTGGTGATGGTGGATACACAAATGGGGAGGGGTTCTTTGTGCCGTACCGAGGAGTAAGATTTCACCTTAGGGATTGGGAAACGAGCCGTCGTACTCCACAAAACTACCAAGAATATTTCAACTTGAAGCATGCTCGTGCCCGTAAGGTAATAGAATGTTGCTTTGCTGCCTTGAAGGGCAAGTGGGGGATCTTGCGAAAAAAATCTTGGTTCTCGCTAAAGCGACATCACCATATTGTTATGGCATGTGCTTTACTCCACAATTTCATTCGCAAGAACATGCCACATTCCCCTTTAGACGAAGACTATCCTAGATCACCTTCTAATCACGACCGCAAACCGAATTACATAGATGTTGTACAACCTTCTGAAGCCTGGATAAATTTTCGTGACACCATGGCCATGCAAATGTACGAGGAGTGGCAGTCTCGGCGTAGGGGACAATGAAGTCTTTGTAACTTATTAATGCATTATCTTAGTTGCAACTTTATCATACTTAATATGGCTCTATATTCGACAATGATTGGGTATCCGTTTATCGTGTCATGACTTTTTTGGTTAATTTTTAGTTTATTTCTAAGTTAATGCAGGGCATTCGATCATGTAATATGACTTAGGACCAGTGAAATGTCCATGTCTGAATGGCATATTATATAATCGAAATACTTTTTCTGAGCTCCCGAGCAATCATGATACCATTGCATCAAGTCTGGTTAACTTTATTTTTCAGTTTTTAATGTGGAATATATGATTTTCCAATTGTATGCCTTCGTGTTGAAAAACCAATAGCTGCACTGCAACCCAACATTCGGATGGTTTTGCCATTTCACAGTTTGCCTCATTATTTGTTGACATGAAATGTACTGCCTTCAATATTATTAAGTTGTACAATTTCAGTAATCAGATTACATAATATGTCCTTGTTAACATATGGGGCTTAAATCTACTGACATTCAGTAAAATTGTTCTCGACAATATATTGTCAATGGCAAATTTTATTAATAGAAGCAATTTTATAGTTTAGCTGTTTGTCAACAGATGGATATGTCGCAGAGTAGTTGCCCTAGTGGACTTCTTACTTTTCGCAAACCAGGAGGAGCTAGGAGAGTGTGGACCAAGCTGGAAGAGGTGGTCTTAATTGATTCATTGAAAGATTTGGTTGTGAATGGGTGGCGAGCGGGGAACGGTTTCAGGCCTGGCTATCTAGCGGCTCTTGAGCGCGCAATGGGACAGAAATTTCCTCACGGCCGACCTATGACTGAAAAAAACATCAACTCGAAGTTAACTATTTGGAAAAAGACTCTAGCCAGTCTTGACACACTTGTTAACACAAGCGGATTTGGATTCGTTACTGAAAACCAAATGGTCGATGTCCCTTCTGATCAAGTGTGGAATGAATATGTAAGGTAATTAGAGACTTGTATGGCGTTATATTCACCAATAATAACATTGTTACTACTTTGCAATGTAAATTAACCATTCATAGTTTAGCAAAAAAAAAATGAATTACATGGTTGAAGAATAGTTAAAGAAGTAGGATATTCACCTTTATGTTTTACTTTGATTGTCTATATACTGAATACATATTCGCCTTTTCATGTTTTACTTTGATTGACTATACACTAACCAGTTCATATTTCTGTTTGCCATAGACTCATCCCGATGTAGAGAGTGTCCGCTATAAGAGCTTTCCTTACTACGAGGACTGGTTGCTAATATTTGGGACCAATCGCGCTAACGGAAAAGTTGCACAGGGGATCAATGATGTTGTCCTTGATTTGGAAATCCCTCACCAGATTTATGATGAGGTTGTGGATGACCACGTAAGAAGTGGCGCAAAGGGGAAGAGTAAAAGCACTGGCAGTTTTGATTTCAATAAGAGGCCGCGGGACGCAGAGCATGAAGACCCCGTAGATGCACATGAGTTCAATTCTTCTAACTACAACTAAGACATGGGCAGTTGGTAGGTTTCATCCGAGCGAAAAAGGAAAACTCGTGAACCCGTGCAACTGCCTGAGTAGTTGGTAGGTTTCATCGGGGTATGTTCCAAAAGAGCAATGAAACGCTTGTAGAGATGGCTAACAAGGTCGTAGCCAGTTCAGTTCCTCCAACACTTCCGCCTACCAAACCACCACCTCCGGCTCCTGCGTCTAAGAGCAAACAGGTGTTCGATGTAATTGCTGACATGGGTCTCATACCTCTGCAGCTGCGTATACTTGCAGCGCATAAAATAGCCAACAACCCTCAATCCACCGATCTGTTCTTGGGCATGGATGAGCTCTGTCGGGAAGAGTACATAAGCATGATCGTTAGTGGTTCTTTGGGTCCGTCTACAAAAAATCCCTGAGTTGAAGTCAATATGACGGGTACTTTAACAAATCACAACTACTCTTTTGGACAAGGTGTCGAAAATGCGGAGGGGTGGTACAATATACCTGCCTCTCATTTGGTTTGACATTTTATTTTGGTGAATTGCAAAAACAATTACCTTATTAAGTATTATGTAGTAGTATTTATATTTTGGATCATAATCTGATTTTCAGATTAGTACACATTGCTACCCGAAAAAACCTTCCTTTTGTTGAACTTCATGATGTTTGTTTTATGCTTATATTTTGAAGGAGTGGTTATGTTTCCTTAAATGAGGTGGGATGTTTGCATTTTTCGGTATAAACACTAGTGTACTTCAATGTCTTAGATTTCTGCATCCATAATGTTGGCCATACATGTAGTTTTGCATAGTTTCTGGGAATGTGTTGTACTGATATATCTAGAATGAAAAACTTGTTGATTGGGATATTAAAAGAGTGCTTTGTGCAAAACCATATAAATTATCTTTGAAAATGTGAATGTGGGAGGCTTTGTAGCTGTATATAAATTTTACTGGTTAGGCATGTTGAGATATCATTATTATTTTTTTTCAAAACAGCCACCTATATATTTTAATAACATAATAAGGTCCATTACATTACAGTACTGCTTCCCTCAAAACGGTAGTTCATAATTTCTCGGCGCCTACATCCACTGCCGCGACAATCCTTGTTAACCCCAACTACCACTGATTTCAAAATATTAGACCACACATAATATTGAAAAATAACGGACAGAAAGGATGGCTACTAAGCCAACCATTGCATAATGAAAAGAACACACAAAACCCCCCAAGGAATGGCCAGGATTGTGCTATAACAAACCTAAAACAAACACATGACAAACTAAGAAATAATAAATATAAGCCATAGGTTTTTGAAAATTTGGATAATCCACCACTAGAGTCTTTTTTTTACCAATATCATCATTGGTACTTCTCCTTTCCCTTACCACGTTCGCCGCAATCTTTATTTTGCCACGGAGAATTAACCAAGCTCGTAGACCCTTGTGAGCTCGTTATATCAGCGGAAAAAATAGGTACCTTGTTGGGCGTTCCATGAAAAATCAGCGGCCCTGGTTTGTTTTCTGGAATACGGAACAACGGCCTTTGGAGACGTGCACGAATTTCATCCGAGCTGTTAATGCGGATGTTCGGCGTATCTTCAACCAAAATAGTAGGTGATGGTTGGAGTCCAACTGATCTAGGAATGACATCATCCCAGAAATCGTTATTCGCATTGGAATGATGCATCTCAAAAGTTTCGCGCGAAAATACCTCTACGCCGAGGGGTGGTGGGGAGTAGGTATTTGGCTGTCGAGGATTCAGTCCACCGACGGATGGTGAAATTTTGGATTGTGGCCACCATAACTTAGGCTTTTGCCCCTTTCACTGTCCATGTTATCAACGGTCAAATCTACAAAGGTTGTACGATGCATGGGGCTCGGCACCGATGTTGCACGTGTGGGGCCGAACAACACTTGTAGTGTTTGCCAAGCAGGTTCTCCTTCGATCATATATGCCTCACCAATCTTGTACTTCTAATGACAAAAGTTAAAAATGAAGAAAAGTTAATTAGCTGTTAAGATTAAAATTAAGTGGCATCACAGAAATGGATTATGTACAGAAACATTTTGCATATAATTTGAATGCATTACCAAAACTACATAATCCCAAATGAAGGCTTTGAATGCATGCACCACATTGTTGGTTTTGTCGTAGTAAACGGAGCTCAAACCGAGAATGAATGCGACCACATTGTACCTCATTTCAAGCTTACGGTATTGGGCTAGGCATTGACGGACCGTGAAATTTTTGTTGAAGACGGCATTCAACTTTGTCGCGGCCACCGTAACCATGTCTAGTGGTTTACGCTGAAACAAGTCGTCGGAATTCCCTTTCTCTTCCACCAAGTAGTCCATGAAAGTGCTGTCGATCAAAAATGTCCAAGCGGTTGTGTAGAAAAAGAAGGCTTGAGGGCGAGGGTTCTCTAGCGCCATCTGTGATTTTTATCTATTGTTTGGTTTATTGTGTTGATTGTTATGTATACTTGTGATTGAGTAACCCTTACTTATAGACACAACCCAATCAACTTGTATTGAGCATTAGATATTCTGAATGTTTAGATTTGTGGAATCTTGTTTGATGTCACCACCTTATGAATTGAAGCCAACAGACTGCTATTATCAGAGCTTTAACAGGTTTGGAAACAGGTGTTATTAAATACCACACTTGTGTAAGCTACATGCATGAGTCATCCAGCCGCTTTGTAACAAAAGTTGAACCATACTTCCTCATCATCTGCATGTTATATGTTGCATTTGTTATAGTTAAGTAAATATATATTATATTTGTATCAAACTCAACTTCAACGGGTCTTATGCCTCTGTCCGTTCCAATATTTATATCATGTACTATAGTAAATCATCATCGGGAGTTAATGATGATTTTCCAGTGTAGTTGTCAAGTAACAAGACAACACAATCCCTGTTCTTCCCAATGAAATATTTGAGAATAAATGGATGTCAATAGGGAGTTGGTTTATTGGGCATTAGTGTTATAAATACTTAATTGAACTTTATATTCTATTTTTTCAAAAGGGTGTAATACAAATTAGATGTATGACCATATATAATATTTAGTACAACTGAGAGAAGTGTTCATATTAGGCAATGGTATAATAAATACTTATACGTACAACCATTGTCACCACCTTACACAAGCGGTATTGAGGTATAAGAGATGTTTGCGATTTTTGATTGTGAGGCATAAATGTTGATTGGAGGTGCATTTGTATTACCTGACGTCCGAACTTTGCTGTTAAAAAAGGTGGTTGTCAAGAAATAAGTTATAATAATGCATTTGCTAGTATATGAGGTCAAATGGTTTTGAACTTATTTTGATACCTACTACACAATTATGCCATTGCTATAGTAAATGTGAATGCATTACATGTATGGGATGCTCCACTGTCCACAAATTTTTTGTCTTAGAGCACTATTATTTGATTATGATTAGTCCAACGTGCTTCATTGGGATGAGGCATTCCTCAAACACATAATTAAATGTACACACTCAGTGGATTAACTTACTCCATTGCCCTTGCAAAACACACATCATGATCAAACAACAAACACAAAATGTATTGGCACTGGACTCCACAATTTCCTGTCATAAAGGTTCATGAGTTTGAGTAATATGGAAATACGTCCATATTACTCAAAAACATTGTGCGTACAAGTCCAGTACCATAGTTTAAGTCCAATTACCAACCCAAACGAGCCAAAAGTTCACACGTGAGTTAAGTCATCAATCTAAATTACAAACGCACAAAATCTAGAGAAACCATAGATACGAAAAAGCGCCACCAACTGCGTCAACAAAGAAACTCTTGTCGAAGAGTTTCACTTCTTTTTTTCCATTCCACACATGTTCAAACACAACTATAGGTGGAGTTACTCTAAACATTATATAGTCATAACCTAGGCACAATCCACTAATAACTAAGTACCATACAAGTTGCTTAAGAACGGTTGCCGTAACAACCGAAGGCCATCCAATGTAGCAAACCTCACAAAATGCCCTCGTTAACAACAAATACCAAAATTTAATAACGAATTGAAACGGGACTTCAATTTGTTATTAAACCAAAACAGAAGTTCTAAACCCCCAACAACTGACATAACGTAACTAGTTTATCAAAAGGACCACTCTAGACCAAGGCAGGAGCATCACTTTTCAAAGTAGAATCCGACTTCGATTAGGGGCATGTCTCAGATCAGATCTTGGGTTGAAGAGGTTTCTTCAGGAAATAGTGCGGCGTCCTCTTTTACGAAGAATTCGCGATGTTGGTTTTAGGTGTTTGGGGTTTGGCAATCAAAGTAGGCATGCGCATCAATCTGTACATAACAAATATATAGTCATATGACTTTTTAGCTTAATAATCTTATGCAGAACATTAAAAAATAAAATGTTGCCATCCAATAGTGTTTTACGACTTACCGGCATATCATGATAGAAATCAGACACGCAGCAGTTCAGGCCACGCAGCTTTCAACAGTCAACCAACTGATGCTCCATAATGAAGTGATAGAATTCAGAGAAGCGATAGCGCGTTCTTCGAATTAACCTCTGAATCTTGTCCGCGGGCAGACTGCAACATTGAGATGCATAATTTAGGGCCGCCATGAGTCCATCCACAGTGCTTACTTCACAAACAAATCGGCTGAACCAAGCTAGATTTTCAAAGATTGTCTCCTCCTTGAAATGGATCCAGGTGAATCGATCAAGGGGTACATGTAGCATACGATCACGCACATAATGAAAGTTTTGTTCATCTTTCAAGTACGCGGCGTCGTGCTGGATGAAAACAACGTGCATATTATTGAAGTTACGGAATCCTTTTGTGCGAAATTCTTCCTGCTAGTAAGTCTCCTATGAAGCCAGAAAGGGTCAACTCATAAATGGAAACATATAAGTAAATAGTGGCTTTCCATGTGTAAACATTTAAGAATTTACTTTTTCTCCAAATAACCATAATGTAACGTTGGAATGTATGGCTCGTAAGCCCTTGTAGCAGTGACGATGACGGTATCCCAATCAAAAGGGAGTTTATGGAACACGACAAAGTTCCAGAAGGTCAGGTATCGGGCACGTGACCTCATAAATTTATGTCGGACCGCCACATCGGTAGGAAACTCAAGTTGCCAATTATTGTTGAGTCGCTCTGTGGTTTTGGTAAGTGTCCTATCCATTTCTTTTTCTTCCTTGATCTTTTTTTCGTGGCAATGTCAGCTAGGATTGACCACATCTTGTCGGTTCTCCAAGGAACCCACTCTTCGGCTTCGTACTCTCTTTCCTCAAGCGACACATAGTGAAGTGGCTGCAACAAATAGTTTTAAATAACATTCAACAATTGTACATCGCAAAAAAAATAAAAATATGACACTACTAAAAAGCATATACACAATTTAATGCAAATGTATACCAATGAGAGTTTCATGTAATAGAAGTCCCCTGTTTAAGCTATTTTAACATTGCAATGTCACATGATATTCAATTAAGCTATTTTTCGGTAATAGATTACGTGGTTCAGCAGCCAAATGTATTTAACATTACAATGACAACCTCTTCAATAAACATAATCAGAGAATGCATCACAATTACAGTCTTTACATACTATCGAACGGAGTTCCAATAAATATACATTTAAGTAAGCCGCATAAAAACAAATAACCTAAACCCGTATACCGTACAATATGGTGTGGATTAAGCAGCATTCTGCAATATACACTTCCAATATAAGTCATCTTGCATGCACCATAAAATGAACTCGTTAATTGCAGGCTTTAATGATGTCAATAGCTGCCTAATCACGAGTACTGTGTTGAAAAAACTGCAGACTGTGATTAAGCTATTTCCTTGATAGGCAAAACGCTAAAAAAAAAAATCACTACTCAACAACAAAATCTCCTATCACAGGCACTATGCAATTGTCATCAAAATATGGATACTTTGATATTCTTCTAAACAGAGGAAATAAGGACAATACTGCAGTAATTTGAATCACCCAAATTTTGCATCCAATTAATTGTTTCTAGCCGACTGACAATTCACCATAAAACGGGATAGCGTCGGTGAAGAATGGGACTGACCTTTAATGGAATTTTGCTTGAGTTGTAGCTGATTATCAACGGAGTAGCGGCGCAAGGTACATCAACGTCAATGCCTGGCAGATTTGGGTGGTCGCGATTCCGACGATATGTGAGAGTACAACCATTATCCTTTACACTCCGTTGCTTCGAGGGTCTTTTGCGACGATCCTTGCCCACCGAAGACGTACCTCATGTACTAAAATTCTTCATTTCCTGGTCTTCAAAGCGTGGCCGCGCTAATTTGGGGGTTTACTGTAGCGTCGTCAATTCTAGGGTTGTGTTTCGGAGAAAGAATTTGGGGGAGAAAAATGGTGAAACGGGTTGTGGGAGCGAAAGGAGAGCGAAATGTATATTTTATGACTAGTTTCAAAATGGAGGGTAAATAAGGCATTATAGTACAATAGTAGGAGTAACACAACTAACCAAACATTAGAGTGCATATTTGTACAACAATTAGCATGGATTAATTTGTGTATACAAACAACAGATTAATTGGGAGTAGAAGATAGAGTTTAACATTATTAATTAATTGAGATAATGACTTATGGGAAGCAAACGCACTCTAATAATACGTAGATATTGTTTTTGTTACCCACCTTTTTTTTAATCACTTAGGGGTGGTTTGGTTGGGCCTAATAGGTCATTTTAGGGCTCTTAAATATGGATTGAACAGTGTTATTAGTTGCTTTGATAAGCAAGACTCAAACCCGGGTCATCCATACTCAATCTACATGACCCAGGCTTACACTCCAATGCTGTCAAACGACCTACTAAACATTGCACGTCCTTCACCGTTCTTGGTGAGGGCAGGTCCAACACTGCCCTAATTTTATCGGGGTTCGCCTCTATTCCCCTCTCATTCACCACGTACCCCAGGAACTTGCCTGCAGTAACTCCAAATGTACATTTCGTCGGGTTTAGCTTCATCCTCTATGCTCTCATGATGGCAAACACTTCATCCAAATGACGGAAATGCTCTTCCGCCTTCAGACTTTTGACTAACATATCATCAATGTATATTTCCATGGATTTTTCAATCTGGTGGTAGAACATCTTTGCTACCAGCCTCTGAAAAGTCGCTCCGGCATTTTTGAGGCTGAAAAGCATCACCCTATAACAATAGACTCCGGTGTCAGTTACAAAGGTTGTTTTGCTCTGGTCGCCCACAACCATAAAGATCTGGTGAAAACCGCTCTTGGCATCCACCATACTCAACAAGGCGCATCATGCAGTTGAATTGACTAACAAATCTATCATGTGTAAGGGAAACGGATCTCACGGGCAGTGCTTTTTCAGATCGGTGTAGTCCACACACATCCTCCATGTTGCCTCCTTCTTGAGAACAAATACAACATTGCTCAACCACTCTGAAAATCTTAGCGCGTAAATGTGGCGGGCAGCTAATAGCTCCTGAACTTTTTTTTCGGCCACTTCATTCTTTTCCTTGCTAAAATTGCGTTTCTTCTGTCTTACGGGTTTTGCATTATTATCCACGTTCAGTCGGTGCACTATTATTCTTGGATCTATCCCTTGCAAATCTGAATATGTCCAAGCGAATATGTCCGCGTTCCGCATCAGACAATCTACCAACGCATCCTCTATCTCAAAACTTATAGATGCCCCGATTTTTATGATTCTGTCATCATTCCCTCTAGACAGCTATACCGTTTTGAATTCACCGAGTGGCTCCATCTTGCACTCTTTCCATTGCTTCATTAATTGACTCTCGGTTTTTTCTCGGCCTTGTTCCTGAGGTTCAGGTCTCTCTCTATTCTCATCTCTACTCGTAATTTGACAATATATCGTGTATATATATATAATTAGGTCAGTTACCAGTGTGTTACAACGAGTTTATCTCAAACTATGTCTCATATCACTGACTATAGGAGGCTTTGGTCCGGAACTCCAGATACTCGAAACAGAGGTCCAGCCAGAAGATCGATCTTCTCTGTATCAAAGGTGACGTCGAGAGTATGTCGAATATGATGACTAATACATATCGGAGATTATGTTGGATATATGTCGGGTATTATGTCGGAGCTACGTGGTACTATGTCGAATCCTTATTCTCCAATATGTCGGGATATACGTCAAAGGTTAAATCAAATATGAGTACTCGACATTAGCGGGTAAATCTATGTATCTCTTTTATGTGTGTTCTTGGTATGCGGAACGCGTTATTTATAGATGTTGAACTGTACCATGTCGAGGGTGAACTTCGATATACATGTCGGGGATGATCCCCGATATATTTAATTATGGGCCTCGCTTATAGGTCAGCCCAGTACGAGAAATATCCCTATCATGTAGTCCCTCAATTCATGAACTATTATTTTTATAATAGTTTATGAATTCTACATGTATATTTCTTTTTCTCGGCGTACCCATAACTCCCCCAAGTTTGCGACTAATTGAGCGAATTCTAGTGTTGGGAAAATTAGTTGTTACGGTACTCCCCCATTTTCTCTCAACGTTCCCGCGATTAATCAGTCGGGAACTTTTATATCGAATATGATTTTCGATATATTACCCAATATTCGAGCATTAATTACTCTACAGGGCCCAGTAATTCCTGCTTATATAAACCGATCCCCCATCTTTTGTCATAATTCTATTATTTATTCAGACGTCTTGTCGCTTTCACGCTCGGATATCGAAGGTTATATCGAGGAAGCGCGAGGTATATCGAATTTATTTTCAACATAGTGCATAGTAATTTTTGATTGGGTTTTTGATGTCATTTTCGACATGTTCCCGATATAGTATTCGACATTGTCTTTTATGTTTCTAACCGTGAGTTTCTCTTGTTTTAATGCGAATAATGGTTCTACTGAAAAACCCTCCACATAGGAAGTGTGTCGTGTCCCCATGGCCACATGTATCAGTACCTTTGCAGCGTAATGCATTTGTAGTTTCGGAAGACGACTCCTCCAATTCCAGCTTTTCTGCTGATACTGTGAATGTGTCGGATAACCTACCCACGGATACCTTGCTAGAAGACGGTCATATGCAGGTTCCTGGTATTGCTACTGATGTTAGGCTTCCGCGTGTCCGTCTCTATGAGCGGGACTCTCAATTTCCGAGTCGTTTCTTGGTACTACAACCAAATCAACATGGCAGTATTATCATTGTCGGAAGTCTTGCGACTGTTGAAGAAGGTTTAGTATTAGAGCAAGAGAAATTGCGGGCTATGGAGGTAGTAGAGCTCTTATCCCAATAACGACTCG
This sequence comes from Linaria vulgaris, assembly GCA_948329865.1. Classification (NCBI taxonomy): domain Eukaryota; kingdom Viridiplantae; phylum Streptophyta; class Magnoliopsida; order Lamiales; family Plantaginaceae; genus Linaria; species Linaria vulgaris. The sequence continues at coordinate 41,982,370 of OX415249.1, forward strand.
CTGCTAACCCCCTAGAGTTGTTGTGAGGCCACTTACGGATGGAGCACACTCAAATTATTGGCATCCAAGCGACAAGATGCATTTTGAGGAGGAAATAAAGAGTCGAAAGGCGAGCGAGGGTCCCCGAGCTAATGATCTTGACGCTGTTGTTCCTCCCTCGGATAGTGTTTGGGTAGTTCGACGCATGTAGATGCTGAAGTAATGAGAGGGCTTGAACCAGGGGAATTTGTGCCTTCTCCTGACAGGGTCAGCAATATCGACATTGGCGGGACCACATCTCCTAAGCCGACTCCCCCTAATGCATTGACTGCGTCGATATCTCGTGGGTCTGGTTCCCGCAGTCGGAAAAGGTCTTCGGGGTCTCAGAGGTCTTCGGGGTCTGCCCCGCCTTTGATCTAGAATTATGACTTTCTGCGGGATCCTGATTTTGACCAGTTATTCATAAGGATAGGTGGTGAAACGGTCCGTGAGCAAGATGTTATTCAAAGTTTGAAAAATATTTATCCGGATTGTGATCCTACTATATTGTGTCGAAATCTGGGAGCTGCCCTAGCACCACGCATGTGCGTAATGATTTATTACGTGGTATGGTCTTCTTCTCTGCAACTTAGTACAGTTTCCTGATCGTCTTACTTAATTTTCTCATGCATGACGTGTTTTGATTGTTCATCAGTTTGGGCATATGTTCCACGCTCTCTGCAACGATTATATGTTGTTTGCCGAGGTGCAAACTGATTATGATGCTAGGGTTGATGAGTTACGAGCAGTGATTTCTCGTAGCAATGTTTCTCGAGACCGAGCTAATGTGCTAGCGCGTTCAGCCGAGACTCGTGCGCGAAAGGTCGATGACAAAGCTTGGAGAGCTCAGGTTGATAAAGAGAAATTAACTAAGGAGTTGACCAAGGCTAAGGCTGAGGCCCGTAGGCTTTGCTTAGAAAAAGTGCTTTTGGAGCGGGAACGCAACTCTTATAGGAATAATGTTGTTTCGCTTGAGATCCAAAATGCCAAGTTGATCAAATCGTTGATTCGCAACGGTATAGCAGTGAGACCTCCTAATCCAAGCGGAAGTGCAAATTTTGCCAGAATTGAAGATGGTGGCGTTGCCGATTCGGGCCCCGGGGAGCAGGATTTTTAACCGGAGTATACAGTCCAGGAATTATTTGTCAATTCAGGTAACAACTCTGATCAATGCACTGATATAGAGGTATCTAGCGACAACAACCCAGTACCTAACCAACCTATTATGTGGGCATTGGCCGGGGCATACCCGAGGTTGCGTTATCGAGTGCCTCGCGCCGTGCGGTACGTGCCTCCCGCTATGGACCCTGAAAGTGATAGTCCGAAGTGGTACAAGGATCCAGAAGTTTTATAGCCTAGAGCCATGGATGAACTGGCTACTGATATATGTGACGAGCCCTGGAAATTTCTTGTGGATATGACGAAAATGGAACTGTCCGATGTTGGTCCATTTAGTAGAGATGACATTCGTAATGAGCTAGTCACGGACTTCGGGGGGGATGAATTTTTTCATAACATGTAGGTTATCCTCGTTCCCAGTGAAGTCGGGTAGTATTTTGATATTTGTTTATCTAATTAATTGCACGCATATCGTGTGGTGTGGTTCGTAGTTTTCCCTTGTATTATTGTCCCATTGCTATTGCATGGCATTTTTTCGTTATATAATATTTAGGACGAAATATTAAAAATGCCCGCTAACTTTTTTTAAAAAGTTAAAATGCCCCTTTTTTCGGGCCTTGCCAAAATGCCCCGTATATTTAAAAAAATCTTTCAAAAATACCCTCGGCCCTTATTCCGGTCAAAATTGCCTACGTGGCAGTACAAAATTGCACTTTGGACCTCAAAATAAATTGCACTTTGCACCCTAAAATATTTTGGGGTGCAAAATACAATTTATTTTGGGGTGCAAAGTGCAATTTCGTACCGCCACATAGGCAATTTTGGCCCGAATAAGGACCGATGGCATTTTTAGTAGACTTTTTAAAAGATATGGAGCATAAAAATAAGGCCCGAAAAAAAAGGGCATATTAACTTTTTAAAAAAAGTTAAGGGGAAAATTTAATTATTCGTCCTAATATTTAGTAAGGTTGTTACCTTTTGGGTTGTGTGCCTTCTCCATCTGATATGGTTTGTTTTATTGAAGCTCCGTACAATCTTCTCCCCTTGCATTCTTTGTGGGGATGTGGACAGTCGCCTTTTTCAAGCGATATGTCCTGAGGGTGATACCTCTGAGGGTGAAACCTCTGTGATGTTTTGTCAGCATCTTTTCTGTCGTATAGGCATATGGATAGTCACATTTTCAAGCGATATGTCCTGAGGGCGATACCTCTGTGCTTTTTCTCAGCATCTTTTGTGCCATATATGCAAATGAACAGTCACTTTTTCAAGCGATATGTCTTGAGGGCGATACCTCTGTGCTTTTTGTTTGCATCTTTTTTTTTAAGCGATATGCCCTCTGTCGGTTGGGCCTTTTGGGAATGGTCCTGTTCCAGCAATCACAAGATAGTTTAAATATTAAATTGGTGTTGGGCCATGGGTGTGGCTGCCTACGTATCTCATATAGGGAATCAAGCTCTGCGTAGTTCTATTACAAGATGTGATAAATTCAACGGTAAAAACATCGTAGATGTTGCACGTTCCATGGTCGGGGATGTCTTCCAGATAATAGTAGCCCTTAGAGCTTGCGTGGGTGACCATGTAGGGTCCATCCCAATTTGCTTGCAGTTTTCCCGCATGTTTGCTAGCCCTTACGCTTTTTAATACTAGGTCCCCCACTTGGAAACTGCGAAGATTGACTCGTTTATCAAAACTGCGTGCCATGGCTGATTTGAAAGCCACAGTGCGTTGGTAAGCATGTTACCTTGTGGATTATATCATGTCTAGGTCCATTTGGCGCAGACGTGCTGAGTGTTCAGGGTCATCTTCCGCAATGCGATAGATTGGCATACCTATTTCTACCGGTACTACAGCCTTAGAACCGTATACTAGGGTATAGGGTGCCTCTTTGGTCGACGTCCTTGCTATGGTTCGATATGCCCAAAGGATGCACGGGAGTTCCTTTGTCCAACTTTTACTAGTGGCGTGCAGTCGGCGCTTGAGATATTCTTTCAATGTCTTGTTAGTGGATTCTACCAGCCCATTAGCTTGCGGGTGCGCCACTGCTGCGAAATGTTGAGAGATTTTCAATTCCTTACACCATGATACCATTACCTTTCCTCGAAATTGAGTTATGTTATCCGAAATAAGGACCGGGGTGAGCCGAAGCGGCATATAATGTTCTTCCATATGAAGTCTATCATATTGTTTTCAGTTATGTGTGCCAATGCTTCGGCTTCCACCCACTTGGTGAAATATTCAACTGCTACTAGGAGGAACTTCTTTTGTCCTTTCGTTGTTGGGAGGGGGCCCACTATCTCAGTTCCCCATTGATCGAAGGGGCATGTGATTTCCAAAGGTTGCATCATAACCGCAGGCCTGTGTGAGTCTGGCATGGTATTGGCAATTTTCACAAGTTCGACAATACTGAGTTGCGTCCTTTCGCAGTGTCGGCCAGTAGTATCCCTGCCTTAGGATCTTTTATGCTAAGGCTCTCCCACCAAAGTGATTAGCGAAACTTCCTGCGTGTATTCCCCTCATAATGTACTGTACATTTATTGGGGATATACATCTCAAAAGGGACCCTCGAATGATCATTTGTAAAGTTCGCCCTCATAAATGGTGAATCTGTAATCATTGTGTTTGAGACGCCTCTGTGCGTTAGCATCCTCCGTTAGAGTCCCGTTTGATAGATATTGGAAGATTTCATCCTTCCAGCAAGGGGTATCTGCAATAGGAAAAATGAATTTAACGCCAGCCCACACTTTGCTAGCTTTAGTGATACTAATGGCAGGCCTTGTTGTGGCAATAGCGTAACACGCTTCTCGACGTAATTATCTGATGAGCTTGGAAACTTTGATAGTGTGTGTGCCTTTGTGTTCTCGGGTCTGGGGATTTGGGTTAGGTTGAATGTGGTGAATTCTGAAGCTAATTCCTTCAGTTTTGCCAAATATAAGACCATCGTCTCCTGTTTTGCCTCAAAGAATCCATAGAAATGGTTTGCCACCAACTGTGATTCTGTGAAGACCTCTAGGTGGTCCGAGCATAGGATTTACGCCATCCTTACTACTGCCAGAACTGCCTCGTACTCTGCCTCATTATTTGTTATTAGTTCAGACTTATAGCAAAATTAAATTCTCTTCGATCTGGTGAGATCAGATGGATTCATGCGCCTCTGCCATTTGTCATTGAGGACCCATCGACATAGAGCAGCCATGCTGACTGTCGTGAACTGGGCCCCGGGTCTTGTGTTATGGTAAAGATGTGGTTGCATGAATGATCCAAGATGTTCCCTAATGTCTCTGCCATAAAGTATGCCAGAACTTATGCTTTAATGGTGGTACGTGGGCGATACTCAATCCTGAATTCACTCATTCAATTGCCCACTTCACCAGTCTCCCTGAAGTTTTTGGGCTCGCCATAATCTAGCGAAGTAGTTTATCTATGATAACCGTTATAGGATGCGATTGAAAGTACGATTTTAACTTCCGTGCTGTAATTACGATCATTAGTGAGAATAGTTCTATCTGCAAGTAATTTCTCTCTGCACCATGAAGTACGCAACTAACATAATGTATGGGAGACTGCTTGTCGGCCACCTCCTTGACCAAAACCGTACTGATGGCTTTGGTTGAGATTGCAAGGTATGGGTAAAGCATCTCCCCCGGCTCGGGTTTTGCCAGTAATGGTGGGGCCATCAAATACCTCTCCAATTGCTGGAAAGCCACTTCACACTCGTCTGTCCACTGAAAGTTCGTTGCCTTCTTCAATACCTTGAAGAATGGAAGACTCTTCTCTGCTGATGTTGCAATAAATTTTCTTAGTGTCGTTATTCGACCTACCAAACATTGCACATCACGTACGGATCGCGGGGAAGGTAGACTCATTACTGCTTTAATTTTGTCATGGTTGGCTTCTATTCCCCTCTCATTAACCATATATCCCAATAAATTTCCATCTGGGACACCAAACATACATTTCTTCGGGTTGAGTTTCATTCTATAGTTTCTCATTATGTCGAAGGATTTTTCTAAGTGCTTCACATGATCCTACGCCTTCAGGCTCTTTATCAACATGTCATCTACATATACCTCCATGGATTTTTCAATCAATTCATAGAACATCTTCGTGACCAGTCTATGAAATGTCGCGCCTGCGTTTCTCAATCCAAACGGCATCACATGGTAACAATATACGCCAGTATCGGTGACAAAGGCTGTCTTAAGTTGATCTTTTGTTGCTATAAAAATCTGATGAAAACCACTCTTCGCGTCCACGAAACTAAACAGAGCGAACCATGTCGTTGAGTCCACCAAAAGGTCTATTCTTGGTAATGGAAAATGATCTCGCGGGCAATGCTTGTTCACTTCCGTGTAATCTACACACATCCTCCATTCAGCCTCTTTCTTCAAGACCAGAACAATGCTGCTAAGCCATTTGAAGCAGCGTATTTCATAGATATGTCCTGCCTTGAGCTTTTCTACCACTTTCTTTTCTGCTGCCTCATTATTTTTCTTACTGAAATTTCTCTTCTTTTGGTCCAAATCTTTCGCATTCTGTGGTCTCTTCATTCTTAAGATATCCTGCGAGCCTCCAATCTCGAGAATTGGTGTTCCCACAGATGGCGCCACTAATTTGATAATAGATCGTATATATATATAAGTAGGTCGGTTACAAGTATGTTACAACGAGTCTATCTCAAACTATGTCTCATATTACTAACTATAGGAGGACTTTGGTCCGGAACTCCAGGTACTCGAAACAGAGGTCCAGCTAGATGATCTTCTCTGTATCGAAGGTAACGTCGAGAGTATGTCAAATATGATGACTGATATATATCAGAGATTATGTCGGGTATTATGTCAGAGCTATGTGGTACTATGTCGAATCCTTATTCTCCAATATGTCGGGACATACGTCGAAGGTTATATCGAATATGAGTACTCGACATCAGCGGGCAAATCTAGGTGTCTCTTTTATGTGTGTTCTTGGTATGCAGGACGCGGTATTTATAGAGGCTGAATTGTACCATGTCGAGGGTGAACTTCGATATACATGCCGGAGATGATCCCCGATATATTTAATTATAGGTGTGGCTTATAGGTCGGCCCAGTAAGGGAAATATCCATATCAACTCGTTCTCGGCTTCTTTTTAGCTTTTAATTCTCCGCATAACGGGTCGTTCCGTCTCTTCACCATTCTAGTTACTTAAATCTAAACGTAATTTAAACGGTGTTCCCACAGACGGCGCCAATATTTTGGTCTTATTTCGTCTGGGTTACAACACACAGAGATAATTGATACAATGGGCGTGACTAATGCCAAAATAATGTGAATCTATTACAAGGAACGGACTAGCTTGGTCCGGAACATCTTCTACGTACTACAAGGATGCAGATAAACTTAAAATAACCTTAGAAGACTAAAAACCAGGATGGTCGAACGGCAAGCGTTCGACTCACAATTCTTGGACTGTGGTGGTTCGATTCTGCCAAGCGTCGAATCTGATGAACTATCGAATGGCCTTGATTTGACGCTACTGACCCTCGAATAAGGTTGGTTCAATTGTATATTGAGGAAGGATTGATCGAACTGAAAAGACGATCGAACTGGAATGACTGTCGAATTGGATCGATCGAACTGAATGAGTATCGAATTGGATCGATCGAACTGGGTGACTATCAGATCGTTGGGTTCGATCGATATGAATAGGTTGAGAGTATTCAATGCTTTCATTAATGTCAGGGGACAGAGTATTTATAGACCTAGGCCCACCCAATCTTCGGATAACGTCGATCGAACGGACTCGGTTCGACCGGGTATCGGTCGAACAGACTCGGTTCGACCGTCTTAATCACAGTCGAACAGTCAGCATTCGATAGTGCATTTATCGAGTATTTCCTAGGTGGGCTGGCCCAAAATAGTGTTTTAGGCCTTCCTAAAATACCCCCATCAACTACACAAATAAATATACAAGAGAGACCCTAATCCCACAGACACATTATTGTGTCTGTGAGTACATACGAATAATTAGGAATGCTATTAATTGCAATTAGTAATCTAGGTTCTTTTAGTTTTACGGATATGGCCCATTAATATCTAAAATCAATATAAGCCCCGATGTAAACATGGAAACATAATATATAATAATATCTAATTAACTAAATCACTTCCCCTTCTATTTAATGCTTACACGGTAACAAAAAAGAAGAAAATAAACAAAACCTAAGGTGACACTAATTGCAGCCACCAAATTTCGCCAGCATCATCTTTCAAATTTGTTTCTCGTAAGCTTTTCTTTTGACATTATTACCCATTATTTATAAGATGCTTTTCTTTGCAAATTATTATGCATTATTTAATTGATAAAATTTTGTACATGAAGTTTTATTTTTTTTCAGATGGAAAATACAGAGATCGATAAAAACGTAATGCTTTTTTCTTTTTATTTTAAATCACACGTTGATGAATGGTGAATTTTTTTCATTTACAAAAGAAAATAGTTATTTGCATCACCAATTTTAATATGCAATATATGACTGGAAGTTTTTGTTTTTTTTTAATTGCATATTTGGGAACATTCTTGTTGAACAAAATATTTGAAATATGAAACTTTTGCATTAATGTGAGGTATGGGCTGAAATCATTACTATAAGAGTTTATGGCCATCTATATGTAAATTTGGAGAAGTATAAGAAAAAATTTGAAAAATGGTATCATGTGCTCATCCAGTTGTAACTAATTTCCAAATAAAATTCTAAGCAACATGTGGGTGTTTGCAAGAGGTTATGAAAACTACTTCTTTATAACTTTTACTTAAAGTTACTTAAAGCCGCGTTTGACTTAAAGCCGTGAGCGTTTGCAAATGTGTTTTTAAAAGTTACTTAAAGCACTTAAAATTATTTTGTGGTGTTTGCAATAGCTAGTGGAAAATAGCTTTTGAATATTGATTAAGATGCAATAAGATTTATTTATCTATATTTAAAGTATACATAATAGTAATGTTTCACTCACACATACACAATTATGGTTATATTTAAAATAAAATAATTTAGATTTTAATATAATTGAATTAAGACGTTTGTTACACTACATTTTACCATTTATTTGATGTAAGATTTTTTTTTAGAAAGTATAACTTTATCTGAAAATTGTTAATATAAATATGTTGTTGTTAAGCAAAAAAGAATAAGAATTTATTTCTATTCTTTTGTCATTATTACTTTCTCTTTAATTATTTTTATTATAAATTAAAACACCACAATTTAAAATTATAAAGAAAATCACGTAAATGAAGAAAGAGAGAAATCATGAGATTTTTTTCTAATTAATTTAGGCTTAAATAGGATATTAAGAAAAAATTAAGGAATATATAAGTAGAAGCAGTTTATGGAAGCACCTCATGACATGCTTTTGGACTTTTGCTTATTTTTGACTTTTTTTAAGAGAAGTAGAAGTAAAAGTATGAATTGCAAACACTAAATAAATGTTTTTCAGTGACTTGAAGCCAATAAACTCCTTTTAAAAGCTCTTGCAAACACCTCATAAAGTGTCTGTATGAGATAAGCGTTTTCCAATATACAAAGATCGAAATCATGATCAATGTTGGTTTAAGCTTATTTAAAAAATAGTCCCCATTAATACGTCGATATGTTTTTGTTACCCACCCAAAAAGAAAAAAAGAGATTTTTTTTTCTTTTAATCACTTAATGTGTTGATCTTTACTTTTACAAATTACCGTCTTTCCTTCCTATCAAAACAAAAATTGCCATCTTTCCCACCCTCCCCTCCAGTTTACAAAAGATGCGCGATAAAAGGGGGAGGATACTGGACAACTTGTTCAATTTGATTTTACTTAACCCAATTATTCTTTTGTATCATTTATTTGTGAAAAGTTTCTGTTTATATTATCGATAAACCAGAAACCAAAAACAATGTTAGGAACCAAACTCCGGAAACGCCAGCACACTTGAACTATCTCCATTAAGGAGATTAAAACAGTGTAACAGCAAGAAATGAGATTTTTTAATCTCTTTCGAACACAAAATATTTACAACCAACGAAAATGAAAATACACACACCAAAGCTCCAACTCATAACTCACAGAAGCACACAACACAAGACATTAAAACAAAGACATGGGAGAGCACCAAATTAAAGACCTCTCATCGTTACAGGTAACCACAAAACTCAGAGCTCTATCAACAATATTTACTCGTCCATCTCATCATCATCTTCTATTTCTTCAATCTTCATCCTCTTCACAGCTTGAGCAGCTTCACTCCTCTGCCCATTCGAAAGCTGAATCAGTATATCGGATTTCTCACCAGTCGCTGCATTCACAAGCCCGCCATTCTTCTCAACACGGTACGTCAAGTCTTTCCCGTCTATCGCACCATCAATATATACAGTCGAGTTCTCGTCAATCTCCTCCCTGACTAGCATCTTCGAAAGTTCAGTCACCACTCTCTTCTCCAGCCACCTCCTTATAGGTCTTGCACCGTAGACTGGGTCATAGCTCTCTGCCAATATAACATCAAGTGCTGCTTCAGTCACACCCAAAGCAATGCCCCTCTCGGCCAAACGGTGAGCAACGTCTTTCAGCTGAAGACGGCACACTTTCCGAAGTTGGTCATGAGAAAGTGGATCAAAGACCACTATCTCATCCAGCCTATTCAGCAACTCCGGCTTGAAATGCTTCTTCACCTCTTGCAGCACCATCTCACGGGCACTTTCCATTGTACACTTACCCATCAGTCCTCTTAAAAGATATTCCGCTCCAAGGTTTGAGGTCATGATGTTAACCGAGTTTGTAAAGTCAACTGTCCGGCCTTGTCCATCAGTGAGTCTCCCATCATCTAGAACTTGCAGCAAGGTATTGAAAACCGAAGGGTGCGCTTTCTCCACTTCATCAAAAAGAACGACGCTGTAAGGCCGCCTCCTCACAGCTTCCGTTAGTTGCCCACCTTCCTCGTGTCCAACGTAACTGCAAACATAAGAATTCACCCGGTCAATCTTTATAACAACAGGGAATCGTCTAAATCTCGATATACCACTTTGTGTACTGTGTAACTAAGAACAAACATATATCTGCTCACCCTCCACGCGGGTGAAAGAAAAAAGAAACAAATAACATCGCCCGCTATGTATGGTAACGAGTGTGTCACAAAAGATTCAGAAGATAGCATGTTACTTACCCAGGTGGAGCGCCAATTAGTCGTGCAACAGAGTGTTGCTCCATGTATTCGCCCATGTCAATCCTCACCATGAGACTGTCATCATCAAATAGTTGCTCTGCAAGAGCCTTGGCTAGCTCCGTCTTCCCAACCCCAGTTGGACCCAGGAAAAGGAATGAACCAGTGGGTTGTTGTGGCCGTCCAAGTCCAGCTCTTGATCTCAATACAGCTTCAGCAACTGCAGTAACTGCTTGATTTTGTCCCACCACACGTTGATGGAGCCGATCAGCAAGACCAATCAATCTCTCTTTATCATTCTGACCAAGACGAGTCACAGGTATGCCAGTCCAGCGACTCACAACTTCTGCAATCTGATCTGGGCCTACAGTTTCCGTGAGCATAGAATTCTCACTTCCACCTGCTTCAAGTTTGGCAATGGCAGATTCTACTTCTTGGATAGCTCCATATCTCAAGTCTGCCGCTCTCGCAAGATCATACCTCCTTTCAGCTTCTTGTAAAGCATATTGGAGTTCATCTCTCCTTTGCTTGAGCCTTCTGAGCTCATCGATTCTCTCTTTCTCTTTTCTGTATCGCATCATTAGAGGCTGAAGCTTATCCCTCAAATCATCCAGTTCTTTTTTCACCTGGAAAACCATGTCGTTATAGGCGTTAGTACTTAGGTTCTAACTATGTTCTAAGCAGGAGATTAACTTAATCGGACAAAACACTCACATCAACAAGACGAGCTTTACTAGCTTTATCTTTCTCCTTCTCAAGGGCATGGAGCTCAATCTCCAACTGAATTCTCTTTCTCTCCAGATTGTCAATTTCTTCTGGTTGACTGTCAAGCTGAACTCTTACATTTGCACAAGCCTCATCTACTAAATCAATAGCCTTATCAGGCAAATGCCTTCCTGCAATTCAATATCCAAATTTTCAGTTAAACAAATTTAGAGAGAACATTAAGAAGAAACAAGTATCACCAAGTTGTGCAGCACAATATATATACCTGTAATATAGCGAGATGATAGCTGTGCCGCAACCACGAGGGCTCGATCCTGAATCTTGACACCATGATGCCCTTCGTACTTCTCTTTGAGACCCCTCAGAATACTGACAGTATCAACAACACTCGGCTCAGCCACGTACACTTGCTGGAATCGTCTTTCAAATGCAGCATCTTTCTCCACATATTTCCTGTACTCCTCAAGAGTCGTAGCACCTATACATCTCAACTGACCCCTCGCAAGCATTGGCTTGAACAGGTTTGCAGCATCCATCGATCCTTCAGTCCTCCCCGCACCCAAAACCAAATGAATCTCATCGATAAACAAAATCACTTTCCCTTGAGCTTCTTCGACTTCTTTCAGAACAGCCTTTAATCTCTCTTCAAATTCTCCTCTGTATTTTGCTCCTGCAATCAGTGCTCCCATGTCCAAAGCTATAAGCCTCACATCAGAAAGATTGCTAGGAACATCCCCATTAACAATTCTTTGTGCTAAACCCTCAACCACCGCGGTTTTACCCACACCGGGCTCACCAATGAGAACCGGGTTGTTTTTGGTCCTTCTCGAGAGAATCCTAACAACTCTCCGAATTTCTTCATCTCTACCAATCACGGGGTCGAGCTTTCCCGCCTGTTCAACTAGATCACGACCATAAGTCTTCAAAGCTTGATACGTAGCATCTCCCGATGCGCTCTCCACCTTTCTCCCTTCTTTTCCCCGCAATTTATCAACTTCCGCTTTCACTTTGGGTGTGGGCACTCCTGTCTCCTTCAAAAGATCTTGGATTTGTGAATCTTCTAGGAGGCCTAAGATCAGTTGATCAACAGCCAAATGCGTATCGCCGCGAGATTTTTGCAAGGATTGGCCTCGTCGAATGACCTTGATGAGAGTAGTACTCGCGGGTATTTCGTCAGGAGCAGGTGTCTGAGAGGGCAATTTCTTCATAGCCTGATTGATGACGCGTTCGAGGGAGTTTGCAGCTTCCTCGCCACCGGCATTGGCAACTGCCTGACGGAATATGCCGTTGGGATCAGAGATCAATGCGGCGGCGAAATGAAGAGGCGTGAATTGAGCATGTCCAGCAGTCATTGCCAGTTCATGTGCCGCAGCCAGAGCCTCATTTGTCTTGTGGGTGAACTTTTCAGGATTCATTCTGCAGAGAATAACACAACCATGTCATGTCATGTCAAAAAACTTCAAGGTAGACAATTTTTTGCAAAATTAAAAAAGAACAAAAGAACAGAACACAGTTTGAATTGAATGATAAGAAAAACCCACATTGCCAATAACACTAACATAATACAAGAACCAACCTTTACTATAAAAATCACGAATCAGCAAAAAACAAAAGAATCCCACTTGAGGATGCAGCATAAGTAACATAACAACACTACACCACAACCCAGAAACTGGATTTTGAAGACACGTGTATTATAAACAAACAAAAAGGATGAAGAAACAACGTTGCATATCTTAATCACGAATATTAATTAAGGAAACAAACAATCGCAAATATACAAAGTCACAACAAGAAACCAGAAGGAAAAAAAAAAAAATCACTAATAAGACATACATACCTTTTGATACTGGAAAATATTAAGCCTGGTGATAATTAAAAAAGAAATAAAACTGTTGTGTAATAATGCGCACTTGATCGATTGTCAGAGATTTTTATTTGTTTGCTTTGTGATGATTCTTAGAAGGGTGGCTTTTGATTTATATATATAATAATATGGGGCAGGGGAAGTAGTTCATAATAGTGTGTGGAAGTTTGGAGTATGGGCTAGAAACTACTAGACATGTGTGTCGATTTTGCTTTTTTCCTGTTATTTTCCCTTTTTTGTTTTATCGAAAACTATTTTCTTACCCCTATGTTATTTTTCTCAACAATTATTTCCGAATTATTATGAGATCTTTTGGGCAATTGATTTTATTTCCTTGAGAGTTTTTCTTTTGTTTCCCTTATTATTATTGTAGGGCGAGATGATATATATTCGGAGCAAAATCTTCAAATTTTTTCATTGTTTTGCTTTTTATTCTTTCTAAATTAATAAATTAGCTCATTTTCTATTTTAGTTTCTTAATTTCTTCGGTGCACAAAAGACCAAAGAAGCATAAAATCTTTTCACATAACCTTAAATACGGAGATTAATGACATATTCATAATTTTTTTCAAAACTTAAAATATCAGATGTGATTTTCATCAAATTAGAACTAATGGAATCCTCGATTTGTAAGGGTAAAAAGATGACGGCTTAAAATTAACAGCAAGTCTTGCCAAACTCTTAGAACTAAAAATAAGCTCTTAAATGAGTATGAAGGGGTTTGCAAATGTTTTTAAAAGAAATTTATGGGCTTTTTCCTATAAAGAAGCCATTAACCGGTGTTTGAAAATTGGACTTTTGCTTCTCCTTATCTTAAAATAAGCCAAAAAAAGCACAAGCTCAAAACCTAGATAAAGGGTGCTTCTATAAGGAGCTTTTAATTATTAATATTTTTTAAATGTTTCTCTCCTAATCCCCTCCAAATATCCATTTATACCCCCAAAATTAGGAAACAATATCTTCTCTAATTTTTGAAAATAATAAGATTAAAAAATATTAAACAATACGTTCTAATAATAAAAAAAAAATATTATATTTGACCCCAATTTATTTAACCACAACATATAAATATTAAAAAAATTAACATCTCTAAATAACATGAATTTTTTTAGAATATAGAATACTCAAGTGTATTTTGATGTAATAATCATAAATATTGATTAGTTTATATCAAACAGTTTATTGTTATATTTTTAAAATATTTTTTAGAATATATACTCGTCTAAATTAGGTGTATGTTAATTATTTGTATGCTTGAAAAATAAGGGTATTTAAGTCTTATTGCATTATAAAACTGCTTTTCACTTATTAGTTATTATTGCAAATACTACAAAATCAATTTTAACTGCTTTAAGCAGTTTTATAAAGAAGGTTTGCAAATACTCATTATTTTAAATCAAAATAAACTTTAAATGAATTTAAGTAAAATCTTGTAAAATAAGCTTTTATAAGGTTATGCAAACGCTTATTTTTCTTATTGGGTAAAAAGCATTTTGCACCCCTAAAATAGTCAATTTTGACACTTTGCACCCCTAAAATGAAATGACACCACTTTGCACTCCTAAAATGTATTTGTTGACACATTGCACCTCCTTAGTGTGTGTATGTGTTTTTACAGGGGCAAAAAAGAAATTTTACATATTTAAAAAAAAAACAAAAAAAATCAGAAATTAAAAACTCAAAAATGTGTATAAGGCAAAAATAATATACGAAAAAAAGACAAAATTAGAAAATTAAAATGTCAAACCACCACCACCACCGTAGTTGCGCCATCGCCACCGCCGCCGAGTAAAGCGGCGCCGCACGCCACCACGTCCTTTACGTTGCCCACGATTGTAGCTGCTACGTCGGGCAATGAACGACGCGCCTCCTCCATCACCACCATCCCTGCCACCTCCGCGACACCACCCACAAAAATCTCGATTCCATTAATCACTCAACAAGAACAAAAAAGAACTTGTCTAAAAAGCTGAAGTTGATTAACGATTCCATTTTAACACAAAAGCTGAAAGCTTTTGTGTTATATTTCTTCTCCATATCTTCGAGCTCACTATAGAGTAAAATCAGTTACAGTAGTTGTACAACAATGGCGGCCACACCTCGAGGAGGCGAATCCGACGGCGACACATTCTCCTCCACTATCGAATTCGGCAAACCAGAAGTCGTCGAAGAGGTCCGCAAACTCACCGACGTCGGCGCAATGACGTGCCTCCTCCACCAGTGCATCGCCTACCAACGCGCCGTAGATCTCGACCTCGAATCTCTCCTCTCTCACCGCTCCGATCTCGATCGCCAGCTCACTAATCTCCACAAATCCGCCGAAGTCCTCGACATCGTCAACGCCGATCCCTCTTCACCAAATCAGACAATTTCTCACATTTTAAGACAAACGGTGATGTTCAAACATCTCTTTGGGTTGAACACCAGTGTCGCTACCACTCCCCTGCTACTGTGCCATTTCTTATGAAAAACACCGACAGAGTAATATTTCCAATGCAATTGAGATTCTGGGCGTTTTAGAGTGAAAGCGGCGGCGACGGCGTTCGAGAGGCGGTTGGGAGTGTTAGGGGATAAAGCGAGTTTAAGGGGGCAGCAATCGCGACGGCGGCGGCCATTGTGGTGCGTCGCGGTGAGTGTTGGTGTGGTGGTATCAGTTATCAGTAGGTGGTGGAGAATTGAGGATGAATTACTGCTGCAATTGTTGGAGCTTCGGTTTGTTTACAACCACAAGAGAATCGAGATTGTTGTGGGTGGTGTCGCGGCGTAAAGGACGTGGCGGCGTGTGGCGTTGCATAACTCTGCGGCGGTGGCGGTGGCGCAGCTACGGTGGTGGTGGTGGTTGTTTAATTTTCGAGTTTTTTTGTTTTATTTTTTTAATTTTAAAATATTGAAAATACCTTTTTTGCCCCTGTAGATATACCTACACACACTAAGGGGGTGCAATGTGTCAATAAATCCATTTTAGGAGTGCAAAGTGGTGTCATTTCATTTTAGGGGTGCAAAGTGTCAAAATGAACCATTTTAGGGGTGCAAAATGCTTTTTACCCCTTTCTTATTTATATACAAACAAATAGGGCGTCTCAAGAGTCAAGAGTGACATCAATCTTCTGTTTGTGCTTTTTACGTGTAAATAATTTATGGTTGCAGGTAAGGTGGATGATGCTGATAGCGTCAACTCACTTGTCATTTCATCAAAAAAAGAAAAACTCACTTGTCTAAGTTGTCTTTGAGCTTTCTACGAATGCATACAGTGAATCGCATAGTTGATTGACTCTGGAGTATTTGACTATTTGTAGAGAGAAATTAAGGTGGTTATCGTCTTTAATGTAGATGGAATTGCATTTAGTGACCAACTGACCATTAGCAGTAGTAAATGTCTTTGTGGCTGCATTAGGTGGCATACTGGCCAAGATAAAATTTTAATATAATATTTAGATATGTTTATATTAGATAACATTAAGCATTATTTAGTGGTTATGTTCTTATCCATATTATAGTTATCAAAAGATATTTAAAATAAGTTATAAATGTAATCGTAGTGTATTATTGTTTGATAGAAATAAATTCTTAAGAATTTGTTCTAAACTCCAATTAGAACATCTTTATGAATTTTGTATCGTTAATATTTTGTGTTTTCGTCGCTCAAACTCTCAATATTTTCTTACACCCCAAAAACGATGAATGAGTCAATTGTGTCATTTTTGCTTCGTCAAATAAAACTTGAGATGGCTGCGATTTTGGACGAAGTATTTGTTCCCAAAGAAGAAAAGGTAAAACAAAGTTGATAGATTACCTAACAAAAATTTCAACCCCATTTCTAATATTTTCTCTGTTCAAATCAATCCAATTCACATCTCGAAACTACGACACTATAGAATTTTAACGAATTCAAGGACGAGAGTGAAAATGAGAAGAGATTCTGAGGATCAATTGAAACCCTCTAATGGTTTCTACTAAACCAACATATTTCCCTGGAGAACCGGAAAATACTTATGCTACAAAAAAGGGTTGTGATAAGAAACACTCAATTTTTCACGCTCTTGCTACGGTTAAACGATCCTTTCGGATAATTCGTCCAACCCAATGATAGCTATAATGTCCTGGAGTTCTTTATAACGTTGTAAAGTTTGCTTAACTCTTTGCGCAGTTTCATAATGTTCTTCCCCAACGATCCGGAGTTGAAGCATGGTTGAAGTTGAATCCAAAGGACTTATTGCAGGATAGATACCTTTCACAGCTAATCCTCTTGGTAGTACGATAGTAGCATCTAAATGTGCAAATGTGGTAACAGGAGCATGATCGGTCAAATCGTCTACAGGTACATAAACTGCTTGAATAGAGGTTATGGACCCTTTTTTGGTAGAAGTAATTCTTTCTTGTGAAGTACCCATTTTGATACTCAAGGGAAAATAGTGCATGAAGGTTCACAATGGGCTGAATATTTATTCGAGAAGGGCTTATTTGAGATCATTTCAGAAAATGAGTCATTCTAAGAAATTTTGTGATGGCAGACACCCACCTCACTAATGAGGTGGATGTGGGTTCTCGGTGTATCCCACCACCTCTATTTAAGAGGCAGTGGGATGTATTGTGAAGGGAGGCTCAACCGAGAACCTCCCAAAGCTTCTATAAATAGCATGTGTCATGCTAATGAAAATTCATCTCATTATAGAGCTTCTCTTTCTCCTTAATCACAATGTAATATTGTATATTTTGGGGACGTATAGGTTAGGGATGGTGTGAGTGAAAAAGCTCCATGGAAATCGTTGGGTGAGTGCAAATTATACATAGTGGATTTGCTCGAATTTTCGTGATTTTACTCGATTTTGAAGTTTCCACATTAAATAATTCTATAGTTATTATCGTCAATCTTTTATTAGTGGTGCTTCGCTTTTTCATTGGGTGGTATTTGTCGATTCAAATACCTAACATTTTGTAGCTACGATTCAAGTTTCAATTTCATGGAAGAAACTAATTGAAAAACCCTGAAGAGATTGTACCAAGTTTTATATCTTAAACATGAAATCTAATAATTTTCCAAGTACAGAGGAAAAACCAGAAGAAAGAAGGACCATCATGCAGATCATCATTCATCGTACTTGAAGACAAAGTCCCTAATTGTTTATTGTTTCATTGGGAAAAAAGATGTTGAGTCATATCATATGGAACTATATTGCATCAAAATACCAATTGAGCATATTTCATGTTTCACAACTGTTTTAGTATTCAATAGATATGAACAAAAAGTCATTGAACTGTGCATTGCTTCTATGATTCAATTTAAAAGAAAAACCTTGAACATTTACGGACCTCTGCACACTTGCTTTCTTGAGATGGCTAAATATAGGACAATTAATGCGGCCATATTTTCTATTAGCCTCGAGGAGGAGTCCAATCTTTAGAGGCAGAGAATTGATACGGGTCTATATGTAATTTTAATATAACATTATATATAATATTAAATATGTAATTAAAATTATTTAAGTAGTTGTAGAGATATATAGAGTGATTATATTATCTATATCATAGTTATTTAGAGGCAATAATTATTAGAAATTATCCAAATTTTATTTTACATGTAGTTGTGATGCATTTTTGTTTGATAAGAAGTAAGAACAAAGAGCCTTTTTCTATAATTTTAAATCTTTCTCTTCATAGAGTTCGTTCTAGACTCAAATTAAAACATCTTTAAAATTTTTGATCCTTACAAGGTGCAGAGGCCGGAGAGAGCACCTACACGACATGCTCGGTCACCTGTTGATGACTTTGGAACTTGTGAGAATTCCAATGTTATGGTTAAAATCAGAAACCCAATAGTTCATATAAAAAATATGAAAATTCTTAACTGCATGGAGAAAGGGAACTAAAATTGAAAAGCTTAATTTATGCAACGACAAAAAGGGGGCGAAGGGGAGGGGAGGGAGAATTGATTTGTGGAAAAGAATTTACATGAACGACATCGCTTAAAGCCAACAACAACAGAGAACCATATATGCGATAACACCAGTTAGAAACAAAGCAAAAGATCTAGGGCACGAAGACTACAAGTAAGATTAACGGAAATGAGTGTCATGAGATATCAAAATGTGACTAAGGGGGAAAAATATGCGTGGAGATCGACGGTTGGAGGTATATAGAGTCTCGGGGTGCGTCCTCGCGTCTGAGGCTGGAACAGAGTTTTCTTTCTATTTTTTGAAAGTGTTTTATTTACTTTACTCGTGTGACGCCCCAACTTTTTTAATCAAATAACCAAGTTTAACTGAATAATTTATAAGAGGTTTAATAACTCCAAAGTCCTAAATGCGGCAAAATACCATAGCAAGATCCAATGACATAAAAGTAATATCTAAAAATGGGAAAAGGAAACTAGTTCTCAACATCAAAGTCTTGAAATGAAGAAAAGTATCTCTAACAAGGAAAGTAAATGATGCAGCTAAGATCTATGCTTCCTCGGTCTTCTCTCTTCACTGATCCCAAGATTTGCATACATCACACTAGAAGGAAGGGCAGACAAATGAGATAAAATCCCAGTGGTGTTACGAGTGTGTGCAAGGTGTACAATAGAATAAGACAGTTAAATGCAACAGGTTAGGCAGTTAAGCATATACTCACGTTTGGTCATATTAGGGGGCGTTTACCATTTACTAAGTCGTTGACTCATTCCCACCTTATAACACCCACGTTCGTTACCTTGTTACTCCGTTCAAGGAGTAACCTTGAAAACGTTTATGCATGCCTAGGGTCATGCTCGTTGATCCCCTCAAAAGCAACAACCTCCTGATGCTTTTAAGGGAAAGGGGCAAGGCGTCACAAGGATCACTGGCTAGCCCTCTGCCTCCCAGTAGTACCCCGTGCTGACCAAGCCGCGGATCCAATTCAAAACCAAAACGTTCGATATCAAAATCATTACAGATACACACGTAGCAAGTTGCACGAACACAATAGCAGACGATCATGATAAACGAATAAGCATACTTACTACGTAAATATAAACACATGCATTGCTATGATTAAACATTTAGCGCATACCTTCCAGCTTTTCGAAATAATTTTAGTACGTATGTATATATATATATATATATATACGCACATGTTTAGAACTGTGGAGAGAGATAGCTGCTCACTCGCGCCTACTCGGAATTGCCTAAAAGTCATGAATATAAATGTCAAGAGACATTCAAGATTTATTATAAATCGTGCTAGCTAAACTACTCATCTAATACTAACATAAATAAAAGATACATATTAGTAAGTACCAATTTACTTTCACAACCTACTGTACTAACATGATAACATAATTATAATATATATATATATATATATACACGTATATGTGTAGGACCTATGATGCACGGATACTCCAAAAAAATGGTCGGTCAGTGTCGGATACGTATCGATATCGATACTCTCCGGATACGTATCAGATACGTCACGTGACGTATCCTGCATTAAAAATAATTAAAAAAGACGGATATACGTATCGGATACGCTGTGAAGCGTATCTGAGAAGTATCCGATACGTATCAGCGACTTATAAGAGTAGTGTGGTAGTTTTCTTAAACTAGAAAAGGCCCAACAAGAACCAAATTGCAATATCTTTTTCAAAAACTTAAATATAAAATCGTGAAAACCCACTATTTCAAACCAAAATAAAAACAACACACAAAGCTTTGATATGCTTCACAATATTATGTGACTAATGACTGTGCAAGTGATTAGATATAATATTATTTGATATTTTTATTTAAACTATATCCTTATATATAATTATTAATATTAAATATTTGACGTATCGCATACGTATCGTATCTTGTAAATCTTAAAAAAATCGTATCCACGTATCCGTATCCAGCGGATACCGATACTCGTATCCGTATCCGTGCAACCTAGTGTAGGACACTACCTTGTTAAGGTTGGTTGATAAAAATCCCCTAACTAATGCTAATCACTCCCCCGACGATTTAATAGTATAATATAACACGAAAATACATGAATGAAGTTCATATGGATTCGGCTCTAATTACTTTAGTGAATATGCATGCTAATTTGATTGTGGCGCCTCACAGAACCTTAGATATGATCATTCTTGATCATGCTACTAATCCTATTAACTTGCATAAACAAATCAAACAATAATTCATGTCAAAGTAATGCTTCAATTAAAATATTCATTTTAACCAAACCATCTTATTCCCACGTGAAAGCTTGGCAAGAAACAATATATTACTCTAAAAATTCTTCTTTCACTTTTGTGAAGCCCGCCACCATTCTCCCTAACAAGCAATTAACATTCTCCCTAACAAGCAATTAACTTAATTAAATCTTGCACATGCACTAGCACATATATGACTACAACAACTAACTAAAATATTATTAGGGGCACAATAGCTTTAATTTGGTGACTTTCCTTTGACCAAAAAAGCTGGGAAGTGGTAGGAGATGAAAAATGTAGTGTTGGGGAGGAAGAAGAACGGCAGAGGAGAAAGTGAAAAGATTAAATGGACTATATGCTGCGCTAATTACCTTTCTTTAATTAAAACTCTTAACTCTCTGTGGCCTAATGTAAAGTTTTCACTAATAGCAATATTATTAACTACATATTCTAGGAGTTTTTGTTTTTAAAAGGAAATATGTGGTACTTAATATCACGTATCAATGATATAAATAAATTGCGAGCAAATTATTTTTTCTGCCCTTTAATTTTGGCTATATTTGCCTTTTGCCATTTAATTTTTCGGGCTCCAATTTTGCCCTTTAACTCCTATTTTTTTGACCAAAAATGCCCAATGGGCTTTTTTATAGGCTTTTTACCAAAAATACCCTTTAATTTATTTATTTTAATTAAATTTAGTTTTGAAAATAAATTTAAAATAGTTTAATTAAATTAAATTAAATTTTCTGATAAATTATAATTTTCTGATAAATGAAAAATTAAAAAAAAAACAAAAAAAATTAAAAATAGACACCCCCACCCCCCCGCTCCCCCCCCCCTTCCCCTTCCCCTTCCCCTTCCCCCCTCCCCCGTCACTGTTCCCCGTCGCCCCCCCCCCCCCCCCCCCCCACCGGTTCCCCGTCGTCCCCGTCGCCCCTCCCCCCTCCCCTTCCCACCGTCACGGGGTTTAGGAGGAGGGGGGTGGGCGACGGGGAAGGAGGGGGGGCGACGGCGGGGGGGGGGGGGGGGGGGGGGGGGGACGGCGGGGGGACGGGAACGGGGAAAGGGGGGGGGGGGCGACGTGGGGGGGGGGGGGTGGGGTCTGTTTTTTTATTTTATTTTTGTTTTTTTAAAATTTTTATTATAAATAAATGAAATTACTATTTTGCCCTCGTGCAAAAGCCCATTGGGCATTTTTTGTCAAAAAAATAGGAGATAAAGGGCAAAATTGGAGCCCGAAAAATTAAAGGGCAAAAGGCAAATATAGCCAAAATTAAAGGGCAGAAAAAATAATTTGCTCATAAATTGCACTTTTATAAACAATTTGCTATATTATATATGTAAATGTATGTATCAGTAATTACCAATAAATATAATTATACTACTTTGATTATACAAAGTTGATATATGGATCATTATATATTAACATTACACATTTAGTAATAACTCAATTAATAATAATCTAACATGACAGAAAAGAAAAATAGCATGAGAAATTTCGGGGTGTTACAACTTGAGTCTTTTAAAGAAAGATGGTTTATTTGACATTATTGAGTAGGGGATGTTAGTTGGAACCCCCAAAAGTCAAGTCAACATCTTAGTATCTAAAAGCTTTGTATTTTGAATGTTATTGGCAAGTTATGAATTATACTCTAATATTCCCTTCTGCTAATTTTTTCATCTACTTTTTTTAGTCTTAAAACATTGCTCTCTTACGTGCAATTTCATCTATCTCACCAAAGAAGGAAACTCTTAGCAAATTGATATCAAAGCCATCAACTATACATTTTCAATTGCAATTGTGCAATGTGGGTGGTAACGTAGCACACGGTCGGTCCACGTGAGTGTCGAAGCTGTGGAGCGTGGTGAATTGTTATGATCCTAGTTGCAAGCATCTAATATTTGTAGTATGGATTATTGTCGTGGGGTTTACATGACTTTGGGATCTTTCACTACTTCTTGAGGTTGAATTTTTCAAAGGTTATATCAATCGGTATCAGAAATACGATAACAAGACTTCAAACATGTTATGTCTAAAGAAGAGGAGGATGCTATTTACAAGCTATAGACCAAGAGGAGGAGGAGAGTGAAGAAGAGAGAAATAGAAAAAATCATTCATACATAGCATAATCTAGGCGGACCCACTTAAGATCTTGACTAAACATAAATTATTATATTCCTAAACTTAAAGCGCGAAAACTATGGCAGAAGAGATACAGCTAAGGGTGTTCATTGGTCTAGCCAGTTTGGATAAACAGGAGAAATCAAACTGAATAAGCACAATTTGGTTTGAACCGTAATAGTTTTTTGGCTGTACGATTCTGTTCGGTCTAAACCAAAATTTTTTGGTTCTTCTATAACCTGACCGAAAAAATTGATAAAGAGCGGGAAAAAAACGAAAAACCAAAATTTTGAAAAAACAATAATTTCATTACTTGAACATTAAAAAAAAGACTTTTTTATAAAAGAAAATAAAGAAAAAAAAAAGATAAAATATTGTTTTGTTGATATATAAAAAAGAGAACCTAATCGTTTATCTGATAAGTGAAAACAAGAAATTAGTATTTTTTTCAAATTCTCCTACGATTATTGATAGACATTAGGAAGAATATTAGTTGATAAGATAATTGAGAAAATTAAAATATAGAAAACAGTGTTAAAATATTGTACTAACTCTGATACTATAAAATATGTTTTGTCCCATATAATTATAAACCCACGTCAAATGTAAAGGGGATTAATAAAGGTTGGCTTTTCTTTTTCTTTACTCAAATTAAAGTATATCCAATTCAAATCATCGTTATACTCTTAGTTCATCATGTTAATTGTTATATTATTTATTTTGTATGCCGATAAGCTGATTATAATCTATCATTTTTTTCAACATATTTTGTTTGGTTCGATTATAAAGGAGAATTAAGTCATATTATAAGTAAAATTATTGAAATGTATTCATATCCACGGTTTGGTGGTATGGTGCATTCGATTTTGTTTGGTTTTTCTTTCGTTTGAACTAAACCGACCATTAAACCTATTAAGTATTAACCGAACTATGTTGTGTGTTGCGTTCTATGCTTTTCTTGTTCGGATTTTTTCTAGTTTGGTTTTCCTGAATTCCAAAATGAGCAGTTCGGTTAACCGTCCATTGAACAACCTTAGATACAGCTATCTCAAAATGCATCAGGATGACACTTAAGCAACACCATGAAATTACAGTATAGCATGCCACGAATTTTTTGTCTAGCATGCTTAAGTATATATATAATAGAAAGACATTGGAAAACCTTGATTACGAAGTACAAAAGAAGAAAAATGGAATACAACATCATTGATTAGGAAAATTTGTTACCAAAAATAATTTGGCAATTTCTTGCAGGTACACATCAAAATTTCGGCCATTTCTTTCAGTGTACACATATCAAACGCAGTGTTCAACACCCTCCGTGGCTCATCTTATAACCACAGAAACATACAAATAGCATGTCAAATACTTAAAGAATATGTGCCGTGCCCAATACTCGTATATGCCTATTCCATTATCACGATAAATTATAGAAATAAAAACTAGGTAGATAAACATTTGGTTTCATAGTAACTGACCTTCCATTACTTCATCAGACTGCAGTTTTCGCGACGATGCAACTTTGACTCTTTTCAAATGGCTTTTATTATAGTATTTGCTTAGGTTTTTACTCTCAGTAATGGCAGATTACACCACCTTCACCAGACACTTCCACACCCCATACTCGATTACTTTAAGAATAAGTTGTTCCACTTTTTTTATTCCCAACTGTTCTCTCGTCAAATGCAGCCAAATTCTTAGATTCAGAACCTCTTCCCATGTGAAAAAACCAAGCACTCAACCACTACCATGCTGCACAATCTTCTTAGTTGAATCTTGCTTGCATAAACATTACTTGCAGACTTGAAACCATGATAGATACACCTAAAAATGACAAATAATAAACACATGCATCCACGTCACCCCACAATAAGCCGATGATCAACCTAAGGCAATTATGTAAAATCCCGCGAAATGCACATATAAGAATTCCCACAAGTACAAAGGAAGCTCTTAACTACCAAAAAAAAAAAAAAAAAAAAACTTCCAACATTCTTATCCTATTTCAAATTGAAAATTACATCAGAGGGTAAATCTTACTTTCTTGTACGACCAAAATCCCGTCTTATTCATCGTCACTCTCATAAACCATTTTCATTCGGCGGTGTGTTGTAACTTTCTTGGGAGGAGAGTCCTCATCCGACTCTATGTCCTTCCTTTTGAAGCTACCTCCCGAGTCCTTTACCTTCTGCTTTGGAACCTGGTGAATAATATTGTCACAATAATGGAGTATTAGCCAACATGGAGCGATACAAAGAAAAAGCTCATCACTGAAAATCAAACATGGAAATTAAAACAACCATATCAACCACATACCAAATCTTCAACATGACTATTTTTTGCAGTTCATAACATGTGAAAAATTTGAGAAAACAATTTTTGGAACTCATTACACACAAGTCAAAACCTGTTCCACTAGAAATATTCTTGTTATTGCTTCGACTCATATTCCCAAAAGAGTGGATCCCGTTGTAATAGCTCCGAATACATTAAATACATGCATTAAGATACAAAGGCTTCTTATTCCACAACAATGAAAGCACTTTTTCATTCTTTCATATACTGAGAAAAAGTCCACTTCTACCCAGGAACAGTTTTTGACGTACCTTGGGGTCGATAGCTCAAGGCAAATGCTGAGATTTGTCAAAGTCCGACAAACACACTCTCTCCTACTGCCACACTAGGCAACTTAGGTTACGATTTACACCCAAACAAGTCTTAGCCTCTTGTGTTTCAAACAGAGAGGAGAAGAACTGGCCCAACATAAAATAAGCCTATCAACTTAGCACTTGCAGGTAAAACCATTTTATCCCAAGTGTTTGAGGTGGTAGATTTTTACCAACTTAGCAACAAGTTCCAGAAAAATCAGACTCTCCAGACAGTTACGACCAGTACATCCCGTAAGGGACCGCAGGAAAAAAAAAAAAAAAAACGTTTGTCATCATAGGTAGTCTAAAAAGGAAAAGTTTGCATCCAGCAACCTCCAATCAAAAATCGGATAAGAACATCCATTAAAAACACAGTTTTACCTCAGCCTCTTCATCTGATTCTGCATATGCCTCTTCTTCCTCTCCTTGTGCTTGCTCTTCATCTTCTTCCACATAATCATCTGCTTCCTCATCTCGTCTATGTGGAGACGCGACATCTTCTTCATCCCCTTCAGTTTCATACTCAGATTCCTCTTTCTCACTCTCAGAGAAGTCTACAGGTCGCCGAGATGATTTTGGAGCTGGCAATGATGACTTTCTAGGGATGTCCTTAGGTCCCTGAAATAAGAATTCCAGCACAAGATTTTTGGTCAAAATAGGTAACAGTTTATCAAAGAGGCATGGTGCTTGACATCAGCATAGTAGTAAAAATGCACCTTCTTTGCATTAATTATGCGCTTCTCAGCTCGAGCTTCCTCTTCAAGGTCTGCTTCAAAGCGTCGATTAACGGCCGATCGTCGAGGTTCATAATAATCTTGTTCATCCTCCTAATGAAGATAAATTTTACAAGTGAGACTACACTGATAATAATATTAACTAAAAATCTGTTGACAATTGCATGGCAGAGTGTACATGAAGTAGATTTTCTTAAGACTCACTGATGCAATTTGCCCACCTGTTAGCAAGAAGGAAAGCCAAAAGAAAAAAGAAAATCTAACCTCTTCAAGTGCATCCTCCAGAAAACCAGGCGATAATTGGCGCTCCCTACGC
This sequence comes from Linaria vulgaris, assembly GCA_948329865.1. NCBI lineage: Eukaryota > Viridiplantae > Streptophyta > Magnoliopsida > Lamiales > Plantaginaceae > Linaria > Linaria vulgaris. The sequence goes on from OX415249.1 coordinate 42,009,242, forward strand.
ATGGGTTGATTGTATTTACGACCTACCTTCTCCTTCCTCTTGCTAAGTTGCACACTAGCTCTAATTGATTGGCTAACAGCCTGAGAGCCAAAAGTAGAACAAAGATGAAAATACATTCATGTGATGCTCCATGATAGATGCATTCAATAGCTAACACAGACTACCTTCTCTTTTTCTTCCTTTTCCCTCTCAGGGTCAATGTCAGTGATGCAGTTCTTGAGTTTGTAAACCTTTTTGTGTCGCGAATCAACAAGAGCAGTCAGCAAACGATGCGAATTAGAAGATAAGGACGATGGCATAAACCTCATTTTCGATGTAATTGTCCCCTGTGATTGCAGAATGCCCTAGGAAGGCAATACAGAAAAAACACCAATGATCAATCAAAGACTGATTACTCCATTGATATAGGCATCCCAAAGAGAATTTTCCGGTTCTATGAATCTAGAACAGTGCTAAACTTTAAGTAGAACCACTTGAGGCCAAATTCTTGCAAGCATAGTAAAGAGAAATTATGGTATGCCAAATATAACAACTAACTTACCTTCCCATGCCTAAGGAAAAGGTGTGCTTGTTCGTGTTGAGCATCTTGCTGAGATATATCAAGTACTTCATTTCCAATAAGTAACTGCAGGCTGCCATCTGACCATTCTACAAATCGTGCATTGCTTTCAACCTATGAGAAGAAGGTTTGTTAGATATGGTATCATGAGATAACATTGTAGTTGAAAGAGTAAAGTTTTCAATACAATGAATAGCTCCAATTACAGAAAAACAGATGAATATAAATTGACCAACTCATTACCAAGAGAAATGAACAAGAATGGCAATACTGAAATACATAAAACGAGTAAGTAATGGGCTACCATCAAAGATTTTACTTATATAGAGAGGAAATAAGATATGTGACCAGGCATGATCTGCATGCAAGAAGCTAAGCTACACAACTGGTTCACATGTAGGAGCCCAATATTGGGATTATAATGCAAACTGCAGAGATCACATCTTCAAGAGCTGTGTTAGCTAGTAGATGAAAGAATGTAAGGTGTGTGAGTGTTGTACTGATAGATAGAGAGTGTCAGATGGAAATTGTAATGAACAGTACAATACGTTCTCTTCTTCCCCTACTCTGTACAGGCTTAAAAGTTAATACGCCTTTACTTCACACACTCCTGGGGAGGGAAGGTCGGCTGAGCTCCACCAACGAAGGCATCAGATCACAACGCCAGGTCACAACATTGATTAACTTCACCAAAGTACCTCAAAAGCTTAGGAATCAGGTTACTCGCGAGAGTATGGATACAAGTAACTCAACTGTTGAAGGTGCTGAGTGCCCTCCCCCTACCCCCACCTCTTGTAGCACTTACCGATAAGGTTGTATCAATTAGTATATCCCTAATTAAATCTGCTCTTCATAGACAAACTTGGTATTTGCGATCCCAAGTAAGACAGGAAAGATCGGTTCAGGATAATGAGGTTGTCTTTTATAGATAGGAAGGGCTGTAGTACATTTTCTCCCTCGACTTCATCCCAGCCAAAAAAAAAAGAATCAATAGCCAAGCATATGAGTGCCGTACGCTTCTCAATCTGGTAAAAGATTACAACTCTCTGAATCCATTTTACTATAAGCTTTATATACAAAATGAGGATGCACATAGAGGAAATGCCAAGAGTTTTTCTTTTGGAATAAATTTAGCTAAGCTCAGGTTGCAATCTCAAATAAGCAATAAAATACCACTAGTAGACAACTCAAGCATATACAAGGAAGGTGTGGCGTGCCTTTCTCTCAATTAACTTTAGTTTTCTTTCAAACAACAGCAGAAATCCAAGTTTGCCAAGTGGAGTAAGCCAATGATTTAATAGATACATGCAACATTAACATTTAATGACAATATTACACAATGAAATAACAATTAAAAATGAAGACTCGAAGGTACTAAACTTTTAATGACATAAAGACCCACCCCACCCACCCCCACCGCAAAACTCAAAACTAAAAGTAGAATTATCTAGCTAACTTGTTTTCTCCACGCCCAATCCACTAGTTGTACTTCACAACTTATAAGTAGATTGTAGCATCTAATCAGCACTGAAGTCAGTCTACGCTTTAGTCTGCCTTGCATTGAGGTTCCCACATGTTGCTGTGCATTAAATTATACTGCCCAAGTTCAAACTAAATTCTTGCCTGAGTTTATGATGACAGTCGTCCTATCACATATGCTATCATCTAGATCCTATTATGGTCACATGATGTGAACTCATATCGAGGCAAAAACTTAGTGCCCATTATACATTTCACTCTGACCCCTAGTTGTGTCGAGGTGTGGCTGTCATGATTTGAATAGACTTCTTAAGGATTCAGGTGGCACATTTTCTAGACCGCAATTGACAAGGTTCGGTTGCATTCAGAATCAAAATATATTGGTCTTTATTTCTTTTCAGATTAAAGTAATTACTCATATGGCCAGAGACAAAATCAGTAAAGTACTCCTCAGTAACATAGAAACATTTTTGCAATTTGGTGACAGAGACTACCAAACACTAGCGTTCTGGAGGGCACATTTGACCCACACTGAGGTGGTACAGCCAGGAACCGCGGCTGGAAAATGGTTCAGGGCACTTCTTGTTGGGAGCAAATGTTTCATTCTACAAGTCATATGCCCAATGCTGGGCCGTGATGATTCACAGAGCTCGCCCCTTGAACTCACAGCCTTTGCCTTATGGTACTGCATCACCCACCCGCAAGTGCAACAACACCAAGAACGTGAGCATAACATCACAGACCTTGCAGACTTCTGAAGATGCAGCACCACTAAGCGCCTAGTGAACATTCCACTGCTGCTTGCTTCACAACCCCCCACCCCAGCCATGGAATGGCAGTGCCACACCCTTCTCTGTTTCTTCATCTCTACCTGCTTTTCTCCCTTCCTTGCAATTGCCTATGATGCTCGAGTTCTTCCTTCTGGCTCTCTTTACCCACCCCACCCCACCCCCCCCGTCAAAACTGCCCAAGCTCTCTAGCACCACCACCATTTCTCCCCTTGGTTTCTTTTTTCAGACACTCTTGATATCTCTAGCACTCTAGTTCTTTTGTCTTTTACAAATATACACAATCAATATTCATAATTGCATCCTCAATTTCTTAAGAAAAAACATAAACTACACCATACTAGATGGATCAATACTCACAATTGCATCCAATTTCTGAAAGAAAAAAAAAAGAATTCACCATACTAATTTAAATTCCAGTATTGAATGTTTAGGCTTTTATGTTAACATCTTAGTATTCTTTTATTTTTCTAAGTGACAAAATGGTGGGGCTTGTGCTCACCCAGAAGGCATTTATCACCTAACGCCCCAAGCTTCACCTTTTAACCGCTAAATATCAACATGATTAGCTAACTAGTTATGATGCTAACAACCCATCTGCCAGTCATGGTCACAAATATAAAGGTATATGCTAAACTTGAGTATCAGAATTAATCAGAGAATAAAATCCGGGGCGTGAAGATGGTGTAATGATGGCCATTTGGGTGTCGCAGATAGCTACACTTCAAAATTGGGTGGCAGCAGGGTAATTCTTGCGACCTGATTGAGAAATTCAGATACTGAAAACTTATGAAATGTTTTATGAGGACACATAGAAAGCCATGTTGCTTCAAAGCCCCAAAACCGACACCAACTCCCGTCCGGAAATTGCGGAGAGACCAACTAACTTTCATAGCAATTATGGAAGTGAGCTCTGAAGGAGGATTAGGTGCGAAAAAGTTGGGAAAAGAGATGAATACAGCATGGGATTCTCTATTGTTCAATTTAACAGGGTAAAAATGGAGCCATAATAAAACATCAGTGGACCACACCGGCATGTTCCAAATAGTTACAATATGAATACAGACTTACAGATGTTGTCCCATCAGAGTTTCTGACTTTCCTCCAACGAACCACGTTGTTTTCCAGTCTTATCCGCTTTTTTGATCCAGATTCGTCGGTTACATAAAAGTCTTCTTCAACATATGAGTGAGGATCAAATGGTTTAGGATCTACACCCATGATATTGGAAACTTTTATCATATTCAACTGCAACAAAAAGAACACCACCATTAAGATTACCGCATCACAAACTTAAGTCAATTGCATCAAAAGAGGCGCAAGAATCACAACCCCTCTCCCCCTCTCCAAACAAAAAAGCATGAGTGAGTTATCCTATCAAAGAAGAATATATAAGTCTCCAACATGTAAGTATTTTGTTTAATTTTAGGAGGCTTAAAAACACACAAATGCAGTTGGGTTGAAGCAGTGAGAAAAAAAATCCACATGATTGAAGTGGCAAACTGTATCACATTAGGTTCTGATATACACAGTAAATCAGCTTGTTTTTCCACTCATACAACCAAATACAATATGGAGCTGAAATGAAAATATATATAAGGGATATCAGAGAAGTTTAAGAAAGAAGGAACTTGACTTAAGCAATGCACTTCTAAACCATTTTAATCTCCTCCCTTAGGAACATGGCCACTTTCTTAACATAGTCTCACCAATTAATCTCATCCAACGCCACACTTCTTCCATGATACTTAAAAGTCTTACATTTAAACTTTTATCACAAATCTATGTTCTTTTTTATAAGTCAACATTCCACCTCTCCCCTTTGATTGTCTGTTGGTTGCCCCAACCAGAGAAAAGGATAAGAGTTGTGATAGGTATAAGGCAGTCAACGCAAAATCCTGTCATGTCTTCTGAAACGAGCCATCAATATGAAGTTTGTTGGGCGTTATGTGTGCATTTGTTTATTTTTTTGATAACGTAGGAATCCAAGCCGCTTCCTTTCGGGTGCGCACTAGGTGTTATGTGTGCATCTCGACGTGATTCTTGTTGGTTCATATGGCTTACCACAATAACCGGATTTAAAGTCTACGATTTTTGTTTCTTTGTGTTCTTTTACAGATACAAAATTGAGAAAGAAAAAGTACAAGATACAAAGTCACTATTACCTAAATCCTACCTTGACCCAGATACATGCATCGATATCGCACAATTAAATTATTGGATCTACTCTAACTATACAATCGAGAAGGAAAATGGGTTTAAACATTATATTTGAACCATATTATAACAATCTTTACCTGAAAGTTTATAGAGTAAGAGATTTTCTACATGAAATAAGTGATTTAGAATAATCTTTCCTATCCAATATATTAGGCCGCTTTAGTAAAATTCATTTGTCGACTTGAAACTGATGCAACTTCAACTATACATAAAGAAAATGGTGGAATCATAAAAAATGAGACTCGGTGCTTGATATGGAAAGAGGGCTGATGATAACCTTGTTTGATTCAGCTGGAGGATTGCACAAAGGAATTTCCAGCTCTAGTGGAGGGCCAAAGGGTTTTTCCTTAAATTTAGGTTCAATATGCTCTTCTTCAGAGTAGTATGGTGCATCTTCATCGGGTACCATATCCTCCGGCCTCAGCTCTTTCTCATGATTTTCCACTTCATCCACAGGTGATCGCTGTATCACACAAATGTATTAAGGCATTTCATATGTAATGAAAGATAATAACAACGCCATTTCAAAGCCAGAACAAGGAAAAGAGTAACTTAGGTAGCATACAGTTTCCTCTTCTTCCATTTGATTCTGAACTTCGTAGTCAGCTTGTTCTTCATCATCAGAGTCACCGAAGACATCCCGTATCTCTGGAGCTGAGTGTAAGTACTGATCCTCGTCTTTTTCGTCACCATCTGACCTACTGAAAATCACAAAGGAAGCCAAACCACTGAGAATAATATTGCATGAAACCAGGAACTCAGGTCACATTAGTTACAAATCTAGGAAATCATTAGCTTTGAATCAAGGGTTCCTCTTTTTGCTCAATCTGCGTTCTTCTTATCATTTCCAATATCAACAGAACAAAATATTCATTTTATTCTCTTATCATTAACATATCAATAAGTTGTTTGAACACTATAGAGCTGATTAAACATCAGCGTAGTTAAATGCGTAGGAATTTCACATATCACCATAAATGCATAAAAAACAAAGTTCAGTATGGGAGGCCTTCCCCTCCCTCTTTCACCAAGTATAAAAAGCAAAATTTGAATATAACAAGACTTCCAGATTGATACCTACGATTTTACCAGGCTTGTCGGAATCAAACATCATACCATGAATCAGATATAGATATGTGCGGTTTTTCAACATATGGCAATAGCTTTAAACTCCGACAAAGAGAGTTAAAAGTCAAAGAGGTAATAAAGAAAATATAATAAAACTACATGGGTGGGGATAAAAAACATCTAATAACATAATCAGACTGAACGTGCAGTTTTAATAGGGAATATATGAACAAATAGAAGGAGCCTATCCATAATGCAGAAAAGAAAGATCTGATAATTTTGCATCCATAGTTAGGAGTAAGGAAAAGTTCAACAGTTATATAGGTCGTGACAAAAATGAATAATAAAGAGTATAATTTTCCAAGACCTCACTCATATATATTACCTTCTACAATACCTGATAACAAACTAAGAGTGAAAATTTTGGCTTCAAGTTGATGGCTAAACACGGGAGTAGAAGATGATACAAGAAAACGGAAAAAAAAAAGTGCTTGTAAATTCACAGATCTTCAAGGAGAGAAATAAAACCAATTTCTAACTCTAGTACGGGAGCAGCCATATCAAAAACAGGGGGAGGGTATCAACTACAGGTTGTAAAAATTGTAGCAAATCAGAAAGCGCAGAGACAAGAGGAGACTGGGTGAGGGAGAGACCTAGGACTTCTAGCCTGATTCACATCACCATCGACATTAGCATCATAATGGTTCTCCCCTGATCTTTCTGATTCACTGTCAATTGTACCGCGTCTTCTACTGGTTACATTGTCTTGTTTGTACTCCTTTTCATCGCTGTCTGAGTACCTTTCTTCACTTTCTTCCCTTTGATCAGCTGTTTCAATTTCTTGTAAAATGTGATCTCTCTCATCCTCACTCTCGCCCTGTATATGGTGAAGGCCTTGAGGTTCGCCCTCGCTCTCAATTTCTGCCTCTCCTTGACCTTCGGTTCGAACTTCACCCTCACCTTCAACTTCTAGTCCTCCGTCCCCGTCATCCTGAAACCAAGAAATTTCCAATAAGAACAGAGGCAAAACAAGGAGTAACAATGAAAATAGGACCTAAAGAGCTTTGGCCAAATTTTGCAATTCAAAAATTTAAGATACCAGAAAACCAACTTACCATGACGCAACATAATCTCCAAAAAACCCAAATCAAAACATATGTATATTGCAAAAAAGCCTAAAAATCCAAAAAAAAAAACTGAAAAACTACATAGTCTCTGAAAGTTATCCAGCTTCTCTAGACGCACGCGATTAAGAATAATCAACCTCTGGCACCAACACCTACGCAATTATTTATTTAAACAACTTCAATCTTTTTCAAAGATCCGGACTATACAAATGATGGCCGCGGAACTAAAACAAATTAAGAGATAAAGTATTCTCAGTTAAACCAAATAGTTCTAACACTGTAAATTAATTAGTATTCTTCCTCATACCCAACACAATGGTGTTTCAGGCAAAAACAAGAACATATTCCAGTGCTATCCTTTAAAGCTAGCATATTGGCATGAATAGTTTCAAAAGGTGTACATAGCACCCATAGACTCATTTCAAATATTTTACCTTAAGTGCTAACGTTATCTAGGAACATAGTTTGGAAAAGCATATCTATGCTGAAAAAGTGTATTCCAAAGCACTGTATATGATTCCAGCATGCCGTCGATGTAGATTCCTTATTGTGGTTTTCACAAGGGACAGTTTACATGTTTTAACTCGGTCGAACACATAGTAAACCATCAATAACAAAATTGCACATCCAAAAGAAAAATAGGAAGCATTTGTTAAACAAAGCAGGATTGACGAGCAATATTTCCACTCATCATTCACTCCTAAATTCAAATACAAAATATATTTTATTTTATCTTTTGATAAACTAACACAATAATATATACATAGCAAAAGTTAAACTGCTAAAAGAAAACTCATGAATTTAACTCATTCTTATCAGCCTGGAGAACATTTTGCGAAAATCAGCTAAAACCGTTAAAACGCCACGAAACTGGCCCAAATACAGGACATTCTGCACTCAAAATCGAGCACGAATTAGGTCTCCGCAAAATACGATAGAAATAATTGCATCAATTCTATAAAAAAAAAAAAAAAAACACCACAAAAAGCAACAGAATGAAACTCCACAGCTCACGCATCGATTTCTCAAGTACATATGTTTCCAAAAAAAAAAATGAATTATTATTAAACCCTTGAAAATTACCGGATCAAAATATTAAAGAAGTCCATAAAATTAAGTACCGAGGCATAATCAGGCTGGCGATTGGACTCGTGCTCGGATTCAACCTCCTCTTCCTCTTCTTCTGATTGGTCGCCGAACAAATTCTGCATCATTTGATGCCGCTTCTCTTCTCCCACCATGATTAGGAAAAGTTCAAGCGTAACGAAGTTCAAATTTCGAGGTCACTGGTGAATTGAATCAGTGTGTATTGTGTGTGAGTGTGTGTGTGCTGGGGTCTGAAGCGGCAGATATTATTATATGAAGGAAGGAAGGAAGGAAGGAGGGGTATTTCAATATTTCAGGAACAGCAGCAACAGGTCAGCTATTATTAGATGAGCTGCTGTAATGTTTAAATAAACTAAATTCCTTTTTTTTTTTGTAATTAAACAACTCCTTGATTTTGAGTATAGATGAATTAAGAGAATGAAATTATGGTTTTACCATAAATATGTACTCAATATACCCGGGAAATACGGGAATGAGTCACGCGTCCAAGACAAGTCATTAATTGCGGATTAATGTTCACTCATACACGTCGAGTATCCATACTCGACATACTACCTTCGACATACACTTGACATACTACCTTCGATATATCACACTCGACGTATCAAGACACTCAACATCCTATATATTCGACATTTCGTACATTCGACGTGCCAGTCAACCTTTCAAGCCCAGAGTCTCCGAGTGTTACGGACAAAGTTAATCTCAAGTGAAGGAGCTTAGATTAGCATACTTAGTGTACTCAGTCTATCTTGTATTTGCTTACATTGTATCCCAGACGAATTTGTACCAAACTATTGGCGTTGTGTGCAGTAACACCACAAGCCCAAACAAAGACGCTATGATGACATGTGTTACCCGTTCACAATTACAGAGAGCGGCAACAGATAACTCTATGACCAGAGATCAGCAGGCCAACATGAGTAAAACACTCTCCCCAACTGACCTACCAATTCAGGAACCACAGCAACTACCGATTGAAGTCCAACAAGAGTCGTTGGTAAGAGATCAGGGAGCTCAACAGCAGCAAGCCACCGGATCCCAAGCACCCACTCATATACCCAATGTGCTTCCTTCATAAGTAATGGTGCAAATCATGGCCACAGTGCAAGCTACCTTGGCCTCTGCCATTCTTAATTTTCAGGCTCAGCAAGCATAACAATAGCATAATGAACTGCCACCACGCCCTCATGAGTCTAGAGTCAGGGGCTCACCAGAGAGGAACAAGTTCACAGCCATAATAAAGAGATTGAGTCCCACAGGGGACGAGCCCACATTAGAGCTTCAAATGATCAGGAAGAGAGGGCAGCGGACATACGGGCGGATCTAAAGGAGATAGCAAGAAGGATGGAATGCTTGAACAGAAGATCGAGGAGGTACATAGAAAACTGGCTCAGGCAGTCGGACATAAGAAGCTCACTCCCTTCTGTGAGGAGATTGAGGCCAAAGTTTTGGATAGGGAGAGAAGATTTTGTAGTTGAAGGCATCCAACAAAAAGAGTGACCCCCGCGAGCACCTACTCTACATTGGTGGTATATCGTCCCTTTACAGAATCACTAAGAACGTGCAAGCTCAGATCTTCGCCACCATTTTGACAAGGGCAGCCCTCGACTAGTTCTCAAGAATATCGGTGGGGTCAATAGTCTGCTACGAGCAACTGAAGAGGAAGTTTGAGAATCAATTCTCCAGCCAAAAGAGAACTACTGCCAATCACATCCACCTCTACTCGGTTAAGCAAGAAGAAAATGAGAACCTGAAGGGTTTCATGAAGAGGTTCAATGAGAAGTTATTGAAGGTTGATGAACCAACCAGAGAATTCATCGCCATCGTCCTTTTTCACAGCGATGAGAAACAAGCGTTCTGCGGCTGCATTTATTGACAAGTAACCTACCACCATTGACCAAGTCGATGAGCTAGCATACACGATGATGCACCACGACGAGATGATGGCAACTAAGAATGCTGACAACCACTCCTACAACAAAGGAAGAGGCAAAGATAATAAAGGATGAAACAGAGACAGGAGTGACAATTCTAGAAACAAGTCCCTGAAGCGCTAAACACCACTAAGTAAGGACATCATGATCGTATTCGCAGTCATACATGAGAAGGGTTGGCTGAACGAGCCAAGAATGATGAAAGACTCTCCAGCAACAAAATTCTCAAACAAGTACCGCAAATACCATCGCCATAATGACCATGACACTGAGGACTGCAAGGACTTAAAGGAGGAGATTGAAAGACTCATTCGGGAGGGCAAGTTGGTAGAGTATGTCAAGGACTTGAAGGACTTGGATGACCAAGTAAAGAATCATCGTCTCGGTCTCGCTCACCACAAAAAGATAAATAGAAGGCCATTGAGGGAACCAGCCAGTACAACCAGGGCGTTGTCAACCCCCCGACCCGAGGTATGATCAATATGATTGCATGAGGCCTAGTAGGGGAAAACTCAACCAAAGGTCGCAAGAGTATAACATGGGAGATAGATGGCAACAGGTTTGGCGGTTTCACGAGTTTAATGGAGATAAGGAGATGCATGAGGAACAGTGTTTTAAAAGGCAAAAAACGTACGACTAAGCCTATTGTGTTCTGAAAGGCGAGGCTTAAGCCTCGAAGCACAAAACGTAAGCTTTGTGTATTTTTATATTTTATATTTTAAAAAATATTTGTTACTCAAAGTATTAAAATAATATTAATACTATATAAATATTTTAAGTGTAATATATGATTTTTTTTTCTCATGTAGTATATGAATTGTAAATAAAATCAAGGTGAAAAGAGCTTTTTGTCACTTTCTTCTTTAATTTAAATTTAAAAAGTGCATACTTTTTGGTTAAAAAATAGAATTTCAACTTTTACCTTCGAAGATTTAAATTATATGCACTTTTTACCATTGATTGAGAAAGTAATTCTCTATTCTTAGTATTATATGACTAGGTGTTGGTTTTTTCTTCAAGGCGTAAAAGGCATAAAAAGCGCGTCTAAGGCGTATCTCTTAACTATAAGGCTTAGTCAATGCGTAAGCCTTATAATATTTAAGCCTTGCATACGAGCCTTGAAGTGTTTTAGGGAGATTTTGCTTCAAATAAGCTTTTTAAAATACTGCGGATGAAGAAATAACCTTCACCGACAATGATTTGAAGCAACTCACTCCACAAGCCATATAAGCGGGTATAGCAAACTACCCCTTCGTGGTCACGCTTGATACTGCTAACTATGGGGTCATGAAGGTGATGATTGATAATGGGAGCTCTGTGAGTGTCAATTTCGTTGGCACTTTGAAGAGGATGGCTTTGGGCCACAATGTTATTTAGCCGATGAGCACTACGATGCATGGCTTCGACTCGACTGGGAGGAGGTGCTGCCACAAGGATTTGTCACCCTTCCCACCTCGTTCGGTACTCATCCTAGGAAAAGGACAATTAACATCAAATACTTGGTGTCGATGAGCCATTCCCTTTCAACATCATCATAGGACGCCCAACACTAAGCGATATCAGGATCGTAGTCTCGACCTACCACTAGAAGATGAAGTTTGCGACTCTAGAAGGAGCATGTGAGATCATCGACAACCGCATGGAGGCTTGGCTCTGTTACATGGCATCACTCTAGACTCCAAGAAGGGAAGATGAAGCAGCACTCGTTGCACTGGCACCAGGGAATCAAGCCATGATGGATTGATGACACATCACCAACACTTTCTATCTATTGTTTTTATTTATGCATGAACAATTTCCTTTATGCTTGAACAATTTCTATTTACCTAAATTCCCCCTATGTGGGTTGTTTGTAACTACGACGACTTGATTTTGATATCCTACTGGGGGATATATAGGCAACCCGGAGCACCTCCAGACTCAGTCCCTTATGATTAATCTTGTTATCAATGTTATTATTAATGCAACACCTACTTGATTTACCACTCGTTGGTGTCATGTATGCCTAAAGCAAAGCCCTGGAGGTACCAATCCATCTAGGCATGTTGAGTCATACCTACAACGGTATCCCAAAAAATACCTACCCTAAAAAGGACAATGGGTTATACTTAAAATGGTATCCTAAGCTCAAATATCCACCTCTTAAGGTACAGTTAAGCCCATATAATAATCATCCCTCGAGATTGTCTTACCTAGTCTCAAGTGTATAACTCAGTTCCCTCACATGTGTGTGGAACCCTCACACATGAGGCCTACACACTCGTGAAGGGATCGGGTTGTACACCTAAGTCAATATAAGAACTTTTACACTGGATTGTCTTACATAGGCTTAAATGTACATCCTAATTTTATTCCATGTGTGTGGGATTCATACACATGTGAGGGGATTGGGTTGTATACCTAAGACCATATAAGAATATCCTTTTGAGATTGGCTTACCTAGCTTTAAGTGTTCAACCCAATCCTCATACATGTGCGTGTGATCCACACACATGAAAGGGGATTGGATTGTACAACTAAGGCCATATAAGAATTCTCCATCGGGATTCACAGTGATATGACATGCATAGGGGTGGGATTGACGAAGGTAAGAAAAAAGTTTAAAGTAGTGTTTGGCCTCATGACACGTTTCTCGAAAAATCGGTAGAAGATTGGATGAGAGGTGAGAGAGTTTGGTCTGAATTGGTTGTTTGAGGGTGTTGGAAGTAAGCCATGTGCAGGAGAGGGGTAAGATGGCCTAAAGGAGTAGGATGGTTAAGAATGATGTTGTGGCGTATAGTGTTTGTCCATATTGGCAATGGGTATGTTAGATTCGGTATTTGTTTGTCATTATGGAGGAGGAATGTTTTATATTATGATTTTATAAAAGGGAAAAAATAGTTGCCACCCTCACGCATTTGGTCCCGTATTTTGTCACTACACTCTTTTAGTTCTGTAAATTGGCAAAAATGCTCAATTTTAATCCCATGAAGCCGATTTTTGCTGATATGGCTCCTTGTTGACTTCAAAGAAAGGAATTCTGACACAAAAAAAAATCCCAATTACATGGGTCGCGGGTTGAGTGAAGTGAAACGAAGAGTCAATGTTATTCTTTTTTTAATAGATGTTATTTTTAAAGCCCATAATCCATGATAATTTTTTACATATTTGATTACACGACGTGCCATGTAATTGGGTTTTTTTCCAAGTAAAAAATCATAGCTTTAAAGTAAACGGGGAACCACATCAGCAAAAATCGGCGAGTTTGAGGAATTCCGACGATCTCGGTCAGAAATTGAGCGTTTTAGCCAACTTACGAGACTAAAAGAGTGAAGTGACAAATTATAAGACCAAATGCATGAGGGTGCCAACTTATGGGACCAAACATATTATTTACCCCTTATCAAAAAGTTCTTCAAACGATACCACATAATCACATTGGTGCAAGCAGTGATCAACTCCTTGTAAGCAAAATTTAAGCCACGATTTACATAAACTAAGAGATCAGTGTCATTTGGAGGATCACCAAGCATGGTGAGTTCATGTCATACAGACAAGAAAGTCAGTAACAGAAAAATCACCATGGGTAATAGTAGTAGCGAGTTTATCTTTAAGATGGATCATGTGAGTTGTAGATCGCTTTACATAAAAACGAGAAAGACGAGTCCAAGAATCATGACTAGAGATTGTAGAGGTTACTAATCCAATGACATACTTATTAAAAGGATGTCATGTGAAATGAGTTGGTCATGACGACGATATGAATAATGGTTAGGATTTGGGACAACTTTGTCATTTTCAGTCACAGTTGGAGCTAGACATGGTAGAGTACCATCTAAATTACAACGAAGATCCAAACCAAAAAAAAATTTTAAACTGAGCTTTCCAAGAGAAGTGACATAATTTAGTTAATTTCAGAGGTAAGTGAGCAAAAACATTAATGGTGATAATCACACAAGGTGTTGATTCGTTCAAAAGATTGATTTTACTTATTTATGTTGTCGTAGCCTCTCCATGTGCCTCCCACAAATACCAGAAGTACGAAGTCACTGAAGTTACTCATAACGTTATTAATATTTTAATAATATAAATAAATTCTTTGAAAATAAAATTTTAAATAATAAAGCTAACTGTAATTCTTAACCTGTCGATGTGAGTGTATGTGGATGATGTCCACTTAAACTTAGAGAGTGAGTCAGCGACTCCCTCGTCTCCAACTTATTCGATTTATGGTGTTAATGTTTTGTGAAATTGTTTTATGGTGGTGTCTTCACTGCCTAAAGAAACTTACATATATATTAGATAAACAAAATACATACGTTTCAGATATATGTAGCCCAATAAAATTCTTTAACTTACACGCAAAGTAAACATAAGATCCATGGTGTCATTAGGATTTATACATTCTTTATACATTTGCATCATTTAATGAAGCAAATCACATGTCTTTTTTATAACTACCACACCCCGCCACTTTTGACTTTTATGAATTACGATTTTGTTGGCAAATTGCAAGAGAAATATTTGTCACAGGTCTTATGCCCATTTCTACATTAATCATTATTTTTTGTAAATAGTTGAACCACGTGCAATAAAAACGAGCAATAGTTGTGGGGGGGTGTACAACGCTAGTACGATGGTTGTTTTATTTGGATGAATAAGCATAAAATTTATGGTTTCCAAGTTTTTGGACATAATTCCTCACGAATGTGAAGATTTTTGAATAGTGTTTTTCTGTAGAAATCATGTTGAATCTTAATTTTAATTTACCTGGTAATGTATTGGAGAAAAATTGTGTGTATGTATGCATTGTAAGAACTAACGCAGATAACATGTTAATAAAATTTTAGGGATTTAATTCTATGATTTGTTTTGTGCTAGTTTCTTATATTTTTCCTTCAAAAATTATGTTGATGTTTATATTTTATGGGTTTTAAATCTAGAAATATTGGTCAGTACAATGTTTGTTTAGCTCGGCTAAATAGACATAACATTTTGTATGATTTTCACAAATTTTTTACATATTTTCCTACGAATGTCAAGAAAATATAGAATAATATGTTATCTCATATTGATTCATTATTTTGGTTTATCTCTGATGGTTATGTATTGGAACAAATATCTGTTTAAATATTTATATATATGAAGGAATCAACAGTATAAGCTATTTAAATATATGTGAGATTCTTCTGTTAAAGAGCAAAAGGCAAATTACCCCCCTGTAATCTATGAAATAGGCATATTACCCCCCTGTAATAATAAAATAGGCATATTACCCCCTTGTAAATTAAAATAGGTGCACACTGCCCCCCTCATCAATTTTGTGTTCGTTTATGATACGAATTGACAGAATTGCCCTTAGGTTAAATTGTCTTGATTTTTACTATTCCATCTTAATATTCAAAATCCCTAATTGAGAAGGGGATCTCATATTCTGCCGACAAAAATATCGCTTCAGTCTTCACTTCAAAACATCGCATGATGCATTTCGCATGTCGCCGGTCGCCGCCCGTCTCCGCGTAGTCTATATTTTAAACAGTTTTCTTCCACGTGTTAACTCACTTCGTGACTGGGGTAATATTTTTTTCTCATTGTTTATGTTTACTTTGTGTCTTGCATAAAGCTGTATGCGTGGTACTATTTTTGTGGGTTTTGTAGTTTCTTGTTGAACTGGTACTATTTTTGTGGGTTTTGTAGTTTCTTGCTGAACTTCATCTGCAACTTGTTTATAATGTTGAATAAAACAGTTATATATAGTATGAGGTCCTCTGGTATGAGGTATAAAGTGTAAACTTTACATTGTGGGCCGTTCTGAATAGTGAAACATATGAGTACAAGTCAAATATTTAGTTTACTCCTTACATGAAATCTGCAAATAGACCATTTTGTTTTCCAAACTTTTTTCACACTCTCTTTGCCATTAAATTGATTGATGTGTTAAAATTTTGACTATTTTGTAATGGTCTATTTATCTCATATTAATTTATTGTATGTGTCCTCTGGTATTGTATTTCTTTGCCATTAAATTGATTGATGTGTTAAAATTTTGACTATTTTGTAATGGTCTATTTATCTCATATTAATTTATTGTATGTGTCCTCTGGTATTGTATTTTTCTCTTAACCGGTTATTTTTATCTCTTTCTATGGTTGCAGATGGATGGTGATATAGTCCGAGATATACCGACTGAGCAGACTAGTGATGAAATATTTGAAGCGTCAACTATCGTGGACAAAGGCAAGATGCAAACATGTAAAGATGCTCCTTTAATAGATGGTGATGGTTCAAGTGATTCAGATTATATGCCACAGTCAGATTCATCAAGCACGTTTGATTTAGATGAAATTTTTTTAGCTAACGATGTCGAGATAGATTCCGATGTTGCGAGTGCTGCTTTTGAAGATGTCGAGGGGTCAAGTGACGAAGATATCTTTCAGGAAAAAAAATCCATCAAGAATAGATGTTATAAAAAAGCTAACGGAAATGATTTGAAAAAGTAAAAGACAAGGACATCAGCGTAAGCAGCCTGAGCAGACTTCAGTTATGGATGGTGAGGGATGGTACAGTGATCCTGGCGAAGAAGATGAGCTACTAAGCATGTCTGGCTCAGATGATGAGGCTTCTAAGTATCCTAGTTACAAGGATGGTCAGAATATGAAAAAGTTTAAGATGACTGTTGGACTACAATTTGTAGATGCCAAGCAATACAGAGATGTGCTGAGGGATTGGTCAGTTAGACAGGGGTTTGAATTGGTGTATATCAGAAATGAGAAAGACCGTGTTGCCGCCAAATGCAAAGACATACGTTGCACTTTCCGTATCCATGCTTCACCAGTTACTGGAGGGCCACTATTTCAAGTTAAAACTATGACTGGTGAGCATGTGTGTACGTGGAGGTATACTAACAACCTAGCTAATGCAAAATATATTGCCAAAAGGGTTGAAAATGTTATTAGAGAGAATCCACAAATTACTACCTCGAGGCTACACAATGTGATAAAGCGGAAGTGTAAAGTAGAACTGGGTAAGTGGAAGGTTATTAGAGTGAAAAAGCTTGCAATAGAGGCGATTAGAGGTAAGGACAGCTTGCAGTACACCATGCTCTGGGATTATTGCGAAACTGTTAGGAACAGAAATCCTGGGAGCACACTTTTATTGAAAAAGGTTGAGGATTCGAGTCCACCTTTATTTGGAAGAATGTACTATAGTTTGGCAGCCATGCAAAAAGGATTTTTGACGGGTTGTAAAACTGTCCATGGTGGTCAACTTTTAGTAGCCGTTAGCAAAGATGGTAATGACAATATGTGGCCTATCGCCATGGCAATTGTGCCTATTGAGAATAGAGAGAACTGGACTTGGTTCATTAACCAGCTGTTAGAGGATATCGGTGGGGCTGGAACAAGTTGGTGGACATTTATATCAGATAGGCAGAAATGTTTAGTCGAGGCTTTGAGAGAGTTGGTACCACATTCTGAACATAGGTTCTGTTGCAGGCATATGTACGAGAACTTCAAGAAAAAGTTCAAAGAACCTAAACTGAAAGAGTTCTTTTGGAAAGCTGCCTTTGTAGCTAACAAAAAAGACTTTGATTATTGGATGAATGAAATTGAAAAAATCGATCCTAAGGTTGATGAAGAGATCGAAACTGCTGCAGAGTGGTTGAGAAACATACCTTTCGAGCATTGGTCTCGAGCTTTTTTCTCCACGGATTGCAAATCTGATACTTTGGTGAATAACATATGCGAGTCATTCAATAGTTATATTCTTGAGGCAAGAGACCAACCCATTATTTCCACGTGGGAGTGGATAAGGGAGAAATTGATGATGAGGATACAAACAAAAAGAACTGGCATGGAGAAATATACAGGTACAATTTGATTTATACAAGTGTACAAGTGCCTATTGGATGCAGTCAAAATACTACTCAAAGTGCTCTAGCTACGAAGGCGCCTATCACATGTAGTCAAAATACATTTCAAAGTGCTACAGCTACAAAAGCTAAGAGAGTTCGACGAATACAAGAACCTGATGTCGTGGAAAAGATCAGGCAAAGTTCGAAAGCACGAAGGGCACAACAAGATTGATTGGCTTTTGTGTTTTGATACTCGTGAATTATTTCCAGGAGATGCTTTTTGTATTTTGTTACGTTACGCAACAAACTTGTGTTGTGAATGCGTAGTGCTTGTAAATAGCAGCAAAAACAGTTAATTTTGTTAGGCACAATTTCTCTGGGAATATTCAGGTGTTTCAACTTTTTTGAGGAAGTTAGAAAGTGTATTTTACTTATTTTGTGCCTGATGATCAATGAATATTTTGTGCCTAGTGAGAAACGAGCAATTATACAATTGGGGTTGATGCGATATGTTAGGATGTTTGTATCTAATTGCTAATGGTATGCTATGCTGGGTTTTTTTTTTTTTTACTTAGTTAAGGAATTACCTTTTTTTATTAGTTAAGGAATTATTATTTTTAGATGAATCAGGAGGATATGTAAAAACCAATTATTTTTTCTCTTTTTAAAAAAAAATCACGAGCAGGCGCTGGTGCTTTTTGTCAAATTCTAGGTATTTTTTTATTTAACAAGCAAAATTTAATATTATTTTATTAAACTTTAATGTTAAAAAAGTAAATCTAATGATTTATATAGATAAAGGGTAAAAGTGACATTTTCTGGGATAAAAGGAATGCCCACTCTCAATTTCTGGCAAGTGAACTACACTTTCTCACATAGGGAGGTAATCCACACCATTTTAAGATTACAGGAGGGTAATACGTCTATTGTTTTTTTTCAGGGGGGTAATATGCCTCTTTCCCACATTACAGGGGGGTTCTATGCCAAAAACCCTTTGTTAAATCCTTAAACAAGCTAAATCAAGTCATAATACAAACTACCCTGATACTGTAACTTAACTCCGAGCCCAATCATAACGTGGCCGACAACATCCGCATAATGACTTGGACACCAAGTTAGCGCACCGATCCAAAGATTGGTAATGAACTCCCAAAGGAAGCTAATCTTCTTCCTTAACGTATGTAGAGCATGTTGATAATGGTTGTTATCAGATGCTTGTATAATGGCTTGTATAATGTATAATGGCAGATTACAATAGAAACGTCTACTTTCTAGAGATACTAAAATCATCTTCGATAGCATTTGCTTTCTCTACAAATATCGCTAGAGATACTGCATAACAATAATACCTGCAAGCATCATAAACGTACCGATAAGATCAAGTATGTTTACTTGAATAGATAATTAATAGAGATCCCTTAATTTAATTTAATTTTACTTTTTTTTGCACTTGTAATACTCACACAAAGTGTTGATTCAATCAAAAGGTTTATTTTGTTGATTTATGTTGGCGTTGCCTATCAATGTGCCTCCCACGAATACCAAAAGTATGAAGGCACTCAAGGCAGTGAACTTATTTATGTCGTTATCAATATTTTAATGATACGAGTAAATATTTGAATACTCTACTTAAAATATAAAGCTAACTATAATTCTTAACATGTCGATGTGAGTGTCAACACGAGTGTCGATGTGAATGCCAATGTGAGTCTATGCGGATGATGTCCACTTGGACTTTGAGTTGGACATCAACGATATCCTCGTCTTTCACATCTTTGATTTTTGTTGTTATTGTTCTACGGTGGCGTCTTCACTATGTAAAGGAACTAACATGTATATTAGAAAAATAAAATTCATACATGTCAGACTTATGTTGCCCAATAAAATTCCTTTAACTTACACGAAAAGTAAACAGAGATCCATCAAGTGTCATTCGAATTTATACATTTTCTATACTTGTGCATTGATCCAGTAAATCAATGCTTCTTTTACCACTACCACTCTCCAACCCATTCGGCCTTTAGGAATTTTGTTGGCAAGTCACAAGAGAAATATTTGATTATTTGTCTTATACTCGTTTTATCATTAATTATTATTTTTGACAATTAGTTGAGTCACGTGCAATAAGAAGGAGCAATATTTGTGGGATGTCGTACAGTGTCGGTACGATGTTTGTTTTACTTGGAATAGACCTAAAACTTGTGGTTTTCAAAATCTTGGACATAATTCCTCACAAATGTGTAGATTTTTTGAATTACTTTTTTCTCTAGAAACCATGATGAATATTAATTTTAATCTACCTATGATGGTTATGTATTGAAAAAATGTGTGTATGTGTGCATTTTAAGAACTAACGCAAATTAATATATTAATAAAGGTTTAGGAATTTTAATTCTAGAATTTGTTTTGTGTTCGTTTCTTATATTTCTTCTGCAAAAATTATGTTGATGTTTATACTTTATGGATTTTAATTCTAAAAATATTGGTGAGTACGATGTTTGTTTAGTTTGGCTAAATAGAACTATATTTTGTATGATTTCTACATTTCTTTTGCATATTTTCCGACAAATGTCAAGAAAATGTAGAATAGGAAGTTATCTCATATTGATTCATTATTTTTGTTTATCTACGATGATTATGTATTGGAATAAATGTTTGTATAAGTATTTATTGTATGAAATCATGCAATTTAGTATGTTAATAAAACCTTAAATGTATGAAATCATGTAAATTAGTATGTTAATAAAACCTTAGGGATTTTAATTCTAAAAGCTTTTTTTGTGCTTCTTTCATATACTTTCATGCAAAAAGATGATTGTTGTTTATTTTACTTTTGATCACATAGTTTTCCTAACTCGAATCTTTTCTTAAGGTCAAGATTTAGTGAGAGTTGAAAGTATATAGATGATATTGGGCAAATGATAAAGACAAAGCAAAATCCCTATTTCCAGAGCAAAAAGTTAATGTTAACCAAAATACCCTTATACACATTTATTCAATTTTCTCTTTCCTCTTAATGCTAATCAATAATTATGGAATCTTTGGAGATTTAAGAAATTATAGGGGTGTTTGCAAAAGCTTATACAAGCTCTTTCTTCCAAGCTTTTACTTAAAGCCATTTAAAACTCCTTTTGACTTAAAGCAATGGGTGTTTGCAAACATTCTCTAAAAAGCTGCTTAAAGCAGTTTAAATTGATTTTGTAGTGTTTGCAATAATAAGTAAGAAGCAGTTTTATAATGCAATAAGACTTAAATACCCTTACTTTTCAAGCATACAAATAATTAACATGATTTAGACGAGTATACATTTAAAAAATATTTTAAAAATATAACAATAAACTGTTTGAAATAAACTAATCAATATTTATGATTACTGCATCAAAATACACTTGAGTATTCCATATTTTAAAAAAATTCATGTTATTTAGAGATGTTAATTTTTTTTAAAAAAATTATATGTTGTGGTTAAATAAATTGGGGTCCAATATAATATTTTATTTTTTATTATTAGAAAGTATTGTTTAATATTTTTTTTCTCATTATTTTCAAAGATTAAAGAAGATCTTATTTCCTAATTCTGGGGGTATAAATGGATATTTGGAGGGGACTAGGAGAGAGAAACATTTACAAAGTATTAATAATTAAAAGCTTCTTATAGAAGCACCCTTAACCCAGCTTTTGGGCTTGTGCTTTTTTTTAGCTTATTTTAAGACAAGGAGAAGCAAAAGCCCAATTTTCAAACACTAATTTATGGCTTCTCTATAGGAAAAAGGCCATAAGATCATTTTAAAAGCATTTGCAAACACTCCCTATATGCTTTATTATTTGTACAGATCAATGAAAATCTCCTTTTGTAATCCTTTTTTTCTTTCATTCATTAACTATTTCATTAGCTATGCAGTTCTATTACTTAATGCATGTTCATAGGTAATCCAAATTTAGTTTAAGTAAATTGATTAAAAGAGCAAGTAACAAACTTAGCTGGTGTTTGCAAACTCTTAAAAAAAGCTATAATCAGCTTTTTATGTGAACAAGTGATTTTGGGTGTTTGCAAATCTAGATTTTTCGGTTACAAAATTTTTTTTAAGCTGAAAACCCCCACAACCTTGAAGCTGGCGTAGGATGCTTTTGGCTTAACTAAAAATTGTGAACTTCTACTTTTCCACTAGAGTTTGCAAACACCACCTTAAAGGTACTTACATAAATGTTGCACTTGCACTTCTGAGAACAAAAGAACAAAGAATCACAATAGGATTAGAGAACATTAAATTGATGGATTATTTTAGATCATTATGGGACATATTGAAGAAAAAAGAACTTAAATTACCCCAGTTTTCTATTCTCATATTTAAGCCGCTAGTTATAAAGTTCATTAGTGTCTAACAAAAGTTAAATCAAAAATAACTCAAACCCAACGCACAAAAAAAATTATAAGAAATGTCTAAAATATACTCATCAGTATTATAACGCTTAATAAGAAATGTGTAGATAAATTGAAATGACAACAAACTGTAGAAATAAATTGATAGAGACTGACAACCAATTGGAAGAACGAATGAAGAACACAAAGAGAAAGTAGAGAAAACTATAAATGTAATAAAATATCAATATCAATAATCATCAAAATCTTAGCTTATATTTATAGGCTAAATAAAAAAAAACTACTTCATCTAAAACTCTAACCAAAAGGGAATTAAAAGTCCTAATTCTATAAAACTTACCAAAATAAAACTCATACTTAAAGTAATGTCTTAACTACTAAGCAATAAACCAAGTAGGAAATAAATAATTAAGAAATATTCTTCTTAAGATTTCTTCTTTGGTACACTTTAACTTGATCCCTATCATCTCTCCCCAGCTTGAGAAAATGGCCCCATAGAGTTTGCATTGTTGTACTCTTCAAGAAGTCTGAAAAGTGAAGACAAAGCTCTTCTTCCTGAACCCATGAATTGTCAGAAGCGAAGCGACCTTTCCATGAAACAAGGTAACGTTGAAGACCTCCATCAGTAGTGCTAACAATCTCATCCTCAATAATTGCTTCAACCTCATCCATGACCAATGGCGGTGTAGGGGTAATTTGGGCACCGAAACTGGAGAAGTCGCAGAACCACATGTGACACTAGCAGAAAATGTAGGAGGCTTAAAAGTACCTCGATAAGGTGTCGAATCCCCAACATTGAAAATAAGACTAATTGCGAGTTCATGAGGCAAGTCTAACAAATAAGCATTATCACCAAGACGTTTTTTGATATGAAAATGTCCTGAAGCACGAGCAAAAAGCTTCTTAGATGAATGTTTTGGAAAACGTTCAGGACGAATACGAACAATCACAAAATCATCTTCTTAAACTCCAACCTCCTACGATGTAAATCAGCAGCCAATTTATAATTTGCATTACTTTGTGCTATTTTCATTCGGATATCAGCATGTAAATTATGAATATGTTGTGCAAAAGTTTCAGCAAGTTCAGCAGTTTTATGAGAAATAGGCAATGACACTAAATCAATAAGAAGTCGAGGAGCTACCCCATGAACAATCTCAAAAGAACTCTTACTAGTGGATATACTCGTGGAATTATTGTAGGTTATATTAGCAACATGTAAAATCAAGTCCCAAGTACAAGGCTTTTCCCCTACAAGACATCTAAGGAGATTACCTAAAGTACGATTAACAACCTTAGTTTGACCATCATCTTGAGGATGAAAAGCACTAGAGAACTTCAAGTGAGTGCCAAATAATTTCCACAAAGAGCGCTAAAAATGACTCACAAACTTCACATCCCTGTCACACACGATGGAAGAGGGTAACCCATGTAAATGTACCACTTTGTTGAACAAGATCCTCCCAATATTAGATGCAATATTAGATCCTTACTACAAGGCCCTCTGAAACCTTAGAATAAATCTCAGAAAAATCAACAAAAGTGGTATAAGCATCTCTCATCCTATCAAAGCCGACGACCATAGTAGACCACTTTTGCAATAGAAGTCATATGCAACTTAGGGCAATGACTACATCACTCTCAACACCAGAACGATGTTTAAGAACAACAAAAGTGAGTGTTTAACCCACTTAACATGTTTCTCTTTGAGCTTCTTTTGGTCATTGATGAACTTAAGAGCATCATGGTCACTCCAACGAACAAACTCATTAGGAAGGAGGTAGTTACGCCAATGCTCTAAACAACGAACTAAAGCATAAAACTCTTTCTTCGTATGTGTTGTATTTGGTACGTCGAGACTCATTGAGTTTTTAACTAAAGAACGCAATCGGGTGATTATCTTGGCTCAAAAAACCTCATATGCCTACTCTAGATGCATCACAAGAAACCTCAAAAACCTCAAAGGGTGGCGTAACACAGGGGCTTTAGTCATCTTCTTCTTCACCAACTCAAAGGCTTTTGTAGCAGATGGACTTTATTTAAACTCACCCTGAAGAAGACAATTGGTGATAGGAGCCATGATGGAGCTAAAATCCCTAATGAAATGCCTATAGAAGATGGTTAAGCCATGAAAACTACGGGCCTTAGACACGGTTTTAGGCAAAGGCCACTCAACAATGGCTTTGATTTTGTTTGGGTCGGCATAAACACTTAGATCAAATACGACAAAACCCACGAATATCACACGTGATTGAAAGAAAGAGAACTTACCCAAAATAAGAAAAAGTTTATGAGCCTTAAGAACTTCAAAGACTAACTTAACATATCGCAAGTGTTCTTCCTTAGTAGCACTATAAAGCAGAATGTCATCAAAATAGACCACCAAAAACTTCCCAATGAAGGGGCGTAAAATATGAGTCATAGCTTGCATGAAGGTGTTAGGGGCATTGGTTAACCCAAAAGGCATGACTAACCACTCAAACAGTCCGTTTAGAGTCTTGAAAGCGGTCTTCCACTCATCCCTTGGCCTAACCCGTAGTTGGTGGTATCATGCCCGCAAAATCAAGCAACGAAACTTCCTACAAGTTAAAAGAAAATGTGTGAGATGGTATTATTTACAAAAATTATAATCAAATTCTAGTAATGATGTCTTACATTATTTTGATATGCATACCCACATATATACACAAATTACTGGAAGACCTAAAAAAGAAAAGAAAATATGGTTTGTAATGAATAAACGGTATAACGTTGTTGCAGTCAAATTTCCAAGTCCTAGTGAAATGACATGGTTTATGATCAAAACAAGACTTACTTCGATTTCCAGGTCCCAGTCAAATGAGTTGTTGCCTTGGCTAAGTGTCGTAGTCAAATCAATAAAGTTATTTCCACCATCATCCAGACTTCCACATTTGGTTATTGATGGGGTGTGTTTAGGTGTAAATAGAATAGTATATATATCAACACAAAATTGTTACACCTAAATTCCATTATGTTGCAAGTACACGAATCAAGTAATAATAAAATAGTAAGTATAGTTACGAACCAAATGTCGTATCCCAAGGGAGTGATGGTTGTAAGTATGAATCACTTAAATGCAAAAACACTAATTATTGTCACTACCTTTTCTCTTGTGTTTGCAAAATGTAATGAATGCTTATGAATGATTTCTAAACTAAGGATGCTATGAATACTTTTTATGCTAAGAATGCTTAATCTAGAATGCAATTAAATTAATCTAAGAATGCAAAAAAACAATTAAGCTACTTAATCTAATGAAAGCAATTAAACTAAGAATGTTGGAAAGATAAGAGATTAACTAAGCTAAGCTAAATTAAACTAAACTAGAATTCATAATGATTGATTGATTGCTTTTAGGTTGTGAACAACGGTTGGAAAGATTGTTTAGAGGTTGGGTTTCACAATGACTTAACTTAGTAGTTCATAGACAAACCACTTAACTTATATTTACTTATAGTGCTTGATAGTTATTTGATGTCTGCATGTATAAGGATCCGTGACATATGGCATGAGTTATCTCAACCACATCTCTATGAGTCTCTAATAACCTACCGTGTTAATGGAATCAGCTCACTTGTCAATTGTTTTAGAAGAGATATCAAATTTGCAATCCAATTAACTTATATGAATCATGCTAACAAAACGTACATAGTCAAGATTGATATAGTGTGATCTAAAGGTTGCGCAATAGTTACTTTCGCAAATCTAAAGTCGCAAATCGCATATATGTATAACTCCCTTAGCATTCTACACTCCGGGAGGCCCCACTTAGGTGCTTACGTTTTATCCCAACGAGAGCAAGGTTAGTCACATAGCATAAGTAACTTTCAATCTAGACATTCAAGGTCATCAAACACACATCAAGTAAAGAAAATAAATATATTCATAATATCAGAGTTACTCCCCTACTCTAAACAACGAGTAGGTTAGCTCTTCATAGTCATGAGTCCAACAATCAATAAAGAATTAAATAACATAGACCAAGTAAAAAGGTGAAGAAAAGCTTCTCGGATCCGGTGAGACGTTGTTGCTTGACCCTCTTCGTACTCATTTTCGCTATCTTCTTCTCCACTAACTATCTTCTCTCAAACAATGACTGGACTAATCTAGAACAAGACTTTTGATGGTGTTTTCTCTCTGGTAACAAACTCGCAGGGTTTCTTCTCTTTAAAAGTGGTGGAAAAGTAGTGAAGACTGTAGTGAAAACTGTTGTTAGCTCGTTGCCCTAACTGCTGAACGTAACCTCCTATTTATAGTTTTTCTTCTCTTTGGGCTGCATTTTAGGGTTTTTGACTTACGACCCAATTTCACTCTGAGCGAAGTGGCTCTCATCGCGTGCCACCCGTGCGACACGATGGTGATCGCCCTACATTCTAATCTCCTCCCTGCATTCTCCTGGTGTCTTATTTTTAATCGCGCTATATTCAGTATTTCCTCTCTTTGTAGTGCCGTAGCGCTTGAACATCCTGAAATAGTGTCTTTGACCGTTTGTTGTCCAAAACATCCGTCTTTGGCCTCGTTTAGCCTTGTTTTATCTTGAATCCTTAATTTCCTAAGAAAACATAAAACAATACTAAGACAAGTAAATATTCTATCATAAGTATTCAAAAGCATAAGTAAACATATACTTAAATCATGCTAATGAGACGCTTATCAGTTATAGAATTGCTTATATCTTTCATTGGACATGTACGACTATTATGTTTAGCATATCTGCATATGCTATACTTTCTTGATGCTTCCACATATTCAAATCTTGAAGGTTCACGTCTGATGGATAATTTTTTTCTTTATTTTGCACCATTTGGTCGTTCTTTAATGACTTGAGTATTGGTTCAAACAATAAAGGTGTCGAGAAATCTACAAACCGTGATAACTTCTCACGGGCACCTTCTCTCTCAAACAAAGGTAACTGGGTGTATTTATTTTGCAACTCTGAAACTAGACCAACAATTTCATCTTCTTTTTGAGTAACCTCATCATCAACAAATAAAGATCTAGTATCGATGCACCATTGAGAATGTATGGCTCCAAGAGGTAATTATGTGTCTTTCCAATAAACCATCATATGAGCACAAAGAAGAGCCATTATAGCAACAAACTGACATGTGCATGTATTTTCCATTTTACATTTCAAAACTTTTTGAAACTGCTCGTGTAGTTTTTACAAAGAGAACGATGAAATTTGCATCACAAATTTTTGGATTCAAAGGAACGACAAGTCTTTCACTTAATAGTTTTGTTTTTATCTCTTGACGATCATTCCTAATAGGAAGAGTCATTTTGTCCTTGACAACTCGAAGATCACCAGTTGAGATACATAAATACTTGTTGAGCTTTGAATGCGCTTCTTCAGCTCTTGATGTAACACGATTTCCAAAGTGAGAATAGTCCAAGCAGTAACAAAGTGCTCCTTGTAAGGAAGCCAAGTACTTCTTATACAGCCAACAATAGTATTTTTGTATTGATGCGCTGTTTCAAGCGCTTTCCAAGCTCTTCCAAATGTTTCATATGTCGAAGAATATACAACCTCATTCCATATGGATAAGAATCTTTCAAACTCTTCTTGCTTCTCAAAGCTAGACTTGTAATTACTCACTTTATTTTTTTGAATATGCAACACACATAAAAGATTTATTGCTTTAGGGAAAACTACTTTAATAGCTTTCATTAGTGTTAATTTTCTGTTAATCACAACAACCATAGGTTGACAAGTTGAATCAAGAACCTTATTGAATGCAATTAGTGCCCAAATCTAATCTTCGTAACCCTCATTTTTTAGGAAAACAAAACTTGAAAAAAGAAGTGTTGAAGCTTGTAACACCAATAATCTCAAGCAAATGGGTGTGATATCTATTAGTTTTGTAAGTACAATCCATCACAAACACATTTGAGTACCTCCGAGTCAATTGCACAGATGTAGGATGCACACAAAATAATTGAGTCACGCGACCCACATAATCTCGTTTGATATCAAATGTAAAGCCACTGTTACCTAACTCATCATACAATAGTTGAGTAGAGGAGCCAAGCTTTCTCGTAGAAGCTTACCTTTGTGTTGTAGATGTTTATTGACACTGCTCGAAGGTCAGGATTCTTCTGCCGAAGGGATGACAAAATCTGATTTGGTGCTATTCCAACTAGAGTCATTTTATCAACATCACCGATTTCTTATTTTGATAAAACTCTAGTTGATGGGTGCCCGCACATGTTGAGAGATTCTTCATGATTACGTGAGTTGTTTCTCACTACAACTACCCAAGATCCATCTTCAACTCGTCTTTCTTGAATTTTAAATTGACAATTTGCTAAACGAGACTCCTTTTTACATTATCGAAGTTCATTTGGGATCTTTAACTTGTCTCGATATTGTCCTCCACGTCACAACCAATGGTTACATAATTATCTTTCCGTAAACTTTTGGTTGACAAGGCATATCCTTTTTTGAAATAAAATTCTTTCACATTCTTGAGAAGTTCGTCGCATGATAAAAGTTTGTTATTCGGTAAAGAAAAATTACCATCTAATACAGTTGAAGCACTCCGCCATCAATAAACGAGCTTTCTTTGGCTTGTTGTACTTTCATGATAAGTTGTTATCTAATAAACATTACGAACATCACACTGAATGTAAGCCATTTATTTATAATAGTAATTTGATTTTTTCTAACAAAAAGATACTACTTATCAACCTATGTGTGAGTAAAACAATAATATTATACTTTATGTTTTAACTTAAAAGTCTATTTTTTTCATAATCTACTTGTTTGCGGTAAAGTATCATCGCATGAAAATGTAATGAAATAACTTTTTTAATGTGTAATATGAATGACTAAGACAAATGGTGTTTATGGCACTGTGATTTGAGGAAGCAATGAAAAAAAAAACTAGAATCAACATAAGAAATGTCATGTTGCATAAGCAATAATAATCAAGCAACAAAAATTTCAGAACATGAAAACAAAACAAGAACTTATCATATACTTCATACTAATCGGTTCGAAATCCAATTGCCAAAACCCACATTCTAATTTGAATTATATCAATACCTATATAAACCATGACTTCCCACAAATCTAATATTTGTAACGGCATGATTTATACACAGATAATTATATGATTTTTCACAAATATAAGTTTTTGAACTCACATGTTTTTGTAGCACGATTTTGGTCAGATAAGTTCACCGGCAAAGTTCTATAGATTTCTATAGAAGAGAACCGTACAATATTATGTCAATAGTTTTTTTAAAATTTAAGAGTTCATTAATTTTGTGTTTAGGAAAATGCATAAAAAGGAAAATCAATCATCATTATCTATAAGATATTTTCATATCAATATTTAAGGGAATAAAAAAAAGAAGATGGATTAATTTATAAATAGGAAAGGGTAAAATAGTAAACAACACGCTTTTTGCTCTGGAAATAGGGATTTTGCTATGAATATATCAGCTCCCATGACATTGGGACGCCAGTAGAGTAACTAAGTTCGCCAAACTAAATCCTAATGCTATAAGCATGACGAATAGAGTGAACTAGGTTTTTTGTCCCCCATCTACACTACAAGTAGTTGGGTTGAAAATGAAGACATCAACAAAATAATCTACTTTAAATATATGTGAGATTCTTTTGTTAAGTCCTTAAACAAACTAAGGATCCATTTGGTTCTAGTATTGAATTTATCTTAAAAAAGAAGGGTAGATTAGAATTGAGATAAAAAAAAAATTGGTGAGATCTAATCTATTTGTTATGTTTGATTTCATGGACTTGGTCCATAGATAACTCGTAATCTTAAATAGCTCCTTCGTTTGGTTGGATCGCTTACATGCTGATTATGCCATTAATTACATATTTACCCCTCTTTTTTTTAAAAAAAAAAAACTTAATTTTGTCCAAAGAAAGAGACCAACATTAACTGAATTCTTGCCAAGTGAGTATTTGCACTTTTGCAATTCAAAACATGAGAAGTTCTCATCCAGTCACTAGTTTGTAAATTAATAATGACATTCGAACTAAAAAAATAAATATTTGTTCACTTTTAACCAACATTCATAAAATAAAATAAATAAAAAGTGAAAAACAAACTAAGATTTTTATGTTTTTTTTTTGTTTTTTTATAAACTAAAACGCTGATGGTGCACTTCAGTGGCAAAATGTCAAAAAAAGTCATACAAATGATCAAGTGACTATGGCAGTTAGTACCTCAAAAAATGCTGAAGACAAAACATTGCATGATTTTACTTTATTTTAGGTAATCTAGTTCAACATCTTTATAAAAACTCTAAAGGACATTAGATAGAACCCTCCATAGCAAGATGATGAGCCTCATTGTTTTTTTCTAGATTAATGCATCTAAAGAAGAAAGATGGTCTATTTGCAAGCAATCGTCGCTCGCCAAAAATTATGGTCGACTGAGTCTACATAATTATAGCATGAAGATATACATTTTTAGCAAATTATCAACTTTGATTTGAATTTCTTGCAAGATATGAGCGAATCAAACTGACATTGGCATTTAAGTTTCGTGAAAGATAATATTCCTGGATGGGATTCTCATTAATCAAACCAGTATATATATACAATACAAGAGTCAACTATGAAAATAATCTAATCATATATTTACAAGAGATAATACAATATATTTCTATCTAATCTAACACACCCCCGCAGTCGAAGCGGGAAGTTCTCGAACGTTGAGACTAGGCCGAAAATCTTCAAAAAGGACGCGAGGAAGCCATTTGGTGAAAATGTCCACTATTTGATAGCGGGATTGAACATGAAGAACGCGAACTTGACCACGGACGACTTTCTCACAAACAAAGTGAATATCCATTTCAATGTGTTTGGTACGTTGGTGTTGAACCGGATCCCCGAGAGGTAGATGGCGCTCACATTGTCACAAAAGACAAGAGTGGCAGAGGGGATCGGATGATGAAGCTCCAATAGAAGATTGCGTATCCAACAAGATTCGGATACAACATTTGCAACACCGCGGTACTCGGCCTCGGCACTAGAACGTGATAAATTAAGTTGGCACTTAGAAGACCAAGAGATCAAGTTGTCACCCAAGGAAGACACAATACCCCGAAGTGGAGCGACAGGTATCGGGACAACCACCCCATTGGCATCAGTGTAAGAAATAAGCCGAGAAACGGGGGAAGGATAAAGATGAAGGCCGAGGTGCACAATGCCTTGCACGTAACGAACAATACGCTTAAGAGCTTGCATATGTTCCAAGCGAGGATCATGCATGTGGAGACAAATTTGTTGAACCGTATAGGATATGTCGGGGCGGGTGAAGGTGATCTACTGTAAAGCTCCAGCAAGACGACGAAAGTGAGTCGGATCCTCATAAGGGGCGCTGACCAAGGCCGCGCCAAGCTTCAATTTAGTGTCGACTGGCGTGAGGCTCATTTTGCACGTACGCATGCCTGCACGGTCCACAATCTCTTCAGCATACTTACGTTGAGAGAGAAAGAGGCCGTGTGAATCCCGTGTGACAGCGATGCCCAAAAAATAACTTAAAGTGCCCAAGTCCTTCATAGCAAATTCGGAGGAGAGGCGACGCATGATAGAGATGCGTAAATCAGTGGAGGAAGTCGTGAGCAATATGTCATCCACATATAGTAAGAGATAGGCCGTATATTTGCCACGACGATAGATAAAAAGAGAATGGTTTGATGTGCTGTGGAAGAAACCAATAGAAGCAGCATAATCAGTGAACCTTTGATACTAAGCCCGATGGGCTTGTTTGAGACCATAAAGTGAACGCTTAAAGAGGCACACGTGGTCCGGATAAGAAGAGTCTGGAATCCCACTTGCTGATGCATATAGACAGTTTCATTAAGATTGCCATGGAGGAAGGCATTCTTAACATCCAACCGATGATGCTAAGGACCTTGCGAATAGTAGTCAGCTTAACCACATTGCTGAATGTTTCCTTGCAATCAACTCCAACTTGTTGAGACCTGCCATCACCTATAAGACGTGCCTTATGCCTCTCAAAAGAACCATCAGAGTGAAACTTGTGACAAAAAATCCACATAGAATGAATGATATTGACATTAGGGGGACGAGAGACTAACTCCCACGTCTTATTTTTAATAAGAGCACTATATTCATCAATCATAGTGGATTTCCAATTAGGGTCGGATAATGCGGTGGAAGGATTAGTAGGAATAGGTGATTTAGAAGGAGAAGTATGGAGATTGAAGAGTTATTTGAGACGAAAGATTCCATGTTTGCTACGAGTAGCCATTTGAAGAGAGAGATGAGGTAATGGTTGTGGTGGTGAGGTATGAGAGATGGGCGGTGAGGGCGGAGAAGGGTTAGCCGCGAGTTGAGGAGACCCAACATTGGGAATAGAAGGTGCAGAGATAGGTGCCAAAGCTTCTGGTTGCAATGTTGTCCCAATGTTGGGGCAACATTGGGACCTAACATTGGGAACAGAATGTGCAGAGATAGGTGCTAAGATTTCTGGTTGTAATGTTGTCCCTATGTTGGGGCAACATTGGGATCCAACATTGGGAATAGAACATGGTGGGGAAACGTTTGAGGGGTGTGAGGCCAAGTGCTGGAGTTGTTGTTGTAATATAGGATATATCGGTGTGTCGAGGAACTTGTAAGATGGGGAACTAGTTGGACTAGGTTGAGCAAAAGGAAAAGTGTTTTCATCGAACACAACATGGCAGCTCGTAATAATTTGTTTCGTGGCTAGGTTATAACACTTGTAACCATGATGATTAGTAGGGTATCCCAAGAAGACGCAAGGAATGGACCGGACTTGGAGTTTATTAATTGTAGTAGAGAGAAAAAGAGGAAAACATAAGCACCCGAACACGCGTAGATGAGAGTAGGAGGGGTCTTTTAGGAAAAGGAGTTGAATAGGCATTTTGGACTCGTGGCGTGAGTTGGGGAGGATGTTGAGGAGATAAGTGACGGTTTGTAAGGTGTGAGGCCAGAATTGGGGCGGCACGGAGGCATGAGCCAAAAGGGTGCGCATCATGTTGTTAATTGTTTGTATTTTTCGTTCAGCCTTGCCGTTTTGAGAAGAGGTGTGAGGACAGGATAATCGAAATTGCATACCTCGTGAGGAGAAGAGGGAGTGGAATGCGTGGTTGTTATATTCAGTACCATTGTCACATTCAAATTGAGTTTTAATGTAATTGTTTAGTGACAGAAAAACATTATAGACTTGAGATTTTTGAGTAATGGGAAAAGTCCATAAAAAATATGTGTAATCATCCAAGAACAATATGTAGTGGCGCGAACCCGACGTACTTAAAACAGGTGACGTCCATATATCACTATGTAAAATATCAAAGGGCATAGAAGTAACAGTCGTGCAAGAAACAAACGGTAGTTTAATGTTTTTCCCAAGCAAACAAGATGAACAAAAACTAATTTTAGAAGAACAACTAACTAGATTATTTGCACTCAAAAAATGTAAGGGATAGGTCCCCGTGTGGCCGAGACGTGCATGCCACGTGGAGGAGGAGAGAGCGGCGAAGGACGATGGTGGAGACGGAGGAGAGAGGGGGTAGAGATCACCAAGACTATTGCATCTCATGATGGGATTGCCCGTCGTGAAATCCTTCACACAAAAACCAGATAGGTCAAATTCAACAGAAACGAGATTATCCGTAGTAAATTTACGAATAAGGTTTTTAATGAGTCTGGGAGCATTGAGGACTGAAAGTGCAGGTATTCGGTCGATGTTAGTTTAACATTGAAAGTGCAGGTATTCTGTCAATGTTAGTTTAACATTGAGAAATCAATGTTAGAATAACATTGCTGGAGCAGAATCCGATTTACAATCTTAATTAATTTCTTCATTATTGGTTTGCCTTATTCACTTAACTAACTGAGTTCCACAGTTGTAATTGTCTTTGATTATTATTCAGGAAACAAACTTGTCATAGGTTGGATGCTCAAGTTTCCAAGAAGGAAAGTTTCCTTAATTACGCAAACCACTCTACAAGGAAAGAAGAGCTCGAGTGGAACTAGGAATGCTTTCCAAGTTCAAGTCCTGATTTGAAGAAGGAGTCTTTCCCTAGTTAGATCACTAACGAAGGAACTATTATTCAAGAAGGACTGCGAGAACAAAGAAGAAGAGTTCAAGAAGGAAACAAGGAGAATTACCAACCGTGTACAACACACCTTGAAGTCGAAGATCAAGAACCTATATATAGGTGTGAAGTACATCAAGACAAACACGAGACAAGAGCCAATCAATCCGAGAGATTAATTTACAGTTGTTGAGTGTTGTCTTGCTATAGCAAAGTTTGTGAATTGTTAGGATAGATATAAGAGTGAGGAGCTGTTAGAGATAGACGAAGCAATTCTTGTGTGCTTTTCTTAGTTCAATCAATTTAAGAGTGAAGAGCTTGAGAATTGAGAGAACGACCTTTGTTAAAACCTTCACGGGTTATTTTGCCTAAGACTCGGAAGTTAATATAATTCTATATTCACTTCTTAAACTTGGTGTTTGTTTATTCCGCTGCACTATTCTTCTGGTCTGTTGTTAAAGTAACATCGCTGAGTTAACAACGTTGCAAATCTGTTGTTAACTCTCCAGTGTTAAGTTAACAACAACAACGTATCAACCCAATCCACAATTTCAATTGGTATCAGAGCCAAGCACCAATTTCACCGGTGTTTGGCGTTGATACGACAAGATGGACAATTCCAACCCCAATACCAGCAGGTTGCCTGTATTGGAGGGTCCCAACAACTATGCCTACTGGAAGATCAGGCTCAGAGTCCACATCAAATCCATCGACCTAAGAGCTTGGGACGCAGTACTAGAAGGCTACACCATTCCCTACTTGCCAAGAGATGGAGATGCTGATCTGGTACCTAAGCCAAGGGGACAATGGACAGCCAACGAAATTGCTCTCTACAACTTCAATGAAAAGGCCCTCAATGCTATCTTTAGTTGGGCAGGTAATCATATTTTCAAACTTATTCAAACTTGTTCTACTGCTAAAGCTGCATGGGAAATTCTTGAATTACATTGTGAGGGTGATGTGGCTGTGAGGGACTCTAAATATAGAAAACTTTTGAGGGACTTTGAGAAGATAGAGATGGGTGAGGATGAAAGCATTGATAATTATTTTGAGAAACTTCTAGATATTGCTAATCAGTGCCAAAACTTAGGTTTTATCATCCCTAATCAAACCATGGTCTACAAAGCCTTTAGAACATTATCTTCTAAGTTTACTGTCAAAAGAATTGCTATGAATGAGTCCAGAGATCTTGCCAACATGGACTTTCAAACATTAATGAACACTCTAAAAGAATTTGAACTAGAATTCCTAGGAAAGTCCAGTAAACAACTTGTTTTAGCCTTACTAGGTACTAGCTCAGATTCTACAGGGAGTGATGAGGATGAATATGAGTTGATCTCTTCTAACTATGGTAACATCACTAGGAAGTTTAGTAAATTGGGTTACAAAGACAAAAGTAAAGAAAAACAACCCAGTAATGCTGTTGTTAGTTATAAGAAATTGCCCCCAAAGTTTGTAAAATACATGGCATCTAAGAGCACTCCTCAAGATGCTGAGAAATTGAAAGATGTCAAGTGTTATGAATGTAAGGGGTATGGTCACTTTAAACATGAATGTGCTAACACCCTCAGAACAAGAGGGAATTCTCATTGGGTCTGTGTAGATGACTTTAATGAAGCTGACTTCGAATCTGGAACAAGTGCTGATGAACAATCAGAGGAAATCAACACTGCTGCGCTCTGCACTCGGATCATCTGGTCAGGAGAAGACTCCAGAAACTGCCAAGAATCTCAATGTTACTCTAACATTAGAGAACCAACAGCAAAGCAGGAGATCTTCTTTGGAGACTGGAACTGCAATGATGCACAGGTTAACCATGACACACTCTCTGATTGTGATGATACTAACTTTGATTGTTTTCATGGCTCAGTTGATCTAGAAGAGGAGTACTTCAATGAAGATGAGATGTCCCAGGAGGAAATTCTTGATGACCTACATACAACCTTTCTCAGACTTGAGAGAGAGAATGTCAGACTCATGAAGAAAAATAAAGCACAGAAGCATGACATTGAATGTTTGAAGAACATGTTGAAACTCTATGAAATGGATCTTGACAAAGCTGAAGCTGAGCTGAAAGAGGTAAAGGAGAAGCTCAAAAAGGATTCACAGATCATAGCCAAATGGAATGGAGGTACTTCTAAACTTGATGAGGTACTGAACATGAGTAACTCAGGTACATGTGGTCTGGGATTTGTTGAGAAACCTTCCACTTCAAATGTTAATTCTGCCTATCTAACTACAAGCTTTGTTAAAGAATCTGATAATGAGAGTACAAGAACCATTAACACTGTAAAAAGTAAACCTACCTTTATCTGCCAGTACTGTTTTCAACCAGGTCACATTAAACCATTCTGTAGGAAATTTATAAAAGAATGTGGTAAGAAAACAGCCTCTGCATCCAATGTTAATTCTACAACAGGTTCTGATGTTAGACTAACATTAGGTGCAGGATAGAAAAGTAGAACTTGGATAGAAAAGGCTAAAACCCCTAAGATTAAAGTTGTGTGCAAAGTTGTTTTCTCTGTTGTGTACTCTAACCTTTCAGGTAAATGGTACTTCGATAGTGGATGTTCAAGACACATGACAGGCAGCAAAGAGAATCTTAAGCAAATGGTACCTTTGAGTGCTGGAACAGTGACATATGGAGGAGGCACCAAAGGAAAAATCATTGCCAAGGGGACGTTGAATGTTGATGGATTCCCTCCCTTGAAGGATGTGTTGTTGGTAGATGGGTTAAAGGAAAATCTAATCAGTATCAGTCAGCTGTGTGATGATGACTTACTGGTTACATTTGATAAGATATCTTGTGATGTTTATGATAGTGACAATGTTCTTGTGATGACAGGTACTAGATCCAAAGACAACTACTACCTAGCCCAGGAGGAAGCAGAATGTTTCCATGCCAAGATAGATGAGGCTTCTATCTGGCATAGGAAACTTGGACATGTTCACTACAGAAACCTTGAGAAATTACAGAAAGTTGATGCTGCAAGAGGCTTACCAAAGCTGTCTTGTCCAGGTAAGCTTGTGTGTGGTGATTGCCTCAAGGGTAAGCAAACCAGAGCAGTTCATACACCCCTACAGGTACAGAATGCTAACCCTAGATCTAGTAGGTATTTTGAATTGCTGCACATGGACTTAATGGGTCCAATTGAGGTAAGTAGTCTCAGTGGGAAGAAATATGCCTTTGTGATTGTAGATGACTTCTCTAGATACACTTGGGTAAAATTTCTTAAAGAAAAGTCAGAAGCTTTTGATCAGTTCAAAATTCTTTGTGCTAGTATTAAAAACTTGTATGGCTCCACTGTGACTAAGATTAGGTCTGATCATGGTAAAGAATTTGAAAATGCTAGTTTTGATAACTACTGCAATGATAAAGGTATTTTCCATGAATTTTCAGCTTCTAAGACTCCTCAGCAGAATGGGATTGCTGAGAGAAAGAACAGGACTCTTCAAGAGATGGCCAGAGTTATGCTCAATGCCAAAGACTTATCCAAAAGACTCTGGGTTGAAGCCTTAAATACTGCTTGTCACATTAGTAACAGGGTGTATCTTAGACCTGGAACTAACATGACTCCATATGAACTCTTGAAGGGTGTAAAACCAAATGTTGCATATTTTCATGAATTTGGATGTGATTGTTATCTACTGAATGACAGGGATTATCTGAGTAAATTTGATTCTAAAAGTGAAAAATGCATCTTTGTAGGATACTCAGCCAATAGTACTTCATTTAGAGTCTACAATCTTAGATTGAAGACAATTCAGGAATCAGTGAATGTTGTGTTTGATGATTTCACTCTTGATACAGGTACTGGTGACATCTTAGTTCCCAATGTTGAACCAACAGTGGAAACCGAGAATGTTACTCCTGACAATGTTACACCAACATTGGAACTGGAAGCTGGAAACACTGAACAAGAGTCAGGGAATGATGTTAGACTGACACCAGCGAGATCAGATGTTAGAATAACATCAGAGGATTCTGACTCAGAACATGAAGGTGCCTCTGAACCCAGAAGAGACCCCCCGGCTAGGATTCAGAAAGACCATCCAGCATCCCAGGTAATAGGTGAACTCACTGAACGGGTAAGGACACGCAATAGAGAAAGACTTGACTATAGAGATATGGTAAAACTGTGTGTATGTATGAACTTCACTTGTACTGTTGATAATGCCTCTTGTTTTGTCTCCACCATAGAACCTAAAAATGTGAATGAAGCCCTTCTTGATAACTTTTGGATTAATGCCATGCAGGATGAACTATTACAGTTTACTAAGAACAATGTCTGGATACTTGTACCTAGACCACCTAATGTTAATGTAATAGGGACTAAGTAGATATTTAAGAACAAGAGTAATGAGGAAGGGGTTATAGTTAGAAACAAAGCTAGACTAGTTGCTCAGGGGTACACACAGGTTGAAGGTGTAGATTTTGATGAAACATTTGCTCCAGTTGCTAGGATTGAATCTATTAGGTTACTTCTAGCCATAGCATGTTGTCTTAAGATAAAACTGTACCAAATGGATGTAAAGGGTGCGTTTCTGAATGGGCTGATTGATAAGGAAGTATATGTTGAACAGCCAAAGGGGTTCACAGATCCTAAGTATCCAAACCATGTGTACAAGCTTGAAAAGGCACTGTATGGTCTTAAACAAGCACCTAGAGCATGGTATGAAAGGCTTACAAAATTCCTTTTAAGTCTTGGTTTTGCTAGAGGTGATGGAGATAGAACACTGTTTGTCTTGAAGAAAGATTCTCATGTCTGTGTTGCTCAAATATATGTAGATGATATTGTGTTTGGCTCAACTAACAATTCTATTCTAGAAAAATTTGTTGAATCAATGACAGGGCAGTTTGAGATGAGTATGATGGGAGAATTAACTTTCTTTCTTGGTCTTCAAGTGAAACAAACAGGTAATGGGATTTTCCTAAGTCAGGAAAAGTATGCAAGAAATTTGGTGAAAAGGTTTGAATTGGCAGATTCAAAGCCTTGCAAGACTCCCATGTCTTCATCTGTGAAGATATCAAGGGATGTTAATGGTGCCAATGTTGATCCAACATTGTACCGTTCAATGATAGGGAGCTTACTCTACTTGTCTGCTTCAAGGCCTGACATAATGTTCTCTGTCTGTGTTTGTGCTAGGTACCAGGCATGTCCAAAGCAGTCACATCTGATTGCTGTGAAGAGAATACTTAGATACATTTCTGGCTCCTTGGCCCTTGGTATATGGTATTCCTATGACACTAACACAAATCTTGTAGGTTTCAGTGATTCAGACTGGGCAGGTGACACTGATGACAGGAAGTCTACAAGTGGAGGATGTTTTTATCTAGGGAACAACTTGGTCTCATGGTACAGTAGAAAGCAAAACTGTGTGTCACTCTTCACTGCTGAATCTGAATACATAGCAGCAGGCAGTTGTGTCACTCAGTTAGTATGGCTTAAACACATGCTACTGGATTATGGGTTAGACAGTGATACCTTACTTATGTTTTGTGATAATCTTAGTGCTATAAGCATTTCTAAGAACCCTGTGCAACACTCCAGAACTAAACATATTGACATAAGACATCACTTTCTGAGAAACATGGTAGAAGATAAGCTCATTGACATTGAACACATTGAAACTAACAATCAGCTTGCTGATATGTTCACTAAACCCTTAGATTCTGATAGGTTCTTCAGTTTGAGGAATTCTCTTGGCATGTGCATCGTTTAGGGATGTTAGTTCACCAGTGTTGACATAACACCACTGTCTAGCACTGGTTATTGGTTGTGGTGTATCTGTAATTCTTTTTGTGTCCTTCTGCATTTTTTCTTCTTACATATTACATCTTTGTTGGAGATTATGTTGGGTTGTGTGGTTAAACTGTATGGAGAGCTGAGTTGACTGGTGGACAGGTACATATCAAGAGGTTTGTTAAGTAAAACTCTGTTGTTAGTCTGTGAATGTTAACCTAACATCCAGGAGAAGCTGGGGTACACAGAGCTCACTACTCTGATGTCATTCAGTTGTGACTTATCCGTGTTAGGTTAGACAAAGCATGAAGAGAAGCTGGGGTACATGATGTTGAAAGCTTCATTGTCATTCAGTGTGCTTATTTTTGTGTTTTGTCTATGGCCAAGGTTATGCATGATAGTGATCTCTACTACTGGGGTGTTTGAAGTTTCGACTGCTTGCATTCAGTAGCATTGCTCACTTGGTATTTCGCTTGTATATAGGTTGGAAAACAAGTATGCATGAGGAACTGGGGTGGAGAAGTATATGATAAATGTATTGTCTTCATTCAGTTCCTTTGTACTTGCCTAATTTGTTGCTGATGGTTAAGTTGCTGGGGTGTGTGGGGTCTTGTGCTGCCCACATTCAGTGATGAAACTATCCTTTTACATTCACTAGTTTTTTGTTCAAAAGAGTTCATAAAGATAAATTGATGTGTCCTGATCCCAGTCAGTAAAGCTGATTGCACTTGGTTACCATCTCCCAATGTTAATCTAACATTGTTGCATGCTTTCTAGTTCTGTATTCTTTTTTCCTTGTGTCGGTTTGGGCTTAGGGGGAGTAGTAATCCTAGGAAATCATGTGTTGAGGCATACTTTGTGGGTGACTCACTGCAGGTAAAACACTATGTTTTGTGATCTTCTATGCTATGGGAACATCTCTTCCCTGGATATGTATATCCACTCTGTGTTTTTCTGTTTGATGTGTTACTTACTCATACTGATGGTCTGAATTTATGTCTTGATACCTAAGTACTTGGGTGAGGTTCCAGATCTGTATACAGGAATATCTCACGCTCTCACATGATGTTGCCTTGGATGAAGCCCTGCACCTACAACTTTCCTCCCTGATGTTAACTTACCAATGTTAGTCCAACATTGAAACATTGTAACTTATAAGTTTTCAGGTTTGAAGACCGCTCTGGTTACGTGTTAATCCAACACTGACACGTGGTAAGGTGAACATGGGTGTGATCGTGTGACAGTGGTCCGATTATGTTGGTAACATGTTACAACACCACTATCTCTACTCTTCAGCTGATTATTGTATAATTTGCCCTAACCTTCTTCTACTGTGTACGCACTCAAAATTTTTGCAAAAAACAACTCTCTCTACAAAATCAAGTTTCGATTTTTCTTCTCTAAATCACTAACAATGGCACGCAAGTCTTCCATTGACACTCTTGCAGCAGCTGCAGAACAGATGGAGCAACCTAGACGCCGCA
This sequence comes from Linaria vulgaris, assembly GCA_948329865.1. Taxonomy (NCBI): domain Eukaryota; kingdom Viridiplantae; phylum Streptophyta; class Magnoliopsida; order Lamiales; family Plantaginaceae; genus Linaria; species Linaria vulgaris. Next base: position 42,051,054 of record OX415249.1, read on the forward strand.
GGACCAGAAGCGCAACTGCTGAAGCCATTACCGCCGCCGCACCAAAGAGGAAATCCACTTATCAACGGTGCAAGGGCAAGAAAGCGGCTAAGGGTGATGTTGATTCAACACCAAAAACGTCTGAGCAAACCTCCACTCTCACCAACCCTGAAAACAAGGTAATGATGGCTAACCCTACTCTGGATATACCTGATACTACTGTTGTTGGTATTGAGGGGGAGAAAGAGGCCCCGGGTGTTGTTGTGGGTGAGTCTGAGGTGGTACATGATGTCCCTGAGGGCAATGCTGGGGATGAATCTGTGGTTGCAGAGGAAGTGGTTGAGCCTACTAAGGCTGATGAGGATGAGCAGGATACTGCTGATGAGATGGAGACTCTTCCTGAGGAAGATGACCAGGTTGAGGAGATTGTGGCTGAGGAGGTTACTACTGAAGGTAACCAAGATGCTGGTGAGGATGACAGTCAACCTGAAGAGGTTGAGAAAGAAGAAGAAGAGAGCCTGACTCTCACTGACTTAGCTACTGCTGCTAAGAAAAGAAAGGGAAAGCAGGTGGTGGTTGAAGCTTCTGAGTCTGAGTCAGAAGAAGAAAAAGAGGAGGAAGAGGATGAAGAAGAGGAGGAAGTTGAGGATGAAGGCCTACAGGTAGGTGATGACCCTGCTGATGTTACTCCAACATCATATGAATACTTTGATCTGCTTGAGGAGGAGTATCCCAAGAAGCCTTATTCTGGCTTCTATGTGTCTGCTGAGGCAGAAGAGCTGTGGGAGGCTTATCAAGCCAGGGTGATTCACACTGAGAGGAACATTGATGAGGAAATGTTCAAAGAAAATAGGTTGTTTGAGTTGCTGGAAGCTAGAGGGGTGTTGGGCTCTGTGATGAATCAGTCATCATATGTCCCTGATGTGATCAGAGAGTTCTACATGAACCTCTCTCAATGGGTGTCCCACCAGGACTCTCCCAAGTTTGGCAAAGCTTGGGTCAGGATGAATGTCTATGACATCAGCCCCTCTGTGATCAATGAGGCTTGGGGACTCCCTGACCCTGAGGAGACTGAGGATCCTAGCATGGATGAGGTGATCACTGACCTCACTGGTGGACTGACAAGGAAATGGAATGACAGTTTTCCTACTACAAAGCTGACCTCCTTAAGTGTTGTCCTTCACAAACTCTCCACCTACAACTGGCTGCCCTCTTCCAACACCACTGTGATGACAAAAGAATCTGCAAGGTTGGTATACAAACTGAAGAATGGGCTGAGTGTGAATATAGGGGAGAAGGTTCTGAGGCACATGAGGGAAGTCACAACCAAGGTAAAGGGAATCATTCCATATCCCTCTCTGATATCCAGCATTCTGGTGAAGCAAGGCTTCAAGACAAAGAAGACAGAAGGCTGGATCAAGAACAAGGCCAAGATGATCATCACCAGGAGCTACTTCACTCAGATCAGGATTCAGGATCTGCCATGGAATCCCAAGGATGGAGCTGGTCCAAGCAGGAAGAAGAAGAAGAAGAAGACTCACAAGTTTGCTGCTTCTTCAGTTCCTGTGGCTAGTGGGGACAGCTGTTCTGTCATTACTGATGCCTTTGTGGAAGAGACCTTGGTGTGGCTAGACAGAGAGTTCAAGGATACCCAGAGAGAAATTGCAGACAAGCAAGTAAGGCTGCAAGAGATAGACAGCCTCAGGAAGCATTTGAGGGATCTGCCTTCCTCACAAAAAGGGGGAGAATGATCAAATTTCAATAATTTCTGAGTCCAATTATGTTTCTGTCAGCATGAACAATTATGTTTCTTTGTTTATTTTTCGGTTTCATCAAGGAGTGTGTTCCTTGCTACTGAGTATGGTCTGTAATTAAGTACAATTCTATGTTTTTGCTTACTGCTTCTGCTTATGATCAGTGAACTTTGGATACAAAGTACTAACTCTGTTTTGCAGGTGTTAACTGTTCTCTGATGTTAAAATAACATTGAGATGCTCAATGTTAGAGCATCTGTCTGGGTTCGATGTTAAGCTAACATTGACAAAGACAGACAGATGTTATGATAACATTGAAAGTATCAATGTTAGAATAACATTGAAATGGTCCATTCTGAGTTTCAGGGGGAGCGTACTTATTTTCCATTATGATCTGATAGTTAAGTTTGTTTGAATAATTTGATCTGGTTAGAACAGGTTCTTAGGTTTTGTGATTAAGGCAAAAAGGGGGAGATTAAAAGTGCAGGTATTCGGTCGATGTTAGTTTAACATTGAAAGTGCAGGTATTCTGTCAATGTTAGTTTAACATTAAGAAATCAATGTTAGAATAACATTGCTGGAGCATAATCCGATTTACAATCTTAATTAATTTCTTTATTATTGTTTTGCCTTATTCACTTAACTAACTGAGTTCCACAGTTGTAATTGTCTTTGATTATTATTCAGGAAACAAACTTGTCATAGGTTGGATGCTCAAGTTTCCAAGAAGGAAAGTTTCCTTAATTACGCAAACCACTCTACAAGGAAAGAAGAGCTCGAGTGGAACTAGGAATGCTTTCCAAGTTCAAGTCCTGATTTGAAGAAGGAGTCTTTCCCTAGTTAGATCACTAACGAAGGAACTATTATTCAAGAAGGACTGCGAGAACAAAGAAGAAGAGTTCAAGAAGGAAACAAGGAGAATTACCAACCGTGTACAACACACCTTGAAGTCGAAGATCAAGAACCTATATATAGGTGTGAAGTACATCAAGACAAACACGAGACAAGAGCCAATCAATCCGAGAGATTAATTTACAGTTGTTGTCTTGCTTTAACAAAGTTTGTGAATTGTTAGGATATATCTAAGAGTGAGGAGCTGTTAGAGATAGACGAAGCAATTCTTGTGTGCTTTGCTTAGTTCAATCAATTTAAGAGTGAGGAGCTTGAGAATTGAGAGAACGACCTTTGTTAAAACCTTCACGGGTTATTTTGCCTAAGGCTCGAAAGTTAATATAATTCTATATTCATTTCTTAAACTTGGTGTTTGTTTATTCCTCTGCACTATTCTTCTGGTCTGTTGTTAAAGTAACATCGCTGAGTTAACAACGTTGCAAATCTGCTGTTAACTCTCCAGTGTTAAGTTAACAACAACAACGTATCAACCCGATCCACAATTTCAAGGACGTTTTTGAGAGAGAGGGGAGGGAAGGGAGGAGGAAGAACCGCAAAACTCGAACCTTGGATGGGAATCATATGACCACTACCAACAGTAATGTTAGAATCAATGCTCAAATTAAAGTAAGGCGATAGAGTACCTTGATTGGACGTCATGTGAGACGTCGCCCCTGTGTCCATGTACTAATTATCGTCTTGATGAGTGAGAGAGAGAGAGAGAGTAAGCATAACAGCCTCAAGATCGGTTGGGGCATAGTTGGTGGTCGAAGGGGCGACTTGATAAGCCTGTGAGGGACGCAGCCCAAGAATGCCCGACTGTCGAGATGGCGTCGCGAGACACAGAGATCAAGGGGCGGTTGGATAGGGCGCTAGAGGTGTGGCCTACTGTTGCGGTCTATGTGCGTCCAATGGCAGAAAGTTTCAGGTCTGATGGGCGGCATGAGCCCATGGGCTGCTATTAGGGTAACCGCGACCGTCGCACCCGTTTTCATTTCTCCCGCGACCACGACCACATCCACAACCCCGATAACCAGAGTGTTGTTGGAAAGAGGGAGCGGGGGCGTGATTTGGTGCAGAATGTTGAGCCGTGGTGAGAAAAGTTGCGTCTGTGGTGCGAGCGGCGCTCTTGGAGAAGCTGGTTTCCTCAAGCATGAGCATGGAACGCGTCTTGGAGAAGAGCGGAAGGGGGTCGCTTTGTTGAATGAGAGTTCTGACTATGTTGTAGGTGTCACTCAGTCTAGCCACGAGTTGAAGAACGAGACGGTGATTCGTGACTGGCGCACCGACATTGGCGAGTTGGTCGGCCATCATCTTCAGTTCCTGACCAATAAGCCATGACGTTTGAGAATTCGTCGAGAACCGTTTGAGAGAATTGGTTCTCTAGATGAACGGCATGCGAGTTCGTATTGTCTTGAAATAAATCAGTAACACGGGTCCAAACACCGAAGACGGTGGAGTTCTTTTCCATGACCGTGTGGAGTAGGTCAATGGATATGGTTCCGTAGATCCATTGAAGAACAATTGCGTCGAGACGATCCCATAGGTCGTCCCGTGTGAGAGTATCATCATCGGAAGAAGGAGGCGTGATGTGACCAAGAACTTGATACACGCGAGCGTGGATTTTGACAAGTTCTGACCAAGAGGTATATTGGCTGGTTTCCGAATCTAACGTGATTGGGATGAAGTTTTTAATGTTAGAGATGACCAAAGTCGGATGGAATTTGGAGGATTCCATCGTGGCGGTCGAGGTGGCGCCGGAAAGAGAAGAGGAGGCGGCGGTGGCGGAGTGAGGACTGCCGTCGCTAGGGTTGGTCATGATTTAGAGAGAAGAGAAAAAAAAGAAGAGAATATGGCTTTGTACCATGAAAGATAATATTCCTCGATGGGATTCTCATAATTAAACCAGTATATATATATATATACAATACAAGAGTCCTATCAACTATGGAAATAATCTAATCATATCTTTACAAGAGATAATACAATATTTTTCTATCGAATCTAACATTTCGAACTAATTGATATATTTGTAGCAATATAATTTGGGGGAAATTTAATGAGCTGATTTTGGTCGATTCAGTAAAATAAATAATCAAAAAGGGGCAAAGTTGTCTTTTAAATTATGAGCCAAAACTAGCAAAAACTGAGATAATATATCTTAGGGTCAGAGGTGTGAGTTGTGTTAAAACTCAAAAAAAACCAAACAGATGCCACATCTGCTCGAAAAATCAATCTATAAAACCAAACAAGAGATAAGCTGAGATAAAGTGAGATATCTCACCTAATATATAGAACCAAACGACTTCTAAGTCAGTTATAAAATAGAAACTAACCTGATAAAATAACATAAATCTGAGCCCAATCATAACACGACCGACCACGTCCGTATAACGACTCGGGAATCAATTCAAGTGCGTTGATCCAACAATTAGTAATGAGCCTCCAAAGGCATCTAATCTTCTTCCCAACGTCTATAGAGCATGTTGATAATGGTTGCTATCATATGGTAATGAGCCTACATGCACAACGATACCTTACAAGGACTCGACGAGTCTTAAATGACTCTCAGATGTCCTTCAGAGATTCACGAAGCCTTACGGGATAAACATCAATGATGCAACAAAAGGCTATACGATGACTTAAGAGGGTCTTCAAGTCTTAAATGGCTCTACAATACCTAACAAGAATAGTTAACAAAGTATGAGCTATCGTCTACGATGGACAGTGAAAAAGACCATGTAACGAAGTATATGGTCATGACACGTGTAAAGGCCAGCTATAAGTAAAATAGACAAGTTAATTAGCCAATAAAGGGCATGTATGACACTTGTGAATATAATAAGGCATGTAATTGACACATGTCCCAATACCCCTCCTTTAAATAAGGAAAGTATCCCATACATTGGGGACAAGTTGAATAAGAGATATTAAATATTATTCTACTATTCCGTTTGTTGGTCATCTTTCTAACCGCTACTAATATTACAAAAATCGCTATTATCTGGAATTTGGGTAGGGCATTCTCGAATCCAAACCGTCAACTGCTCAATCACAAGAGTGAAACAAAAAAGGTGTTAGCAAATATGTTACACGTCATAACTTGTGCAATTATCTCGTTAATTTTGTGAGAAGTTATAAGTGAGTTGTATTTGACATATGACAAAATTAAATACATTAACAATCATTTTTCAAATATAAATACAATTTGAACTATAATAATGCGAGTAAAAGTTAAATAAAAGTTATTACATCATCAAACAATGATACTTGCGTTACAAAGAAGGGTACAAAGAAGTTGATTAAACAATGATACTTGCGTTACAAAAAAGTTATTACATCATCAAACAATGACAGTTGATTAAAATTTTGAACAAACAAAAACATAACCTGAAGGGTACAAAGAAGAAATAAAAAAACAATCCAAGTTTTTTTGTTTCAGAAATGAAACGAACACTAACGTGAATTATGGATATGTAAAGAAATATATTTCTTATACTCGTCTATGGTATTTTCTTAGTCGTTTCATTGTGTTTGGTGCAATGTTGTCGACCATATAACTAATTACTCTTTTAGATTCTAATTTTAATAGCGAGTTATTTCAATTTACGTTAAATTACTCCCATCAAAAATAGAATCTAAAAAAGTAACATTATATAAGAACCAAAAAATATAGTTTCCACAATTACGCCTTGTAGATTTTGTGTGTTTACATTTCTAGTTTCCACAATTATGCCTTTCATGTTTTGTGTATTTACTTTTTTTTTTGTTCTTTGATATTTGTTTATTCAGCTAGGGTGTTTGGTTCGCTAGATTAGGTCTTAATCCAAACCGAAAAAGTTTTAATCTGCATTTTGGTTGGAGTGATAAATCTTATGGGCTTTTTACCAAACCTGAGATAGCCCGCTAAAGCCCGATACTTTTTCGGTCTAATCCACGGATAATAATAACAGGTCCCCATGAGATTAGCTAATACAAGTATTACCCTTTTGTGAAAAGACAAGAATGCCCCTAAAATCCAACAAAACGACGGCGTTTTGTCACAGTCGGGTATTAGTAGGTTTTTATTCTTTTTTTCAGCACAAAACATCAAAACACGGTGGGAAAATTTTGGGGGAAATACCAATCGAGCTCGACGGCGATTTTGGTGGCGACGGTAAGAATTTCGACCATTTTCCCTCGTATTTTTTGTTTTCTTGTTCATTTACTTTTCATTAGCGTTTCTTGTACATAATTTTCTCAGGAATTGCTGAATCGCAAACCCTAGGTTTTCAAGTGTCGACTAAAAGGTTCGATTATGTACTGGTCTTGCATTGTCATGAAATTATCATCGTTGTTGTGCTGATTTCTAACAGTCGTTCGTTGTTTGTTTGCCAACAGGTGAGATTTTCTCAACATTACATCAAATACCCAAAAATTGGAATCCAAGTCTCTTTATTCTAAATTTTTTTGATTCGATCTATTTTTTGATTAGAATTTGTTTGCTTGTGGTGTTTTTGGTTAGTGCAGTGTATGAATTCTCTGTGTCAAAAAACCTTTCTTGTTTTACCCAAAATATAGATATGTAAAAATGAATATAGGCCCTGATTTACTTTGATACAAGGATTATTGGTAACGAAATTACATGCTTTTTGTTTAGAGATGTGACATCTCTATAATAATCTGTTTATATATGATTGTAATATCTTACCAACAATATGTCTGTTACTTGTTTTGTAACATAGTGTTTTTCATGTTTCGGGTTTTGTGGTGAGGTGGCTTACAAGGGAAAAGCAGATATACAGAAGAGTTAGCACATACTAGGAATTTTAAGGTAAAGAATTACTGAGAACAATATGTAGTGACTGTTTCAATGTCATGTCTTTAAAATGTTTATTCTGATCAATCATATGTGATAATATTAGATGGGAGAATTGTATCTGGTGATTTATTTGCATGTGTATGGTCAAAACATTTTTTGTGATGAACTGCCAAAATTGATTAGTGTGGTTATCTGAATCTGATTTGCATCTCAAACTTGTATGCCTGGTAATTGTGTTCCAGATGGAGCAGTGGAGGAAAAAGATTGATTTTAGTTCTATGTTAACTTATCCTTTTGCGCGCAAATATTATTATGTTCTTGATCATTATGCACAACCATGAAACTGAAGTGGCTTCTAAACGTAGACGGGTGATTCGCTATAGCATGTTGGATAAGATACCTGAGATAGATAAAGTGATGTATCGAATGACAGAGTTGAATGATGCGTATTGCATAGCCACCTTAGGATGGATAGGAACTGTTTCATGAAACTTTGTTGTCTACTTAGAGAGATTGGTGGACTTAGGGATGAGAAATACGTAACACTTTGCGAGCAAGTTACATTGTTCCTCAAGATCCTAGCACATCATGATGTAAATCGAACAGTTGGCATAGATCCGGGCAAACAGTTAGTCGTTACTTCCGACGTAATCTCGATGCTCTCCTCAAGTGTAGTGACTTACTACTTGTGAATCTGAGGCCTATATCAGATGAAAACGGTAACCGCGAAGAGCCATGGAAACATTTTTGAGGTACTAAACTTATCTTACTACGCATACATGAGCTTACATTGTAATTTTTTAGGAATTTATTTTTGGCTAATTAAATGTCATTATCTGGTAATGCAGGGCTGTCTTGGGGCTTTAGATGGGACGATGATAGATGTAACAGCTCTATTACTTGATCAGTCGAGGTATCAGAGTCGTAAGGGTAGGGTTCAAGTTAACGCACTTGGGGTCTGTGACATTGAAATGAGCTTTGTTTACTTTCTATGTAGATGAGAGGGTTCTGCAGCAGATGTCAGAGTACTAATGGATGCGTTGCACCGACCGCCACCCAGTGCATTTCGGGTGCCACAAGGTAGAATTATTACATTACAAAAATCAATATAGCTTGGGTTTGTCTAAACTTCGTGCAAACTTCGTGCCTATTTAATCAAGAACTTATTGTGTATAATATTGACAAGTTGCTACTACTTGGTGGATGCCGGATATGCAAATTGTGATGGATTTTTGGCGCCATATAAGGGTATACGATATCACCTAAAGGAGTGGGGTGAAGGGCGTGTGGTTCCATAAGACAGAGAGGATATGTTCAACATGAGGCATTCAAGGGCAAGGAGTGTTATCGAACGGGCTTTTGCAAAGCTTAAAAACAAGTAGAAAATCTTGAAGAGCGCATCACAGTATCCGTTGAAGATTCAAAACCGTTGCGTAATGGCAGGTGCATTGCTAAATAAATTAATCAAGACCCAAATGCCGAACTACGTAAGTGATTCGTCTGACGACATTGATAGTTCATCGAATGACAACAGCAATGACGAGGAACCTACCGAATACATTGATGGGCTCCTAAGTACTGCTGCATAGGGTAGATACAGAGATGAAATTGCTACTAGAATGTGGGACGAGTGGCAGGCAGGTCATCGTAATTGACACTCTAAAAATGTCCTATAATAGTGGATTAGTGGTCCATTTAGTTTGTCAAAGATGGTTTTGTTGGAGAACATGTTGATTTTTGTTGTTTGACTCTTTGATTTGCTTTTCAAGTTTAATGATTGTCTCAACGTTTCATGATTTGCTCTTCTGTGATTACTATCCCTGCTTATCATTCTTATGCGCCATCTATAAGTATGTCATTCATTGTGTGTTTACTCTTATTAAGTTTTCTCTCATTTTATGTGAACCATGTTACATACAAATTTGCAATGTAGATGCGGCCACATCGAGTTCCAACTCTGCTCAGGTTGATTCAGAGCCGAAGGCTACTAAGAATCGGTTCAAATGGACAAAGGAAGAGGAGCTCACACTCATAGATGCTTTGAAGGACCTAAAGTGCAAAGGAATGAAGATCGATAACGCATTCCGTGTGGGTTATCTTCAGAAGCTGGAGAATTTTATCAGGAAGATGATACCAAGCTCTAAGGTGAAGTGTGATCCTCATGTGAGGTCGAAGATGACAGTGTGGAAGCGTACTTATGGCCACTTGTACTTATGTTTGATGGTTTTGGTGGTGGTGCTTGGCTTTGTCCGGTTACGAAGACCATCCAGTATGTGAGTGAGGACTACTTCAATGAGTACGTGAAGGTAAGGCGATACCTCTATTGACTGGTTCATGAATATAAAACATGAAAACTCTAGGTTTTGTCCTTCTACCTAAAAACTTTAATATTCATTTGTACATTTGGATTACAGTGTCACATTGCACATGTTTGTATTATATCTCTAAAATGCAATTTGTGAATAATTTGTATAGGCACATCCCTACATTCTACAATACAGGGACAAGCCATTCCCCTACTTTGAAGACTAGGCCGACATATTTGGCAAGGACCGTGCTAATGGTAATGCTGTTGAGGACTTGGTGACAGCTGTGAATAATCTTTTCACTGATAAAGAAAAAAATGCCATGACCGACGATGTGCCACCCCAGACTGCTCCTGAACATGTTCCCCCACAAACCAGCACTCAGGCAGACTTCGTCGACCTCTACATGGATGAGGCAGTGGCGGACAATGAGGTGCCAAGTTCTTCAGGTCCTTCCAGGAGCTCTGTTAAGAAGATCCTCAAAAAGATCAAGAAGGAGAAGGGACAGAAAAGGAGGCGTGGCCCTGCACCCCCTGTTGATAGTGCTCCAGCAATACCGGCATACATTGATGAGTTCATCAAGAAGACTAATGATACCATGGACCGTATTTCACAGTTGTGCGTTACTTCTTCTGTGCCTGAAGACAGTGCAAGGGAACAGAGGCGAGGTCTTTATGCTGCAGTGGGCAAGTTTGAGGATTTTGACGAGGATCAGAAGATCGACCTTGTTCATCGCCTGGCCCATTCCCCACATGATACAAATATCTTCTTTACACTGCCTGAAGATTCACAGCTGAGGTATCTTAAGCACCTCATGAGTAAGAAGAACATGAAGAAGTGATTTCCCTCTTCAACTCCTATGAAGACTACTTTCAAAAATCTGATCCTTTTTTTAACTGTTTTGGTATGCTCTTCTGTGAGCTGAATTTTAGTCAACGAATTATCGGATTGTTTCTTTAGGATTATGGCTACCCGTATCCCGTTATTTTGAAGTACTAGCGGCAATAGCGAGTACGAACTTTTACTTTTTACGGGTATTGGACATGTCTAATGATATATCATATCAGCTTTGAAACGAGAACTATTTTGATATCAAGTTCTCGTTTTAGCATTCTCAATGAGGATATGCTACTTTTGTTATTTGTTCTATCATTTTGATTTTTACAAGTATCAAAGATAATACTTTATAATGAATTTGTCTTTAATAGATATGCGGTTTGCTATTGCATGCGACACATGTGTGTTCCTCATCATAAAAAGCACTAAACACTTCAACTAGAAAATACTGAAATCTCCAACAAGACACGATACAACAAAATACAAAACAATGGAACATGAACTAGGAAATCAAGAAATGCGACAACGTACGATACTACAAACACAAAACATTGGAACATGAACAAGGAAATCGAGAAATGCGAAAATGGACAATAAATGTCCTTAATTTGCAAGAAGAAAAAAAACTTAGAAGTGGAACGATTTATCGGAGCATGAGGCGACGGAATCGGCGGCGGTTTGTTTGTCTTTTCGTGGTTTAGAGAGAGTCCGAGCGTTGTCATTAGCGCTGGAAATATGGTCGGAAGCGGTAATAAAAGACATTTCCTTACTTAGACATGTAACTTCTTGCTTCTCTCTTCTAGTTGCGTCGAAATCTCTTGAGTTGTACGTTTCTTTTCACGAACTTTTTCGATGTACTCCCTAGGGGGTAAGATGCAGGCACGAACTCTAACCTTGCCAAATAGCATCTCTAAATCACCCCACGCAAACTCGCCATGGACTTGGTAGGCTTCATGCATCTTCCAAGTACCCTATTAAAAGGTACAAAATTTGTTAAAAGAAAAACGGTAGTAGGATAATGTAAGTAATAGGCAAAAAGGCGACAAAACCTCGTTAAACCAATCCCAAACTTCTTTCTTCACGAAAACTTCGTTGTTGTCCATGTTCTGAACCGTCCCGCCATGGCTAAGCATCTTCTTGAAGACGTTGTGCCTCTCGGCTAAATTGTTGAACCGAAACGTTATCTCACTCTCTGTGAATTGAGTATCGTGTATGTAGTTGATTGTATCCATTGCATTTCCAAGTATCACATCAATGTATTTCGAGTTATGTAGAGGAACAAAACCTTGGTCGGAAACGCATTGTTCTTTTAGGACATCGATAAGTGTCTCGTCGATGTCCGGAATCCATTCTTCGTCGTAGAATATTTTACGTTGAAGCTCGTTAGCGTGTGGAAGCATTTTTCATTGATGTTATTTGAAGGAGTGTTTAAAGTTTTTTTTTAAGAAGCTGAAGTTTGTAGTTGAATAAGAAAAGAAGGGTGAACTCCTGTTTATATAGTGGTGTATGGTAGCCCCTTTTGCTATGTCTTATAGAAAAGAAGAAATTTTTACTTAAAAAAAATACTTTTTGTTTATACAATTCTATCACAACTGCTTGGTCTCTCTTTTTTTAAAAAAAAATAAATCACGTGTATAGTCAAGCCAAAATAAGTGACATTGGGGAAAATAAAAAGTAAAATCATATGAAAGAGAATCTCTGCAAACTCAAACACAAACATGGAAGAGAATCTCTGCAAATTTATCACATAGCTTGTTGTTTTTTTTATGTCATGCTTCACCAAAATGTGTGGTAAAAGATCAAAATTGATGTATAAATGAGATCAATGAAGAATCTCATGACATCCCCCACAGCAAAATTCAGTACACAATCTCGGCCAATGCCATGAAGTTCGACAACGCATTCAAATACATACCATAAAAAGGTTGTCTAAAAATATTCCATAGAAGCAACAATATAGTAGTATCTTACTGAGTTCGGACTATGCTTGAGTAACACTTCCCCCGTTATCTGTAATGTAGCTACTAGTCGCACTACTTCCAACAGGCACCGGACCCCAAGGTACTACAACCCCTTCATCATCCACCACTATAGGCCTCTCAATTGTTCCCCAACGTTCATATGGGAGGATAGCTGCGGAACGGGCAAAAAACACCCCGTCGTATAAAAAGTAATCCTTAAACCCATGAATACGGAAGTGATTCTCAATAGTATTCTCCTGGATATTTGCACATAAAACCCAAAACTGTGGTTAAAAATTAATCGGGTTAAAATACAACTTAAGTGACTTTAATTAATCGGGTTAAAAATTACGTTTTACCTTCTTGCGGTAGTGTACATATTTTGCACCTACGGATACAAGGTTCTTCTTATCCCAACGATCGAATTTGACTAATGGGACTTTAAACCAATTGTGGATTGTCTTCAACCGATGCCTCCTTGCCTTCACATTTTCTTGAATCACCATGATGGGATATTTGTTCCCATTACTGTCTCTCACAACGTCGCGCACTTCCAGCACATCATACCTCATCTCATTCACAAGTGATATGTCATGGTTCTTGGCATATGCAATTAAGACCTTCAAGACTTTGAAGGATCCATCCGGCCCCATACCAGGATCATCAAAACATTTCTTGATCCATCCATTACAAGTGTACGACATGTCTAACAAGGACAAATTTCTGCACTACAACATAACACATGCTCTCAAGTTTTAAATAATAATATAGCACAGAAAATTACTTAAGTAAAGAAATTCAAATCTTAATAAATCATCATAACATTGGAAATGTAAGAGCTGTCAAACTTCATTACAAAATATTAGCCTTGCACAACTTAACATTTGTTGAATTGCTACTAAGCATTCTCTGGATTAAACAACACAACTTCACTAGCATGAGACAAAGACAATGATTAGAGGAATTACAAATAAGACAATCAACAACACTAAGACACAAGATAAGCAACAACACATCACATCCATTTTGGTCCATGAACTTTCGGTCATGCCATCAACACATGAATGGATTAGTCAGCTAAGCGGTCGAGTGTTGTTTTCATTTCGAGCTCCAACTTCAGAGTGGGATGGGAGTGGCTGATTCTGTGAAAACTGTGTCATATTGTTGGCGGCAGGAACATTTGTTTCATCACTTGCCTCCATATTCACATTACGATGTGAGAAGTTGTTTTCCTCATTCGTGGTTGGAGACGACGCCTGACGATTAGTGCGAGAAAATCGTGGCGTTAACAGTTCATCAGCCCAAAGGAAGTAGTCCTTATGATGTATCTGAGCCGGACAAATGTAGTAGTATCTCCCGGGGTATCTATCAGTCCTATTTACCCTACGGTAATTCATAGGGCCGTGCCCACACACACAATTCACAATGAATGGGTCATACATCTACAACAACCGCACAGATTCTAGTTTTATCAGATATCATCGAACAATTATGTGCATAATCAGATCTCCACAAGTTTATGAAAACGAATAAGAGATTTGAAAAAAAAAAACATGTAATGTTCAGATTAATGTTACCCTTCATCTCACCCTCTTATTCTTAACCTTTCTAAGATCAACCTAAAGTACATAGCCTTTTGGTATCAATATAACAGATGTACAACCTACATTGCACATATAGAACAGCCTTGTCAACATTCAAGCACGGAGACACATACGTAGGTGCTAAAAAATACTACATCAAATTGAGCATGATCAAAAATCAAATCGGCAAGTGTACATGCAATTCGGACATCATCCTTAAAACTTAACAAGACAACTAAACTTAGAACTATTTAACTTTCGGAAAACTTAGCATCCATGACATTAGGCAAACATCGGGACAAATAAAGAAGTGAGTCATGTAAGGAGTGTTAGTTATTAACAAATAGAACATGTCTCGATGAAAAAAACCCTAGGCATCAATTGATTTGCATACGAATCTAATAGAGCATAAAAAACGATAATAATACTCAAATATCATACTTAAAACTAAATCAAAAACAAGGGTTGATCATATTGCAAATTCAGGACCGAGAATCGATTGTAGGAACAATGCAATAACGAGTCGGGAAACATAAAAAACAAGGATGAAAACGAACTTACATTTGTGAGTATACATTGATTTAGTGAAAAACGCAAAACTCAGGATTAATCGCGTCCACTTCGGCCTCAATTTCGCAATCTAGGGTTTGTATCGGAAAAATTTCGGGGTGAGTAGCGATGACGCGTTGTAATTTGGAGAAATTGAGCAGCCTTCAGGTTTTTATACTAGTCAGATCGAGGGCATTTCGGCCTATTCAATCTAATTCGGGATTGAATCCATCAAACCAAAGTCATTTAATTAATTTCTTGACAAACAATATGAAAGATTATCACACAGACCAAAGACAATAATAACGCAGTTGTATTATATATTACGGGTATTAGTACGATTTTTTACTAACTCTCGTAATAAACTGTACATGAAACCAAACACCCCCTTACCTTAGGGTTTTTGGACCTTTAGCTACAATGAGTCAGCCGTCTTTATTGACTTTCCTCCTACTTTGGTGTTCTATTCATAAATTGCAAAAAGTCCTACAAAACTTCAGAAAACTTTCAAAACAATCAATGAATGTTAAAAATTGTTCATAGATCGTTTACCTTCTAAAATTACACGAAATTCCACAATTTTTTTTAAAAAAACATAAAAAGTTTAAAATCTCAACAAAATCATCAAACCTGACATTATTGTTAAGTGATTGAATGTTAATTTAGCCCAAATGTTTTTTATGTTGATCTTTTTGCCTATTCTTCCTAAATGAGGCATTTAATGTTGCAAATAGAAACATTTTTTTTTACGAAATGTGGAGCTGGTTTGGAGACTCTAAACCTTATGAGAAAATAATGAAACCCCTTTCTGTTTTATAAACACTATCTAAGAGATAAGATTTATCATGGCCGACCACATTTGCAAAAAAATAAAGATTGAGGTGGAAATAAGACTACAAAAATTACATCTCATTTGTGTCTTTGGTGGTCTTGGTTCCAGAAAAAGGCGAAGGGTTCATGAAAAATTACAACTATTCTATGTAACCTTTCGGATATAAAAATATCAACTTAGTATATGAGGAGGACGTTTGGCCTAATGGGATGCATTGGCAATAGTGTATATTCAAACAATGGCAAAGTCTTATGAATCACAACGAAACCTTTTGGTTGACAATAACCCTGGATGTCCGACATTTTAACTCAAAGTGTCGAACATGCACGAGAGAACATTGTACAATGTTGATGCTTTTATTACACTACCAGATGGTTAGGGAATACTCGACCAAACATTCAGTAACATCATGTGCTTCATTAAACCTCCATCAAAACCCTATCGGACTGCTCAATATCAATGGCTTCTATAACGAATTAATCCATTTTCTATATCATTGTACTGAACAATAATTTACCAAACTTGCGACTCGTCGAATCTTATTTGCCACTTTCAATATTGAGGAACTAATTGACGAGCTAGAAGCTTGCATGCTTGAGCCAAATTTTCAAAATTTACAAATTAAAAGGAAAGTAAGAACGTAGGTCGTAGGTCGTAGTAGCAGAAAAAAAATATATAAGTTGGACACATCTTTGAGATTATAACTTTATGGATCAAAGTAATTCGTATTTTGACTTGTATTAATATTTAAGTGGATTATCATGATAAGATCTATAAAAACTTGTATGTGTGAATTAGATTCGCTCATTTGATAAATTAAAAAAGAAAGTTAGAATGTTGGATGTAGTAACCACATCAAGAAACTTTAGTTGAATATAACTATGAGGTCTTAAGTTTATCGGTCAAACTTACTTTGTTCATTTATTTTTAGTATACGTGTTTATCGTTTTAGTGAGATTTGTTTTTCATAATTATAAGTCCAATGCAACATTTGTGATTAGTGCATCACATATGGTAATAAGTAGGAAACTCAATAAATATCTCAAGACAAGAACTCCATAAAACTTTAAAAAAATTCCAAAAACACCGCAAAAAGTTTAAAAGCTCCATAAAAATAATGAAGACTAACCGCTTTTGCTCTTAATATGATTGTTATCAATGGGATAAGATAACTTGACTTATTTGATATTCATATTTTGTGGATTTCATGCACTTACCAAATATATTTCACTAATATGATTATACTTGATCAAAAGTTTGATTTCCCGTCGTCTACACTCAACGTTTGAGATTAAACATGCGAGCTCAGGCGAATTTTCTAGTATGTATATAGGAGTTGTGGTCTCAAATTACTCTTTATTTTTTTATAAACAAGAATAAGTTCATACAAATATTACATCATATCTTTAGCAACTAAACTACTAATAGACTTAGAAGTTGTTTGGTTTCAAAGATGAATTTTATCTCAAAAATATGGTATAAATTAGAAATGAGATAAAAAGTTAGGATTTGTGTGATATCTAATATGTGCTACTTGTTTGGTTGATAAGATTAAGTGTCAAGATAAATGGTTAACTCAATAAATTTCTGTTTGATTTGGGTCTTTAACATTCAACTAACGAGTTTTCTTTAAATTTCTTTTGTTATTTTAAGTAGAAAGATATTGTTGTTTTCAACTCAGTGACATTTGTATATTTTTCTCACTACTATATATTACCAAAAAGTTATATAAAAATAAGTTAGAATAATACACGTATTTTTAAAATGGGGGTGATAGGTTCGAGTAAGAGGGGGAAAGGAAGTTAGAGTCTTTTTCTTTTTCTATTTTGATTTTACGAATCAATAATTTTTTTAAAAAATAAATAAAATAATTTTGAGAAGTTTTAACTTATTTTTATCACAACTTAATCACCTCTAAAGAGGAAGAAAAAATGTAAGACATACGAAATTGAAATTTTTGTTGCATTGTGCAAATTAAAATTTAATATATAAGTCATGTGATTAAATATTAAAAACCTGAAAATAAACTATCATTTTTTTATTATATATATTTGACCAATAAACTATAAAGGTATTGTCCATGGGAATCTTATAACAATATAAGATATAATGTTTTTTTCAAACTTTTTAATTTGGAGCTTTAATAAATATTATATCTAATTATGTAATGGAGAAGTGAAGTAATTTATAAATTTATACACAGTTTAATGGACAATTTCAATGAAAAGTAAAAATAAGACAAAACCAAGATTATTTAACTTAGGGGTAGAGGTGAGATTATTTATCTCAAATCAAATTCTGAGATAAAATCGAAAAATCTGGGCATATATCACATCTGCCCGAAAAATCAATCTATAGAACCAAACGAGAGATAAAGTGAGATAAGCTGAGATATCTCACTTTATCTATAGAACCAAACGGCTTCTTAGAAGGAGAATTGTCCCATAAGACTAGCTTCTCATTATCAACTATATGCACTTTAGTCAATGCATCTGCCACTACATTACACATTCTAGGAATCCACTTGAACTTATGATTCCATGGCAACCTTAGTAATCTTTTGCAATCCTCTACTAAGCTGAGATATTCTGGCATTGGTTGTACTGCTCCAGAAACAAGTTTGAACACCACAAGTGAGTCCACCACCACTTCAATGTTAAGGATTATCTTGTTCCAAGCAAGTTCCAGGCCAAGTTTGAGAGCAATGAACTTTGATTCATCCACATTAGGGGATGGAATTCTCCTAGAGAATCCCAGCACCAACTTCCATCTTCTGTCCTTAACCCTCCATCAGCTCTTCCTGTATTAGCAATGTGAACCAGACTACCATATGTGTTAAGTTTAGACCATTTAGGTTCTGGCTTCTCCCACTTAGCACTCCTATGAGTTTGTTTGTGTTGTCTTCTCCCAGAAAAGAGATCAAAACTCAGTCTTTTGATCTGTATTAACCTATTGTGGATATTTTCTTCATGTTTATGAAATGCTCTAGCATTTTTATGCTTCTAGCATATCCAAAGAGTAGCCATGAACAACCACTTCCATGGGGACCTAGGCTCCAATATGTTTCTGAGCTGCAGTTTTTGGAGATTTTCCTTCAGCCACTCTTTGTTTCAAGATTATCAAACAATGGCTTATCTTCATGATGAATAATATGTTCCCACACTTCTCTGGATTCTTTACAGTATCTTAGTAAATGCATACCAGTTTCCTCATGGTAATCACACAAGGTACACATAACAGTGAGGGTTGAATGTCTTTTGAATCTCAAAGAGTTAGTAGCCAATCTTTCCAGGGACAATAACCACATAAAATGTTGCATTTTATTGCTAACATCTACTTCCCATACCCACCGGTTAGAAGTTGGATTCCCTCCAAAAACTTCATGTCTATCCTGGAAAATCTTGTAGGCTGACTGACATGAGAATAAACTACTGGATGTGCCATTCCACAACAATTTATCCTCCTGATCATTTAACAGAAGGCATCTCCCTTGAATATCCTGAAGAATATCAGGTGGGATTTCAGAGAGGTAACCATTCAACTCCCATTTACTATTTTGGTCTAAAACCTCATTCAGTTTCCAACACTTTTCAATTCATGGATCCTAACATCTTCATCACTTAAGCACCCATAGCCTCTCCAGTTATCAAACCAGAAAGAAATCCTATCCCATTTCCCCACCTTCCATCTGAGATGAGGTTTCATCAGATTCATGCACTTAATCACCCATTTCCATGTGGTACTGTCAGTAATTTTAGCAGAATATTGAGAGATGCATTGTTGCTTAAGATATTTTGCCTTCACCAGCTGGCACCAGATAGTATCTTCATTACACAAGACCTTCCAAGCTAGATTTGCAAGCAGGGATTCATTAGATGATCTAGACACTCTAATGCATAGCCATCCCTCCTTCTTGGCTTTCGTAACCTTATTCCAGTTTACTAGATGAATTTTCTTCTGAGTAATGTTTGTTGACCAGAGGAAGTCTTTGTTCAACTTATCCAATCTTTTGCATACATGATTTGGAAGATAAGAAGATTGCATAGTGTAGACAAGAAGAGCTGAAGATACTGATCCAATAAGAGTTTATCTCCCTGCTAAGGACATGAGTCTGCTTTTTCATGAGCCAAACCTACTCATCACTCTAACAGATCAACATAATCCTCTCTGGTAATTCTACCATGAATCAATCTGACTCTTAGGTATTTCCATAGGTTTGTAGTCTAACTAACTCAAGTATATCACTGATATGTCTCTTGAGATTAGCTCCCTGAGTTTTTTGAGAAAAAAATCTTAGATTTCTATGAGCTTAATATGAGACCAGAAGCCTTGCAAACAAATGAGATAGTTTACGTCCATTCCTACAGGGAATCAGTTGTGTCCATGTTCCTTTCCGAACCTCCTCCTGTATCAGATAGGACAATCCATCAACACAAAGGACAAATTGATAAGGTGAGAGGGGATCACCTTGTATGAGTCCACATCTATGTTGGAATGATTACAGAGCAGTTCCATTCCATAGGATCCTAGTTGATGCATTATTGACACATAACATTATGAGTTCAACTAGCTCAGAGGGAGGTTGAAAAAACATAGAGTTTCTTCCAAGAAATCCTAGCTAATCTTGTCATAGGCCTTTTCCAAATCAAGCTTCATGATCATGCTTCCTACTTTGTTCTTCTTCTTCTGTCTCAAAGACTAGAGAACCTCCTGAAGCACAACAATATTGTCTTGAGTGTTGCGCTTCTTAATGAAGCTGGACTGTGTTGGAGCCACCAGTTGAGGCATAAATCTCCTTAATCTGATGGTAATACACTTGATGGTGGTAATACACTTGATGATTAACTTTTGTATAACACATTGCATATGGAGATTGGTCTGAACTGAGTAATAAACTATGGGCTTTGGACCTTAGGGATAAGGCACATATAAGCTTCACAAACAGCTGTATCCGACCTCCTATTAAGAAAAGCCTCTTTAACAAAGGTAGTAACAGAATCTTCAAGTCACTCCTATTATCTCTGGTAGAATTTAGCATGGAGACCATCTAGTCTAGGGGCTTTCATTGGATGTATGGAGAAAAAAGCTTCCTTGATCTCACTGTTATCAACCATAGCCACTAATTTCTCAAACCCCTCAGTTGTATGTTTCATTTGAAACCTGGATCTTTTGAGAATGCATGATTGAGAGAAGTAAGAAGTGAGAGGATCTCCTGCAAACAACTTGGCATAATAAGTTCTTACATTACTTTGAAGAATATTGTCTGATTTCTCCCACTCTCCTTCAATTTTTAGCCTTGTAATCTTGTTCCTCCTAATGTGTTCCATAGTTATATGTGAAAGAACTTAGTGTTCCTCTCACCATCTTTGATCCACTGGATCCTTGACTTTTGGCACCAGAATGTTTCTTCCTGCTTAAGAACATCCTGATACTCTTGCAACAGTTCCTCTTCCAGCTGAGATAAGAAATGATTTGCTCTCACTCCCAGAGCTTTCTGTATTCCTCCAGTTCTGGACTTCAGGACCCCCTTTCTCTTGAAAATATTGCCAAAACTTGATTTATTCCATGCTAGCATAACCTTAGGAACTTCTTGGATGGCCTCAAGTAATGACTCATTCTCAGTTCAAATACTCCTCAGGGTGCTATCACAGTCAGGTTTTGAGAACCACATTTCTTCAAACCTGAAGGGATTTTGTGTGTTACCCCTGCTCCTTCCAAGGCACCATGTCAGGATAGGGTGATGATCATTGTATGTTATGGGAATGTTCTCCACTTTAGAGTCAGCAAACATGTTCACCCATTATGGATTTGCCATAGCTCTATCTAATCTGGCATTGATTAATCTCCATTCCTCTCTTTTGTTAGTCCAAGTAAACTTAGGACCAACATATCCAAGATCCAACATGTTACATCCTTCCATAAAACTTCTGAAGAATTGTAGTCTGTCAATTGATCTTGTTCTTCCCCATTTCTTCTCATGAGCATAAGCAACCTCATTAAAGTCCCCAGTCATCAACCAAGGGAGAGGTTGTCCAACAGATAATTTAGCAAGATCATTAAAAATCTTTACTTTAGCAGTTTTCCTAGGCTGAGCATAGATACCAGATAATCTCTATTTATCTGAATTGTTAGGCCTGATAATTGCATGGATAGCTTGGAAGCCAGTATGAGTGATCTCCACTTCCACATCATAGTCATTCCACATCATCCATATCCCACCAGACATACCTTCAGTGGGTGCAATCTCATAGCAGTTATAACCTAGATAAGGTACTATATCCCAGGCTCGTTCCTCAGATACTCTAAGTTTCAAGGAGAAACACTACAGTAGGATGATGGGAACCTACCAATTCTCTAAAATTTATCTGAAAAAATTCATCACTTGCCCCCCGGCAATTCCAGGACACCACCTTCATATTGGAGTTATATAGGTGCACTGGTATTGCTGGATTCTCAATTGGAATCCTGTTCCATGTCGTCAGAAGTTGGCTCAGGATTTTCAGAGTTAGAGATCTCTGCCTGTTGGACTCCCATGGAGTTAACTCCATTCTCTCCCACCAAAGGTGGTTTGCATCCAAGCGTTCCTCCCTGTGGGCTTGAATGCTGATCTCCCAGTTTGTTGCTGGAATTGATGTTACCCTCACTACTTGATCCCCCATGCTCATATGTGGTTGTTGTTGGCGCCTGAAATTGGTTGTAAATTGTAATGAACTTCCATGGGAGGATCCTATCTATCTCCTCGTCCCATTCGTTCTCCATGTTGATTAGATTGCAGAGAGTTTGGAGAGTTTTTGTGATTAACTTTTGAAAGTTCTGAAAAACTTTCTTTAGACAGAATATCAAAGGGATTATAACTCTTGAAATGAACGATTTCTTCACCGATGAGTTTGAGACTTTTGGTGTTCTTTTAATCTTAGTAACTGCCACAAGCCTAGTAATAACTCCTCCTTTCGTGAGACTTGGACAAATTACTTATTTTTACAGCTAGGAGAAATAAGCCACATGGCAGATGGCAAATTGCAAGTGTACCCAACCTCCCATGGAGTCCGCTCCAATCAAGTGCACCCCTAGGTTCGGTATTTCCGCGAACCTCAGCCTCGGTCCAAACCAAACCTGCTCTGGCTCAGTTCGTTGAAAATTTCGCACACTTTATCCTTCCTCCCACAGCGCTCTCTCTCTTTCTCTTTCTCTCTCCGCCATTTCATCTCTCCGATTCAAAACCCTAGACCTAAAAATCTTCTCTCCTCGATCGATTTTCAGCTCCATTTTTCACCTCGTCAAAGTATTCG
Source organism: Linaria vulgaris (assembly GCA_948329865.1). Lineage (NCBI taxonomy): Eukaryota > Viridiplantae > Streptophyta > Magnoliopsida > Lamiales > Plantaginaceae > Linaria > Linaria vulgaris. Next base: position 42,073,836 of record OX415249.1, read on the forward strand.
CGTAAGTCCCCTCTCTAATCTCACCATCGCGGATACCGTATATCTCTCTTTCCTGAATGTATGCATCTACATCCGAATACGTATACGTTTGTGTTTATATATGTGTAGGTGTTAGGGTTTAGGGATTTCCGTTGTGTGAATAATGTGCTCCACGTACCAGTCATTAAAAGCCCCCCCCCCCTTTTCTGGAATCCGATCTTATAAGATTGTAGCTATCAAGTGCAGATATCTTGTGTTTTTGTGATTTTTATGTGGTTAGGATGTTTGTCGAGGGAAGATGCATCTGATGCTTTTGAGACTTGGGGCTGTTTTTTGGGTGTCTATTGTGATGCTGGGAAATCTCTCACTCGAGGAAGACACCTTCTGTATCTAGTGCCCGCTTTCTGTTTCATCTTCTTTTTTTATGTGGGGAAAGGTTAATTCTGGTTGGGATGTGAGAAGCGTTTCTGCGCTGAAGTTCAACATGGAGTTACACCAATTTCTATCCATTTCTGTATCGCGACGGAGTTTTTGTGATTAGAGCTAGATTTTTGTAGAAATGAGTGAATTTCTTGTTGATCCGGTGCACATCAGTGCAGATTTAAGTCACTTTATTAGGTGAAATTGTAGCATTTATTAACTGCTATGCTTTCTCCATTTTCTCAAGGTGAAATATCTCTGGGTATAGTTTGTACGTGTCTGAGTAATGGCTTTCTAGAGTAAGTTACAACAGAAGTGACAGAATGACACAATTGAATATTTTTCCGTGATCACTTTAACGAGCAAGTTAGTTGAACAACTACGTCGTTTACTCTATGTAATCCTTACATCTTAAAACATTTTCTTTGTGTAAGACCTGTTTAAATAGTTGAAAAACATAAGCCAGCCATATTAGCAGAGTCTCCCTGTTGATCGATATCCTCACACAATGTTTTAATCTAAGAGCTTTATATTTGTCATTCTCTATGTTACAGAAAAAGTATAAGTTTCACTACGAGATCAGTGGTATTGATCACATTCTGGGGCAAGGACATAGATGTCAAAGCTTCACAATGGGATGTAGAGATTGTTTGGTTGTAAAGTACTCGTGAATGCAAAATCATGTGCACTTGGATCTACTGGCTAGTGGTTGAGTGAGTGAGATTTAGGTTAGACTGATACGAAGATTGGCAAGTTTTATGGGTTTGCAATCTACGGGGTGGTAATGTAACCATTTTTAGCTTAAATTTAGCTTTGCAATATTGGATGCTTGTCGCATGTGAGATGCTTTTAGGGACCATAAAGTTTCAAGCTTCTGACTGTCAATTCATGGCTGTTTGGTGGCCTGCAGCATTATTGGATCCCAATCCTTTCCTCCAGTATCGTTGGATCTTTCACTAAATTTAGGCACAAACTTTAGTTCAACTATTTTAACAATTGCATTGATCTGTAGAGCCAGCCATCAAACAGGTAAGGCCAAAGTAGTTTGCTGCGCATATGAGTAAAGGTGACTGAGGGCAACGGTGCACGTTCTATTTCAGGTGTCTATCTGATGCTTAAAGATGCATAATTTTAGTCAAATCATTTTGATGTTCAGTTCTTACGAGGCATTTATTATTTTTATAAGATGGATAAGCAAGCTCTTGAAAAAATGATACCAATTTAACTTTAGCACACAGCATATACATTTCTCCTTTCACCTGCTTGCCGTGTAAATGATAAAGCAACCTATGATATGACCTAAGTACTAATTGTCGCAAATAACATCACTAAGTTGTTCGATCTTTTCACTGTAGACAAACATCCTCTTGTGCACAAATTACCCAGTTGAGTCAGCTGGACCATGGATATTGCTTGGGCCACATGGGAAAATAACTTTATTACATTTTAGCTTTATCAGATGATAGAGCAACCTGGCTCTATCTCTCCATGAGCATGGTTATTGTCTTAATGATGCAAACATAAACTATCTTTGAATTGGAGAAATATTAACTGTGTTAAAACTTCTTTTTGTAGAACATTTCTATGATAAACTCATGTTGCCATTTATCTCCATATTTTTTAATTTTATCTGAGAGTTCATATCATATCTATAATAAACTCACCTCCCTTGTTGATCAGGTGGATGTCAGGTTAAGATTTTGGATCAAGGCTAACGGTTAAGTTTCAAAAGACGGCGCCATCATAATTTTGTATGTTGTTCAAATATAACTTGGAATTGCTGTCTTACAGATGGATCCTAGTGACGAATTCAGTTTAAATGTATTTAATCAGTTTCCTATTTATCAATTCAAGCTCTAAACGTGCTACAAGAGACAATTCAAGTGTCAACCATCTATGCCTGGCAACGAACTTGGAGACAGGGTTTACAATTTCTTTGCTCATGACAATACATCGCAGGGGCAGCATCATTCACAAATTGTGGAAGGGAGTTGGCCTGTGCCAAGCAATAATGTTTGGGTTGGTGGCCAAAGCCAAATGGAAGTATTGAATTCGAATAGTAAAAATTATAATTTGCAAAACTCAGGTATTGCCTGCTCCTGAGCGTCATATATTCGATCAGATTTTTAAGAATGGTTCACTTTTGGGGGGGTGGCATCCTTTCGACACCATAGGAAGAATTTTTCTCTGCTTTATTTCTGTTGTTCCTAGTGTGACCATACTGATGTTAATTTTTTGTATTTGCACAAGCAGAGATAGATAGAGGTCCGGGCAGCTATCCTCTACATTTTACTCATGGAGTGAAAGCTGCTCAATCAAATCTGAGTCCTGATTTTACTAAAATTCAGTCTGGCAACGAGCAGCCAAATTTGAATGGCTTTATGTATGGCAATCATTTTCACCAGACAATTCCGAATGAAGCAAACTTTCTGGCCGTGGATACAGGTTCTGAACCGCATCATTTAATAACATCACGAGGCTCATCTGTCCATGAGTCACAGCCAGGCGGTGGACCTAATCATCAAGGAAAAGCTTTGGCTAGGTCGGAAGCATCTGTTTCTCCTGGTTTTGATCTTTTTGGAGGTCAGCAGCAGATGGATGATCAACAGACCAGCATGCTGCAACAGTTGCAGCATCAGCCGTCTGGGTTGAGCGACATGCAGCAATTGCATCAACAACTCATGATGGGGAGAATGCAAGAGTTTCAAATGCATCAGCACCTTCAGCAGCTTGATTTAAGGCAGCAGAACTTGATTAGTCAGGTTTCCCCATTTCCTAAACAGGCTCCTGGCAACCAATCCGCTGTGGTTAATAGTGCTCCAATTTCAAACAGACTACAGAACCCTTGGACAGCTGAAACTGGTACTAACTGGATGAATCGAAGTTCTGCCACCGTGCAAGGGTCTGCCAATGGACTTGGTTTTTCACCAAACCTTGGCCAGACACAGCAATTAATGGATATGGTGCCTCATCAAGCTGAACAATCTTTTTATGGAGTTCCTGTATCTAGTACAAGGGGTCTGACCGAAGGTGGATACTCACAAGTGATCAGAGGTAGATCTTCGCCTTCACAGATGCCCGTCTCTGGTAATTCTTTCCAACGAAATCAACACAACTTGTTACCTGGCCATGTTGGTGCACAGGGAGGGCCTTCTGTTCCTAGGCAGAAATTTCAGAGTGAACATATGCAGAGCCATGCTTCTAATCATTCTGTAAATACTGGGGTAAAAAATATGGGCCAGCAAGTTAGTTTTACGCCAAGAGATACACAACAGCAGGATTTACTGCGAAGGCCAGAGCTAGCTGTTCAACGGGAGACCTTGCCTGAAAATCAAACAAGACAATTTGCATCATCTCGAGATGAAGTTGCTCTTGATCCAGCAGAAGAAAAGATTTTATTTGGTTCAGAAGATAATATGTGGGCTGGCTTTGATAAGTTGTCTGACATGAGTGGAGAAGCTGGTAATTCATTTAATCATGGTGTAGTGTCAAATGGTTTACCTTCCATTCAGAGTGGTAGCTGGAGCGCTCTTATGCAATCAGCTGTAGCAGAAACTTCTGGTAGTGATGTGATGCCACAGGAGGGGTGGACTGGTCTGGTTTTTAACAATAATAATGGACCTTCTGCAAACCACCCCCCTTCAGTGCAGAATGACAGCGGTCAGCGAGAAGCAACTCTGGTGGATAACAATGTTCAAATGCCTTCAGGATTAAGTTCTGGATCTATTACCCCTTATAATGGTATGAATTCGAACAATCTCATGGAATTGAATCAAACTGGGCACAAGTTTAAAAATGAATCTAGTCAAAGACGACAAGCTGAAATGTCTAAACTAATGCGGCCTATGGAGGAACCCGGTAAGTGGTCCAACTCCAATCGCAGTCCGCTACAGAATTCAGTTGCAGATGGGAGTCGGGGCTATATCAATGCCTCCTACCAGCCTCCTGAGGCAGAGAGAAATGCTAGATCTATTTCAATGCATTGGGCCCCTGGACAGTCTAACACCAGACAACAACCAAATTCATTGAATGCCAGCTCACCTGGTGGTGATAGAGTGCAAAATAATCATGAGGCTGAGAAGGCGTCCCTAAATTTTCAAAGCAATCAACTCAGAGTTATGCAAGGAGAAGTTGCTCATGGAAGTACTTTATGGAAGTCAAATTCAATTCCTAGTACTTCTACTGAATTGGGTCCTTTAAAGTCTGCTGGAAATACTCAGGCAGATAAGGGGATTTTGAGTTTAAACGATGCCTCGTCACCATCCATTTCATCTAATGTAAGGGCTGGGTACGAAACCAATCCCTTTGTACAGAATAATTATTTACTTAATCATTGGAAAGATGCCAATGCTTCAGCTAGATACCAAGGAGGTGAAAGCTTGGGAAGAATGGTGCATCAAGGCCACACGCCCAATCAAGTGTCGGACTCGATGAATAACTTTCACAAGGAGGAAGCTGCGAGGCGCGAGATAGATAATTCTGACCTGAAGGAAAATTCTAGTGACAGTCACCGCTCTAATTTATCTCAGCACATCTCTGGTGGCTTCAGACAAAGTGGATTGTCAGATGCCAGTGAATCTCGACCTCTGCCCACTGGGAAGCAAAAATCAAGTGATCAGCCTTGTAGGACAGCTTCTGTTTCTCGCAAGTTTCAGTATCATCCCATGGGAAATCTGGATGAGGTTACGGAACCTAACTATGGCTTGAATACCAATGTGCACCACATGTCCCTGCAGAATGCCCAATTTGCTCACCCAAATATCTTTGGCAAAGTTCCCCAGAAATCTACTTCAATGGAAAAGGTGACTTTTACTTGTTTCAAGATACGTGAATTTACCATTATTGTTGAGAAGTAAGAAATTAAACTAGTTCTATATCTGCAGGGACAGTCTGCTGAGCTTCAAAGAGAGAAAAGGGGATCTGAAGAAGGGCCATCTCGTGTCATCAATCCTGGACCGAATGTAACAGTTCCCTATAGTCGGCCCTTTGATGCATACACCTCCAACAAGACTTCTGCGTCAAGGTACTTATTTATACTTATTTATTTGTTGTCACTTGTAACTTTTATATGTCCTTTACATTTTTTATTATTTTTGTTCACTCCAGTCAGAACATGCTGGAGCTTCTTCATAAGGTCGATCGATCAACGGACCATGGTGCCATGGTGCAATTCGGTTCGTCTGAGGGCAAAGAATCATCGGCGCGTCCTGAAGCAGAAAAAAATGATGGTGTTGGTTCCTTCCAGCGAAATCAGTCTTTTGGTTCTCGAGGTTTTGGATTACAACTTGGTCCTCCATCTCATAGGCTGCAAATTCGTGATCATACACTAAATGCTCAAACACCAGCTAGTCATGCTGCTGCAGAAATGGTACAAAAGGGTCAGCAGATGGTTCCGCCATGTCCAGTTCAGCCTTTGCCTTTTGTTAGTGAAGAAACCCAAGTTGCAACTGATTCAGCACTTGCTGAGAACGAGAACTTTCCATGCATGACACCTGGGAATTTCCCTTCAGCCTCTGGTTCCTGTAATCCGTATTTAAAAAGTCATCTTAAAAGTCAGCAAATAAAAAGGGTGAGTGGGCAAATACCAATGAACAGGCAGATTGACGACTCTAGTGAAAATGCTTCATCTTCTGCACAAAGAGGATCAGGAGAGAATGCTTTTCATGATGCTCGTGCCAGTAGCCAACTAGATAATCTTTCTTCCTCTGGGGGCTTGTCACGGGAAAGAACTCCTAATGATATGCTTGAAGGAGTTCCGGCTTCAAGTCCGTCTAGGAACCGTATGCAGGCTTCTCAGGACATGCCTGGTATTTCTAGACAGGGAGATTCTTCAAAAATGTTACACAGTGTGTTGGCCAATGTTCCTACAGATCAACATAGAGGTCATATTCACAAGATGTCATCACATTATCCAGAGTCATTCCTCCCGAATATTGTGGAATCAAGTTCCCCTCTCCTGTCCTATAACTCACATGGGGAAAAGCAAATGTTGAATGAAAGCTCTGGCCATCCAAGAGCATCCGCAATTACGGATCCAGTTTCCGAGATGAAAGAATCAGTGGGTAAATCATCGTTTATCAAGAATAATTCTGATGATTCTCCTGCAAAGTCTGCTGCAATGGAAAAGGATATTGAAGCATTCGGTCGATCTCTGAAGCCAAATAGCATTGCTCATCAAAATTATTCCTTATTAAATCAACTTCAGGACTTAAAAGATGCAGAGACTAATCCAAGCAACAGGGTCTCAAAGAGAATGAAAGCGAGTGATAATATTTTAGATGTTCATCAAATGGATGCTTTGAGGCCAGGGCAACATAATGACTATAATGCTGTTGTTGGAGATTCACGGACTGGAGTTGTGTCTGATAATTCTAGAATGTTAAGCCTATCTGAGCAAGCTGATAACTTGCAGAGGAACACTTCTCAACATGGGATTATACCATCACAGGATGCCTTAGCTCCGGGTCAGACCGTTCCACTGAGCAAATATTCAAGTGACTATACAACTTATGCTAATAATCACCACCCTGAGGTTAGTCCGCAGATGGCACCATCCTGGTTTAATCAGTACGGGACCTTTAAAAATGGGAAAATGTTGCCTATGTATGATTCACGTAAAGTCAATCCTTTAAGACCTGAAGACCTACCTTTTACTCTTGGAAAGCCGTTCAGTGGTTTGAATACAGTTAATCCAGAGGATAGAAGGACTGCTGCAGCTGTTGGTACTTTTCAAAATGGTAGCAAGCATGCTAATTCTGCTCCCTCATCTGTAGCAAATCAGGAGTTCCCTTCTCAGTCATCACTGCTGGATTTGAGTCATCAACCTATGGTGATTTCCAGACCCAAAAAGCGCAGGACGGCTACTTCTGAACTTCATCCCTGGCACAAAGATATATCAGAGAGTACACAAAGTTGTTGGACTCTCAGGTGACTAACCCAAATCTTTAGTCATTCCGTGTGCATTTTTTTTTTCAGCTTTGTTCTTAACAATTCGTTAATTCCTAAATCTGACTCATAACAAATTGATGGCTGTTCCTGACAGTTGTATCATCAATTGTGCATGTATGTTTCGCTTTATTTCTTTTTCAAACCCTGTAATTTGCTTCACGCAGTGTGGCCGAAGCAGATTGGAGTAAAGCTGCAGGTCGTCTTACTGAGAAGGTATGCGTATTGCTATGCTTTTAGCCATAACTAGACTTTTAATTTTTATATGACTCGCCTTACTTATCATTTCTTGTCCATGGTAGCTTGAGGATGATGCTGAATTAATTGAAGATGGGCCACCTGTGCTAAGATCCAAAAGAAGGCTTATTCTGACCAGACAGCTTATGCAGCAACTACTTCGCCCTCCGCCAGCAGCTATTCTCTCTGCTGACGCTAGCTTAAATTATGAGAGTGTGGCTTATTCCGTTTGTAGGACAGTGCTAGGAGATGTATGCAACACAGTTTCTAGCTCAAGAAATGTGGATATGCCTTCAGAAGATATTAATGTGTAAGAACTTACTTTACATTTTGTGAAAATGCTGGACCTTGTCCAAGCTTTGACCCATTTTTATCGGTTATAAGATTTTCCTTCTAATATTTTTGAGATCAACTCTTTGTAATTTCTTTTTAGAGTGTCTGCCAAGGGCAACTTATTAGAAAGAAATGGTCATCAGCCCAATGCAGGAGTTACTAATGAGTTGATAGAAAGAGCAAAGAAGCTAGAAAATGATTTATCGAGGTAATTTTTTTTCAAGTTGGAGTTGTGATTTCTTTATATTTGATGACAGCTCCATGATGCTTACCCACTTGGTGTTAATTTTGCCGTTCCATGTATATTTTCTTTCATTTTTGTTCTTTTGTCAAAACAAGTAACTTAAAAGTTCATAGCTGAAAATAGGTATTGCTGCAGAAGGTTAAGTTTCAGTAGTATGCTATCGTAAAGAGCCTTTGATTGGCTCTCTTGTTTTCTTAGTGTGTTATTGACAAACTCATACTTCGTGACACTTTATAAAATGGTTGCATCTACTTTCTATCTTATTTTCCTTTACACAACTTTGGCTCCGTTCTATGTAAGGTATTAATTTCCCCCAAATCATAAGCCTATCTTTGCTCAAAACTATGACTCACTTGATATCGGCCCTCACATGGGCTTTGCATTAGTTGGTACTTAAAAGTGCATTTATTTTGTGTTTAAGACTCACCTCTGAGGTTCAAGTTCTCAATTTTATGATTTGTGGAACTGTTTGATTAAATACCACATTGTTTATACCTTGTTTCATTTTAAATCTCGAGTAAATCTCTAAGAAAGCTTAGTTTGTGCGTGTTTTGTTCTTTCTTTAATCGACAAGGTGAGTTGGTGAAAGAAAGAAACTAATTGATAAATGAGATAGCGATATACAGCAGAAACAAAGAAGAAACGAATGAAACCTGGAGATAAACTGCAGAAAATATAGTGGTTAGCGGGACAAGGTGAGTTGGTAAAATAAAGAAACTAATTGATAAATAAGATAGCAATATACAGCAGAAACAAATGAAACCTGGAGGAGATAGACGGCAGAAAATATAATGGTTAGCGGACAAGGTGAGTTGATGAAAGAAAGAAACTAATTGATAGATAAGATAGCGATATACCGCAGAAACATAGAAGAAGCAAATGAAACCTGGAGATAGACGGCAGAAAATATAATGGTTAGCGGATATGAAAGGAGAGGGAGGTGAGGTCAGGTACTCGCAATTTCGGAAGAGGAGCAGTGGGAGTCTGAGAAATTATAAGAGGAATTTAGAAGAAAAGATATTGAAGAGAGGGAAGTGAGAGAAAATAAAAGAAAAGAAAGGAGCGAATGACACGGAATAATGCAGTGAGTTACTCAAGAGAAAAAGGAGAACTACTGGAAGTCTGCTGAGAATTAAATGAACTAATAGATCTATATCAATATCTATATATCAAATGTGAATGTTGTTTTTCCTGCATTTTTTCATTTTACCCATTTTACCCTTCATTGTACCTATTTTGTCTTTGTAAGTTCAACTAATCACTATAACGTCGTAATAAACTAAGTTGGGTCCCGCACATACAATCGTTGGATCTGTCTAATATAAAATGAATTAATAATTATTAACTTAGGGTCCCACGTGCATTTATCGTTGGGGCCCGGCGCACCATTGAATACGACTAACCACTGGACCCGCATAATGTGTGTATATCATTTGTTTGCTTCATTAGTGAGACCTACTAAATATATGTTAATCTCAACGTAGGGGGAGGTGTTATTTGGCTAACTCATTAAACAAATGTCATAGGAGAGAAACTACGTATGATATAGTGTCGAATTTAATGGTCGGGTAATTTTGAACAAAAGGGGATACGTATGATATAGTGTCGAAAATACGTAGAATTTTTTTTGAACTTTTATTATCGGTTAATTTTTCGTAATTGTTTGAATTGAATAAAATAATAAGAAGATTATTTGGTACCATACTTATATTTTATAAAATTAAATTCTTTAGTTATATAAATATTTTTTGAATAGATATTCGAATTGGCTATCATCAACATTAGAACAACGCTCTTAAAAAATGCAATTAAAGTATCGATTAGAATAAAATGCTCACGGGCCGTTTTACTAGTATATATATACACATATATATGTTTTTCTCTTAGTACTTGCCCTCAATAGTGTTGACAATTTGTCCTTTCAGCAATCAATCACCAATAGTGTGCATAAATAAGTCATACGTTTTCACGAGGGACATATTAAGGTATATATGTATATATTTTACTGATTTGTCATTTTTTGTTTATGTATATTGATTGTGATTTGTTATTTAATTTCTAATAAACGCACTAAGACGCATCAGAGTATTAATTATTTTAATTTACCACACTCATGCACGCTCTCTTACACCCGCTTTATGTGTCAGGTTAGGCATGGAATGTGTGTCAACTGCTGCTACCGTTAATATTAGCATTTGTATTGTTGTTACTGTAGTCCAATAATTCTTGAAATAGTCATTTTTTAAATGTTTTTGTTGAGCATAGAATCTGCTCCAACTGCTGCTACTGTTAACATTAGAATAGTTATCTTTGTTACTTTAGTACATTATTTCTTGAAATGGTCGTTTTTGTTGTTCCACTAGTGGATACTTCTTCTACTTTGTTGTAGCTACTCTGTCTTTGCTTCCTTGTCCGTAACTTCTTATACCTCACTGTGTTGTCTTCTATTTTTGTAATGCTATCGCTGTTCATTCATTTTGTCATGTTTTGCTCGTTCTCATTAGAATTTATTGCAGGGTGGACAAGAGTGCATCAATCTTAGACTTGAAAGTAGAAAGTCAAGATCTGGAGAAGTTTTCTGTCATCAATCGATTTGCAAGATTCCATGGCCGGGGGCAAACTGATAATGGTGAGGCAACAACAACTGACATGGCTGCAGCTACCTTGAGACCTGTTCCACAGAGATATGTAACGGCTCTTCCAATTCCTAGAAGTCTTCCTGACAGGGTACACTGTTTGTCACTATAGTAATTAATTGATAGGTTTTACCTGGTTTTCTGGTCAACTTTCCTGTAGTACTTGCACCGGGACCAATAGAACCACAGATTGGTAAGGCCGAAAGGTTGGCATGATGTTGTCTCCTCAAATATGATGGAGGCTGTTTAATCGAATAGATTAGGCCATTGATGTCATTGTTGAGAAACTTATGGTTCAGTTCATGTACATCTGGGTGAAACTAAAGGAAAAAAAGTGGGATTCCCCATCCATTTTTTTGCCGAAAGAGGGGATATATAAGTGCCTCCTTATATTTTAAATATACTGGCAGTTGAGTTGAGAAAGATTTTTGATATATAGCTTCGATATACTTGTATGTTTGTAGTTCACATTTGAAGCTTACCATATTACAATCTGCTAAAAGTTGGCATTTGATGATCAAGATCTGAAGGTTACATGTTACTTCAGATACTAATCTTTTTTGATACTTTAGCATGGGTTAGAATCATTAGATGCTGTAGACTTCTGAACAATGCAGGTTTGTAGCTGCTTGTACCCTTGCAGTTTCAATCCTACCTTCAAATGACAATGCTTAAGCTTTTTGCTCCTAGTTCTTTAACCAGGACGACATGAGCCAGGAAAGTTTGAAATAAACAGAGCGAGTAATTTAAGTTGTACCCTCAAGTCTGCTTATGTTAAGTTCTGTGGAGCAGTTACAGTTTCTTTTTGTAGGTTCATTTTTCTCAAATTTCCTCGAATGGTTATTACTTATTAGTGTGGTAGATTCGGTAAGTGAAGGAACCTAAATCTCTTTAAAAATCATGTCGTGTTGTATAAGGTTGCGACTGCTTTAAGAGTATTATAATTCAAGCACAGCGTCGTTGGGTATGTTTTTCTGCACGTTCAGAAATTTAGAGGATTGCTTATCCTGTTTCATGGCATTTGTTACCAGTTTTAACACGCCGATGTCTTGGTACAAATTTGCGTGCCGTCATTTATTATCTACAGTGGTAAGGAATTGCATCGGGGAAATTTAGTTCAACTGTGACACCCTATGTTGCACCGTAACGGATACGGATACAGTGCATATATAATTTTTTCAAAAAATAGGCAATACAAATCCACAACGATCTCTCTGTTTAAATTTATATTAAGATTTATATATTGCGTTTATGCATGTAATGGTATTTAGAAATTAAACATGCAAAACAAACCTTGTAGTATCACAGAATATAGGTGCTCGATTCATAATAATAAGTAATTCAATTCATAAATTAAAAAAACGATACAAGATACTTTACTACATAAAAGCATCTATTTTTTCTTTTCTTTTCTTTTCGTTTCTTTTTGTGGGTTGTATAAGAATTTGTTTTTTTTAGTAGAATTTATATTTTTAACCAATCAATAAATATAAGTTCGTAAAAAACCCCCACAATATTTCAGATACGGCTAATAATCTTTTTTTAAAAATTAACGGTTAGATACATTTGGTGCAAGTATCGAAATCGTATTGATATTGAATACACATCTGTTACAACTTAGTTTACTTGGTTGAAGTATCAGTGTAATATGGGCGACACTGACACACCTCAAAATGAATAATCTGTACTGTTGTGTTTTTTAAGGTAGTCTATGCTTCCAAAACATAGTAGGATTCCGAAACATAGTTTACTTGGTTGAAGTATCAATGTAACATGGGCGACACTGACACACCTCAAAATAAATAATTTGTACCATTGTGTTTTTTAAAGTAGTCTATGCTTTCGAAACCTATTAGGATTTCACTTGCGATACAAAGTGCTTAAATGTATATACTATTTGTATGTCCGAATGAGTTTTAATGGACATACTTAATGAGGTTTTTGAAGAATTCATCTATAATTCATGATATGATGTATAACACAACGTATGATCTCAAACACTACAACCTATGCGACATGTTACAAACCTACAATTGGCTGATTGTATCGTCCTGCTTTCATGAGATAATCATAGTAACTACTAACTATCGTGTCTCATTTTATATAATAATGTATGTTGGAGTTACACATGCATTGCACAAGGCCCCTGGACTATATAGTGTCTGCAAATGATTATGAAAAAATACACCACTAATAAATACTTTTTTTTGACATTTATTACGCTAAGTGTTATTTTACATGGGTTTTAGAAAAGGGAAAAACGACAACTATGCTCCACCTATAACCACTTTTTTGAAACTATACCCATCCTTTTATTTTTAATGAAACTATACCTGACCTTTGACATCAGACCAAAACTATGCCCGAACCTATTTTACGGCGAAACAACGTCATTTACCAGGCGACTGACGTAAGCACACCGCAACCCTCGAGGGTAAAAAAGTCTTTTCATCTATTGGGGCTATTTAGGTGGGAATATGTCGATTATGTGACATAATTAGCGGCAAAATTCGTCCCTCTTTCCAAACCCTAAAATCGCAATCGAACCCGACCATCAAAATTCACCAAAATTTCACCAAAATTCTCTTACGATTCTTGTGAAATCACTCTACCCAGTTGACTCGAATAGGATGTCGTGGAAAATTAGGGATGAAAACACCGTCATTCCCAAAGGATCGATGATTACCGACTATGGTGAGTGTTTAGGGTTTGACCCACGTTTTTTTTATTTTGTAAGTATGAGGTTTATGATTTTTGTAGATTACTGTGATGTTGTTGTCTCGTTGGTGGTCCAGTGTGTCCCCCACTGACCAAAAGAGCTTGTCTTTAACCAATATTATATTGCATGTACTAAGGTTTGACCGATTAGTGTATACTATACTAATAGTATTGTTAATTTTTAGGGTTTATGTTGTTTGTACTTTCTTGACAGTGGGTTTAGGATTTTTGATGTGAGTTGTGTATATGTGCAGGTACTGAAGAGGAGTTTTTTACCATTATGATACATCATTCGGGCAAATTGATGTATTAGGGAATCCTTCCTATTTAGAGAGAGAGATAAACTATATTGAATACTGCAATGCGGACACCATGTCTAGAATTGAGTTGATTAGTATGGCTAAGGATCTTGTTTTGGGTGATGAATGGAGCATGTTCTATAGAGACACTCCTGATGATCCCTTTTTAACACATGGCTTGCATTGCAGATGATCTTGATGCTTGTGCTATTCTGAGATTGGTACTCGGAGGAAGTTGGTTGAGGTATACCTGATTAGACCAAATGCTCCAACCACTACATCTATAATAAATGACGATGAGGAACATGTTGCAGAGGATGATGAAGTGCAAAATGCGCCTGATGTTCCTGTTGAGGAGATAGAAGGCAACTATAAATGATTTTGGTGAGAGGATTGAAACCACATACTCTGATGAATTATTCTCTGAAATGGATGAAGCTGGTACTTCAGGGGTGCTTAATGAAGGAGGAAGTGGAAGGGCTAGTAGTGCAACAAATGCTAATGATAATGGTACTAATCCTGGAATGGAGGAAGAAGTTAGAGACCTTCCAAGTTTTATTCTGGAAAACTGTGGACCATTGGTGGCATCCATAATTGATCTTGTTAATAGTGATGACAGTGATGGAGAGGTTTCTATGGGGTCTGACTCTGAATTTTCTGATGGGTATGTAGATGATGACAATGAAGCAAGGGAAGAAGATGACTTAGATGCAGCCATTGCTGAGCCAGAGGTGAATACTACTACTGTAAGTGCTTCTGACCATGGTACTGCTAATAAGAAGAAATGAAAGAAGAAGTCTGTGCATAATCAAAGTCAAGCCACTGGACATGTATGTATTATCTGCTACTTTACTAATGTCATATGATTGAATTAGATACAAATCTGATGGTGATTTTGGTATTGTAGGAAACTGTTGGAACTCAAAGAAGTGGGATAAACCAAAACCATGCTACCAATGCATCATCACAAAACTCCACAGTGACATCCAATTTCCAACCTGCATCATCCCAAATGTCGAGTAATCAATCAACAGGACCAGCAAAAAATAAGAGGTCTCCCTAAAAGAAGTATTATAAGCACCCAAGGGTAACATCTCATTGAAATGAATGACTCTTAAATACTGTTTCTTATTTGTTAATTTATAATGATTTTGTCCTCATTTATAGCACCATTCTACCCCAGTTGTTGCACCCCCCTCTGAACCAGTTGTTGCACCCCAATCTGAACCAGTTGCACCAACACATGCTGAGCCAGTTGCTGATGATCAGGCTGTTAATCAGGGTATGAACAAGTTTCAGGAGTGGGCAAAAGAGTATGTCAGAGAAACCACAACTTCTGATAAAAACAGAAAGAGGAAAACTCAAGTAGGACAAGAGTTATATTTTGATGATTCTCTGATGGAATTCTAGTTTTCTAAACTACTTTCCAACATTTCAACTTGATCAGGATGCCAGCAATGTGCTACCACCAAGGCCAAACACCAGGAGACAAATGACACCAACTAAGAATACCAAAGAAGCTGTTAACCCTGAGGGTCATCCAATTGCCAGTAGACCTCATACAAGGAGTAGGCTATTTCCAGAGGCTCCTAAGGTTGTGTAACTCCCTCAGGCCTCAACCATCTACCAGTGCTCCAGCAATGGGAAATCTTACACTCACACCTCCTGGAAGGAAGAAATTCAAGGCTCCTACTAATAGGCCTGTAGTAGGGGTACCTAAAAGAAAGGTTCAGAGGAAGTATGTGGCAACTGGAGAAGAGCCAATCTAGAGAATTTAGCTGATAAAAAAACAATGGATTTGATTACATTTTGTAACTATGGAATGCAACCAGTTTTTTATGAGTTGGTTTGTGGGCTATGTTCACTTTTGTGTTAGATGCAAGGTGTTCTGTATTGCATGAACTAGTTTTTGCTATTGGTGCATCTTAGCTGGTCAAAAAACAATGGATTTGATCACATTTTGTAACTATGGAATGCTGCCAGTTTTTATGAGTTTGTTTGTTGTGAATGATACTTTTGTGTTAGACAAATTTGTAACTATGGAATGCTGCCAGTTTTTATGAGTTTGTTTATAGCAATATAGGGGTACAACACATGTTTTGTAACCAAACCAAATTCAATAACAAACCAAACACAAACCAATTTAAAATCCAATAGATACCAAAACAACTAATTCGGAAGACGTAATTAATGGCAAAAATGCCAACACAAAATGAAACATTGTTCAATAATATCCCAAAGAAAAACAATAAAAACTGCAAACTAAAACTTCTTCTTCATCTTCCATCTTCCTCCTTCCTCTTCATCTCTATCTTTCCTCTAGCGACCGTTGCACGTGCACTCGATATAGGGCAAAGAGGCCATCCACTATATCACAAAATATAATGGAGTAGTGCTGCGTTCTCGCATCCATACAAGCGGAAGTAGTTCTGCTCGTTGGTCTCCTAATTAAAGCCAATAAATCATTAAAAATGATAATAAAATTTTCTTAAACAACTAAAGACATTGTTAAATGATACCTGACGAGGGATGTCAAAATATGGGGCAGAGACAGTGACCCTAAACCCAGGAGCACGCACTCCAGGTAAACCAAGGAATCTGAGGAAGCGCATAAGCTTTTGGCGCAACTGCTCAAGTTTAACGTAGATCACCCACATGGGATATTCACCACCACCCCATCGAAGAGCATCCAACTCTGTTTTGATCAACTTGAGGCCTCTCTCAAGCGAAGGAAGGTGACTCAACCGGTGCCTCCTTCCATATGCGGCTAACTTCTTTAGCAACTCTGTCTCGAAATATAGGTTAAAAGTTCCATCATCGAATAGCAAAAGAACATCGTTATCGTTGGGAATCATCATTGTTGTTACGTTTGCTGTGAAGGAAGAGAGGTAAGAAGGATTGAGTGATTAATTGTGTTTGGAGACCTTGGTTGTTATAACAGAGAGAGTGAGCCTTCATATGGCCACGACTGTTGGGTCCAATAGAAGCTATAAGAAGGGTCACCAATTAAGACCAACCCACTAAAACACAAACTTCAATATTGAAAAGTGTTCCATTAAGCAAAATAACAAACACATCGATTACATCATCTGACATTGCATGCATTGGACATCATAATCAAGAAATAAACTACCAAACTAAAACAAACAACCTAACATTATATCACTTCACAAATACACTAAGCTTTTCAAGCCTCCAACATACAAAATTAGAAAATTGACCAAACAACATACATGCACACAAGAAACAGTGCATGCCTTGTCATCTTCTCCCTTTTATTGACCCTAACCAATTCATCTTCGAGCCCTCTTACCCTACAAAGCAAATCGGGTATAATTTGATACGATCTCGGACACATTGGTGGATCAATCCATACCCAATAGTTGCAACGTTCACTCCTCTTTCAATAAAGTAAAAAAGACAAAAATATCAAGAACTCTAAACCCAGATATAGAAATAAAATGGAAAAAGTACAAAAATGGAACATACCCTCGATTTTGTACATTTCGAGAACCGGCGACCCAGATTTAGGTCCGTCCATGAGATTTCCGTCGACGTCTTAATCCCACATCGACACAGTTGGGTATTTTCTATTTCCAAGTCGATTGAATTTTGGTCAATTTTGATTTCAGAAATTAGGGTTCAAGTGTTTGAATTTGGGGGGAAAATTCAAATTTATAAAGGCGTAGTAGCCGTTATTATTACCGTTAGCTACAGTAAAGTACCGAATTTTCCCTTCACCAATTTAAAATTTCACCGTAAAATAGGTTCGGGCATAGTTTCGGTTCGATGTCAAAGGTCAAGTATAGTTTCGTTAAAAATGAAAGGATGGGTATAGTTTCGAAAAAGTGATTATAGGTGGGGCATAGTTGTCGTTTTTTCTCTTTAGAAAACAAGAAAGAAGCAATCCCAATAAACTAATTTACAGAGCTTTTCAGACTGATTTCGAGTGCATAATCCTTGCAAAAGTGTTTCTAAAGGCGCGTCTCTTTAAATTATCCGAACACCTGATTAATGACTTAAAAACCCCTTTATAAAAAGATGAAAATACATTTAGTTAAAATCAAATTTAAATAACTTTATGCAAAACATTATTAAATGGGTGTTTGCAAGAGCTTATGAATGCTACTTTTTCATAACTTTTACTTAAAGTTACTTAAATGTGCGTTTGACTTAAAGCAGTGAGTGCTTGCAAATGTGTTTTTAAAAGTTACTTAAAGCAGTTAAAATAGTTTGTGGTGTTTGCAATAGCTAGTGAAAATCAGCTTTTGAATATTAATTAATATACATAATATTAATGTTTCATTCACACATAGACAAGGATGGTTACATTTAAAAATAAAATAATTTAAATTTTAATATAACTGAATTAATACGTTTATTACATTACATTGCACTATTTATTTGGTGTAAGAATTTATTTTAGAATGTATAACTTTATCTAAAAGTTGTTAATATAAATATGTTGTTGTTAAGTAAATAAAAAATAAGATTTTTTTTTCTAATCTTTTTCATTATTAATTTTTCTTTCATTATTTATTATTAATTTATTACTCTTAAAAGCACCACAATTTAATATTATAGAGAATATCACGTAAATAAGGAAAGAGAAAAACCATGAGGTTTCTTTCTAATTAATTAATGCTTAAATAGTATATTAAGAGGGATTTAAATAATATATAAGTAGACGCATTTTATGGAATCACCTCATGACATGCTTCTAGGCTTTTGCTTTTTTTTTTTTTTAATTTGTTTAAGAGAAGGGGAAGCAAAAGCATGAATTGCAAACACTAAATAAATGCTTTTCAGTGACTTAAAGTCTATAAGGTACTTTTAAAAGCTCTTGCAAACACTCCCTAAACCTTCTCCATAAGCACTTGCAAACGCACACATCGCTTACAATATTTATGCATCAAACTAGAAGTTGATCCCATTGAATTCATTTCCAATTTTCTTGCTGCATTAATCATTAAGAACCCTTTTCAATTACTTGTTGCTACGGTACACACGACCCTTCTCTCCTAACATACTGACGATCGTAATAAATAACGATAAAATTATAGTTTAAAAGAAAGAGAAGAAAACATTAACAAATTTAGTGCAATGTAGTTTATCTTTTTCAAGTCTTAACTATTTAGCATCAATAAACTGAGGTACTATATGCATAATTTATTTTTTTTCTTCAAAAAACATAGGTATTGTGTATACACAAAAACACACCTCTAATGGTTAGTTGGCCATGAAAGCAGGACAATATAGCCAGCCAAATCGCAGGTTGGTAACTTACCGCAATAGGTAGTAGTGTTTGAAATCCTACGTTGTAATACATCATATGATGAATTACAAGACTAATTCTTCAAAACCCTCACTAAGTATGTCCATCAAAACACATTCAGACAAACAAATAATATATACATTAAAGTACTTTGTATCATAACAAGCAAATCCTTACTATGCTTCGAAAGCATCGACTACCTTCAAAAGCACAAAGGTAAATATTATTCCTTTTGAGGGGTGTCAGTGTCGCCGACCTTACGTTACAAACATAGATAGATAGATAGATAGATAGATAGATAGATAGATAGATAGATAGATAGATAGATAGATAGATAGAGAGAGAGAGAGAGAGAGAGAGAGAGAGAGAGAGAGAGAGAGAGAGAGAGAGAGAGAGAGAGAGAGAGAGAGAGAGAGAGAGAGAGAGAGAGAGAGAGAGAGAGAGAGAGAGAGAGAGAGAGAGAGAGAGAGAGAGAGAGAGAGAGAAGGATATTCGTGTTGGGACCAAAATAGAAAAGCAAGAGGTCAAATCATTGAGAATTAAATAAATAAATCGAAGAACTAGAATGGGGAAGTGCACCTTACGCCTTAACAATTAATTTTTTGTGATTCGCCATATGGTTGGTCTTCCAAATCACCACGAACCCTAATTCTCTCTTTGTCTAAACTAACGATGCGATGTAGTATAGAAAGTGGCTTGTATAATTTGGGGACCATGACCATCTTTAAATATTAGGTCACCAAAACTATGGTGCCCTAATCTATAACTTGGGCTTCGGCCCATCATCGTAAACACAAGTTACAACGGTCTTATCCATTAAAGGCCCACACCCTATTAGATACATTTAGCCATTATCTAATCGAGCTTGGATCTTTTATCGGGCTTATTATTAATGATTGTTCGTACTAAATAATCATTAACATATAAGTCCAATGTTGGATTAAAGATCCAACATTATTGGATAAAAGATCCGACAAACTCCCACTTGGGCTATATGTGAACTTCATAATTACGCTTAACAAAATTGAGCTCTCTTATTTTCATTACCATATGTATCTACAACCAATCTCGTCCACCAATCTTGTCATATTTATCTTGACTCGACCCTTAAATCATGATGTGAATGTGTAGCATGAAAACTTCATGTAACATAACCATAACATGCTTATTTCCAACTAGTCCTCCCTTAAATCTTAGTGATATCGAACCTCAAACATAAATAAAAGTATAACTTTACTTGAAAACATTATTTATGCCAAAACAACCTTAAAATCCTTAAACTAGATTAACCAAAAAATGTCTATATTGTAAAACATCTACAAACTCCCACATAAGTCATTTTTCCTTAATTTACATGTCATCCGTACGGGCGACTTGCTCATGAAACCTTTTGGATGACACTTTTTTAGTGGATCCACAATATGTAGTTTGTACTGTTGCTCTTGTAGACACATTAGTTTCTTGTCAAATTAAATTATATGATGATAAGTCTTAAGATGCAAGAAATATAAAATATATAATATATTTATCCCAATATTCAAGGATATATATATATATATATATATATATATATATTCATCAATTTTCAAGAAAGAAAAATACTTCAACATTAAGTCTCAAGACAATGAAAGAATTCTTCACCAAGTCTCCATCTTCAAGAGATGGAAATAAGATTCTTAGATTAAGTCTTCCAAATCAAGAAATTGTAGATGAGTTTACAACCGTTTATCTCATCATGAGATTCTGATTGAGATTCTCTCCACAACTATAAATATAGGTGGTCTTGAAGAAAAAGAAGAAAACACAATCAACAAGCAAGAAGTTCTACAAATCCTCTCCATCAAGTCCATCAATCTTCAAGGCATTCTTTTCGAGATTCAAGGCATTTTTCACGAAAAGCTCTTTTCAATCCGGCATCAAGACTCAAGTTCATTAAATAACCATTTTTTTAAGACCGTGCTCTAAACTTCAAAAAATTCAAAACCTAGTTCGTACCGTTCTTCAACAACCTTCAAGCCAAAAAGTCTATTTGATTCGAGATCAAGTCACAAGACTCTCGAAAATCCGATTTTGAAGATCAAAATCCAAAAATAATCAAAAATTGAAGACGAAGATCATATCAATCTTCATCAATCCTCAAATCAAATCACCGTTCAATTTAAGATCAAGTCACAAGACCCTTGAATTCACGTCAAAGTCAAATCAAATCGATTTCGATGCAGATCAAATTGAAGATTTCCACCTCAAGTCTTTATTAATCATTCAAGATCATTTTCCTTGTAGAAAACAATCAAAGAAATAATAGAGATTGCAGCTCATATTTGTTTAAATTTATATGAAATTCATTTATATTGACTTTTCTTCTTTCTTATTTTAATGACTTGAAATTCTATCTCTACAAATTTGACATGCCCGATGGGACATCTCTACCTCTCTACCCTTTCTTGCAAGTCCCCAAGTTGGAAGCCACAAGAAGTCAACTTTTTCTCAACAATGACCAAGCCAATGAGGGCAACAAGTGAAGGTTCTTCTCAGCAGATGATAAGAGTTTCACTTGTACCGGGGTCAAGGCATGAAGTAAATAAGTTGATCAAGCATCCTCAATAGAAGAGCAAATTACAACGCTTACAAGAGCCATTGAGAATCTTACAAGTCAAGCTCATAAATGTGATGAACATTTGAATCACCTATTCCGAAAGCTAGAGGTCCAAGAAGAAGATCAAAATTCTAAAGAAGTCGCCAACAACATTGTAGTTCAATGATGCATCAAGAATACAAGCCAAGAAGTTGAAGTATCTCCTCATATCCAAAAGCAAGAACTCGTAAAAAGCAACGATCAAAGAATGGCGCAGGAAAAGGCTACTCAAGAAGCTTAAGCTCAAGAGTTTGATAAAGTTCTAGGTGAAAGAACCCAGGCCACTTCTCTTTTTCATAAGTCAAATTTCTCAAGTAATGAAGAGCAAGACATCATGATGCACACAAAAGTTTCTAAAGGAACCATTCAAGAGGTTGAAAAAGAATATTCCAAGCCTTCAAGACAACAAATCCAAGTTTCCCCACAAGGTCCCATCCCTACTGATCAATTGAAGAAGCTCATTGAAGAAGTTGCAAAGGATCATGAAGCTCATCACAAAAGTCTCAAACCTTACACTCAAAGAATCGACAAAATGCAAATGCCTGAAGGTTATCAACCTCCGGAGTTTCAAAGATTTGGTGGAAGTGGAGATCCAAGACAACATGTTGCTCACTTCATTGAAGCATGCAATAGTGCTAGAACTGATAGAGATCTTCTAGTCAAGCAATTGGTTCGATCCTTAGAAGACTTTCCTTTTAATTGGTATACCAATATCGAGCCAAACTCCATTGACAATTGGAACGATCTACAAACTAAGTTCTTCAACCGCTTTTATAGCACTCGACGTACTATGGGCATGGTTGAACTTACAAATTATCATCAACAAGAATACGACATTGATTGAGTACATCGATAGATGGAGAAATTTATCCTTAAGCTGCAAAGAGAAATTATCTGAAACTTCAGCCATTGATGTTTGCATTCAAGGGATGAATTGGAGTCTATCTTACATTCTTCAAGGAATCAAACCAAAAACTTTTGAAGAATTAGCAACTCGAGCACATGTTATGAAAATGAGTGTAAACTCCGAGGAAGAAGACTACTCCTCCCATGCTTGTGATATTGAAGAAAATGATGAAAATAAATATAAATATGAAGTTGACAAAAGTGAAGAGTCATATTGAAGTGCTCCCAGATACGAGCTTAAACTATACTCTTTCTAAAATGACTCTCATGACAAGCATATAAACATAGCATGGTGTAAAACCATAGTTTTAGGCATCCATCCAAAATTGGAGTAAGTATACCTTACGATCTCAACCTGGTCTGACCTCCGGCATGTGAGCATGTATCCTTTAGCATGTTCGCTAATACTCGAATTGGGTTCTCCTTCCATGTAAGACCCATTTGACTGCTCCATGTGGTCTTTTTTGAATAACTTAAATATCTCACAAATATTTATTATAATTTGAACATACTTAAAAATCTCCATTGCTAAACATAAGAAATATTCTCTATTACATTTTGTTCAAGATCAACCTTAAAGTATTAATTTAGTTCTACTAGTCTCCTTTAAGAAAAGAGTATCAAAAGCTATGAAATTATTTACGTTGTGATTTTTTTACTCCCACGAAACTTATGGTATTTACTAAGTTCATCTCAAAATTAATTGAGATAATTACTAGATAAACTTGAAATACCATTCATAACTTCACTGAAATACTCAGATGAATTTCCTAAGCTTGCAAGCCACAATATTTCTATCTTTAAATAATGTTTCCATTAGGCGACAATTCGTAAAATTCATAGTATATCTTTAATGTTATAAGTTCTTGAGATGCTGGAGTTTTTTCTTTTGAAGTACTTTCTAAACGGGAATTTCATTTAAATTGTCTTAACTTGCTTTGTATTAAATAGAATGACAGAGGAGTCATGACCTATTCAATAACATCCATAAGAATACACACATATTCTTTATGTAGGATAATATCTTTAACTTTATTACCCCCCCCCCCCCCCAAACTCGACATCCACAAAGAACCAAACATTTATTTCATTTTAAAAGTTGGCTTTAATGTGGAATCTAAATTTTTTAACTTAGACCTCTCTAGAATACTCAAAGTAACTTACTGATATTGAATCAAATTATGTTCTTAAAGTCACTAAGACTATACCTTTAATTAGATATTCTCATAACATGTAAGTACTTTAGTAGGAGTTCTATATAATGCAAGCTGCAATCTCAAATGTTTCAATTTAGAGAAATTTGAATTGTCGTATTTCATCATTCGGTGACACCATTATACTAGAATTAGTTATTTATGATGTACCTTAAGATGATATCACATTTCTCTATAGGAATTTAACAAACGATATTAAGTGAAGTTCACTTGAAACATTAAGTCTGCATTATTAATATTTTGGATTACATAATATTTTAATTCTTAAGTTGAGTAAACTCTCAACTTTAAACTTATGATTTAGAACACACACAATATTTGAGAACTATAGTAATGTGATTTCTTATTCTCTTTTAGGAGGTATGACTTGATCCATATACCATTACTCGACTGAATCCTCACAGATCAATATAACTTTTGTACCTTAAGTACTATACTAAAAGATTTACAATGCCATTATATTATTTAAAGAAAATAATTTTGATAATTATAGAAAGAACTCGAAAACTTCAAAGCCGAAACTTTAACAAAATCTGAATTTTCTTTAGTAAATTGATAAATGAAGAAATGTCTTTATATTTTCAAAATAATGATTTTCGTGGAAAAGACGAAATAGAAAGTCTTTACTCAAATAAATCTTGAAAAATTGTTCTTTCATAGTAAACTAGTTTTCTTTATATCCTCAACTTGAACTTATTGTTATCACAAAAATAGATGCATCTTTCAACATCATTTAACTTTAAACATTTTAGAAAATATTTCATAGACATAGTGATGTAAGATACCGCGACTGAATCTATCCATCACATGTCTATGCATCTAAAAATTAATTTAACCTGCGAAATTACCAAATTAAGAAGCATACTATCTGGCAAGCATAACATGGTAACTAGTGCATTGCCTCTCACTTCTGGACTCCTATAAGAAACAACTATTTCTTATTTAATTTAATTGGTCTCTTTGTTGTTCTTCTGAGTTGTTATATTTGCAACTTTTATAAGATTGCATTTTACTTTGTCCTTATGTATTGAGGTAATATTAGACATATCGAGATGTACTCCCTAATATCATAATTTTCTCGTATGCTTTTGAAAATTAAAAAACTGTCATGAACAAATATATATTAGCATTCTCATTCTAGACAATCTTATTTTCATATCCTTAATGAACTTAACTTTAATATCCTTTAAAAAAACAAATGCCCCTATATAGTTACAAAAATAGTCTTGTTCATGACCATCCTACACATGCATTTAGTATTTTTTCCCACAATTTTATATTAAATTTGTTGCAAAGGTAAATTTTATCCTTAAGATGTGGTAGAAAAGTAATCCTTAACGCAATATGGAGATTCATGAAAAAAATTGAAGTGCTTTAACACCGAAATGAAATTTATGTTGGTAGTAATGTTGGTAGTTGTATCATGTTCTACAACGAAATAGATCTTGTATGTGCGCACATTAACCTAAAAGTCAAATCAAATTCTAATATTGGTAATTCTCATCTCAAGATTCCATAACTCCATTAATATTTTATTTTTTTGACCAAATGTTAACTTGTAATGGGTATCTTGAAGCAGAAATTAACTTTGATGATAAATGTCGAACATAAATCTACCATTGGCCGATGTTATATTCACATGCAAAATCGTGTAATTATCACATGTTTAATCCTGTAAGTATGCATGTAATGATGATAAACACTGGTCTTCTTTTTGGCCGATGGACATTCACATAAGTTACATGCACATTACCTTTTTATATTTTTATATAAATTGATTTTCACAAGAGGGCTCACTTTTGCAAGATGTTGCTTCAATTGGTATATCTTAAAATATACAACCTTCTCAATATTGAAATTCAAGATTGCACTAGAAAATTTGGCCTCCTTTAAAAAGTTATCCTTTTTTAATCGACGAGTCAATGGTCAAGGTTTTGACCTTTGATCGAGTCGAGACTACACATGTCAAATGAGATATGAATCTTGCTCCAGCTTCTCGATAAGCCAATGGTCAAGGTTTTGATATTTGACCAAGTCGAGACGACATGTCAAATAAGAACTGTATCTTACTCCAGTTTCTCGATCCATGCCCAAAGTCTTAATCTTTACGCTTTAATTTTATTAAAGCTAGAAACTTATTTTTTTTTGCTTTAATTATAATTTGGCTACTTAAATTTATGGAACTTTAAAACCAATTTGGAAATTAGATTTTTATTTTGGTCAGGGACCAACAATAAATAGGAATTATTTGCAATAGATGAAGGCTGATTTGAATTGTAAATGCAATATTTGAGAACTTGATTCCAATTACAAAAGGATTTAGAATGAAATTGCGATCGACATGAGCCATTTTGCAATTTACATAACATGGTTGCAATTTAAAAAATAAACATTCGGGTTGAGTTACAAATGGCAGGGGCCAAATATGCACTTTATAAGGCTTGATTGCAATATTAAGAGAACTACTTTGTAATATAAAGCAAGTTTAGGTTAAAATTAAAATTTAGAGAGACTTAATTGCATTAGAATGCAGTTATTCTGCTGGAGAGGACTAGGTTTGTAATACAAGAGAACTTAATTACAATTTGAAAAAACTGTATAGAAATTAAGGACTGACTTGTTATCGCCATCTCACTTTCATCGGGATAAGATTACTTACATATTCATCTACATAACAGCCAGAGTCGGTATTCTTTACTCTAGATACCAGTGACAAGTAAAGAATTGGTAATGGTTCTACTTAAATTAAGGCCATATTGGTAACTTAACAATAAATTATTATTTCAACACTAATATTATAAGGCTAAAACCGAAAATCAAAAGTTTGGTGTCACAATTTGCCTTTCTTCATATAATAGTATAGATAATTCATACCAATCATGATCGCATTTACATATATTTCTCAAACTCAATTTAGGGGAAATTTAGACTCCTAATCCATATACTTAAACCACATAAAACATATTCAAATTTAATCACACAAAAAACGTACAATCAAATTTCAGAATATGTTTAATCCATAATCAACCACAAGAGGTCGTTCTCAAATTTAACTTTAAGAGACACGATCCTTAATTTGAGAATACATATAAAAAACTGATCAATGAAACGTAAGTTATAAACTTTAATCCCAAAGATTAAACATGAAGTAGCTATGATACTACTTGTGGACCAAAATCGAAACCCAATAGCGTTCATGTCAATCATCGAGAACAAAATTGAAATTGTTGGATCGGGACTTGATACTTGTCGCACAACGTTAACCCTTCGGTGTTAGTCTAACACTGATCAGCTCTTCCAATGTTAAGCTGCTGTTGGACTCTCGATGTTATCTTAACATCCGTTTAACAGTTGACATCAGTTAACGTTAGCACAAATCTACTTGACAGAGAATATAACGCAGCGGATAAATAAAGAACACAAGTAGATGTAATTTTAAGAAGATAATATATTAATATGATCTTCCGAGCCGTAGGCGAAATACCACAAGGGTTTAACAAAAGTCGTTCTCTCAATTTTCAAGCTCCTCACTCTCAAATTAATCGAACTAAGCAAAGCACACAAGAATTGCTTCGACTATCTCTAAAAGCTCCTCACTCTTAGATCTATTCTAACAACTCACAAACTTTGCTAAAGCAAGACAAAGACACTCGACTATAAATATTTCCTCAGGGGAGATTTTTGCTCTTGTCTTCGTGTCTTTTTCTTGATGACCAACATGCCTATTTATAGTGTAGTCTTCCTTGATGGCCAAGACATGTTGTGCACGTTTTTGGTTGCTATTAGATCTCCTTGTATGACTTTAATTTCGTTCATGGCAAGTCTCCTTCAATAGGGAAAGGTTTCCTTGTCCAACTTGAAGTCTTCAATGGAAAGGTTTCCTTCTTTGACTAGAAGTCTTCAATGGAAAGATTTCCTTCTTTAACTTGAAGTCTTCTAAGGAAAGTATCCTTCACCATCTTGCAGTCTTCAATGGAAAGAATCCTACTGCAAGTAATCTTCATTCCTTCTTGCAATTCACACGCCATGATCTTTCCATTGCACCGCACACATCTTTCCTTATTTAATTATGGAAAGTTCTTCTTTGGAAACTTCTCTTCGAATGGCAACTTCTCTTTAAGGAAATAGATCCTTCCTTGAAGTCTCTTGACCTGGAGCACATACAAATACCAACTACAACTCGTGGAACTAAGTTAGTAAGTGAATAAAGGCAAAACACAATTATAGTAATAAATCCCGAATGTGCAGTTTTCTGTTTTCTGTGTTCAATGTTATCCTAACATTGTAAATACACTGTTGATCTAACATTGACAAAATACTTGCACTTTCAATCTCCCCCTTTTTGCCTTTCTTCACAAAACCAAACATGTTCACAATTCATATTATGCACAGTGCTCCAGCAACACAACATCATTAATATCTTAAGCTACTCCCCCTTAGTATGACATTATTAACCAAGTAGCTTTAAGATACTAATAAGAATACACAACGAGTTAAACATCACAATTATAAGCATAACTAAGACGACATTAGCTATATAAGAATTGCAGAACCAGTAGAATAAACATGAAGATCAAATGGCTTACTTCTCCCCCTTTTTGTGAGGAAAGCAAAATCTTGACGAATCACTTCATAAGATAAAGTTCTATAGCTCTTTCTTTAGCAGCTATTTCCATTTCTCTCTATGAGAACTTTATCATTCACTGTTTCTTAAAATCCTCCATAGCCACAGTCTTATCTCCCAACATGAAATTAAAGTTAGCTTCAATTGTAGATATTACCTCAAGTGTTACCTCTGATGTTGAGTCAACATTGTTCTCCAGCGATGTTGCCATAACAACTAGCTCAGACTCAGTATCATCAGACTTTTCAGAACCTTCTTCCTTATCCTCTTGATCTCAACGGTTTCATCATCACCATTCTCAGTTTCCAAATCCTTTTCCTCAGAACCATCTTTTTCTTCTTCACCACTTCATCTTCATTCTCTACCTCTCTGTCCTCCTTCTCTTTCTCATTCTCCTTATCACCTTGCAATCACCTAGCAGCATCAACATCTCTTTTTCTTTACAAGTACCAGCGGTATAACACTGCTCCTCCTTAATGCAAGCTATCGAACTCAATGTTGGCATAACATTGACATCTATCAATGTTGTCATAACATCAGACTTTCACAATGTTAACTTAACATTGAATCCAGAAAGTTGTTCTAACATTGACGTTTATCGCTGTTGTCTTAACATTGAACCAGAATGTACCTGCACAAAAGTTTACAAAAACCAGCAATAAAACCGCAATTATCATCCACATTAGTCTCTCCAGCAACTAACATGTTCTCCCCCTCAATCAAATCAGCTTTCTCTGCAAAATGTTCCTCAAGCACTGTCTCCTCAACTGTGTTTGAAGTACCATAAAAAACAACACCTTGTTCCTTAATTTTAACTTGTTTTGTCTCAGCAACAATGTCCAGAACGAGTGTTGTACCTACGAGAAAGAACTAAAGGAGTAGGGGTGGGGTTATATCCTTGATTCACCATACCACGGGCCACAATCAAGATCAAAGATGCATGCCAAGGATTTCAAAAACAATTGCAAGTGAAAATTCATAGTATTTCAGAGAATTATGCACAAAGAGATTAGAGATTCAGAATCACATGTGGAAAGAAGTAATGAGCGGTTTCTTAAAATAAATCATGCATAATTACCGCCCGTTGAGACAACAAGTGACACCGAGTTACTTCACACATGACCAGAGCAGTTCATAAAAAACTTATAAGTCATAATGTTAAACCTGGATGTTGAGACAACATGCTTACAGACCGATGTTGGCACAACATTGACACCTGTTCTGAATCAACATTGGTTCTTGTGAATGTGGAGGTATTGAGCTTACCCTCAAGATATTTTCAATTAAAAGCATGAGCTAGATCTGAAAACACATATCTGAAACTTAAGACATATTAGCAAATTAGTACCACAGATATATCTCAGACATGTACATGGAAAGAAGAGTTAGTTAACAGAAAATCCAACATTTTGGGTATGAAGTTAATTAAAGGAGTTAATCTACTTCCAAGTCATAACAAGAGACAACGTAGTGTGTCACCGCAGCTGAATCACCCAAAATATATGCCTTCATAACTATTTCTCCCTCTTAAGCTCAAACCGACACAGACACATCAAGGAAAGAATGAATGAATGAATGCAAGCCTAAGTGAAATGCAGAATACAGAATGTTAAGTTAACATTAGTAGATGGTAACCATGGAGTATCAGCTTTATAAACTAGGAACAGATCATATCAATTCAAATCTTTATCAATTATCATGAACTCTTTTGAACAAAAACTAGTGAATGTTAAAGGATAGTTTCATCACTGAATGTGGGCAGCACAAGACCCCACACACCCCAGCAACTTAACCATCAGCTACAGATTAGGCAAGTACAAAGGAACTGAATGAAGACAATACATTTATCATATACTTCTCCACCCCAACTCCTCATGCATACTTGTTTTCCAACCTGTTTACAAGAGAAATACCAAGTGAACACTATTCCTAAATGCAAGTAGTCGAAACTTCCAAGCATCCCAGTAGTAAGGCTCACCATCTTGCATAACCTTGGCCATAGACAAAACACAAAAATAAGCACAACTGAATGACAATGAAGCTCTCAACATCATGTACCCCAGCTTCTCTTCATGCTTTGTCTAACCTAACATGGATAAGTCACAACTGAATAACATCAGAGTAGTGAGCTCTGTGTACCCCAGCTTCTCCCAGATGTTAGGTTAACATTCACAGACTAACAACAGAGTTCTTACTTTACAAAACTTTTGATATGAACATGTCCACCAGAATACTTAGCTAACAATCCTGGTCAACCACACAAACCAATAACAATCATTCATGAAGACAAACAAGAACAAACACAGAAATCAAACAGAAAAAATCTAATGCAATCCTATACACCACAAACATACTACGGTGTTAGCCAGTGGTGTTATGGCAACACCGAAATGCAACACTGAATCACAGAACATTCAAGCTGAGAGATTTCTTCAAATTGACGAACCTCTCGCTATATAATGACATTTTATACAAATCAGCTAATAACCGATAGTTGGTCTCTAAGTGATCAATGTTTATAACCTTGTCATCTACCAGTTTTCTCAAGAAATAATGCATTGAAAATATATGCTTTGTTCTAGAATGATGCACCAGATTTCTTGATATGCTAATAGCACTAATATTATCCCAAAACATTAACAACGTGTCACTCTCTATCCCATAATCCTGCAACATGTGTTTAAGCCATATAAATCGGGTAACACAGCTGCAAGCTGCAAATTCAACAGTTGACAATGACACACGGTTATGTTTCTTGATATAACATGAAGAAAGATTATTTCCCAAAGAAAAACAACCCCCACATGTAGATATTCTATCTCCTAAATCTCCAGCCCAGTCAGAATCAAAACCGGCAAGGTTTGTATTTGCATCATGTGTATACCAAACGCCTAAGTCTACAGTACCAGATATATAATTCAGTGTTCGCTTCACAACAATTAAGTGAAAAGCTTTAGGTTCAGCGTAATACCTGACACAAACACAGACACAAACCGATTTCATAATAAATGGGCTAGTGACAGATAGATATAGCAAGCTTGTGTCTCCTTTTTGAATTACCAAAGTAGAAGACATTGGAGTCTTGCTCACTTTTGACTCCTCCTCCAACCCAATCATGCTCATCCCATCCTCCTTTTGCTTCACTTTCAAACCCAAGAAGAAATCCAGTTCACCAATCACGCTCATCACTAATGTACCTGTCAAAGCCTCAACAAACTTGTCTAGAGTAGACTTGTTAGTATAAACAAAGACAATTTCATCAGCAAATCTTTGATCTAAGCAATTATCAGAATATGTGACAGACATACAAACACTCAACATTATCATATTTCTACAATTTACCCTTTTCTTGTTGTGTGTTTTGATGTCATTAATGATTTGAACCATAACCTGAGATGTAGGATGATTACTCTGAATCCTATCAGTTGTATCCCTCCAAACATCTTGAACTTGGACCTTTTCATGTAAGTTTGACTGCTCGAATGTTGTGTCAACATCAGGACTGGTCGATGTTGGCATAACATCAGCTTCTGGTTCATGTTCCAGTTCAGGTTCTGGATCTGCAGGTGATGTTGGAATAACATTGTCTGGAGTCAATGTTAGAGTAACATACGAATCCAGTAGAGTTGGCACACCAGCCTCAAACTCACCTGCAACACTCAGCAAATCATCAATAACCACATTAACCGATTCTTGAACAATAATTAATCTTGGATCAAACATTCTAGTATTGTTCAAAGAATAGCCATCAAAGATATGTTCTTCACTTTTTGGATCACATTTGCTCACAAAATCTTTGTCATTTAAAGTATAGCAAACATATCCAAATTCATGAAAATGAGCAAGATCATGTTTCTTCTTTTTCATCATCTTATAAGAAGTCATGGGAATAGAGAATTTATGAATATTTTCATTAAACACACATAAGTCAGAGAATGACCTATTTTCACATTCTCTATCATGATTTGACCAAATATTACCAAAAGAAGCATCATGTAAGTTATCAATACTAGCATGCAATGTTCTAAAGGTATTAAGAGCTTCTGATTTTTCTTTGAAAGATTTAATCAAAGTATATCCAGAAAAATCATTCATAATCACACAATCATATTGCTTACCCCCAACTCTATTTACTTCAATAAGACCTAAGAGATCCATATGAAGTAGATGAAAACAATTAGAGGTACTAGTAACCTGTTCATCCACTTGGATTGGATTATGAGAAGCTTTGGTCACCTTACCTTTCGAGCAATCATAACATACCATCTTACCAGAACTCATGAGATTGGGAATGCTTCTCACGGTTTCAAGTTTCAACACTTTGCCCAGATTCTTGTTGTGCATGTGTCCAAGTCTCTTGTTCTTGGCAACCGAATAGTCCACCTTTGTTTGAAAGCAAGTCACTTGATCCCGCACCAAGTAGTTGTCTTCAAACCTCTTACCTGTCAAAACACACACATTTTCACAATCAGATACATCACAAGAATCTTTAACATACCTTACCAATAAGTCATCATCACACAGTTGACTGATGCTTATATGGTTTTCATAGAATCCATCCAACAACATCTCATCCTTCAATGGTGGGGATCCATCAACATTCAACACTTCTTTGCCAATGATTCTTCCTTTACTTCCATCTTCATAGGTGAAAGTTCCCGTGGTTAGTGGTGCACACTTCTTCAAATTGGATTTGCTTTCTTTCCAATCATGTGTCTTAAGCAGTGTTAAAGCAATACAATCTGTTCTCAATGTTAAGGTAACATTGGTTATCCAGTGTTGTCTTAACATCGTGTATAACCGTATCAAATCAGATTTGTATCCAGCCATATGCCTCAAACATCCACTATCAGAGTACCACTTACCTGCAAAGTTAGTACGCATAGTAGGAAAGATAATATTGCACACAATATAAGTTCCAGGCACCCAAGGTCTAATGTTTCTCATCCCGCTATTCTGTTCAGCAATGTTGGAACCGAATGTTAAGGTAACACTGGAATAACTAGTATTAACATTGGAATGTTCAAATTCCAGTGTTGGCTTAACACCAGCATCAGTATTGCATAAATCCCTATTCCTTTCAACTATTTTCTTTTTAAGAGACTTTCTGTATTTATAGCAATATGGTTTAAGATGTCCAAATTGAAAACAATATTGACAAATATAATCCATTTTCTTATATTCTCTAGAAAGTACCTTTGCCTTTTCAAAACCATGAATAGTGGATTTAACAGAAGTAGTTAAGTGAGTAACTTGACTTTGATATCCTAAACCAGAATTACCATCATTGCCTAAACATAAAACTTCATCAAGTTTATAAGTACCTGTTTTCCTCTTGGCAATGGTATGTTCAGCAATTTCTAGCTTAGAAGTTACCTTTTCTATTTCATCATCTTTTCTGCCCAAACTAACCTCAAGTTGAGCGATTGTAGCCTTCAAGCTTTCATTATCTTCCATAGCCTTCTCAATTCTACTCAACTTGTCCTTCTCCTTGAGCAGGTCTTGGTAGATGATCTTCAGTTCATCAAGAAACTCTTTTTGAATCAATTTACCTTCAAGGACACTATCATCTTCCAAACCTATAGAATCATGCAAATACTCAAAGTCAGAATCATCATCACACTCATCATTAACAGAAATCAAACATTCAGTGTTGTCTAAACAAATGGTTTCATCCCAATTTTCAACAAAAATCTCCTGGACTGGTGTTGTCATCTGGATGTTAACATAACATCGAGCTGTCTGGATGTTGGCAGAACACCAAGCCTTGACACCAGCAGGTATGTCCACGTTTGCACACACTGTTGTTTGAGTTTCTTCAATCGTTGGCACCTGTCCATCACCATATTCTTCAAAACCTGTCTCATCATTATCATCTACACAAACCAAGTCAGATTTCCCTTTTGTTCTAAGGTTGTTACCACATTCATACGAAAAATGGCCCCAACCTTTACATTCATAACATTGAATCTTTTTGAGATGTGTATCATTATGAGGAGTAGGTTTACAAGAATATTTGGTCATCTCTTTAGAGAAATCTTTCTTTAAATCAGCAAGAATATTTTTATCACATAGACTAAGCTTATTCAACTTTTCAATCACAGTTTCATTATAAGCTTGAATTTCTTCTTCATCATCTATTTTTTCAAGATTCCTCTCAAATTCTTTCAGAGTGCAAAATAGAGTATGAAAGTCTAAGGTGTCCATATTCCTAGCTTCTTGCATAGTAATCACCTCAAATTTCTTAGAAAGAGTTCTCAGAGCTTTATACGCCAGTTGCTTATTAGACAGGGAATCACCTAAGTTTTGAATTTCATTAGCAAGATCCATCAGTTTCTCAAAATAAGCAGTAATACTTTCTTCTTCCCCCATTGTTAAATTATCAAATTTGTTCAAAAACATGCGTAACTTAGTCTTTTTAGTGTACACATCACCTTCACAATGATTTTCTAAAAAATCCCAAGCATGCTTTGCAGTTGAACAATTTTTAATTAACTTAAACATGTGATAATCAACCAAACTAAATATGGTATTTAGGACTTTTTCATTGAAGAAAGCGTTACTTAGCTCAGTTTGAGTCCACTCTGATTTTGGCTTAGGAACAGCGTCATGATCTTCATCTGGATCATCGTTATTTTGAGAATTTGAGGCTAATAATGAAAGATCTTCATCTGGAGCATACATAGGGACTGCATACCCTTCGATCACCGTCTTCCAAGCTCGCCAACCGAATGATTTAATGAGTGCACGAATTCTAACCTTCCAATAAGAATAGTTGGATCCATCCAAGACAAGCAATTTGTTGTTGTTCGGATTCCGGTTGTCCATCCTTTAATATCAAATCCAAACACCAGTGAAGTCGGTGCTTGGCCCTGATACCAATTGAAATTGTTGGATCGGGACTTGATACTTGTAGCACAACGTTAACCCTTCGGTGTTAGTCTAACACTGATCAGCTCTTCCAATGTTAAGCTGCTGTTGGACTCTCGATGTTATCTTAACATCCGTTTAACAGCTGACAGCAGTTAACGTTAGCACAAATCTACTTGACAGAGAATATAACGCAGCGGATAAATAAAGAACACAAGTAGATGTAATTTTAAGAAGATAATATATTAATATGATCTTCCGAGCCGTAGGCGAAATACCACAAGGGTTTAACAAAAGTCGTTCTCTCAGTTTTCAAGCTCCTCACTCTCAAATTAATCGAACTAAGCAAAGCACACAAGAATTGCTTCGACTATCTCTAAAAGCTCCTCACTCTTAGATCTATTCTAACAACTCACAAACTTTGCTAAAGCAAGACAAAGACACTCGACTATAAATATTTCCTCACGGGAGATTTTCGCTCTTGTCTTCGTGTCTTTTTCTTGATTCCCAACATGCCTATTTATAGTGTAGTCTTCCTTGATGGCCAAGACATGTTGTGCACGTTTTTGGTTGCTATTAGATCTCCTTGTATGACTTTAATTTCGTTCATGGCAAGTCTCCTTCAATAGGGAAAGGTTTCCTTGTCCAACTTGAAGTCTTCAATGGAAAGGTTTCCTTCTTTGACTAGAAGTCTTCAATGGAAAGATTTCCTTCTTTAACTTGAAGTCTTCTAAGGAAAGTATCCTTCACCATCTTGTAGTCTTCAATGGAAAGAATCCTACTGCAAGTAATCTTCATTCCTTCTTGCAATTCACACGCCATGATCTTTCCATTGCACCGCACACAACTTTCCTTATTTAATTATGGAAAGTTCTTCTTTGGAAACTTCTCTTCGAATGGCAACTTCTCTTTAAGGAAATAGATCCTTCCTTGAAGTCTCTTGACCTGGAGCACATACAAATACCAGCTACAACTCGTGGAACTAAGTTAGTAAGTGAATAAAGGCAAAACACAATTATAGTAATAAATCCCGAATGTGCAGTTTTCTGTTTTCTGTGTTCAATGTTATCCTAACATTGTAAATACACTGTTGATCTAACATTGACAAAATACTTTCACTTTCAAAAATACATAAATCGAAGAACTGAAATATGAAAACATAGCTTACACCTTAACGATTAATTGTTTTTGATTCACCATGTTGTTGGTCTTCCAAGTCTACACGAACCCATTGATAGTTCTTTAATTATCTTTAGATCTAAACTAACGATGGGGTGTAATATAGAAGGTGGCTCGTATAATTGGGGGACCATGACCATCTTTAGATATTAGGTCACCAAAACATAAGTTACACATGTCTCTACCCATTAAAGGCCCACACCCCATTTGATACATTAAGCCTATCGAGCTTATTATTAATGACATTTAGTATTACATAATTATTAACATATAAGCCCAACGTTGGATTAAAGATCCAACATTATTGGATAAAATATCCTACAATTCTTGAATCTCATAAGCAACAATAACAATATGTAGAAATAGTGCACAAGTGATTGTGAAATGTCAATTGAATATGAGTGAGCCCTATCCTTAGTTTTATACATGGAAAGGGCACGGTTAATATAATATATACACATATACATAAACACATAGGTTTGAATATTGTATGTTTAAATATACATATACATGTATATACATACATATATATATATAATTTGTATGCATACCACATACAAAACAAATACAAGAAAATGTTGATTTACGTTTAATTGAAATATGGAATGCTCCTTCTCATTTTCTTCAGTAAAAAATGTCATATATATATATATGATGATGCAATACCATTCGACCGGTAGTTTTGGGATATTGATCAAGTGAGATTTTTTTCGGAACACTAATCCCGGGCCTCAGAGAGAGAACGATACTTTATTGATTACGAGAACAAAAAGTCTACAAGTAGTGGAACTCAAATGGGGAGACAGATACAAACAGAAATAACTTAGAGCTATAGTACAAAACTATGGACACAAGTATACTTTTGTTGAGACCTTTTGTGTTAAAGTGTTGTCGTATCTAAGGTTGTTGTTGCCAAGCTCCAAAAGTCAAAAGTCATTGTGGGAGTACTAACAATTCTCTATTTTATAGGACTTTCATGGGGGTCGATGCCCAATCACGACTAGTCTTCTGTTGAGAGTTATTACTTTGATCAAGTTAACCAATGGGGTAGGTATTCTTTTGTGTCAATGAGAATTTTTTACAAGGGTAGCCTATAGTGAGGCTTCTTCTGTGCCAATAAGAGTTGTCGGTAAGAGGATTCTTCTGACCCAACGAGTGTTTGCATGTACTGATCCAATGTGAGTCATCTCTTCTAGGTCTAGTAATTCGTCTTCTGCAGGGAACGACCAATCAAACTTGGTCTTCTCCTTATTTATGGTTAGTAGTTGAGAGTTGGCGATTAAATTCATATTGAGTTCTTTCTCGTAGCCTTTTCTTGGTTAGCATTGTTGTCCATCTCGTTCCTTCTAAGAGTTAAGAAAATGTTAATGAAATATTTCGTTAAGTGTTGGTACACTCAGGTTAGATGCCTTCAAAAGTTTTATTTTGGTTTCCGAAAACGACGTATGTAAGAATGATTAGAGTCATTTGAGCTGAGCTCACATGATGCCATGATAGGAGAACTCGTGAGAGTCATATCTAGAACCGCTAGAGTAGGACTCGTGGACCGAGTATCTTATTAAAGTAGCATTAGAAGAAGTGTGGGTGCATGTGACCTTAGATGTCATGATCCCAAAGAGGGGAGGGTGTAACGAGCGTTGTTCGCAATGAGGAGGTGGATCTCAGAAGGATAGATATCAGTGGCCTACTCAGATACGTCCAATATTGTAGGAGGAGCAATCGAGTTTCACCTAGGCCTGTCAAGGGTAGGGTTTTAACCCTACCCTTACCCAAACCCTGCCAAGACCCTGTGCATAATCTTGGGCAAGGGCCCTACCCTACCCTGACTAAGACCCATCGAGGACCCTGTTTTGAAGGACCCTTACCCTACCCTGTTAAATGGGTAAGGGTCTTATTAGACCCACTACCAAACTTCGCCCGCGTCAATTTGTTTTTCTTTCGGCGATAGCAAATCTCGCAACATTCACAAAAAAGTTTTTTTGATGAAAAAGCATCGTTTAATGTGATTTTAAATGAACTTTTTAGAGTAAGGGTCAAGACCCTTACCCTACCCATACCCTAAGTTGAGTTTCAAAAGTTACAGGGTAGGGTCTAGGTCTAGACCCTTACCCTGATTTCAGGGTAAGGGTCTAGACCCTGAGCTAATTTTCAGGGTAAGGGTAGGGTAAAATCCTACCATTGACAGGCCTAGTTTCACCGATAGAAGAGTCCATATGGACACTGCCTATTTGAAAAGGATCAGGAGAGACCCATGGGGTGCGATCCAATGCCTTTCTGTTGGCGTGACCGGTAGGGGTATTTCGAGGACCTAACTCCCCTCAATGGGACGCTTCTCGTTATTACCCGAGCCTTCCTCTCGTGAGAGAAAATATTGTATTTTAGGATATGCATCATCAAGAGTCCCTCCAGTTCTGAGTGTGCTTCATAGAAAACACTCGGAACTTAGAGTGTGTTGTTATGCGTTCTTAAGTCTTGGATTACATGTTGAACACGTGGATCTTTTCTATCAACGCGTCTTGATGCACCGATTGCCCTTCCCTGGGTTATAAATAGAGAGCTCAGCTCTTTAGTCTTCTTTTACTTTCATCCGATCACTTTCTCTCTTTTTTCTTCTTCTGCAATTTTCAAAGCTTTTCTAGTCGTGATAATGGCGTTCGAAAATCAATTTGACGCTCTTGGTGCTCCATTGGTAGAGAGGGGGAATTTTGCAGTTAGGGTGGAGGATCCAATTTCTGTGGTTCCTTCGCATGTGGCGGAGGCGGCTGGTGCTTCTCGGCATCGTTGAGCTTTTGGCAGCGCTTCTGAAACACGACAAAGAAATCGAGAAAGGCGACAACATCTTTTGGGGTTTTGGTGGAGGAAGTGTGGAGTACTGTGCACTCTACAAGTGAAGTCAATGCGGAGTTAACTCGTTACGAGGTAGATGCTTCCCACATATTCCCAAGGAAGACGAGAGAGGTACCTCGCCTCGTCCCAATTACCAGACTGTATACTACCCTTGACTGAAGGCGGAGCTCTTGTCGTTTTTGACCCCATTCTCTACAAGATTTTTAAGACGTGTGCTATGTGCCTAAGTCAGTTGGCTCCTAACAAGGACACCACTTTGGCTATGTTCGTGTTCGTCTGCATGGCTTACATTCACCCGTGCATGGTACGACAGCCATTCTATGAAGGTGATTATGGATGGATTGTTCCTAGTGAATCAAAGAAGGAGGGGGAGTCTCCTACCATGAGGGTGACAAGTCGTGGAGCTTCATTATCATCTCGAGAGGTTGTAAGAATCTTTTTGTCAAATCGCTTGTGTTCGGGGGACTACCAGTTGTTCAAGGAGTGGGTGGAGGCGAGGATTGGTTGAGTGACCTCATACCTCTAGAAAAGGAGGAGTCGCTTGAAGAGGACTCGACTGGTTTGCTCCTTCCCAAGGGGCGTAAAATGGTATGGGCGCCTTCATGCTCTGCGTTGGTTGAGACGAGCCCAAGGGGACTGCAGCTTTCTCTTCCCTTGAAGTGGACCATTCCAATGAGTTTCCCACTCTTCCTTATGTGCATGAGGAAGGATCTTTAGCCCCAACGGGTGATAGATGTTGACGAGAAGTTGACTTCTCAAAGGGCCAACTTGGAGGAAGGGTTTGACCAACCCCTCAAGCGGTACTGTGCGGGGCATCTTCTGTCGGGATTTACGGCCTGCAAGGATATGGGTTAGACCCGCGTACAATGCATGTGTCAATTAACAGGGTTATCTTCAAAGAACATGGTGGTGCCCCCTGATCATGATGCGACCTTGGATCTTTTGTGTGCGAGTACATCGACTCTCAGTCCAAGGGTTTTGCCTGATTGTCCTCCTGGCCCGGGATCTTATCGCCCGAAATTCTAACTATAGGTAGATAAGGGTGACTTTTGCGGCCATAACGTCTTTATTTTGTAATCTGAGCGCCCCCCTAATTTTATTAATAAATTGAATTTTTGTTGGCCCATTGATGGTTGTCATTCTATTCTTTGATCTTTTTCTGTTTCTCGTCGTAGTGAGTTTTCTTGTCTTGAATTTTGTTAAGTGTGCGAAATGCTTTTGAAACTCACGAAGGCTTCCGTACTTAGCAATTTTTTAGTGATTGTAATCTTACCCATCTTGAATGGGTACGCTCTTCTGTTAATGACATTCTATCTTCTTTATGAGTCATGTCTTATCCCGGCGTGATTTCAAAATCGAGTCGACGTCATTCTGTTTGATGACTCCTGAGAACTGTTGTTATTGATGTGGGCGGTCGAAAATAATTAATTACGCCGGTTATTTTCCCCTATCACGTCGTTTGACGCTTCAACTAGCCAGTCATTATTAGTGGGAAGCGACGGTTATAGCCTACAGAAGGTCGTGAGTGAGCAACTGAGAGGGCATATCCACATTCAAAACTTTTGGGCTGGAATCTGGAATGACACCATTCCTCTATAAATAGCGCATGTGTGATCTCTTTCTTATTCACCACACACAAGTTTTTTAGGCACTTCTCTCTTCTGCGAATTTCTTTCTCTTCCAACTGCGATTACTACTCTTGCCACAATTCTTCTTTTCAGAGCCACAATCATGGTTTCTCGGGCAACCTCAGATCATTCCAGTGATGAAAGTTTGCAAAGTGCACACAACACTCTTCCATTGCGGTCGAACCACCAATCCGCCGTCGTGGGTGATTCAACTGTTTCCCTACAAACCCGTCAACGACAGGGGACTCTTTCTCTTACGCCACTTGCCACTCCCATTGCTTTGTCCAGTGGTGGAGTTGTTGGTGGTTCCAGTGCGACGGTCGCACTGGCTACTGCTGATCGGACTGAGTCGCGTTTCTTCGCCGACCCCTTTATGTTCACCCGAGTGATGGGTCTGTATACAACCTAGGGACTATGTAGCCTTCAAGTATGGTGGGAAAGGGTTGTGTGGGTCCCACCATTAGCCAGTAGACGATGGGGGGCGTTTGGGTTGTATCGAAGTCGGTCAACCTTTCCAAGGCTGACATTCGGGTTGTGATTTTGACTAGTGATCAACAGGTCTACAATCATCTGGATGAGTACATAACCATTTATTTAGAGCAAGTACATTATGGCCTCCGATGTTTCTTCAATTTTACCGTGAGTGACTTATTTGCTTACTGGCAAATATGTTTGAGCCTGTTGACCACTCTTCGTATCGGTACTTGGTGGGGTTCATGTTGTGCTGCCACCTTGTGAAGTTGAGGGGGCCTTTTTTTCTTTCGGGTCTCCTTTTTTCAGCTTATCCCCGCGGGATAATAAGCGCAAGTTACTTATGGCTTCCTTGGGCTCCGACTCGCGCATTGGCGATTGGCATCAGAAATATTTTTATGTGACTCCTTAAGGTGTGTATATATTTCAATCGGGTGTGTAGTAGGTGATGCAGTCGAGAAGGCGTTGGAGTTTATGGTGAAACGGGATCATCCCAAGATGAGAGGCTGATTTTGGCTCGGTCCTTTTTTGACGTGCGATTAGTCTAATTACATCCGAAACGGGCCAACGAAGGGATCAAATTTTAGCCAAATTCCATCGTTTAGACCTCAAAAAGGCAATTTTTGCCGTTTTTAGTAATTTTCGTTTCAGTTATATCTTTATTTCTAGAAATCGGAATTGCATTCCGCTTGTTGGAGTGTGTTCCTTATGAGTAACACTTTTAGTTTATGCTTTTATTTCGATTTTTTCCATTTTTGAAAAATAAAACGTTTTTACTATTTTAATTATGCTTTTAGGGTATATATTCTATGTAAACCCTAAGAAGAGAGTCAGTTGATTATTGAATAAAGTTTTTGAGAGTTTTTCTCTTTTTGCATCAATTTCTTGGCATTATTTACGGAATCAACAAGTCTTTGATTATCGTGTGTTGTTTCTATCTTTCCTATAAGCTTCCACTACGTCAATAGGGGCTTGACTACGTGGTTCCCTCGCGCGAGACGCACATGCAAGCGACGATGGAGCTAAGCGTGGCTGACCCTTTTAGCAGTTTGTACGACATGTTGTCTATGCTGAACAATCCACTAGTCTTGATGATAGCGAACTTACAGAGGAGGATAGAGACCTGGGACCTCCCTTCGGCTCCGCTCTTTGATTTTTTGTAAGTCTCGGGACTCTCTCTTGTCTTTCTCGTTTTTACTAGATGTTTATATGGAGGTGTCTAACCCTCTACTATGTTTATTGCATGTTGATGAATTATATTTGGAATACAACACGTGTCTCGCTGTCGTAGATCCAAGGCCTGCACCATAATATATATGAGTAAGTGATAAGTCAATTTTGGCTTGTTGAATCGCCATTAGGCTGACATTGACCATTTGAGTGGAATGAATTGCAATATTGCCATATTTTGATGTCTACTTAGAGTTACAGTATGTCATCGACCTAGGAGCTCACCACTAGTACAAGCCTCAACTATTAAAATACCCACATGGACCGAAATTTGATCTGAAATAAAATACTCAATTGTGTAGGAACTTTCGCACATCACACATCACCTATCATTTTTTCGTATGTTTTATTATATTATTTAATCAATTTTTACGATCTATAACAACACAATTATTGTTTTTTTTGTTTGCATCATAAATTTTTTAAATATTGTTTTTATTTATTTCTTAAAATGGATATGTTTAAGATACTTGAGTAATAAGGTTTGATTAGCTATGTCCCATTGTTGCTCCCACTTGTAGCAGACAGTGTTCCACAAGGAATCTCGATTCCTCCAACTTCACTTACCGTCCCTTTCTCACACATACACTGCAGGGAATCTTTGATTCCGCAGAATCTCCAGAAGAAATTCAAATAAAATATTAATTTTTCCATATATATATATATATATATATATATATATATAACTCGAGCTTTACCTATAAGCACAAACTACTTTTGGTTGAATCCAAGTATCACCAAACAATTCTTTCCTCCCAAAAATTCCACTGTCACAAAGAGAATTCCCATCAAAACTTTTAAATTCCGACACCTCCAACTTATACGAGAGGCAACAATTTTCAGCAAGCACGGGATAGTTGATCGAATTTTTGTGAGCATTTTCAGTAACAGGAACAGCAAGGGACGATGTTTTGCTAACAAAAAATGCATAGTCATTAACACTCTTCACTTCATCCCAGTTGATATGATTTGATACGGGGTCGTCGTGTTTCAGCTTGTAGACCCTTACAAATCTTCCCAAGGACCCGATTACAACCCGGTATATCTCATTTTCGCAAGAAACCAAATACCCTGATGATCCAGAAACAATCGGTTCATTATTTGATCCATTAACGTTTTTCCCGGTGCGAAATGTCGATTGGGATGGAGCATCGTGGCGCAAGTCAATTATCAACAAGCTTCCGTCCCGACCCAGAGTATAGAACTTGTGATCATGGAATAGGGAACTAGAGCTAGAGCAAAGGTAGTTTTGTTTGTATTCGACAATGTTAGATTCAACGACGTCCCATGCCTCATTCCCCGACATTAAATTCGCTGAATAGATTATATTTCGTCGGGGGCTTCGTTGGACAAGAATGACCCAATCAGGAGATGTCGGAGATGAAGAGAAAGACATACCATCTCTACTTGTGAAATGTTCAGGAAGATCAACAAGGTCAATCTTGGTTTTACTGAAAGGTTCATAGAAAAATATTGTGCGTGTGTCCCTAGTCACGAGAAGCCATCCGTCCTTGGAGTACTGAACTTTGCATCCTGACAATTCCTTGTTGTCGAGGTAATACCGCATGTTGCACGTAGGATCAAGAAAAGACAAAGAGTCGTTATCTTGATTCTCGAACGTCATTAGCCAGGGGAATAACTTGAAGGGGGTGGTAGTTGAGCTCACATCAGGCTTCCAACAAATGGGCCGTGCTACTTCCATCCACATTTTACAAACACCGCGGAAATTACCATAGTCTGCAATGTTGTCAAGTGATTCTGCGATCAAACTCAGTATGTCCTTAGAAATCATGAGCTCGTGGCAACAAATGTCGTCTTTTTGGTAAGTACTTTCATGATCTAAACACTGTGGCTTGGTTGTTTTGTTGGCCTCCTCATCAACAGTAGTACTGCAGTTTTTATCTTCCATTAAACTAGCAAGCAGAAACAAAAGATAATGCACCACGATTAGTTAGTATACATTAGTTAGAATCACATTTGCAGTAGTAGTAGCACACGGATTCATACCTCAACCAAGGAGTCGTCGTCTCAGAATGAATTGCGCCCGGAGGGCAATAATAATAAGGGAATCCCGAGTTTGGTCGATTTTTGAATACGGACAAGGTTTGATCTGCAAGCCAGAAGACA
Source organism: Linaria vulgaris (assembly GCA_948329865.1). Lineage (NCBI taxonomy): Eukaryota > Viridiplantae > Streptophyta > Magnoliopsida > Lamiales > Plantaginaceae > Linaria > Linaria vulgaris. Next base: position 42,118,653 of record OX415249.1, read on the forward strand.
TACAAGTTGTCGTGGTCGCCTTCCTCCGTGTAGCACACACAATTTTGCTTCAGTAATCTCCGCGGTCGTGGATATGCCGCAGAGTACCCATTACTCGTGAAGAACACGAGGCCTTCTTCTTCGTCTTCTTGTTGTTGTTGTTGTTGTTGCGACGGAGGATACATCTCCCAAATCAACTTGGACAAACTCATCTTCCACACCTCCCACGCTGACTGTGGGTGTCGTTGGAGAAGAAACAAAGCATTGTCGTGATAATTCACCAATCTCCTCTGGTACCTAACGTCATTATAACCGGGTCCTGCAATATTGTCTACGTTCCACAACGAGCTTTCAGTAAGGATCACCCCGGTAACCGTGAGGGCAAATAACTTTTTTATACTACCGTTCTTACAGCGGTAGTGCGTGGAAACAACATCGCAAAAGTTCCACAGGTCCCTAATAATGTAAGACCTCGGGAAGTGCTCCGTTATCTTCCATGTTTTCCTGCCGGGGGCAGACCAAATAAGAGTGCATTCGATCTTCATACAGAAAGTCACCCTAAATTCCCTATCAATTTCAGAGCAATAAAAGACGCACTTGAAGAATTTGCTTCTTTCTTCGCCATACGGATCGGGAAGCTTCGGGAGATCTAGCTTCTCGTGGGTATGCCGATTCCAGATAAAGCACTCTGCAGATACGACACATGAGTTGTTGTACGTATTATTAGTCCGGTCCACAAACACCAGCCAACTCCCATTGTTGCTCCAAGCTACGCATCGCCGTCCGGGTTTATCGGCTCTGATTACTTTATAAATCGAACCACGACGATGGCGACGAGGCGGCGGCACACTAATGTCGTCCCACTTTCGGAACTCCCTTTTCTTGTTGTAATCCCTCGGCTTTTTGATATTGATGTGGCGGTACAAATATTCCTCTTCATCTTCTACTTCTAATGATGATAAAAAATCCGAAACTTTATAGTTGTTAAGCTTCCCCATGATGTTAAAATATTGATGAGATATAAACTTAGTTCTATGATCTTCTTCTTTTATTGCTACTTATATAATTAATGTATAGCCGCTAACCAGATTCGGTTATTACTTATATAACAGATCAAATTAAGGATATAATCTTTGTTGTATTAGGAATCTCTATTTGAGAGATTATATTTATTTCCAGCTCTTTGTATATAATTAAGGCAAGTAAATCTCTAAAACGCTATTAAAACCTCAACAAATTAAAATAGGTGTGATTACTAGGTATAATGCTTGTAATTATAAATTGCGTATCATCTTAGCTTCCTAAAGCATATATAGTTATTCTAGAAACATATATATATATATATATATATATCTGTTATATATTACTATATATAGAAACGGTTCCCGCGTGATTTAAATTTCATTGTAAATATAGTATGATTAGGATTAAAATTCTATATATTTTAACAATGTTTAGGTTTTCAAGATTTTTTCGGTATTGTATAAAAGCAATAATACCAATTGAATGCACATGACTAAGAATTAAAAACTAATATATTCTTCAAACAAATAAAAAACACTATGCATATAATTATACTAGAATTTATGAATATTTTTTGCTAACTCTTTAACATTACAAGGGTACTTTTTTACTCTTTAAACAACAAATGGGGTTTATTATAAGGGATAATCCTAAATCTCTTTCAGATTTAGTTTCACGTAGATTGTTTTCTATCTTTCAAGATACTCTGGGCACTTATGCTTGCCCTTATTAGACCCATAATATACAAATAAGCTGGGCTAAACAGTGAACTTGGCCTGTTTGGTTGCTAAAGACTGAAAATCGGGTCTCCTTGCCAAAATCCCTCCGCCCCGCTCCTAACGTCCATATCTAATCCACCACCACCCCCCGGATTCGGAATCCCATATCTACAGTGGCGGATGGCAGGCGTTGTTAAGTACCATTTTGTCCCCAAGGATGGCAACAACTTTCCCAAATTCTTTGTAATTGTAGAGATTGCGGTGCTCAGTAAAATTCGTCAAAATTTTGGGGGGAATGAAATACCTAATTTCGTGCCTCTCTACATACGGCAGAACACGGCGAAAATCTCTATAAAAAGGAACATCTCGAAACTCAATTCCAGCAACTTGGGCAACAATTCCTAAGAAGCATATAGGTGTGCAAATATTAAAAGTAAACATTTTTTTTTGTTGGCTTCAGTTAATTTTTGCTTCAGAATGTTTTAACAACCAATGCTATTTTATTTTTCTTTATTACAGCAAGATCTGACTCTCTACTTTGAGCAGCTGTTGCTTTCTGGGTCTTGGGATTTGAGGATACCATTTTACTCAAATGTATTACATGGACTCACTGTTAAGTAAAATTGATTTAATTTTTGGATTTGCCCCTTTTGTTATAAACCCTAATTTGACGCTCGATTTCATAAATGAATATATAAGAATCGATTTTGGTGTTTGTCAAAGTAAGGTCACAATATTATGGCTTGTGTTTAACTGTTGGTGGTCTATCTTACATTCTTCAAGGAATCAAACTAAAAATTTTTGAAGAATTAGCAACTCGAGCACATGTTATAAAAATGAGTGTAAACTCTGAGTAAGAAGAATACTCCTCCCATGCTTGTGATATTGAAGAAAATGATGAAAATAAATATAAATATGAAGTTGACAAAAGTGAAGAGTCATATTGAAGTGCTCCCAGATACGAGCTTAAACTATACTCTTTCTAAAATGACTCTCATGACAAGCATATAAACATAGCATGGTGTAAAACCATACTTTTAGGCATCCATCCAAAATTGGAGTAAGTATACCTTACGATCTCAACCTGTTCTGACCTCCGGCATGTGAGCATGTATCCTTTAGCATGTTCGCTAATACTCGAATTGGGTTCTCCTTCCATGTAAGACCCATTTGACTGCTCCATGTGGTCTTTTTTGAATAACTTAAATATCTCACCAATATTTATTATAATTTGAACATACTTAAAAATCTCCATTGTTAAACATAAGAAATATTCTTTATTACATTTTGTTCAAGATCAACCTTAAAGTATTAATTTAGTTCTACTAGTCTCCTTTAAGAAAAGAGTATCAAAAGCTATGAAATTATTTACGTTGTGATTTTTTTACTCCCACGGAACTTATGGTATTTACTAAGTTCATCTCAAAATTAATTGAGATAATTACTAAATAAACTTGAAATACCATTCACAACTTCACTGAAATACTCAGATGGATTTCCTAAGCTTGCAAGCCACAATATTTCTATCTTTAAATAATGTTTCCATTAGGCGACAATTCGTAAAATTCATAGTATATCTTTAATGTTATAAGTTCTTGAGATGCTGGAGTTTTTTCTTTTGAAGTACTTTCTAAACGGGAATTTCATTTAAATTGTCTTAACTTGCTTTGTATTAAATAGAATGACAGATGAGTCATGACCTATTCAATAACATCCATAAGAATACACACATATTCTTTATGTAGGACAATATCTTTAACTTTATTACCCCCCCCCCCCTTCCAAACTCGACATCCGCAAAGAACCAAACATTTATTTCATTTTAAAAGTTGGCAGTTGGCTTTAATGTGGAATCTAAAAATTTTAACTTAGACCTCTCTAGAATACTCAAAGTAACTTACTGCTATTGAATCAAATTATGTTCTTAAAGTCACTAAGACTATACCTTTAATTAGATATTCTCATAACATGTAAGTACTTTAGTAGGAGTTCTATATAATGCAAGCTGCAATCTCAAATGTTTCAATTTAGAGAAATTTAAATTGTCGTATTTCATCATTCGGTGACACCATTATACTAGAATTAGTCATTTATGATGTGCCTTAAGATGATATCACATTTCTCTATAGGAATTTAACAAACGATATTAAGTGAAGTTCACTTGAAACATTAAGTCTGCATTATTAATATTTTGGATTACATAATATTTTAATTCTTAAGTTGAGTAAACTCTCAACTTTAAACTTATGATTTAGAACACATCCAATATTTGAGAACTATATAATGTGATTCTTTATTCTCTTTTAGGAGGTATGACTTGATCCATATACCATTACTCGACTGAATCCTCACAGATCAATATAACTTTTGTACCTTAAGTACTATACTAAAAGATTTACAATGCCATTATATTATTTAAAGAAAATAATTTTGATAATTATAGAAAGAACTCGAAAACTTCAAAGTCGAAACTTTAACAAAATCTGAATTTTCTTTAGTAAATTGATAAATGAAGAAATGTCTTTATATTTTCAAAATAATGATTTTCGTGGAAAAGACGAAATAGAAAGTCTTTACTCAAATAAATCTTGAAAATTTGTTAACTAGTTTTCTTTATATCCTCAACTTGAACTTATTGTTATCACAAAAATAGATGCATCTTTCAACATCATTTAACTTTAAACATTTTAAAAAATATTTCATAGACATAGTGATGTAAGATACTGCGACTGAATCTATCCATCACATGTCTATGCATCTAAAAATTAATTTAACCTGCGAAATTACCAAATTAAGAAGCATACTATCTGGCAATCATAGCATGGTAACTAGTGCATTGCCTCTCACTTTTGGACTCCTATAAGAAACAACTATTTCTTATTTAATTTAATTGGTCTCTTTGTTGTTCTTCTGAGTTGTTATATTTGCAACTTTTATAAGATTGCATTTTACTTTGTCCTTATGTATTGAGGTAATATGAGACATATCGAGATGTACTCCCTAATATCATAATTTTCTCGTATGCTTTTGAAAATAAAAAAAATGTCAAGAACAAATATATATTAGCCTTCTCATTCTAGACAATCTTATTTTCATATCCTTAATGAACTTAACTTTAATATCCTATAAAAAAACAAATGCCCCTATATAGTTACAAAAATAGTCTTGTTCATGACCATCCTACACATGCATTTAGTATTTTTTTCCCACAATTTTATATTAAATTTTGTTGCAAAGGTAAATTTTATCATTAAGATGTGGTAGAGAAGTAATCCTTAACGCAAGATGGAGATTCATGAAAAAAAATGAAGTGCTTTAACACCGAAATAAAATTTATGTTGGTAGTAATGTTGGTAGTTGTATCATGTTCTATAACGAAATAGATCTTGTATGTGCTCACATTAACCTAAAAGTCAAATCAAATTCAAATATTGGTAATTCTCATCTCAAGATTCCAGAACTCCATTAACATTTTATTTTTTTGACCAAATGTTAACTTGTAACGGGTATCTTGAAGCAGAAATTAACTTTGATGATAAATGTCGAACATAAATCTACCCTTGGCCGATGTTATATTCACATGCAAAATCGTGTAATTATTACATGATTAATCCTGTAAGTATGCATGTAATTATGATAAACACTGGTCTTCTTTTTGGCCGATGGACATTCACATAAGTTACATGCACATTACCTTTTTATATTTTTATATAAATTAATTTTCACAAGATGGCTCACTTTTGCAAGATATTGCTTCAATTGGTATATCTAAAAATATACAACCTTCTCAATATTGAAATTCAAGATTGCACTAGAGAATTTGGCCTCCTTTAAAAAGTTATCCTTTTTTAATCAACGAGTCAATGGTCAAGGTTTTGACCTTTGATCGAGTCGAGACTACACATGTCAAATGAGATATGAATCTTGCTCCAGCTTCTCGATAAGCCAATGGTCAAAGTTTTGATATTTGACCAAGTCGAGACGACGTGTCAAATAAGAACTGTATCTTACTCCAGTTTCTCGATCCATGCCCAAAGTCTTAATCTTTACGCTTTAATTTTATTAAAGCTAGAAACTTTTTTTTTGCTGTAATTATAATTTGGCTACTTAAATTTATGGAACTTTAATACCAATTTGGAAATTAGATTTTTATTTTGGTCAGGGACCAACAACAAATAGGAATTATTTGCAATAGATGGAGGCTGATTTGAATTGTAAATGCAATATTTGAGAACTTGATTCCAATTACAAAAGGATTTAGAATGAAATTGCGATCGACATGAGCCATTTTGCAATTTACATAACATGGTTGCAATTTAAAAAATAAACATTTGGGTTGAGTTACAAATGGCAGGGGCCAAATATGCACTTTATAAGGCTTGATTGCAATATTAAGAGAACTACTTTGTAATATAAAGCAAGTTTAGGTTAAAATTAAAATTTAGAGAGACTTAATTGCATTAGAATGCAGTTATTCTGCAGGAGAGTACTAGGTTTGTAATACAAGAGAACTTAATTGCAATTTGAAAAAACTGTATAGAAATTAAGGACTGACTTGTTGTCGCCATCTCCCTTTCATCGGGATAAGATTACTTACATATTCATCTACATAACAGCCAGCGTCGATATTCTTTACTCCAGATACCAGTGACAAGTAAATCTTTAGTTGTTCAAGCCGGCGAAAGTCGTCCGCCATCGTCTCTGTGTCCCTCTCCGTAACCTCATCGGCATGGTCCCGGCGAAGAAGTAATTTGGTGTCATTTCTCCATTTCCGTGTTAGTTGTATAAGAAAAAGAATTTTCCTTAGTTTTTAGTTTTTAATTACCTTATCTAGGTGATTTTTTTTTACGTTCTTAATTCACATAAAAGAGGAAATTCACCAATATGATGATGCCTTAATTATCCCAACTTCTCAATTAACCCATAACATCATTTAAATTTTAACTAATACAAGATGTACTAAAATAGCAAACATCATATAATAGCACACACAATTCATTTAATGCTCAGTGCTCACATTAGAGCTCTATTATTGTTGTTGATTAAATGATAACATTTAAAACTCGGAGTTATTCATCGTAAAAAAAAAAGTTAATTAGATCTAGGGTTTAATCTGTTTTTACCTTGCGCAGTTCCCTTGGTGTGATGTATTCGGGATATCCCTTGATGTTTCAATTGCAAATGTCACAAGGCCCTTTGAATTCTTGATGTCAATGATGTTGTTGGAAGACATTTCCTCCTTATGGGTTTTGTGTGTGTGATAGTTTGTTTGTGTGAGGGCGACTACAGTCTTGCATTATATTTATTTTAAACATCAGTTTTTTAAAATACATTAAAGTTGGGGTGTTAGAAAGGACTACCACAAATTTATAAATGCTTGTAATTTTCTTGAGGTTATTGCAATATTCAATGTCATGAGTATTTTGGTACAAACATCTTTGTGAGCTTTATGACCACGACGTAGTGTTATCATTATCTGTTGTGCACGTGGAAAATGGAACTGTATATTATGTGATTTATCAATGACGTATTTTAGGGGGGAATGGCAATAATGCTCTTTGTTTAAGTTTTTATCGAATTTAGGTGATAATTACGTAATGCAACTTTTATATACAAAACTAGAAGTAATGCACGTACATATGCCATGTTAGGCCAAATTGCATACTTTAGCGAAGGTTCAATGGTTCGAGATACTTCGTGAATTTTAAGAACACCACTAAAAGTAATGGATGTATCTAACGTATATGTAAATTTTTGGTACAACTCTTGTAATATAGAAATAGACATTACATGCAAAATTGTACTCCATCTATATAATACATGCAAACATATTTATAAAAGAAAGATAATACAAGCAAAATTCCTTGATTTCGTGATTGACTGAGCTACGTTACAAACGGTTGTCTGAAATTGATAATTTAATTAATATGTGATGAGTGAGCCACATTTGTTGACCCTTTTCTCACTGTGCGTCTTTTGATATAAATTGGTTGGTGAGCTTTTTATGAAAAAAGAATGGGCAACTTTCATAAAAAAAGAAAAATTAAATTTCAACTGTTTTTTTTTATCGACAATTTTAAATTTTTAAAACCACAACTTTAATGTATTTCAAAAAACTGATGTTTAAAATAAATGTAAGGCAAGACTATAGTCGCCCTCACACAAACCCAGAAGGAGAAAATGTCTTCCAACAACATCATTGACATCAAGTATTCAAATGGGACAAGGAGCGAGAGACTAGTGTTGCCTTGTGACATTTGCAATTGGAAGATCAATGGATATTCAGAATACAACACACACATGGAACAATGCAAGGTAAAAACAGATTAAACCCTAGATTGATTAGGTCTAGGGTTTAATCTGTTTTTTCCTTGCACGGTTCCATGTGTGTGCATAATTCAATCAAACCAATATTGTAGAATCAAATTTGAAAATATTTCTAATTCCTTAATTCAACCATATCATTCAGATTTTCTAAACGTAAATATGGGTCCTTAACCAACGTGATCACATAAACATATAATTAAAATCCCAAACAGATAATGCTCTTTAACTTCTTTGATTATAATTAAACGAGAAACGCCGGCAAGTGGTTCCCGCGTTATTAAAATTTATTTTAATTTGTACGGTGAAAAAAATAACTTGAATGAGTAAAGATTGTATATATATATATATATATACATATATAAGGATAGAGAATTTATATAGAAAGTTTTAAATTTTGGAAAACTAAATCCCCAATCACAATAATGATTGTTGTAATGGTTCTACTTAAATTAAGGCCATATTGGTAACTTAACAATAAATTATTATTTCAACACTAAAATTATAAGGCTAAAACCCGAAAATCAAAAGTTTGGTGTTACAGTTTGCCTTTCTTCATATAATAGTATAGATAATTCATACCAATCATGATCGCATTTATATATATTTCTCAAACTCAATTTAGGGGATAGAAGAATTGAAATTTAGACTCCAAATCCATATACTTAAACCACATAAAACATATTCAAATTTAATCACACAAAAAACGTACAATCAAATTTCGAAATATGTTTAATCCATAATCAACCACAAGAGGTCGTTCTCAAATTTAACTTTAAGAGACACAATCCTTAATTTGAGAATACATATAAAAAATTGATCAATGAAACGTAAGTTATAAACTTGAATCCCAAAGATTAAACATGAAGTAGCCATGATACTACTTGTGGACCAAAATCGAAACCCAAGAGCGTTCATGTCAATCATCGAGAACTAAATACATAAATCGAAGAACTGAAATATGAAAACATAGCTTACACCTTAACGGTTAATTGTTTGTGATTCACCATGTTGTTGGTCTTCCAAGTCTACACGAACCCATTGATAGTTCCTTTAATTATCTTTAGATCTAAACTAACGATGGGGTGTAATATAGAAGGTGGCTCGTATAATTGGGGGACCATGACCATCTTTAGATATTAGGTCACCAAAACATAAGTTACACCTGTCTCTACCCATTAAAGGCCCACACCCCATTTGATACATTAAGCCTATCGAGCTTATTATTAATGACATTTTGTATTACATAATTATTAACATATAAGCCTAACGTTGGATTAAAGATCCAACATTATTGGATAAAAGATCCTACAATTCTTGCATCTCATAAGCAACAATAACAATTTGTAGAAATAGTGCACAAGTGATTGTGAAATGTCAATTGAATATGAGTGAGCCCTATCCTTAGTTTTATACATAGAAAGGGCACGGTTAATATAATACATACACATATACATAAACACATAGGTTTGAATATTGTATGTTTAAATATACATATACATGTATATACATACATATATATATAATTTGTATACATACCACATACAAAACAAATACAAGAAAATGTTGATTTACATTTAATTGAAATATGGAATGCTTCTTCTCATTTTTTTCAGTAACAAATGTCATATATATATATATATGAATGATGATGCAATACCATTCGACCGGTAGTTTTGGGTTATTGATCGAGTGAGATTTTTTTCGGAACACTAATCTCGGGCCTGAGAGAGAGAGAACGATACTTTATTGATTACGAGAACGAAAAGTCTACAAGTAGTGGAACTCAAATGGGGAAGACAGATACAAACAGAAATAACTTAGAGCTATAGTACAAAACTATGGAGACAAGTATACTTTTGTTGAGATCTTTTGTGTTAAAGTGTTGTCGTACCTAAGGTTGTTGTTGCCAAGCTCCAAAAGTCAAAAGTCATTGTGGGAGTACTAACAATTCTCTATTTTATAGGACTTTCATGGGGGTCGATGCCCAATCACGACTGGTCTTCTGTTGAGAGTTATTACTTTGATCAAGTTAACCAATGGGGTAGGTATTCTTTTGCGTCAATCAGAATTTTTTACAAGGGTAGCCTATAGTGAGGCTTCTTCTGCGCCAATAAGAGTTGTCGGTAAGAGGATTCTTCTGACCCAACGAGTGTTTGCGTGTACTGATCCAATGTGAGTCATCTCTTCTAGGTCTAGTAATTCGTCTTCTGTAGGGAACGGCCAATCAAACTTGGTCTTCTCCTTATTTATGGTTAGTAGTTGGGAGTTGGCGATTAAATTCATATTGAGTTCTTTCTCGTAGCCTTTTTTTGGTTAGCATTGTTGTCCTTCTCGTTCCTTCTAAGAGTTAAAAAAATGTTAATGAAATATTTCGTTAAGTGTTGGTACACTCAGGTTAGATGCCTTCAAAAGTTTTATTTTGGTTTCCGAAAACGACGTATGTAAGAATGATTAGAGTCATTCGAGCTGAGCTCACATGATGCCATGATAGGAGAACTCGTGAGAGTCATATCTAGAACCGCTAGAGTAGGACTCGTGGACCGAGTATCTTATTAAAGTAGCATTAGAAGAAGTGTGGGTGCATGTGACCTTAGATGTCGTGATCCCAAAGAGGGGAGGGTGTAACGAGCGTTGTTTGCAAGGAGGAGGTGGATCTCAGAAGGATAGATATCAGTGGCCTACTCAGATATGTCCAATATTGTAGGAGGAGCAATCGAGTTTCACCTAGGCCTGTCAAGGGTAGGGTTTTAACCCTACCCTTACCCAAACCCTGCCAAGACCCTGTGCATAATCTTGGGTAAGGACCCTACCCTACCCTGACTAAGACCCATCGAGGACCCTGTTTTGAAGGACCCTTACCCTACCCTGTTAAATGGGTAAGGGTCTTATTAGACCCATTACCAAACTTCGCCCGCGTCAATTTTTTTTCTTCCGGCGATAGCAAATCTCGCAACATTCACAAAAAAGTTATTTTGATGAAAAAAAGCATCGTTTAATGTGATTTTAAATGAACTTTTTAGAGTAAGGGTCAAGACCCTTACCCTACCCATACCCTAAGTTGAGTTTCAAAAGTTACAAGGTAGGGTCGAGGTCTAGACCCTTACCCTGATTTCAGGGTAAGGGTCTAGACCCTGAGCTAATTTTCAGGGTAAGGGTAGGGTAAAATCCTACCCTTGACAGACCTAGTTTCACCGATAGAAGAGTCCATATGGACACTGCCTGTTTGAAAAGGATCAGGAGAGACCCATGGGGTGAATTCCAATGCCTTTTTGTTGGCGTGACCGGTAGGGGTATTTCGAGGACCTAACTCCCCTCACTGGGATGTTTCTCATTATTACCCGAGCCTTCCTCTCGTGAGAGGAAATATTGTATTTTAGGATATGCATCATCAAGAGTCCCTCCAGTTCTGAGTGTGCTTCATAGAAAACACTTGGAACTTAGAGTGTGTTGTTATGCGTTCTTAGGTCTAGGGTTACATGTTGAACACGTGGATCTTTTCTATCAACGCGTCTTGATGCACCGATTTCCCTTCCCTGGGTTATAAATAGAGAGCTCAGCTCTTTAGTCTTCTTTTACTTTCATCCGATCACTTTCCCTCTTTTTTCTTCTTCTACAATTTTCAAAGCTTTTCTAGTCGTGATAATGGCGTTCGAAAATCAATTTGACGCTCTTGGTGCTCCAGTGGTAGAGGGGGGAATTTCGCAGTTAGGGTGGAGGATCCAATTTTTGTGGTTCCTTCGCATGTGGCGGAGGCGGCTGGTGCTTCTCGGCATCGTTGCGCTTTTGGCAGCGCATCTGAAACACAGCAAAGAAATCGAGGAAGGCGGCAACATCTTTTAGGGTTTTGGTGAAGGAAGTGTTGAGTATTGTGCACTCTACAAGTGAAGTCAATGCGGAGTTAACTCGTTACGAGGTAGATGCTTCCCACATAGAGGTTAATATTCCCAAGGAAGACGAGAGGGGTACCTCGCCTCGTCCCAATTACCAGATTGTATACTACCCTTGACTGAAGGCAGAGCTCTTGTCGTTTTTGACCCCATTCTCTATGAAGGTGATTATGGATGGGTTGTTCCTAGTGAATCAAAGAAGGAGGGGGAGTCTCCTACCATGAGGGTGACAAGTCGTGGAGCTTCATTATCATCTCCGAGAGGTTGTAAGAATCTTTTTGTCAAATCGCTTGTGTTCGGGGGACTACCAGTTGTTCAAGGAGCGGGTGGAGGCGAGGATTGGTTGAGTGACCTCATACCTCTAGAAAAGGAGGAGTCACTTGAAGAGGACTCGACTGGTTTGCTCCTTCCCAAGGGACGGAAAATGGTATGGGCGCCTTCATGCTCTACGTTGGTTGAGACGAGCCCAAGGGGACTGCAGCTTTCTCTTCCCTTGAAGTGGACCATTCTAATGAGTTTCCCACTCTTCCTTATGTGCATGAGGAAGGATCTTTAGCCCCAACGGGTGATAGATGTTGACGAGAAGTTGACTTCTCAAAGGGCCAACTTGGAGGAAGGGTTTGACCAACCCCTCAAGCGGTATTGTGCGGGGCATCTTTTGTCGGGATTTAGGGCCTGCAAGGATCTGGGTTAGACCCGTGTACAATGCATGTGTCAATTAACAGGGTTATCTTCAAAGAACATGGTGGTGCCCCCTGATCATGATGCGACCTTGGATCTTTTGTGTGCGAGTACATAGACTCTCAATCCAAGGGTTTTGCCTGATTGTCCTCCTGGCCCGGGATCTTATCGCCCGAAATTCTAACTATAGGTAGATAAGGGTGACTTTTGCGGCCATAGCGCCTTTATTTTGTAATCTGAGCGTCCCCCCTAATTTTATTAATAAATTGAATTTTGGTTGGCCCATTGATAGTTGTCATTCTATTATTTGATCTTTTTCTGTTTCTCGTCGTAGTGAGTTTTCTTTTCTTGAATTTTGTTAAGTGTGCGAAATGCTTTTGAAACTCACGAAGGCTTCCATACTTAACAATTTTTTGGTGATTGTAATCTTACCCATCTTGAATGGGTACGCTCTTCTGTTAATGACATTCTATCTTCTTTATGAGTCATGTCTTATCCCGGCGTGATTTCAAAATCGAGTCGACGTCTTTTTGTTTGATGACTCCTGAGAACTGTTGTTATTGATGTGGGCGGTCGAAAATAATTAATTACGCCAGTTATTTTCCCCTATCACGTCGTTTGACGCTTCAACTAGCCAGTCATTAGCGGGAAGCGGTGGTTATAGCCTACAAAAGGGCGTGAGTGGGCAACTGAGAGGGCACATCCACATTCAAACTTTTGGGCTGGAATCTGGAATGACATCATTCCTCTATAAATAGCGCATGTGTGATCTCTTTCTTATTCACCACACACAAGTTTTTTATGCACTTCTCTCTTCTGCGGATCTCTTTCTCTCTTCCAACTGCGATTACTACTCTTGCCACAATTCTTCTTTTCAGAGCCGCAATCATGGTTTCTCAGGCAACCTCAGATCATTCCAGTGATGAAAGTTTGCAAAGTGCACACAACACTCTTCCATTGCGGTCGAACCACCAATCCCCCGTCGTGGGTGATTCAACTGTTTCCCTACAAACCCGTCAACGACAGGGGACTCCTTCTCTTACGCCACTTACCACTTCCATTGCTTTGTCCAGTGGTGGAGTTGTTGGTGGTTCCAGTGCGACGGTCGCACTAGCTACTGCTGATCGGACTGAGTCGCGTTTCTTCGCCGACCCCTTTATGTTCACCCGAGTGATGGGTCTGTATACAACCTAGGGACTATGTAGCCTTCAAGTATGGTGGGAAAGGGTTGTGTGGGTCCCACCATTAGCCAGTAGACGATGGGGGGCGTTTGGGTTGTATCGAAGTCGGTCAACCTTTCCAAGGCTGACATTCGGGTTGTGATTTTGACTAGTGATCAACAGGTCTACAATCATCTGGATGAGTACATAACCATTTATTTAGAGCAAGTACATTATGGCCTCCGATGTTTCTTCAATTTTACCGTGAGTGACTTATTTGCTTACTGGCAAATATGTTTGAGCCTGTTGACCACTCTTCGTATCGGTACTTGGTGGGGTTCATGTTGTGCTGCCACCTTGTGAAGTTGAGGGGGCCTTTTTTCTTTCGGGTCTCCTTTTTTCAGCTTATCCCCGCGGGATAATAAGCGCAAGTTACTTATGGCTTCCTTGGGCTCCGACTCGCGCATTGGCGATTGGCATCAGAAATATTTTTATGTGACTCCTTAAGGTGTGTATATATTTCAATCGGGTGTGTCTACAAGGTAGGTGATGCAGTCGAGAAGGCGTTGGAGTTTATGGTTAAACGGGGTCATCCCAAGATGAGAGGCTGATTTTGGCTCGGTCCTTTTTTGACGTGCGATTAGTCTAATTACATCCAAAACGGGCCAACGAAGGGATCAAATTTTAGCCAAATTCCATCGTTTAGACCTCGAAAAGGCCGTTTTTTGCCGTTTTTAGTAATTTTCGTTTCAGTTATATCTTTATTTCTAGAACTCATAATTGCATTCCGCTTGTTGGAGTGTGTTCCTTATGAGTAACACTTTTAGTTTATGCTTTTATTTCGATTTTTTCTATTTTTGAAAAATAAAACGTTTTTACTATTTTAATTATGCTTTTAGGGTATATATTCTATGTAAACCCTAAGAAGAGAGTCAGTTGATTATTGAATAAAGTTTTTGAGAGTTTCTCTCTTTTTGCATCAATTTTTTGGCATTCTTTACGAAATCAACAAGTCTTTGATTATCGTGTGTTGTTCTTATCTTTCCTATAAGCTTCTACTACGTCAGTAGGGGCTTGACTACGTGGTTCCCTCGTGCGAGACGCACATGCAAGCGACGATGGAGCTAAGCGTGGCTGGCCCTTTTAGCAGTTTGTACGACATGTTGTCTATGCTGAACAATCCATTAGTCTTGATGATAGCGAACTTACAGAGGAGGATAGAGACCTGGGACCTCCTTTCGGCTCCGCTCTTTGATTTTTAGTAAGTCTCGGGACTCTCTCTTGTCTTTCTCGTTTTTACTAGATGTTTATATGGAGGTGTCTAACTCTCTACTATGTTTATTGCATGTTGATGAATTATATTTGGAATACAACACGTGTCTCGCTGTCGTAGATCCAAGGCCTGCACCATAATATGAGTAAGTGATAAGTCAGTTTTGGCTTGTTGAATCGCCATTAGGATGACATTGACCATTTGACTGGAATAAATTGCAATATTGCCATATTTCGATGTCTACTTAGAGTTACAGTATGTCATCGACCTAGGAGCTCACCACTAGTACAAAAGCCTCAACGATTAAAATAGCCACATGGACCGAAATTTGATCTGAAATGAAATAAAATACTCAATTGTGTAGAAACTTTTGCACATCACACATCATCTATCATTTTTTCGTATGTTTTATTATATTATTTAATCAATTTTTACGACCTATAACAACACAGTTATTGTTTTTTTTTTGTTTGCATCACAATTTTTTAAAATATTGTTTTTATTTATTTCTTAAAATGGATATGTTTAAAATATTTGAGTAATAAGGTTTGATTAGCTATGTCCCATTGTTGCTCCCACTTGTAGCAGAGAGTGTTCCACAAGGAATCTCGATTCCTCCAACTTCACTTACCGTCCCTTTCTCACACATACACTACAGGGAATCTTTCATTCCGCAGAATCTCCAGAAGAAATTCAAATAAAATATTAATTTTTTAATATCCCAAAACATATATAATATTCGAAGAAATCGTTGATTTTGTTCTAAAAGTAATTAATTGGCTGCTGAAGAAGAATAATTATTGCCTTTTGCCTGGTGTGGTGGATTGTCGAATACTCCAGAAAGAAAAGAAAAAGAAAAAAAGAAACATTTATTGTTTTTCTCCTCTGTTTTTTTTTTCTCCCCTCCCCCCCCCCCCCCCCCTTTTCTGTTGATTAGGGTTCGTTGCTTCAGCTGCAGGTTTGATCTCTCCTTGTAAGTTTTTTCTACTGTACATGCTTCTATCGCTAACTCATTATATATATATAAATTTCATTTTGAACTAAACAGGATATTTAGTTGGATAATTTGTGGTGTTGTTTCCAGGGAAACTTGTGGTGCTTGTTTCTGTAAAATGCTATTTTGTATGATCGGCTTCTTTGCCTTTGCTTGTCACCGTTTTTTATCTTTGAATATGCAAACTGTGTGTGTGTGTGTGTTTTTTTCAGCAAGTTGTTAGCTATGACTCATGTCGACTGAAGTATTAGGACGAGTCGTGGCAGGTGGTGGATTGTTTGAGCTGTTTTTTAGTCCTCTCAACCTCACGTGATTTGATTCCTGGCGCAAACTGAGAATTGACGCGAGTGTTGTTTATGATATAGCGGCGTCATGTTTTGTGGAGTTTAATGTGATCGAACTTGCATATCATTGCCATTAATTTGCTTTTCAATTGTAATGATTCACCTAAATTCAATATTATATCCAGTACACAGACACGAAAAGCGACTTTTGCAATATACAACCCCATCTCTTTATTTAATAGCCTCTTCCATTTGTTCTGCATGAAGCAAGTAAATTTGTAGCGCACATTGTTCTGGTGAATTACTATTGGATATGATCCTCTCTGCCCTCACAATAATAAACGGAATATGCTGCATGTGACAAGTTGTTAACTATTCTGCTTTTTTTTTTTATGTGGAATAGGAGAGTCAAGCATGAATTTCATGTTCACCGATGGCATTTAACTGCGTACAACATTGTTAAAACTTAAAACAACTCAAATCACGCATTTTGCATTTTAACCTGCTATTGAAAGGTATCATGATTGTTATCTTGATAGTCTACGAAAGAAATCTGAGTTCCTTGACACTTGTAGCTATTCTCAATTCTTGATTCGACCTCACATTGATTGCTCCAGGGAGCTTATGTAAATTTATAAATTTTCCTAAATGACGGATTTTCCAAATATGGTCTTGAAATTGTTTTCCATTGTAGGTATGGATGTTTTCTCTAGTGTGAAAAATCTTTGAGGTTAACAGAAGCAAAAACATTGTTGCACCATTATTGTTCGAAGAAAGCATCAAAATGACTTCACTCCGTCGCCGGTCATAAGGGTGCAATGAAAGTCACTTCAAAGTTGACAGGAATATACCATCACTATTGGGATGTAAAATATGTGAGCTTTATCAGGCGAGACTTGAGACTTTTGCTGAGTGCTGAATATTTGAATTAGCTTGCTTACAGACATGTGATCAAAACGTGGGATTACAAAATATAAGACATGGACGACTATAGGGAATCTGAAACTTTTCTTCCCAGCTGGATAAGTAAAAATCCAGCAGAAATGGCAGAATCTCATCTCTTTATTATGTCTTGTATCATTGCTGGTCTGATAGGAATCTTAACTATATTCTATACGGCTTTCCAGTGGAGAAGAAATATTAATTTAAGTTGGATGAAAGCCATAGCTCGGTCAAAGAAAAATCCTAAAGCTAGGAACAAGGTTCCACTGGCTTCTCATAACTGGGATTTGGAATCAGTAACTCGAGTCAAAAACCTAAACTGCTGTGTGTGCTTAAAATCTGTTTCACCTTCCCAGACTCTTGGGCCAATGGTGGCCTCTGATAGTTTTATCCACCGTTGCAGTATATGTGGTGCTGCAGCCCACTTGGGCTGTTCCTCTAATACTCACAATGATTGTAAGTGCGTATCAATGTTTGGCTATGAGCACGTGATGCATCAGTGGGCCGTCCGATGGACAGAAGTAGCCGATCAACCTGATGAATCTTCATTCTGCAGTTACTGTGAAGAGCCGTGCAGTGATTCTTTCCTTGGGGGATCCCCTATATGGTGTTGTTTATGGTGTCAACGCCTAGTGCATGTTGACTGCCATGGTAGCATATATTATGAAACAGGTGATGTTTGTGATATGGGGCCTTATAGAAGGCTTATCCTTTCACCTTTATACGTTAAGCCATTAAATAGTACTTCTACTGGTGGATTTCTGAGTACCATTACCCTTGGAGCCAACGAGATCGCATCTTCTGTGCGTGCTACAATCAGAAGTCAAAGTAAGAAGTATAAACAAGGACATGAGACCTCTGCTGATACAAGTAATAGTAACATAAGTGATTCATCCACAGAGAATGTGGCGGACATCAACCAAATTGACAATGGTTCTCCTGGAATAGAAGATAACTACAATGGCAGCATAAATACAGAGGAACCAAATCAACACCAAAATGGGGAAGGAAAAAAGATGGACAAGATACCCAGTTTCAAAAATAACTCTTCAGTGAATCAGAAAGACGACTCTCATTTAATAGGCATGAGACAGAGATATGAATTGATTGATTTACCTTCCGACGCGAGACCCCTGCTTGTGTTCATCAACAAAAAGAGTGGAGCTCAACGAGGTGACTCACTCAGGCAAAGACTGAATATTCTTCTAAATCCCGTACAGGTTAGAGCTGTTAGAGATTATGGTAGCTGGTTTTAAAACTTAATTCTGCTATAATAAAGCTTCATTTTGAACATGTGGATCTGTATTTCTTCACGGTTTGCTGTTATGGAACATTATGTTTATGCTGTTAAGATCATTCAAGTGTATTGAAGAGTCATTTTTAGACATGAAAGCTGATTACTTGTCCTTTAGAATGATGCAGTTACATCATGTGATCTGACTGCTTTCCATAATCACTATGCTAAATTAATAGACATTTTAGGAAGTACAAAAACAATTTCAGAAACCATTGCCATACTAGTAATTTCGCAGCCAGTCTGCAGCAAATGCATTTGCATATGGAACTGGTTACTTGTAATGTCCATTATGGTAATTGCACGTAATGCTGATGTCGCCAATATAATTCTAGTGGCACATTTGGAAACTAAATAATATAGGAAACTGTAGTGTTTTTGAACAAAAGTTACCAGTGAATATAGAAGAAAGGCTCGACTGTTCTCTCGCTTTTAGGTCCTTCTACACAGATAGGTGGAATATGCTTTCGGGGCACTTTTTACGGGTGGGAAATTAATTTTTTCATAATGCCTTTGTTTGTATTAGTGGAGTTGCTTATTAGAAAATCCACTATGGTCAGTAATTATTGCCAATAGTCTCAGGTGTATTTGTGCCTTTTGTCATGGAGGCAAAATCTTCTCTCATTTTTGTTTACATTTTTATATTACTGGCAAACTGTTTGCACCTCTTATATAGACAACTGACGAAAGCGTTGTCTTAGGTTATTGAATTGAGCTCAACACAGGGGCCAGAAGCTGGGCTATATTTATTTAGAAGGGTGCCCCATTTCCGCGTCCTCGTCTGTGGAGGAGATGGTACCGTTGGTTGGGTTCTGGATGCCATAGACAAGCATAATTATATTTCTCCTCCTCCGGTAGCCATTCTTCCTGCAGGAACTGGAAATGACCTGGCTCGAGTTCTTTCTTGGGGAGCAGGCCTGGGTTCGGTTGAGAGGCAAGGAGGCCTTTGCACTCTTTTGCATGACATAGAGCATGCTGCTGTTACCATTCTTGACCGGTGGAAGATATCAATATCTAACCAGCAGGGAAAGGCGCTCCATTCCCCGAAGTTTATGAACAACTATCTTGGTATGTTCAGATTCCGTGGATTTTTTTTTTAACACCCTTCAATCAGGATCCTTAGAAGTGCTTTTACTAGTTTTCAGTTAGTGTCCTAATTGCTAAACCAGGTTAACTACAAATTGCTCAAAATGGTCAGCATTTTTATGAGTTACTTCTTATGGATTTTATGCATGTGTTGAGTTATTTTCTATTTTACAATTGAGAGAAGGGGACAATATTTTCGTCCAAGGTCGTCTGTTATTCACTCAGAAGTTCGTTGAAATGTTGGTTATGCCTGTATCAAACTGTGCTGGAAATGCTTACATGATCAGCGACGCTAAAGCATGTTGATCTTGTCGAAACCAAATTCTTGAACCTTTGCACCTTAATTTTCAACTTTGGATGTGTTAGTCCTGTTAATGATCTTTAATAGTACGATAGTAAGAGACTTTAGGACATGTATCTTTTGGGCCCGATGTACTTGGTGGGGAAACCTTGTTTATCTTTTGAAAGTTAATTCTGTAGTACTAAGAGACTATACATTGTTTTTTGGCTGCATTTTTGCTGATTTTTTGTTACTCTGAAGTAAAGTTGTCCAGGCTCAGCCCACCTGCAGCTGAGGGTATGTGGTTGCGAGATCTCTGAATCCTATATTGGAAGCTGTAGTTTGATTTCTTCATTACGCATGTCACGGGGGAAACATATATTGTCATTTAAATTTTCAATACTTTAATACTACAACAAATTATGTCTTCAGCTGTCTTTGAGGTAAAGCCTAGGTCACATATTTCACCTGAGTGAACAGGCAAACCAGCGCTCCACACCGGCAACTTTGGTACAGGAACGTTGTTCTAAGGCAAACTAAGATTTATGAGTTCGCAAATTAGGTCTCTCCTTTTCAGTGTACTTTCTGCAAGCCATCTATATCCCCGTTTATCAATTCAATGCTGGTCGGCAACATGGTAGGGGAGAATGAAACAATAACTAAAATGAAGTAATTTTAAATGAACAAGAACATCATTGAGGATGTAAACGTCATTGAGGATGTAAACAAGAACATCATTGAGGATGTAATTTTTCCGTTAGGCACTGGGTATGTGATAAAATGAAGGTGCCAGAGAAAGATGAAACGTAGTAAATAAGAAAGAGAAATATGAGAGAGAAGACAAGCATTGGAATAATAAAGATCACGAGAGAGAGAGAGGGGGAAAAGGAATAAGAAAAACAAGTTAACAAAATGGAGAAACTAAGGACTCTTTAATCAATGCATCTTTATTTTTATGAAGGACCACTAACTTCTCTTATAAATACACCACATGTATGTAGATCTATATAAATGCACCATGTATTATTCATATATATATATATATATATATATACACACACACATACTAGTCGTTAAGTTTAAATTTATAATTGTATTTTGATATATATAAGCACGCCATGTATAAATTATAAATATATTTAATAGATGCATGAGGGCTCAATCGGTGCACTTGCCTGCGCTCCCGATTTATATGACTTCGGATAAAACTGGGGATATTCATCATTCTCATTTTAAAATATTGCTAGAGTAAAGTTAGGATAGAGAAACTGAAAACGATTTTAGGTTTTCCATCAAGAATCAAAAAGACATTGGTTTTAAGGCACCAATTAAATATTATCTCTTGAATAGTACATCTAATGTAATAATGCAGACAAGTAGAGTCAATCGCTTAAGAATATACATCATATATCCCCTTTCCTTGGGAAAATTCAGTCAATATGCTTTAAGATATCATTTATTAAAATTCTTGGTTTAATAGGGATTGATTAGTATACATTCATGTTCCCTATTCTTTCCATACGTATGAATATAGTTGCAAATATTCTATAGGGCTGAGATAAGAGGTATGCATTAAATCCATGAATTTAACTTTCATTTCAATGACCTTTTTCCAAATATAGGAGTAATGCGATCTTTTGTTCTCCCACATGATTGAGTGACAATAGCGGCAATCAAGCCTCTTATCTCAATACTTAAGGTCGGCTAGGTCACATGAATCAAATTGTCAATAAGGCTGTATATTTAACGTGAACAATATTTCAACATAGTTTGTCTTTACGCTCTTTTGACCTGCCTTAAGTTGTTAGTTCTGCTCCCCTAAACTCGTGCATCCATATGTCTCTCACACGCAAAATGAAAGATCACTAAGGGTATTCTTGCATCTTGCCTACCATGAGGAGCTACAAGTGTTAGATTTTAGAAGCTCCTCTATTTTCTCCTTAAAAAGCGTCTTAATGGGAAGAGGGGTTGATTCTTCATATGGTATTTGCTCAAACTAGTTCCCAAGCAATATGATACACATCTCATTACACGCTCTCATGTGTAGGCTGGAATGAGCATAAGATTCTATCGCAGAGTAGGTGTCAAACCCTTCATCAATCTTAGGCTGGTGTCCGAATACCATTTTATGATTTCAATCTTAATATCATCTTAAAAGGCAGGTTCAGACATTTGTTTTATATGTATTTTCAGCAAATACCTTCATTCTAACTCTGATACTAACACACTCAATAGATCATACACATTTTTCAAACACTGATGTATAATATTGATGCTCAAGGAATTAATAGAAAGCATAGGATATCTCTAGTGATGGATGTTAACATTCTTCTTGTAAAAACTATTTAAACCGAATTGAAGTTACTTAGACAAATTCTCACTGGGCAGTCCTTTTCTGGTGTTTGGCAAAATGAGCTATATTGCAGTTATGAGTATATCTCTGTGAACATAATTGAAA
This sequence comes from Linaria vulgaris, assembly GCA_948329865.1. Taxonomy (NCBI): domain Eukaryota; kingdom Viridiplantae; phylum Streptophyta; class Magnoliopsida; order Lamiales; family Plantaginaceae; genus Linaria; species Linaria vulgaris. The sequence continues at coordinate 42,141,040 of OX415249.1, forward strand.
CATGTATTACTAAAAGTTTAATGTGTCCGCTCGCTAAGATGGGGCTTTGTGGCCGTTTCGCATGGGCTTAAGTTCAACAAGAATTTGATTTTGCGTGCCTTAGTCGCTCTGGCAATTTTTATACAGTGCTCCGTGGAGTATCATCATTAAAGAATATATTTTTTTGTAGGGGTTGGCTGTGATGCAAAGGTTGCTCTAGAGATCCACAATTTGAGGGAAGAGAACCCAGAGAAGTTCTACAACCAGGTAAATGCAGTTATGTATTTATTGTTGTGATTCCAAAGGATTGATATATTGTTATGCTTGTGGAGTGTCTGCAACTTGTGGTATTGATCTCATAAGCAAAGTCTTCACAGCTTTTTTCCATGATACTGATTATAAGTTAAAGCATTATAATCTGAGTCCTCAAATTGGTTTGGCACTAGTGCGATATCGGAATAAGAAACATAAAGCTTTTCCTTTCGGTGCGCACAGTTTGTGTATTTGTTTGCTCTTTAGACTGTAAAGTTTTCCGGTTCAATTGATATAAAATTTGTCATTCAATCTGAAATAATGGGAATTTCTGCTGCAGTTCATGAATAAAGTACTTTATGCAAGGGAAGGTGCTAAGAGTATTATGGACAGGACATTTGCTGACTTCCCGTGGCAAGTCCGAGTGGAGGTTGATGGTGTTGAAATCGAGGTCCCAGAGGTGTGTGTGTCAATGGTTTGAACATCTGGCGTCAGGGTGATTTTATTTGATTAGTTGGACCTTTTTCTGAATTGTTTCCCCTGCAAAACATGGAATTCTTTGTATTAGATCAATTCTGTGTAATTTTCACTCTTTTTTGTTAGCGGATTTTACTCTTTTATTTCTTCCGTTGCCAAATTCATTGATACGCGCACTTTCTCTCACACACACGCATACATTATGTGTATACTAAGAGTGAACTGCTTTTACTGATTTAGGACGCAGAAGGTGTCCTCGTTGCTAACATTGGGAGCTATATGGGTGGTGTTGACTTATGGCAGAATGAAGATGAGAGCTATGATAATTTTGATCCTCAATCTATGCATGACAAAGTGCTTGAGGTTGTAAGCATTTCAGGCACCTGGCATCTAGGAAAGCTGCAGGTACATTATATTTTTACTTTGTCAAATGACGTTTGTATTCTCTAGTTTTCTGGTGAATAATTCTTTTGAGTGAAAAAAATTTAGTTGCACAATTTATTTGAGAGAGAACCTGAATCTGACTGGAAAGACAGAGGATCCTCGGTGGAGTAAAGTGTACCTTTCATGCATTGTACCATTAGACGTGCTCTAGAGGTGCAATAAGGCTGTGTGCCTGAATGAAATATCTACCTTGTTTAGTTGTTCGCTGTCTGAACATCATCTGTCCTTTTTTAAACGTAAACTGTACCTTTGATGTATTGTATCACGAAAACTGTTCTAGAAGTGCAATAAGGTTGTCTGTCTGAATGAAAAATTCAATTGGTTTTTTTTTTTGTTGGAAGAATTGCTCCATGTCCTAACTAACATCATCTGTACTTTTTGAATAGTGTAAATGGGATGTTACTGAAACTTGAATTAAGCCTTGAGCGTATGTGATGCGTAAGAGATGTTAAGAGTATCTTTTTCTTGTTTTTGGACAGGTGGGGCTATCACGGGCACGTAGGCTCGCCCAGGGGCAGTCAATTAAGATTCAGCTATTTGCTGGTTTGCCGGTTCAGATAGATGGAGAACCATGGTTTCAGCAGCCTTGTACATTAACCATCACGCATCATGGACAGGTCTCTCTCTCTCTCTCTCCCTCTCTCTCTCTCTCTCTCTCTCCTGTAACCTCAAAATAAAGGCAAAAAGGGAAAACATCAATGAAAAGTAAGGGATGAAAGCAGGCCCGTAAAACATCTCAGGTTGTTTTATTCTTGTTTTACCAGTCCTTCAAGCTGGGTCTTCATTACACCGTAGCCCTCGCAGAGTAACTTTGTTGAGTAGGAATAAGCTTCTCTGTATTAGATCTTGGGCATTTCTCATTTTCTTCTGATATGTTGGATTTTCCATGCGAACTTATGAGCACGTATAATCAAGCATCCAGAAGTGCTCAACTTTGGGACTGCGTGGATATTTAATGTTCTGTGTATTTTCATTCTCTCAGGCCTTTATGTTGAAGAGAGCTGCCGAGGAACCTCTTGGCCATGCGGCTGCTATTATTGCTGATGTTCTTGAGAATGCTGAATCCAATCACGTAATTAATGCGTCACAGAAACGAGTGCTACTTCAAGAAATGGCTCTGAGGCTGTCCTAGGACTGTCTTCAGGTTATAGCCCGAACCATGTCTGTTATTGTAAACATTTTTTGGTTTCCTAATCCGTCTTTTTCGTGACATCCTTGGATTCATGTGTGTAATATGAACAAAAAGCTTGTGTTTTTAGCTAAACCTTTATGTAAACAAACTCCATTATCTACAGCCTGAAGAAATCCCTTCTTTTTTTTGCGGGGGGGCATTACCCTTTATTTCCAACTTCCTTTTATTATATTTTTCTTTCTCCGTTGTGATGTTTCTGTTCGACACATCCACCTCTACCACAGATACAGAAATTTTAGTTTCCTTGACATCTTCACTCTGTGTTATATTAGCATGCAGAAAATAACTGAGAGAAAAAGCTTGCAGATGTTCCGAAACAATTTATCTACTTGTTGAAATTTACCGAATAGCTTGAAGGAAATGCATTATATTGTATTCGTGAAACATATATTGGAGTATAAAGTCTCTAAATTGCACGATGATTATCAATCTGAAACTTATATACCTTTGCAACAGAAAGTTTCTAAATTGCACGATGAGTATCAATCTGAACTTGTTCGTTTAGGTATCTATGTTGTTCCCTCTTACCAATCCATGCTTAACCTTCTTCCAAAGTCGCCGTATCATGAACCCAACTATTGCCCGTTTACCTTCCGCAGTGCTTTGACAGCCTCCACAACTTTGCTTTGAGCCAGAAATCTTCTTTGAAGTCTTGACATTCTCTTTGTATATTCGGTTTAAGTGGGAAAGGTAGAAGGGGGATCTCAAGTAACATGAATGAGGGTACAGCTTGTCGTTTGAGGCACGGATGGCTCGATTCAGCTGCTTGGTGACTGCTTGGAGCTCATAGGAGTCGAGTAAATTGCTGCCTTGGGGATTTGGGCTGAGTTTCCAAATTGGAGTGAGATTATATGTTTCAGGATTTGTTGACTTGAACTCCATTTGCATCCTGCTTGATATAAAACACTTTAAATTGTGGTTATGCTATTTTGTGGTTGGTCTGGTTTCATTCTTATACTGTGATTGAGATTAGCTTTGGCCTTTGTATATACCGATGAGCTTAACTATGAGCACGTTGTTACTGACGCTTTTGGCTGGTATAAAATCAGAATATATAGAGTAGATTTTTTTTAGGTGGCCAATGTAAATAATTCACAGTTGGAAGTTGGATTTTGAAATTGCGAAATGCAGGGAAATGTCTTTTTAGCGTAAACAGCCCAATACGGATTGATTAAATGTTATCCATGCAATATTTGTTCAAACATATTTCATTTTTCAGTTTAGCTAATTCTCATCAAATATAATTATATATAAATAACGAACTTTAAAACATATGACACAAGAAATGTATATAGAAGAAGTACTGGATGTTTTTTAGTAGAAATAAAATGTCAAATTTCCTTATCGCAGTGAATTTGCTAGGGGAAAATTCAAAATCAGTCGTGTAATGATGACGTTCTCAATTTTAGTCCTATAATTATATATTTGTCAATTTTAGTCTCATATTGATCAGTTTTATATCAACTTTGGTACTTCGAGTCAAGAGCCTATGCTCGAATAATATCTATTTTTAATTTTGGTTCCGTATTGATCAATTTATATTCATTTTTAGCCAGATTTTTTTTAATCTATTACTATATAAAAAGAAAAAAAAAAGGCAAATTCCCCTTACAAAAGGAAGTTACCCTCACAAAAAGGTAGTTGTTATACCAAAATTGTGTTTTTCAAATTTACCCCTTGCTTGCATATTTAAATACATTAAAAAGGATAAGGGTAGATTTAAGAGTAAGTTAAAAAGAAAAGAAAAAAATGTTAAACTATGAAATAATTTAAAATTAACCACTCCCTTATTCTTCTCCACTATTTAAGCAAATATTACCACGGTTATTTCATCTTCTTATCTCTTACATTGCAAATTGCTTGATTTTTTATATTTGTATAGAGAAAAGGAGAAAAAACGTGGAATTTTAAAAATCATTTGAAATTAACCACCCTTATACTTCTCTCCAATATTTAAGCAAAATCTTCACACGTTATTTCTCTTCTTATCTCTCACATGTTTTTAAATTCGTACATAACCGCATAACCACTCCTCCTTTTCCTTCTATTTGTTTTTTCGCATACAAAAACAATTTTACTACATTATTCTCTTATCTTCTCAAAGAAATAATGAGTTATCTTTTTCATTGTTTCTTACCACTAATTTTTTTTTTCTTTTCAGGTTTGATACAAGCCCATGCATTACTGGGTTTTTTCATTATGGTTTTGTTGTTATACTAAATTTATTTTCTTTTTCGTTCATAATCTTTTTCTGAAAGTTATTAGTTTAGAATTAAAAACTAATAACGTTCACTTCTGTGTTTTAATCGGAATTCATTGCAGATTATATGCGTGAATTATATATCAATAATTAAAGGCGAGTGAATTAGGTAATGTATCTTATTTCTACCCTAAAGGTATATACGTGGTAAAACTTTTAAATAATTAAAATTTATATTTCAATTCTTTTTGTTTGTTTTCGCGTAATCGATTTTGTAGTGTATTTTACAAAGTATGCGTGGAAGTAGTATATGTGAAAAGACTTACTTACGAATCTCATGTATTCTTTTCAGATATTATTTCGATTAGTTACAATTTCAAAACGTCGTGCGCTCGCAAGCTAGTTTACATAAAAAAAAAAAAAAAAAAAAAACTTGATACTTTTTAGCACGTGTTCTACTTTCTGAGGACATGTTTGTAATTCTCATCCCTCATTCGTGCAAGGGTTAAATCCATCTTCAATTTTTTTTCAATATTTTTTAAATCTCTCGTAAACATATAACCCAACTCGGTCAAATTGCTCCGATTCTTGTAAACATTTAACCAATGTTGAAAAATAATAAATTGTTGTAATTAGATTCAGGGTTAGAAGAGTTCAGTTCAGGGTTGAATCAAATGTAGAAGTAAACAATAAATCGAATTTTTACCATGAAGAAAGAAACAAAATTGACAAATATTTTAGAATAAATTTGAAAGAAGAAAAACGATTTGGGTTTAGGCTTTGCTGCACGTGTGAAGCAAAAAAAAATACAAATATCTCCGGCAAAAGTTGAACACATGAAAGAATGTGTCAATACCAAGTTTTGATGCAAATTGAAGAATTTAGGATGAAAGTACCAAAATTGATTAAAAAAATGCTTAATACAAAAGTAATCTGCACGTATGAGATGTTTTGTTTTGTTTTAAATCTTAGAATAATTCACACACGACAGTAGTAGATACCTTCCAGTCTTCCACGCATTAGGCAAAATCAGTTTTGCACAAAAGCTCACACTCTAGAAAAACAGAAATCCAAAAAGTAACACACACACACACACAAATAGAAAAGAAAATGGAAATATCATTTATTTACCACAACCATAAATGAAAAGATTTTTGTAACGATAGATAAAATTTAAATAAAAATCCTTTAATTAATAATTTATTATCTTCATCATAATTCTTCATAACGACCACTCCAAAAAAAGCGGGCAGTTGATTGATTCAGTAACCATGACTACTACTGCAGCAGCTCTACTCCTCACCACCACTATTCTTCCTCCTCCTCCAGTTCCACTCTCCCTCCGCAGTAATTTCAACCCTAACCGCCGCCGCCGCCTCCTTTCCGTTCACTGCCAAGCCGCCGGAGAATCATCATCCTCCGCCGTGTATCAAGGCGTGTACGGTCCTTGGAAAGTAGAATCCTCCGACGTTCGTGAAGTTATTCTGTACAGATCGGGCCTCGTAACCGCCGCCTCGTCCTTCGTGATTGCGTCCTCTGCTGCTTTCAATAGCGACTTTGATTTGATTGTGAGGAATTTGGATTTGTTGTACGGTTTGGGTGCCTGTGGATTAGGTTTGTCTCTGTTTTTGATACATATCTACGTGACGGAGATTAAACGAGCGCTTCAAGCGCTGTGGGCGATTGGTGCGGTAGGTTCTTTGGCGACTTATGCTAGCCTTGCTCACCCGGTGGGGAAGGGTTTGGTAGAGTATGTTGTACAGAATCCGGCCGCGGTTTGGTTGGTCGGCCCTCTGTTTGCTGCTCTCACTGGCCTAGTGTTCAAGGAAGGTAAGGTAGTACTACTGGTTTTACTTACTTACTTACTTACGTTGTTTTGCTTGATTAGACGATATGATTAATGTGTCATCTCGCGTTGATTGGTGACATGATATAACAGTTTACTAAGTCTTCGAGCTGAATGCTGCTTAAGTGTGTTTGAGAGCTTAGCTGAGAATATTTGATGACTTCAATTTGCAATCCAGTCCTGCAATTGTTGAGCTGAACTGTTTCGTAATCTGTCGAGACCTGTAGTATAAAGTTATCAAGGAGCGCGACGTTTAAATTGTGTTTGATAAGTGCGCTAAAACAGCTATTGCTTTCAAGCAAAATTCTGATAGTTTCCAAACCAAACCTTACAGGTCTGTGCTATGGCAAGTTGGAAGCTGCTGCGTTGACATTTATCATTCCATCAGTTCTACTAGGGCACCTGGTATGGCTTATACTAACCCTTATTTAATCACGTCAAGTTCTGTTGTCTGGTTTTCACCAACTTATGGAAATGTTAAAAATTCCATGGTTCTTGATTTCTTCCTGACGTTCTGCAATTCAGATGTTTGAATTTCAAGTGTAACACTGAAAAGTTGGTGTTTGATGAATGTGTAGAGTGGTTTGATGGATGACAATACAAAGCTCACTCTGTTGGCTGTGTGGATGGGGCTTTTTGCGGTTTTTGCTGGCAGAAAGTTCACTCAACCTATAAAGGTGAGATCGATTCAGTACATTCTTGATCGTTTGACCAGGCATTTAATGATTAAAATGCTATGTCCAACACCTACAGTAACTTGTCGATTACCTTACTCAGTATTGATACACAATGCTTTATGTCCTTTGCAGGATGACATTGGGGATAAATCGGTCTTTATTTTCAATGATTTGCCTCAAGAAGAGAAGGCTGTGCTGATTGAAAAGCTGGAGGAGCAAAACTATTCTCAGAATCGGAATTAGGTAGGGATAAAGCTCTTTTATTGATTCTGTCGAATAGGGAAGTGTACTATTTTTCGATTATAGTTTCTGAATTCTGATCAAATATCACATTTCTCAGAAAACATGAAGTATATCAAAGAATTATAAAGATGAGTTAAGTGATCCAGTGGTCCCTCAGTGCATTCAGTCTTTTATTTACAATAGATTTAAAAGAAATAAAACCACTATTGTGTTCTTGAATCCAGACGTTCAACAGAACTGAGTGAGTGGTCCCAAAAGAGAACACTTACAGAGAAACATGTACATGTGATGTATATGTGCTATATGAATGCAGGCTAGATTCGTTCCACAACCAAAATATACTGCCATAGGCATCAAAAACCAGACTTAAAAGATGCCTATACTTGATACCATTGATTCAACTGTTCCTAAATCTTGTGTTTCGTCTTATGGCGTGCATTATCTACATCCTTGTGGTAACTCCTCAACATATGATGTGGTGCTGCTTTAAGTGCTCACACATTCACCAGTACACTTTTCTTTGTTCTTTTTTTGGAAGTTGGAAGTTGTGCCCCCTTTCCTTTTTAGCCTCAATATTCATGATTTATCTTGTGTTCATCCGGAGTCCCTTCCATTGGATCCTTCCCCTGCTCTGATATCCAGGTTCTCTCTCCAACTCCATGGTGGTTCAACTCATTCTCATCTTCTTGTGATCTTGTGTCGTGCTCCATGTTGCTTCCCTATCATCAATGCTGACGTGTACCAAGACACTTCACCCGTATTTGTTTCCTTGTAACTTCTTGTCCATTGCCTGATATAATGAACTTTGAGGGAATCTGATATAAGGTCTCCGGAGAGCAGAATTTTCAGATTGGGCTTTAACTGTACAATTCAATTGGTCAGTTAATCTTCCATTGCCTATTATGGCAATTGTTGATTAGCTTAATTTGTCTCATTACCTTTTCTAATGATACCAAGTCATTCCTAACCATTCCAAGATGCCAACTGATTAGTAATGAGACTTATATATATGCTCAATACAAATTTAGAATAGAGGCCCATATTGGAATCATAATGTTTAGGTGTCGAGTAGTGGGGAGTGCAACTCTGAACAGATTATCAAAGTGGAGCAAAGATCTGTAAGTGAGCAGCATTGGAAATAGAATTTAAGTAGAATCCTTCCCTCTCATGATGAAGTTATTCAAGCACCCGCCAGAATATTGTAGTAGATGAGGAACAGATTTGTGCGAATATGGAATAAGATTTACTGCTTTGGCTAATTCCCTTGCAGATTTTGTTCAGGATTGATATAGAAACTAAGAGTGTTCTATAAGTCGGATATTGCTGAAAGAAAAGGAAACATGGGCAAACATGAATTGAACAATTAGCAATTTGGCATACCGCCTACTAATTTCCATATTGAAAGACTCCTTCGTAAAAAGTCTATAACATATCCCAGTTTGCCATGTCAATTCTTTTACATAGCAAAATGACAGCACCGCAAGACCTAGAAAATTGTCGCATATTCAATGAAAGAAATCTCCCCACATTTTTGAAACCTCAGATTTATAACAAAACATTTCTACTTGTTCCAAATTATGGGGTTCAAGATCACATGCAAATGTTAAAACAACCATCTACCAATGCATTTCGAAAAGGCTCATCCATTAAGAATTTAAGATAGCAAAAAAGATCTGGAAACAGCTGAAATAAATTAACCTCCTAAACCTGTCAAAAGAAACTAGTCATTCCCCCTTAGACCCCAATAGCAGGGCAGCTACTATAATTAGGATAAAAGAGAGCACAAAAGTGAATTAAGCAAAATCAAACACCATTCAAGTGTTCATGACTATTCACACTTGCCAGAATGCACAGATCTCCGAAAACCTCCTCTCAGATGTTTAATCCATATATAATTAAGCTTTTGCAGCACCGCCTGCTTTCCTTCTCTTGGAAACTCGTTGAGGTGTTGTAGCAGTTAAAGGCTTCACATTTTCTTTATCAACCTTCATGTCCTCAGGGATTTCAGCATTTACATCACAGTTCTCTTTGTTTTCAACAGTAATATTGGAAGTTTCATCTTTGCTGTCAAGTTCCTCAGGAATGTCCTCAACCATACTTTCTTCAGTTTTATCACCTAAATCAGCACCTTCGGCATCAGCCTCATCCTCGATTTCTTCAGCATCCAGGTTCTCCTCCTTCAACTGGTTTTGTAGTGATTCAATCACATTCATCAACTCTCTGTTTACCTGAGAACAAAAAACCATGTCTTAAGGTGAGTATTGAAAATCAAGCATAAAGATTCCCCTCTCTGAATGCATAACCATGGATATATCTGCCCCAACGTATGAATGGTACATTTTTGACATGCACAAACCTATAGTACAGGGTTCTAATAATATAAGTGGTTATAGGATGGGATATATGGAAGTAGACCATGGCACTGAGCATTATACAATCCCAAGAACCAATGCAATACTTCCAACAGCCCTCAATCGATGTCACTGAATACCCAAATGCTAAATATACTCACCATGCCAGACCAGGTCCAGAGGCAAAGTCATTGAGCACAGCTAGATTGAAATCTCAAAACCAGATCTAGATACAATTAGCCTATTTCTATATTCTAGTACAAAATGACTTAATGTGCCTCATCTAACTTCTGCAACATCTAGTCTTTGAGAAAACAAAAGATTTAACAATGGAATAGATAAAATAAAAAGTAATTGAAAACAAGTGTGCAGGACAAGGAGAGGCAAAATGAAAAAGAAAGTGGGGATTAGAAGGGAAAGGCAAAGATTCAGAAGGTGGGGAAACAGTTTTGAACTTTTACCCATTTTCTAAGTTTGAGTCTGTGAGTAGCCACCACCAAAAGAAAAACAGAGAAATGGATTAGGTCTAATTTTGATGGGATTGGATCCCAGACACACAGATGTTTTTCTTAAGATTCATGGACACCCAAAAGTTACAGTAGAGGGCAAAAAGCATGGTTAGAATCTTTACCTGAGGATTCTGAACAAAATCAGATATATCATTTGTGCAAGATGGACATTTCATAACATTCTTCTGTGCTCGCAGTGTCCTGCCTCCACGAGTCCTCTCTTTCACAAAAGTTTGACCAGCAAAGGCACCCTCTAAGCATGCCTTGCAGAAGTTATGGGCACAAGGAGTAGTAAGTGGGAGAGTCATCACTTTCCGACAGATGAGGCAGCTAAATTCTGCATGACAAATCAACAGACAGTAAACTGGTTGAGTAAATTAAATTTTAAACATACCAAAAGAAAGCAAGGTTTTATAATCTTCAAGAAACATTGAGCACTGTAGGATTGAGAAGTATACCTTTCAAAAGCTTTTCCTTTACAGATCCTTTTCCAGTCTGACGTTTTCTTTTCACAACCACCTTACCATCCTCGTCATAATCATCAAGAACTTTCCGACTTTCTGGTGGAGATTTTTTCCATATCCAACGGCCCTGCTCTGCCTGTATTGGACCATAGAGACTATTAGCAGACATAATTCCCATTACCGTAGACACTAAATAATCATGCTGTCAAAGTCCATGCAAACTTAAAACTCTATGCAAACATATTTGACATTGAAGCTTATGAAATCAACCAAGAAGGCTATAGCTTCTCACTTTGACTCTTAATCCTGGATCAGAACCATCGTCCTCTTAACATACTCCCTATTAGAATTAGAGTATCCAAGAAATCATATTAAAGCTTCTTACATCATAATCCCATGCAGGACCCCCTTTCCTTTCTGTAATATCAACAGCATGCTTCAATTCATCAACAGCTGGCAGTGGTCTTGGCAGATCACCACTGGTGTCACTGCAGTGATAGCAATAAGATATTAAAATTTATTCACATCTTAGACCAGAATAACCTCAAGTTGAGGAGGCATAAATGAGGTCAGAAATAGTTAACCTTGTCCATGGGGCAGGCTCGTTATCACAACGAACAAACAGATACCGGCAGACTTTAAATCCCTATATAAATACAAGAATGCAGTGAGATAAGTTAGTAAATAACAACAATCCATTATTTTCTTGGCAAATTCCCTACTTGTATTCCAGCCTTGCGCCAACACTTTTCAATCCTGTAAACCCCATCATAACGCACACCTTTCTCTGGCGCATAAGAAGAGCGCTTCTCCTTGTGAGATCTGCCAATGAGATGAAAATTAGCATGAACATTAAAAATACGCAAGCAGACTACTGGGGTTTAAAAGGAAAGCTTTAAATTCCTGAATAAAAAGTGAGTAATAAGAATCAAACAGAAGAGTTGTAGCACGCTGAGAGTACACTGGAGATTTAAGCTTCCCATATAACGCATAATAATGCTGAGTGCGGAAAAAAAAGGGATAGCTTTAAATTATTGATAACAATAAAAGTACACAGGCAAGTAAATAAGAATTCAGCAGTCAACAGTGCTATATCAATCAACTTTCCATGTCTAACAAAATGGACCACTCACGTAATTGTATCATGTTAGTTAACCAAATCTTGGAGCATCCCAAATTCAGCCTATTCTTGATGTTCAAGATTTCCAAGCCATGACACACATGTCACTTGTTGGCTTGGCAGGGAAATGTAATATAAGGTCATCAAGAAAGGCTAGCAAACTTGAAAAATGTTTCCATGTTAAGAGAGTCAAGTAGTGCTTAAATAATGTGACTTTAATCCCACTTTCCATAAAGAAACTAACTAGAGGAGAAAAAAATCTCTCTGAAATAAGCATCAAAATCAGAGTGCACAGTAACCTACAGATTACTATTTAACGACGATGACGAACATAAATTTATTTGTCATTCTCTCCAAACCTTGTAAAAGGAAACAACGTTTAATTACAGAAAGCTACAGTTGACATTCTATAAATCTATAATAGATTGGTGAACAAGATCATTAACCAACCATGATAAATGGCAGATTGTTTAACTTCTCTCTTGGTACAAGTAATAGATAATGAATACAAGCTAAGAAACATCAGAATACAGATGCAGCTAAGCTTTGCATTAATATGACAATTGTTGGGCCTGCATAGAAAGCTTCTATCTGTTCCGTGCATTTATGCACCAGCTTACCTCACAACTCGGACAGGATAACCATGCTTACAACTGACTCGCAAGGCTTCATTAAATTTGACAAACTTCTGGTCAAATGATTGATTCTTGTTAGTCCTTTTGTTCCCGCTTAGGTCGCGACCACCACTGCAACATCAATTCAAGAAAACAAATTGAACGTGGTCAGATGAAATAAGCAGCACCATCCAAGCAAAAAGGGACTGGTATGCAACTGAAACGAAACCAATTCAAGCACAAACATCAAACAAATCTTTAAATGCTTGTAAATCTACTCAAATAAGTTCTGGCATACAAGCTCAACTAGTAGCCACTCTAGTGGGGGGGGTTTATTTATTTTTTTTTGCAGTGCAAAACTAATAAACCCAAGTAATATAACTGAATATACCTTCCTGTGTATAGGAACCAGTCCCCATTATCCTCATCATCCTCATAGCCACCAGAGAGTGCAACAGACTGAGCCCCAAAATCCGACTGACCACAAATCCCGGCAACATGAGGGAAGTGAGCCCCCCATTGCCTGCACTCCATCCTATCCTCCCATGTTTCTCCAACTAGAACACCCAAGTTCCTCTCTGGATCGTTCTCCGCTGTAATAGGACCAAAATAATCCAAAGGAATGGTGACAAAAATCTTCCCACTACACGCATTTGCCTTTCCCGTCTTCTTTGCTCTCTCAGTAGTAAAAGCCTTGTCGGGGCGGTTATGATTGTGAATAAAATGATTGACTTTCACAGCAGCCCTGGACACATTAGACTGCGAAAGCTTGGCCATTCGAATAGCCATAACAATAGCAGAGTTGATTCGAGGCTCCTTTGCCATCTTCAAAGGAATCGCCCTACGACAAATAGCACAATCCTTCTTTGCACTCTGCCCAACCATCTTCTGAAAGCACTTCAAGCAGAAGTTGTGCCCACACGGCGTCTGTAACAACAACAACAACAGCGAACAACAAAGTAAGCAAAAAACCACACACTCTCATTCGAGAATCGACAAACAGAATCGAAATAAATAAAATAAAATCATATACCGAAACAGGCCTATCGAGCAGGTGCATGCAAATCGAGCAATTGAACTCATCTCCCAATATAGTGTTCTTCGTCGCCGTCTTCTCCTCCTCGCCGTGTTCCGTGGTTCCACTGAGAAGCTCCTGGCGCCTCTTGGCCTTCTCGTGCTCGTTAATCGAATCGTCGCACTCGATGGCGCGGATCTTCTCCACCAGGCCTCCGGACGAAGAGGGCGGCGCCGCCGCGTTGACGACGGCGGGAGCGGATGGATCGATGAAGCAGTCGGGGCAGTCCCATTGGGCGGCATCGGCGAGGGTTTTGAGAGGGTTTGTGAGGCAAGGGGCGTGCCAGGGGGTGGCACATGTTTTGCACGTGAGGGTTTCACCGTCGGAGGGCTTGTGCTTGCAGACCATGCACACGCCGTCGCCGTCGCAGGGGAGGTCGCTAACGTGCGCCATTGGGGTTATGAATATGATAATAAAATTATTATGAATTAAAATTAAAGTGAAAAAGCGACGGGGAGTGTGGTTGTGGGAGGCAGTGTGGTGAATGATGAGTGGTTGGTTGGTTGAGGAGGGTGAACAAATAAATATTAATTGGTTTTTACTTCTTTAATATTGAATTATATAACAAATAATTGTTGATGAAAATATAGTAATATAATAATAATAATAATAGGCGGGAGTGGGAGGGAAATGAGGGGGAGTGTTTGGCGCCGAGCTGAATTGTCGTTTAATTTTTGGGGAAACTTTTTGAACGCGCAATGTTTCCCTCTTACATCGTTTCTTTCCCTCTGGAAATTAAATATTTTGCCCACGCGAGAGATATTTCAGTAATTTTTATGGTATTACTAATCAAGAAATGTTGGGAAAAATTATGGAATATGACCAATTTTGAACAATTACTATGTATGATCGTGACTAAGTTAGTGAGAAAGTGTAAAGTTATTTATGCATATGAAACTAGTATTTGCAAATGCCTACAAAAAATGGTTGATAACTTTGAGATGAGATACACGTGAATATTTTTTGATTTTTTTTGGTTTTTGCTATCTTACAAAATTTATGAATAGATACAAACCACAAAAGTAGTGTTTAACGACTCTTGAAAACATAGGTTGTTTGGTATTGCTTAAGCATGAAAACGATTTGAAAAAATTGAATGCGTGAAAATCAAGAGCGTGGTGCTTAGTCTTTTTTTATACAAAATTTAAATGTATGGTCTCACAACTTGGCTTAGTCAAGATATTTATATGTCATAAATGAATATGACAAATAAGTTAGAGTTTATATTTCAAAAAAGTCGATAGCGACATAATGTTGACAGCTTTAAAAAGCTTAAAGTAGTGTTACTTTTAAAATGGTATTGTTTGACTTAGGGGTGTTCAAAAAATCCGAATCGATCGAATCATTAATAATCGCATCATTTGGTACAAGGTTGTTTACCGAATTATTTAAGTGACCTGATAAACGATTCGATGTAAAATACAGAATTGTAGTTTGATACGATATTTGGTTTTATATATTGATTAAATAATCGCACCGAATTACCAAACTTATTAACATATATAAGATATTTATACAATAAAGTCATGGACTTCAACTCTTAATTGTCTATCTTTTTTTTTTAACCATTTAGAGATAATAACAATAATTGGGTAAAGTAATTAAGTAATTTAAATTTTAGAGTGTGCACACTTGTATTTAAGACTCATTTAGAATTAGAGAATACACATCATTTTTTTATGGATAAATGATTAATTTATTATATCTTGCTTGTGATGTTTTCATGGGAATCATCTTAGCTAACACCAATGTTAGCATCCATAAGGCTTTTTATGGACACGGGTGCGGGTCCCACGTGTTCCCCAAAAGTGCTTTGTCAAAGATAAAGCAAAATGTGGGACCCGCACCAATTACCATAGAAATTATGGATGTTAACATTGGTGTTAGCTAAGATGTTCTCGTTTTCATGCTTCTTTTTTTGTTGAATGTCATATCATGGTTAAAGTATAGAGCTTTAGAGTTAAATTATTGATATCGTTTGAAGATCCTCTCAAGAGAGGAGACCATGTGGAGTAATCTTATCAGAGATAAGTATCTGAAGAACCAATCCATGAACAACTACCTTGTGAAGATGTCAGATAGTCCAACATGGAAAGAAGTGATAAAATAATGCATGGAATTGATGAAACCTTTCCTGAGATGGAAGATAGGGAAGGGAGATCAGATCTCACTCTAGTATGACAACTAGAGGGGTACTGGCAGACTATGTGAAGAGAGCTTTGTAATTCAACAGTAGGACAAGAAACTTAAACTCCAGGACGTCATCAATGAGAATGTTGATTGGAAGTTGGATGATGTTATCTCTCATATTCCACAAGAGATCCTATCCGACATTACACATAGAAGAATCGCATTTAATACAGAAGAAGATAGAATTCTTTGGAGTGAGAACTCCAATGGGGTCTTCACTTGTCAATCTGCCTACAAGTGTTTCCAGTAAAAACATGTCAATTGTCACTGGGTTCGGAAGGTTGATACTGGTTACAAGCTCTAGCACTTTCTCTGGTTGTTAACTCAGGAGAGATTGGCAACTAATGCAGTTAGATATCAAAGACATGCTGCTTTGACATCAATGTGTTCCTTATGTGATACTAATCAGGAGACTGGTCTCCACTTACTCATGCATTGCAAAATTGTTAGAGAAGTATGGATCAGAATAATAGCTACTCAAGATATGTCAAAATTTGATGAGTAATCAAATGAAAGTTGGTTGCACGCTAATCTGGAATGGCTGGAAATAAGGAATATAATAAGGCCTAATTCAGCATGGAAGTGGATCTTCCTAGCTTGCCTATGGACCTCCTGGAAACATAGAAATGCCAGAGTTTTCCACAACAAAGAGAGCAATGTCCAGGGGCGCATCTCTCAAATCAAGCAGTTGAGTTTTGAGCTTTTTGCAGGAAGCAAAAAATGTATGATCTGCAAAGATAGAGTGAGATGGTCAAAGCCAAAGAAGGGCTGGTCCAAACATAATGTGGATGGTGGCCTGAACAAGAGTACCAACTCTGGTACTACTGAGGGTTTGGCAATATGAGATGATGGCAGATGGTTATGGGGATTCTGCTTATCTGTTCCCTCTCCAACAGTTCATGAAGTGGAGTTGATAGCTCTTAAGCATGGCCTCGGGATTGCATGGGAGAGAAAAAGGAACCACATTGAGGTTGAAACCGACTCCCGCAATGTGTACAAGTTGATCACAGGGTAACTTCAACCACAACCGGTTAACTCTTCTTTGGTAGAGGAGTGCAAACAACTGCTCCACAAACCATGGAGTGTAACGTTCAAGTGGATTCCAAGGAGTGCGAACATGGTGGCGGATACACTACAATAAAAGTATTTTTTTAAGTTTGTCCCAAATTGGTAAAGTATGTTGGGCTCTAACTCATGGTAACTATAAAAACGTTTATGGCTTTAAGAGCTTTAGCTCTTATAGGCCAATTTTACTAAAGTGACTTAAGTGTTCCACATAAGAAAAGTAAAAACTTATTTGTGAGTTTATATATGTTTGCACTATATTACTTGGGTAATAAAAGGTGCAAGACATAGGTGGTGCTCATGCACACACACACGCGCCGAGCCGAGCCCGGGCCCGGGCGCTTGTGGCACTTTTGTTTGGCGCACTTAAAAAGCACTTAGCACTTTGCATTGCTCATCGATCTAGGCCGCAGATTTTATTTAACTAAATAAGATGAACGACTGTGATTTAATCTAAATATTAAATTAATTTAGATTAAATTGGATGGTGTGGATTTAATCTTACTTAAGATTTAAATTCGACGGCTCAGATTAATACGGGAAAAGATATGGAGGGAATATTTAAAACTCAAATTTTAAATATCAGCAGTCACATATGTTTTACCAGGAAAGTTGTGTCTTTTCTGTGAAATAATTACCATGAAAGTTGTGTCCTTTTGTGAAAGAATACCTAGGAAATGTTATGTCTTTTCTTGTAGCTTTTCTCCTTCTTTAAATACACAGGATTATCAGAACTAACACACATCAAAAATCCTATCTCTCAAATAATATACAGTTTTAATTGCTGCAGAAATTAAGTTTGTATTTTATGCACTCTTGTTTCTTTTTTTGTTAGTAGATTTCGTTAGTCCAATACACAGTCTACCATTATATTTTTTGGGCTTAAATTGTATCCCGAGAAGCGATTCGATGTTACCCTATTGGCACACACGAGGTGGGGGCAAATTACGCTTTAAGGAAAGTGTCTTTAGTTCGCGACTTTCAAGTTCCAGATTGTGGCATTTTTGATAAACTCACAAACATCATATTGTTTAGTGTATGTTTTGTTAGTATAATTAGTTTTGTCATGCCTTAGTATATACAGTTAACTTGTCAGTTCATTGGCTTAAGTTTAGGTGGTAGAAACTAGATAGTAAGGCCGAAAAATTATAGATGAGTCGTATTGAAGAGTTTGAAATTAGACAAAATGCAATTAGTAACTCTTATGTTAATAGCCTTAGTTGGGTGAAGGATTTAATTTTGAGCATGTGATAATCTGATACTAATAGTGCATTCTTTGTTTTCTTTGGTATATCAGAGTACTTAAGTTAAGTTCTCGGTTTTTGTTTCAGTTAAGTTCGATAACTTAGAGATAGTTAACGCTATTAATCGCATGGTTGTTCTGGGTGTGGAGGGCGGAAATGTCAACATTGATATTCACGGTATTTGCAGCGAGTATTCATCATTTTTCTTCCAATGGATTAGACGTGAAGGAAATGGCAAGGCTCATACACTTGCTCGCGCCTCGCGCAACGACTTTCAATGCCAAGTGGATTAACAAGACTGAACAAGAACCAAATTGAGTTGAAGTGTTGTTTTTCTCTTATTTCTGCTGCATGTTCTTTGCTTTACTTTTTCTTTATAGCATGTTCTCATGAAGAATATTTATTGGCTTGTTTTAGCCTGATAATGTTATATGCTCTCTGTTAAAAAAGAGGTACTTAAGTAATGGAGAATGCATGGATAACGTATTTGTTTGAAGTTTAGTTGAGTAGATCTTATCTTTGTCTATAGGGATAAATGCATTAAATACCCTGAACTATGCAGGTTTTTGAGTTTTCGTCCTTAAACTAAATAAATAAGCGTTTTGCCCCCTAAACTATGCACGTCTATGCGATTTGCCCCCTGGCCGGAATTTCGGCTATTTTTCGCCATTCTTGGCCGGAATTTTTCCCCTTACCCGACACATATGTGTTATACTAGATGTATATTAGTAGTTGATGACAAAAAGTAGGAGAAAAAACACCTCGAACGGGGCATATTCCGGCCAAAATGTGATTTCCTCTTTAGTGTATTTTAGTCGGAATATGCCCCGTTCAAGGTGTTTTTTCGCCTACTTTTTATCATCAATTACTAATATACATCTAGTACAACACATATGTGTCGGGTAAGGGGAAAAATTCCGGCCAAGAATGGCGAAAAATAGCCGAAATTCCGGCCAGGGGGAAAATCGCACAGACGTGCATAGTTTAGGGGGCAAAGCGCTTATTTATTTAGTTTAAGGACGAAAACTCAAAAACATGCATAGTTCAGGGGGTTTAATGCATTTATCCCTTGTCTATATTACATAAGTTTTTGGTGTAATGGGTTTAAGGTTTGAGTATGTGATAATTAAACACAAGTGGTGTAATTTTTTACAAGTTAGTCAAAATCAAGAAGCACCAACAAAAGAAAAAATAAAAAGGAAAGAGAGTGTAATGTTAAAATTAAGAAACATAAAAAAAAAAAAACAAATAGTTGTACTAACCAAATAATTGCACTAAACCAAAAATTGAATATTTGCTAATATCTAAATTTAATGTCAAAATTAATGAGCAATAAAATTTGCATTAACATATATCTTATCAAAAGAAAAAAAAGTATCGCAATTGGAAAATCGGTGTTATGAAGAGAGAGAAAAAAGAGAGTCATAGTTTGTCATTAGTTACATGATTTTTCGAATAAATGTTGAAGTTGAGAAATTTTGTGTTTCCAAAAATTTCAATTTGTCGCCCAGAAAAAAGAACTACTAAATAAGTAACCAAGGTTGATTGTCCTATTATCCTTACATATGATGTTACAAAAATCAAAAGTACTTTTTGATGGGTAAAGCAAATCGTGGGATCCGCACGCCACAGTATTTTTGCCAAACTTTTCTTGAATATTTTTTCATTGCAAAAACAAAACAAAAAAATGGTGAAAAAGTGCATAATATAACGGTTTAAAAACTATTAGTAGAATTGAGAAAACATGACATATATACGAAATATATTTTCTAGAACTGAACACGATATCAATAATTTTTTGTTTTTTTATAAACTAAGGAGGCAAAAAGCCTCAATTCATGTCCTTTGCAAGTAAGCTACTAATACAATGAGAAGGAGAACTATCCCAGAAGATGTCCACCACATTATTACTACTATTTGTATTAACGTCATATCAACACATAACCAATGTGGGATACCTCTCACAAGATTTATTATTTGGAAACTGAATCTAACATATAATTATTTCCAGCAATCTGCGTAATATGTATAGTAATTAAAAGTGCACTTTCACTTACACACATTTAGTGCCACCAAAAGCATTCGATAACCAATTATGCTTGAGTTTTTGCATAATCTGCAACCACAAACCAAAATGAGATTTTCTCTCAAACTTCTCTAATTATGAAACAACTCATATATAGTATCAAGATTGTGAGCATAACACAAAACGCAAAATGGGAGAAGCTGGACAAAAGGATTGAGAACATCTTCACTCTTTATGAGGATCATCTTGTAAAATGTAGACATCTAAATAACTTAGTTTGCTTACATGATCTTATAAAAAGTATAACAATGACCGAAAACGTAATGCAATTTTCTCTTTACTAAAAAACAAGATTTTCATTGTATTCCTTGTCCCAAAAGACATTGTATAAGATCCTTGAGGATCACTGGTGGGAAATTGAGAGGTTCCAGGTGTTGGTTGAAAAGAATATCCACCAAAGTATGATCGTCGAGGCTCTATATAGGACACCCATGTTAGTGAGATATTGAATTCAGCTTGAAAAGGGTATGCACATTGGTACTGCAAAGGTTGGACATTTGATGGTTCAGAGAAAATACATTTGATGCTCCAACTGAAGTCGAGACCCAACAATATATTGAGATATTGATTGACAAAAATCTGCTGCTCGTTGAGAACTTTGGGGTATCAAATGATTTTCGATTTCTTGTACTATTTGGCATCTCATTTTGGTGCTTTTGGTAGTTTTTTATGATAATATTATTTGACTATCAATATTTTATAAGAATTACATAAACTACGGTTACATAATAAATTGAATAATTTAAACTTACTTGAACTTTCTTTTCTAGCATTCACTCTTTAGCTTTAACATCCCAATGGCTTATATACACATTTGTGGCTCCTTTAGTCTTGGCTCATTGAAGGTCATGCACTAATATACTAGTTTCTTGGATACACTCAACATTAGCATTCAAGTCCTCTGAGTCAATTGATCTCCACCAAGATTTTCAAATAAGTTATCTAATTGTAGTTTAATACATTCAAATGATTTGGTTAGTAAGCTTTTTGCCTCCTTACTAGATTGAGATCTAGTTGCAAAATCATAAGTTAATATCATCATTTCATGAACAAAGACCTTTTTTTATAACCAAATTGGTATTAAAACTGACCCATCTAGAGGTCAAAATATAAGTCATTACAAGCACCAAACTAGTATAACTCTGAACAAAGAAAGCTGAGAAGGAAAAACTATAGTGCGATCAAAATTAATCTAGTTCAGCGTCTATGGTAGCAATCCAATCTGAATTCGGTGATGAAGTCGTGCGAGCAAGAGCATGATCAGCCTAATTATGCTCACGATCAGTCCACTGAAAAAAGAAAAAAGAATGAAGGTCTATTTACACACAATCATTGAATGTCACGTATGATATTACGACCCTCCACTCCAATCTCGTTGTGGCGAGAAATATTATCCACGACCTCTAGATAATCGCCTCCAAATATAACACTCACCCACCCGAAGGAAATCACCATTCTAACGCATGTCTCCGTCGTTAGGATTTCTACATTTAACTCCCCAAGATTACCACTCACTCGTCGTTGAATGCGCGCCACCATCGCTCCATTCAGTCCCTCGCAACACCACCAATGCCAATGGCCTCATTGTCCTCAAACACTGCCCTGTCAAAATTAAACATTATCCAAGGCCGAGGAGGAGCAAACCATCCCTCGCCCTTTAGCTGCATCTGATCTCTCTCCAACCCATGCACTTCCAACTAATTATGAAAGAATAATTCAGCAAGCCTCGTGATATCCATAGGTGTATCAAAGCGCTCTCCCGCAACTCTCTTGTTTCTACTTCTCCATAATGCCCAACAGAGCACCGAAATTTTTAGCACCATCAAAGCATCCAGGAATTGCAAACTCAGCATAAACATTCAACTAAAATCTCGTTCTCCCAATCTGAGCAGAAAAAGGCACGAAAGTAAGCTCCCAAACCTGTCGCACCATATCACAATTAAAAAACGCACGATAAGTATCCTTAAGACCCCCACCACAAAAAATATATGGTGTATCCAATGTAATACACGTTGCACCAAATTCCCATTCATGGGAAGGATATTCGAACAAACGCGCCAAAAGAATAATTTCATTTTATTCGGTCCTTTAAGGTTCCAAATAAACCTCAAGTCCTATTGAACATTGTTCGAGTATTGTGGATTCTTAGAAGCAAGTCCGTGAGTTGTCATAATCATGTGGTGTGCGCTTTTCACGAAAAAATTGCAATTTTTTTAATTTTGTATCCTCATTCGAGCTACCCTTCAGTGGCAAAAAGAGAATTATCGCCGCATCGACTTCCCAAAAAAAGATTCCGAACAAGGTCCCGATCCCACCACACAATATCATCATCAATCAAATCGCTAACTCTTAACGCCTCAGAGCCCTCACTTTGTGTGGTAATCGGTTTAAACGTAATTGGACGTGGAAGCCAAATGTCAGTCCATGTCAAAACCGAATTACCATTTCCAATATGCCATCTAAGTCTTCTTGCCAAAATCAAAATAGTATCGCAAATGCTCCTCCAAGAGAAAGATGGTGCGCTCTTACACTTCGCCTAAAAAATACTTGGCCTTAAAGATCTGTCCAACAAGACTATCCGGGTATTTCCAGATTCTCCAAGCTTTTTAGTAAGGAGTGTAACATTGAAATCTCTCAAATCACAAAACCTCATTCCACCTTCTATCTTTCCCTTACACAAGTTCTTCCATGCGACTCAATGTATTTTATTTTTCTCCATACTTCCCCACCAAAATCGACTCGCCATCGATTCAAGTTCATCCAGTAAAGAGTGAGTGGAGCCTAAACACCCCATACCAAACGTTGGTAAGGCCTGACCCACTTGTTTTATAAGGACTTCTTTCTCCGCACCCGATAGGGTTTTTTCCTTGTACCCTTGATATCTACCTTATGCCCTATCTCTAATGTAGGCGAACAATTCCTTCTTCGTCCGACCCACTACAATAGGAAGCCCTAAATATTTATCGTGTTTATCCGCGACAGAAACACCTAGTAACTGGCTAACTTTCTGAATTGCGGCTTCCTCCGTATTCCTACGAAAGACCACCACAAACTTATAAAAAACATTTTATTGCCCTGATGCCCTTGCATACCGGTGTAGGATCGACTAGATTTTCTCTGCCACTGCCACTTTCGCATTGTAGAACAACAAAGTGTCATCAGCAAAAATAAGATGAGAGATGACTGGCATCAATCTGCAAATCGGCACACCCTACAAAGTACCCCTCCTTTCTGCATCTCGGATCAATCTTGAAAAAGCTTCAGTAACTAGTAAAAACAGATATGGGATAGAGATACCCTTGTCGAAGACCCCATGTCGGCTGAATAGTACCCGTTTCACACCCATTAATCAATAGAGAACGTACACACTCCATAGTAAACTCACAAACTCAACATCAAAACCTAACATGTGTAGAACCTGATACAGAAAGGACCACTCAACCCTATCATAGGCCTTACTCATATCCACTTTTAGTGACATAAAACCCTTTTTGCATGATCTCCTATTCTTAAGATAATGATTTATTTCAAAAGAGAAAAGAATATTATCTGTAGTGAGACGACCCGAACAAAAGCTTATTTAGCATAAGAAATAATATTTGAGAGACAAGGCTTCATTTTGTTGGCTTTAGACGCAATTTTAAAACTAACATTACACATGGAGATATGTCTAAATTGCGCCATGGTGATCAGATCATTGCACTTAGGAACAAGAAAAATGTTAGTAAAATTAATAGAGGGGTGCAGTACTCTATTGTTCAAAAAGACAAAACAAACCTAATGACATCATGGTCGACCAAATTCCATAATTTAAGATAAAACAATGGGGAATATGCTTAAAGTAGTCAAACTGTAACCTTTTCCACCTCATATCTCTCTCCTCTTTCCAAATTCCATTTGTTAACAGGATAAAAACCCACGTGCTTAGAATATACAATAATTTGATTACTAAAATTGCCGGATATATTATTATATGATTTATATGCGTAACCACAATACCTGTATCACACGACAAAGACCCCGAGTCCCACGAATACAAGAGCACCCCCTGCACCCTCCGATGTTTGAAAGCTATCGGAGCGTTCATCACGAGGACCTGAGTCACAAAAACATTGCTTCACGAGGACAAAGCAAAGCCCTCGGAAACATGCCCAAGTTATGACCAAGGCAGAAACACCTATCGGAATACACATCAGAAGAAGGCAACCTAACAATGGACCACTATCGAAACTACAACAGCATCGGATGAGCATTCCCTCCCACTTATCCAGCATTTCCGATAGGTACCGCCCATTGGAGAGAAGAAAACCAATGAGCCAATTCATCAGAGCACATTGAAGCTATCAGAGAGGATAATTCATCCTAGTCAGCACCCCGTCAGCGGATATACCAAACAGATAAAACCTATCTCTTCGCACATGCATAGTGACACCTGTGAACACATGCACAATGACACTTGTCCCTAAAAAACTTATATAAAAGGTAGAAGTGAGAGATCAGAAGAGGGGCACACTCCCGGGAGGGGAGAAAAGGGGGGCGCTCCCAAGGGAACTCGTGTTCTCTATAAAACTAAAAAAGGCTTCAGAGGAGAAAGAACTCTTTTCTTTCTGAAGTCTTCACAAAGGTCTACTCTTTCAACAGATAAAATCAACACAATCAATAAAATCGACATACTCCAAATAATCAACACCAAGAACAAGAACTACGAGTGGCTTGATTCCCAATCGGGGGATACGTAGGCACCTCGGAAAATATCCGAGTCCAGCCCCAAACCAATAAAAACCAACAATCTCCTCGGGTCAGGATTGGCGTTCCAACCCAAAAATAATAACTCGTTAAATAGGGAATAATATCCAACCCGTTAACAAAGTGGCACCGTCTGTGGGAACGTCATCAAATCCTTGAGCAAGCCCGAAGAGATCGCCGCCAAGATCAAAGCGGAAAGCAAGTGCTCCTGCCACGGGGCGATACGCTCCGAAGGTAAGTTTTTATTTCTCCAAACTCGCGTGATTCGATTCCAATCTTGGATATTTTCTTGAAAATCTTAGGATTTTCTAATTGCTATATAAGTATGCCTGCGAAGTCTATAAAAGACTTGTAAAGGAAATAGAAGAAATGGTTCAGTGGCCTCGTAGAGGTTTTCCGGGGGCGCTTACCTGGAGAACCTTTATTCGTGCCCCCTTCTCGAAGGCTTTTTGGAAAACATTCTGTATAATTAAAGTAACCAGGATATGAATAATCCTACTGGAATGATTCTTTAAAAGTACGTGAGAATATTCACTAAACTCCAAGCACCTATATATACTTAGGAATCTTTCCTCGGATGACCGAATTAAGTTTGAGCTGTCCAAGCTATGTTATAACTACGATTACGTGTCGGGGGATACCTCTATTTAGAGAAAATGTATCTCCAAAGTTTGCACTGCGAACGGGCACGTGATGCTAAGTAATTTGTTTGGCTAGTAAGGATGAGATACTATCTCATCTCTTTAAACTCAATCTTAAGTTCTACAATTAAAGGAAAGGACCCAAGTATTCATAACGTGTTGAAAAGTTGTGATGACTATTATCACGGAAAAAATAAGTTTCATTCCAATAAAAACAAAGTACAATTGTGCTTAACGGTAATAAGAAGCCTCTAAGTTGGGGGGTAGAGAACTCGTAGAGGTGGGGGTTGGCTTCCTCTTAACCATACCTCTCTTAATATTGCTCGAACTCTCTATACCCGCTTCCCTCACTTCCACATTCACCAACTTCAAACCATCATGTCGCACCGGCCCTATATTTGCGACATCTCCCAACACCTTGAAACTCAGTGTCTGCTTTGCCATGTTGTCCACTATCCCAGATGATTCGATTTCTGTAGTGTTATTTTCCTTGTCCTTCGTTTTCTTGCACACATGATCGGCTGAATAACCTCTCTTTGATACCCCAAATTCTTTAGTACTCCTTCGTTGCACTTCTAAGTGAGATGGTGCGAGAATACGCTCATCGGGAACTATTGCATGGCTACCATGCACGAGTACATTAACTACCCTATTAAGACCCTCTTTTGAAATCTAAAACACCGACCCAGACTCTACCCCCTGGTTGTCCATAACCCTTTTTCCTTCACGTTGCTGGGCTGATTAACCCCTCGCTCCCTCATTCTATCGGAATGAAGAAAATTCTGAACTCGAAGGCGAATATCTACCTCTGGTGTCTCTGTGATTTCCACCAAAGCTCTGGTCGTTATTCCCTTTACTGGAAGAGTTTGGTTTATTTGTACTCGCTCGCAGCCATGGCCCAAACGAAAGACTATCTTTATTCTTTGGTTCACTGCTTTTATACATGATGTCACAGTCAGCGAAGATATGTCCCATGTGACCGCATATATAGCAGAAATTTGGCAGCCTCTCATATGTAAACCTCGCCACCAACTCCTTTTCTCTACCCCATAAGTTTCATGAACCGAAATAAAGGTTTATTCACGTTCAGTTTAACTCGTAGTCTCATATCTACATGCTTGCCCCAACACTTTCTGCCCGATCAAACTCCATAAAGAAACCCAATTTACTTTCAATAGTCGCTGCCATCTCCTTAGTTTGTCTCAACAAAGGAATGCCATGAATGTAAACATAAAAAGCACATGTATCTAGATTATAGGTTAACATCTGTTTAATTTTCCTCGCTTTCGATTTCATTAAGTATTAGGATTTGCTTATCAAAGTACTAAGGGCAGCCTTCTAATGCACACTTCTTATCTAATGGGTGATATAATTGAAACATCATGTGATCACCCTCAATCTTATTAATATCAAGCCCTTTTCTAGGGTTCACCACAAATTTTTTCACTACCAAAAAATGCCCCAAAGTTAAACGATCGATTAGTAAGAAGCCTACCAACGAGTGCGAGATTAGATGCCTCATTTGCGTTACTCCAAACCGAATTCGGCAACACGAATCCATTATCCTCATGATCCTGAAGGTGTAGTTTTTGCCCAAGCATATTAATATCAAAATTTGATACCGCCCTCGATTTTGTCATGGCTAAGGATCGTCTTTTGCTTTCGAGGCGCACTTGCGATCAGAGAAGGTAACACCTAAGAAAGAAAATAAAAGAAAAAACAAAACCCTAGCCCTAGAGACAAAAAGAGACGTAAAAGAAAAACAACAAAAGAAAAAAAAATTACGATCAAGAACCCGAAGACCAGTTCAGGACAAGAGAGGCACCATAAAGTCTTACAAGAGTAAGGGAAATGGAGTCACATAGGGCTTTATCGGAAGGCACGTACTCACTCATGAAGAGAGGCTTTTGTGCAATTTCTATAACTTACACATTTAACAAAGACAATATTTAATATGCTTTTATCTCCAACATCACATCCAAGAGTTTGCAAGCCGCTAACTCGATTCCGAACATTTTTGGTCCACCTCTTCTTGATATACTTTTGAGGAATACAATCCACATTGAGTTTGTCCAATACCTTCAAACTATGACTACACAATGTTCCAAACGTCTCAAATTTGTGGCAACTGCAATGCACCAAGGTATTTTGATTGTCAAACTGGACATTGATGGTATTTGATCTCCCGATTTCATTACAAATTGCGTTGTAGAAGTGCCAACCACTTATTGTTCATCTAAAATGGCAAACCCCATTGACTCAACCACCTCTGTTTGAAACAACTTAAATATATCCATATTGTACACTTCGTTAGTCTGAATCAACCAAGGATTATTCCCCAAAGAAAGTTTACCATGATGACTACGAGTATCATTCTCATTTTCATCCATACGCCAAGTATTTTGAACTTTTTCAAAAGCCATAACACAGTCATACAATGAAGAGCTGGTGCGTGAAATTTAAGAGCAGCATTTGGTTCCCTCATTTCTCGATGTTGCTTTCAGCCCATCAATAAACTTGTGACAACTAAAAACAGTTACCCGTTTGTGGCGTTGCTTATACCTTTTGTTGAACTATTTGTTGTCACTTATAGTATTTCCCTCCATCATCTGTTTCCATGTGAATTCAAATCCTGCTTCATCATCACAATCGCCCATGTACTTGTGCCATAATCTAGTAAAATCATTATCACCCAATAAGGTACCAAAGTGTTGAGTAGTATTGCTATTAATATGACATTGGCACAATCGGTGATGAGAGTTTGTAAACACTTTTCCAATTTCTTACATCATCACTTTGCATTGACCTGTAAAGATTATTTCTGGTTTCTTACCTCCCATTGACTTATGACCTGTAAAGATTATTTCTGGTTTCTTACCTCCCATTGACTTAAGAAGTCCCTCAAACAACCATATAAAAGAACTTTCGGTTTCATCAGAAATGAAAGCAAACCCGAACATAACAGTTTGCCAATGATGGTTAATGCCAATGAATGGACAACATATCAAGTTGTACCTATTCGTGCGATAAGTGGCGTCGAATGAAAGCACATCACAAAAATATTCAATTCTCTCTCCATACTCCAATAAAAGCACATCTAAAGAAAAGGCTGACAAAGTCTCTCATTTTCTTCTCTCTCCATACTCCAGTAAAAGTAAGACTCCTTATTTTTCATCACCGTCAAGTATTTAACTAATTGAGCAGCGTCTCCATTTTCAATTCTACACTATTTTTTGGCGCGAGCAAGAGAATTGTGCACATATTTCTGAGTGAACTTAAGATTTTCTCGTCCATTTGACGAGATTTGTAAGAAATCATATGACTTTCATACAAGAATTCCACATTTCAACACCGTCTCAAAACATTTGTCAGTTTCAGTACTCACATGACGTGTTGATCGTAAGAGATGTGTTTGATCTTGGGCATACATATGATGGTTATGTTCCATCCTAAAAGAAGTCACCTCCAATCTTGTCCTTTTAACAGTCCTACTCTAAGCTTAGCTTTACCGTTGTATCTTATTGTTGGTTTCACAAATGCAGGTACACCATGCTTAGAGCGCTTCTCATCTTTAGCATGTTGACAAGAACAAAAGAAGTCTCTTGCTTTTATTCCTGAACCATTTGTAAACCGCTCAATGTTACCCTTTTTAACAGTTAATACTTTTTCTTTAACATACTAAGAATATAGACCATATGCAACTTTTTCATCTTGCATAGGTTCGCCGACTAAGAGTCTAACCTTTATTTCATCAATTATTAAACTGATAAACCTCGAATCTAGGATCAACGGACCAGAGATGACTTGTCAGTTTCTTCAAGTGACTCACAAAAATTGAGATCTAATAGAACAAAAACCATTAAGAAATTAAACAATAAAAAATACGATGTAATGTGATTATGTACCTGAATTCCATTGCAAATTTTTAGTCTATGGCGTTTTACATGACATGGGTTCCATATTTGAGTAAATGAATACATGCATTTAACTTGATGTCATTCTTCTTCACTAATCAGTCATATAACATCAAAATTATTTATATAATTTAGTGAATGGATATTATAAAATGACAAAGGATATGTTTTGGCAATAAAATCCAAAAGTTGAGTCTAAAAAAAAACCCAAAAAAAAAACCCTTGCAAAGAAATTCGACACTCATGGCACCATTTCTGTTTTTCTTCTTCTTAACTTTCTCTTACTCATGCAAAATCTCTATTTCAAAGATAGATAAATAGTAAAACTTATGATCAACTCTCTGCGATAAATAATTTCTCAATAAATACTTTAAAAAAAAGCTTTTATAAACAACTCAACAAACAAAAGACTTAATAAAACAAAAAATAGAACTTAAACAAAAAAATAGTTGCTAACCTGAATAGGGATCGCAGATTATTGCAAGAGCTTCACAAACTCTAAATAGACAAATGAAAAATTACATAAGCTACGAAAAAAAGAAAACTCATGTTTCAAGAGATACAAGGAAGATATCACCTTAGAATAATTCACCCATTTCACAAAGACTTCATGGCATAAATGAATGTGAGAATTTTGTGCGGAAGAGGACGAGGTGTTTTGGGGAAATGAGTTGTGATTTCTAAGAAAAAGGGGAGAATCATTTATGTATCTCGAAAAACACAAAGGAAAAAAAATGTAAATTCAGATTTTTAACTTTGGTAGAACCATGGTTCAACTACTATTAAATAATTAATTCAGTAAATAACTTTTTATTAGAGCATAGTGTTTTTTTATGGGTAAAACAAATCGTGTGGCCTGCACCACCACGTGTTAGTCTTTGAAGACTTATGGGTGCTAACATTGTTGTTAGGTAAGGTGGCAAATGGGTGGGTTGGGTCATATATGGGTTAACCCATTTATTACCCAACTCATTTATAACCCAACCCATTAGTGACCCATTTAAATGGGTTATTAATGGGTTGGGTCATATATGATATGGGTCAACCCATTAAACCACTAATGACCCATTTATCATTTTCATATTAAAAATAGTAGAAAAACATCAAAATTAAACATATAACGACAAAAAATATGATGTGTCACGAAATATCGAAAAACACGTGTTTTACACCAAAAAATATGCAACGCTTCGAAAAATTCAAAAAACCTGCTTCGCCCAAAAACTTAAAAAAAATTAAACATATAACTACTAAAAATACGATTTGTCATGAAATATCGAAAAACACGTGTTTTACACCAAAAAAATATGCTACGCTTCGGAAAAAAAATGGGGGTACATCACTTAATCAACTTCATCAACCATATTTTAAGTCGATTGCTTGAAATTCAAAATTAACACATTGAATACAAACTGGCAAATGACAAACATAAGTTTGGACATAATCCAGTAGCCATTGATGCCCTAATTAATTCTAAGCATTATATTAAACAGCAGCTTTCAGCAACAACTAAGTGACTAACCAAGAAACATATTATCACAATAATCATAAAAAAAATTAAACTATTCCTCATATGCCCATGTAGATAGATATATGAAACAGAAACTACCAGAACAACTAAATTTCAAAATGAATCATATGTACCAGAAATTCAAACATTGCACAAATTGTATGATAAACACATTCAAACATTGCACATCCAATATTAACGAAAAATAAACAGCACTTGCAGAAAAATCACCAATAAATATGGACAAAAATAATTCATAGCAACCACGACAAATAATTCTTACAATCATCGAATGAAACTAATCCTTAAAAATTTCCAAATTACAACTTATCAAAGTCTTCAACCGCGACCACATAATGAACGAGTCAATCAATCTATACCTGTATAATCAAAAACAAAAATGCCATAAGTCGTCCCTACACCCAATTAATAAACATCATATTATATATTTATTTATTTATTTATTTATTTATTTATTTATTTAAAACACCATACCTCGATCTCCAGAAGTAGTATCTAGTTGAGATACTAGGGGAGCAAAATCTAGAAATAATGATTCTTCCTCCGCTGAGCCAAGAGCTGTTGCATATAATAATGTGTAAGTAACATAATTAAACTATTACATACGATATATGTATTATATATATATATATATATATATATAATACATACCTTCACTCTCACATAACCAATCTCTGGTGCACACCAAAGCTTCAGCAGTATAAGGCAACATAGAGCTACGATATTTACCAAAGACACGTCCCCCAATGCTAAAAGTGGATTATGAGGCAACTGTGGTAATAGAAATGCTCAAGATATCTTTTGCCATCAAAGCAAGGATATGATACCGATCACGTTTATCTCTCCAACATCGTAAAAGATCCAACTCATGCTTCGCAGAGTTTCTAGTTTTGCGAAGATACTTATCCAATTCTGACTGGTTTGTCCTAACAGTTCTATGCGCATTCTCAAATTCAGTAATATCATCAATCTCCTCATCCATATCATCATTGTTTCCAAACATACCGATACGGGGTGTCGAAGATGCAGCAAATGAAGAACGACGTGAATAGTCATCGAATAAATCTACAAATTTCTCACGAATCTCCTTTACCCGATCATCAGCCGTGGCTCTGGGATATAATTTTTGAAAGCAATGCTCCACATATTCCAATTTAAAACGAGGGTCTAATATAAGAGCAAAGCTCAATATAAAGCTATAACATTCCCAATATTTATCAAACTTCTCCCCCATTTTAAATGTCATCTCACTCATTTCTATATCCCTGTTCAACAACTCCCTATTTATAAGACTCTCAATTTTCCATACTCCATAAAAATACAAATTTGCTGTAGGATAATCACTTCCAGAGAATAGGGTAGTAATGTCATAAAATGGTCTCAAAAATCTCCAAATCTGTTTTACTTTCCCCCACTCCCTTTCTGTTAGACATGATCTAAAATTGGAGTCGACATTCCTCAATTGCTCAAATGCCGACCGAAATTGCAATGCACTATCAAACATCAAATATGTTGAATTCCACCTCGTAGCAACATCTTGTGACACTTTTCTGTTACACACCAATGACACTTGATCGATACACCTGGCAAAGCTCAACTTCTTAGCTTCACTTGCTCTAACATATTTAACACACTTTCTTATTTTGCTCACGGGTCCCTCTATTATTTTCAGACATGTTTGAACGATCAAGTTCAACGCGTGTGCTCCACATCGTACATGAAAAAACTCTCCATTACATATTGAACTACCATTCAATAGAGCATGCCTCTTCAACATATCAACCAACCCATCATTATAAGAAGCATTATGTAATGTCAAAGTAAATACTTTTTTTTTATCTATTCTCCAATCCTTTAATATATCTATCAAATACCCAGCCAACACAGGCCCACTATGCGGTGGATGAACGTGATGAAACTGTAAAATTCTTTTCTGTAATCTCCAATTCTCATCGACGTAGTGTGCCATTAAGGCTAAATAACCATCTGAAGTTATCGAACTCCACAAATCCGCAGTTAAGCATGTATTACTTGACACACACTTTAAAGCTTCTTTCAGCACATTCTTTTCTCTCATATATACCTTCAAAACATCAGCCTTTATGGAGTTTCTACAGATTGTGGTCACATCAGAATACAAATATTGAAACAAATCCCTAATACCACTGTACTCGACAAAAGAAAACGGTAGATTGTGTTTAATCAAAGCCATTGCCAACTTCTCACGAAACATAGATTCTTGGAAAGGTTCCTTAGGAATATACTTTAGGGCTTTAAGCCATGCACAAACAAGTGCATGACGTTTCAAATTAGTTGTTCCATGGCCTAAATCTACATATTCTTGAGGACACCACTTGCATTTGAACCTTATCACTTCTCCTTCGCCTTTTAACCGTTCAAAGTTTTCCCACACTTCTGAAGTTAGTTTCCTAGAACGCTTAGTCGGCGTCTCTGTTTCTTGCCTAGGCTGAGGCGAACTACATGAGGAACTACGATCTTCCATCTTAAAAAGAAAAAATTAACATTATCAGATTTACAGATGTAAGAAAAGACTATCTGCACACTAAGTTCATATTCTGATATTCAACTATTTCTCACAAAGGAATAAAATGAAACTGGCACTCAATGAACACTGAACAGTTCCATGATCAAATATCTGCAAGTAGCACTGACTCTAGATTACCATCACACCAGAGAGAAGTATAAGCTAAACTGAATTGGTTAACTTGTTCTGGAAAATAAAACTCATACACTCAGTACGACAAGATTGATAAGCATTACCTCAATACGCAATAACATCGATAAAGCTAGGAGGCATCTAACGTAATTAACACAAAAAGGCATGATTTACTCACATACAGAGACTCTTACATTCCATTAAGAGTCTACTGAACCTCATCAACCACAAAAACAGCAACCACAAAAACAGCAACTGATAAGCATAAACATATAATAACAAATAAACAAAATAAACAGACTAAAGTATGAGTTATTAGAGAATGAACAAATTATAAAACTCCATTCATTCATGAGCAAACATGAGAGAGATATTTGTCCAACAAAGTGACAAACTAAAGTATATTCAAACAGATAATGTATATTATAGAAAAATACGAGATATTAATTAAAGGATCGAACCATAAACATATAAAGAAAAACTGAACCAAAGCAATATTCGAACATGCTAAAAAATAGTCAAAATCAATGCAAACTCCTCTTACCTGCAAAATTAATGGTCTTTCAACGAAACCCACTTCGATTAGTTCTTCCTTTTCAGCGAATCTACGGAGGAATCGAAGAGAGAAAGAGAATTGGTTGATTTTTGATTTAGGGTTTGAATGGGGGAAAAAGAAAGAGAATCGAATAGAGAGGAGAGAGGGGAGAGAGAAACATAGGAATGCTTTTCATATTTTTAATGATACGACTTTTTTTGTATTTATTTTATTTTATTTTATTGTATTTCTTATATTTTATATGTTGTTATCAAAAAAAAAAAATTTATATGTTAATTTTAATTTTTTTCAAAAATAATAACTTAGTGGGTCATATATGGGTTCATGGGTTACCCACGGGTTACCTGTTTGATAAATGGGTCACCCATTTTATAACCTATATATTAAATGGGTCACTCATTACCCATTTAATTTTAATGGGTTTGGTAGGTTAGTGAGTTAGTGGGTCAATGTTGCCACCCCTACCGGTTCCCGTTATTTATGCATATTAAAGTGGTATTTGCAAATGCTTACAAAAAATGATTGTTAATTTTGACATATGATACACATCAATACTTTTTGAGTGTTTGAAACAGCTTTTTTTAGTTTTTGCTATCCTTCACAATTTATGAATAAATACAAACCATAAAAGCTTTTTCTTAACTACTCTTAAAAATATTGGTTGTTTGGTATCGCTTAAGCACGAAAACCATTTGAGAATCTTGAATGCATGGAAATCAAGATCCTACTTAGTCTTTTTTTTTCATACAAAATTTAAGTGTATGGTCCCACAGCTTGGCTTAGTCAAGATATTCATATGTCATAAATGAATGTGACAAATAAGTTAGAGAATATATTTCAAAAAAGTCAAATAGCGGCATAATGCTGACAGTTGTAAAAATCTTAAAATAGTGTTAAGTTTAAAGTGGTATTGTTAGACTTAGTGGTGTTCAGAACAATCCGGATCAAATTTTTTTTTTTTTGGTAGATCAATCCGGATCAATTGAATCATTCATAATCGTATCAATTGGTACAAATTATTTATCGAATTATTTAAGTGATTTGATAAGCGATCTGATGTAAAATATCGAATTATAGTTTAATACGATATTAGGTTTTATATGCCGATTACCAAATCATACCGAATTACCAAACAACTTAACATATATAAAATATTTATATAATAAAGTTGGGGACTTCAACTCTTAATCGTCTATATGTTTTTCACCATTAAGTAATTATAACAATAATTAAATAAAGTAATTATGTGATTTATATTTTAGAGTGTGCACAATTGTATTTAAGACTCATTTAGAATTAGAGAATACACATCATTTTTTATGGATGAATGATGAATTTATTATATATTGATTGTGGTGGTTTCATGCTTCTTTTTTTGATGAATGTCATATCATGGTTGAAGTATAGATCTTTAGAATTAAATTATTGATATCTTGTTGAGTTACAGAAAATATATTTCGTATATAAGTCATGTTTTTCTCAATTCGACCAATAGTTTTTTAAACCGTTATATAATGCACTTTTCACCCTTTTTTGTTTTGTTTTTTGCAATAAAAAATGTTCAAGAAAAGTTTGGCAAAAATACGGAATCGATCAAAAGTACCAAATTCCAATTCGATAATTACAGATCGTATCGAAATAATTTGATTTTGGCAAACGATTCAAATTTTAGAACTGTCGAATCAAATTATTTGTTCAAATATAGAATCTCTGATACGATAATATCGTTTTGCACAGCCGTAATTTAGACTTAGACTTAGACTTGGAGTTTGAGCAAATCTTTTGTCATCTATAATTTGAAAAATATCAATCTTAGTCCTCCAAGTTGTCTCCATCTACGTTACTTTATTTGGCTTCTCGTAAAATATGGTAAAAATCAAGTTTAGTGATCATATTATCTCTTTTTGATATTTTATTAGTGGATGGAATTGAAAGTACGATCTCAATAAATCAAGTAGTTGTTTTAATATCCTTAGGGCGTATTTAAGTTGCCCTCCGAAAAACTTCAGCCCAATCTTATATATAAAATTGTATTGAGAATAAAAATTTAATTGAAATAGTTAACTTTTATAAAATCAAATTTTAAGATTCAACAATAAAAACTTTTCCCGCCAAATTAAAATTGAGAACTAGACAGTGAGTAATACAACATTCACAAGCTACGGAGAAAAAATAAATTTTAAAATAAAGTAAAATGTTGAAGTTGTTTGAACTAAAAATGTCATATATATTTGCTTAGAGAATAATAATACGTTTCGTGAAATTTAGACAATGATGAAATACAAATATAAAGCATTACCTCCAACATTAATTTGAAAAATATGAACTAGAAACGGAATAATATATAGATCTAGCAATCATGCCCACTAAAAACTGGTGTCGTTATTTTATAAAGGTCTAGGTATTACGTGTGTAATTTCATTTTACAAGGAGAACAAATATTAGCTTAAGGTTTGTATATAATATTTTTAAAGAATTAATGCATATGGTGTATTGTGGTATATGCGTATTTTTCATCCACCTCCCCTGAGGTTTGGCACGTTGGCAAATACCCCCCTGAGGTTTGACATTTTTTTAAAGGGCCCCTTCTGTTAGTTGACCATCCGGTCAACTGTTAAAATGAAGGGCAATAATGTCATTTACTATTAGTTTTTTTTAAAAAAAGCTCATATTATTATAATCTTTATTATCTTTATTCAAAAAAAAAATCATAACTATCTTTATTATTATTATTATAATTATTAATAATGTAACTTAACATTATGTGCTTTTTTCTTCTTAGTTCTCAAGGTGTATATTATTATTATAATTATTATTATTACCATTTTTGTTGGTTGTTGTGGTGGTTTTATAATTATACCATTATATAACTAAAAAGTTATAGTAGAAACTTTGTGATTTATATGCCTTCCAAAAAATAAAAAATAAAAATAAACATTTTATTTTTATAATTAATATTAAATAATTGAGTTCATAAATTAAAACTAAGATTTTACACAACAAATCAGAGATAGTAAGATTTTTATGCACAAGATAATTGTATGTATTGTATCCCAGTATATAAAAAAAAAATGAGAAAGATAAAATGGTTGAAGCTAACAGAAAGAAAAAGAAATGAATCACAGTTGACCTCTTCATTTTTTCTTTTTTGGAAGGCATATAAATCACAAAGTTTTTACAATATTTTTTCTGCTACATTTTTTGGGTTATATAATAGTATAATTATAAAACCACCACAACAACCAACAACAATGGTAATAATAATAATAATAATAGTTATGATTTTTTTTTGAATAAAGATAATAAAGATTATAATAGTATAAGCTTTTTTTTAAAAACTAACAGTAAATGACATTATTGCCCTTCATATTAACTGTTGACCGGATGGTCAACTAACAGAAGGGGCCATTTAAAAAAGTGTCAAACATCAGGGGGGTATTTGCCAATGTGCCAAACCTCAGGGGAGGTGGATGAAAAATACCCTGTGGTATATACTACGTACCATTACAACGTGTCGTTTTATTTCTATTATGAAGCATCGCTGTAATAATTCTCATAAAGTTCACAATGCTAGTAAAGTTTCCACTACAAAAATACAAGGCCATCTGTAACCGCCCGGGCGGTTGCAGATAGCGATGGGATGTGGGCCGAGTCAACTCGCCTTGACTCGGCCCGTTTATAATATGGGGCGAGTTGACTCGCCCCATATTTGAGACGAGTTGAAGCAACTCGTCTCATTTAATAAATGAGCGGAAGTGGGCTCGTCCGGATTAATCTGGACGAGCCCGACTCGTGTCCATTTTCGGCCCATTTCTATAAATGGGCCGAATATGGATCAAAAAAAACAATTGCCCCAACTGAAATATTAAGTTTTGGCCCCAAAAAAAATAAAATTTTTAAACAAAATGGGCCAAAAATGGCCCAAATGTTCTAATTAAAATGTTAAAAAAAAGTTAAAAAAAAAAGAGAGCTCTTCAACGGCTCTTTCTCATTTGAAAGAGAAAGAGCCGTTGAAGAGCTCTTTCAAAATAAACTAAAAGTAATATATTATTAATTATGATAATAATTAACAACGGCTCTCACTAACAACGGCTCTTTCAATTAATTATTAATATAGAGCCGTTTGTTTTCCTTTTTTCTTATTTTTTTTTTCAAAAAAATCTATAAATACCCCATTTTACAACAATATTCACCATCAATTATTCAAGCCTATTCAAATCTAAGCTTATACAAATATTTCAATTCCAAAATTCCAATTCCAATTAGTGTTTCACTTTTAATTCATATTACAAATTTTTCTTTTTTTCTTTTCCATGTCAAACTCCCAATGTACCAATTCTTGTCGTCGTCGGTCTACTTCTCTTTCGTCCAACGATGCCGATCCTACATCAAGAGATATTTATCAAAATAATCGTCGCCAACAAGAACAATTTGAGGAGAATTACGATTGGACACAACGTGATAGATTTGTGCCGGAAAATACAGAATATATGGAGAATCTTTGTCTTCGACCAACGACCGGTGCCGGTGAATACACAAATTTGATTAACGAAATACATCATCGTAGGGAACACGTGTCGGTTCCCCCACCCCCGAATCCCACCCATCAAGAAGAAGAACGTGTTGCCGACAATGATGACGACGACGACGACGATAACGACAACGGCAACGATCGTACTACTACAACTCAACAATCCCCCCTAGAGGCTTTTAGCAATTTACATAACTTTTTAAATGGGGCTGTTGAGTCTTTTGGTCCGAATTTTGACATATTGCATTATTGGAAAAACGCTGTAAGCCAATACCCTGTGGCTGCTCGTATTGCTAAAGATTTGTTAAGTGCGCAGATGTCATCAGTTGCTTCCGAGCGTGCATTTAGTGCAGGACATCGCGTTCTTACGGATGCAAGAAATCGACTATCATCCGACAATATCAAGTACTGTGTCATATGGAAAGACGAACTCGACCAAGATTATAGAGAAAGAACATTGAGAAAAGTTGAAACCGTATTGGATTATGATGAAACCGATTACACCATGACCATTCCAGATATTTAAGCGAAAGATTATCCAATGTATTTTTTTTAAGAGTTTACTTTTTTATGTTTTTTTTCAATATCTTTTCATGTTTTTTAAGTTAGCTTTTTATGTCTTTTTTTATTTATAGACTATAGTTTTTTTAGAGTTTACTTTTTATGTTTTTTTCTCTCCACAACTTAAAAATATTATCATGAATTCTATCACTTTTTGTCTTTGTTGTTATTTAAATTAAGTTCTTAAAAAAAATCAAACAAAAATATGGGTCAAAATATGGTACCCGAGTTGGACCATATTTTAAGAAAAAAAAAATGGATCGAGCTGGACTGACTCATATTGTAAACGAGTCAGTCCAACTCGTTTTATATAGAATGTGAACAAAACTGATCTGGGCCGAGCTGGCCCAAATCCGTCCAGATCCCATCACTAGTTGCAGATGGCCCATGGACAGTCGCCCGATGGGTATCTGCGACTGCCCGGGCGGTCGCAGATACCCCTCGTCGTGGGTACTCTGCGACCGCCAGCGGTCGCAGATACCACTTGGCGACCAGGCGGTCGCCACGTCCATAGAGACGTAGCGACCGCTTGGCAGTTGCCATGTCCTTATAAAAATGGCAACTGCGGGGCGGTTGCGAAGTCCCTAAGAACATGGCAACCGCCTAGCGGTTGCGAATTCATATTTTCGAAAGCTCGCAACCGCCTAGCGGTTGCGAAGTCCATAAGGACATGGCAACCGCCTAGCGGTTGCGAAGTCCATAAGGACATGGCAACCGCCCAGCGGTTGCGAATTCAAAATTTTCAAAAGTAGGCAGTTGCGAAATCATGATTTTCGCAATCGTCCGGTGGTTGCAGATAATATTCATCAAAACAAAATTAAAACAATAATATTCCGAAAATTTTCCAGAATATTAATATTTTTTTGTTGTTGAAATTAACATGGTGAAACAAAAAGAAAAGAAGATAAACAAAGACGAAAAGAAGTGAAACAAAAAGAAAGATTCGAAAAAAAGTGTTTGAGTTTTTTGTTGGAGAGATAAAAGAAAAGAAAGTGTTTGGGTTTTTGTTTGAGATATAAAAGAAAATAAAGTGTTTGGTGGTTTGTTTTGGAGATAAAAGAAAGTGTTTGGTATTTTGTTTTGGAGATAAAAGAAAGTGTTTGGTGTTTTATTTTGGAGATAAAAGAGAGTGTTTGACAAAAAAGAAAGTGTTTGGGTTTTGTGGATTGGAAAAGAAGAGTGTTGGGAATGTTTGGAGGGTGTAATATTAGTGAATGAAAAATTAGAGAGAAGAATGGTGGGTATATATAAGATTTGGGGTGAAAATTTTAAATTTTCATGAAAATTTGAATTTGCCCCGAATCCCGCTCATTTCAGCGGAATTAGCAACCGCCGATCGGTTGCTCGGCACCATGGCGACCGCCCGGGCGGTTGCGACAATAGGTAACGCAACCGCTGGGCGGTTGCAACAGGGGGATGTTCGCAACCGCCCAACGGTTACGAATAATATTCAAGTTTAAAATTAGTGATTTTTGGCAAGTATCTTGATGTGTTTGTGTTTATAGACAACATATATCATTATAAACAACATAAATCATCCAAAATAATACAAATTCAAGTATGAATATTATCTGCAACCGCCAACATCAGAAACCGCCCAGCGGTTGCGATAAGCATTGGCGACCGCCTGGCGGTTGCTTTTACTCGTTATCTGCAACCGCCCAGCGGTTGCCATGTGACTTAGCAACCACCCAGCGGTTGGGAGAAGCCCTGACGACCGCCCAGTGGTTGCGAGAACTGGATATCTGCAACCGCCGAACTGGATATCTGCAACCGCCCGGCGGTTGCAGATAACATCCATATTCGAAATTAGTGATTTTTGGAAAGTATCTTGATGTGTTTGTGTTTATTGAACTCGAATATCATTATTACATGTGAATAGTAGTAGTAAACACTTACAAGGCTAGTAATTAAGTTAGTAAAATAGTAGATTATGTGATTAGGCGAGTTCTCAACGATACACCTATATATTATGTTCAACAACTAATCATCATACTTAGTCCTTAATGTTGTTCCTAAGCTTGATCTA
Organism: Linaria vulgaris; assembly: GCA_948329865.1. NCBI lineage: Eukaryota > Viridiplantae > Streptophyta > Magnoliopsida > Lamiales > Plantaginaceae > Linaria > Linaria vulgaris. The sequence goes on from OX415249.1 coordinate 42,182,254, forward strand.
GCAATAAAACCTTATAATTTGGCTTGTTTTAACTATCATTAGGGTAATTATCAATTAATCAAACAACGCGCCACAACGAATCATCCGTAATAGTAAAAATTCAAGTATGAATGTTATCTGCAACCGCCTGGCGGTTGCAGATATCTAGTCTGTGATTATTAAAGTAAAAGCGTTGAAAGTGAAGAAATACATGGATTATTAATGTAATAGTCTGTGGTCTCATTCCAATTTCAATTCATGCTGGTGTTTTTTTTTTTTTTTTTTCTAATTTTAGACTCCTAGTGTTGAAAACATTCAATTTTTGCCATCTGACATCGAAAACGAGCGAATTTCGCCGAAATTGGTCGTGTGCCTTGCACATGAGTAATTTCTGTTCGTTACTTTTAAATCTGCACGTGTAAGGCGCGTTGTACTTGTGTCCTGTAGATTGTGATTTAAAATTTTATTTCTACAATATATTATTTTGACACACGTGCAAGTTTCAAAAGTAACGTACTAAAAATGGTTACGTGCAATACAAGTGACCAAATTCACATGTTTTCGGCGTCGAAGGACCAAAATGAGGTTTTTTTTTTACATTATGGGACTTAAATTGAAAAAATATACTATTGTGGGACCAAAAATGAAATGAGGCTACTTAGTGACTAGTTTAGAGAAAATAGTTATTGCAAGTAATCTACACTTCGACGTAGATGCATAGAAAATTTTTCGCCCCTCATACTTAATGTTTTCTTTCTTTGTAATTTTTTGACCTTATTGAAAATGTTCATATTGAAATACAAATAAAAACACCAACACAAAGGCCTAGTTTGTTTCTCCGAAAAATGGAGAAAAAGAAAAAAAAAATGAGAGAAAACAAGGTTTTTCAGAAAATTGCTTGAGGAAAATAATTTTTCTTTATTTTTCAGGCGTTTGGCTCATACGGATTTTCTGGGAAAAAACTATTATTGTGTATAAAAGATTTTTCTCCATTTTTTAAAAATTTCCTTTCTTTTTCATGAAAATCTCAAATTGTCAAACAACAGGGAAAAGGAATTCTTCATTTTTTTTTTTCTCTTATTTTTCGGAGAAACAAACTAGGCCAAAAAAAAACTAAATAATTTTTTGTAGGTTTGAAATAAAATCGTCACAGCCTTCGCTGCGAAGTTCCGGATTCATTTCTTTTTCTAGTAAAAAAACCTCATTTCTTGGTGTCAAAACACAACATATTGTAAAAAAAATAAAAAAATTAAAAAAATTGAAGATCTCTTCTCCTTTTTTCTTCCAAAAAATCATCTTGGAGGTTGTGTAATGCTTGCTCTCACTCATGTTCCAGCCTCTGGGCCACTAGTAGAATTAAAACACATGCCTAAGTTTAAGTTCAAGTCTTTCACTCGTTTAGCTCCCGTTAAAAAGCTTTTGACCGCTTTTGTATAGAACTCTATATTATTATAATAAAACATTTATGTAGTCCCGTTAAAAAGTTTTCCTCTTTATTCACGTAACTACTACAATTGTACTTCACTCGAGAAGAGGAAACAAAGCGGACCCTGACGTCACGTTAGCTCAAGTATTTGACAAACCAAGAAACGTATTTTTTGATGTGTTCATATTCATTGTTTAACATATCAAGGTTTATCAATAATATTTTTTGTGTTCATATTCATTGTTTAACGTATCAAAGTTTATCAATAGTATATTTTATCTTCTTGAATTTGCAAGATGAATCAAGTTACAAAATATCGAGAAAATCAGTCATCAAGTTGCACTTTGAAAAAGATGATATCTTTTATTTTCAATAAGAAAGTGAAAGAAGGAAAACTGAGTCGGTTGATATTGAAAAGACAACAGATCTCTCGGATAATCATCACATCATATAGCCAAAAATTAAAATCCTAAGAGCTATATATAATTTGATACCGAGGATTCAACTTATTAATTTTTTAATGACTATGCAAACACATAAGGTTTTAACATTAGAACAAGCTCGATGCACAAAATAGAAATTTTGGTTGTACACGTGAAGCCCTAAGAGGAGAAGATACAATAGACATCAATGTCATATCACATTGTCCTAAAACAAGGGCTTTTTGTCCTACACAAAAAAATCAGTATTTGCGGTAATATAAAGTCATCAACTACGATTTTGGCGAGTCTTGTTAAATCTCATTTTCGAAGGTCTCGTAGGAACGCAACAATTTGTTCAAAAAGTCGACATTGAAAAGCCCAAGATGTCATCAAAAATAGGATTAAAATACACATGACTTATCAAGTAGGTGAACGTGATAAGGTGGAATTTATTTTTGAAGATTTGAAAAATTATTTATGGTCAAATAGAAAAAAACAAATGAACGATGTGTTGCATTATGATGCAAAGAAATGCATGTCCCGATATCATCATGTACAATGCACTAATAGATGACTATTGTTTAAGAATGGAATGTTGGAATCTAGAAAAATAATTGCTCGCTTTGAGGATAATGGTATTAATCTTTGTGTTACCTACCATATTATTGTAAGAAAGGAGAATATAGATGAAGCTTGGATACTATTTATTTCCTTGTATACGTATGCAATACAATGTGGTTACTTATGGCACCATGTTGCATGGATCACTTTGTGCAGGTAGACCTTGAGGCTGGTTGGAATCTCCTTCATGAGATAAAATATCAACAAGTAATTCCAACTCGGTAACTTATAATCTATTGTTGGATAACTTATGCAGCAATTTGCAAATTGCTAAAGCATTTTTAATTTTACGTGTAATGAAAAATAATGGTGTTAATCCTCATATAGAAACATATTTCTTATTATGGAATTGTGTTAGAATATTAGTGCAAAGATGGATTCCTTGTGGGTACGATGGATTCATTCGTACTATACAAAGGGTGTGGATATTATGACTTGTGCTACACACTCTGGAGGTTCTTGGATACTAAAGCGAATTTTGAAAACTCGGGAGGTAGTACCACAAATTACCTGTTGGCCGAGCCTCCAAATGCGGGAAAAATTCCCATCACGCCAGGTGTACTTGGAAATTCGAGGACAATTCTCGGCTGTCTGTTGGCGCAAGTTGTTGTATACCAACAGAGCTCGACCTCGAGCGTTGTTTATCTTTTGGATGTGTCTCCACAAGAGATTGACTACAAAAGATCGAATAAGTGATTTTGGGATAGAGACCGACGGAGTTTGTTGTTTCTGCTTCCAAGCAGAAACTCTTGAGCATTTGTTCTTCGAATGCTCTTTTACTCGATTAGTTTGGGAAGTTGTGTTGCAATGGTTTGATTGTTATCACGCACCACTTGCATGGACTAATGAACTTTCGTGGGCTATGCAATATATGCACGGGAATGGATTGAAAAAGATGATGCTCCGCATGGCTCTAGCAGAGACGATATATGCTATATGGAGAATGAGGAATGACGTTATTTTTAATAACAAACATATGGACTTACGTATTACCCAACAGATAAGAGAAATGTTTTTTCATAGAGCACGTATGTTTAAGCAGCTCCAACATTTTGTTATTCTGTTAGCGACCGCTTGAATATGACTCTTATTAGTTTAATTGATAGCTAGGAGATACTTAGGAGAGGTTTGAACTCTTTACCTGGATCTTCGGATCGGTGTGTACTTGTTTTTTGGCAATAGAAAGTTATTTTAGTCCCAAAAAAAAAATTGTGTTAGAATGGAAAATTGGACATTGCAAAGATATTTTCAATGGCATTCCGTTAATAGGTTTGCAACCTATTGTCTTAACATTTATTATTATCATGGTTGTTTTTATGAGAATGGTAGAAGATGCAACAAATTTGTTTGTGGGTATAGAAAAGTCAGTTGATTGCCTAATAGTGTCACCTATAATGTATTCATGTAAAGTCTTCTCAAAGGAAATACCTTTTATAAAAGGAATTATCTCTTCACACCCGATGCAAATACTATTTCTTGTTTACTTGATAATATATTAGGGGAGGATCAAGATGGGTTTATTCATGATATGATATTGAAGCCTTTGCCCAAAGAATTAAAAAAATAAAATAAAATAATTGTATATTGTTTTGGTCTTATTTCGTCACGGTAATAGAACACAATAAATTATACAAAATGAGATCAAACAATGCTATCCAATATTATTAACGGACTAGCTTGGTCCGGAACACTTAATACACGCTTTCTAGACAGAATAACTAAATTACAATGTTATTAAAACGTGTCGAATTTCAGCTATTCGATATTGACGTGTCGAATGAGGGTCAATTCGATGCGGTACAGGTATTACTGAAAGAAAATCAATCTGGAAGGTATCGAATTCGATACGTGTTGTAGACGTCGAATTCGATGCGTATTTAGGTATCGAACAGAGATACGGTATTTCTGTGCATGCCGAACTGGGGTTGATTCGATATGGGTCGTATCGAATGGGGCTGGTTCGATGCTGACTGTACTGAGCTGGTTCGGATCTCGAAAAGTCCCTTTGAATACAAGGGGACGGGCTATTTATAGAACCCGTCCCGTGGAACCCACAATCCAATATAGAAAGCTGTATCGAATCATGGTTGTTCGATACGCGCATCGAATCAGGCGTATTCGATGCGCTGTTGGGCTGGCCCAGTGGGGAGAGCTTATACTGCTGATTCGATGCGCGCCTCGAATTCTCCCTATTCGATGCGCTGTTGGGCCGGCCCAATAACGTTATATTGGGCCAATCCTAAATTACACCCATCATATAGTCCCCACAGTTTGGGAGACGATATCAATTTAGAGATCGTCTTCCAAACTTTGCAAAATATAATTGTACTGATTTGAGATATTTCTAATCTTAGTGAAATTGGATCAGCTCACCGTTCTTGTAATAAAAAGATAATTTTCGACGCATCGAATAGTTCGCTGTTCGATACGTGAAATAGCGCGCATCGAATTCCAGCTATTCGATGCGGTTATTCGATGCGGCATGTTAGCTGGGCCTGATGGGCCTCTCGTCTCCTATATAAGGGGGTGCTGCAGTGGCTCAATCATTATTCCGCTAACAGACGCTGCTCTTCAGGTAATACGCATCGAATTTGCGTCATTCGATGCGTCTCGCATCGAATGATAAGTGATTCGATACGATCAGCATCGAATTGTATAAATTCGATGCGTTAAATTTTTTGGTTATCCTTGCTATGATCCTTACCGTTACGTGCTTTTGATCTGCTGTTTTACTTTGTGCAGGATATAAGCAACCAAGCAAAACTTTCTTTTACCGAGAATATACTTAAGGTGAAATTTTTTTGTTTTTATTGTATCTTATCATTTAGTTTTTTAACACGTTCGGTATTGTATATATATGAGTGATATACGAGAGTGTGTAGTGACGTATGCGTCCTTAGTCAGTCTCGTTTTTAAATATATTTCAGTTAATTCTTTATCAAAGATGGTGAGCATTGAGACCCAATCCGGGAGTGATTCGAGTTCAGGCTCTAGCTCCAGTTCGATTAACAAAGAGAATCTTTTAAACGCACCCGCAGTTCCGACCACAGGCGATGCAAATGTCTATGATTTAATAGACAGTATATCCATCGATTCCCCGACGGATAATAATCCTGCTCCATAATTGAATCCGACAACTGAGGTCAATAGTAATGAATCTTCGCCCTATAGAGATAATCGTGCTGCGAGCGAGGGTGAGGAAGATGTGGATTACATTAATAGGGAATTCGACGATCATATCGAGGTCCCAGGAATGACCTATGACCAATACGTGTCTCGTCTCCAGCATAATCGTAGGGGATTGCGCGAAAAATTTAATATTCCAGACAAGTATAAAATCGTCATTCCTGGCCCAAATGATCGGATGCATACTCCACCACCCGGTCACATCACTGTGTTTGTCGGACAGCTTTTAAACGGATTGCGCTTTCCAATTCCTTATGAGCTGAAGTGGCTTCTGCGGAAGATAAATGTCGTTCCTGCTCAACTCACGCCAAATTCTTACGGGAGCATAATTGGTTTCATCATAGTGATGAAGGCTCTGGGCGAACGACACAGTCCTAATGAATTCTACGCGTTATTCGAGATTGTGAGTCGCGAAGAAGGCTTCTACCATGTAAAGGCTCAAACTAACCGAAAGTTTTTAAACGGTGGGGCAACCGGGTACGGAAAGGATTGGAAAAGAAGATACTTCTTCATTAAGGAGAGTTATCAAAACGAGTTTTTGGGATTCCGCCGGGAGTGGTTCACCGGCTCAAGGGTAACAATTCCCAGTGGAGTTGCCATAACCCTGTGGAATTGCGAGTTTATTCCCACTCTAGTTAGAGAACATCAATTTGATGTTAAAAAACTCGTTGAAAATCGAGTCCTTTCTTTGGCTGGGTTGTCACCAGTGAAGTACAAGGGAAAAATGACCCTTGGTATATATCTGATCTTTCTGATATTCTTGCTTACGTTTATTATGCATTCTAACGATTTGTCTTTGTTGCAGAAAAATACTTCAGGAGTCGACACGCAAGGATGAACCGGGTTCTAGATGCGGATATGGAAAGTTCCCAGACCGAGACTGCGCGTACAATTCCTCCTCCTCAGAAGAGAAAGAGTAAGGGTAAGAAGAAGGTTTCTGAACCCTCAACTGCTACTGCAGCTGCTGCTGCTAATGTTCAGCCAGTTGACGCTTTTGAGGACTTATTGGGGAGTAATCCTGAGGATAATCCAGGCGGTGGCGAGGAGTTGGAAAGCAGAGCAACCGAGACTGACGAGGATGCCGACAATCTCATTCAACGTAAAAGACGAAGAATGCCGCAAAATTTATCACAATCCGCAGGGGTTGCTGCTACGATTGGCCAAACTGCCAGGCCAAGTGCCTCTAACCCTCCTGTCGGTGCATCCGGTCCAAGTCACGCGGCCGGACCTAGCCAGGGTCCTCGAGCTCGAGTCGCTGGATACCAACTATCGGAGGCCGAAACCATCGAGCATTTGAAGGCAATATTGCCTGGTTTATCCGTCCCTCTTCCAATTTCTGACGAAGAGAGAAAAAGGTTGGAGCGAAATACATTGCATCTGCTGACAGCGGTAATGACGTCTTGTTTGACTTACATTTTCTGTGATTTTGCTTTGCAAATTTTTATCTAATCGTACGTTTGTTGTTAGGCGGGCGGTTTCGTAGATGTTATGGCCTCAGCCTTAATGGATTTCAAGGAGACTGCCAGTAATGTTGATAACTCTGCACTTGAAGCTGCCCTCGATGCCAAAGAAAAAGCTTTGCAAACGGCCAAAGAAGCTCGAGAGCAAGCTAAAAAAGTCGAAGAAGATCTCAATCAGCAAATTTCTGCGCTGAAGATGGAGGTTGCTGCAGCCAAAGAGGAAGCTCACAATGCTGACATCAACGGCTACATTAGAGGCCTCAAAGATGTAAGATATATTATTCCTACAATTTGACATCTATTCTCTTATTTTCAATCTTATTAATATCTTTTTATCCTTCTAAAAGGTTTCCTCCGAGCAAACATTGGAAATTGCTGAAAAGTTCCTCCGGGGCAATACGTTTCAAAAGTTGTGCACTCACCGAGATGATCATGTGGCTCGAAATGCTCAAGCTCTTACGGTGCATCAGTTCTATACTTCTGGCTATGTTCGTGGCAAATTTGAACCAGAATGGTTAGACCTGTCCCTGGGGCCAGATTTGAAGAAACGTCCACCTCGTCAAACTTCTGAGGCTACAGAATCTGATGAGTTTGCCCTTCTGCTGGATAGGGAGGATCTCGTTCTCGGAGGGTTATCACCGCCGTTAGAAATGCCCGAACCATATCCCTCATCAGAAGATGAAGAATAAGACTGGTCGTTACTCAGGCTGTCTATTATTTCTGCGTTTATAAATAATTTTCATTTGTAACTTAATTTGTGTAGGGCGCTGCGTCGCCCTAATATGCTTGAAACAATTTAATATCCGTTACTTAATTTGTGGGATATTGACTGTTGTCTTTTCTTTCAATTTCTTATCTCAGTCCTTTACTTTATTTTGACAACCTGCTGGTTCATTATTTTTCATTGAAAATTGTTTATCAATATTTTTCGTAGTATCTGCCTTCTACTTCAATGACCTTATTTCAATTTGTTGTTCGTGATTTTCCGAGTTTGTCGCAATATAGCACGTCCCTCCCTTATTTTGTTTTAGGGGTTTATGGTACCTCATGCCACTTTGGGCAGGTTCTCATCCTTCTTGTCTTGAACTTTTACCGGTATTTCGTGCCTCTTTGGGGCAGAATCTCCGTTCTTTATGTCGTCTTTGACTTCTACCGGTATCTCGTGCCACTTTGGGACAGAGTATCCGTTTTCTTGATTGATTTAGGGATTTTCGGTATCTCTTGCCACTTTGGGGCAGAGTTTCCGTCCCTTTGTTGCCTCTGGCTTCTTTCGGTATCTCTTGCCACTTTGGGGCAGAGTTTCCGTTCTTCTGATTTCTTCGGGGATTTTCGGTATCTCGTGCCACTTTGGGGCAGAGTTTCCGTTCTTCTAATTCCTTCTGGGATTTTCGGTATCTCGTGCCACTTTGGGGCAGAGTTTCCGTTCTTCCGTTTTTTTTGGGATTTTCGGTATTAATCTTTTGCCACTTTGGGGCAGAGTTTCCGTTCTTCTGATTTTCTAGACCTGCACTGATTACATTATGCAAAGTATACAAAATTTATGTAAACCAAATAATTCGACATAATCTTCTTTGAATAATTCAAATTAGATTATGTAAATTGAACTGAGCTTTGATCATTGCTCATTTCCATGACTTCCAGTGCTGTCCTTCAGATCCAGGATTTGTGGTACCTGTTTTAAGTTCATACATTCTTGTCCCTCATGCGTGTTATAGCAGAGAGAACGAATAAAAACTTGTTCAAAATATTCAAAATGCTAAAAATGCTTGTAAATTTAAATAGAATATTTAATCAATATGCTCCATACGCCCCAGAGCCAAGGCTATTGCTGCGTTTTCTTCTGGTTGCGCCCGCGTCCGGAGCGAGTTAACATAGCACTTCCAACCTTCAATGTGATCTGCAATGACTTCTCCCGTGCCAGCAATGGTGGGGAATTTTATCATCTGATGGTAGGTTGATGGTAGCGCTCGAAATGCATTCAATGCCGGTCTTCCTATGATTCCGTTGTATGCGAAGTGCATGTCAACGATTACATAGTTCTCCCAAATTGTCGTTCTCTGTGGAGCTGTCCCCAATGAAGTTGGGAGCTTGATCATTCCTAGTGGCACTATCGCTGGACCTCCAAAACCATGAAGCGACGTTCTCACCGGTTCCAGTGCCTGGTTGTTCAATCCCATTTTGAGCAACGTAGAGTTGAATAGTACATTTACGGAACTCCCATGATCCACAAGCATTTTGGTGACTCCGAAATTAGCTATATCAACAGTTACCACCAAAGGGCAATTTAAATCTGACATCTGTATAGCTTGTGCACTTAGTTTCCGTAGGTCTGCAGTGGAGAATGTGATCTCTTCGTGTGGCATTTCTTCGATTCTTAGCATATTAGCCATATGAACATAATTATTTGCTTCAATAAACCTTGTGATCTTTCTTCGACCGTTGGTAGAATCTGCTCCTCCTGGTCCTCCTGCTATCATATTGATGATGCCTCTCCTGGTGTTCCCGTCCTCAATCTGGGGGTATTGAAAAAGTTGCGGTTCATCGATTGCCCTTTGCTTATCTTTTCTAGGAGATGGAGTTCTCTTACGGTTGGAATTGTTCTCTTGTTCTTGCACCTTCTTGACAAACTCTACCAATTTTCCATCCTTTATCAACCGCTCAATCTCATCCTTCAAATTTATGCATTCCTCTGTATTATGCCCCTTCTGATTGTGGTACTGGCAGAATTGATTTGAGTACATTGTAGCCTTGGACTCTCTCATCGGTCTGGGATCCTTTAACCATCCTTTTTTCTTTGCTGCCCCAAATACTGCCATAATGTGAGCGTTTAGTGGGGTGTACCTTCGAGGCGAACTATCCCTTTTGTAATTTTTGTTCCTGTTGCTGCTGTTGTGGCGATTTTGATCTTCTCTGCCTCTCTCTCTATCTCTTACGGCCACATTGTTAGGAACTTTGGTTGCCATCATTTCCTCGAAATGAACCACATCTCGAGCTATCTTGTTTATTTCTTCAACTATGGTGGGTTTTCGTTTCAGTAACTCACCGCCAAACATGGTGTTGGTAGTTGCACGAAAAACTATGCTTGCAACCATTTCTCCCGTCGGACTATCAATTCTTAATAGCTCTGTATTGAAGCGTTTCATGAAGTCCTTTAGACTTTCATTAACTTCCTGTTTCATCGTGTATAAGTGGGAGTGATCCAAAACCAGTCTAGACTGACTAGAAAACTGATCCTCAAACATCTTTCTCAACTGGGCATAACTCTCAATGTGTCCATGAGGAATTCGATTAAACCAGTCAGCAGCCACTTCTGATAGAGTCGTTGCAAATATCCTGGCTTGCATATTGTCCCTGAAACCGTAGAGGGACAATTTTCTGTCTAACTGGAAAAGGTGATCTCGGGGATCAGATTTCCCGTTGTATGTTTTTAATTCCGGGATTTTATCTCCTTGCCCTAGAATTTCCGACTCTATCTCCCGGCAAAAAGGACTGCGATTCACAGAATTGTCCTCCCTTGTCGTTTGAGTCTCGACTATTGCTTTCCCCTTTTCCAATCTTCCAACGTTTCTGCTTATTGTGTTATGCTTGTCATGCAAATCAAGACCTTCTGGCTGTCTTCGGTCATCTCTACGTTTTCTTCTCCGCGATTCCTCTCTTTGATCCTCTTCCTCATCCTTATCTTTTCTGGAATCACGGCTCTCCGACCGTCTTCTGTCTTCTCTTCTATTTCGTTCAGCAGCACATTCAGTCTCTCTTTCCTTTTGTATCTTTTCATGAGACCTTTTCGATTGTATCTCAACAGATACTAGCTTCTTTCCTCGCTCTCCATGAACTGATTTCCCTTTGCTGTTTATCCTTTCCGAAGTATGTTTACTTCTTCGGTCGTCTTGCTGTGATTTTTCCTTCTCTTTTCCTTTCTGCTTTCGGATAGCTGAGCCTTGTTCTCTCAAGTTCTCAGAATATTCCACAGGAGATAGTATCATAGCGGGAAGCGCGGTAGGGAGCACCTCAGCCACGACCGCTTTTATCATTGCGAATAATTCACTCTTGAATTTATCTGGAATTGCAGCATCTGTCGCTGAAGCTCCAGTCACCTCGGCTTCATTGATGGGTACCTTCTCAGCTTGAGGTCCTTGGTTTTCTTTCCTAGCCGGAGTCGGTACCGCCGGAGGTAATGTTGATGGTCCAACTATATCTGGCATACCCCGTACAGGTGTACCCGATCGTTCTTCTCCCGTATTACCTTCTAGAGCTCTACTCTTGGATCGAGTTATTCTAGTCATACTGCCTATGAAGCTAATATAATTTGTGTTCCCACAGACGGCGCCAATGTTTTGGTCTTATTTCGTCACGGTAATAGAACACAATAAATTATACAAAATGAGATCAAACAATGCTATCCAATATTATTAACGGACTAGCTTGGTCCGGAACACTTAATACAAGCTTTCTAGACAGAATAACTAAATTACAATGTTATTAAAACGTGTCGAATTTCAGTTATTCGATACTGACGTGTCGAATGAGGGTCAATTCGATGCGGTACAAGTATTACTGAAAGAAAATCAATCTGGAAGGTATCGAATTCGATACGTGTTGTAGACGTCGAATTCGATGCGTATTTAGGTATCGAACAGAGATACGGTATTTCTGTGCGTGTCGAACTGGGGTTGATTCGATATGGGTCGTATCGAATGGGGCTGGTTCGATGCTGACTGTACTGAGCTGGTTCGGATCTCGAAAAGTCCCTTTGAATACAAGGGGACGGGCTATTTATAGAACCCGTCCCGTGGAACCCACAATCCAATATAGAAAGCTGTATCGAATCATGGTTGTTCGATACGCGCATCGAATCAGGCGTATTCGATGCGCTGTTGGGCTGGCCCAGTGGGGAGAGCTTATACTGCTGATTCGATGCGCGCCTCGAATTCTCCCTATTCGATGCGCTGTTGGGCCGGCCCAATAACGTTATATTGGGCCAATCCTAAATTACACCCATCATATACTTATTAATCTTCGTCATTGACGAACTTCGCTAGAAATGAGTTGTGGATACACTTCTATACTATTACGAGTTTTTGCTCTGATCGGTTATAAGTGCTTGTTAGATGTTCAAAGAAATAATTCAGTTTTGGAGCATCGTCGTGAAATACTTGTTTCATTGCTTAGTCGCATGACAAAAGATGATGAAACGGATTCTCAAATGCTATTACCTTGGATATCTAGAATCATTAGGTGTGACATCTTTATAAAGAATCTTAAAAAATAGAGCAAATTATTGAGCTTTTGTATTGTTTGGTAAATTGTATGCCGTACTATATGTGCAATGTATTATTTTTTTATAGTACAACAAGAAAGAAAAACACTGTTTACACATTTCGCTCAGATATAATCGCTACTTTACTGTCAACAAAATACAAATCACCGAAATTTGTCTACTTCAGTCTTCAGTGCCTAACTTAGATCTCACATTTTAAAGCTAAAACCGTTCAATTTTAGGCTCCAAGTCCATAGAGCTAAATACCAAGAACATACATGCATTCTATAAGTAGGTTAAGAGTGCACATATATGAATAAGGGAATATTTACTACGGAATATGACGAAACACACATTTTAGGTGCAAGGTGCAACTACGGGAAGTAGAGTACATGTTTTCCATACTGATTGTGATTAAGACCTATTAACTGGAGAACAACAAATAATAATCAGCTGCTTTTTTATTTATTTTGTCACTGAGACTGCCTATCTCCGGCTATCGCTAAACTCCGTAACATGATAAATGTGGAACAAAAGACAACGGTCCTGGTTTGAGTCGACTATTGTACAAATAACAAATGTAATAAGGCATAATAGTGGTTTCTAGTACTACAATCAGGATTCAGGAAGCGACTTGACCTTTTTCCCTTGGTTTCGAAAAAAAACTGCATAGATAAGAGAATAACATTTGTAACACAAGAATGCCCCAAAATATCAATTAAGACTTTTCTTTTACCTCAGTAATCGAGTAATTAAAACTGTTTGTTAGCTGAGAAATACTCTTCTTTTTTTTAATGGATGTGCTGAGAAATACTCTGCCAGTTGAACACAGAGACAAATCAATCAAGTGTCCAAATTAAACTATTCTGGCCGTAAACAATTCTTGTTACATTTAGTGTTGATTAAAGAATGAAAACTCCAGTTAACTAGGAGAATATAGAATATCAGTCAGAACTCAAAAGCACTCAACTAAGTAGTTTATTTCTTCCTTTTTACAAAAGATTTTGTTTCTATCCCAACTAATGTAACCATAGCCTCAGTGAATACACCAGATCAACCATATGTTTTGCGCAACATTAAATCTCTCAGTAAATATTTTTAAGCTGACAGTTACATCAAACCTTTGCAGCGCATCGTGATGAACTCCGTATAAACTTAAGCATAAAGTAGGAGAAGCTAAAATAAAACACATTGCAGTAGGTTTGTTAAGCATCAAGCAAATGCTTTTACCCATATCATGATCACATACTTGGACAGTAGTGCTATCTTTACTTTATGTTAACAAGTAATAACATATACTCTAGTTTCGAGAAGTAATCACATATACTCTAGATTCGAGCAGCAACTTTCTCCAAAGAAAATACTCTCAATTCAGATCCCAAACCGTCAAATGAGATCAAAGCTAATAGGAGTACAAGATTTATCTTTGATCTTGGCCTACCAAAGACACACATGAAGTATACTCCCATCTCCAACAAGACTACAAAACCTAAAAGAAACAGATAATGAACAGCAAGGCATTTGATCTTGAGGTGTTTTCTTTAGGTAATCAAACTCAAATCACTTCCTTATCAACAAAAGGAACTTTAGTGACTAGAAAATGGCATATGAAAGTACAAGGTTAAGGTATGCCACTTATCGACTCAGTTAACTTAAATATCAAACAACAGCTCAAGGACCATCACTATAAACGAGGGTCAATTGATCGTTGAATGATACGCATATCATAACACGAAACACATTGCTCCAAAGACATTAACATTCACTACATTCAATCACACAAAACGAAACATAACCAACCACAAGTAAAAGACTGTTAAATTTCACATCCCAAGAAATACATTAAATATATCTCAAGTGTCACATGTTTAACAAAAGCCTAGAGAGGACAAAAAACAGAATAGTAGCTTGGGTTCGACAAACATTCAAAAAGAACTCTGCCTCAATGAAAACAGAGCATGCATTTAAGCAATTGTAATTGGGAGATTATTAATCACCCTTCTTCCTGAAGGAACATCCCTCGGTGAGTCTGGCACGACCACCCGTCGGTTGGCACAATACCGTCTGGCAATTGCCGCACACCACAACTGTTTGTGAGTGGCTGAAAACAGTAGTACTGTACAACACAATCAAACACCAAACATTATTAAGATCAGTAAAAAAACATGATTGATTATTAGCATATTACAATAATTAAGATACCCAAAATAGAAAAAAAGAACTCTCACATGTTGAAGCAGCCCTGGCACTTAACATCCTACACAATTAAAAAATAACCAAAATCAAACCAACATGATATTTACAAAACACAAAAAAAACACAAAATTGATAACAGTAACAAAAAAAAAAAGAGAGTACCATGAAAAACGAGTTAGGGGATTGTACGAGACGCTTGAGCTTGTGCTTCCTCTTCTCAAGCTCTGCCGGTGGGTTAAGCAAATCGATATCGTTTGAAAGAACCTATACATATACATACATATATACATACACAATAAACAAACGAACATCAATTGAAAGTAATTTAAAAACAAGTTTTCAAGGTTAATCGAGTTTGCTTAACTCACCATGGTTGGATTTGAGATCCGACTGTGAAGGAAAGTTGAGAAGCGAAGAGCAGCAAATGGCGGAGGAGAGTGAAGCGCTAGGGTTTTGGGGTGGCCTTTTATATATGAGTTTGCTTTTTCATTGGGCTTTTTAATATTGGATGGCCCTTTTTTTCTTTTTCATAATATTTGCATTAGCTCACTTATTATAAAACTTAAAGACCAACGCACACTAGTCTAATTCATGCATCAAAATTTTCGTGCATTTTCTCGAAAAATTTCCGTTTTTGACTTTACCGATACGAAATATACATGTAGTTTTCATGATAGTTATAATTACAATTTTACGAATTTTTCGAAACATACCAAAAAATTCTCGAAATATTACGAAACGTTTCTAATTTTTAGCTAACTGAAACGTACTCCCGGACCGAAATTTTCATCCATGGTCTAATTGACCCAATACAACCCTCTTTCTCAAAAGTAAAATATTGGTACTTCATTTTTTATGTTAGAATTAGGTATTTACTTATGATTCGATGTCATACTTTTTTGAATTTCGTAGTTGAATATGCTGACCTAAAATGAACTTATGAAACTAAACAATCTAAATGGTTACGTGATTGTAATGATAAATAATTGTATACTTAACAATGAATAATGTTTGGTCTGATTTTAACAATGCTCGACTTTCATAGCAATTTCGAGACTAGACAAAGCACGGTCGACTACTACAAGTCACAAGACTCGCCACATGTATTATTAATAAAGTTTTGTAAACTTTTTTAAATGATTTTTTTAAGGAGGTAACTATCAACCCTTTATTGTTTTAAATAGGTAGACACCCCTTTTCAAATAAAACAAAATATTTCGATGAGAACATAATCTTTAATTAAAAGGAGAAGTCAATAATCAAATATTACAAGCCCTCCATCAAATGAAAAATAACATGCATAGTTGAGGGTTTGAAATGACAACAATGAGAATTATTTGTAGCTCATGTACAAAATTATGTTTGGCAAAATTAACATTTCGATTAATAAACTGAAATTTCCATTTGGGTCAATATTTTCATTTCCATTTGGGTCAATATTTTCAAAATCTATGAATCTTCGAACGAGTGGTTTCAGGTCCACGCGATGTCATTAGTGTTATGATCATGGGCAGTCTTGATGAAACGAAGAGAGTCCAATAACACAATTGAATATACAAGCTTCAGAGTGAGGGCGCATGGTTTTGACAACTAGCAACTATGCTTTTAAGATGAGGCATATATAATGGATCCATTGAAGTTCCAAAATCGAAAGGTCCACGTTGGCGTTAGTCCACCGGGGGGGGGGGGGGGGTCTAGTCCATATCATACTCTCTAGATTTATTAAATAAGGACTTTGTCAGTTGAGTTGTGCATTGATCCTTTGCAGCTTTTGATTTTTTTTTCCTTTAAAATTTGAACACCTACAAAATGAGATTTTTGAGTTATGGAGTTTCTATTATGTCAAATTAGATAACAACAAATAACAAAAAGAGCAAGGCATTCGTTATGAAGAAGGTCATCAAAAATACTCCCCTTTTGTGTAAGGAAAAGTTGAGCCAATCAATGATGTCAATGCCTCCCAAATTATTGAAATTCAACTATCATGCAAAGAAACCAAATTTGAGAGGTTAATGGACAATTCACAAGAAGATGCGCAAGAGTTTCCATTTAAAAATTACAAATTGGGCAAAAGGGCTCCTTAAAAGTGAAGAGATTGTTAATGTAAGATCTCGCAGATGCATTATTAGAAATGACCCTCCATAAATTTTATGCCTCTTATTGATTTTAGCTCTCTGAGAAATTTTTAGAAGGAGGGTAAGGTGAGGGGGAGAATAGAGAAACGATGGAATTGATCCGCAACGTAGGCACTTTCCAATGAGAAACTTTCGGACATGAAGAGAGTCAAAGTAGGCCAGGGGTTTTCATTACAAGGAGTAATGAAAATTTTACAAATTTCACTGACCGTGGTATTGTCAAAAACTGTGGAGAATTTTTGAATATCGCAATAAATATTGTATATAAAGTTACAAACGTAGGTTGATTGAAGATGAGTGAGTTATTTGGATTAACGGGCTTGCATATGAAGTGGTAATGGTGGGACCAAGGTTGGGTCCAAGTGAGAGAAGGAACTGTTTTATTATAAAAGAAAACAAAGGCCTTCCAAAACCATATATGTAGTAGCCATAATATCTTTCCAAAAGCAAGAGGAAGAATTAAAAGGAGAGATGGTCAAAAGCAAATAAGATGAGATAATGTATTAGGAGATTAGGACTTTGAACCAAAAACCATAAACACCCAACGATGGAGGGTCATTTCGTGGGTGCATTAAAATAATGTTTGGTGTTTTTCTTGTGAACGATGTATCTATGCAAGAATGATCAAACTAGTGGATTTTTTTTTTAAATAAACAAAAAACAAGGTCCTTAGACCATGTCACTAGCTAAAATGCTACTAATACAAGAAGGAGACTTATTCCAAAATAATTATCTTTCTCTAGCACGTGCCCTTGCATTCTTCAAGCCATCCGTGGCGCGGTTTGCTGTTCTTGGTATTCATCGCAACTTGAATTCCCATGGCATATGAATTAATCTTTTGCATGCATTAACAAGTGTGAGAATTCCCAGTAGTGGTGTGGCCTCATCGCGTACAAGCTTGTAGGCTGTTAAAGAATCTGTCTCCACTTCAATCCTCGGTACTCTCCTTTCCCATGCTATCTCAATACCCCTCTTCAAAGCTTCAAGTTTCTCTTCGTCAATAGTAGGTGAATTAAGAAGTTTATTGAATCCCCATATCCACTTGCCATCCTCTGCGCTCATTACTCCAATGGCTGCCCCCAAATTATTATTTGAATCAACGCTCCTATCCACATTCAATCTCACCCACCCTTGTTGCGGCTTACTCCACTTAACCTCTTTTCGAGCGATTTTGTTTCTTTATTTCCCAACAAGTAGATCACGGCTGAGGCTCATGATCTTAAAAATTCTTCCTTGAAGGTTTTCCTCTTTGCCATGGAACACCCTTGTATTTCGATGCTTCCATATCTCTCAATGACTAGCAACAAAGATTTGAATCCATACTTCAAGTTCATTCACAACCATTCATCATCACTCAATCTTTCGAATTTCCCCAGTCCCCACGTATGATTAATTTCTTCCAAACTTCCTTCGCCGTTGGGCAATGTTGAAGTAGGTGAATTTATGTCTCATCATTGTAGTCGCATATTGCACATAGCCGTGATCGAGAGCTTTCTCGTTTTTCGGAAGTGGTTTTTCGCCAATCTTTTATTCGCCATTAGCCAAAAAAATGTTGGAGCTTGTTGCTCGCATCAATTTTCCATACCCAATTAAAATTCCCTTGTATTTGGTCATCCACATCATATAGCTTTTGGAAGGCTTTATATGCGGATTGGCATGTGAACTCACCGTTTGACATTTCATTCCATAACACCCTATCCTCCGTGTCGTTGGGCTGAATGTGTCTCTCCATAATGTCCATTACGAGCGTTGGAGGAAGATGCGTTTGAATATGGTCGAGACACCAATTACCCTCTGCATCAATCATATCTCGCAAGGTAAATGTCCATTTAGTTGGAGAAATAACTATTTCTTCATCACAAATTATGATCGTGCCCCTCCAATTACCAAACTAAAAGGAGATCTTTGCCCCACTTTCGATTTTCCAACGCATAAACGGCTCCATAAGTCTTACGCACTTAAGTATGCCTTTCCGCGTACCAGTGTCCGAAGGTTTTGTCGTAAGATGGAGAAGTTCCTTCCCTCGTAAATATTTCTCTCTTGTAAACTTGCTCCAAACTGTATCCTCTCCGCCAAGAATTTTCCACGCCAATTTGGAAATCAAGGTCTCGTTGCTTGTTCGTGCCTTTTGAATGCCGAGCCCTCCTTTGTCTCTCGGTTTTGTGACTTTTCTCCAAGCCACAAGGTGGAGTTTCCTCTTAAATAAATTCGAGGACCATAAAAAGTCTCGATTGATGCGGTCGAGCTTGTCACATATGTGGTCAGGAATCCAATGATGTTAATGCCTCCCAATAAAAAGCTGAGCCAATCAATGATGCCAATGCCTCCCAAATTATTGAGATTCAACTATCATGCAAAGAAACCAAATTTGAGAGGTTATTGGAAAATTCATAAGAAGATGCACAAGAGCTTCCATTTAGGAGTTACAAATTGGGCAAAAGGGCTTCTTAAAAGTTAAGAGATTGTTAAGGTAAGATCTCGTGGGTGCGTTATTGGAAATGACCCTCCACGAATTTTATACCTCTTATTGATTTTAGCTCTCTGAGGATTTTTTAGGAGGAGGGCAAGGTGAGGGGGAGAATAGAGAAACAATGGAATTGATCCGCAAAGTAGGCACTTTTGAACGAGAAACTTCCGAACATGAAGGGAGTCGAAGTATGCCAAGGGTTATCATTACAAGGAGTAATGAGAATTTTACAAATTTCACTGACCGTGGTATTGTCAAAAACTGTGGAGAATTTATGAATATCACAATAAAAATTGGATATAAAGTTACAAACATAGGTTGGTTGGAGATGAGTGAGTTATCTGGATTAGTGGGCTTACATATGAAGTGGTAATGGTGGGACCAGGGTTGGATCCAAGTGAGAGAAGGAACTTTTTTATTATAAAAAGAAACAAAAGCCTTCCAAAACCATATATGTAGTAGCCATGATCTCTTTCCAAAACCAAAAGGAAAAATTAAAAGGAGAGATGGTCAAAAGCAAAGAAGATGAGAGAATGTATTAAGAGATTAAGATTTTGAACCACAAACCATAAATACCCAACGATGGAGGGTCATTTCGTGGGTGCATTAAAATAATGTTTGGTGTTTTTCTTGTGAACGATGTATCTATGCAAGAAAAAATATATCATCAAACTAGTGGATGATGATATCTTAAATAGTGTAAAAAGAATTGAGTGTACGGTCAAATTCGTGCCAGGTTTTGAGCAGGTTTGTTTCAACAAGGTCAACATAAGAGCATTTTTTCGTTTTGAGAATATCGAAAATAGATATTCTACTCTCGGAATGATGTAGATGTGATGAAAAATCGATGCTCAATGTTGGCTAATTAAAGCTGCAAAAAGTTAAAAAATTAGAAAATATTATTATTACTTTTTGTTTAACGTAAACAACATTATTTTATTTTATGCTATTACCTTATATATAACAAAAAATTAATAAGTATCATAATACTTTACACGTATAATTAGTGTTGGAAAAATTGGTCTTGTACCAATATTTGATATTTATTTTAATGAGTTCCAATTTATAAAATTGGAATCTCTTTAGCTTATTGAAATCCAGGTTTCGTCTAGATGAATCTAGTATATGTAATTATTCAAAACCAATTTGGGATGAATGAAAAATTAAATGATAAAGTAAGCTATTTGAAATAAGTTATCTTGAAGAAAGAAAAGGAAATGGGAGGAAAAGTGAAAAGTCACCATCACACATGAAAAGTTTGAGCTAAATTAGTAGTAGATTTAATAAGTTATTTTTTTGAATAAAGGGTTTGGGCCCCTTGGGGTACCACTAGTCTTTGAAGTGGGGAAGACCTAGATGATATGGGCTTTGCTTCATAGCCCACAAGAGCGTGCACGCCCCCGTCGTTGTTCGTATGCCCCGACCTCGGCCAAGGTCGGGGTCGTGGGCCTGGTCTTGCGCTTGGGTTTGGGTTTGAGTTCGAGCTTGTGATTCCCTATCAAATACTTGTCTTTTTGGACAACGTTTAATTAAGTAATTAATTTTGGAAAAGATATGTCCGTCTAGTCAAGCCCTAGGCCAACTTTTAAAATCTATAAATATACTTTTATATTAAGTAAGTAATTACATTATTTCTTTCTTCTGTTTTGTCCATTCTTTTGGTTAATCGTTTCTTAATATTCGTAGTGATTTATATTGAGAAGAAAGTCGTTGCATCTTGGGAAGCGATTGTCGATCACATCGTAAGCACCGATCGGGACAAATATCGTTTTAAAGAGAGAGAGTTCAACTCTGACCTCAACTTTAAATATTGGTTTATTTTCTGTTTTACACCATCACGTTCAACAATTTTAAAACGATATTTGTTTGTGTATTTCAGAAAAATGGTTACTATTTTGCTTGTTCATGGTAGCGGTAAAAAGTCAAATAAGTTTTCTAGCACTGATTTCAAAAGGTGGCAACGGAAGATGTTGTTCTACCTTACGATCTTGAAACTATCAAGGAGGATGCCCCTACGTGCCAGAAGATGAGACTGGTCCTCGTCCAAGGGCTGCTTTCGATGCCTGGAGTCAGAGTGACTTCCTGTGAAAAAACTATATCTTGAGTGGACTAGACAATTCACTCTACAACGTGTATTGCTCCATCAAGACGTCAAAGAAACTTTGGACGTCCTTAACAAAAGTACAGAACTGAAGATTCAGGGTTGATGAAGTTCATCGTCAGCAAATTTCTGGACTTCAAGATGAACGACTTGAAGACGGTGACGAGGCATATTCAAGAGTTGCAATTGATCCTACATGACCTAGGTGCAAAGGACATGAAGCTTAGTGAATCCTTCCAAGTAGTTGATGTGATAGAGAAGTTACCGCCGTCCTGGAAGGACTTTAAGAATTACCTCAAGCACAAGCATAAGGAGATGGGTCTTGAAGACTTGGTAGTTAGACTTTGGATTGAAGAGGATAATCTAACATCTGAGGGCAATCCAAAGTAAATGCAGATGTACATGGAGGCTAGAGCCATCGTAGTGGAACACAAGCCTAACTCTAACAAGAAGAGGAAGAATCAAAGCAACGTCGGAGGCTAGTAAAAGAAGTTCAAGGGGAACTGTCACCACTGTGAAAAGTCAAACCACATGGCCAAAGACGATCGACTTCCAAAGAAAGACAACCAAACCAGTCCAACCAAGTTGTCGTAATTCAGAACAAGAGTGTTCTGGTTGACATGGGTGACCTAATGCTCATTGTTGTTGATGGAAACGAGCACACGCTGAAATAGAGCTATAGCCAAACCAACCAAATTAAAGAGGCCATGTTGAACCTTGTTGCTGAAATACAAGAGAAGTGCTTAGAAGGCCCACTAATGAATGCTATTGGGTTGAGACTCAATTTAAGTGATGGGCTGGTGCTAAATTAAATTGGAAGACACTTTTTCAAGACTATGGACCATCAATTTCGTGGCTATCTTCAAGACTCGGTAAAAAGGATTAAGTTTTGGCCAAATAAGTCTTTTGTATGTCCAAGAAGTCAAGTCTTATTGTTTAGTGTTTCAAGAGTCATTAAGAATGGTCAAATGCTTGTTTAGTACTCCTATGTCTTAGATATAAATGTGGGACACTTTAGAGTCACTTTCTAGCCTATAAATAAGTCTTACAAGAGTTGTAAAGAAGAGCTTGGACAATATTCTGAAAATGAATATATATTTTAAATATTTGGAATCTCTCTTTGAGATGAATTAAAATATTGAAGAACTTATTAAGATCTTGAGCACTATCTTGTGGCGTTCAACCATACCGAGGTTCCTGGCTGATTTTATAGCCAATGGGTCGAGGTTTATCAAGCTCTAAGTAAGATCAAACTGAATTCTTGATCTGGGGAGATCGCTGCTTATTTATACATTGGGTTCTTAGATCAATATATCTAACGGGTCCAATGTCTCTATCATTTTCCACATCATTTGGTATCAGAGCAATCTGGTATTGATTTGATTTTATTTTGTTTTCCATACCAAAAAAAAGGTCCAAAAGAAAAGAAAAAAAAGGAAAAAAAGAAAAGGGACAAAAAAAAAGAGTAGAAAAAAAGGTACCAAAAAAAAAATCAAAGAAAATAATCCAAAAAAAAAGCATTAAGGTTCCATTCATTCTTCATTATACCAAGGTTCTTGTTTTGTATAAAGTTGTGGGTCGCGGTCATCATACCAATGTTCCTACTTTTACTAAAGCAACGGGTCAAGGTTTCGTTCATTCTTTGCTATATCAAGGTTCTTGTTTTGTATCAAGTAGCGGATCGCGGTCATCATACCAAGGTTCCTACTTTTACTAAAGCAACGAGTCGAGGTTCTGTTCATTCTTCACTATACCAAGGTTCTTGTTATGTATCAAGTAGCGGGTCGCGGTCATCATACCAAGGTTTCTACTTTTACTAAAGCAACGGGTCGAGGTTTCATCCACACATCATGAAGCATCATAAAGATCCTACCTATAGTATTCGTCTTCCATTAAACATAGATTCAGATTCTAGGACAAATCTTTTCAAAGATGGAGAGAATGATGGAAATGAGCACACGCTGAAATAGAGCTATAGCCAAACCATCCAAATTAAAGAGGCCATGTTGAACCTTGTTGCTGAAATACAAGAGAATGTGCAAGAGAAGTGCTTAGAAGGCCCAATAATGAATGTTATTGGGTTGAGACTCAATCTAAGTTGATAGGCTGATGCTAAATTAAATTGGAAGACACTTTTTCAAGACCATGGGCCATCAATTTCGTGGCTATCTTCAAGACTAAGTAAAAAGGATTAAGTTTTGGTCAAATAAGTTCTTTGTATGTCCAAGAAGTCAAGTTTTATTGTTTAGTGTTTCAAGAGTCATTAAGAGTGGTCAAATGCTTGTTTAGTACTCATGTGTCTTAGATATAAATGTGGGACACTTTAGAGTCACTTTTTAGCCTATAAATAAGTCTTAAAAGAGTTGTAAAGAAGAGCTTGGACAATATTCCAAAAATGAAGATATATTTTAAATATTTGAAATCTCTCTTTGAGATGAATTAAAATATTGAAGAACTTATCAAGATCTTGAGCACGATCTTGTGGCGTTCAACCATACCGAGGTTCTTGGCTGATTCTATAGCCAATGAGTCGAGGTTTATGAAGCTCTAAGTAAGATCAAACTGGATTCTCAATCTGGGGAGATCGCTGCTTATTTATATATTGGGTTCTTAGATCAATATATCTAACGGGTCCAATGTCTCTATCCTTTTCCACATCAGCAGTTGTCTTTGAAGCCAATATGGTGGACCATCCAAATGAGTGGTTCATTGACATCGACGCCACCCGCCACGTCTGCGATCACATAGAGATGTTCTCCACATACTATTTGTTCAACAACTTGAAGATCTACATGGGGAACTCTGCAACTTTAGATATCGGCGGAAGTGAAAGAGTGGTGCGGAAGTTTACCTCGGGCAAATAGATCACTCTAATTGATGTACTGCATGTTCCAGATATTCAAAAGAATTTAATATCTGGTTATGCACTTGATGCAAGTGCGTTTAGGGTAGTGTTTGAATCTGATAAATTTGTGTTCACTATGAATGGGCAATTTATTGGGAAAGGTTACGTAGTTAACTGAATGTGCAAGATGAATGTAATGACTATAAAACATGACCTCAATAATAATAATAAAACTAATATTTCTGCTTACTTGGTTGAATGTTCAGATTCATGGCATGTTAGATTATGACATGTTAATTTTAATATTCTATGTAAGCTAGTAAGCTTAGAGTTATTGCCTTCATTCAAATTTGAATCTCAAAATAAATGTGAGATTTCTGTAGAGGCTCAATTAATCAAATTACTATTTCTTTCTGTAGAAAGAAACACTGAACCTCTAGACTTAATTCACACTGATATTTGTGACTTAAAGTTTGTGCAGATCAGAGGTGGCAAAAAAGTATTTTTATCCCTTTTATCGATGACTGCAGTAGATATTGCATAGTCTATTTACTAAGAAGTAAAGATTAAGTTCTTGAAACTTTTAAGGCCTACAAACTTGAGATTGAAAATCAACTTGGCAAACAAATAAAAACTATCTGAGAAAAGTGATAGAGGTGGAGAATATGGAGCTCCATTTGACGAATTGTGTGCTACTTTAGACATCATTCATCAAAAGACAACTCATTGTTCACCCTAACCAAATGGAATTGTTGAATGCAAAAATCGTACTCTTAACGAGATGATGAATGCCATGTTAATTAGTTATTGTTTACCATATAATTTGTGTGTGTTGGGGGGGGGGGGGAGGGGGTTCAATCCTCTCAGCAAATCATATACTAAACAAGTTACCTCACAAAAGTATAAATGAAACCCATTTTAAGTTATGGATGGCTCGAAAGCCTTTCTACAAATAAGTGTCGGGGTGGTTAGCAAAGGTAGAAGTGCCTAAACCTAAACAAGTTGAGATAAGACCCAAGACTGTTGACTGCATAATCATTGAACATGCACACCACAGTAGTACCCATTGCTTCTTAGTACGTAAGTCTCTAATTATTGATATTAATGAGAATATAATCAGTGAATCAAGAAATGCAGTATTGTTTGAAAACATATTTCCTTGCAAATAAAGAAAAGAATTTGGTTCCCTAAGAAGTTGCAAGAGATAATCATGAAGAAGATGAAGAACTCAGACGCAGTAAAAGGGCTAAAATAGCTAAAAGCTTTGGTCCTGGTTTTCTAACATGTATGTTAGAGGACGAACCGAGGACATTAAGTAAAGCCTTATCCTTATTAGAAGCTCCCTTCTAGAAATAAGCTATCAATAATGAAATATAATATATTTTGCACAACCACACGTAGGAGTTGATTGATCTTCTAACGGGTAGCAAACATTTTGGACTGCAAATGGATACTGAAGAGAAAGCACAAAGCAGATGAATCTATTGATAAATACAAGGCCAAGTTGGTAGCTTAATGGTTTAGACAAAAATAAGGCCTTGATTTTTTTGACACATATTCAACTATGACTAGGATCATATATATTAGAGTGCTCATTGCTATTTTCCGCATTGAAAGGTCCTGAAATACATCAAATAGATGTCATTGCTATTTTTCGCATTGAAAGGTCCTGAAATACATCAAATAGATGTCAATACAGCATCTCTAAATGGAGAATTAAATAAGAAAATCTATGTGGAACAACCTGAAGGGTTTGTTGCTCCTGGAAAGTGTGTAGACTCGTTAAGTCATTGTATGTGAAGCAGTGGCACGAAAAGTTTTACATAACGATGCAGTCAAATGGTTTCAGAATTAATGAGTGTGATAAATGTGTATACGTGAAAGGCACACCTAGCGATTACATGATTTTTTGTCTTTATGTCGACGACATGCTAATCATGGGAAGTAATCATGATGCAATCATGAATACAAAGAGAATATTGACCAAACATTTTGATATGAAAGATTTAGGGGTCATCGATGTCATATTAAGGATTAAGATCGCTAAGACATCAAATGGAATTGTGTTTTTACAATCTTATTATATTGAGACAATACTTAAGAAGTATAATGCATATGAAGGGCTCTAGCTAAGACGCCAGCAGACTTGAGTCTACAATTAGGCAAAATCATGGTGAACGTGTCTCTCAAATAGAATGTGTCAGAATATTAGGTTGTCTTATGTATATCATGAACTGCACTCGTCCAAATATTATTTAGTTATTAAACTAAGTAGATTTACGAGTAACCCAAACAAAGATCATTAGAAGACATTAATTAGAAAACTTAGGTACTTAAAAAGCTCACCTTAGATTATAGATTACATTACAATAGATATCCAATTGGATTAGAAGGATAGAATAGTGCTAATTGCATATCAGATACTAAAGACACTAAATCACTAGTGGTTATGCCTTTACCATTAGATGTGGAGTTGTGTCGTGGAAGTCCTCAAACTAAACACGTATAGCTCGCTCCACGATGGAATTTGAGTTTATTGTTTTGGATAAAGTTGGTGAATAAGTAGAATGACTTCGTCACTTTCTTGAGGACATTCATTCTTAGAACAAGCCAGTGCCTGTAATTATGATACATTGAGACAACCAATCAATTATTAGAAGGGCACAAAGTGACATGTATAATGGTAAGTCTAGACATATACGTGGTAGACATAATACCATAAGACAATTGATCTCTAATGGTGTTATTTCCATTGATTATGTAAAATCAAAGGAAAATTTAGCGGATTTGTTGACTAAAGGCCTACCTCAGGATCAAACATACTTCTTATCGAGAAGAATGGGTTTAAAACTCAACAATAAATAATCTTTATGATAGAACCCAACCATGTTGACTGGAGATTCCAGGATCTTGGCTCAATTGGACAACAAAATTGTAAAGTTTCAGAAATAGCACTTTGCAGCTAACTCTAGCTCGTTCCCCTATACAATTAATGTGCTACCTGTAAAAAGGGTAATGTTAAGTTTAACTTTTAATGATTCCTAAGCCTAATAAGGAGAGTATGGCAGGATACTCATTATAGGAGACCGCCCATGTAAGTGTGAAGTTTGGCCGATTCATAAGAAAACACTTATGAACCCAAGAGTTATCCAGGGCCAAAACGGACACAACCATGATAATAAAAACTATTAGGGGAGTTACTGTGTGGATACAGTTGTCTTGGTTTACACCAACATCTGAATGGTTCAAGACATCAAGTTCAATGATCAGCTAAGTACCTTCTGATAACACCCCCACTTTTCTTCATCTCGAGCAGCCACGAAAGACGTACATGCACTGAGTAAGCAAAGGGAGCCACAACTACTACCACCTGGCACACACCCCTTAAATGAAGCCCATGAGAACAAGCAACTTTGTTCCACCTATAAAATGGACACTTTGTATGCTTAAAAAATGGGTCGGATAGTGAAATTTAAAAGAACATCACCTTGTACGACCTCATTGTGACCTCCCATGACAAAAAAAAACCTTGATAGCTCCTATAAGCCCCTTCCTTTCTTCTTTTTTTGTTGGGCTTGGAATAGACGTTCCAAATTCGATATCCTCCCCTTCAAACTAAGCACACAAAAGAACCAATATCATCAAATGACGTCGTCTATGGGAAGGTTATCAAAATTCTTGAATAAAGTATATGGAGACAAAAAGGGACAAACACAGAAGATCTATTCGCATCCTAGCCTTATGAAATCCAAAATAAATACCTTGCTTTTATAGATTAGTCCTCCAGACACATCCACCAATCAGCACCATCTGGGACCTGGCGCAACCCCCACCCACAAATCATCCTTCTCCGAGCTCAGGTCATAGAAGAAGGAACTAGGCCTTTTCGCTCCAATACTTTGAGCTCAAATTTTTCACGACCAAGTTCTGAAATGATTTACACATTTTTTGATTGAGTGGGGGAATGTCGCGATAAAAAGTTCTTGAATAGGAAGAATTAGGTGGAAGCGAAGGGGTCGACAAAAAGAGAGCCCCCAGCCTAACAGAGATGAACGTGCTTGTTAAAGTGCTAACTGAACCCATTTAGGGTGCCCCTTGGAGGCATGCGAATCTCGATCCTTACCTCTCCATACGCATGATGCCGCTTGACCAGCCCTCCAACACCGCACATAATGGATGGAATGATTGACGTCACAATGCGATTGGCTAGAAGCTCTTACATGAAACGAAATATCAAGAAGTAATTCCCAACATGTGTGACTTAAAATATTTTGTTGGACAACTCATGCAAATTTGCAAGTTTCTAAGACATGTTCAGTTTTACGTATAATCGTGTGACTCCTAATATGTACTAACATATAATGTTTTCATTTTGGAGTTGTATTAGAACGAGAAATTGGACATTGTAGGAAATCTTTTCAATGACATTACCTAGAAATGTTTGCAACTTCATATCAGAACATTTACTATTATCATCGATTATTTATGTAAATAATGGATAGTAGAAGATACTAAAGATTTGTTTGTTTGCAAATGAAAAAAGTCGGTTGCTTTTCTAATAGTGTCACCTATAACATGTTCATGCAAGATCTCCAAAAAAAAAAAGTTATTTGAGGTGAACTCAATCTTAAAGGAAATGGTAAAAAGAGATTCTTAGTTTCGCAACGATGCATATATTATTTTCTTGATACTTGACAATATGTTGAGGAAGATCAAGATATCATTGTCCCCTCCCCTATGGTACTGAAGACTTTGCAAAAAAATAAACAATGCAATTTCAACTCTTCTGGTAGGTACACTATAACTTAGTCTACTTATTAGTGATAATGCTTGTCACTTGTTAAGATTTCACCATAAATTGGTTATGGATATCATTTTTTACTATTGTGAATTTTCGTTTCGACAAGTTAATAATACATATCAACTCATATATGTCAGGTGTAGAGGTGGCAAATGTGTGGATTGGTTCATAAATGAGTTGGATCAAAATGAAACATATCAAGACAAAAAATACGCCGACGTGATATCACCAAAATTTCAACGTATTGAGGGATTTAAAAAAAATCTACGTTTGGAGAGTAAAAATATCATTTTTCTATTTCGAGCCTAATTTTTTTGTCAGTGGAGCCTGTTTTTGACAAGTGATACCATTTTTTCAAGTGGAACGACCATATGCGCATAACGTAAGCACTGCATTTTTGACAAATTCCAACATATGGAGGGTAAAAACGTCATTTTTTTCAGTGGATTTTTTTTTTGTCGATGGAGCCTGGTTTTGACAAGTGATACCACATTTTCAAGTGGAAACGACCAAATGAGCATAACATAAAGATTACGTCTTTACACCAACGTGACTTTTGACAAATCCAACGTTTGGATGGTGAATACGTTATTTTTCTATTTTCAGTGAATTATTTTTTGTAATTTTTATCGATGAAATGTGTTTTTACGTTGAGCTATTTTCTCGTGATTTTTAAATGAAGTGTACATTTTTTGGGGTAGCACGTATTTTTTTGTGATTTTTTAGTATTTTTTTTATTTTGTATGTTAATTCTAAATTTTCTAAAAAAAGAATTTAGTGGGTTATATAGGAGTTCATGGGTTATCCATTAATAAGTGGGTCATAAATGAGTGACCCATTTATAAGCTGTTTATTAAATGAATTCCATTACCCATTTAATTTTGGTGATTTGGGTGGGTTAGTGAGTGAAAATTGCCACCTCTAATCACATGTTATAAAATACAATTCAGTCTTGGAGTATGAAGAATTGATCAAAAATACCCGTGCTTTATTATTGCTTTGTCGCATGAAAAAAAAACGATGAGACTAATTCTCATATGCTTTTACTTTGAATATCTAGAACCAAAAACAATAAGACTAATCTCATCTGCTTTTACTTTGAATATCTCGAACCAAAAACGATGAAACTAATATTTGAAAGATAAAAGCAAATTGTTAATGACCGTCGTTTCATGCTTACTAGAAATGCTTGCACGCGGTTCCAAAGTGATTAAGAATTTATTTTAATGTGTATGGTGAAAAAAATAACTTAAATGAGTAAAGATTAAAAGATATAAGGATATAGAACTTACATAGAAAGTTTCAAATTTGGAAACTAAATCACCAATCACCATTATTAATATCGTTAATGATTCTACTTAAATTTTAAGGCTATATTAGGAACTTAGGAATAAAATATTATACCAACACTAAAATTATAAGGTTAAAATCGAAAAAATTTTGGTGTCACAGTTTGCCTTTCTTTATATAATTGTACAGATTCTCTGTAGTGCACCGTTTTTTGTATTGCTTGGTAAACTAAGTAATATATGTGCAATCGTTGTATTATCTTTTAGAATACAAAAAAAAAAAAACCAATTATACATTTATGCTATGACATAATTATTACTTAAATTTTTGGCACAACAACCGAGTAAATAATAAGCATGTTACCTTTCTATAATCTTAAAATGGATATCCCTTTTGTAAGAAGGTGTAACTCATTAGCGGTAAACTTAGATTAACATATTCGAAACTAATACCCCTGGATTGTAAGTGCCAAGTCCTTAGAGCAAAATACCAAATCATATGTGCGTGCTGCCGCTGTTACTAGGTAAAGAGTGCACGAAAATGAGTATGGTATACAATTCACACAAAATACGGTGAAACACACATCATCTGCTAGGTAAAGAGTGCACGAAAATGAGTATGGTATACAATTCACATGGAATAGGTGAAAACACACATCACAACTACAGGAATTATAACTTTCAAGTATTGATTTAAGTAAAGAACCTATTAAGTTAAGTGCAACCAATGAGAATCACTTACTTTTATATCATTAGACTCCATTACATATGATAAATGTCAAACAACAGTCACAACGGTCTTGTTTTGTGTCCGCCATAATACCAATCGAATGAACTACGGATATAAAGATTGTTTTGGTACTACACTTACGATGTGACTTTTTTGATACTACAATTATAAAGTGACTAAATCTTTTTTACAATGCCTTAGCTTGCGGTTTTTTACCTTGCCTTGGCTTGATACCGAAAAAAAGTAGTGAAAACAAGCTAAATAAGGGAATAACATTTCGTAATACAGGAGTGGCCTAATAAATCAAATAAGTATACCTTCTACCAAGTAATTGAGTAAGCAAAACTAATTTATAGCTTTCCAATATATATACAATCTTTTGGAATAATAAAAATATAAGGCAGAAAGTTCAAAAAAAACAGAATGATAAAACAGGTAATCAACAAAAAGTATTTAAGATGTAGACAATTCTCACTAGTATGTTGAAATATCAACATTCTAATTTCCTAAAAAGAAAGATAATTGTGAATCTTTCATGATTGATGGTATATATAAGAAATTTTCAACTAATGTACCCATTCACTCCAAAAAAACTCATATTATTTTGTAACCAACATGTATTTGGTGCAACAGTATCATGATTTGCCATAATTAAGACTCAATATTTTCAAATCTAGTAAATATTTTTCAGCTGACAGCTATGTCTCATGTTTGCAAGGCATCTTGGTATAACAAGATTCAGACAATCAAGCCAGATAAATACTATATTGACATTACATTGCAGACAGATTTTTAAGCATTAAGTAAATTCTTATACTTATATCATGATCATATATTTGGAGCATTCTTACTTAACATAGGAACGAGTAATAGGAAGTAACCACAAAAGCTCTATAAATTTGAGCATCTTTCCAATTATACTCCCAATTCAGGTCCCTAAGAGATCAAACTAATACAACTAGCAGTATAACATTTAGCACTGATATAACCCTAAAGGTAAACATCAAGTAAATCAGTATTTAAAACATTAATCCCAAGCCTACTACTGAACAGCAAGGCTTATACTCATTGTGTAGGAAATGAGGAACTGTAAAGAATATTGCAGATCCAGCACTTTTGTTCACTACAAGTCACGTATAAAGTAACCAAACCTATATTGCATCTTCCAAACAAAGGGATTTCATCAAAACTAGAAACATATAAAAGTAACATTTTCTGTATGCTAGGTATCTTACTCTAAACTTCGAGGACCTACACTTTGAAACGAGTCTTGATCAATAAGTAAACTATATACATCACCAACATCATATGTGTCACCATTACACTCTTAACCGTGGTCTTAAAGGAAAATCCAATGGCTACAAACATATTATGAAACACATTGCAACGACATTCAAGTTCACAGTATTCAACATCACATAAAGAAACCCACAACCAACCACAAATACTTGAAAAGTAAGAAACTGTTAAATTTCACCCAAAGAAATACATTAAATATACTTCTAGTCTCACATATCCGACAAGAACCTAGATAGGAAAAAAGAACATAACGGTAACTTTTAATAACAACATTCAAAAAGAACTCTGCCTCAATGAAAACAGAGCATGCATTTGAACAATTGTAGTTGGGATATTAATCTAATCACCCTTCTTCCTGAAGGAACATCCCTCGGTGAGTCTGGCACGACCGCCCGTCGGTTGGCACAATACTGTCTGGCAATTGCCGCACACCACAACTGTTTGTGAGTGGCTGAAGACAGTAGTACTGTACAACACAATCAAACACAAAACATTATTAAGATCAGTAAAAAAACATGATTGATTATTAGCATATTACAATAATTAAGATACCCAAAATAGAAAAAAAGAACTCTCACATGTTGAAGCAGCCCTGGCACTTAACATCCTACACAATTAAAAAATAACCAAAATCAAACCAACATGATATTTACAAAACACAAAAAAAACACAAAATTGATAACAGTAACAAAAAAAAAGAGAGAGTACCATGAAAAACGAGTTAGGGGATTGTACGAGACGCTTGAGCTTGTGCTTCCTCTTCTCAAGCTCTGCCGGTGGGTTAAGCAAATCGATATCGTTTGAAAGAACCTATACATATACATACATATATACATACACAATAAACAAACGAACATCAATTGAAAGTAATTTAAAAACAAGTTTTCAAGGTTAATCGAGTTTGCTTAACTCACCATGGTTGGATTTGAGATCCGACTGTGAAGGAAAGTTGAGAAGCGAAGAGCAGCAAATGGCGGAGGAGAGTGAAGCGCTAGGGTTTTGGGGTGGCCTTTTATATATGAGTTTGCTTTTTCATTGGGCTTTTTAATATTGGATGGCCCTTTTTTTCTTTTTCATAATATTTGCATTAGCTCACTTATTATAAAACTTAAAGACCAACGCACACTAGTCTAATTCATGCATCAAAATTTTCGTGCATTTTCTCGAAAAATTTCCGTTTTTGACTTTACCGATACGAAATATACATGTAGTTTTCATGATAGTTATAACTACAATTTTACGAATTTTTCGAAACATACCGAAAAATTCTCAAAATATTACGAAACGTTTCTAATTTTTAGCTAACTGAAACGTACTCCCGGACCGAAATTTTCATCAATGGTCTAATTGACCCAATACAACCCTCTTTCTCAAAAGTAAAATATTGGTACTTCATTTCTTATGTTAGAATTAGGTATTTACTTATGATTCGATGTCATACTTTTTTGAATTTCGTAGTTGAATATGCTGACTTAAAATGAACTTATGAAACTAAACAATCTAAATGGTTATGTGATTGTAATGATAAATAATTGTATACTTAACAATGAATAATGTTTGGTCTAATTTTAACAATGCTCGACTTTCATAGCAATTTCGAGACTAGACAAAGCACGGTTGACTGCTACAAGTCACAAGACTCGCCACATGTATTATTAATAAAGTTTTATAAACTTTTTTAAATGATTTTTTTAAGGAGGTAGCTATCAACCCTTTATTGTTTTAAATAGGTAGACACCCCTTTTCAAATAAAACAAAATATTTTGATGATAATAGAATCTTTAATTAAAAGGAGAAGTCAATAATCAAAGATTAGAAGGCCTCCATCAAATGAAAAATAAAGTGCATAGTTGAGGGTTTGAAATGACAACAATGAGAATTATTTGTAGCTCATGTACAAAATTATGTTTGGCAAAATTAACATTTCGATTGATAAATTGAAATTTCCATTTGGGTCAATATTTTCAAAACCTATGAATCTCCGAACGAGTGGCTTGATGGTCCACGCGATGTCATTATTGTTTTGATCATGTGCCATCTTGATGAAACAAAGAGAGTCCAATAACACAATTAAATATACAACCTTCAGAGTGAGGGCGAATGGCTTTGACAACTAGAGCAACTATGCTTTTAAGATGAGGCACATATAATGGATCCATTGAAGTTCAAAAATCAAAAATCGAAAGGTCCATGTTGGCGTTAATTCAATCTGAGGGGAGGGGGATCTAGTCCATATCACACTTTCTAGATTTATTAAATAAGGACTTTGTCAGTTAAGTTGTGCATTGATCCTTTGCAGCTTTTGATTTTTTTCCCTTTAAAACTTGAACACCTAAAAAATTATATTTGTGAGTTATAGGGTTCTATTATGTCAAATTAGATAACAACAAATAACAAAAAGAGCAAGGCATTCATTATGAAGAAGGTCATGAAAAAATACTCCCATTTGTGTAAGGAAAAGTCGAGTCAATCAATGGTGCCAATGCCTCCAAAATTATTGAAATTCAACTATCATGCAAAGAAACCAAATTTGAGAGGTTAGTGGACAATTCACAAGAAGATGCGCAAGAGTTTTTATTTAAAAGTTACAAATTGGGCAAACGGGCTAATTAAAAGTGAAGAGATTGTTAAGGTAAAATCTTGCGGATGCATTATTGGAAATGACCCTCCATAAAATTTATGCCTCTTATTGATTTTAGCTCTCTGAGAATTTTTTAGGAGGAGGGCAAGGTGAGGGGGAGAATAGAGAAGCGATGGAATTGATCCGTAAAGTATGCACTTTCGAATGAGAAACTTCTGGACATGAAGGGAGTAAAAGTAGGCTAGGGGTTCTCATTACAAGGAGTACTGAATTTTACAAATTTCACTGACCATAGTATTGTCAAAAACTGTGGAGAATTTTTGAATATCGCAATAAATATTATATATAAAGTTACAAACATAGGTTGGTTGGAGATGAGTGAGTTATCTCGATTAGTGGGCTTGCATATGAAGTGGTAATGGTGGGACCAATGTTGGGTTCAAGTGAGAGAAGGAATTGTTTTATTATAAAAGAAAACAAAGGCCTTCCAAACCATATATGTAGTAGCCATAATATCTCTCCAAAACCAAGAGGAAGAATTAAAAGGAAAGATGGTCAAAAGCAAATAAGATGAGATAATGTATTAGGAGATTAGGATTTTGAACCACAAACCATAAACACCCAACGATGGAGGGTCATTTCGTGGGTGGATCAAAATAATGTTTGGTGTTTTTCTTGTGAACGATGTATATATGCAAGAAAAAAATATTTGATCAAACTAGTGGATTTTTTTTTTAAATAAACGAAAAGCAAGGTCCTTAGACCATGTCACTAGCTAAAATGCTACTAATACAAGAAGGAGACTTATCCCAAAATAATTCTCTTTCTCTAGCACGTGCCATTGCATTCTTCAAGCCACCCGTGGCGCGGTTTGTTGTTCTTGGTATTCATCGCAACTTGCATTTCCATGGCATATGAATTAATATTTTGCATGCATTAACAAGTGTGAGAATTCCCGGTAGTGGTGTTGCCTCATCGCGTACAAGCTTGTAGGCTGTTAAAGAATCCGTCTCCACTTCAATCCTCGGCACTCTCCTTTCCCATGCTATCTTAATACCCCTCTTCAAAGCTTCAAGTTTCACTTCGTCAATAGTCGGTGAATTAAGAAGTTTATTGAATCCCCATATCCACTTGCCATCCTCTGCGCGCATTACTCCAATGGCTGCCCCCAAATTATTATTCGAATCAATGCTCCTATCCGCATTCAATCTTACCTACCCTTGTTGCGGCTTACTCCACTTAACCTCTTTTCGAGCGCTTTTGTTTCTTCTTTTCCCATCAAGCAGATCACGGCTGAGGCTGTTGATCTTAAAAATTCTTCCTTGAAGGTTTTCCTCTTTGCCATGGAACATCCTTGTATTTCGATGCTTCCATATCTCTCAAAGACTAGCAACAAAGATTTGCATCCACCCTTCAAGTTCATTCGGAACCATTCATCATCACTCAAACTTTCGAATTTCCCCCAGTCCTCACGTATGATTAATTGTAGTCGCATATTGCACATAGCCGTGATCGAGAGCTTCTTCGATTTTTGGAGGTGGTTTGTCACCAATATTTTATTCGCCATTAGCCAGAAATTGTTGGAGCTTGTTGCCCACGTCAATTTTCCATACCCAATTAAAATTCCCTCGGATTTGTCGTCCACATCATATAGCTTCTCGAAGGCATGTGAACTCGCTGTTTGACGTTTCATTCCATAACACCCTGTCCTCCATGTCGTTGAGCTGTATGTGTCTCTCCATAATGCCCATTACGAGCGCGGGAGGAAGCTGCGTTCGAATATGGTCGAGACGACAATTACCCTCCGCGTCAATCATATCTTGCAAGGTAAGTGTGCGTTTAGTTGGGGAAATAACTACTTCTTCATCACAAATTCTGCCCGTGCCCCTCCAATTACCAAACCAAAAGGAGATCCTTGCCCCACTCTCGATTTTCCAACGCAAAAACGGCTCCATAAGTGTTAACCCTAAAAAATAAATATAGGGATTAACCAAACCGTTAACCCTAAAAAATAGGGATTAGCCTAAGGACGGTACTATCGTCGCATCACTCCCGATGCCACAAAGTATAAAGAGGGCCCACCGAGTGTCGCAAACCCAAAGTGGTAAAGAAACACCCACGAAGAGGCACCTAAGCATCTCTTGGAAAGTCACGATGAATAAAAATAAGATATCCACGCGGCATCGGAAAAAGAATATAATCACGATAGACCCACAAGACTCCGATATTCCTCGAAAGCACCAAGAGGGATCAAAACGAGGACCTTGAGTCCCCCAAAATATGAGGACATCCCCTCACTGAACAAACCGAAGTCAACGAGCCATCGGAACATATACAACGAAGAACAAAACACAAGGATAGCGCCCTATCAGAGCCGACCATCCATCGGAACATATACCACGAAGAACAAAACACAAGGACAACTATCAGAGTCTACCATCTATCAGAGCACATGTTACGAAGAACAAAACACAAGAACAACGCCCTATCGGAGCCGACCATCTATCAGAGTACTATCGAGAAGAATAAAACATAAGAATAGACTCTATCGGGACTATAATGGTATCATATTAATACCTAACTTCATATATAAAGCTCTCCCAAGGAATCTAGTCTATCTTGACCGATTGGCCCACCTATTCGTGCGACAGTTTGCGTGTAATTGACGATACCCTAAATCCTCTACGCACCTCTTCACGGTTAAGCAACAGAAGGACGAACCTTTGTGAGGATACATAAAATGCTTCTCTGATGAAGCATTAGATGTCCCGAATGTTAGCCCAACTATCTTAGCCGACATACTGACTCAAGGACTCCGAACAAGAGACTTTTTCTGATACCTTATGGGAAACCATGTCATAGATATGAATGAGCTTATGCAAAAGGCGGAAACTTACATCCTTATGGAGGAGGCAGAAAGCACGAAGAGGCGTATGGAGAACGATGACAACGAACACCGCGAACGCGCTGAACGGGAGGCAAAAACCAAAAAGAAGGGTAAAGAAGGGAAACCCTCCCAACGCAAGGACGACAGTGGTGTGGTCAAGAAGTACCTTCGGCCCGTACCCTTGCCCCCGATGACTATCGCTCCCGAAGAAGTGCTCAATGTAATGAGAGGTAATAACGAATTACATTGGCCCTTACCAGCCAAATTTCCCTACAGAGATAAGAACTCAGGGAAATACTGCAAGTACCTTAAAACCTATGGACATACCACCGATGAGTGCGCCACTTTGAAGAGGGAAGTGCTCCGCCTATTAGAGGCGAGATACTTGAAGAATTACCTGAAGAAAAACAACCCCGAGGAACCTAGACCGAACGTATGGAAAAGACCCTGATAGGAGCAGGGAAAAGAAGAAGTGACCCCTAGTAGGCGGTCACGAGAGAAGACAGCGGGGCATCGAAGTTTACCTCCCCCCCAGAATCTTACGAAGATAACGCCCCATCAGGGCGAACGATTAACATGATAGAGGGGGAGAGATATCTCAATGAAAGCCCAAGGAAAGAAGAAGAAATATCTAAAGGAAGCAAGGCGAGTGGAACAAGGACTCCCCGTGTGCTCCGTTCAAGGAGCAAGGGTGCCTAACATCACCTTCGGACCCGAGGACTTAAAGGGTATAATATATCCAGACGAGGACACCTTGGTAATCAAAGCTACCATCCATGGATTTGGGATCCAACGAATCCTCATCGATACGGGCAGTTTCGTGGACGTCCTATTCCTACCTACTTAGCTGGCCATGGGATTGAAGAAGGAACAATTAGAGGTGGCTGAAGTCCCCCTAGTAGGCTTTTCAAGAGAAGCCTGTAATACCATTGGAACCATAATCCTTCCCATGTCATGGGGAGAGGGGGCCCTTCGAAGAACAGAATCCACCAAATTTTGGGTGGTGGAGGCCTCATTAAGGACGTACAACGCCATATGCAGACGACCCTCCATTCGGACCTTCGAAGTGATTCCCTCTACCCTTCACCTTAAGGTAAAATTGCCCACATTCTTAGGTATCAGAGAAGTCCGAGGGAGCTAAGCCAAAGCCAGGAGTGCCGCATGAACGCCATCCCTCCGGAAGAGGACAAACCTGGCCTCGGCAATAGCAAAAGGCGTAAGACCAAAGATGTACGGGTTCAACCCGTGGAAGAGCTAAAGATGGTAGAACTCGTAGAAGGAGAACTCGAGAAGGTGATTAAGATGGGCACGAACATGGAGCCTGAATTGGAAGCCCGGTTAACTTCTGTCCTAAAGCAATTTCACCATCTCTTTGCATGGAAAGAAGGACCGCCTGGGCGAATCAGCAACAAGGTATGCCAATATTTTCTAAACGTGAAGCCTGGGGCTAAACCAGTCCAACAAAAGAAGAGAAAGATGGGACCTGATCGCAACAAGATTATTCGGTCGGAGATACAACGACTCATTGGCCTAAAACAAATTAGAGAAGTCATATACCCCGAATGACCGGCTAATGTAGTCCTAGTCCCCAAACATGAAGGAAAATGGTGGATGTGTGTGGACTTTACAAATCTCAATGAAGCTTATCCGAAGGATTGCTATCCCCTACCCAGCATAGACCAACTGGTCGACTCTACTGCCGACTGCGCGCTCTTGTTAACCCTAGACGGAGATCAGGGATACAACCAAATCCCAATGGTAGCGGTCGACCAAGACAAAACTAGCTTTATCACCGACGCAGGTACCTTTTGCTATTTAGTAATGCCCTTTGGACTCAAGAACGTCGGGGCTACTTACCAAAGATTGGTAAGCCTCATGTTTGCCGGACTCATCGGAAAATCGGTAGAAGTCTATGTGGATGACACGATCGTCAAAAGCCACGCAACGAAAGATCACCACGAAGATCTGCGAAAGGAGCTAGTCATCATGGACAACTTCGGGATGAAGGTTAACCCAAGGAAGTGCTCTTTTGACATCCGATAAGGAAAATTCCTGGGTTTCATGGTCACAGAGAAGAGAACAGAAGTTAACCCCGAAAAGGCAAAAGCAATTGTAGGGTTACCCACACCGAAGACGGTAAAAGATGTCCAGAAATTGGCCGGCCGAATGTCCTCTTTGAGCCGGTTTGTTTCTAAATCGGTGGAAAAGGGACTCCCCTTTTCAAGATACTCCAAAACATCAAGGAATTCCAGTGGACCACACAGTGCGAAGAAGCTCTCAGAGAGCTAAAAAGTTACATGGTAAAACCGCCCTTGCTGGTAAAACCGTCACCCCAAGAGGAGCTCTTCGTCTACTTGTCCGTCGGAGAGGAGGCCATCAGTACCGTATTGGTCAAAGAACAAGACAGAGAGGATCACCCAATATACTATGTTAGAAAAACTCTCCTCGGAGCAGAGACCAGGTATACCCTAATCGAGAAGTTTGTTTTAACTTTGATCACTACCGCATGGAAACTACGCCCATATTTCTTTTCCCATCCAATTACAGTATTGACCAAACACTCATTGCATGTGATCATCAATAAACCTGAGACATTGGGGAGATTGATAAAATGGGCAATAAAGCTTATTTCCTATGCCTCGAGGCCCTACATCAAAGCGCAAGTCCTGGCGGACTTCGTGACGGAACTAACGGGTATCGGAGCCAAAGAGAATGTGCCTCTATGGCACGCCTACGTAGATGACTCCTCTATAAGTACACATGGGGGAGCAGGAGTAGTCCTATTAAACAAGGAAGTTGAAGAAAAAATGCTCCACTTCGCGGTTAGAATTGATTACCCCTATCCAATAATGAGGCCGAATATGAAGCCCTTCTTATCGGAATGAGACTCGCGCAAGAAGGTGGGATAAAGAGGATACTCATCCACAACAATTCCCAGCTAATCGTTCAGCAAGTTAACGGTTCTTACGAGGCCAAAGAAGAAAGAATGCGAGATTACCTTCGGGTAGTCCACCAGAGGCAAGGATGGTTCGATGAGTACAAAGTCGTCCAGATTCCCCGAGAAGAAGAGTCGGATGCCTTATCCAATATGGCTACTCAAACAACCACTATTCACACCCGAAGAATCACCCTCCTCCATGTAAGCAGGTCGGAGAAAGTACAGAGCAAAGAAGTAAACGCCACGACAGACTCCCCGACGAGTTGGGTAACTTCTGTCAAAACTTATCTACAAAATCCCAAAGGCTATTTCGAGGACAAATCTGTACATCGGACTATGTCTAAGAAAACCATACGATACTTTCTCAAGGATGGGATACTATTTCGGAGAACCTACTCATGTCCTCATGCCCGATGCCTTAATAAGGAAGAGGCCGAACAAGTCCTCTCGAAAATTCATGAAGGAACTTGTGGGAGTCATACCGAAGGTGAAAGCACGACCGAGCGCTTGATTTGGCAAGGCTACCACTGGCCCACGATGCCTAGAGATTGCAAGGAACACGCCAAAAAGTGCAAACCTTGCCAAGATTATGCCCCACGAACCTACCAACCTGCAGTTCTATGGGAGCCTAACCTAACACCGTATCCCTTTTCCAAATAGGGTATCGATATAGTGGGACCCCTCATCCCCGATACTGGGCAACAAAAATTCCTGCTGGTGGTGGTGGACTACTTCACCAAATGGGTAGAGGCAGAACCCCTAGCCCGAGTCACCGCATGCGCGGTCATCAACTTCCTATGGAGGAATATCATGTGCCGATTTGGCATTCCTTGGTGCCTTGTGAGCGACAACGAGCTTCAGTTTATGAGCAAAGAGTTAGAAGATTAGTGTGACCATTGGGGAATCAAACATCGTTTCGCTTCGGTGGGATATCCCCAAGCGAACGACCAAGTAGAAAGGACTAACCAAACCCTCCTTAAGAACACAAAGGCTAGACTGAATTGGCATAAGGCCAAATGGGTCAATGAGATACCTGGCATCCTATGGGCCT
This sequence comes from Linaria vulgaris, assembly GCA_948329865.1. Classification (NCBI taxonomy): domain Eukaryota; kingdom Viridiplantae; phylum Streptophyta; class Magnoliopsida; order Lamiales; family Plantaginaceae; genus Linaria; species Linaria vulgaris. Next base: position 42,223,925 of record OX415249.1, read on the forward strand.
ATCAGACCACACAAAGAACGGCCACAGGTGAAACTTTCTATAGCCTGGCATATGGCAGTGAAGCCGTCGTGCCCCCGGAAGTGGTAATGGAAAGCTGGCGAGTCAGGGAGTATGAAGAAGTTGCCAATATCGCCAACTTAACCCTTACCCATGATCTCCTCAAAGAAAAGAGAGCCCGAGCTGCCATCCGAATAGAGGAGTACAAGGCCCGAATGTCACGATACTACAACACCAAGGTAAAGTCTAGGACTTTCCAAGTTAGAGACCTAGCATTAAAAAGAGTCTCAGCTTTCAAGAACGTAGGAAAGCTTGAACCCCGACGGGAAGGACCCTACAAAATTGTGGGAATCGTGGGACCCACAACCTACTAGCTTGCCAACTCCGAAGGCGCAACACTCCACAATAATTGGAATGCACTTAACCTTAGAAAGCATTATGCTTAATGTAAAATAGAAGTTTGTACATAAATACAAGTTGTTTATATATAGATGGTTCCTATAAAAAAAAGAAAAAATGGGGAAAATATGGTTGCATAACAAAATGATGACCCAACATATAGTCATCTGAGCAACCCAATCCCAATGGGCCATCTATTACAAACAACAAACTCTCGCCCCATAGGTATATCGGACCATCTCCTATACATAGGTCCTTATACCACTAAACGACACTTACATACACAAAGCCTCCTCAATCGGACGCTTTCCTTCCCTAATAAGGCAGCGACGCTGCTCCTCGGACAAGGCTACATGATCGTCAATCACCACAGTTGGAACCGCAAGGTCTTCAGAAACCGCTGGATGAACTTCTATAAAAACCTGGCGAATGCTGAGCTCGGAGATAGCCAGTCCCGAGGGAAACCCTAGACAAGTTTGAATGGCATCCCGACATAGCCGATACCCGATGCAGACTAAGTCACGCATCTCTCCTTGAAAAGACTCACGAAGGATGGATGGACCCGCAATGTCCAATACTGCCTGGACTTGGGCTATCTCTATAGCCACCTTATACGCGCGAGTCATCTCCAGTACTCTTTGATTTATCGCGTCCCTCTCCCTCGTGAAGCGCATCAACTGCTCATCGGAATATCGAATTTGGTCCCTCAGGTCTCCCATCCTCTCCTCCAAGCCTAACACATGTACCTTCTCTAACACCAACCTGCGTTCCAATTCCCAAGATTTGTTTCTCTCACCTTGCAACATCCCATCGAAAGCCTCCTGAGAGGTCTCACGATCCGCCTTCAGTCGAGATATCTCCTTCTGGGCCTCCAACATACCCCTCTCCAGCTTGTCCCGGCGACAGTACACTAAGCCAGAATCAGAAGAGGAGCCCCCTTGGGAGCCGATGGCATTCAACACCATATAAATCTGCACAAATCAAATCTATTACCACAACGAAGGTATAAAGGTTAGTGCTAGGTAGAATGAACGGACAAATACTATACCTCGCATAAGTCTTTGCAAGCTAGGTCCTGAAGGCTAGATAGAGGGAGAGTCTTCATCAACTCGAAATCCATCATATTCAATAGACTGCTCAAATAATTCTGGCAAAAATCTGTGGCCGAAGTAGCCAGAGGAACGGAACAACCGCCCCCCGAGGGGTTGAGACCCCGTGGGAATGGGATTTCTCTCGAGGGGCAGAGAGCCATCGCGATCGGGACCCTCCCTGAGGGGTTGAGACCACCCAGGAGTAGGAGAAGGAAGACCCTCCTCTACCACGCTTATCACATCAAAATATCTCTCTTAGGAGAAGACCGCAACATCAAAGCCGGCGTAGAAAGATAAATCCGAGGAATAGCAGTTATCGGATCCTCCGCCACAGTAGGAGCCAAAAAATTTATAGGGGGGGGGGGCTACGGTAGGCGAAGCCCTCTGGTCCCTCGCCTCCGAAGAAAAACTTGTCACCAACTCAAAGTTCGACTGATAAGAGCCCTCGTCCTCCCAAAAGGGGTATTCACCATTTGGTGTTTGCATCAAAAAGGCCTTATTGAAAGGCTTGATGGCAAACATCTCCATCTCCGCACCTATCAGAAGCATAAGCATACTATAAGCCCAAAGTATCGAGGCATACCATAAATAGAATAGAAGAAGAAGAACTTACGAAAAAATAAGTTACTATGCAAGGGCTGATGAGGGAGATTGAATATCTCCACCCCCTCCTGAAGACCCGCAAGAATCAGAGACACTGGGAAGCTCCAATAAGCTGTTGATATCATAAGTGCCCGAGAACAACCCAGAACCAGACAAGACCTCCCACTCACGTACCGATGTCTCAGGGTTGGGGATGATATATCCTAAACCCCATCGGATAGGCACTCCCCACAAACTAGCCGATAAGCCCTTTCGGACGGACAAAAAAGAATCTCCGCCTCCAATCCCCTCGATGAGACTGGTGGTTGGAAACATGCGTGAAGGCCTTACTATTGTCCCGATAGGCTAGGCTAAAAAAGGAAGGGCTACCCGAACAAGGGCGCAAGATAAATATCGCCCCCACTAAGTGACAATAGAAATTAGGCGTCAGTTGGCTAGGGCATATATGCCAGTATTGGAAGATAACTTGAAGAAAAGGATGGAAAAACACCCACATCTCACAGTGCATCTGCTCATAATAAACGGTTAAATAACCCGAATGGGGATCATACGCCTCTGATCGGGGTGGGGTATAACGATGTAGTACTAATCAAAATCCAAAGTGTACTCGGAAAGAGGGTCATAATAGATTCCCCATATTCAGTACTCACAGCGTATCCGACGCGCCCTCGGCCCATCAGCCTTGAAGGACATAAGGGGAGCATATTGAACACTGATGAGTGATCAGCCGGGGAATAAGGCTCTCTACCCATGAACACCTCCCTAATATGGTTCATCCAATGGGAATCCGCATGCGAAGTCCTTGACGTAGCCCTCGCCCAAGAGCTCCTCACGAGGGCCGTCAAACCCTCATCGGTCCTATCCCTCGGCCCGTGGGAAAAACTCTCGGAGGAGGCATGACGGATGCCTAGCTGCAACGAAGGATTTTGAGCCGAGTTCCGAGGAGAATTCCTTGAAGAAACAGAGCTGCCCTGCTTATAGTTTGGAGGCATCATCTTTCCAATCGAACGAGAAGAGGCCAAAGGGGTGGAGGAAGAGGTCCCCTCGAGTGGAAGAGTCGTCAGACTTAGAAGGCTGGGCGGCACAGTTATCAGAGGCAATTAAGTATCGGGTGAAAGAACCCCTCCAGAGCCCCTAGGCCTCAAACTCACACCACCAACCCGGACTTCACTCCCCAGCTTAGAAGGAGAGGGTATGGGAGATGCCCGAGGAGACAAGCCACTATGCCTCTCAAAGAGAGCATGAGCTTTGTCGGGACTGGCTGACTTCTTCAGCTTGCAGATATCAAAAGCCTTCGTGAAGTCAACGCCCGGCCGCAGCAGCCCCATCGCCAACTTGGCACACTCAAGGTATCCCCACATCATATTCCCTATCAAAACATCGTGGTGCCACCTCTCGGAGAGGTCCGAGCACTGTTGTATAGTCTCTTTCTGAGTGTACTTCACCACCACGTCCACCTTATCCTGCAACTCCTTGGAGGAAATTGCTGTCGCTAGATTTTCCGAGGACGACTTCGCCTGATCAAGAGCTTGATCCAGTTGCTCTTGAAGACTCATTTCTCGCTCTTGCGCCTCCTCTTTCTCCTTCTCAAGGAGCGTTATTCTGGCCCTCGAAGCCTTATTTGAATCTTCCAACTTCGTAACCGTAGCCTGCAGATGCTTTATCAACTCACCCCACCTCATCATCTCTTTCTGATCCTCCTCCAATCTGAAATCGTAAGAGGATATCTTTGTGCGGAGGACATCCATCTCCATCTGATCTTCCCCCCCTTGAAATTAAGGGACACTACCTGCTCTCAGAGGACTCTCACCTCCTCCCCACCATTTTAATAACCTTGCTCGGCCACAGTAGTAGCCTCCCTAGCCTTCCCGACCTGAGAACAAAAAGATATCAGGCGTGAGCTCTTCTATCGAAGAGGAATTTCTAAAAGGATAAGTTATAAAGAAGGATAAACAGAAAAAAAATAGATGAAGACTTACTATGGGCCCCATCTAGTTGAGGCAGGTCTACATAAAGTGGAAGCCATCAGAGGGAGTGGCATTGGAAGAAATGAAGAAACGGAGGACTTCTCCAAAGGCGTTGTCCAAGGTCTGCATTGATGGCATATCCTCTAAGCGGGGAGGAACCCCTGGAAAAGGCATCCCAAAGGAGATGCCCCCTGGGGAAACTGTCACCAGAATCGAGGCGATAGTATTGGAGTCGGTGAATACGGCCCGATGAACTCCCGTGGGGGCAGAAGGATTTGCCGCCCCGAAAAAAGAATTCAGGAGCGAAACCTTGATGTCCAGCTGCGACGAGTCGCCAGACTGCGCCTTGGGAACCTCTAAAACGTCCTCAGAGTCACCTAACGATGCTTCCGAGGTAGACTTGAGGAGCTGCGCTAACAAATCCTCCTCTACAAGAAAAATTGTAAGTCGGAAAACTATGGATCAACGATAAATAATGATAAGTAAAATAAGGGAATCGAGCAACTACCTGAGAGAAGAGACTCCCCTTCCATGATCATCGGAGCCTTTCCTTTATCTACATTACCTATGAAAAAAAAAGATGACTTGCCTTAGCCTAAGAAAAAACGAGTAGATCAGAATTACTTGAGAAAAGACAAGGATCACAAAGAACTTACTGGGGGCAAATGGCTCGTAAATTGGCCCCACTGAAGGCGCCAATGAAGGTTCTTCCATTTCCTTCCGAGGAGAAGACGAAGGGTCGTCGGAAGAGATAATCACATACTCCGGCGCGACTGCTGACGAAGTTCTCTCCGCAGTCGGACTTCTTTTCGAAGGAAAACCTCCCTCCGAAGAAAAATCTCCCCCCTCGAAGTCCTTGGAGAACCCTCTGTGGTAGAAACTGAACCAGATACGGGAACCATGGCCGATTGAGGGTCCACGATGGACAGTGGGACAACTTCATAGATCACGCTATCTTCCCCGATGACGAAGGGCGAATGATACTCCTCCTCCTCCACCTCCACCGGATGTATATCCGTGTTTCAGTAGTATTAACCTCCTTGTCTTCCTCCTCGGGAGCATCGGAAGTTCCGCTAGATGAGCGAGCCGAAGAAGCCTCTTGAGACCTAGACTTCTTCCGACCACTTAAAGCCGGAATATCTTGCTCCGATGGCTTCGCAGTTATGGAGAGGTCCGAAGAACCCTTACGCGAAAAATACTTCACCAGAATCTCCCCTGCATTACACGAAAATCCTTAAGGACCTTGAGAATAAAAATTTAATCAAAACAATAAAAGAGATTAAGTTAGAATTGCTTACCAAAGGAGGCCAACTCCTTGGGAGACATGGACAAAGACTCCCGAACGACAACATCAGTAAACACCACGTAATGAAGCCCCGACTTCTCGTACAAATTGCTGAAGTCCCCTGACTCCATCAAAGACTTGGCCAGAATTATCGGGGAGAAGCTCATCTCAGGGTCCAGAGGGTGCACTGGAGCCTTAGCCTCCCTCCAATGAAAAGTCATATCCCATTTACCATCCACGGGCTTCACGAAGAAGTACTTATCCTTCCAAGTACTATGAGAGCTGAGTGTCCCCTCCAAATTAATCTTCGTCGAATTCTTGGCAGAATCCCGATGGCGAAAATGGTAGAAAGGGAGCCCTTCAGGAGAAATCACATTATCAAAGATTGAGAAGAATCGGGCACGGTGCAACTCAACCCCTTCAATTGACACCAGAACACGAAGATGCACAAAACAACAAAACCATTCGGAGTCACTTGACTCAGGCAAACGTTACACGCCTTAAAAACCTCACAGAAGAAAAAATGCATAAATGATCGCCAACCATACCTCATCTGCACATAATACACCGTGAGATAACCCGTCGGAGGCTTGTTAGCCCTTTCCTTCTTCGTCGGAATCTTGAATGTCATATTTTTCTGGTATGCCCCCAAATCGGTAAACAGGGATGACACATGTGCCCGAGTAGCAGTGCTCACAGTCTCCTTAGCCTTATGGAGATTGCAAGTATTAGGTTTTTTCTCTTTCGAAGCACTAGCCCTTTTAGACGAGGCAGCACCACCCTCCTCCGCCGCAACGGAAGAACTCCCCTTCCTTTTTCGAGTGGATGTAGCAGATCCACTCATCGTAACACCACCAGTAACCGCCGGTTAATCGGCGGCGGAAGTAAAAGCCACTACCCCCGAGCCCGATGCAGCAATGGTAAGATTAGTAGCAGAAGAAGCCATTTTAATCACGAAGAGAAATTTGAAAAGTGTTTACAAAAATTGGGAAAAATTCGAGAAATCAAAGAAGAGAAGAAGAATTTACTAAAGAGATTATTGAAATTTTGAAGAGTGATTGTGATAATGAGAAGAAACGGGTGGAGAGCTATATTTATAGCTGGCGTTATGGAGGTCGTGAGAGTAATAACACCCCACGTCGCCCCCTGAATCCGACACGTATCCTGGACGCGTTACGCACCAACTAGCCGTGAAGAATGGCCTGTTGCCAATCGTCGGATGAACAGGCCGTTATGCCACCTTCATAGATCACCATAAATGCTTCTCTCACATGCGTTATTCAGCCCGAAGACAAAGCTTCCGAGGACAAAGAGGTAATATCCTTACTACATTTACAACATATATATATATATATATTTATATATGTATGTACCCATCGTCCTCTACTAAAAAAAAGAGAGAAAAAGAAGAAAAGAAGAAAGAAAAATCCCCTCGCCTCACCGAAGGCAAAAAATTGAAGGAATAAAATTCCTCTCGCCTTTACGATGACGATCGGAATTTGGGGGGGGGGGGCTTATGTTAACCCTACAAAATAAATATAGGGATTAACCAAAGCGTTAACCCTAAAAAACAAGGATTAACCTAAGGACGGTACTACCGTCACATCACTCCCAATGCCACGAAGTATCAAGAGGGCTCACTGAGTGCCGCAAACCCAAAGTGGTAAAGCGACACCTGCGAAGAGGCACTTAAGCGTCCCTTGGAATGTCACGATGAATAAAAATAAGATATCCACGCGACATCGGAAAAAGATATAATCACGATGGACCCGCGAGACTCTGATATCCATCGAAAGCGCCAAGAGGGATCAAAACGAGGACCCTGAGTCCCCAAAAATACGAGGACATCCCCTCAATGAACAAACCGAAGGCAACGAGCCATCAGAACATATACCACGAAGAACAAAACACAAGGACAGTGCCCTATCGGAGCCGACCATCCATTAGAACATATACCACGGAGAAACACAAGGACAACGCCATATCAGAGCCGACCATGTATTGAAGCACATGTTACGAAGAACAAAACACAAGGACATCGCCCTATCGGAGTCGACCATCTATCAGAGTACTATCACGAAGACTAAAACACAAGAATAGACCCCTATCGGGACTATAATGGTATCGGACGAATACCCAACTTCATGTATAAAGCTCTCCCAAGGAATCTAGCCTATCGAAGAAAAGGACCCGATAATCAGCTTATCGGAGCCTCCTAAAAGTCATCGAAAGGGATAAAAATTAGTCCCAATCAGCGCCTAGTAGATAAATAGCTTAAAGATAAGATACATGTTATCTTCCCATGTACATTTTCACACATGTACTTTAATTAAACACATGCACAGCGACACCTGTCCCTAAATACCTCTATAAAAGATGTATCCTCCTTGTCAATTGAGGACAAGCTAAAAAACAGACACACAAAAATACATACAAACAAGTTAGACTCAAAACAGGATTCAGTGAATAAAAAAGAGGGGTGTTTTCGTCATAAGCAAACTTCTGAACCTTCGGACAGGGCGTTCCAACCTTTATAATCTCGTTAATTCGATTAAAATAACAAACTTGTTAACAATAAGTCTTACGCACTTAAGTATGCCTTTTCGCGTACCACTGTCCGAAGGTTTTGTCGTAAGATGGAGCAGTTCCTTCCCTCATAAATATTTTGCTCTTGTAAACTTGCTCCAAACCGTATCCTCTCCGATAAGAATTTTCCATGCCAATTTGGAAAGCAAGGTCTCGTTGCTTGTCCGTGCTTTTCGAATGCCGAACCCTCCTTCGTCTCTCAGTTTTGTGACTTTTCTCCAAGCCACAAGGTGGAGTTTCCTCTTAGACAATCCGAGGACCATAAAAAGTCTCGATTGATGTGGTCGAGCTTATCACATACGTGGACATGAATTCAATGATGCCAGTGCCTCCCAATTAAAAGCCGAGCCAATCAATGATGCCAATGCCTCCCAAATTATTGAAATTCAATTATCAAGCAAATAAACCAAATTTGAGAGGTTAGTGGACAATTCATAAGAAGATGCGCAAGAGCTTCTATTTAGGAGTTACAAATTGGGCAAAAGGACTTCTTAAAAGTGAAGAGATTGTTAAGGTAAGATCTCGTGGGTGCATTATTGGAAATGACACTCCATAAATTTTATGCCTCTTATTGATTTTAGCTCTCTTAGGATTTTTTTAGGAGGAGAGCAAGGTGAGGGAGAGAATAGAGAAGCAATGGAATTGATCCGCAAAGTAGGCACTTTCGAACGAGAAACTTCCGGACATGAAGGGAGTCGAAGTAGGCCAAGGGTTCTCAATACAAGGAGTAATGAGAATCTTACAAATTTCACTGACCGTGGTATTGTCAAAAACTGTGGAGAATCTATTAATATCACAATAAAAATTGTATATAAAGTTACAAACATAAGTTGGTTGGAGATGAGTGAGTTATCTAGATTAGTGGGCTTACATATGAAGTGGTAATGGTGGGACCAGGGTTGGGTCCAAGTGAGAGAAGGAACTATTTTATTATAAAAGGAAACAAAGCCCTTCCAAACCATATATATCGTAGCCATAATATCTTTCCAAAACCAAGAGGAAAAATTAAAAGGAGAGATGGTCAAAAGCAAAGAAGATGAGAGAATGTATTAAGAGATTAAGATTTTGAACCGCAAACCATAAATACCCAACGATGGAGGGTCATTTCGTGGGTGCATTAAAATAATGTTTGGTGTTTTTCTTGTGAACGATGTATCTATGCAAGAAAATATATATCATCAAACTAGTGGATGATGATATCTTAAATAGTGTAAAAAGAATTGAGTGTATGATCAACTTCGTGCCAGGTTTTGAGCAAGTTTGTTTCAACAAGGTCAAGATAAGAGCATTTTTTCTTTTTGTGAATTTCGAAAAGAGATATTCTACTCTCGGAATGATGTAGAGGTGATGAAAAATCGATGCTCAATGTTGGCTAATTAAAGCTGAAAAAGTTAGAAAATTAGAAATTATTATTATTACTTTTTGTTTAACGTAAACAACATTATTTTATTTTATGCTATTATCTTATATACAACAGAAAATTAATAAGTATCATAAAAATTTACACATATAATTAGTGTTGGAAAAATTTGTCTTGTACCAATATTTGATAATTTATTTTAATGAGTTCCAATTATAAAATTGGAATCTCTTTAGCTTATTGAAATCTAGATTTCGTCTAGATGAATTTAGTATATGTAATTATTCAAAATCAATTTGGAATGAATGAGAAATTAAATGATAAAGGAAGTTATTTAAAATAAGTTGTCTTGAAGAACGAAAAGGAAATGGGAGGGAATGTGAAAAGTCACCATCCCACATGAAAAGTTTGAGCTAAATTATTAGTACACTTAATAAGTTATTTTTTTTGAATAAAGGGTTTGGCTCCTATGGGGTACCACTAGTCTTTGAAGTGGAAAAGACCTAGATGTTATGGGCTTTGCTTCATAGCCCACACGAGTGTGCGTGCCCCCATCGTTGTTCGTTTGCCCCGACCTCAGCCGAGGTTGGGGTTGTGGGTCTGGTCTTGCGCTTGGGTCTGGGTTTGGGTTTGAGTTTGAGCTTGAGCTTGTGATTCCCTATCAAATACTTGTCTTTTTGGACAACGTTTATGTGACGGCCGCGCCCCATGAATCGCGTTTCGATCAGAGTTGGTTCAGCGTTGGCCAGACACTTTACCCAACTCAGACTAAAACACGTCTCGTAGGAAGGGGTGTCACTGTCCAGGATCAACCATACACATAATGATAAAAATTGACTTTAATATACACAGCAGAAGTCTGGAAAATACAAATAATTTGACACTTTAATAATTACGTACTGATGATTAATCATTTTCAATTACATGAATATTCCAAAAGGCAAGATTAGCAAAATTATTCTTGTGATCCAGGCTGCCACAACGATCTTATCCTGAGGAATGGACAGACAAGAAAAAAAAACGAGGAATAATTCTTTGATGACTTAGTGAGATTCATAAAAACCAAATGTCAATGCAAGAATTAACAGTGATTCAATTGATATATTTCTAGGAGTGATCTTACCGATAGAAACAATTTAACAAGATAATTTAATGTAACAATGGTACCGAAATATTCTGAAAATAGTTTATGAACATGTGCGTTAACAGTAAACCAATCCAACCTTATACTTTAAAATACTACCTTATACCTCCCAACGAGGAGCGACCTCGCAAACCAAACAGACGACATGCTCGAGTACATGCCGATCCAGCACGCGGGTTACAGCCAACTCCTGAAAGCAAAATTACTTAAACCTACAGTCCTTACTGCCCGACAGTAAATCGACTCAATCCTTGGACCAAACTTCCCAAAGGTGTCCCAATGGGTAATAACCAAATAAGCTAGTAAACCGGATAATATCCGTTGCTTCTTGAGCTACATGTCCCGAACATAGTTCGTTGTTCTTTGCACAATTTAAGAACCAACAGACGAGATAATAACGAATTACCACGATTATGAATTAATATGTGATAAATATTAATGGCTGAGTATGATTTAACGATGAGTAAGGAAATCATGTTATGAGACGAGATAAGAGGCAAAAATAGGAATACGGTGAATAATAGGTTGTTCGTGATTTGGTAACGGGGTAATGTCTTTTTTGTCCAAGTTCCTCAGGCCGGATGCCAAACTGGGCTAGAACAAAATCAGAAATCGAACCTCACCTTTATTTGTACGGAGAATCTTGCGCGTCGTTGATTAATTTGTCAAACCTTTAATATCATTAAGATAATATCAGTTAACTGAATAATCATAACTTACCACTATAAGCATATGTACTATTCAACTTTCGTGTTGATGAAATTTGAGGAAACTAATTTAAGTAAATAACAAATATCATTGATGAAAATCTTACGCGATAAACTTTGATGTCGTAAGGTTAAGTTAAATATAAATACGTAATTTATATCTCAAGATTTATCTTAAGCAACAATATATTTTTAATTATAATTGTAGTTATAATTTTTCTAATGTTATAAAATTATTTCAAATGGTAAGTATACAATAATATCAAGTATAGTTTGATAAACTATTCAATTTGATGCATAATAAATCTTCAAAATATATTACTTAACTGATTTATGGAACATCGTTCTTTAAGTCTCTAGTACATCCAAAATTCCAGAAATCATGACATCAAACAATTACCTTATGAAGCAATCTAGTAATTTGTATAACTTAGTTAATATTATTTTGTTTCAAGATTATCTTAAATTACATAACATTGTATTTATAACTTATAAAAATATTACTACGTAAACCTAATCAAGGTAAATGATCAAAAAATATTTAAGTTACGATACATAATCATATAAGAGGATTAGACCTCAAAAGTACATATGATAATCTTATTAAACTTATGTAAGGATATGTTAAATATGATAAATATAGTATTTATATACGATTGAAAAATATTTTTCTAAGGTGCAGGGCCGAATTGATAATTTCCGCACAATAAAAGTTTTGGGGTATTTCCGGGTAGAAAATGATAAAATAAGAACTTGGAATTAATTTTCTCTGAAAGTAGACTTACTAACTTAGAGACTCATAGAAAGAAAGAAGGAAAAACCGAAATGATTTTGGGTGTGAAAATTGTTGGAAGAAAGCCTACTATTTATAGCCAAAAAATCAAATTAAAATAATTTTGATTAAGGTCCCACTTTAATTTCTTTATCCTTGGCCAACTAATGAAGACTCTAATCAGATAATAGAGAGATGTGGCTAATTTTTCTTCCTTAACTTAAAATATTATATGTCTAATTTAAACAAAATACATATAAATACATATTTATATATTTATACATGTTAAAACAATTTAACTAAGATCCCACCTTACTTTCTTTAACAACTAATCACCAAAATCTGATTTTCAATTGTCATAAAGGTGATGTGACTGATTTCAAAACCATTCACATATGATGTGATATTATTCTTGTTGTTTATAATAAAAAAATATGAACAAATAGATATTTTTATACATATTAACTTATGTAAGTTTTTCTAGGTAAAAAAACCCCAAGATCAATATGTACATGTAAAATATATTTCTTAAAGATATTTGAAGCATATAAGATAATAAAAAATGGTTAATTTTCGTTCAAGGACTAAAATGTAATTTTTCTCAAACGTTTGGGGTCAATAATGCTGTTTCTAAAAATTTGAGGACTAAACTATAAATTTCTATTTTTGTTCAAATTTCAGGGGCGTTACAATCTCCCCTCCTTAAAAGAATCTACTCCCCAGATTCTTACTTCGATGATTTCAAAAATAAAGCGTTATTGTTCCATCTTTTATTTTTCAAAATCAGTGTAATTCTCTCCGACTAGTGATTCATGCTAGTATATTCTATAATATTAAATTTTATTCTCGGACTTTTGAAATATTCAATCGATTAAATAATTTCTTCAATCTTTTCAAACTTAAAAATCAAATTTCTCCTTAGACTATCGTTACAAGAAATGTTCGCATCTTTGGTTGAATTAATACTTTCTCAATATAGATATTCATAATTTAAGTTGAAAGTTCTCAAATAAATATTTTTATAACTAGGAAAATGTAAGTTATAAATCTGAATAATATCAAAAGTAAGAAAATAAAATTGGTTGATGCAAATGACAAGGTCAATGTTTATAATTTCAAAAATATTTTACCTAGAAGATTTTTTTTTGCTTGTCTTTGAAAAATATGAGGGTCAAATTTGTTTTGATTTCATTTGCTAAAAATAAGAATGTGTAAATCAAACTTTGACAGTTTTAACATTATAATGGCTATAATTATAAGGGAGAGAAAACACATACTCAAAAGATGTGTTATTAATCAAGATGCAATAATTTAATCTAACTTACACAATTATAAACTCATTTCAAAATAAAAAATGTAGAAAAAGTTGTTGCGAGCCTTAAAAATACAAAGGCAAATCATGTGGTAGTGTTTTTTCGCGGTTAAAAGAAAATTAAATAAAGATTTATAAAGTTTACTACAAGAAAGATGTAACTCCATTAAATTAATCCATTTTTGGTAGGGAGAAATAAGATGAATATGAGTGTGTATTTTGTAATATAAACTAATTTGTATATAAAATTTTTTATGGCTAATGTAGCCGTTTATAGGTGTTGAGAGAGAAACGTATTTTTTTTTAATTCAAATAAGTTTTTTTAATAATTTGAAACATGATGATTGAAAATAATTAAGAGTGGACGGGTATATCTTTTGTTTGTGTAAGAAATATGAATTTATGTTTTGAAATTGTAAAACGAGAACATGTTTGAAATTAGTCAAGAAACTATTTTAGTTAGTACTTTTAAAATACTAGAATACAAAATATTTTTTTTGGTCGATGTCTTTCCTTTTGAATGATTATTGTTAAGAAAATTCATAATTACTACTGAGAACATCAGGAAATATATTTGTAAAATAATTAGAATTCGTTGAAGTTTTGAGTTTACTTATTAATGAATAATTTGCAATCTCATCAAGGAAAAACTCAAGAGAAAAATAAGGTAGTAAACAAATTAAAAATTTTCTTTGAAGCGTCTATATTAAAATTTATGCAAATATTTCTTCTTTAATAAAAGAAAACTTAAGGATCTTATATATTTTGTTTTCGATAGAAGGAAAATATGATGAAGTAAAATGGTGTGAATGCGGTTACCTAGATTGGTCAAATTAAACTATTAAATGTGGATTATATAAGAAGCTTTTGAAATAAGACACAATCCTTCTGAAACTTCTTCGACACTCTCAAAAATTATTTTGGATTTTGACATAAGATGTTGGAGCAGATTATTTTGTGAAATTAATTTTAAAATATAATCTATGTACTTGAGTACATAAGTGATGAAAAACATAAACTAATGTTGAAAGTTTTAGTGTGATTGAAAATCTTTACGTTTCTTTTCAAAAATTCAAAAGTAACTCATGTAGAAAAATTATATAACTGAAGAGTTTTGATTGAGAAAACTATTTTATATATTTTGCAAAACTTTCAAATGAAGAACTGAAGCCATAATAATATAATTATATAAGGTACTAGTGTAAGATGAAGATTAATTAAGAAGACACGTTTCAAGTTACAAGAGATAGATTGCACAACACGCTATTCAGTTATTTATTATTTTTATTTGAAGATATTATATTAATCTATTTTTTTTTTCAAAGCTTTCCTCATACGCTTACTATATTTTTCTTATAAATACCACTTTGTATGCTGATGAGAACATATACCACATTATACGGGAAGACAATTTTTTCAGATGGAAAAATCTTCAATTCGGGAGATAAATACTATTTGTGTCTTTTGTGGATCTAGTTTTGGGAAGGATTCTGAGTTTCTAGAGGTAGCAAGCAGCTTGGGAAACATAGGAGGAAATTTAGGGCTAATGGAGTGTGTAGCAAAAAGCGCATTTTCTATAGGTGGTAAAGTGTTAGTAATCATACCAAAAGCCTTAGCGAACATGAATCCCGTTGGTCCAATGATAGGTGAAGAGCTTATTGTACCTAGCATGCATGAAAGAATAACGACTATGTTGTATAATTCCGATGCTTTTATAGCATTACCAGGGGAATTAGGAACACTAGAAGAGATTTCTTGCATAGCTTCATGGGCTTAATTAAATATGCATAAAAAACCTATATGTTAACCGTAAAAAATAAATATGAGATTAAGAAGAATATTAATCCTAAATATAGGAATTAATATATGGACAATACTATTATCACGAGTACCTCCAATGAGATGTACCCACTCCCACTGAGGAGGCCCCTCGGATGTTACCACACCCCTCGGTCACTGACCTAAAACGACACGAAGGAACATCCGAGGAGACACCTAAGCGTTCCTTGGAAAGTTAACATAAAAAATAGATATCAACGCGGCATCGGAAAAAGAGTAAACCCCGATGGATCCGCGCGAGTCCGATATCCATCAATGCGCCAAGAGGGACCACAACGGACCCCGAGTCCCATAATCTTGCGAGAATGCTTCCTTGCTGAACACTCCTCAACATAAATTGCCCTCAGAACATCACTCCGAAGACCAAATCTAAGAACAAAGCCAGGTCTGAATACCAAAGCCACTGGAAGACACTCTACGAGGACTTGGACACTAAAGTACTACTTCACGAAGGCCAAGTCAAGCCCTCGGAGATCAAGTCAAGCCCTCGGAGATCAAGTCAAGCCCTCAGAGATCAAGTCAAGCCCTCAGAGATCAAGTCAAGACCCCGAAGAACAAGTCAAGCCCTCAGAGAACATGTACAGAAGTCACTACAATAGAATAAACCCTTACCAAAGCAACAACACCCCCTGGATAAGATCCTAACTGGTCCCTCAAGTTGTCACCAAATATAGGACCCCTCGGAAAACTAAACATCCCGAAGAACAGACACTCGAAGACCCTCGGAGCCATTGGAAGAGGCAAAGATCAGCTTAGTCAGCATCTAGTAGACTCAAGATATTCCTTATCTTATCTTTCTACACTTTCACGCATATTGCGACACCTGTACCTTACTAAAACACATGCATAATGACACCTATCCCTAACAAACTCTATATAAAGGGCTTAGAATGGACACATACAATCCTACACATAGAAAATTGAGGAGTGAAGTTCAGTGAATAAAGGAAGGAATATTCTTGCATCTCTTATTCTTCATTATAAAACCATCGCTTTTGAATTACGGGCAGGGCGTTCCGACCCAAAAATAAATCCGTTAAATAGGGAATAATATCCAACCTGTTAACAAAATGGCGTCGTCTGTGGGAATGCCATAAAACATGTCCTCGAGAAACTTCAACAAGCGCTGGATCGGATGGATGATCTGTTTGAAAGCGGAAGTCTTCGAACTCACCACAGCGACTCGGAAGAAACTTTGTCGAACTACCAATCAGGTACAAGAGATTTTATTAATATTCCCCGCTCTGTCTATGAAAGACTTGTAGATGCTACAACCATACGAGCGCAACAAAGAGGGAGAAACTTCAGGAACTGGTCCTCTGCCTCTCTCGGACATAGAAACCTCCCTTCGGAAGAAGGTGCACCCCATGCGGGATGGAGCCCTACTCTCGTCTCCTGGCGCTACGAACCCCCGCAAGAATCACAAAGGTATGTTAATTATGAAAGAACCCCCAGGAGGGGCCAGAGGGAGAACTTTCCCATCCCTCAGAATATCGTGGAGACAGTGATCATACCCTATGGGGAATGATGGATAGCCTGTGCAAAGAATTGAGTGATATTAAGAAAACCATGGCCCCCAAAGAAGATCCCACATTCAAAAATTCCCCTTTTTTCTCCTGAAATTGCCTCAGCCTCTGTCCCTTCGGGGATGCGGCCCGTTAATGTTCCCTTGTACACCGAGAAAGCCGATGGAAAGGATCCACAAGACCATATCCATCAATATTTGGTTGGAATGGATCTATCCTCTGCCCGGGATCTTGTCTTGTGCCGCGTGTTTCCTGTTACCCTCGGAGGAAGAGCCCAAGCTTGGTTTACTCACCTTCCTCCTAGCTCCGTTACGAGCTTTGAGCGACTAGCTCATCTATTTGTACGACAGTTTGCTTGCAACCGACGATATCCCAAATCCGCCACTCATCTCTTCACGGTCAAACAGCAGAAAGATGAGCCCCTACAAGGGTATATAAAGCATTTCACGGACGAGGCTTTGGATGTCCCTACCATCAGCCCAACCATCTTGACGGACATATTAACTCAGGGGCTTCGAACGAGGGATTTTTTTTGATATCTCATAGGAAATCGTGTCACGGACATGAATGAACTCATGCAAAAGGTAGAAGTCTACATCTTGATGGAAGAAGCGGAAGGTACGAAGAAGCGCATGGAACAAGACGATAATGAGCACCTAGAGCGCGCCGAGAGAGAGGCAAAAGCTAAGGAAAAAAGCAAAGAAGGAAAACCCAACCAGCGCAAAGACGAGGGTGGTATAGTCAAAAAATTCCTTCAACCTGTACCATTACCCCCGATGACTATTGCTACCCCGGAAGTATTCAATGTAATGAGAGGCAACGATGAGTTGCATTGGCCCCTACCGGCCAAATACCCTAATCGAGACAAGAACATGGGTAAGTATTGTAAATACCATAAAACCTATGGGCACACCACTGAAGAATGCACTACCCTTCGTAGAGAAGTGCTTCGCCTTCTAGAAGCGGGATACTTGAAGAATTACCTTAAAGAAAATAACCCCGAAGAACCCAAGGCAAATGTATGGAAGAGGTCACGAAGGGAACGAGAAGAAGAAGCGACCCCCAACCGCCGGTCACGAGAAAGGACCACGGAACACCGCCGATCTCGGCCAAGAACCACGAAGCGCAGACGACCACGAGAATGGACAGAGGAACGTTAATGGAACTCACGAGAAAGGACGACGGGACATCAGAATTTACCCCCTCCACCAGACTTGTACGAAGATAATGCCCCATCGGGATGAACAATCAACATGATTGAGGGAGGAGAGATCTCAATAGCGCCCCAAGGTAAGAAGAAGAAATATCTAAAAGAAGCCAGACGGACAGAACAAAGACCCCCCATGTGCTCTGAAAGTGCAAGTTTTCTGGATGTTAGGATAACATTGAGATTTTCAATGTTAGAGTAACATTGCACGTCCAGAAACTGTTTTACAATCTAGTTATTATTATTATTATTGTTTTGCCTTATTCACTTAACTAACTGAGTTCCACAGTTGTAGTTGTCTTTGATTATTATTCAGGAAACAAACTTGCATTAGGTTGGACGCTCAAAGTTTCCAAGATGAGAAGTTTCCTTAATTAAAGCAAACGGCTTATAAAAGGAAAGAAGAAGTCTAGTGCGACTAGGAAAGCTTCCAAGGGAAAGTCCTGAATTGAAGAAGGAGTCTTTCCTTAGCTAGATCACTGGCGAAGGAACTTTTATTCAAGAAGGACTGCGAGAACAAGGAAGAGGAGTTCGAGAAGGAAACAAAGAGAATTACCAACCGTGTACAACACACCTTGAAGTCGAAGATCAAGAACCTATATATAGGTGTGAAGTACATCAAGACAAACGACGAGACAAGAGCTAATCAATCCGAGAGATTAATTTACAGTTGTTGAGTGTTGTCTTGCTTTAGCAAAGTTTTTAAGTTGTTAGAATAGATCTAAGAGTGAGGAGCTTTTAGAGATAGTCGAAGCAACTCTTGTGTGCTTTGCTTAGTTTGAACAATTCGAGAGTGAGGAGCTTGAGAGTTGTGAGAACGCCTTTGTTAAACCCTTGTGGTATTTTGCCTACGGCTCGGAAGTTAATATAATCCTATATTCACTTCTTAAATTCGTGTTTGTTTATTCCGCTGCAAACTGTTACTCTGGTCTGCTGTTAAAGTAACATCGTCGAACTAACAGCGAACACAAACTGCTGTTAGAACTTCAGTGTTAAGTTAACATCAACAACGTATCAACCCGATCCACAATTTCAATTGGTATCAGAGCCAAGCACCAACTTCACCGGTGTTTGGCGTTGATACGACAAGATGGACAGCTCCAACCCCAATACCAGCAGGTTGCCAGTATTGGAAGGTCCCAACAACTATGCCTACTGGAAGATCAGACTCAGAGTCCACATCAAATCCATCGACCTCAAAGCTTGGGAAGCTGTACTAGAAGGCTATACCATCCCTTATCTGCCAAGAGATGGAGATGCTGACCTGGTGCCAAAGCCAAGGGGACAATGGACAGCCGCTGAAATTGCTCTCTACAACTACAATGAGAAGGCTCTCAATGCTATTTTTAGCTGGATAGGTAATCATATGTTTAAACTTGTTCAAACTTGTGATACTGCTAAAGCTGCATGGGAAACACTTGAGTTACATTGTGAGGGTGATGTGGCTGTGAGGGATTCTAAGTATAGGAAACTTTTGAGAGACTTTGAGAAGATTGAGATGGGAGAAGAGGAAACTATTGATAGTTATTTTGAGAAACTTCTTGATATATCTAATCAATGTCAGAACTTAGGTTTTGTGATTCCTAATCAGACCATGGTGTATAAAGCCTTTAGAACACTATCTTCTAAGTTTACAGTCAAAAGAATTGCTATGAATGAGTCTAAAGATCTTGCCAACATGAGTTTCCAGACCTTGATGAACACTATGAAAGAATTTGAATTAGAATTCCTAGGAAAGTCTAGCAAGCAATTAGCTTTAGCCCTTCTTGGAACTAGTTCAGATTCTGCAGGTAGTGATGAGGATGAATATGAGTTGATCTCTTCTAATTATGGCAATATTACCAAAAAGTTTAGTAAATTAGGTTTCAAAGGTAAACAGAAAGAAAAACTAACTGGTAATGATGGCCCCGGTTACAAGAAATTGCCCCCTAAATTTGTTAAGTACATGGCATCTAAGAGCACACCTCAAGATGTAGAAAAATTAAAGGATGTTCAGTGCTATGAATGTAAGGGGTATGGTCACTATAAACATGAATGTGCTAACACCCTCAGAACAAGAGGGAATTCTCATTGGGTTTGTGTAGATGACTTCAATGAAGATGATTTTGAATCTGGAACAAGTACCGAAGAACACTCAGAGGAAATCAAAACTGCTGCGCTATGCACAAGGATCACCTGGACCAATGAAGACTCCAGAAATTGCCTAGGATCACAATGTTACTCTAAAATTGGTGAACCAACAGCAAAGCAGGAAATCTTTTTTGGAGACTGGAACAGCAATGATTCCCAGGTTATCTCTGATGAACTCTCTGATTGTGATGATACTAACTTTGACTGTTTTCATGGTACAGTTGATCTAGAAGAAGAGTACTCCCAAGAAGAAGAATTATCCCAAGAGGAGATTCTTGATGATCTGCACACAACATTCCTCAGGCTTGAGAGAGAGAATGTGAAACTCATAAAGAAGAACAAAGCACTGACTCATGACATCGAGTGTCTGAAAAACATGTTGAAACTCTATGAAAGAGATCTTGACAAAGCTGAAGCTGAGTTGAAAGAGGTAAAGGATAAACTCAAGAAAGACACACAGATCATAGCTAAATGGAATGCAGGTACTTCCAAACTTGATGAGGTACTAAGCATGGGAAATTCAGGTTCATGTGGTCTGGGATTTGTTGAGAAACCTTCCTCTTCTATTGTAAATTCTGCCTATCTATCTTCTAGCTTTGTTAAAGAATCTGATTCTAAGAGTTTAGGTACCATCAACACTGTGAGAAATAAACCTACGTTTATCTGTCAATACTGTTACCAACCAGGCCACATAAAACCATTCTGTAGAAAATTTATAAGAGAATGTGGTAAGAAAACAGTTACTGAACCCAATGTTAGAACAACAGCAGTTTCTGATGTTAGACCAACATTAGGGTCAGGACAGAAAGGTAGAACATGGGTAGAAAAAGTTAAGACCCCTAAGATTAAAGTTGTTTGCAATGTTGTTTTCTCTGCTGTGTATTCTAACCTTTCAGGTAAGTGGTACTTCGACAGTGGATGTTCAAGACACATGACAGGCAACATTGACAATCTTGTGAATATGGTTTCTGTGAGTACTGGCACTGTGACCTATGGTGGTGGTACAAAAGGGAAAATCATTGGAAATGGGACACTTAATGTTGATGGATTTCCACCCTTGAAGGATGTGTTGTTGGTTGAGGGGCTACAGGCAAACTTAATCAGCATCAGTCAACTATGTGATGATGACTTGCTGGTTACATTTGACAGTTCATCTTGTGATGTTTATGATAGTGATAATGTACTTGTTATGACAGGTACTCGGTCCAAGGACAACTGCTACCTAGCTCAAGAGGAAGCAGAGTGTTTCCATGCTAAAATAGATGAAGCATCTATATGGCATAGGAAACTTGGACATGTTCACTACAGGAACCTTGAGAAATTGCAAAAAGTTGATGCTGTAAGAGGCTTACCTAAGCTATCTTGCCCAGGTAAGCTTGTCTGTGGTGATTGTCTCAAGGGTAAACAAACTAGAGCAGTTCATGCCCCCTACAGGTACAGAATGCTGATCCTAGATCTAGTAGGTGCTTTGAACTGTTACATATGGACTTGATGGGTCCCATTGAGGTGAGTAGTCTGAATGGTAAGAAATATGCCTTTGTTATTGTAGATGACTTCTCTAGATATACTTGGGTAAAGTTTCTTAAAGAAAAGTCAGAAGCTTTTGATCAGTTCAAAATTCTTTGTGCTAGTATTAAAAACTTATATGGCTCTTCTGTGACTAAAATTAGGTCTGACCATGGTAAAGAATTTGAGAATGCTAGTTTTGATAACTATTGCAATGTTAAAGGAATTTTCCATGAATACTCAGCACCTAAGACACCTCAGCAGAATGGGATTGCTGAAAGGAAGAACAGGACACTTCAAGAGATGGCCAGAGTCATGCTGAATGCCAAAAATATATCCAAGAGACTCTGGGCTGAAGCTTTAAACACTGCTTGTCATATTAGTAACCGGGTGTACCTCAGACCTGGAACTAACATGACTCCATATGAACTCTTGAAGGGTGTGAAACCAAATATTGCACATTTTCATGAATTTGGATGTGACTGTTATCTGCTAAATGACAGGGATTATCTTAATAAATTTGATCCAAAAAGTGAAAAATGCATCTTTGTAGGATACTCTGCCAATAGTACTTCCTTTAGAGTCTACAATCCTAGATTGAAGACAATTCAGGAATCAGTGAATGTTGTGTTTGATGATTTCATACTTGATACAGGTACTGGTAATATTAATGTCTCCAATGTTGAACCAACAATGGAGATTGATGATGTTACTCCTTCCAATGGTACTCCAACATTGGACCATGAAGCTGGAAATGCAGAACAGGAGACAGAACCCAATGTTAGACTAACACCAGCTAGATCTGATGTTAGACTAACAGCAGAAGATTCTGACTCTGAAGTTGAAGCTGTCACTGGATCTAGAAGGGACCCTCCAGCTAGGATTCAGAAAGACCATCCAGCATCACAGGTAATAGGTGAGATCACTGAACGGGTAAGGACACGCAACAAAGAAAGAATTGACTATAGTGATATGGTCAAGATGTGTGTCTGCATGAATTTCACTTGTACTGTTGACAATGCCTCATGTTTTGTTTCCTCTATTGAACCTAAGAATGTGACTGAAGCCCTTCTTGATAACTTTTGGATTAATGCCATGCAGGATGAACTATTACAGTTTACTAAGAACTGTGTTTGGAAGTTGGTACCTAGACCACCTAGTGTAAATGTAATAGGAACTAAATGGATCTTTAAAAACAAAAGTAATGAGGAAGGAGTCATAGTTAGGAACAAAGCTAGACTGGTTGCTCAGGGATACACTCAGGTTGAGGGTGTAGATTTTGATGAGACTTTTGCTCCAGTTGCTAGGATAGAATCTATTAGATTACTCTTAGCCATTGCATGCTGTCTTAAGATAAAACTATACCAAATGGATGTTAAGGGTGCTTTTCTTAATGGGCTGATTGATAAGGAAGTATATGTTGAACAGCCTAAGGGATTCACAGATCCTAAGTATCCAAACCATGTGTACAAGCTTGAAAAAGCCCTTTATGGTCTTAAACAAGCACCTAGAGCATGGTATGAAAGGCTTACAGAATTTCTATTAAGTCTTGGTTTTGTTAGAGGTGGAGGAGATAGAACTCTGTTTGTTTTAAAGAAAGATTCTCATATCTGTATTGCTCAAATCTATGTTGATGATATTGTGTTTGGCTCAACTAACAATTCTATGTTAGAAAAGTTTGTTGAATCAATGACAGGGCAGTTTGAAATGAGTATGATGGGAGAATTGAATTTCTTCCTTGGTCTTCAAGTGAAACAAACAGGTACTGGCATATTCCTTTGTCAGGAAAAGTATGCAAAGAATTTGGTAAAAAGGTTTGAATTAGCAGATTCAAAGCCTTGTAAGACTCCCATGGCATCTGCAGTGAAGATGGCCAGGGATGATACTGGTGTCAATGTTGATCCAACATTGTACCGTTCAATGATAGGAAGCTTGTTATACTTGTCTGCTTCAAGACCTGATATTATGTTCTCTGTGTGTGTATGTGCAAGGTACCAGGCATGTCCAAAGCAGTCACATCTGATTGCTGTGAAGAGAATACTTAGATACATATCTGGCACTTTGGCCCTTGGCATATGGTACTCTTATGATACTAACACAAATCTTGTAGGTTTCAGTGACTCAGATTGGGCAGGTGATACTGATGACAGGAAGTCTACAAGTGGAGGATGTTTTTATCTGGGGAACAACTTGGTCTCATGGTACAGTAGAAAGCAAAACTGTGTGTCACTATCCACTGCTGAGGCTGAATACATTGCAGCAGGTAGTTGTGTCACCCAGTTGGTATGGCTCAAACATATGCTACTGGACTATGGGTTGGACAGTGATACCTTACTTATGTTTTGTGATAACCTTAGTGCTATAAGCATCTCTAAGAATCCTGTTCAGCATTCTAGGACAAAACATATAGACATTAGGCATCACTTTTTGAGAAACATGGTAGAAGACAAGCTTATTGACATTGAACATATAGAGACTAACAATCAGCTTGCTGATATGTTCACTAAACCATTAGATACTGAGAGGTTCTTCAGTCTGAGGAACTCTCTTGGCATGTGCATTGTTTAGAGATGTTAGTTCACCAGTGTTGACATAACATCACTGTCTAGCATTGGTTATTGGTTGTGGTGTAGCTGTAATTCTTTTATGTTCCTTTTTTGCATTCTTCTTTCTTGCATATTACATCTTTGTTAGAGAAACTGTTGGTTGTGTGGTTAATCTGTATGAATAGCTAAGGTGATTGGTGAACATGTACATATCAAGAGGTTTGGAAAGAAATAACTCTGATGTTAGTCTGTGAATGTTAACCTAACATCATGGGAGAAGCTGGGATACACAGAGCTCACTACTCTGATGATATTCAGTTGTGACTTATCCATGTTAGGTTTGACAAGGTATGAAGAGAAGCTGGGGTACATGATGTTGAAGGCCTCATTGTCATTCAGTTGTGCTTATTTTCATATTTTTGTCTATGGCCAAGGTTTTTACATGATAATGATCTTTCCTACTGGGGTGTATAAAGTTTAGACTGTGTGCATTCAGTAGCATTGATTACTTAGTATTTCCTTGATAAACAGGTTAGTAAACAAGTATGCATGAGGAGTTGGGGTGGAGAAATATTTGATAAAAGTGTTGTCTTCATTCAATTTCTTTGTACTTGCCTGATCTGTAGCTGATAGTTAAGTTGCTGGGGTGTGTGGAGTCCTGTGCTGCCCACATTCAGTGATGAGACTGTCCTTTAACATTCATCAGTTTTTATTCAAAAGAGTTTCTAAAAATAGTGAAAGTTAAAGATAAATTGATATGTCCTGATCCCAGTTACCAAGGCGGTTTGTATGTGGTTACCATCTCTCAAATGATAATCTAACATGGTTGCATTCATTCTAGTTCTGCATATTTCCTTTTGTCGGTTTGGGCTTAGGGGGAGTAGTTAAGTATCTTGTGTTGAGGCATACTTCTTGGGTGACCAGCTACAGGTAAAAGCACTATGTTTTGTGATCTTCTTGCTGTGGGAAAATCCTTTCCCTGGATAAGTATATCCTCTGTGTTTTTCCCTGTTTGATTTGTCACTTGCTTATACTGATGATCTTAAGCTTTGTCATTGTACCTGTGTACGTGGTTGAAGCTTCAGATTAGTATAGGAATATCTCACGCTCTCACAAGATGATGCTACTTTGGATGAAGCCCTGCACCTCCAACTTCCCTCCCTGATGTTAACTTGCCAATGTTAGTCCAACATTGTAACAGTGTAACTTATAAGTTTTCAGGTATGAAGACTGCTCTGGTTACGTGTTAACCTAACACTGACACGTGGTAAGAATAACATGTAGGGGACGTGTGATAGTGGTCAGATTATTATGGTAACATGTTACAACACCACTATTCCATGCTCTTCATCTGAATCATATATATAATTTGCCCTAATTTCTTCTTCATTCTAACGCTAACAACCGTGCAAAGCAAATTACTCTCTAAATTTTCAAAATCTTCAATCTTTTGTCTCAAAGTTACTCTAACAATGGCACGCAAGTCCAATATTGATGCTCTTGCAGAAGCAGCTGCGCAAATCGAGCGAGCGCCACGACGCAGTACCAGACGCACCACCGCTGAAACCACAGTCGCCGCCTCTCCAAAGAGGAAAGCTACCACTCAACGGCGCAAGGGCAAAAAGATTTCAAAGAAAGATGTTGGTTCAACATCAGATGCTGTCGAGCAAGCCCCTGCTCCCACCAATCCTGAAATCGAGGTAACAATGGCTAACCCTACTCCGAGTATACCTGTTGATGTTGATGTTGGTATTGAGGGGGAGAATGAGGCCCCTGTGATTGGGTTGGGTAGTGCTGTGATTGAGCCAGCTGAGGCTAATGTGGTTGAGGAAGTGGTGGAGCCAACTGTGGCTAGTTCTGTTGAGCCTAATGAGGCTAATGATGATGAGTTTGCTGCTGCTGAGGAGAGTGGACATGCTACTGGTGAGCATGATGAGGATTTGTCTGAGGAGATTGCTGCTGATGGCAATCTTGGTGTAAATAATGGGGTTACTACTGAAGGTAACCAAGATGTTGTGAGTGATCAACCAGCTGAGGTTGAAGGAGAAGAAGAGGATGAGGATGAAAACCTTTCCTTGGCTGCTCTTGCAAATGCTGCCAGGAAGAAGAAGGATAAGGAGGTGATGGCTGAGTCTTCTGAGGATGAGTCAGAAGAAGAAAAAGAAGAAGAAGAGGTTGAGGAGGAAGAGGAAGAGGAAGTTGAGGAAGAAGAGCTTGTGGCTGATGAGCCAGAGGAAGCTGATGTTACTCTAACATCAGATGATGATCAGTTTACTGATCTGATGATGAAAGAGTACCCACATGAAGCTTACTCTGACTTCTATGTGTCTCCTAATGCTGAGGAGCAATGGGAGGCATACCAAGCCAGGGTAATCCACAAGGAAAGGGCTATTGAGGAGGGTATTTTCAAAGAAAACAGGGTGTTTGAGTTGCTTGAGGCTAGAGGAGTCTTGGGCTCTGTGCAGAATCTGTCTGCATATGTTCCTGATGTAGTGAGAGAGTTCTACATGAATCTCTCTGAGTGGGTGATCAACCTGGATTCTCCTAAGTATGGAAAGGCTTGGGGTGAGGAAGAAGATCTATGACATCACTCCTGCCATGATCAATGAGGCTTGGGGTCTTCCTGATCCTGAAGAGTCTGAGGATCCTACTATGGAGGAGATCATCACTGATCTTACATGTGGTCTCACTAGGCAATGGAGAGAGAGCTTTCCCACAACCAGGCTGACTTCTCTTAGTGCCATCCTTCACAAGATCAGCACTTACAATTGGCTTCCTTCTTCCAACACTACTGTGATGACAAAAGAGTCAGCAAAGTTGGTGTACAAGCTGAAGAATGGACTGAGTGTAAACATTGGTGAAAAAGTGCTGAGACACATGAAGGAAGTCACTACAAAGCCCAAAGGAATCCTTCCCTATCCCTCTCTGATCTCATGCCTATTGGTGAAGCAAGGCTTCAAAACCAAGAAGACTGAAGGATGGATCAGCAACAAGGCTGTAATGTCAATCACCAGGAGCTACTTCACTAATGTGAGGATCCAGGATTTGCCTTGGAACCCTCAAGGAGAAGCTGGTCCCAGCAGGAAGAAGAAGAAGAAGACACACAAGTTTGCTGCTTCTTCAGTTCCAGTGAGCAGTGGTGACAGCTGCTCAGTGATTGCAGATGCTTTTGTTGAGGAAACCTTGATCTGGCTGGATAGGGAGTACAAGGACACCCAGAGGGAAATAGCTGACAAGCAAGTCAGACTGCAGGAACTGGACAGCTTGAGGAAACACTTGAAGGATCTGCCTTCCTCACAAAAAGGGGGAGAGTAGATCAAATTTCAAAATTTCCTGCAAGTTTTTTAGTTTCTGTTTCTAATGCCTTTTGAACAATTGTTTTCTTTTTATTCTGATCAAGGAGTCTGTTCCTTGCTGCTAGTATGGACTGTAATTAAGTACTTTTTAATTTTGGGTACTTAGTGTTTCTGCTTATGCTATTATTGAACTGTGATTACTGGTACTAACTCTGTTTTGCAGGTGTTAACTTTCTGATGTTAAACCAACATTGATAAAGCTGGATGTTATAACATCGAGAGTATCAGTGTTAGAATAACATTGGATTAGTCCCTTCTGATATTCAGGGGGAGAGTACTTAGTTTTTCATTGTTATGATATAATGAAGTTTTTCTGAATAATTTGATCTGATAAGAACTGTTTCTTAGGTTTTGTGATTAAGGCAAAAAAGGGGAGATTGAAAGTGCAAGTTTTCTGGATGTTAGGATAACATTGAGATTTTCAATGTTAGAGTAACATTGCACGTCCAGAAACTGTTTTACAATCTAGTTATTATTATTATTATTGTTTTGCCTTATTCACTTAACTAACTGAGTTCCACAGTTGTAGTTGTCTTTGATTATTATTCAGGAAACAAACTTGCATTAGGTTGGACGCTCAAAGTTTCCAAGATGAGAAGTTTCCTTAATTAAAGCAAACGGCTTATAAAAGGAAAGAAGAAGTCTAGTGCGACTAGGAAAGCTTCCAAGGGAAAGTCCTAAATTGAAGAAGGAGTCTTTCCTTAGCTAGATCACTGGCGAAGGAACTTTTATTCAAGAAGGACTGCGAGAACAAGGAAGAGGAGTTCGAGAAGGAAACAAAGAGAATTACCAACCGTGTATAACACACCTTGAAGTCGAAGATCAAGAACCTATATATAGGTGTGAAGTACATCAAGACAAACGACGAGACAAGAGCTAATCAATCCGAGAGATTAATTTACAGTTGTTGAGTGTTGTCTTGCTTTAGCAAAGTTTTTAAGTTGTTAGAATAGATCTAAGAGTGAGGAGCTTTTAGAGATAGTCGAAGCAACTCTTGTGTGCTTTGCTTAGTTTGAACAATTCGAGAGTGAGGAGCTTGAGAGTTGTGAGAACGCCTTTGTTAAACCCTTGTGGTATTTTGCCTACGGCTCGGAAGTTAATATAATCCTATATTCACTTCTTAAATTCGTGTTTGTTTATTCCGCTGCAAACTGTTACTCTGGTCTGCTGTTAA
Organism: Linaria vulgaris; assembly: GCA_948329865.1. Taxonomy (NCBI): domain Eukaryota; kingdom Viridiplantae; phylum Streptophyta; class Magnoliopsida; order Lamiales; family Plantaginaceae; genus Linaria; species Linaria vulgaris. The sequence goes on from OX415249.1 coordinate 42,252,432, forward strand.
AGTAACATCGTCGAACTAACAGCGAACACAAACTGCTGTTAGAACTTCAGTGTTAAGTTAACATCAACAACGTATCAACCCGATCCACAATTTCACGCTCTATTCAAGGAACAAGGCTACCCAACATTACTTTCGGGTCTGAGGATTTGAAAGGTATAATTTACCCCCACAAAGACCCCTTAGTAATTACGGCCGTTATCCACGGATTTGCAATCCAGCGGATCCTTATCGACACGGGCAACTCTGTGGATGTCCTATTTCTTCCTACCTTCTTGACTATGGGATTAAAGAAAGAACAGCTGGAAGTAGCGGAGGTTCCCTTAGTAGGTTTCTCAGGAGAAGCCTGCCGCACCCTCGGAACGGTGATCCTTCCGATGTCATGGGGAGAGGGAGCCCTTCGAAGAACGGAACCTACCAAATTTAGGGTGGTGGAGGCCTCGTCACGAACTTACAATGCTATATGTGGAAGGCCATCCATCCGAGATTTTGAAGCGATCCCCTCTACCCTACATCTTAAGGTAAAATTTCCCACCCCTTCAAGTATCGGAGAAGTCCGAGGAAGTCAATCTAAGGCTAGAGAATGCCGCATGAACGCTATTCCCTCGGAAGGGGATGAATTCGCCCTCGGAAACAATAAGAAGCGCAAACAGAAGGGATTCGGGTTCAACCTGTAGAAGAATTAAAGATAGTGGAATTAGTGGAAGGACACCCTGAGAAGGTGATTAAGATGGGCACCAACATGGAACCCGCAGTGGAAGCCCAACTGACTTCTGTTCTCCAACAATTCCATCACCTCTTTCCATGGGAAGGAGGACCGCCCGGGCGAATTAGTGACAAGGTATGTCAACACTTTCTTAATGTGAAACCTGGGGTTAAGCCTATCCAACAAAAAAAGAGAAAGATGGGACCCGAGCGTAATAAAATCATTCGCTCGGAAATACAACGCCTTCTCAATCTGAAGCAAATTCGAGAGGTTATCTATCCTGAATGGATAGCTAATGTTGTGCTAGTTCCCAAGCATGGAGGGAGATGGCGGATGTGTGTTGACTTCACCAATCTCAATGAAGCTTGCCCGAAAGATTGTTATCACTTGCCCAGTATAGATCAACTAGTCGACTCCACCGCTGGATGTGCACTATTGTCAACCCTAGACAGAGACCAGGGGTACAATCATATCCCGATGGCGGCAACGGACCAGGATAAAACTAGCTTCATTACTGACGCAGGCACATTCTGCTACTTGGTAATGCCCTTCGGACTCAAAAATTCCGGAGCCATTTACCAAAGGCTGGTAAGTCTTATGTTCGCGGGACTTATCGGAAAGTTGGTAGAAGTCTACGTGGATGATACAGTAGTTAAAAGTAACATGCTGAAGAGCATCCCGAGGACCTACGGAAGGCATTAGTGATTATGGAAGATTTTGGAATGAAGGTTAACCCTAGAAAATGCCCCTTTGGCATCCGTGGAGGGAAATTCTTAGGATTCATGGTTACAGAGAAGGGAATAGAAGTAAATCCCGAGAAGGCAGAGGCTATTGTAGGACTACCCACCCCGAAGACCATCAAAGACGTTCAAAAGTTGATAGGCAGAATGGCCTCTTTGAGTCGATTCGTTTCTAAGTCGGCAGAAAAATGACTCCCCTTTTTCAAGATACTCCGAAATGTTAAGGAATTCCAATGGACCTTCCAGTGCGAAGAAGCCCTCGAAGAATTGAAAAGATATATGTTGCAACCCCCCTTTCTGGTAAAACCTTTACCTCAAGAAGAACTCTTCCTCTATCTATCTGTCGGAGAAGAGGCCATCAGTGCTGTCCTAGTCAAAGAACAGGACAGAGAGCATCATCTGGTGTACTATGTCAGCAAAACTCTCATCGGAGCAAAAACCAGGTATACCCTGACTGAAAAACTTGTCTTAACTTTGGTTACTATGGCACGTAAGATACGCCCCTATTTCTTCTCCCACCCGATTACTGTGTTGACAAAACACCCTCTAAGGGCAATTCTTAATAAACCCGAGTCATCGGGAAGGTTGATTAAATGGGCGGTAGAACTCACTGAGTACAATATTTCCTACGCCCCGAGACCTTCCATCAAAGCACAAGTCTTGGCAGACTTTGTAATGGAACTAACAGGTATCGGGTCCGAGGAAAAAGAGCCCTCATACGCCTATGTAGATGGATCCTCTGTAAGCACCCGCGGGGGAGTGGGAATAGTATTTGTAAACCAAGACGTGGAAGAGGAGAAACTCCACTTCGCAGTCAGAATTGATTACCCCGTTTCCAACAACGAAGCCGAGTACGAAGCCCTTCTCATCGGGATGAGACTCGCAAAAGAAGGTGGAATAAGAAGGATACTTCTCCACAGTGACTCTTAGCTAATTGTTCAGCAAGTCAATGGCTCGTACGAAGCCAAAGAAGAAAGGATGCAGGATTACCTACGGGTAGTTCATCAAAGACAAGGGTGGTTCGATGAATGCAAAGTCCTCCAAATTTCACGAGAGCAAAACCAAGAAGCAGACGCGTTATCTAAAATGGCCAGTCAAATAGCTGCCGTCCATACCCAAAGGATCACTCTACTCCAGATCAACGAGTCCGAGAAAATCGAAGGTAAAGACATAAATGCCACCATGGATCCCTCCTCCAATTGGGTGGTCCCAATCAAAGCCTACTTACAAGATCCAGAGGGATACTCCACGGACAAGGCCGTACAAAGGATAATGTCTAAGAAAACCATTCGATACTTCCTCAAAGATGAAGTACTATTCCGAAAAAATATTCCTGCCCCCACGCCCAATGCCTGAACGAAAAAGAGGCTCAACTAGCTCTAGTAGAAACTCACGAGGGGGCATGTGGAAGCCATATCAGCGGCGAAAGCATGATCGGACGCCTAATTCGACAAGGTTATTACTGGCCCACGGTGGCAAAAGATAGCAAAACCTATGCTGAAAGTTGTAGACCGTGTCAAGCTTACGCCCCTCGGGTCCATCAGCCCACAGCCCCGTGAGAACCCCATGTGACCCCTTGGCCGTTCTCCAAGTGGGGCATAGACATAGCGGGCCTACTTATCCCCGATGCCGGTCAAAAGAAATTCCTACTCGTGGCAGTTGACTACTTCACTAAATGGGTAGAGGCGGAACCCTTAGCTCGAATCACCGCGGGCGCCGTCATCAACTTCCTATGGAGAAATGTTATGTGCCGCTTCGGCATCCCTCGGAACCTGGTAAGTGATAATGGCCTACAGTTCACAACCAAGAGTTAGAAAAATGGTGTGACCACTGAGAAATCAAACACCGCTTTACCTCGGTGGGATATCCCCAAGCAAATGGACAAGTAGAAATGACCAATCGAACCCTCCTGAAGAACATGAAGGCCCGACTCGATTGGCACAAGGCCAAGTGGGTTGAAGAAATACCTGGCATACCATGGGCCTATCGGACTACGCAAGGCACTGCTACGGGCGAAATCCCTTTCAGCCTAGCCTATGGTTGCAAAATAATTCTGCCCTCGGAAGTCTCCATAGAAAGCTGGCGAGTCCGAGAATACGAGGAAGTAACCAACAACTCCAACTTAGCCTTAGCCCTTGATCTACTTGAAGAGAAGAGGACCCGAGTAGCCATCCGGACGGAAGAGTACAAAACCCAGATGTCATGATACTACAATGCTAAGGTAAAACCTAGAACTTTTCAAGTTGGAGATTTAGTAATGAAACGAGTCGGAGCTTCTAAGAACGTAGGCAAGCTCGATCCATGATGGGAAGGACCCTATAAGATAGCAGGAATTATGGGACCCGCAACCTATCTTCTCGCCAATTCCGAAGGCGCAGTGCACCATAACACCTGAAACTCAATCAATCTTAGAAAGTACTATGCTTAATGTAATGCAACAGTTGTACATAAATAAAAAGTTGTTTCTATATATAGAAGGCTCCGATACAAAAATCAAAGAAAAAGAGGAAGAAGGGTTGCAAAACAAAACGATGACTCTACAAGAATGTCATCACAACAACCTGACTCCGAGGAGCCATCTAATACAAACAACTAATACAAAACAGTTAATACTAGTAGCCAATCCTCACCCCAAAGGGATATTGGATCATATCCGATACAAAGAGATCAACACTAAGCATCCTCGATTGGACACTTCCCCTCCCAGACAAGACGACGATGTTGCTCCTTAGATAAAGAAATCGGATCACCTATCGGAACTACCGAATCCTCGAGCGCCGAAGAAGAGTCTTCCGCAAAGACCCTACGGATGTCAAGTTCTGGAATGGACAAACCCGAGGGAAACCCTGGCAAAGCCTGAACTGCATCTCGGCACAACCGATAGCCTATACAAACCAGATGACGTATCTCTCCCTGAAGGGACTCACGAGGGCTACATGGACCCACCACTGCCAACACTGCTTGTACCTGGGCCATTACTAGGGCTACCTCGTGGGTACGAATAGTCTCCAGTAGTCATTGATTAGCCACATATCTCTCCCTCGTGACACACAACAATCGCTCGTTGGAAAACCGAATCTGGTCCTTCAAGGCGTCCATCCTCCTCTCTAAACCCAGGACTCGGGCCTTTTCAAGCACCAACTGGTGCTCCAGCTCCCAAGATTTGTTCCTTTCAGATTGCAATATTTCTCCGAGAACATCTATAGCTGTCTCCCTTTCAGCGGTCAAGTGAGCTATCTCCTCGTGAGCCTCAAACAAACACTTCTCCAGCTCAACCCGACGACGATAGACCAAATCGAGATCAGAAGAGGAATCTCCATGGGATCCAATAGCATTCAGAATCATGTAAAGCTGCATGAAGACAAATCATTACCACAAAGATGGTAAAAAAGGTTAGTATTACTTAGAACGAATAAAATACACTATACCTCGCACAAATCTTTGCAGGCTAAATCCTGAAGGCTTGATAGAGAGAGGATCTTCATTAACTCACAATCTGGTGCGTTCAAAAGACCACTCAAAAAATTCTGGCAAAAGCCCATAACTGAAGTGGAAGTAGGAGCGAAACCCCGTTCTCCGAGGGGTGGTGCCCCTGCGAGAAAAGGATTTCCCTCGAGAGGCGGTCGAGCAACACGATCCGGACCCTCCCCTAAGGGTGGAGATCCACCTAGAATTAAAGGAGAGAAGTCCTCCTCTGCCATGTTAATAACACCAACTTCTACCGAAGGAGAAGAACGCAATACCCGCTAAGGAATCGAAAACTCCATTCGGAGAAGAGTGGAGATTGGATCTTCCCCAACAGCAGAAGCTTGAATGTTCACTGGGGGGGGGGGGGGCTGCGATAGGCAAAGCCCTCTGATTCCCTCTCTCCGAGGAAGGAATTGTCACCTCTTCAAAACTCTGCTGATCAGAATCACCCTCTTCCGGTAAAATATAATCATCATATGATATTTGTGTCAAAAAAGCTTTGTCAAAAGGTTCAAGCGCAAATGTGGCCATCTCTGAACCTGTCACAAAGAAGAGCATATTATGGGCACGAAGAGCATAAAAGCACTATGGATGATAAATACCCGAGGAAGAACTTACGAAAATAGAAATTACGGTAAAAGCGGCTGAACAGGGAGACTAAATGTCTCTACCCCTTCTTGAAGACGCGCTAAGATCATGGATTCAGGAAATTCCAACAAACCGCTCACATCATAAGTCTCCGAGAACAACCCGAAGCGAGATAGGATCTCCCCCTCACCACAGTCTCAGAGGTGGGGGTAACATACCCTAAACCCCATCGGAGAGGTACTCCCCATAAATTAGCCGATTGGCCCTTCAGACGAACAAAAAAGAACCTCCGCCCCCCAATCCCCTCTACGAGAGCAAGGGTTGGATACACGAGTGAAGGCTCTAATGCTTTCCCGATAGACCAGGCTAAAGAAAGGAGGACCACCTGAATAGGGGCGCAAGGAGAAAATAGCCCCCACCCGATGAGGAGTCATAGGGAGATTCAAGAGCTCACAACAAAAAATATACCCCACCAAATGACGGTAGGAGTTCGGCGTTAACTGACTGGGTCATATCTGCCAATTGCTAAAGAGAGTTTGAAGAAAAGGGTGGAAAAACACCCGTAGCCCATAACGTACCTGATCACAATATACTGTTAAATAGCCCAATGGGGGATCATAAGCCCTCTGATCATAGAACGGTACCAGTACATCGTACTTAGTGTAATCCATATTATACTCGACGAAGAGGGTCATAATGGAACCCTCGTGTTCGTTGCTCACGACAGTCCCGACACGGCCTCGTCCCATTAACTTTGAGGGACTCAAGGGAAGCATTTCAAGGACCGAAGATTGATCCGCAAGAGTGTAAGATCCCCGACCCATGAATACCTCTCGGATGTGATTCATCCTAAGAGAATTTGTATGAGAAGACCTTGCCGTTGCTCCCCTCGAGGAACTACCCAAAATGGCAGCTATGTCATCCTCTAGACTGTCTCTCCGAGAAGAAAAGCTATCCGAAGAAGCATGGCGCACCCCCAGCGACAACGAAGGGGTCCGGACCGAGTTCCGAGTAGAACTATGAGATGAGACGGATCCCCCTCGCTTATAATGTGGGGGCATCATCTCCTCAAGTAAGTATCTTCTCCTTTCTCACGATTATTTAATTGAAGAGGAAGAGGAATCGAAGGTGAGATTAAAAAGCTAAAATTGCGGGAGAATTAGTGAACTTCTCTTTGGGGTAAGGATAAATATATTTGCTTAACATTTAGCTCTTATATATTTATCACCCTTTGATTAAACAAGTAGACTTAATCCCCATTATCTAAAGTAAGGCGCACGTGTCAAGAAAATCCTCCCACTTAAGGAGGACACATACTTGATGTTGCCATGCAGATCGACACCTCCTACTTAGGAGTAAACTTGGTCAGCAAGATTAAATGTTTTATCCTTATCTCTCTCAATTAAATTTAATTAAAGAATAATTATAATAGTTGTCAATAATAATAAAAGTAAAGAAGGCAGAGAAAGAAAAAAGGGGAGAAAAACAACTATTCATTAATTCAAAAGCCGAGAAGTCCTCGGAAAAGATTACATTTGCAAAAGAAATTTATTAAAAGTACGAGAATAAAAGTTTCAATAAATGAAAACCCTAGACTACGCCCCCGTAGTTGAGGGATGCGGGGAGGGGTGTGAAGGGGTCGTCGCCTCAGTGGAAGTACTCAGTGGAGCAAGACGGGATATAGGTGAGAATACCCCTCCGGAACCACTAGGCCTCGGACTCGGGCTACTTGAGGAGCGCATCGGGGAGGGTGCAAGAGACTCCAGAGGAGACAATAAACCACTAAATCTCCTAACGAGGACGCAGCAGTCCTCAGAAGATGGCCTCTTCAGCTTACGAAGGTCAAATGACTTGGAGAAGTCCACGCCCGACCGCAATAATGACTTCACCAGTCTAGCACACTCCAGATAACCCCACAACATATGGCCTGTTAAAAGTTCTTGGGGCGGCCTATCAGAAGCTTCCGAGGGCTGTCTGGACTTTCTCCTTCTCAAGAGCAGCAACGTGAGACTTCAAAGTCCCCTCGGACTCTTTCTTCTCTTTCTCCAGAAGGGTAACCCGTTCTTTGGCGGCATTCTCGGACGCTTCCATCCGCTCGAACACAGACTCCGCCCGCCCCAACTAAAAGCGCAAACTCTCGTTCTTCTTCTGAGCCTCTTGAAAGAGAAAGTCGAGATCCGAAATCCTTGTCTGGAGCACATCCTCCCTCGACTGACTCTATTTGTCCTTGGCGAGGAGGGAAGCTACTTGTGCTCGGAGAAGTTTCGTTTCTTCCCCCTCCTTGTGATACCCCTGCTCCACCGCACCCGCTGCGTCCCGAATTTTCCCAACCTACGAAAAGGAAAGAAAAGGCGTAAGAATTTAATACCCATTACCTAAAAGAAGAATAAACAAAAATAAAAAAGAGGAGGGATTAAACTTACCATCAAAGCCATCCAGTTAAGGCTCGTGTGCATAAAATGGAACCCATCGGCGGGAGTCGCATTTAAGGAAGCAAAAAACCGAAGAAACTCCTGGAAAACTTCCTCCAGAACCTGCATCAAGGGCATATCTCCCAGGTTACGAGGAGCCAATGGAGTCTAGAAGGTAAGGCCGCTAGGAGAAAGCGTAATAGGGACGTGACTCCTCGGAGGAACAGTCCCCGGAGTTGGCGTCACCACATCCGAGTCGGTAAAAACTGCCCGAGGACCTCCAGTAGCTGTGGACGGGCCAGCCTCCCCAACCAACGAACTCAGAAGCTCTACCTTCGCATCACTATCATCTGACGAGGGGTCAAACTTCTCACGGATGTCCTCGGAGTCACCCAGCGAATCCTCCGAAACAGGATTGATAAACTGCGCTAAAAATTCTTCCTCTGCAAAGACAATATGTGTAAGTAAATAAGAGAGAATGAAACTAGAAAAATCCTAGAATGAGAACTACGCGGAAGAGAAAGAGGGAAGTAAGAAATGCTTACCTAGAAGAGAAGACTCTTCTACCATCGGAGCCTTTCCCTTATCAACAACATCTGTATCAGAAAAGAGGACATCAGTATAAGAGCAAACTCCTTAAACATTTCAAAAAAGCTTATTAAGGACTAATAAGAACTCACCGAGGGGAGCAGGCTCGGACGTTGCCCCTTCCGGGAACTCCGAAACTATCGGAGACATTGGCAAAGGAACCTCGCCTCTACGAGGAGAAACGGGAGACAGATCCCTGGAAGATAGGACCCCCACCCCAGCGGCCTCCCGGGTAGATTCTTCTCCACCAGTCCTCAGGGAGGCCTCTTCTTCTAAAGCCCTCGGAGAACTTCCCGTTTTGGACCCGAAGACCGGCACCAGAGCTAAAGCTGAGATAGGACCTACCTAGCGTAGTGGAACCGCATTTTGAATCACCCCCGCCGCGTCTATGTACAGAGGGGCATGATCCTCGTGAGTTCCCTCTCTCTCCGAACCCACGTGTGCGCCCTCGGGAGCGTTAACCTCCTCCTCCTCATGATCACCTTCCTCCGGAGCGTCAAAAATACCGCTCGGAACGGCCTCCACTGAACCCGGCTGCGAATAATAATTCGCCAAAACATCCCCTACACCACTCGAGAACCAACAAATACAGTTATAACCTATTCCTATGTCAAGAGCAAAAACGAGAACAAAAATAAAGTACTTACGGAAGAGAGTCAGGGCCTCAGAAGATATGGACAGTGGCTTCTCGACAGCATCATCGGTGAACACCACGTGATGAAGCCCGGATGTCTCGAACAACATCAGAAAATCATCCGACTCCATCAAAAGCTGCTGCGAAATCACTGGGGACAAAACTATCTCCGGATCCATGGTGCACACGGGAGCCACACCTTCCCTCTAGTCAAAAGGCATGTCCCATATGCCTTGTATGGGCTGCACAAAGAAGTACATGTTCTTCCAGACGCTGTGCGAGCTGATTGACCCGTCCAGTATCCTCTTCGTGGAATTTTTGGTGTTGTCCCGATGGCGGACGTGATAGAAGGGAAACCCCCGGGTGAAATCACCACATCGAAAATAGAAAAGAAATGGTCCACCCCGCACTCCAACCCATTCACCTGACACCAGAAGACATAGATGCAGAGGGCAGCAAATCCGTTCGGAACCATTTGACTCGGACTGATGTTACATGCCTTGAACACTTCGCAGAAGAAGGGTGGCATGAATGAACGCCACCCGTACTTTACTTGGGCAAAATAAACCGTTACCATCCCCGGAGGTGGACGGCAGGCCCTCTCGTCCTTCGTCGGAATTTGGAACACCATATTCTTCTGGAAGGCTCCAGTTGAGGTGAACAGCTCCAGTACCTGCTCACGAGTAGCAACACTTGGGGTTTTCTCAATTTTGGCGAAGTTGCGAACAGACGCCTTCTTCGATTTAGGAACCCTAGATTTTTGGAAGAGGCAGCGCCACCCTTGGCAATAGCGGAAGTCTCCCCCTTTCGTTTACGGGTGACTATCCCCGTCGAAGCGCCCCCATACTCGCCGAAGAATCAACATGAGCCGTAACTCCAGAGGTGGTGGAAACAACAATGGGATTAGTGTTGGTGGAAGAAGCCATTGGTGCAATAGTAAAGAAAAAGTGTTTTTCCGAAAAGGAAAAGAAACGAAGAGCGTGTGAGTTTGCTGAAAAATTGAAATATGAGAGAAGAGGAAGAAGAGACTTTTTTGCTCGTCAAAATTGCTAAGAGAGAAATTGGTGAAAGTGAAGAAAGAAGTGAACAGTTCTCCTACTTATAGCCGAAGGAGACAACGGTCAGATGACTATTGAAACGTGTAACATATTTAAAGCTCCACGTGCCTCCCTGCCCACGCGCCACAACGTTACAAATCTGACCGTTGCCAACGGTCAGATGTTTGAACTTTGAAAAACAGTCAAACGACTACCTGCAACGAGCGCTCCGCAACCTCCGCGTGCATAAGGACAGAACCCTCAAGGGCAATCTGGTAAAATCCCTCTGGTCCATTTTTAGATAATTATAATTATATACATACTCCTTTGAAAAAATATCAAAAAATAAGTACATCGAAGACCAAGACTCGGACTAACCCCTCACCTCACCGAGGATACGAAATAAAATTTCCCTCGCCTCTACGAAGGCGATCGAAATTTGGGGGGCTAGTGTTAACCGTAAAAAATAAATATGAGATTAAGAAGAATATTAATCCTAAATATAGGAATTAATATATGGACAATACTATTGTCACGAGTACCTCCGATGAGATGTACCCACTCCCACTGAGGAGGCCCCTCGGATGTTACCACACCCCTTGGTCACTGACCTAAAACGGCACGAAGGAACATCCGAGGAGACACCTAAGCGTCCCTTGGAAAGTCAACGATGAATAAAAATAGATATCAATGCGGCATCGGAAAAAGAGTAAACCCAGATGGATCCGCGCGACTCCGATATCCATCAATACGCCAAGAGGGACCACAACGGACCCCAAGTCCCATAATCTTGCGAGAATGCTTCCTTGCTGAACACTCCTCAACATAAATTGCCCTCAGAACATCATTCCGCAGACCAAATCTAAGAACAAAGCCAAGTCTGAATACCAGAGCCACTGGAAGACACTCTACGAGGACTTTGACACTAAAGTACTACTTCACGAAGGCCAAGTCAAGCCCTTGGAGATCAAGTCAAGCCCTCAGAGATAAAGTCAAGCCCTCGGAGATCAAGTCAAGACCCCGAAGAACAAGTCAAGCCCTCGGAGAACATGTACAGAAGTCACTACAATAGAATAAACCCTTACGAAAGCAACAACACTCCCTGGAGAAGATCCTAACTGGTCCCTCAAGTCGTCACCAAATATAGGACCCCTCGGAAAACTAAACATCCCGAAGAACAACCCCTCGAAGACCCTCAGAGCCATTGGAAGAGTCAAAGATCAGCTTAGTCAGCATCTAGTAGACTCAAGATATACCTTATCTTATCACTTTCACGCATATTACGACACCTGTACTTTACTAAAACACATGCATAACGACACCTGTCCCTAACAAACTCTATATAAAGGGAGGTGATCGATTGAAGAAAGATAACTTAGAACGGACACATACAATCCTACACATAGAAAATTGATGAGTGAAGTTCAGTGAATAAAGGAAGGAATATTCTCGCATCTCTTATTCTCCATTATAAAACCATCGCTTTTGAATTACGGGAAGGGCGTTCCGACCCAAAAATAAATCCGTTAAATAGGGAATAATATCCAACCTGTTAACACTATAGGATTGTACACCGTTAATGGTTTCTATAACGGATTGTTGTCATTTCTAGATCATTGTGTGGAGCAAGAGTTTATGAAGCCGTCGGCTCGTGAGATTCTAATCTCTACATATACTGCCAATGAATTGATTGACAAACTTAAAGCATATGTACCAGGTGTAGATCCCATATTGTCACAAATTAACTGGCAGACGACTAAGAGCAGTTGTAGTAAGAAACGTAAAATAGATTTAAATACGATACCCCAATTCTGACTCTTTTAATGTAAAGATTTATGATGGCTAGTGCTTAATGCAATAAAATATTTGTTTATCTTTAAGAATAGTTTGCAAAAGATATATGAAAATTAGCATATATCATATATTTTTTTAGAATATGGTTCTGATACCATACAGTGACGGTCGCGCCCCATGAGTCGCATTCCGATCCGAGTTGGTTCAGCGTTGGCCAGACACTTTACCCAGCTCAAACTAAAACACGTCTCGTAGGAAGGGGTGCCACTGTCCAGGATCAACATACACATAATGATAAAAATTGACTTTAATATACACAACGAAAGTCTGGAAAATAAAAATAATTTGACACTTTAATAATTACGTACTGATGATTAATCATTTTCAGTTACATGAATATTCCAAAAGGCAAGATTAGCAAAATTATTCTTGTGATCCATGCTGCCACGTCGATCTTATCCTGAGGAATGGACAGACAAGAAAAAAAGCGAGGAATAAGTCTTTGACGACTTAGTGAGATTTATACAAAACAAGTGGCAATGCAAGAATTAACAGTGATTTAATTGAAATATTTCTAGGAGTGATCTTACCGATAGAAAAAATTTAACAAGATAATATAATTTAATGTAACAATGGTACCGGAATATTCTGAAAATAATTTATGAACATGTGCGTTAACAATAAACCAATCCAACCTTAACTTCCAAATACCTTATACCTCCCAACGAGGAGTGACCTCGCAAACAAAACAGGCGACATGCTCGAGTACATGCCGATCCAGCACGCAGGTTACAGCCAACTCCTGACTGCAAGCGGCGCCTAGATAAATGGGTATCAAGCAAAATTACTTAAACCGACAGTCCTTACAGCCCGACAGTAATCGACTCAATCCCTAGGCCCAACTTCCCAAAGGCGTCCCAATGGGTGATAACCAAATAAGCTAGTAAACCGGATAATATCTGTTTCTCCTTGAACTACATGTCTCGAACATAGTTCGTTGCTATTTGTACAGTTCAAGAACTAACAAACGAGATAATGAGGAATTGCCATGATTATGAATTAATATGTGATAAATAATTAATGGTTGAGTATGATTTGACGATGAGTAAGGAAATCATGTTATGAGACAATATAAGATGCAAAAATAGGAATACGATGAATAATAGGTTGTTAGTGATTTGGTAACAGGGTAATGTCTTTTTTGGCCAAGTTCCTCAGGCCGGATGCCAAACTGGGCCAGAACAAAATCAGAAATCGAACCTCACCTTTATTTGTACGGAGAATCTTGCGCGTCGTTGATTAATTTTTCAAACCTTTAATATCATTAAGATAATATCAGTTAACTGAATAATCATAACTTACCACTATAAACATATGTACTATTCAACTTTCGTGTTAATGAAATTTAAGGATACTAATTTAAGTAAATAACAAATATCATTGATGAAAAATCTTACGCGATAAACTTTGATGTCGTAAGGTTAAGTTAAATATCAAACACATAATTTATATCTCAAGATTTATCTTAAGCAACAGTATATTTTTAATTATAATTGTAGTTATAATTTTTCTAATGTTATAAAATCATTTCAAATGGAAGTATACAATAATATCAAGTATAGTTTAATAAACTATTTAGTTTTATGCATAATAAATCTTCAAAATATATTACTTAACTGATTTATGGAACATCGTTCTTTAAGTCTCTAGTACATCCAAAATTCCAGGAATCATGACATCAAACAATTACCTTATGAAGCAATCCAGTAATTTGTATAACTTAGTTAATATTATTTTGTTTCAAGATTATCTTAAATTACATATGTTAACGGGTTTTGAATTATTTCCTATTAACTGAATTATTTATTTGGGTTGGAACTCCTTTGCCCGTGGTTCAGAAACTAAATGCTATGTTAACAAGAGAGAAAAATTGACAAGGACCTTCCTTCATTTTATTCACTATATTCCACTCTCTTTTTCGAGTTGATCTCTCTATTTCCCAGTCTTCCTCCCCGAGTTCGTACCCCCTTTCCCAGTTTCTCCTCTCCTCCTTTATATAGATTTTGGTAAGGGCAGGTGTCATTGTGCATGCTTTTACAGGTGTCGTTATGCATGTGGTGGTGTTCACACGTGTTACAATGTTTATTCAACCAATAAGATAACGTGTTTGTCTTGAATGCTGACTGTATCTTTCCTTCTTCCGAGGGCTTTGGTCTTTTTTAGGATACGGTGTAGACTGTCTTCTTGGCTTCCGAGAGTTTATTACGTCAAAGGGAGACTCGAGGGCTGAGTTTGAGTGTTCTCTTGGTGATAGAGCTTCTCCGAGAGGTGTGTATTCCGGGGTGTTGGTTTCAGGGGATTCTCCGAGGGGTGTTCGTTCATGGTTGATCTCCGAGGGATTTTGAGCTATCGTTGGTAGGTGTTTTCTTTCTCCGAGTGTCCAGAGAATTGTTCTGTAGTTGTTGAGTTATTGTAAAGTTCTGACTTCTGGGCTGGTCGTCGGAAGTAGTGTTCCGAGAGCTTTCGTGTTTGGAGTGTATAGCAAGGAAGGGTTTTTGTCAAGGTTCTGGGACTCTGTTGGTTTTCGATGGCTCCAGTGGGCTTTGATAGATTTAACCCCTTTAGCTCATTCTTTTCGAGAGTTCATTTTTCTTGGAGAAGCAGCATGAGTGGGGCGGAGTATTTGCCCAATACTGAAGGAGTTCCGATAGCAGTTAGTCTGTGAGACTCTACCTTGGTCTCGTATTCCTCCTGTTGCTTTTGCTCCAGTATTTGTTGTGTTGGAGATGTGCTCCGAGGGATATTTGAGGCGTGATACCTGTATCGTGGAGGCAGGTCGCATAATCATATAATAATATATTTGGTAATTCCAGTAATTGATTCATTGTTTATTTCAAGCAGGTGAATTATCATCCTGTTAACAAACCCCCCCAAGTTTGTAGTGCAGTTAGTTATTATTACTGCACTAGAAACTTAATAGTTTAAATGGTACGAGAGTTCTGGTATCGTACATTTTATCAAGTATACGGGGAATGTTTCACAAGGCCTCGTAGAACTCTTCAGGGATGTCGTAAACACTCGTTAGTGACATTTATGTTTTGTTCGACGTTTCCCTCGTTCTTGGCATTACCTTTAAAAAGGCGAGGAGTATCGTGATTACTCTCTCCGAGTGATCCCGTCGTATTCCAAAATGTGCCCTCGTAGGTCATTATTGGGGCATTAATTATAATTTAAAGTTATGGCAATTAATTAACTGCAATTAATGACGATTTTAATGCCATGTTTATGCAATTAATAGCGATTTTAATGCCATGTTTATGTATGTGTGCGGGAATCGAAGCGTTTGACCGTTGCGTTTCCGTTAACCGAGGAGACGTGATAGTTAACCGAGGAGACGTGATATTAAGCACGGCTTTTAATCGTGGGGCGTGGGTGGGCTTAGTGGTCATTTAAGGCACTTAGTGGGTGTAGGGTTTTAAAAACCCTCTTTTTTACCCATTATCATCACTTGCAAATTTTGAGCTCAGACGGATATTCTCTCTCTACAAAAGTTTTTCTGAAAAAGTGCTTTCTTAACTTTAAAAATTCTCTAATGGCTTCACAATCCAACACCAATTTGGTATCAGCTGCTTCCGGTACTGGAGGAGCAGCGGGGGTAGGGTTGCAAAGTTCTCGAAAAAGGAGTGCCGCGGCGGTGGGGGCGAGCGGCAGTGGTGGTGCCGGAAAATCGAAGAAATTGAAGAGGAAGGCTGACAAGGGTAGCGCTCCGTGGGCTACCCAGAAGGTGGGGAATACTGTTAGCACTGCCACGGAGAAGGAAATTAAAAACCTTTTTCTTGAACACGGCGCTTCCGGCCGTAATGTGGAGGTGACGGTGCCGGAGGCCCACCACCGGGGTGACGCTCCTCCGCCAGGACACCTTACGGTGTACTACCCGCATATAAAGGCGGGACTGCGCTATTTTTTCCCGCCATTTTACTGCGATATCTTCAATTACTGCAATCTCTGTCCAAGCCAGCTTGCCCCTAATTCTTTCACGGTGTTGGCTTTGTTCGTGTTCTGGTGTCTCGTGAGGGGTATAGAGTGTACGAGAGACAGGTTTTTTGCTGTTTTCGAGTTGAAACAATCTCCGGGAGGGGGTCCTTTCTATTGTTTCACTCATCGGGATAAGGACGACAGAATTGCCGAGGGTATGGTTACCTCCCACAGTTCGTGGAAAAACAAGTTCTTCTTCATCTCTCCTGCTGTAGGAACGTGGGACATACCCATGACTTGGAGGGTGCCTACCTTTCCTAACAGAGTGATGGACGACACACTGGTGTTCTCACCGGTGTTCTCTGCGAAGCCTCTCGTGGAGTCAAAGAATTTCGTCCGCCTCTACCGAACCGCGGGATTGAGGCATATTGCTCCCGTGGATAGAATCGAGAATCCATTGACTATTCCCGAGGAGCTCTTTGACACTTTTGGTAAGTCTTCATCTCCTTCGTACTGTATGTGGTTTAGTACATGTTTTTATTTATATCTTATCTAACTCATAACTGTTTGTGCAGTGAATGTTTTGCGTCCGTTTATGGTGGAGAATGAGGACGTAACAACCAAGAAGGGGAAATCTACTCTAGGAGAGGGTGGAACTTTTGGAGTTGCGGAGGACGAGCAAGGGGGGACCCCTTCAAAGGTTGCTACAGCTACGTCCCGTTCGTCCAGCGGGACTTCCAATACCCCGGATGAAGTAGGGGTAGGTGTTACCTCCACCAACGCAAGCTTGACGAGGGCATTTGTTATAGGAGTTGGAGAGGAGGAAGTTGGGATAGAGGGGATGACTTTACCACCCCCTGGCGTTATCAGGATTCCTTCTTCCTTGGAGTTATCGGGGGATTCTGCTTACGCCCTGCTGGCGACCCCTCCGAAAGGTACGTGTTTCTAGTCTTTAAACAATAGAGAGATAGTATTTCTTTTAGTAGTATAGGAGTATGCTCTAGGTAGGAAAAAGGATATTTAAATAAATTTCTGATTATGTAGGAGATGAGGACTTTTTTAGTTTGGAAGGGGGATCACTTCCTGCAGATCCTGCTCTCCCTCCAGCGTTCGATACCATGAGTTTGCTGGACGAGATTTTGGCCGCGGGTCCCCCGCTTACGAGTGCTCCTTCTCCGAGACCTTTCTTGGCTATCCAGTCCGATAGCCCTGTAGTCACCCAGGTTCCACTGCCGGGGGTGGCACCTTCAGGGAGGCCCTCGTCTTCTAATGCTCCCGTTCCAGGACGAGAGCCTAGCTCTGAAGATGCCCAGGAGGCGCTCGAGACGGTGACTCGATACCTCACAGCTGCCAATTCCTTGCCAGCAGACGGGTGGGAATTTGCCCGAGCTTGTGTCAACAATGTGGCCATGTTGGTAAGTTTTTATTTAACTAATTGACTTAAGATCCTTTATCGGGATCTTTATTCTTTTGTTTTGCTTTCTTAGGCACCTAAAATGCTTCCTCTTCTGTTACTCGAGGTCGAGAAGCTGCAAAAGCTGACAAACATAGCTGAAGAGAAGTCTCAAAAGCTGGAGGCGGAGAACAAAAGTCTACTAGAGAAAGTGGGGAAATATGAGGAGGCTTTTGCCAAGGTCGCACAGCACAACCAAGACCTGAGGGGGGAGAATAAGCAGCTCCTCTCTTCTGTAAAGGAGATGGAGGCTTCCGGGGTCGTGCTGAAGGACAAGGTGACCTCCTTTGAGGGGGAAAAAGTTGCTTGGGAGGCCAAGCAGAAAGAGTTGGAGCAACATCTGTCGGAGGCACTGGACCAGGTGGACACTCTCAACGAGAAGCTGGCACAAGCCACGATCTCGGGGGGTGTCACTTCAGAGGAAGTGCAGCAAAGGGTGGATGCTGCGGTCAAGTAGGCTCGAGAGGATGCCACCGCTTACGTGAAGGAGCTGTATATCAGTAAGCACCAAGGATACTTAGCAGGATCTGCTATGTGGGGATTCCTCTAGTGCTTCAGGCAAGTACGAAACAAGGTGGATCGCAACTTAGACCCGCGGGTGGTTAATATCGCGGAGATGAAGAGGCCAACTTTGGAGGAAGCCTACGACCTCTTCAAAAAGAGTAGCTCCTGACTTCCTCCCTCCTCCTCTTCCCCGACTCGGGTGCCTTTTACTGCTATCCTTCCGCGGTCCTGAGCGCACTCCCCTCTACAAGTTGGGGTCCAGGCTACCTCCTCTGGTGTTCCTCCTCCTTCGGGTGCTCCTACTCCTCCTACCACCGAGCCAACCCCTGATTCTTCAAGTGCTCAACCCCCAGCCTTAGGGGTTTTTAATTTGTTTTTCTATCATTGTACTTTTTATATTTTTATGTAATGGTACCTAGTTTTATTTGGAATGAAACATTTCTCATTTGGAACAAAGCTTTTTTCCCGTGTTCATAGTCACACAACTTTTCAGCATATTATGGATACTTGGTTCATTTCCTCTAATCGTAGAACTTTGAGATTGAGTTTACAGAAATGAGAGAGCATCCCATTCTTACTGGCCAAGCAACTTTCTTAGCATAGCGTGTATATTTGCAGTGCAAGTTTGGGGGAATATACTTTCCTAAATAGGAGTATCCCCTGACAGGCCCTCGTAGCCTATTACAGTATGCTTTAGGCAGCTCAATCTTAATTCAATCGTTCGAGGAAATGGTCGTAAGTATGCATAGATGCTTAGAGTTTAGTGAGTATTTTCACGTTCTTCGAAAGAATCATTCCTAGTAGAATTGTTCATACCCTTCTCTCTTTTCTTCAAGTATTTAAAGCGTAAATTGTAGAATCCTATGATTTTTCACAAAGGTAGCCCAAATCTGACCCGAACTATACTAAAATAAGGATACTTATCTTTGACGCGTATTGTCTCATTGCTGTAGCATCTGCTTTCCTTTTTGGTTGTGGCAGCGGTCTCCTCGGGCTTGCTCAAAAATTCAATAGTAGTTCCCACAGACGGCGCCATTTTGTTAACGGGTTTTGAATTATTTCCTATTAACTGAATTATTTATTTGGGTTGGAACGCCTTTGCCCGTGGTTCAGAAACTAAATGCTATGTTAACAAGAGAGAAAAATTGACAAGGACCTTCCTTCATTTTATTCACTATATTCCACTCTCTTTTTCGAGTTGATCTCTCTATTTCACAGTCTTCCTCCCCGAGTTCGTACCCCCTTTCCCAGTTTCTCCTCTCCTCCTTTATATAGATTTTGGTAAGGGCAGGTGTCATTGTGCATGCTTTTACAGGTGTCGCTATGCATGTGGTGGTGTTCACACGTGTTACAATGTTTATTCAACCAATAAGATAACGTGTTTGTCTTGAATGCTGACTGTATCTTTCCTTCTTCCGAGGGCTTTGGTCTTTTCTAGGATACGGTGTAGACTGTCTTCTTGGCTTCCGAGAGTTTATTACGTCAAAGTGAGACTCGGGAGCTGAGTTTGAGTGTTCTCTTGGTGATAGAGCTTCTCCGAGAGGTGTGTATTCTGGGGTGTTGGTTTCAGGGGATTCTCCGAGGGGTGTTCGTTCATGGTTGATCTCCGAGGGATTTTGTGCTATTGTTGGTAGGTGTTTTCTTTCTCCGAGTGTCCAGAGAATTGTTCTGTAGTTGTTGAGTTATTGTAAAGTTCTGACTTCTGGGCTGGTCGTCGGGAGTAGTGTTCCGAGAGCTTTCGTGTTTGTAGTGGGCTTTGATAGATTTGACCCCTTTAGCTCATTCTTTCCGAGAGTTCATTTTTCTTGGAGAAGCAGCATGAGTGGGGCGGAGTATTTGCCCAATACTGAAGGAGTTCCGATAGCAGTTAGTCTGTGAGACTCTGCCTTGGTCTCGTATTCCTCCTGTTGCTTTTGCTCCAGTATTTGTTGTGTTGAAGATGTGCTCCGAGGGATATTTGAGGCGTGATACCTGTATCGTGGAGGCAAGTCGCATAATCATATAATAATATATTTGGTAATTCCAGTAATTGATTCATTGTTTATTTCAAGCAGGTGAATTATCATCATGTTAACAACATAACATTGTATTTATAACTTATAAAAATATTACTACGTAAACCTAATCAAGGTAAATGATCAAAGAATATTTAAGTTACGATACATAATCATATAAGAGGATTAGACCTCAAAAGTACATATGATAATCTTATTAAACTTATGTAAGGATATGTTAAACATGATAAATATATTATTTATATACGATTGAAAAATATTTTTCTATGGTGGAGGGCCGAATTGATAATTTTTGCGCAATAAAAGTTTTGGGGTATTTCTGGGTAGAAAATGATAAAATAAGAACTTGGAATGAATTTTCCCTGAAAGTAGACTTACTAACTTAGAGATTCATAGAAAGAAAGAAGGAAAAACTGAAATGATTTTGGGTGTGAAAATTGTTGGAAGAAAGCCTACTATTTATAGCCAAAAAATCAAATTAAAATACTTTTGATTAAAGTCCCACTTTAATTTCTTTATCCTTGGCCAACTAATGAAGACTCTAATCAGATAATAGAGAGATGTGGCTGATTTTTCTTCCTTAACTTCAAATATGGTATGTCTAATTCAAACAAAATACATATAAATACATATTTATATATTTATACATGTTAAAACAATTTAACTAAGGTCCCACCTTACTTTCTTTAACAACTAATCACCAAAATCCGATTTTCAATTGTCATAAAGGTGATGTGACTGATTTCAAAACCATTCACCTATGATGTGATATTATTCTTGTTGTTTATAATAAAAAAATATGAATAAATATATATTTTTACACATATTTACTTATGTAAGTTTTTCTAGGTACAAAAACTCCAAGATCAACATGTACATGTAAAATATATTTTTTAAAGATATTTGAAGCATATAAGATAATAAAAAATGGTTAACTTTTGTTCAAGGACTAAAATACATTTTTTCTCAAACGTGTGGGGTCAAAAATGCTATTTCCAAAGTTTGAGGACTAAACTATAAATTTATATTTTATTCAAATTTTAGGGGCGTTACAGTTTAATTAAGTAATTAATCATGGAAAAGATATGTCCGTCTAGTCAACCCCTAGGCCAACTTTTGAAATCTATAAATAAACTTTTATATTAAGTAAGTAATTACATTCTTTCTTTTTTCTGTTTTGCCCTTTTTTTGGTTAATTGTTTCTTAATATTTGTAGTGATTTTATATTGAGAAGAAAGTCGTTTCATCTTGGAGGCGATTGCCGATCACATCGTAAGCACCGATCGGGACAAAATATCGTTTTAAAGAGAGAGAGTTCAACTCTTGCCTTATCTTTAAATACTGGTTTATTTTCTGTTTTACACTGTCACGTTCAACAATTTTAAAACGATATTTGTTTGTGTATTTCAGAAAAATGGTTACTATTTCACTTGTTCATGGTAGCGGTAAAAAGTCGAATATGTTTTCGAGCACTGATTTCAAAAGGTGGCAACAAAAGACGTTGTTCTACTTTAAGATCTTGAACCTGTCAAGGATGTTGTCCGAGGATGCCCCTACATACCAAAAGATGAGACTGGTCCTCGTCCAAGGGTTGCTTTCGATGCCTGGAGTCAGAGTGACTTCTTGTGAAAAAACTATATCTAGAGTGGATTAGACAATTTACTCTACAACGTGTATTGCTCCATCAAGACATCAAAGGAACTTTGGACGTTCTTTAACCAAAAGTATAGAACTGAAGATTTAGGGTTGATGAAGTTCATCGTCGGTAAATTTTTGGACTTCAAGATAAACGGCTTGAAGATGGTGATAAGGCAGATTCAAGAGTTTCAGTTGATCCTACATGACCTAGGTGCAAAGGACATGAAGCTCAGTGAATCCTTCCAAGTAACTGTTGTGATAGAGAAGTTATCGCCCTCCTGAAAGGACTTTAAGAACTACCTCAAGCAAAAGCGTAAGGAGATGGGTCTTGAAGAATTGATAGTCAGACTTTGGATTGAAGAGGATAATCTAACGTCTGAAGGCAATCCAAAGAAAATGCAGATGCACATGAAGGCTAGAGCCAGCGTAGCGGAACACAAGCCTAACTCTAACAAGAAGAGGAAGAATCAGAGCAATATTGGAGGCCAACAAAAGAAGTTCAAGGGGAACTGCCACCACTGTGAAAAGTCAAACCACATGGCCAAAGAAGGTCAACTTCCAAAGAAAGACAACCAGAACAGTCCAACCAATTTGTAGTGTGCATGACAAGAGTGTTCCGGTTGACATGGGTGACCTAATCCTCATTGTAGTTGTCTTTGAAGCCATTATGGTGGACCATCCAAAGGAGTGGTTCGTTGACATCAGCGCCACCCGCCACGTCTGCGATCATAGAGAGATGTTCTCCACATACTATTTGTTCAACAACCGGAAGCTCTACATGGGGAACTCTGCAACTTCAGATATCCACGGAGGTGAAAGAGTGGTGCAGAAGTTTACTTCGGGCAAATAGATCACTCTAATTGATGTACTGCATGTTCCAGATATTCGAAAGAATTTAATATCTGGTTCTGCACTTGATGCAAGTGCGTTTAGGATAGTGCTTGAATCTAATAAATTTGTGTTCACTAAGAATGAGCAATTTACTGGGAAAGGTTACGTAGTTAACTGAATGTGCAAGATGAATGTAATGACTATAAAACATGACCTCGAAAATAATAATAAAACTAATATTTCTGCTTACTTGGTTGAGTGTTCAGATTCATGGCATGTTAGATTATGACATGTTAATTTTAATATTCCACGTAAACTAGTAGTAAGCTTAGAGTTATTGCCTTCATTCAAATTTGAATCTCAAAATAAATGTGAGATTTGTGTAGAGGCTCAATTAATCAAATTACTACTTCTTTTTGTAGAAAGAAACACTGAACCTCTAGACTTAATTCATACCGATATTTGTGACTTAAAGTTTGTGTAGACCAAAGGTGGCAAAAAGTATTTTATCACTTTTATCGATGACTGCACTAGATATTGCATAGTCTATTCACTAAGAAGTAAAGATTAAGTTCTTGAAGCTTTTAAGGTCTACAAACTTGAGATTGAAAATCAATCTGGCAAACAAATAAAAACTATCTGAGAAAAGTGATAGAGGTGGAGAATATGGAGCTCCATTTGACGAATTTTGTGCTATTTCAGGCATCATTCATCAAACGACAACTCCTTATTCACCCTAACCAAATGAAATTGTTGAATGCAAAAATCATACTCTTAAGAAGATGATGAATGCCATGTTAATTAGTTATTGTTTACCATATAATTTGTGTGGGTGAGGTGGAGTGGGGTGGAGGGGGGTCAATCCTCTCAGCAAATCATATACTAAATAATTTACCTCACAAAAGTATAAATGAAACCCCTTTTAAGTTATGGATGGCTCGAAAGCCTTTCTGTAAATAAGTGTCGGGGTGGTTAGCAAAGGTAGAAGTGCCTAAACCTAAACAAGTTGAGATAAGACCAAAGACTGTTGACTGCATAATCATTGAACATGCACACCACAATAGTGCTCATCGCTTCTTAGTACGTAAGTCTTTAATTACTGATATTAATGAGAATATGATCATTGAATCAAGGAATGCAATATTGCTTGAAAACATACTACCTTGCAAATAAAGAAAAGAATTTGGTTCCCTTAAAAGAACCTATGAAGTTGCAGAGATAATCATGAAGAAGATGAAGAACCCATACACAGTAAAATGGCTAAAATAGCTAAAAGCTTTGGTCATGGTTTTCTATCATGTATGTTAGAGGAAGAACTGAGGACATTAAGTAAAGCCTTATCCTTACGAGAAGCTCCCTTCTAGAAAGAAGCTATCAATAATAAAATATAATCTATTTTGCACAACCACACGTAGAAGTTGGTTTATCTTCTAGCGGGTAGCAAACCTTTTGGACTACAAATGGATACTGAAGAGAAAGTACAAAATAGATGGATTTATTGATAAATACAAGGCCAAGTTGGTAGCTAAATGGTTTAGACAAAAATAAGGCCTGGACTTTTTTGACACATATTCAACTATGACTAGGATCACATCTATTAGAGTGCTCATTGCTATTGCCGCATTGAAAGGTCCTGAAATACATCAAATAGATGTCAATACAACATCTCTAAATGGAGAATTAAATGAAAAAATCTATGTGGAACAACCTGATGGGTTTGTTGCTTCTAGAAAGTGTGTAGACTCATTAAGTCATTGTATGTGCTTAAGCAAGCTATGAAGCAGTGGCACGGAAAGTTTTACATAACGGTGCAGTCAAATGGTTTTAGAATTAATGAGTGTGATAAATTCATATACGTGAAAGGCACACCTAACGATTACAAGATTATTTTGTCTATATGTCGACGATATGATAATCATGGGAAGTAATCATGATGCAATCATGAATATAAAGAGAATATTGACGAAACATTTTGATATGAAAGATTTATGGGTCGTTGATGTCATACTAGGGATCAAGACCACTAAGACATCAAATGGAATTGTGTTTTTACAATCTTATTATATTGAGACAATACTTAAGAAGTATAATGCTTTACTTAGGCAAAAACCATGGTGAACATGTCTCTCAAATAGAATGTGGCAGGATATTAGGTTGTCTCATGTATATCTTGAACTACACTCGTCCAAATATTCCTTAGTTATTAAACTGAGTAGATTTACGAGTAACCCAAACAAAGATCATTAGAAGGCAGTAATTAGAAAACTTAGGTACTTAAAAAGCTCATCTTAGATTATAGATTACATTACAGTAGATATCCAATTGCATTAGAAGGATAGAATGGTGCTAATTGCATATCAGATACTAAGGACACTAAATCCACTAGCGGTTATGCCTTTACCATTAGATGTGGAGTTGTGCCATGGAAGTTCTCAAAATAAACATGTATAGCTCGCTCCACGATGGAATTCGAGTTTATTGTTTTGGATAAAGTTGGTGAAGAAGTAAAATTACTTTGTCACTTTCTTGAGAACACTCATTCTTTGAACAAGCCAGTGCGTGTAATTATGATACATTGCGACAACCAATCAACTATTAGAAGGGCACAAAGTGGCATGTATAATGGCAAGTCTAGACATATACGTCGTAGACATAATACTATAAGACAGTTGATCTCTAATGGTGTCATTTCCATTGATTATGTAAAATCAAAAGAAAATTTATCGAATTTGTTGACTAAAGGCCTACCTGAGGATCAAATATACTGCTTATCGAGAAGAATGGGTTTAAAACTCAACAGTAAATAACCTTTATGATGGAACCCAACCATGTTGACTGGAGATTCTAGGATCTTGGCTCAACGGGACAACAAAATTGTAAAGTTTCAGAAATTGCACTTTACAGCTAACTCTAGCTCATTCCCCTTTACGATTAATGTGCTACCTGTAAAACGGGAAATGTTAAATTTAACTTTTAATGATTCCTAAGCCTAATAAGTAGAGTATGACATGATACTCGTTATAGGAGACCGCCTATGTAAGTGTGAAGTTTGGCCGCTTCATAAGAAAACACTTATGAACCCAAGAGTTGTACAGGGCCAAAACCGACACAACCATGAGAATTAAAACTGTTAGGGGAGTTACTGTGTGGATACAGTTGTCTTGGTTTACACCAACATCTAAATGGTTCAAGACATCAAGTTCACTGACCAGCTAAGTACCTGCATTGAGTAAGCAAAGTGAGCCACACCTACTACCACCTGGCACACACCCCTTAAACAAAGCCCACGAGAACGAGCAACTTTGTTCCACCTATAAAATGGACACTTTGTACGCTTAAAAAAGAGGTCAGATTTAGTGGAATTTAAAAGAACATCACCTTGTACGACCTCATTGTGACCTCCCATGACAAAAAAACTTTGATAGCTCCTATAAGCCCCTTCTTTTCTTCTTTTTTCATTGGGCTCGGAATAGACGTTCCAAATTCGATATCCTCCCCTTCAAACTAAGCACACAAAAGAACCAGTATCATCAAATGACGCCGTATATGGGAAGGTTATTAAAATTCTTGAATAAAGCATATGGAGGCAAAAATGGACAAACAAAGAAGATCTATTCGCATCCTAGCCTTATGAAATCCAAAATAAATACCTTGCTTTTATAGATTAGTCCCCCGGACACATCCACCAATCAGCACCATCTGGGACCTGGCGCAACCCCCACCCACAGATCATCCTTCTTCGAGCTTAGGTCATGGAAGAAGGAACGAGGCCTTTCTGCTCCAATACTTTGAGCTCAACTTTTTCACGACCAAGTTCTGAAATGATTTTGCGTTTTTTGATTGAGTGGGGGAATGCCGCGATAAAAAGTTTAGGAATAGGAAGAATTAGGTAAAAACGAAGGGGTCAACAGAAAGAGAGCCCCCAACCTAACAGAGAGGAACGTGCTTGTTAAAGTGCTCACTGAGCCCAATTAAGGTGCCCCTTGGAGGCATGAGAGTCCCGATCGTTACCTCTCCATACGCATGATGCCGTGTGACCAGCCCTCCAACACCCCACATAACGGATGGAATGATCGACGTCACAATGCGGTTGGCTAGAAGATCTTACATGAAGCGAAATCTCAAAAAGTAATTCCTAACATGTGTGACTTAAAATATTTTGTTGGAAAACTCATGCAAATTTTCAAGTTCGAAGGCATGTTCAATTTTACGTATAATAAAAGATATCAATGTGACTCCTAATGTACTAACATATAATGTTTTCATTTCGGAGTTGTATTAGAACGAGAAATTGGACATTGCAGGAAATCTTTTCCATGACATTACCTAGAAATGTTTGCAACTTGATATCAGAACATTTACTATTATCATTGATTATTTATGTGAATAATGGATAGTAGATGATGCTAAAGATTTGTTTGTTTGCAAATGAAAAAAGTCGGTTGCTTTTCTAATAGTGTCACTTATAACATGTTCATGCAAGATCTCAAAAAAAAAAAGTTATTTGAGGTGAACTCAATCTTAAAGGAAATGGCAAAAAGAGAATTCTCAGTTTCTCAACGATGCATATACTATTTTCTTGTTACTTGACAATATGTTGAGGGAAGATCAAGATATCATTGTCCCCTCCCCTATGGTACTGATTTGCCAAAAAATAAATAATGCAATTTCAACTCTTCTGGTAGGTACACTATAACTTAGTCTACTTATTAGTGATAATGCTTGTCACTCGTTAAGATTTCACCATAAATTGGTTATGGATATCATTTTTTACTATTGTGAATTTTCGCTTCAACAAGTTAAGAATACATATATATCAACTCATATATGTCAGGTGTAGAGGTGGAAAATGTGTGGATTGGGTCATAAATGAGTTGGCTCAAAATAAAACATATCAAGACAAAAAATACGCCGACGTGATATCACCAAAATCTGAACATATTGAGGGATTTTAAAAAAAATCAACGTTTGGAGAGTAAAAATGTCATTTTTCTATTTCGAGCATGATTTTTTTGTCAATGGAGCATGTTTTTGACAAGTGATACCATTTTTTCAAATGGAACGACCATTTGAGCATAACGTAAGAACTACATTTTTGACAAATTCCAACATATGGAGGGTGAAAACGTAATTTTTTTATATTTTCAGTGGAATTTCTATTTGTCAATGGAGCCTGTTTTTGACAAGTGATACCATTTTTTCAAGTGGAAACGACCAAATGAGCATAAAATAAAGATTACGTCTTTACACCAACGTAATTTTTGGCAAATCCAACGTTTGGAGGGTGAATACGTCATTTTTCTATTTTCAGTGAATTGTTTTTTGTAATTTTTATCGATGAAATATGTTTTTAGGTTGAACTATTTTCTCGTGATTTTTAAACGAAGTGTACGTTTTTTGGGGTAACACGTATATTTTGTGATTTTTTAGTATTTTTTTATATTTTGTATGTTAATTCTAAATTTTCTATAAAAGAGAATTTAGTGGGTTATATAGGAGTTCATGGTTACCCATTAATAAGTGGGTCATAAATGGGTGACCCATTTATAAACTATTTATTAAATGGATTCCATTACCCATTTAATTTTGGTGATTTGGGTGTGTTAGTGAGTGAAAATTGCCACCTCTAATCAAATGTTATAAAATATAATTTAGTGTTGGAGTATGAGGAATTGATCAAAAATACCCGTGCTTTATTATTGCTTGGTCGCATGAAAAAAAACGATGAGACTAATTCTCATATGCTTTTACTTTGAATATCTAGAACCAAAAAACAATAAGACTAATCTTAGCTGCTTTTACTTTGAATATCTCGAACCAAAAAACGATGAAACTAATCTTTGAAAGATAAAAGCAAATTGTTAATGACCGTCATTTCATGCTTACTAGGAATGCTTGCACGTGGTCCCAACGTGATTAAGAATTTATTTTAATGTGTATGGTGAAGAAAATAACTTAAATGAGTAAAGATTAAAAGATATAAGGATATAGAACTCATATAGAAAGTTTCAAATTTTGGGAAACTAAATCACCAATCACCATTATTATTATCGTTAATGATTCTACTTAAATTTTAAGGCTAGATTAGGAACTTAGGAATAAAATATTGTGCCAACACTAAAATTATAAGGCTAAAACCGAAAATTAAAAGTTTGATGTCACAATTTGCCTTTCTTTATATAATTGTACAGATTCTCTGTAGTGCACCGTTTTTTGTATTGCTTGGTAAACTACAATAATATATGTGCAATAGTTGTATTATCTCTTAGAATAAAAAAAAAGAACACCAATTATACATTTATACTATGACATAATTTTTACTTAAATTTTTGGCACAACAACCGAGTAAATAATAAGAATGTTACCTTTCTATAATCTTAAAATGGATATCCCTTTTGTAAGAAGGTGTAACTCATTAGCGGTAAACTTAGATTAACATATTCGAAACTAATACCCCTGGATTGTAGGTGCCAAGTCCTTTAGAGCAAAATACCAAATCATACGTGCGTGTTGCCGCTGTTACAAGGTAAAGAGTGCACCAAATGAGTATGGTATACAATTCACACGAAATACGGCGAAACACACACCACAACTACATGTATTATAGCATTCCAGTATTGATTTAAGTAAAGAACCTATTAAGTGAAGTGCAACCAATGAGAATCACTTACTTTTTATTTATTTTATTATATCATTAGACTCCATTACATATGATAAATGTCGAACTGCAGTCACACCGGTCTTGTTTTGTGTCCGCCATAATACCAATCGAAGGAACTACGGATATAAAGCTTTTTTTGGTACTACACTTACGAAGTGACTTTTTTGATACTACAATTATAAAGTGACTAAATCTTTTTTACAATGCCTTAGCTTGCGGTTTTTTACCTTGCCTTAGCTTGATACCAGAAAAAAGTAGTGAAAACAAGCTAAATAAGGGAATAACATTTCGTAATACAGGAGTGGCCTAATAAATCAAATAAGTATACCTTCTACCATAGTAATTGAGTAAGCAAAACTAATTTATAGCTTTCCAATATATATACAATCTTTTGGAATAATAAAAATATAAGGCAGAAAGTTCAAAAAAAAAAACAGACTGATAAAACAGGATCAACAAAAAGTATTTAAGATGTAGACAATTCTTACTAGATCTATGTAGGTTGAAATATCAACATTCTAATTTACTAAAAAGAAGATAATTGTGAATCTTTAATGATTGATGGTATACATAATAAATTCTCAACTAATGTACCCAATCCATTCCCTCCAAAAATACCCATATTATTTTGTAACCAATATGTGTTTGGTGAAACCGTGTCAGGATTTGCCATAATTAAGACTCAATATTCTCAAATCTAGTAAATATTTTTCAGCTGATAGCTATGTCTCATGTTTGCAAGGCATCTTGGTATAACAAGATTCAGACCATCAAGCCAGAGAAATACTATATTGACATTACATTGCAGACAGATTTTTAAGCATTAAGTAAATTCTTATACTTATATCATGATCATATATGTGGAGCATTCTTACTTAACATAGGGACGAGTAATAGGAAGTAACCACAAAAGCTCAGTAAATTTGAGCATCTTTCCAATTATACTCCCAATCCAGGTCCCTAAGAGATCAAACTAATACCACTAGCAGTATAACATTTAGCACTGATATAACCCTAAAGGTAAACATCAAGTAAATCAGTATTTAAAACATTAATCCAAAGCCTACTACTTTTTTTTTTTTTTTTTGAATCCAAAACTCGGTGTTTCATTCCATCAGAAAAAACAAACAGTTACAACTTACAACATGTATAAGCTGAATACAGCAGATGATGACCAGAGAACTTTAAAAAACAAACTAAAAATCAAACTGGAACTACAACTTCCTCGTGCTCCATGTGATTGTGATCGTTAATCCATTGAGCATTTGTTTGTGCTGAGCGTGCAATCTGGTGGGCATCCTTATTACCTTCACGACGAGTCCATGCAAACACTACATTAGTGTCGTCCCCAACTATTCGACGAATGTCCGCAATGATTGTACCATGATCAGCTAAAACAGGGGCGTCCATTTCCAGCTTCCGTACTAACTCCAAGCAATCGCCTTCGATAATAACGTTACTCCATCCAAACTCCACACTCATCTCAGCTGCAAGGAGTGCGGCAAATGCTTCAACTGCTTCAGGTGTAAACGTTCCTCTCATCTTCCTCTTTTTCCATACAAGCCACTTACCGTTGTTGTCACGCGCCAATGCTCCTAATCCCACCTCAGACTTGTCTCCAAAAATTGCACCGTCATAGTTAATTTTGATGTGGTTGTCTGGAGGAGCTTGCCACCTGCTGGGAACAGACAAAGGTTCAACATGCTTGGTAACCAAGGCACTCAGGTATGCTATATGATAATTTGTTGCAGAATTGCATATAGCCATTGGACTGTCATGTTTGTTGTTATGCAGCAAATTGTTTCTATTGTTCCACAGAGTCCAACACACACATGCACTTTGACCTGCTTGATCCATAGGTAACTTCTCAACTAAGTTCCTTAACCACCCTTCAAAATCTTCTGAATTGGAGTAAATGATATCCCTCGGAATGTTAGCAAGTGCCCATGTTTGCCTAGCAAAATGACAATCAGTGAAAGTATGGAGGCCTGACTCAGAATCATTTCCACATATCTCACAATGTTGATCAATTTTGACTCCTTTTTTCTGTAAATTTCCTTTCGTTGGTAAAATGTCTCGACATGCTCTCCAAAGAAAGATCTTTATTTTATTAGGAACTCTCAATCCCCACAAGAACTTCCAGCTGCGTTCCAAAGTGCTTGACTGACCAAAATCGCCGGGTTTATCATAACCTCGTTCCATAATGAGAAAATATGCACTCTTGACAGAAAATGCTCCATTCTTGTTGTAATGCCACACCATTCGGTCTTGGTTGCTTGATTTTCCAATTGGGATACTCAAAATAACTTCCTGATCTTCTGCCCAAAACAGACTCTCAATCAAATCTACATTCCATTGCTCTGTCTCTTTGTTTATTAGGTAGCTCACAGCTTCATTAGCACGAGTCTCCACAGGGGGCGTAATAATCTGGAAGTTGTGTGGTCTAGGGACCCACTTATCTCCCCAAATCTTCAGACTCTCACCATTGCCCACGCGCCAACGTATACCATCCTGAATAATCCTCTTTGTTCCCCAAATGCATTTCCATGTGAAGGATGACTGCTTCCCACAGGAAGCCTCGAAAAAAGAAGTATTTGGGAAATACTTGGCTTTATATAATCTGGCCAGAATGGAATCTGGGCATGCCACAATACGCCAGGCCTGCTTAGACAAGAGTGCAAGATTAAATGCCTTCAAGCTTCGGAAACCCAAACCTCCTTTATACTTACTGTCACACATCGCGTCCCACCTCATCCAATGAATCCTCCGTTTATCCTTGTCGTCCCACCAAAAATTCCGAAGCATCCTTTCAATATCCTCTAAAAGCGACTCCGGAAACTTGAAGACGCTCATAGCATACGTTGGAATGGCCTGCATAACAGCCTTGATCAGAACCTCTTTCCCCGCGCTCGAAAGCAAGCTTTCTTTCCCGCCCTTAGCTCTATTCCATATCCGTTCACTGATATTGGCTAACATTTCCTTCTTCGAACGACCTATGATAGAGGGCAGGCCTAGGTACAGATCATGAGCCTTAACTGCCTTCATATTTAAAATTTGCACCACTGTTGCCTTAGTCTCTTCACCACAGGACCTGCTAAAAACCACACTTGACTTTTCCATGTTAATCACCTGTCCAGATGCTTTCTCATAGTCTATAAGAATTCGCATGATAGAATCAGCTGCCTCACGGTTTGCCTCGCAACACAGGAGAGTATCATCGACAAACAACAAATGCGATATACTGGGCGCATTTTTGCAAATCCTCACGCCATTCAAAGCCAAACATTGTTCTTCCCTTTTTATAAGACCTGTAAGAGCTTCAGAGCAAAAAAGAAACAAATATGGGGAGATAGGATCGCCTTGCCGTAATCCCCGTTGGGGGTGAAAATAACCACACTGGACACCATTGATCATAACCGAGTATGAAACTGAACTCACACACATCATAATCAGATTAACAAATTTCCTCACAAAACCTAGTCTAACCAACACGTTCTCCAGGAAAGTCCACTCAACCCGATCGTATGCTTTACTCATATCTAACTTGATAGCCATGTAGCCTTTACCTTTACGTTTGTTCTTTATAAAATGATTGATTTCAAAGGCAGTGAGGATATTATCAGAAATAAGACGGCCTGGAATGAAAGCAGATTGAGTCTCAGAAATTAAAGAATTCATTAACGGTTTGAGCCGCATAGTGATAGCTTTAGCTGCAATTTTATAAATTACATTGCTCAGGCTGATTGGGCGAAATTGGCTCATGTGTTTTGGTTCTTTAACTTTGGGAATAAGGACAATGTGGGTATAGTTTAATTTATGTAGAAATATATTATTATTCAGAAGGTCAAGAACACATTTACACACATCTTTGCCAATGATACTCCAAAACTTTTGAAAAAACAGAACGGGTAAACCATCGGGACCAGGGGATTTTAGAGGAAACATTAAAAAAGCGGATTTTTTTACCTCCATTTCGGTGTAAGGCCGAGATAACCTCTCGTTCATGTCTGGAGTGACTTTCCTTTCAATAGTCTGAAGTACACTTTGAAAATCTGTCTCCTGTGACATTGTGGATGTAAAGATAGAACGAAAGTGGTCAACAGCTATGCGACGAACCTCTTCAATATTTTCAGTCCATGTACCATCTGGATCAGTCAACCCCTTAATGAAATTCTGTTTTTTCCTCTCTGTAGCCCTGGCATGGAAATAGGCGGTGTTCCGATCTCCCTCGCGGAACCAATGTGCTTTGCTACGTTGCCTCCAGTATGCATCTTCCTCATCGAGGAGTGCTTCAAGCTCTTTTGACAACTCAGATATCTCATTCCTATTTTCCAAGGTGAGTTGTCCATTTTTCAGTTTCTCTATTTTGTCCTTGAGTTCTGCACTGCGTTTCCTAATCTGCCCATGGCTGCTCTTGTTCCACTTTAGAAGTCCTACGCGACAATTTTTCACCTTTTCGTTCCATGATTCTGCGTGGCTAACCCCGTCCGCACTACCCCAAACCTGGCGTACTATCTCCTCGCAGTTTTGACGCTCAAGCCATGCTGCCTCAAACCGGAATTTCCTAATCTTAGCAATGTGTCTGATGTCTTGAGTGTTATTATCTAAATTTACAAGCAACGCCTTGTGGTCAGAGTTTCGTGTCTCCACATGTTTAACTCCAGCGCGTGGCATTAACTGAATCCATTCTGCACTAGTGCATACTCTATCAATCCTTTCCCAAATAGTGTCCGGATCAATCCTATTGTTGCACCATGTAAATTTGTCGCCTTCGTAGCCAAGATCATTCAATCCACTGAACTGAAGAGCATCTCGGGAGTTTCGGATCAGATTGTACCGTCTCTCATTACCCCCCATTTTTTCCTCCTCGTGGAGTATCTCATTGAAATCTCCACCACATATCCATGGTTTGCGAGATCTCGTACTCAAATGTTTCAGCAAAGTCCACGATTGAAAGCGTATTTGCGAATCTGGTTCCCCATAAAAACCTGTAAAACGCCACTCCGGGCCACCCTCCGAGGGACAAACAACAGAATCAATGTGATTTTTCGAGTAACTACTAATGTGCAATGTACAGTCTTTCTTCCATAAAAGGGCCAAGCCCCCTGATTGACCAACTGCGTCAACTGAAATACCATAAAGATTAAATTTATTCTTAAGACTTTCAATTCTTCTAGAACGACATTTAGTTTCGCTCAAAAAGATGATGCTGGGTTTATGGGATTTTATAAGTTCCCCCAACTCTCGAACCGTCCACGGAGACCCCACTCCATGGCAGTTCCATAATAGCAGATTCATTGGTCTCGGCGGACCTGCTCCGCATGGTCCACCGCTGGTAAAATTTGAGTGTTTCTTTGGGATCCCGGATCACCTTTGGCTTTTTTTGGATTAAGGTTCAGCAATTCGTCAACTTCTGTTCTCTTCACCCCAATAAGGATCTGGTTTTCCTTGTTAATAAGGATCTGGTTTTCCTTGTTCATATTCTGGGAAGATGGGCTTTTGGAACGCCGAATAATTGGCTTTCGCCTCTTTGTATTCGTAATATCCATAAAGATTGGCGTCGAGTCACTTTTCTCATAATTGCACGCTTGACTAACTGGGCGAGTGATATGTCCAGATTTGTAACTGGGTTCTGGAGTTTTCACCTGATCATGTGCAAAAATATTAAGGTTTGTTCCCAGTGGATTACTGTGTCTCTTTCCTGAGGCAGGTTGACTCAAGATTGACTCTAGATTGGAGTATATATTTCTAATATTTTCAGCTATCTTATTCCTTTCTCTTGCATCATCGTTTCCAAGGAAATAAGTTGCATCGATATTAGGCACACCCGGGAAAACGACCCCAGTATTCAACTGAATATTTTTTTGGAACGAATCAGCTCTATTATCAGCCGCTTTTGGATCCCCTTTCTCCGCTAAGGTATTTGCTCCACCACGATTTACCTTGTTTACGCAAACTCCAGTCTCTCCACCTTCCCCGGCCTTGCCAAGATTTTTATCACATAGAATTAGGTCATGATTCAACTTTGTCGATTCTTGATCAATCTCAGTTCTCTGGTAAGACTGGTCAGCATATGTCCCTTTCTCTGTTTTCTTTGAACTATCACTTCCTTCCGGTGCCACGCTCGAGTAGTCTCTCTGGCTACTTCTTCCCTTAACATTCTGATTTCTTTGAAAAGAGGTCTCTCGCAGCCAGGAGCCATAAGGCATACAATCCTGATCATAATCACCATTCCGCTCATACCTTATCTCACATTCTTTTTCGATATGACCAATTCGGCCACATATGTAACAAAAGTTCGGTAACCGCTCGTAGGTGAATGACACAACCAATTCATCCCCCTGATTTCCCCGAAGTTTCAACGCTCTCTTTAGTGGCCTTCGCACATCAAGTTGGACCCGAATCCTCATAAATGCACCCCAAGCGGCCTCTGGATCAACTTCCTCAAAACGCCCTATTTTATTTCCTATGATTCTGGCCATCTCATCCGTTTGTCTTGCCAGGGGAAGATCATGAATTCGAACATGGAAGCTACACCAATCAAGGTCAACTTTAATTGGATTTACTTCACCGACCGCGGCATTGAATACAATAAGATTTTTATCGAAATTCCACGGGCTACCGTCGATGACCCTTCTTTTATCCAATTCGTGATTAAATTGAAACAAGAGGCGATCGGGTGACAGCTTTGTAATTTCGACGCCGCGCCGGGGATTCCAAATGGATCGCATTGTGTTTGAGAGAGCATCAAGGTTGACATTCTTCGCTGATATCACCCTTCCCACAAGAGCCAAATCTGCCTTTTCATTTTTATTCTGCCATACACTCTCTGTTACACAAACCCCATCATCCTCATCCTCTGTTAATCTTAATTTCCGACCGAATCGTTCTATCTCAACATCCATTAGCCAGAGAGATCTGCAATGTGCAACCAGACTATACTATGAGGGAAATCACAGGAGACAGGTTCGAGTGGAAACCTCAGACCTGCACCAAGTAAGAGAAAAAACAGAGAGAAAAAACAGCAGGGCAGATAACAAAGGACACGATGGTATAAAGAAGAAAGAACAAAGGAACAACCAATCAAAAAAGCAGAACAAGTAAAGGTAATAAAGGCATGATAACGAAAGAAAGAACCGAGCAAAACATTGACCGTTGAGATGATTCCGTTGTGAAATGTGTTCACTCTCACTCAATAACGCAAAATAAAAGGAACTACCTTACGCATTTGACACCAGAAAATGTCTCATAACAAAGATAACCACTCTCATTTCTAGAGAACTAGATTTAGAAGTGTGCATTCTGTAGTACAAAGATCCTAATTCACTCATCCTATTTGATATTCTTCCACACTAAGGGAAAAAAAGATTCTCACTGAACTTTCACAGTAAAAGACAAAACTCTCATTTAGAGAGACTTGGAGAACCCTAACCCTAAGTGGTCACTATTAGTCACCACCTTCTCCCAAAGCCTACTACTTAACAGCAAGGCTCTTGTGCTCATTGTGTAGGAAATGAGGAACTGTAAATAATATTGCAGATTCAGACACTTTTGTTCACTACAAGTCACGTATCAAGTAACCAAACCTATATTGCATCTTCCAAACAAAGGGATTTCATCAAAACTAGAAACATATAAAAGTAACATTTTCTGTACACTAGGTATCTTACTCTAAACTTCGAGGACCTACGCGTTGAAACGAGTATTGATCGATAGGTAAACTATATACATCACCAACATCAGATGTGTCACCATTACACTCTAACCGTAGTCTTAAAGGAAAATCCAATGGCTACAAACATATTATGAAACACATTGCAACGACATTCAAGTTCACAGTATTCAACATCACATAAAGAAACCCACAACCAACCACAAATACTTGAAAAGTAAGACACTGTTAAATTTCACCCAAAGAAATACATTAAATATATTTCTAGTCTCACATATCCGACAAGAACCTAGATAGGAAAAACGACCATTGATGGGTGTGATTTAGGATTGACCCAATATAACGTTATTGGGCCGGCCCATAAGCGCATCGAATAGAGAGAATTCGATGCGCGCATCGAATCAACAATATATTCTTTCTTTATTGGGCCAGTCCATTAGCGCATCGAATACACCTGATTCGATGCGCACATCGAACAAGGATGATTCGATGCGCCTTTCTATATTGGAATGTGGGCTCCACGGGACGGGTTCTATAAATAGCCCGTCCCCTTGTATTCTAGGCGAATTTTCGAGAACTGAACCAGCTCAGTACAGTCAACATCGAATAGACCCTCATTCTACGCGCATCGAATCGAATCAACTCTAATTCGATACGTAGAAAAATACCTTATTTCTATTCGACACATAAAGTACGCATCGAATTCGACACCTATAGCACGTTTCGAATTCGATACCTTCCAGATTGATTTTAGCCCAGTGTTAACTACTCCACATCGAACAGACTCTCGTTCGACATGTCGGCATCGAATACTTAGAATTCGATACGTTTTATTAGCATTGTAATTTAGTTATTCTATCTAGAAAGCTTGTATTAAGTGTTCCGGACCAAGCTAGTCCGTTAATAATATTGGATTGCATTGTTTGATCTCATTTTGTAATCTTTATTGTGTTCTATTACCGTGACGAAATAAGACCAAAACATTGGCGCCGTCTGTGGGAACTCAAATTATATTAGCTTGTTAGACAAAATGACTAGAATGACCAGATCCCAGAGTAAAGCTCTAGAAGGAAATACGGGAGAAGAACGACTGGATACACCTGAACGGATCATGCAAGATATCGCGGGACCGTCAACAGTACCCGCAGCAGTACCAACTCCGGCCAGGAAAGAGAACCAAGGACCTCAAGCTGAGGAGATACCCAATAATGAAGCCGATGTAACTGGAGCCTCAACGTCGAGTGCCTCGATTCCAAAAAAATTGAAGAATGAATTATTAGCAATGATAAAAGCCGTAGTGACTGAAGTACTCACTCCAGCACCTTCCGCTATGATACCATCTCCTGTTGAATATCCTGAGAGCTTGAGAGAACAAGGTTCAGTTATCCGAAAGCAAAAGGGAAAAGAAAAAGAAAAATTTCAGCAAGACGAGCGAAGAAGTAGACATACTTCGGAGGGAACAAAGAGTAAAGGGAGATCCGTTCACGAAGAACGGGGAAAGAAGCTAGTATCTGTTGAGATACAATCAAAAAGGCATCATGAGAAGCGACAAAAGGAAAAAGAGGCTGAATGCGTTGCTGAGCGAACAAGAAGAGAAGACAGAAGACATTCATAGAGACGTGATTCCAGAAAGGAACGGGGTGAGGAAGAAAATCAAAGAGAGGAATCGCGAAGAAGAAAATATAGAGATGACAGAAGACAGTCAGGAGGTCATGATTTGCGTGGCAAGCATAACATAGTGAGCAGAAACGTTGGAAGATTGGAAAAAGGGAAAACAACAGCCGAGACTCAAACAGCAAGGGAGGACAATTCTGTAAATCACAGTCCTTTTTGCCAAGAGATAGAGTCGGAGATTCTGGGGCAAGGGGATAAGATCTCGGAACTAAAAACATACGATGGGAAATCTGACCCCCGAGATCACCTGTTCCAATTAGATAGGAAATTGTCCCTTTACGGTTTCAAGGAGAATATGCAAGCCACGATATTTGCAACGACTCTATCAGGAGTGGCTGTTGATTGGTTTAATCGAATTCCTCCTGGACAGATCAAAAGTTACGCCCAGTTGAGAAAAATGTTCGAGGATCAATTCTCTAGTCAGTCTAGACTGGTTTTGGATCACTCCCATCTATACACGATGAAACAAGAAGTTAATGAAAGTCTAAAGGACTTCATGAAACGTTTCAATACAGATCTATTAAGGATTGATAGCCCGACGGGAGAAATGATTGTGAGTATACTCTTTCGAGCAACTACCAACACCATGTTTGGTGGGGACTTACTGAAACGAAAACCCACCACAGTGGAAGAAATCAACAAAATAGCGCAAGAGGTGGTTCATTTCGAGGAGATGATGGCGACCAAAGTTCCGATTAGTGTGGCTGTGAAAGATAGAGAGAGAGGCAGAGAAGATCATAATCGCAATAATAGCAACAACAGGAACAAAAATTACAGAAGGGATAGTTCACCTAGAAGGTACACGCCGTTGAATGCTAACATCATGGCAGTCTTTGGGGCAGCTAAGAGGAAAGGATGGTTGAAGGATCCCAAACCAATGAGGGAATCCAAAGCAACGATGTTCTCAAATCAATTCTGCAAATATCAAAATCAGAAAGGCCATGAAACTGAGGATTGTATAAATTTGAAGGATGAAATTGAACGGCTAATAAAGGATGGCAAACTCGTGGAGTTTGTTAAAAAGGTACAAGAACAGGAGAACCATTTCAACCGGAAGAGAACTCCATCTCCTATGAAGGATAAGCAGAGGGTGATTGATGAATCGCAACTTTTCCAATACCCTCAAATCGAAGATGGGAATGCCAGGAAAGGGATGATAAATATGATATCAGGAGGTCCAGGGGGTGCAGATTCTACCAATGGCCGAAGGAAGATCACAAGAATGGTTGAATCAGATAATTTTTTTGACATGGCCAGTATACTGAGAATCGAGCAGATGCCGCACGAAGAAATCACTTTTTCTACAACAGATTTAAGAAAGCTGAGTCCACAAGCTAAACATATGTCCAATTTGAATTGCCCTTTGGTGATAACAGTGGATATAGCTAACTATGGAGTCACTAAGATGTTAGTTGACCATGGGAGTTCAGTAAATGTGCTGTTTAATTCTACGTTGATCAAGATGGGCTTGAATAATCAGACGCTAGAACCAGTGAGGACATCTCTTCATGGTTTTGGAGGTCCAGAAATAATACCGCTCAGAATGCTTAAGCTACCAACATCATTGGGAACCTCACCAGAGAGAAAGACGCTTATGGAAGATTACGTGATTGTCGACATGCATTTTGCATACAACGGTATCATAGGAAGACCTGCACTCAATGATTTCCGAGCGTTACCGTCAACTTATCATCAAATGGTGAAATTTCCAATTTCTAGCGGCACATGAGAGGTCATAGCAGACCATATCGAAGGATGGAAATGCTACGTAACTTCACTCAGAACTGGGCCACATCAAAAAGAAACAGCGGCAAGGGTATTGTCTCCGAGGCATATGGAGCATATCAATTAAAGATTCTGTTTCAGTTTACCAATGTTTTTAGCATTTTGAATATTTTGAACAAGTTTTATTCGTTCCCTCTGCTATAACATGCATGAGGGACAAATATGTATGAACTTAAAACAGGCACCCCAAAACATGAATATGGAGGACATCGCTGGAAGTCAGGCGAATGAGCAATGTCCCAAGCTCTGGTCTATTCACATAATCTGGTTGGGGTTTATTCAAGAAATCTACGTTTAATTAATGAAATTACATGAATTCTGTATAATCTGCGTAATACAAATGAATGCAGGACAACGAATCTCTTTGAAGCAAATCAGAAGAACGGAAACTCTGCCCCAAAGTGGCACGAGATACCGAAAATCCCTAAAGAAATCAGAAGAACGGAAACTCTGCCCCAAAGTGGCACGAGATACCGAAAATCCCTAAAAAAATCAGAAGAACGGAAACTCTGCCCCAAAGTGGCACGAGATACCGAAAATCCCTAAAGAAATCAGAAGAACGGAAACTCTGGCCCAAAGTGGCACGAGATACCGAAAATCCCGGAAGAAATTACAAGAACGGAGACTCTACCCCAAAGTGGCACGAGATACCGATAAAAGCTCAAGACAAGAAGGATGGAAACTCTGCCCCAAAGTGGCATGAGATACCGTAAACCCCTAAAACAAAAGGAAGGGAGGGACACTCTATACTGCAAGACACTCAGAAGGTCACGAACAACGAATTGAAACAAACAATTCTGTCCAGAATGGCTAAGATCACCGAGATAGGAGATAGACACTACGAATAACATTGGTAAATAATTTTCATTGAACAACAATGAACCAGCAAGCTGCCAAAATAAAGTAAAGAATATAAGTGAGAAATTGAAATAAAAGGCAACGTATATGAATATGATAAATAATTAAACAACTTAAGACAAACAGTCGAAAATGTTATTGCACTAGGCACAATATGTTTGAGCTGATAGAGCGACGCAGCGCCATGCACAAATTGGATTACGAATAAAAATTGTTCATAAACAGGAAAATAGAAAACAGCCTTAGCAGCATTTAGTCATCTTCCTCATCCTCAGATGAGGGGTATGGGTCAGGCATATCCAGCGGCGGTGAAAATCCTCTGAGAATTAGATCCTCCTTCTCTAGCAGTGAGGCAAACTCATCAGGTTCTGTAGGTTCAGAAGTTTGACGAGGTGGTCGTTTTTCTAGATTTGGCCCTAGGGACAGGTCTAAGCATTCTGGTTTGAAATTGCCACGAACATACTTACTGGCGTAAAACTGATGCACTGTTAGAACCTGAGCATTCTGAGCCTCGAGCTGACCTCGACGAGTGCAGATTTCTCGAAAGGTGTTGCTTTGGAGAAACTCTTCAGCTATCCCCACCTTCTGCTGGGAGGAAACCTATAAGAAAATTATATATTAAAATGATAATAGGAAAGTGGAATGTGAAACGCCATGAATAGATATTTAATGTACCTCTTTGAGCCCGCGCAAATAACCGTTGGCATCGGCGTTATAGGCCTCTTCCTTGGCTACGCCCACCTCCAGCTTGAGATCGTTGTTTTCTTTGTTCAACTCTTCAGTGAGTTTTTGGGCTTTGTTTAGTTCTTCTTTGAGCTTTTCAGCCTCCGACTGTGTCTTTTTAACTGCCTCCCGATCAGCATGCGCCTTAGCAGCATGGTCTTTGGCCAGTTGCAAGGCTTTTTCCTAATCATTGTCAGCATTGCCAGCAGTCTCCCTAAATTCCATCAAGGCTGAGACCATGACATCCACGAAACCTCCCGCCTGATGATAAACGAGCGGTTAGACCAAAATTTGCAAAGTCAATTCAAAGGAGATATAAATCAAGTAAGGAGATCATTACCGCTGACAGTAGATGCAGCGTGTTTCGCTCCACCCTTTTCCTTTCTTCAGCAGAGATCGGGAGAGGAACGGTGAGACCAGACATCAGAGCCCTTAAATGCTCAATGGCTTCGGCCTCCGTGATCTCATACCCAGCAGCCCGAGCCCTAGGGCCTTGGCTAGGCCCAACCTCAGTATTTGGCTCAGCTGCACTGGCAGGAGAATTTGAGGCACTCAGCCTGCTTGTCTGGCCAAACGAAGGAGCAACCCCTTCGGTTTGCGACCAATTTTGGGGCATCCTTCGTCTTTTGCGTTGGACAAGATTTTCAACATCCTCGCCGGTTCCAGTTGCCCTGTCTTCAAACACTTCAGCATCGCCTTGAATTCTCTCAGATTTATTCCCCAGTAACTCCTCGAAAGGATCAGCTGGGGGGTCAGCAGCAGTGGCAGTAGAAGGACCAGCAAGTTTCTTTTTGCCCTTGGTTTTTTCTCTTTCTAGGGGGAGGAATTTCGGGCACGGTGTCAATTTGGGAGCTCGCCAAGTCAGCAACAACTACCCGATTCATTCTGGCATGACGACTCATGAAGTATTTGTCTGCAAGAGAGATAAATCGTTAGAATGCACAATGAGCATAAATCAAAAATATCAAGGAAGTTGAGTTATTATACCAAGGGTCATCCTCCCATTATATTTCACTGGAGACAACCCAACTAAAGAAAGGACCCGGTTTTCCACAAGTTTTTTAACATCGAATTGATGTTCACGAACTAAGTTCGGGATAAACTCGCAATCCCATGAAGTTATACTAACTTCCCCGGGAATCATTACTCTAGCCCTGGTATACCATTCACGGCGATATCGTCCAAATTCGCCTTCGTAACTCTCTTTGATATAGAAATATATTTGTTTCCAATCTTTTCCGTATCCGGTCGCCCCTCCGTTCAAAAATTTGCGATTTGTTTGTGCTTTAATATGATAAAATCCCTCTTCACACCTCGCAATCTCGAATAATGAATAAAATTCATTAGGACTCTGTGGTTGTTGCAACGCCTTCAGAACTATGATAAAGCCAATTAAACTCCCATAAGAGTTTGGCGTAAGTTGCGCAGGCACAACACTTATTGTCCTCAAGAGCCATCTTAGCTCGAACGGAATTAGGAAGCGTAGACCGTTGAGGAGTTGACCAACGAATACAGTCATATGTCCGGGGGGTGGGGTATGCATCCGATCATTTGGGCCCGGGAGGACGATCTTGTACTTATCAGGTATATCAAACTTCTTACGAAGTCCCTTACGACTATGTTGAAGACGAGAGATATATTGATCATATGTCATTCCTGGGACCTCGACATGATCGTCAAATTCCATATTGATATAATCTACGTCCTCTTCACCCTCGCTTTGAGCACGATTATCTTTATAAGATGGCGTATACGAGTCATCACTGTCTTCTTCAGCCATTGTTGGTTCAATGTTTGCCACGCGGGCGTCACCCGCGGGTGAATCAACTGTTGTTATATCTATTAAATCGAATAAATCTACGTCCCTTGTATTCGGGTCCGTGGGTGCAACCGAAGGGTTCTCTTTATTAATGGAACTGGAGCTAGAGCCAGTACTCGACTCACTCCCATGAGTGGATCCACCGCTCACCATCTTTGATGATAATAAACTGAAATAAATTAAAAACGGAGACGGACTAAGGACGCATACGTCACTCCACACTCTCGTATGTCACTCAAATATACGTAACATTGAACATGTTAAAAAGTAGGTAACCCAGCAAAATAAAAACCAATAATTTTACCTTAATTGAATTTTCGGTAAGAGAAGCTTTTGCTTGGTTGTTTATATCCTACACAAAATAACAGCAAATTAGAAATACGCAACGGAACGCTTAAAACGAGGAGAAACAAAAATCTTAACGCATAGAATTTTCTCAATTCGATGCTGATCGCATCGAATCCCTGACCGTTCGATACGACTCGCATCGAATGACGCAAATTCGATGCGCCCACCTGAAGAGAAAAATCTGTTGGCAGAAGAATGAGCTCGTCATCACAGCGCCCCCCTTATATAGGGGACGCGAGGCCCATCAGGCCCATTTACGGTGCCGCATCGAATAACCGCATCGAA
Organism: Linaria vulgaris; assembly: GCA_948329865.1. Taxonomy (NCBI): domain Eukaryota; kingdom Viridiplantae; phylum Streptophyta; class Magnoliopsida; order Lamiales; family Plantaginaceae; genus Linaria; species Linaria vulgaris. The sequence continues at coordinate 42,296,636 of OX415249.1, forward strand.
CAGCTACAATTCGATGCGTTAAAATTTATCTTCCTAATACAAGTACTATGAACCGCTCTGAATTTACTATGAATAGGAATATCCCAAATCAGTACAAATATTTTTTAAAGTTTGGAATACGATCTCTAAATTGATATCGTCTCCCAAACTGGGGGGACTATATGATGTGTGTGATTTAGGATTGGCCCAATATAACGTTATTGGGCCGGCCCATAAGCGCATCGAATAGAGAGATTTCGATGCGCGCATCGAATCAACAGTATATTCTTTCTTTATTGGGCCAGTCCATTAGCGCATCGAATACACCTAATTCGATGCGCACATCGAACAAGGATGATTCGATGCGCCTTTCTATATTGGAATGTGGGCTCCACGGGACGGGTTCTATAAATAGCCCGTCCCCTTGTATTCTAGGCGAATTTTCGAGAACTGAACCATCTCAGTACAGTCAGCATCGAACAGACCCTCATTCGACGCGCATCGAATCGAATCAACTCTAATTCGATACGTAGAAAAATACCTTATCTCTATTCGACACATAAAGTACGCATCGAATTCGACACCTATAGCACGTATCGAATTCGATACCTTCCAGATTGATTTTGGCCCAGTGTTAACTACTCCACATCGAACAGACTCTCGTTCGACACGTCGGCATCGAATACTCAGAATTCGATACCTTTTATTAGCATTATAATTTAGTTATTCTATCTAGAAAGCTTGTATTAAGTGTTCCGGACCAAGCTAGTCCGTTAATAATATTGAATAACATTGTTTGATCTCATTTTGTAATCTTTATTGTGTTCTATTACCGTGACGAAATAAGACCAAAACAACCATAACGGTAACTTTTAAGATGGTTAGATAACATTCAAAAAGAACTCTGCCTCACATTCACACATTGAAATAGTAAACCCATGAAAATAGAGCATGCATTTGAGCAATTGTAGTTGGGAGTTCTTACTGAAGGAACATCCCTCGGTGAGTCTGGGATGACCGCCCGTCGGTTGGCACAATACCGTCTGGCAATTGCCGCACATCACAACTGTTTGTGAGTGGCTGAAAACAGTAGTACTGTACAACACAATCAAACACAAAACATCATTAAGATCAGTAAAAAAACATGATTGCTTATTAGCATATTACAATAATTAAGATACCAAAAATAGAAAAAAAGAACTCACATGTTAAGCAGCCCTGACGCTTAACATCCTACACAATTACAAAATAACCAAAATCAAACCAACATGATTTTTTTTTTCCAAAAAAACACAAAACTGATAACAGTAATAAAACAGAGTGTACCAAGAAAAAGGAGTTGGGGGATTGTACGAGGCGCTTGAGCTTGTGCTTCCTCTTCTCAAGCTCTGCCGGTGGGTTGAGCAAATCGATATTGTTTGAAAGAACCTATACATATACATACATATATACATACACAAATACACAATAAACAAACGAAGGTCAATCGAAAGTAAATTAAACACAAATTTTCATGGTTGATTAATTTTGCTTGACTCACCATGGTATGGTTGGATTAGAGATCCGGCGCTGTAGAAGGAAAGACACTCACTTCTATCTTGATACTCCTTTCGATAGAGTATGCAATCATTTAGACATGCATGTATTTTTTTATAATCGAGACCCAATGCTTTAATTATCTTTTTTGCTTCGTAAAATGTCTCGGGTAAGGTTTCTCCTTCAAGAAGAACAACCTTTGACAACTTTACAACAAACCAAAAGAACTGTCACTCCAATTACCAACACATTTGATATTAAATAACTCAAAAATGAATGAGAGTGTTGTGTGACTTTTACATCTAGGGTATAACTCCTTATTGGCATCCTTCACGAAGTTGTAAAATGCTTGAGTCTGTGCATGTGGTTGATCTCCAGAATTAGCATGTGTTTCACTTTCAGTATGATTCTGAAGATTAGAAAACCCAAATTCATCATTCAATACCCCATTCATATCTATATCCATTTTCGAACTCTCAAGATTACGACTCCCATTACTAGATCCAATAGATGATTCCACTTCTCCGTGAAAGACCCATGCCATATATTCTTTTATAAAACCGTCTACTGTCAAATGATCATATGCTTCGTCACGTGTGGCAGGTAAAAGAAGTCTGCATTCTTACAAGGACAACTGATGTTTCCCTTGGAACTTGATTTCTCAAATGCAAAGTCAAGATACCTTCTTAGACCTTCATCATAAGCATTGCTAGCTCGTGAATGTTTCATCCAACTCTTATCCATTCTTGCTACAAATAATAGAAAAGATAAACCATGATATTATTATATACATAGTGAGCATATAATTGGAAAAGGACGAGGTAAAACATCACAATGTATATTTTTGTTTCTTTAGTTACCCAGATCTTAGCCCTTAGGTGAGAAAGTACTATATGAGGACTTCAAGTTGTATTTTCTTTTCTTCTCTTTTTCTCAACGAATGATCTTATTTTCTATTCATTTGCTAAGCAATTATGAAAAGAGCTAAGGGTGTTGTGTATATCTACATGTAGAAATAAAAGAATTAAGAAGAATACTATTGTCTTCCTCAAGTGAGAAGTTGTGTGTTCAATTCTTAAAAATGGTCTATTGATCTAAAAGAACTGCCCATTGAGCATCAAAATGGCAGCAACATAATTTAGTATATGGTACATAAAGAAACACTGGATTTGGATGTGATTATTCGTTAGTTTAAAGCTAAAAAAAAAGTCAACTAGAATTTCTCTTTCTCTTATTTTTGACTTTGTTTATCTTCTTCCTTTGTTCACTATGCTTATTCTTTGTTGTGCTCCTCAACTCATCTAACTATTTTCTTTCTCCACTATCAAAAGTAGCAAATTGAAGCTTTAAGCAATACAAGACAACCAAAGTACAAATATAGGCAATTAACACCTCAAACTTTTCATCATTAATTTGAGATAAGGGAGGCAAACATTCATAATTTATCATTCACCGAGCAACAATAGCATCAATGAGAATAATCTATTGTTAATAATATAAATAACCTATTGCAAATCAATTCTTATCAAACTTGTTTTGGCAAGAATCATAGCAGTGACAATCGAGCAACCACAACGAATACGATAATCGAGTAATAATAGCAACGACAACTGAACAACAATGGAATAAACAGATCAACGACTTTTGCAAAGAGTAGTAGCAGGAGCCTTGGCGACAAATCACGAAGGCAAAGCTTATAGTGAATTTCAGGAAGAGTTTCTGCTTCTTGATTTTTGCCTTTGGAGAAAAGAGACCTTGTTTGTTTCTAATTCTATGTTTTGTTTCTTTCTTTTATTTTTACTATTTTAATTTGTTTAAGTTTATGGTTTGTTTGTTCTTTTTTTAATCTTTCCTTTTACAATTTTCACATTTTTTTTCCTGAGGCGACTTTTCTTCCACAAGTTAATTTCAGTTCAATAAAATGTTTTTGCTTGTGCTTGATGTAGATTCAAGTTTAACGATTCTTTTTACCAATGTCGCTAAAAATATTTAAATTATATATGTTAAACTGATATCATTAATTATCACAAAGTTAATAGATTACTTATAGTGACATTTCTTTAAAATGACATTATATTAATCTATAGTAACATCTTCAAACTAGTATCATTATTTTTTATTAATTAATGTCAATAATAATTTAACTATATGTGAAGTTTTAATATAATGAAATGAGATAGGTTTACAGTGACATTATCAAATTGTTGTCATTAGTTAGTGTATTTTAATGTCACTAATTTACTAATTGTTAGTGGTGTTTTTAAAAAATGACATTATATAAATGTAGACTTGATGTTATTAAACCACAATTATTAGTGGTGTTTTTAAAAATGACATTTTATAAATGTAAGTGATGTTCTTAAACCAATGCCATTAATACTTTTAAGTCAATATCACTAATGTATCAGAGTAGTGACAATTTATGAAAGGCCATCAAATTAATTAATTGTGTCATTTTAAACTAAATGTCACTAGCAGGGTGCCACTATATGGCATTTTTGTTGTAGTGCTTTGGGCACGTCAAGTAGTCCACGTCAATCCATTTGACTCGCCGACCCGAGGCACGTCAACAATTCCACGTCAACCAAAATACTTTTAAGCATTCTCTCCTCTACTTTTCCATAGACATTCAAATGTCAACAATTGGATTTAACTACGAGAAAGCTTTAACCTGGGATTTGACCACTTCATGGTGTAAATTGCATGAGGTCTCGATCCCAAGCCTCCGGGGCTTGATGAATTGCAACGCTGTTTGGCTACCCAAATGATATCTGATTACACCCAACAAGGGTCGACTCTTTGGCCACCCGGGCCTCGACTACGTGACATACATCCCTTGGAGATAGTCCAAATCGAGCTTAAGGGCCAGTACAATGCATACAACTCTCGAGCTCGCATTACTTCGAATCAGTCCCTCTAGCGGGTACAATTGAATAATGAACTACGTCTAGCTTGATTTTTTCTTCTCAGAGAGCTACGACTGCGATATACGTGATGGCGGAGTTGAATGTGATGCGATTAGTATGTTATTGTATATCTGCAACTTAGGTTTATGTATTTCTATTTGAGTGCAGAAAAATGTGTTGTGAAAATATTTGTGTGAGTCGGATATAGTGTCGTGGTGATTTTATGTGTACTTGTATTTATTTTTCCTTATAATTTGATCTAAGATTTACGTAAGTAACAAATCGAAGCTCAATTTGTGATTAGGTAGTGATTTAATATAGTAACACACTTATCCAAAGAAGCTAAATATTAAATATGATTTTATGTGGGTTTAAAAAGAGGAAAAAAAAAAAAGTAGAGTTGGTATTTGATGTGGTACGATTGGCGACCCCTCTTACCGAGTACCAAATTAAATATTAATTAAATATTTAAGATGCGATTGTTTGTTGTCGCATTCAATGCAATTCGTACGGTACAATTTGCACAAGCCTAGCCAAGCCGTGAATATTTACTATATCTTTTAGGCGTAAGGTCACAGTTACATCTGATAACAAACTAATAGTATGTTTTCTGCATAAAATGCCAATAATACTGATGGGCATATTTTATGATTGGCCCAATACTTTGTATATTGGACCGGCCCATAACCGCATCGAATCACGCATCGAATCGGTATGATTCGATGCGCTTCCCGCAATTGGCATTGGGACCCATGGGACGGTTGCTATATATAGCCCGTCCCATTGTAATTCACGTACGTTTCAATTGAAGAATCACTTCGGCACAGTCATCATCGAATCACTATTCATTCGAGGCGTATTGGATCGAACGGTTTCTATTCGACACGTTATTGTACCGAATTCGCTTCATTCGATACGACGAAGTACGCATCGAATTCGATACGATTGGTGACATCAAATCTATTGAATTCGATACCCTTGAGTTCAGCATCGAACCCTTGTTATATATTCAATATCAAACAGAGGCATTCGATACGTCAGCATCGAACGCCTAGGATTCGACACGCTACAATTATCTTGTAATTAGTTTATTCAACCTAGTAAGCTTGTAATAGGTGTTTCAGACCAAGCTAGTCCGATAATAAAGTTGGATATGATTATTTTGGTAATTTGTATCTCAATTGCATTATTTTACCGTGTTCTATTACTGTGACGAAATAAGACCAAAATATTGGCGCCGTCTGTGGGAACACTAAGTTTATTAGTTTATTAGGCATGACATCCAGAGTTACCAGATCCCGTAGTAAGGTTATTGAGAGAACTAATGAAGGAGCTGAACGGACAACTCCTGAACAGACAATCCCAGACAATGCAGGACCGTCAGCAATACTTGCAGGAGTACCAACACCCGCAAGACGAGAAATGCAAGGACTTCAAGATGCGGAGCCTCTAAGAACTGAAGTAGGTGAAACTGGGGCAACGGAGACGAGTGATTGGATTCCAAACACTATGAGGAATGAAATCATGGCAATGGTAAAGGCCGCATTGGCAGAAGTGCTAATTTTCGCACCGCCCGCATTGACAACACCGTCGATTGGACATCCAGAGGCGGTAAGAGAACAAGGATCCGCAGCCAGAATACTAAAAGGAAAAGAGAAAGAGAAATCACGAAAAGAAGACGCAAGAAGTAAACGTGCGTCAGAAGAACCACAAAGGAGAGAAAAATTGAATCGTGACGATCAGAGAAGGAAGTTAAAATCAGTCAAAGTGCAATCGAAAAGGCACCTTGAGAGGAAAGAAAAACAAAAGGAGAAAGACCGTAGAGATGAATTAAGAAGAAGAGAGGATAAGGACAACAACAGACGTCCGGAGAGTCATGACTCCAGAAGGGAACATGACGAGGAAAAAAGCCAAATAGATGAATCAAAAAGAAGAGAGGATAGGGATGACATGAGACGTCCGGAGAGTCATGACTCCAGGAGAGAACATGACGAGGAAGAAAACCAAAGAGAAGAACCGAGAAAGAGAAAAGATAGAGATGACAGAAGACATCTGGATGGTCATGACTCACGAAGCGAGCGTGATAAAATGACCAGAAAAATAGAAAGGCTGGAGAAAGAGAAAGCAATAGTCGAAGGTCAGATGGTACAGTTGGATAATACTTCTAACCGTAGCCCATTTTGTCAAGAGATAGAATCAAAGATCTTGGCACAAGGGGAAAAGATCCTGGACCTGAAAACTTACGATGGTAAGTCTGATCTCCAAGATCATCTTTTTCAATTGGATATGAAGTTGTCCCTATGCGACTTTAAAGACAATATCCAAGCCAGGATATTTGCAACAACTCTGTCAGGAGTAGCTGTGGATTGGTTTAATCGGATTTCTCCAGGACTGATCAAAAGCTACAACTAATTGAGAAAGATGTTTGAAGATCAATTCTCCAATCAAGCTAGATTGGTTTTGGATCACTCCCATCTCTATACGACGAAACAAGAAGCCAATGAAAGTCTGAAGGACTTTATGAAACATTTCAATACGGAGCTGCTAAGGATTGATAGCCCATCTGGAGAGATGATCGTGAGCATACTATTCCAAGCAACCACCAACACAATGTTTAGTGGGGACTTACTCAAACGCAAGCCCACCAATATTGAGGAAATCAATAAAATAGCACATGAGGTGGTTCATTTTGAAGAAATGATGGCAACTAAAGTACCTGTTATTGCGCCCGTGAAAGAGAGAGAAAGAGGCAGAGAAGATCACAACCGTAATAACTACAACAACAAGAGCAAGAATTACAAACACCGAGAGAGTTCGCCTAGATGATACACGCCACTAAATGCTCACATCATGACAGTCTTTGGGGCAGCAAAGAGAAAAGGTTGATTAAAAGATCCTAGACCAATGAAGAAATCCAAAGCTACAAGGTATTCGAATCAATTTTGCAAGTATCACAATCAGAAGGGCCACGATACTGAAGAGTGCATAAACTTGAAGGATGAAATTGAACGATTAGTAAAGGATGGCAAACTTGTGGAGTTTGTCAAAAAGGTTCAAGAACAAGAAAACAATTTCAACAGAAAGAGAACTCCATCCCCCAGAAAGGATAAGCAAAGGATGGTCGACGAACCACATCTATTCGAGTATCCTCAGATTGAAGATGGAAACGCAAGGAAATGAATGATCAATATGATATTAGGAGGACCGGGAGGAGCGAATTCCACCAACGGGCGAAGAAGGATCACGAGGCTGGTCGAATCAGATAATTTTGTCAATATGGCCAATATACTAAGAATTGAAGAGATGCCATATGAGGAAGTCACATTCTCTACAACAGACCTAGGGAAACTGAGCGCACATGCTATACAAATGTCAAATCTAAATTGCCCTCTGGTAATAGCTGTGGATATAGCTAATTATGGAGTCACCAAGATGTTAGTGGACCACGAAAGCTCTATAAATGTGCTGTTCAGTTCTACATTGGCTAAAATGGGATTAAATAACCAGATACTGGAACCAGTGAGAACATCTCTTCATAGATTTGGAGGTCTAGAGATAGTACCACTAGGAATGCTTAAGCTCCCAACATCATTTGGTACAACGCCACAGAGAAAGACAATTCTGGAGAACTATGTCATCGTTGACATGCATTTCGCATACAATGGAATCATAGGAAGACCGGCGCTGAATGCATTTTGAGCGTTACCGTCAACCTATCATCAAATGGTAAAATTTCCAACCCCTGTCGGTACAGGCGAAGTCATAGCAGACCATATCGAAGGCTGGAAGTGCTACGTAACTTCGCTCCGAACGCGGCCACAACAGGAAGACGACGCAGCAAGGGCATTGGCTCCTGGGCAAATGGAGCACATTGATTAAAAAAAAAATTCACTTCAGTTTATAAGAGTCCTTAGTATTTTGAATATTTTGAACAATATTTATCCGTCCCCTCTGCTATGACAAGCATGAGGGGCAAACATGTATAAACTTGAAACAGGGACACCCAGAACGCGAGTCTAGAGGCGGCATAGGAAATCAGGGTGAACGAGCTGTAACTCAAGCTCCGATCTGCTCACATAATCGGATTCGATTCTTTCAAAAAGATTCCTCTTAACCAATCGATTTATGTAAAATTCATCTAATATGCATGATAAAACTGTGTGGAGGACATAACGTCAAAGAGGCAACGAGAAGAACGGAAACTCTGTCCATCGTGGCACGAGATACCGAAAAAATCCAGAGGCAACGAAAGGGATGGAGACTCTGTCCATCGTGGCACGAGATACCGAAAATCCCTAGAGGAACGAGAAGAACGGAAACTCTGTCCATCGTGGCACGAGATACCGAAAAAAGCCAAAGGCAACGAAAGGGACGGAGACTCTGTCCATCGTGGCACGAGATATCAAAAATCCCTAGAGGAACGAGAAGAACAGAAACCCTGTCCATCGTGGCACGAGATACCGTAAAAAGCCAGAGTCAACGAAAGGGACGGAGACTCTATCCATTGGGGCACGAGATACCACAATTCCCTGAAAGAAAATCAAGAAGGACGGAGACTCTACCCAATGTTATACGAGATACCGCAATTCCCAAAGGACACCAGGGAGAGATTTCTATCCATTGTACCACAAGACACTCAAGATCTCACACAAATGACGAGGAGGGACCAACGGTTCTCTCTGGAGTGGCAACTATTACCACGACTGCTTGGAGAAACAAGCAAGGAACATACACTACATATAAAACTGCGAGTGCTATTTAAAACCCACAGTTCGAAGGAACATGAACAAAACTCTCAAAAGACGAGTAACAACGACTGAACAAAAGTATAAGGAAAGAAAGTACTATGTCTAAAACGACAAGCAAAACCTTTTCATAGATGGAATAATAACAGGTAGGATGATTATAACCCTGTAGGAAAAAACCTTATTCAACTCTTCATCGTAGAATGAACAATAAATAACCGAAAGGTTGTCAAAATAAAGTAAAGAACCAACGCAAGAAATTGAAATAAAAGGCAACAAATATGAGCTTAGATAATTAAGCAACTCAAGACAAGAATTCAAAAACGTAATAGTGCTAGTAATTAAACTGTTCAAACACATACAAGCGACGCAGCGCCACGGATAAAACTAAATTAAAAAATTGTTCATAAGCATAAACAAAAAACAAGGCCTTAGGACTGCAACCTCAATTTTCTTCCTCATCCTCAGAGGAGGGATACGACTCGGGCATCGGAGGCGGTGATGAGAGTCCCTGGAGGCAAGATTGTCATTCTCCAGTAGAGAGGCGAACTTGTTAGGATCTGCAGGCTCAGAAGTTGTTCGAGGCGACAGAGGTTCTCGATTGGGCCCCAGAAACAGACTCAACCAATCTGGCTTAAAAGCGCCACGGACGTACTGCATCACATAAAACTGACGGACAGTCAAAACTTGTGCCTTGCGAGCTTCGAGATCGCCTCGGCGAGTGCAAATTTCTCGGAAGGTGTTGCTCCAAAGAAATTCTTCGGCGATCTCCACTTTCTGCTGAGCAGAAACCTATAGGGGCACGAAGGATATTAATATGACAAAATATAAAAGGAACGCAAAACACTAGAGTTGGGAATATTTTACCTCGCCAAGGCCGCGCTGATATCCAGCGTTGTCGGGATTGTAAGCTTCTTCTCTAGCCATCGCCACTTCTTGCTTGAGCTTGGTGATTTGTTTGGTCAGCTCTTCTTTAAGCTGATCAGCCTCCTCCCACGCCTGTTTTGCTGCCTCCCTATCGGCATGCGCCCTCGCAACATAGTCATTGACCTTTTGCAATGCCTTTTCTTTATCATCAAGGGAAGTTTTTAAGGCAGCAGTATCACCACCAGCGGCCGTTTCCCGGACTTCCATCAGCGCCGCGAACATAGTGTCCACAAAATCGACTGCCTAAAAATTAATGAGCAATCAGATCAACATTTAAAATCTGGTCAAATGAAAATTAGCTCAAAGAGAAGAAATAATTACCGCTGTCAACAAATGAAGCGTATTCCGCTCCACCATCTTCCTCTCTTCGGCAGATACCGAAAGAGGAAGAGCAAGACCAGGCAAAAGAGACTTCAGGTGGTCGATAGCTTCGGCCTCTAAGATTTCGTATCCACCAGCTCGAGCACGAGGGCCTTAGCTAGACCCAATCCCTGCACTCGGTCCAGTCGCATGGGCAGGGGCGTTGGCAGTACTTGGCCTACTTGTTCGGGCAGCAGGTGGAACAACCCCTCCAGTTTGTGACCGGGTTTGAGGCATTTTTCTCTTCTTGCTCTGGACAGCGCCTTCGACATTGTCGCCTAAACCAACTGCCAGGCTCTCTGAAGCTTCAGCAGCAGCTTGAACAGCGTCACGATTTCCCCCCAATATATCATTGAAAGGATCGACATCTGAATCGACAACAACAACAATTGAAGGTCCGACAAGGTTTTTCTTGCCCATACTCTTTCTTTTTCGTGGGGGAGGAATATCAGTAGCAGTGTTGGTCTGTGAGCTAGCCTGATCAGCAGCAATGGCTCGGTTTATCCTTGCATGGCGGTCCATAATATAATTGACTGCAAGAAAATTATATCATTAGAATATTCAATAGACGTAAATCAAAAATAACAAAAGAGTTACGCAATTATACCAAGGGCCATCCTCCCGTTATATTTCACTGGGGACAAGCCAGCTAACGAGAGGACTCGACTTTCAACTAATTTGTTGACATCAAATTGATGTCCTCGAACTAAATTTGGGATAAAATTGCAATCCCATGATATCGTAGAAATGCCAGCGGGTATCCTTACCCTTGCATCGTTATACCATTCACGGCGGTACTACCTAAACTCGCCTTCATAGCTCTCCTCGATATAAAAATATCGTCTCTTCCAATCTTTCCCGTATCCGGTCGCCCCACCATTGAAGAACTTACGATGTGTTTGTGCTTTGATATGACAAAACCCCTCATCCCACCTCACAATCTTGAACAATGCGTAGAATTCATTAGGACTTTGTGGTTGGCGCAACGCCTTCATAAGAATTTGGCGTGAGTTGGGCGGGTACAAGATTAATCTTCCTCATAAGCCATCTTAATTCGAAGGAGATTGGAAAGCGAAGACCATTGAAGAGTTGACCGACAAACATGGTCATATGCCCGGATGGTGAGGTATGCATCCGATCATTTGGCCCGGGGAGGATGATTTTATACTTATCAGGTATGTCAAATTTTTTGCGGAGCCCCTTACGACTATGTTGGAGGCGGGAAACGTACATGTCATAGGCCATTTCTGGGACCTCAACATGATCATCAAACTCCCTATTGATATAATCTACGTCTTCTTCGCCCTCACTGGGAGCACGATTATCCCAGTAGGATAACATTGGCGAGTTATCGCTTTCAAACTCAGGCGCTGTTTGTTCAGTGTTTGCGTCGGGATTGTTACCCGCAGGTGAACATTGAGTTTCTATATCTATTAACTCCACTTCATCTATTGCGACTGTGTTCAAACACGCGGGAGCATTAGGTGGGCTCACCATATTAATCGAACTGGAGCTCGACCTACTACTCGACTCACTCCCAGACGTTGACTCACTGTTCACCATCTTTGACGAGAACGAACTGAAATAAATTAAAAAGAAACGGAGGCTGACTAAGGACGAACACGTCATTTTACGCTCTCACATATCTCTCAAACATGCATAAAATTAACTCATTGAAAAGATAAATCTAATAAATAAGGGCATATCACTTACCTTAACTGAATTTCCAGGAGAAAAGCTTTTGCTTGATTAATTAACAGCGACAAAATGTAAAATATTAAAAAGCAGAGTTAAACATCATAAATGTCGCATGTTAGGTCTTTAAAAAAGGCTAAGGCACCGCATCGAATACTCACGATTCGATGCCAAGGGCACCGAATCTATGTTGTTCGATGCGGGCCGCATTGAATTGCATCTGTTCGATGCGCTTTACCTCGAAAACTAAACGCGTAATAAGCAGAATGAGTATTCCTACGCAGTCCAGCCATTATATAGGCAGCGGGCGGCCCACTAGGCCCATATTACAAGCGCATCGAATTCGCGCATCAAATGCGTTCTATTCGATGCCACAATACAAACGCATCGAATATACTCAATTCGATGCGACAATACCAACGCATCGAATATATTCTGTTTGATGCATTTTATAAATTATCGGATACCAATTGCGGACATTCGAAACCTGTTCTGAAGTAACGAATGATTAGGAATATCCCTAATCAGTGACAAATGATTGGTATCAGGTAAATAAGTCTCATCGAGGTGGTACAACGTCGACCATTCAACAATCAACAATTTATTATTTGAATTTGGAAATCGATCTCAGATTGACATCGTCTCCCAAACTGGGGGGACTGTGTGATGGGTATATTTTATGATTGGCCCAATACTTGTATATTGGGCCGGCCCATAACCGCATCAAATCACGCATCGAATCGGTATGATTCGATGCGATTTCCGCAATTGGCATTGGGACCCACGGGACAGTTGCTATATATAGCCTATCCCCTTGTAATTCACGTACGTTTCAATTGTAGAATCACTTCGGCACAATCAACATCGAATCACTATTCATTCGAGGCGTATTGGATTTCCATTCGACACGTTGTTGGACCGAGTTTGCTTCATTCGATACGACGAAGTATGCATCGAATTCGATACGGTTGGTGACATCGAATCTATTGAATTCAATACCCTGAGTTTATCATCTAACCCTTGTTATATATTTCATATCGAACATAGGCATTCGATACGTCAGCATCGAACGCCTAGGATTCGACACGCTACAGTTATCTTGTAATTAGTTTATTCAACCTAGTAAGCTTGTAATAGGTGTTCCGGACCAAGCTAGTCCGACAATAAAGTTGGATGTTATAAAATAAGTGTAAATATGAATGCTCCTTTGTCCCACATTGGAAAACACTAAGGAATGCCTTCCAAGCCTTTCTATAAATAGAAGGCGATTTCACTCTTTGTATTACACACTTTACATTATGGAATAAGAAAGAGTTTGATAAATAATATTACTCTCTTTTATTTTCCTTTGAGTTCTAAACATTTATAACACGTTATCAGCACGAGAGGCTCGATATTTTGTCGGCATTCTTGTTTGAGTTCCAAAAGAAAAAAAAGGTACACAAGTTGTTATTTTTATTACCCTTGTTATAAATAAGGATGGTTATACCTCCATTTATAATATTGCGGTTATTCCTATATTATTATAATTATTACCCTTGTTATAAATAAGGATGGTTATACCTCCATTTATAATATTGCAGTTATTCCTATATTATTATAATTATTACCCTTGTTATAAATAAGGATGGTTATACCTCCATTTGTAATATTGCGGTTATTACTATGTTTTTCTTCATATAATAATGTTGTATTATTTATGAAATATTAAAAATCACGATTCTTATGTTATTTTGTTTATATTATAGTCATCATGTCAAACATCTCAAACGTAGAATTTGCACAATTGCATGCACCTGGAGATAATTATTTACAATGGATATTGCATGTAGAATTGCACTTGGATGCTAAAAGCCTTGGCGATGCTATTAAAACTGGTAACACATTACCACAAAATAAAAGGTCAACAACTATGATTTTCATACTTCACCATCTTACTCCAAAATTAGAAGTGGAGAATGTATCACTCAAAGATCCTGCAGAACTTTGGACTTGTCTCAAAGAAATGTTTGAGCACCGTAAGGCTGTTATCCTTCTTAAAGTTCGACATGATTGGATACACCTTCGACTGCAAGATTTTAAAACTGTGGGAGAATACAACTCCGCAGTATGTAAAATTACTCAGCGACTGAAATTATGTGGAGAAACTATTACTGATGCTGATATGCTCGAAAAAACATTCTCTACTTTTCACGCCACAAATATTATTCTTCAACAACAATATCGTGAAAAAGGTTTTAAAAAGTATTCTGAACTTGTTTCATGTCTTTTAGTGGCTGAACAAAATAACGAGTTGTTGATGAAAAATCACGTGTCTCGTCCCACTGGTTTTACCCCATTGCCTGAAGTGAATGCAACATCACACAATCCTTTTGGCCATGATTCCTTTCGTGGTCGTGGATATGGACGTGGTCGTGGACGTGGACGTGGATATGGACGTGGTCAAGACCGAGGAAGAGGTCGTAATAACAACTTCAAAAATGACTATAATAAAAGAGCATATAATGAGACAGAGAAAAATAGAGATGATGGGTCGACGAAGAAAATTTATGAAAGTATTTGTCATCGATGTGGTATGAAAGGCCATTGGTCAAGAACTTGCAAAGTAGCAAAACACATTGTTGACCTTAACCAAGCATCAAAGGCGAGTGGTGAAAATATCGAAACGAATTATGTTCAAGATGCAAATGAACACGGACAGATTGACATGTCACAACTTGATGTTGCTGACTATCTTGACCGCCCTGAAGGTGGAATAGGACACATGGTGTTTTCTGAGAATAACTAAATGGTCTTAAAGTCTAATTTTTCCATTTCAGCATGTTGTTTCGTTTTAAGTTCAGTATTATCTTATATGTACCTTTGTTTGTTGTCGTGTGTATTTCTGAATTTCCTTGTAACCATTTTCTAAATTCAATAAAAGTTTTTAATATGTATCTCCTTATCCTTTTATTTTTAGAAACATGGAAATTAATTTGGCAACATCTTCAAACAACGAAAGAGAAATATGTCTAGCAGATTGCGCTACTACTCACTCCATATTCAATAATAGGAAATATTTTTCTCACTTAAATATGGAAAGTGCAAATGTCAGTACTATAGCTAGTACTACAAAATTAATTGATGGCTCCGGAAGAGCAACTATCTTACTACCGAAAGGAACAAAATTGGTAATTGAATATGCATTGTTTTCTCGAAAGGCTCGAAGAAACTTATTGAGTGTTAAAGATATTCGTTTGAATGGATATCATATTGAAAAACAAGAGGAAGGAAATAATGAATATCTCTATATTACTTATACTGTTTCTGGAAAGAAACATGTCTTAGAAAAGTTGTCAACTTTGACACCTGGATTGTATTTTACCAAAATCAAAGTTATTGAAACTTATTCCACAGTAAACCAGAAGTTTACTAATGACTTTCAAATTTGGCATGACCGGTTGGGCCATCTTGGTTCAATAATGATGCGAAGAATTATTGAGAATTCAGTTGGTCATCCATTGAAAAACCAGAAGATTTTTCAATCTAATGAACTTTCATGTGTTGCTTGCTCTTAAGGCAAACTAATCACAGGGCCATCACCAGCCAAAATCAAGTATGAAAATCCTAAATTTCTTGAACGTATTCAGGGTGATAAATTGCGCTACTACTAAATTCAGGGTGATATATGTGGCCATTTAGATACTTTATGGTATTGATTGACGCATCAAGTAGATGGTCACATGTGTGTTTGTTATCCACTCGCAATTTAGCATTTGCGAGATTGCTTGCACAAATAATTCGTTTACGTGCACAATTCTCTGATTATACAATAAAGAAAATTCGTGTTGATAATGCTGGTGAGTTTTCGTCCCAAGCCTTCAATGACTATTGCATGTCAATTGGAATAGATATTGAACATTCCGTTGCTCATGTTCATACACAAAATGGTTTAGCTGAATCGTTTATTAAACGTCTTCAGTTAATTGCAAGACCATTAATTATGAAATCTAAGCTTCCCACTTCTGCTTGGGGACATGCTATTTTACATGCAGCAACACTTGTACGCATCAGGCCAGCAAGTTATAATGTTAATTCCCCTTTACAAATGGTTTTCGGTCTAGAACCAAGTATTTATCATCTGAGAATTTTTGGTTGTGCGGTATATGTTCCGATATCCCCACCACAACGTACAAAGATGGGTCCGCAAAGAAGACTTGGAATATATGTTGGATATGAATCTCCATCTATAATAAAGTATTTAGAACCATTGACTGGAGATTTATTTACAACAAGATTTGTTGATTGTCATTTTGACGAATCTATTTATCCAACATTAGGGGGAGAGAATAAACAGTTGGAAAAGACTATCTATTGGAGAGAATTATCGCTATCAATTCGAGACCCTCGTACAAAGCATAGTGAACTTGAAGTTCAAAAGATAATTCATATGCAAAATATTGCGAATCAGTTGTCAGATGCATTTACTGATCCGAAACGAGTGACTAAGTCTTATATACCAGCTGTAAATGCTTCAATTAAAATTGGTCTCCCTGAAGGACAACCAAGTATTGCCAATGAGTCTGTAACACGACAAAAGCGAGGTAGACCTATCGGTTCCAAAGATAAAAATCATCGAAAAAGAAAAGGAGGACATGTTGAAAATGATCAAAAAGAGGAAACAACAATTCTCGCAGAACCTGTTGACATAGATGACAAGGTTCCAGAAGAACCGCTGTCACCAAAACCTACTGAAAATGAAGAAATATCAATCAACTATGTCACAATAGGAAACAAATGGAATCGCAATAATATTCACATTGATGAAATTTTTGCTTACACTATAGCGGTCAACATTATGGAAGAATGTGATGATCTTGAGCCTACGTCTATTTCAGAATATCGGCGTAGAAAGGATTGACCCTTATGGAAAGACTCAATCATTGTTTAATTAAATTCACTTCCCAAACGTCAAGTATTTGGATGTGTGGTTCGCACACCAAATAACGTACAACCAGTAGGATATCGATGGGTATTCGTACATAAGAGAAATGAAAATAACGAAGTTGTGCGATACAAGGCAAGGCTTGTGGCACATGGATATACGCAAAGACCGGGTATTGATTATGAAGAGACATATTCTCGAGTAATTGATGCAATTACCCTAAGGTATTTGATTTGTTTGGCAGTACGTGAGAAACTTGAAATGCGATTAATGGATGTCGTTACAGCCTATCTCTACGGATCCTTGGAAAATGATATTTGTATGAAAATCCCTGAAGAATTTAAGTTGCCTGAAGCACAAGCTATAAATCGTAACGAGATTTATTCAGTTAAACTAAATAAATCTTTATATGGATTAAAGCAATCTGGAAGAATGTGGTACAATCGCTTAAGTATATGTTTGTTGAAAGAAGGTTATAAAAATGATCCTATATGCCCTTGTGTTTTTATCAAAAGATGCGGATCTGAATATGTTATCATTGCTGTCTATGTTGATGATTTAAATATTATTGGAACTTATGAAGAGTCATAAAAAATTATGAATTCTTTGAAAATAGAATTTGAAATGAAAGACCTTGGAAAGAATTTTTTTTAGGTCTTCAAATTGAGCACTTAAATGGTGGAATATTTATTCATCAATCTAATTATACCTCAAAAGTACTTAAGCGGTTTTATATGGATACAGCACATCCATTAAGTACACCTATGATTGTGAGATCTCTTGATGTTAAAAAGGATCCATTTCGACCATCTGAAAATGATGAAGAACTACTCGGTCCAGAAGTACCATACCTTAGTGCAATCGGAGCGCTAATGTATCTTGCTAATAATACGAGGCCTAATATATCATTTGCGGTGAATTTATTAGCAAGGTACAGTTCTTCCCCAACCAGAAGGCATTGGAATGACATTAAGCACGTTTTTCGATATCTTCAAGGGACAATCGATTTAGGATTGTATTATTCATCTTCGTCCAAATCGGATCTAACTGGTTATGCAGATGCAGGATATTTATCAGATCCACACAAAACACGATCTCAGATAGAGTATATTTTCACTTGTGGTGAAACAGCTATTTCATGGAGATCAGTAAAACAAACATTGGTCGCTACATCAACTAACCATGCAGAATTATTAGCAATTCATAAAGCTAGTCGTGAATGTGTTTGGTTACGATCTATGACGCAACATATTCTTGGAGCATGTGGTTTGCCGACCAAGCAAGAAGTTCCAACAACCTTTTATGAAGACAATGCAGCATGTATAGCACAATTGAAGGAAGGATTTATTAAAGGGGATAGAACAAAGCACATTTCGCCCAAATTCTTCTTCACTCACGATCTTTATGAGAAAGACGAAATCAATGTTCAACAAATCCGTTCAAGTGATAATCTGGCAGATTTATTCACTAAGTCCCTCTCTACATCAACATTTGAGAAACTGGTGCACAAGATTGGAATGCGACGCTTCAAAGATATCAATGGAAGCAATGATCAGGGGGAGTAAATATGCACTGCACTATTTTTCCCTTCGCTAAGGTTTTTTCCACTGGGTTTTTGTTAGCAAGGTTTTAAACGAGGCAGCTTCTCTCAGCATATTTCTCCTGAGACCGGACATTCAAGGGGGAGTGTTATAAAATAAGTGTAAATATGAATGCTCCTTTGTCCCACATTGGAAAACACTAAGGAATGCCTTCCAAGTCTTTCTATAAATAGAAGGTTATTTCACTCTTTGTATTACACACTTTACATTATGGAATAAGAAAGAGTTTGATAAATAATATTACTCTCTTTTATTTTTCTTTGAGTTCTAAACATTTATAACAGATAGCATTATTTTGGTTATTTGTATCTCAATTGTATCATTTTACTGTGATCTATTACCGCGACGAAATAAGACCAAATAAAATACCCCCAAGTTTGCCCCGTTCATTGTTTTATAACATAAAAATTTGACGGAGTTTTCCAAAGGACTTTAGAAGTTCAAAGTTTACTGACTACGTAGGAGTGGGAGTTTGGGAGGGTACTTGATAAATTTTTCCAATCTGATTGGGTAACTCTCTTTTAGAAATCCGGTTTAAGAATGAAACGAAATGATTTTGAGCAAGCTTCTAAAATTACAGAGAATTTTATGTGTAGTATTTGAAATCACAATGTATTTCAGATAACTAGTAAATGACATTGAGGTTTCATTATATTTATTCAAGCAACAAGGGCTTCTATTCATTCTTCTAAAGTTAATATTGAAACACATTATCTTTACAATAGCCAAATCACTTATAAGGGACATTTTACTTCAAATAGAAGAATGAGAATAAAAAGAAGTTCTTAAAACTTTTTAAAAACTCACAATATAATTAACAAAGCTAATTGTACGTAGTCCAAAGACGATAAGTCTACAAGTAATCTTTTTCTACTAAGCCCGATGATAAACGATATACAAGTGCATAATTCATAAATTTTACTCGTTACATTACTATTCCACAACTAAATATCGAAACATACTTGGTACAATACTATCCCGCTACTATATATATATCGAAAGTAAACATATTTGTTACAATACTATTACACAACTATATATTTATTAGCGGGTGCTTGAGCATGCATAGTATGGAGACACCATTGTGAACCTGCAAATGAATACAAATTGCCGTTATATGTTCATTATTTTCTTTTCTATTTTAATGATTAACATTATCAGCGTATGCAGTTATATTATTTTTATTGGCAAATGCAAAGATTTTAGCAAAAGGGGGAGACGATTGTTCACCACCGTCCCTGATCTCTATCCAATCAAAACCATTCAGCAAAATAAAAAAGTAGTTAAATCTTGTTAAACTCTCTAAGCTATAGGGGGTTCGCAAAGTGTCATCAAATTTTTGAATAAGTGAAAACTCCGAACTTATTGAAAAATGAGGAAACTTTCCCTAAGCTGAGGCTCATTCTAACAGACAAGAATGCAGAAACATGCTCAAAACAAACTGCTGATCAATGGTGTAGAAAGAAGTTCACACAAATGTTAGTAGGTTAGGGGAAGAATTTTCACTTTTTAATGGGTGCATCATGCGAAATCCTCTATAGTGTAGAGGTCTACCAGGATCTACCCTGCTAATTTGATGACATTTTAGACTAATATGACTCTCCCATAAACTTAATTATGTTGAAAGAACATTTCCTTACTATAACTTAATCAATATAGATATCTTAACTTACTTCAAAGACAAGAGGGCACAAATTATTACTTTTGATAGATTATAGAAATATGACTGCAATGGTTAAAGTCCCAAATTAAGAAACGAATTATTATTAGACCAACCTTTCTTTCCGCTTCTCTAGAAACCTCTGCAAAGATTTCTTCCTTGCTAATGGCAAATCTACTCAAACCAAGAAATATTTTGTTTTTAATAAGAACGTGCAAATAAAAAAGAAATTGACGATAACAAACCTTATTCGGATCAAGGAAGGAGAAATTACCATTAATCAAACTCACCTCCATAAAGACTTGTCAAGAGATTTTTGTCGTCATATGAATGGGGTACTGAGGGCTCGGCAAGTTTTGTTGGCAGAACACCATCCTGAGCAAGTTTGAAAACATCTTGTGCCTACAAGATTCATGATGGGCATGTTAATTTTTACTTTTTATTCCATTATATATAATTCTCGCTTAACTTCCAAAGTTTATTAATTGTAATAGCATATAAGTTATAAGCTATCCCGTTCGTCTTAGAAAGTAAAGTCCATCATCATGCATGTGAAGTGTGAACTACGTGTGTGTTACGTTATGTCAAGTTAAATATTTGCATCATCATCAAAAATTGAAAAGGGCTAAAAAAAAGAGAGAACATCAACCCTTTGCACCCTTCCCTAATTCTGCAAATCTTAAGACTGTTATGCCGTAACACTACAAGAAAAAAGGGTCATTCGCGACCGCTCGGGCGGTCGCGAATGACCCTTTTCCGGTCGCGGATGACCATCCGCAACCGGCCAGCGGTCGCGGATGACCGGTCGCGGAAGACCTCGGTCGTGGAGGTCATCCGCGACCGCCGAGCGATCACGGCGGTCATCCGCGACCGCCGAGCGGTCACGGCGGGCATTCGCGACCGCTTGGCGGTCACGGATGACCCCAGCGCCATCCGCGACCGCTTGGCGGTCACGGATAATATTCAAGCCATCCGTGACCGCCCGGCGGTCACGGATGATATTCAATGAAATAAAAAAAATATTCCGGCAAAATACCGGAATATATATTTGTTTTTTGCGAATATAATGTATGGTTGGGCGAACCCCTAAATATCATTTGTACTAAGTTATAAAGAACCCTTAAAGATGATTTGTTCTAATATATAAAGATTCTCTAAAGGCATTATTTCTAAGTTATAAAGATCACCTAATTGCATTATTTCTAAGTTATAAATATTCTCTAAAAGAATTATCCATAAGTTATAAAGATTCCCCTAAAGGCACTATTTTTAAGCTATAAAACTACCTAAAAGCACTATTTTTAAGTTATAAAAACCACCTAAAGGCACTATTCCTAAATTATAAAGATTTCCAAAAGGCATTATTTCTAAGTTTGACATTAATTAAACTAAACTTATAATTAAACAATTAAAACTATTACTAAAACATAATTAAAAAACAAAAAAGATAAATATTTAACAGAGAGAGAGGAGAGGACTTACAAATGTAAGGAATGAGAGATGAGGAGAGGGGTTTATATAGAAAACCCCCTTCCCATCCGCGACCGCTGGGCGGTCGCGGACGAGTGGCATCCGCGACCGCCCAGCGGTCGCAGGCGCCATGGCGGGCAAATTCCTGCCTACTGGCGTCCGCGACCGCTGGGCGGTCGCGGACGCCACTAGGCGGGCCATAGGCGAGAAGATTCCCGCCTATGGCTTCCCGTGACCGCTGGGCGGTCAAGGGATTTATGTTCGTGACCGCTGGGTGGCCATAGACGGATGCTCGTGACCGCCCGGCGGTCACGAGCCGGCGGTCACGAATGACCCCGGATTCTTGTAGTGTAAGTAATACCTCCAACTTTGTAATTAAACAAATTGCAAAGTTTGCCTGTAATTAAGTATTCTTAAGAGTTTAATTATTCGCACATCGTAACACCATATGCATGTCGAGTTCCCAATTATTCTTAAGCGTGCTACTTTAAGTTCTATAATCCGATTTAATTGACAAAACTTTCATCAGTTAATTAAGTTAAGAAAACAATTAAATTAAACTACACGCACACGTGATATATAAGCTTTTTCTTCAAAGATGGATCTGCAGAAAAGTACAGAAGACCAAGAGAGTGGTCTTCAAAAATCTTATAAGAAAATTAAAGTTAGATTTTAATTAATATTCTTTAATTTCTGTAAGAAAATATGCCAGGAAAGAAGAAACAAAGCAAACCTTATGAGGAGACACATCAAAAGCTGCAACCATCCCATTGTAAAATATCGTCATGGAAGCAGTTTCCACTTTGTTTTTTGATCCAATACTAAGCCTAAAAGCAAGAAACAATTATTTTAACAAATCTATAGGAATTAGCCAGATAAAAGTTATTTTGACCAAAAATATATTCTAAGCTAGGCGTTCTGAGGAAAAGTACTTGCATATATTGATTTGTTTAGAATCACTTCTTTTGTGTGTGACTACTTATTGTATTCCACTTCTTCTTTTTAATCAATTTTTTTTGTCAATAAAACAAACTAAAGGTTGATTAGGTTTATAGTAGACTGACTTATGGCCACAGTTGATTCATGTATTTAATATTACAATTTTTTGATGATGTGATCATGGTGTTTACGGCCGCATGATTTTATCTGCCTAAGAAGAATTATCCAGTTCTTACACTCCAAACTCTATGTTGTATTTTTATTTTGCTTTAAGAATCGTCGTTCATGTAAGAATCATAAACAATAAAAATGGAACGCAGAATATGATGATCATGTGGTAAAAATGGTTTATGATTTTTTACACACCCGAGTTTTGTGTCACAAACTGGCGCCGGTAAAGGAGTCAGGATTCTGGGTTTTTCCTTTGGAGTAGTAGGAAGATCAACGGAGACATTATTGGCAATCACACTCTTCAAAATCTCTGGATTTATCTGGGATGTAACATCATGTATATCTGCAAAATTATAATAAGAAACAACAAGAAAAGAATCAATACATATTAATTAATAAAAACCAACAAACAGTATATATTGGGGTGAATATATATGGTGAAGAATAACTCGAACCGCGAAAGCTTCTTCGACGCTCAAAAATGGGAGTAGGCGGCTTAATAGTTGCTGAAGGTTGCCATTTAGCATTCTTTTCGGCAGTACTGAAAAGATCAAGTTCCTGATGAGTTCTCGCCATGGCTTTTTTTTTTTTTTTTTAGTTTGTGAAAGTATAACGAGGAAAGAGGTCCAAGTAAAATTTATAAGAATATCTACTTTTGGATGTAGATCAAATATATATTACTTACAGGAGTGGGCTACACTATAGATTGGGACAGGGTATAAGATGTATACATTTTGTGGATCTAATATATATTTATTTCAATGAAAAACACGTGGGAATAAATTGAGAGATTGGACCAGGCAATATCATGTGCAATACTTTATTATGAGAGTCTTCGACTATGGCATGCTTTACCTTGAAAATGTTAAAATAAAACACTTTTTCCTCAGAATATTCTAAATGTGTAGCACGTTGTCTCCTTAGTGGACTTCACAAATCTCAAGGGCTTCTTATTCAATAAAAAATTGTTTCAAACAAGCTCTAATAAATTCCTTTAGCACGAACAGTTTTCATTTAAAAACAATTATGCTAGAAAAATTAAAACTATCGAAGTTTATAACAATATATTAAAAGAACATAGGAAAAGAAGAGCAAATAAGGAGTATATTACTTGTGAATGAGTGTTCTTCTCTTCATCTTGATAGCTCCTTATATATGAAAGAATTTCCAACATCTTACACTATTTAAAACAACTACTATTATTATAAAATAGTATTTGTACATAATTTTCAACAATAGGCATATTCCACTTGCCATAACACTCCTCCTTGGCCATTTGAAGATTTTGTAATGTAATGATCCGTTTTCTGCACAGGTTTTATGCTGCCTCGTTGAAAACTTTATAAGTAAAAACGGAGTGGGATAAAAACCTTAATAAGGGAAAAAGAGTGGAGCCGTGTGAACTCCCCCTCAAGTTGGCATCTCCAATTCTTTATAAGTCTCGTAGGTGACGCATCCCAATACTTTGAACATGTTTCTTAAAAGTTACAGCAAGGAGTGCCTTTGTAAAAAGATCTGCCATATTGTCACATGATTGAACATATTGGATATTACTTTCTTTGTTCTTTTCGAGTTCCTAAGTGTAGACAAAATATCTTGGGGGTATGTGTTTGGTTCGATCACTCTTGACATAGCCTTCTTTCATCTGTGTAATACATGCATAATTGTCTTTGCATAATGTTGTAGGACCCTCTTTAATAGGTAAGTCATATGTACTTCTTATATGATGTGTCATTGATCGTAACCATACACATTCCCTGCTTGCTTCATGGAGTGCAATAATCTCAGCATGATTCAATGATGTTAGCTAGATACATTAAAGCTCCAATGTCACTTAAATACGGAACTTCAGAACCAAGAATTTCTTCATTTTCTTCACAAGGACGAAATGGATCTTTATCTATAGTTAATGATCTTGCAATCATAGGATGGTTCAAAGGTGTTGCTTCATCCATGTTAAAATGTTTCAATATCTTTTTAGTATAATTTGATTGATGCACAAGTATTCCATTTTTAACATGCTCAATTTGCAAACCAAGATAATATTTAGTCTTTCCAGAATCTTTCATTTCAAATTCATCCTTTAAATAATTCATTGTTGAATGAATTTCTTTGCCAGTGCCAATGATATTTAAATCATCTACATAGACCGCAATAATTGCAAAATCAGATGATTTTTCTTAATAAAAACGCATAGACACAAAGAATTATTTATATATCATTCTTGTAATAAATATTCACTCAAACGATTGTACCACATGCGACCTGATTGCTTTAACCCATATACTGACCTTTGTAATTTAATTGAGTACATTTATCTAGGTTTGGAACTTGATGTTGCGGGTAATTTAAGTCCATTAGGAACCTTCACATAAATATCATTATCAAGTGATCCATAGAGATAATGACAACATCCATGAGATGTATGTTTAGATTTTAATAGACCGCTAGACTGATCAAGAATCGAAATGTAAATCATCAGTTACAGGAGAATACATTTCTTCGTAATCGATTCCAAGTCTTTGAGAAAAACCTTGTGCGACAAGGCGATCTTTGTACCTTACAATTTCATTTTTTTCATTTTGTTTGCGAACGAAGACCCATTTGAACCTTACGGGTTTCACACTTTTCGATGTGAGAACAATGGGTCCAAATACATTTCGCTTATTAAAAGAATCTAATTCAGCTTGCATAGCATCTTTCCAGTTATCACAATCATTCATATTTTGGCATTCAATTACATATTTGGGTTCATGATCATCGTTTTCATTCACAATTTCATAAGTGACTAAATATATAAATATTTCATGCATATTTTTCATCTCATTTCGATCCAATACCGTTCTCCTATTGATATAATTTATAGAGATTTGAACGTTCTTTTATTTATAGGATCTGATTGGATAAATTCTTGAGGTATCTCATATGTCACATTTTGCGACTCATCAGGCATAGATTCCTCAATAATATGATCATTAGGTTTTGATGCTCCTTTTCTTTTTCGAGGATTTTTGTCCTTTGAGCCAACAGAACGTCCATGTTTCTTAGATATATCAAATATATCATCCTTTAATGTTTCTTTTGGAATTACAATATAAACAGGAGCATTTGCAGCTGGTATATGTGATTTTGTTACCCTGCTTATGTCAGTAAATGCATCGGGTAATTGATTTGCAATACCTTGTAAATGCAAGATTTTCTTTACTTCCAAATTACATTGCTTTGTTAGCATATCAAAGCTTGTCAAAGATGGATTATACCATGATATATCTTTTTTCAACTACTTCTTTTCTCCCCCTAAGGTTGGAAAATTTGCCTCATTAAAATGGCAATCAGCAAAAAGTAACGTAAAGACATCACCTATTAGAGGTTCAAGATATCTGATTATTGATGGTGAGTCAAATCCAACATATATTCCCAACCTTCTCTGTGGTCCCGTTTTTGTTCGCTCTGGTGGTGCAATTGAAACATAAATCGAACAACCAAAAATCTTTATATGAGAAATATTGGGTTCATGACCAAAAACAAGTTGTAATGGGAAATAGTCATGATACGAGCTTGGTCTAATGTGAATTAGTGATGCAGCATGTAAAATTGCATGACCCCATGGAGAACTTGGCAATTTAGCTTTCATCAACAATGGCCTAACAATTAATTGAAGACGTTTAATTAATGATTCAGCTAAACCATTTTGAGTATGTACATGTGCAACACTATGTTCAACCGTAATTCCAGTTGACATACAATAATCATTAAAAGCTTGAGATGTGAATTCACCACCATTGTCAAGTCTGACTTTCTTGAGCGTATAGTGAGGAAATTGGGCTCTTATTATAATTATTTGAGCCAAAAATCTCGCAAATGCTATATTGCAAGTAGACAATAGACAGACATGTGACCATCGACTTGAGGCATCAATTAATACCATAAAATATTGAAATGGTCCACATGATGGATGAATAGGTCCACATATATCACCTTGAATTCTTTCAAGAAATGTGGGTAATTCTGTCTTAATTTAACTCGTGAATGCTTTATAATTAAATTTCCAACAGAACATGCTTCACATGGACTACTTTTGCTCAAATTGCGTTTGGATTCTTTTAATGAATGTCCATGTGTAGTTTCAATTATTCTTCACATCATTGTTGAACCAAGATGACCTAGTCGATCATGTCATAGAGTCAATAATTCTGGATTTTCATTGACTACCATATTTGATTCGATTTCATTAATATATGTATAATGCAACCCTGATGAGATATATGGTAGTTTTCAAGAAAATGTTTCTTTCTTGGCACATGCTTAGTAATGAAAACACAATATCCATAACACAATATATGGTAGTGTTATTCACGGTCATTGACTCAGTATCATATCCATGACGATATATATCTTTAAAACTCAATAAATTCCTTCTAGATTTTGGGGCAAATAAGGCATCATTGATGATAAACTTTGTTCCATTTGGTAAAGTAAAAGTAGCTCTACCAGATCCTTCAATCAATTTAATATGACCTCCCATTGTACCGACTTGAAATTTTGAGGGTTCTAAATATGTAAAATAATTTTTACTTGTGAGAATTGTATGAGTTGTACAACAGTCAAGTAGGCAGAAATCACCGGTATGCTCCATATCATGCTTCAGTTCAAATAAACAATATTAAAACAAGTATTGCAATAAACATGGTAAATATTTGAAAAGAGATTATTTTATTGAAAGCACACAATAAAAATGCAGGAAACAGATAATACAACTTAAAACATAAATCACACTAAGCATATCCAACCAGAAGATCACAAAACACATATTAAGCCAAACGAACATCATAGTCACCAGTAAAGTCTGTCGCCTCTATAAAGGTGGAATCATCATTTGAATTTTGTTCGACAAGGTTAACTTCCTTTTTCTTTACCCTTCAAACTTTCTTGGTACATGTTACAAAGATGTTCTGTTGTACGACATTTGTTGGCCCAATGCCCTTTCATTCCACATTTAAAAAAATAACCTTGAGAGTTTTTATGTTTTTCATTGTTCTGGTGGTTATTCTAAAAAACAGCGTTGGTATGCGAGGGATTGTGAAAACCCCCTCGACCACGACCACCTCTTTTACCGAATCCACCTCTATAGCCATATCCTCCTCTATGACCACCTCTACCTTGACCACGACCACGACCTCAATTGGCATTATCATTGTTACCTTGTCTATAGGAGATTGAAAAATTATTGGCATTTGCCTTAGGTAATGCATGTGCTCTAGGACGAGATTGATGGTTTTTCATCAATAAGTTATTGTAACTTTCTGCCATTAACAACCTTTGTTGCAAGTCGTCATATTTTGAAATATTCATCAATCTGTATTATTGTTGCACATTCATCATGGACACATGGAAAGTAGAAAGTGTTTTCTCTATCATTTCTCTATCATTAAGCTTTCTTCCACAATAAATTAAATCTGAACAAATCTCCATAAGCGCGAAGTTGTATGCGCTTACAGTTTCAAAATCTTGGAACCTTAAATTATTCCAATCATCAGTGGCTTTTGGAAACGTGGTTTCCTTTTGATGGCCATATCTTTCCAGTAGGTTTGTCAATAATTCATGAGGATCAGTAACATCGAGACATTCCCTCTTTAAGGTTTCATCTAAATGTTTTCTCATATAGATCACAGCCTCACATTTTCTGGATCTGTATTTGTATTTACTGCAGCAAGAGTTTTAATGATACTCTTTGATTTGAGGTACAATTTTGTATTTGATTTCCATTGAGTATACAACTAATTGTACTCGCGAGTTTAGAAATTTTTTCAGCTAAATACATAACCAAGAAAAATATAATTAGGATCAAAACATTTTATTTAACACATAATCATAGAAGTATAATTATTATAATAATACAATGTAATTATCTCATCTCTAGCCAAATCTTGAACTCGAACATTATTATGATAAAATTGAGGAATATCATAGAGAAAAACATAGGAGTGTCCTCATCTACTAGCATAAAAATAAAAATTAAAAGGTAAATGAGGATCAAGATTGCTGTTGTTGTAGAGATCATTTTGCAAGATGAGAGAAATAAGGTGAAGATTTGCGTGGAATTTGTGTATTTATAGAGGAAAAATGTAAGTAGCCGTTTATAGTCGTTAGAAAAACAATCATTTTGGCATGTTTTATAAACGATAATGTTTTTACTAATTTATCAACAATAATTAATTGTAATAACATGTAAAATAATTTCCGCCGCATTAGTGATATTTTAACGGGCATATGGAATAACATTACGATAAGTAAATACATGTATATTTTCCACCATATTACTATGTAAAAACTTTCATAGGCTTAAGGAATAATGTAAAAAAGTAAAATAATTGCAATGAATTAAGTTCTTAAATAATTTCCGCCACATTACTATGTAAAAATTTTCATGGGCTTATGAAATAAAATAATAAACAATATAATAGGAGGTAAAACCTTCCATAATAATAAATTGTCAATATTCGTTTCTAGCTTGGGGTTAACTCAATCATCAACGAAAAGTTAAAATTAGCGTTAGTGTTAGAGTTAGATGACAGTAAAATATAAGTTGTCAGTAGTCGTTTCTAGCTTGGGGTTAACTCAAGCATCAATGAAAGTTAAAATTAGCGTTAGTGTTAGAGTTAGATGACAGTATGATATAAAGAGGATTTTCATCTAATCATAAAATTATAGATAGGCGGTAGTCCTCCTTGTCTATAATAATGGAGATAAATGAACAAGTAAATATAAACTTTCGTACCTTTTAACGTTGAATGTTGTCTTTAAAGATTGGAAATAAATTTTGAAACACTAAATCCTCATTTTGAGTTTATACTAAATTTTTGGCGAATGATTCATTGAATAGTATGGATATTTTGGGTTTATACTAAATATTTTTTTTTGTTTGGAGAGTTAGGATATATTTTACATAGAGAAAAAGAAAGATTAAGGAAATATATCGGAGCGAGCACCTTCGTGCTGATAACGCGTTATAGAAAAACTATAACTATTGAGGTTTATAACAATATATTAAAAGGACATAGGAAAAGAAGAGCAAATAAAGAGTATATTACTTGTGAATGGATGCTCTTCTCTTCATCTTGTTAGCTCCTTATATAGGAAAGAGTTTCCAACATGTTACATTATTCAAAACAACTACTACTATTATAAAATAGTATTTGTACATAGTTTTCAACAATTGCCACTAAGCATATTCCACTCGCCATATTTATAACAGCACCATAATATTTCGTGTTAATTGAAAATCTACCTCAAACGATTCTTATCAGGAGAGGTAAAACATCTCGCAAGCATTTTTGTTAAACCGGAGTTTGGCGAAGTTTTCATGCAAATAAAATAGCACAAGAAGTTTTCGTACACGTTTTCTAAAATATTGGAGAATTTTATGTGTTCTCCCCATTTTTGTACGCACTAAATGCAATCTCAATGAGAAAAGACAAAGTGCTAAATTTTAGAAAAACTTAGCCGAGTATAGAGAGGAAAGTGTCGAGAGTGCAATTTGGGAATGATATTTTCTCTTTCTAAAATTAATTACTCAATAAATTAAATCAATCACAAAAGAAGTGGTTAGTCAGTGTTTTGAAACCCGACCCGGTGACTGACTCGGTGAGGCTACCGGGTTGGGTCAATAGGTCGAATCGGTCGGACCACTGGTTGGACCGGTTTTGTTGACTTTAGTTAACATTCAATAAAAGATATAATAATAAAAACTATATTGTACAAAAAAATTATAAGATTGTGAGATATATTTTAAGTCACTAATATTTTGTTGTATTATAAGAGAAATAAGAATATGGTTATCACAATACTAAGACTTGAACACGTGACCTCCAACAAAACTAGTTCTTGAAAAGTAGTGAAAACCATTAAGCTATCCAATAATTTAATAAATAATCCAACAAACTATATATTTAATACAAGCTAAAAGATTTTTTTGGATTTTTAATTATTGACCAACCGTATCACAAAATTCAATACTAGAACAACAATATGTGACACTAAAATCTAGAAAATGAACTTAGTATCGGACGAAATTCTATGCATGAAATTATCGAATGCATGCTCATTTCGCTTCAAAATCAAATTAATGATGAAAAACAACGTTTTTTTGAAAATTTCTTGGCCCAAATCGTCGTGAAAACAACGGTGGATAGATTTCGTCGAGATACCCCAAATAAAAGAAAATGAGTCCAAAACGGACGCTCATACGCAAAGTTACGGCTTTTTCTGTATTTGTATTCTTCCTTTTTTTTAAAAAAAAATTTCAAGGCATGTTCGTAATTGTTAAAAAAATAGGGGCTGATTCGCAATTGACCAAAAGGCGAAAAAAGAAAAAAAACCACACCTGTTCGCTAGCGAACCGGTCGGCCGGGTTTCTGGGCGAACCAACCGAATTCGCCGGTTCGTTCCCCAGGGGTCAGCAACCCACTTCTTGGGCTGGACTGGCCCGGACAGACCACCGCCTTGGTCGAACCAGTCGGATCTGCCGGTCTGGGCCAGGTTTTAAAATCCTGTGATTTATCATCAGAGTAGTTAATTAGTTGGTCGTACTCATATTTTACTATTACATATGATTGAATTATCCCATCATAATGGTCAGTGTTTTGAAAACCGCGGACCGGCCGGTCGAACTCGTTAACAGGTAACCCGACCTTGATTCGATCCACGGTTTGTTTTTAGCGAGTCAAACTGCCCCAAAACCCAATTGAACCGGGTTTGGCCGGTCACCCGAACCGATTAGGGAACCACTCGACAGTTGTTTTGGGCCAAACCCGTGTTGTTGTCTATGAAAAGAAATCAAATTTGATTTATAAGATTACACTGCCCCAACTAACGACATAAAAAGATTACTTACAAAATTCAAAAAGAAAATTAAAATAAATTTTCTCCAATCATTCGTGTAATAATATAACATAAGAGATGGAAAGAAGAAGTTAGAAAATTAAAAAGAAAGAACGAAGAAGAGATGAAGAATATGTTTGGCGGCTGCAGAAATACTAGGGCCGAGAGTTACTTTTTTAATGAAATTGTAACTAATCGAAATAATGTCTAGAAAAATACATGAGATTCGTAAGTAAGTCTTTTTACATATACTACTTACACGCATACTCTGCAGAATACACTACAAAATAGACGAAATCGATTATGCAAAACCAAACAAAAAGAATTGAAATATAAATTTTAATTATTTAAAAGTATTAACACGTATATACCTTGGGGTAGAGATGAGATGCTTTACATAATTCACTCACAGTTGATTATTCATAAATAATTCACGTATATGATCTGCAATTAATTCTGATTAAAATATATAAGTGAACATTAGTAGTTTCTAATTCAAACCTAATACCTTTCAGAAAAAAGATTATGAACAAAAAAGAAAATAAATCTTGTATAACAACAAACCATACTAAAAAAAAACTCCAGTAATGCATGGCCTTGTATCAAACCTCAAAAGATAAAAGAAATAAAATTAGTTGTAAGAAATAATGAAAGAGATAACTCATTATTTTCTTGAGAAGAGAAGAGAATAATGTAGTAAAATTATGAAATGGAGGAGTGGGGTTATGCGGTTATGTAAGAATTTAAAAAATGTAAGAGATATAGACCTGCTGAAAATGCCCGTTAAGTTCTAACTTTTCTAACAAAAATGCCCGATTTGAAAAAATCGGACATTTCATCCGACGTGGCATCCGAATCAAAGAGGCGCGCTGCTGAATCAAAGAATCGCGCCCGACACCTAAGTTTTTTTTGTCCGAAAAAACGTTTCTAAAAATTTCTAAAAAATGTAAAAACAAATAAAAATAAAATACATTAAAAAAAATGTCATCATCTTCTCAACCCCCCCCCCCCCCCCCCACCCCACTCTGCAGCCGCCGGCACTGTTCAATGTTCACTGTTCACGGTGAACAGTGCACCGCCACCCGTCGGAGTCCGATTTTCGATTCGAGTTCCGATTCGAGTACCACCACCCAGCCGGAGTTTTCGAAATGTAGTTGCAGCGGTGTGGTGGGGGGGGGGGGGGGTTGCGGGGTGGTGGTCGCGATCTGACGGAGGGCGGGAGGAGGGGGGGGGGGGCGCCGTTGCAGTGGTGACAGGGGGGACGCCGTTGTAGTGGTGCAGTGTGTTGGGGGGGGGGGGTGTCGCGATCTGAAAATGATGATGATGATTTTTTAATTTTTTTTTGGTTGAATTGTTTATTATTATTATTATTATATATATGTTTATATCTTTATTATTATTAACATATATATATATACATATATATATATATATATATATATATATATACATTAGCAGATTAGTGAACAGTGAACGCGCCTTTTTGATTAGGCAGCCACGTAGGATTTTTTGTCTGAAAATTTCATTTCGGGCATTTTTGGTTGAACTTTGAAAACTTAACGAGCATTTTCAGCATGTCTGGAAAAATCGGGCATTTCAAGTTAAAGGCCAAACTTATCGGGCATTTTTGATAATTCGTCCTAACCGTGTTAATATTTGCTTAAATAGTGGAGAAGAATAAGGGGTGGTTAAATTTC
Source organism: Linaria vulgaris (assembly GCA_948329865.1). Lineage (NCBI taxonomy): Eukaryota > Viridiplantae > Streptophyta > Magnoliopsida > Lamiales > Plantaginaceae > Linaria > Linaria vulgaris. The sequence continues at coordinate 42,330,126 of OX415249.1, forward strand.
AAATGATCTTCACAGTTTAACGTTTCTTTTTCTAATCTTTTTGACTTGCTCTTAAATCTACCCTTATCATTTTTTATGTATTTAAATAGGCAAGCAAGGGGTGAATTTGAAAAACACAATTTTGGTATAACAACTATCTTTTTGTGAGGGTAACTTCCGTTTGTGAGGGAAAATTGTCTTTCTTTCTATATAGTAATAATAGATATTATATTTTATATGTATTAATATATTTGTTTTGGGCTGATTAAGTATACACTCTAGGCATTGTATATTGATTCTTGAATTTCAGAAAAATTGGCCGCTATGCATTCCACAAACTATCATTGCGTTAATTGATTTTGTGTAAATTGTAAATTGAACCCTTCATACCAATTTGATAATTGGGGAAATGACTTTTTCTGCCCTATAATTTGGACTAAATTTGTCTTTTGTCCTTTAACTTTACAGGCTTCATTTCCCCCCATTAATTCATGGATTTTTTAAATGCCCAATGGCCCAAAATCAAAGCCCGATTCCTGTTCTGCCAATATGGCGGCTGAGGCTGACTGGGCTGCTACAGTGCAGCCACGTGGAGCCACATAAGATTCTAGGTGGATTAAAAAAAACTATATATTTTTTTGAAATATAAAGATCATGGTTTTCTTCATTTTCCACCACCACTACCACCAGTCCACCACCGGTGAACCGCCACCGCCATTCACCACATCCCAAACCCACCACCACTATCACCGCCACCGCCACCACCACCGCTACCGGATCTGTCATCATCTCCGACGAACAACCACCACCAATAACTCTCCTTAACAGCCCCAACAACCGCTCCCTCAATCGACAACCACACGTCGACCACCTACGACCACACCGCCACCGCCACCGGATCGATCATCATCTCGGGCAAACGACCACCACATAACCACAAACAACTACTCGCCTCAATAGCCCCCACCACCACTAACTCCTTAATCGCCGTCAAAGATTCCACCGCCACCGGATCCGTTATCATCTCCGACAAACAACCACCGCATAACCACAAATAACAACTCTCCTCAACAACCCCCACCACCACCAACTCCTCAATTGCCATCAAAGCTTCCAACTCCCCCTGCCTTCTCAACCATCACCTCTAACTTTTTCGGCTCCAGCGTCGTCGTCAAAGGTTCCAATTCCGCTAACCTCAACCTCCCTCGTGACTCAAACAACACATTATTTGGCTTGATATTGCGATGCACGACGCCTAATCTGTGACAGTACGCATCAGATTCAGAGAGTCGGTTGCCGACGAAGAGTCAATCGAAGAGATCCTGTCGTCGCAGAGATCGGTGATGAGGTGGAGGTAGGCTTCATCCTCGTAGACGGTGTGGAGGCTGAGGATGCGATGGCCGCTGTGGAGGTCCTCGTTAGAGGAGGATAGCGAAGGTTTGTGGATGGATTTGCAGGCGAAGGCGGCGCCGAATGAGGTGGAGTAGCCGAATCGACCGGGTTGGGGAAGATGATCCATTGCGGATCCGTCTCATTTTTTCTTTTTTCTTTTACTTTTATTATTGTTGACAATTTTTTTTATTCCACCTAGGATCCTACATGGCTCCATGTGGTTGCATTGTAGCAGCTCAGTCAGTCGCCACGTGGTCAACACAGTAATCGGGCTTGGCTTTTAGCCCAAAGGGCATTTAAAAAAAACTATATAATTAAAGGGCAAAAACGAAGCCCGTAAAGTTGAGGGGCAAAAGACAAATTTGGCCCAAATTATTGGGCAAAAAAAGTTATTTACCCTTAATAATTAGTCATCTAAGTTACATAATATTATGATTAGAAATCTAAATATCAATTATTTGTTATTTATCTCATTCTCCGGACAAGATTTAAAAATACATTGTCGACCGGTTTGATCAGTGGTTAAACTGGTCCAACCGATCGAACCAGTAATTAGTAAAGTTTTCGGTTTGATATCCGGTTCGGTTTTAAAAACACTGGTAATGGCTGCTTATTCATCGAAGTAATTTTCTTCCGCCTCTCTCGACATGGAGAGATTGTTAAGTGCAGCCGTTGTATGTGCATCAACTACTAATACACGGTGGAAAGAGGGTGTTTGGTGGTTATTCCTACAATTTATTGATCTTTTTTAATCTCAAACATCGATTGTACATACAACAGAAGTATATAATAATTTTCCTCGACATGAGGGATAACTCATGACTATTATATGACAAAAACAGCTTAATTTATAATAAATAGAGTTGTTAATATAAAAAAATAAATTAAATTGCCGTTGGAGAAGTTAATTTTTAACTATAATTGTTAGTACACCACTCATTTTTAATTTCGTAAATTAGTAAAAATTTTATCCATGGTTAGAATTCCTTAATTAATAATTCAGGCTTTGCTGATATTATCAAATTATAGAATCAGACTTTAATTATTAGTGAGAGGCGTATTATGTACATACATGATACAATACAACAACCCATTTTATTCCCTACTGATTTGAGATATAATTTGACAAAGTCATATATAATTCGTTAATTATGTAGATGTAATGAAATAAAAGTACGTCATTCTCTGATTACTTTTAAGGAAAATATAAGCATGGATTTGATTTCCCAATCCACTTGAGTTTTTTTGCTTAAGGGCTGGCGTTACGTTTTTTTTTTTTTTGAACGCCAAAACGGCTATTGCTTTCAGCAAAAAAACACCCAATGTTCATGACATATACTCGAGCAGACCAGCGCTAAAGAACTAAACAGAAAAAGATCCGAGCCTCAAATACAGTTCAAAGGAAATTCGAGGTTGGATATTGCGTTCCGAGCAATCATATGTACGTCAACGTTCGCCTCTCTAAACACCCATCGGAAAACAAAGCCTCTTTTATCCCCACAAAGCTCACGGACGTCTCTCGCAATATTGAAGTATTCTGCGCCTCCATCGGTATTGTGCGAAAGATCATTTATCACATCCATACAGTCCCCTTCAAAAATTACCTCGTTCCAATTCAAATTAAGCGCTAATTGAACCGCAAGACGAGCAGCCATCATTTCAGTTACCCTCGGTTCGTACAACGCCGATAATCTTCTTCGCGCCCACGCTATCATTTTTCCGGAACTATCCCTCGCCAGCACCTCGATACCGCTCGCATCATTTTCCGGAAAGCAGGCTCCGTCAAAATTTATTTTCACCATTCCGTCTCTCGGAGCTTGCCATATCAGAACTGATCGAGAACGTTCCACTTCCATAATTTTCTCGTGTGCAGCCGTCCAAGCATTACCGATGTGTGTCGCAAACTCCACAATAGCGGCTGGACTTTTCGCCTCTTCCCCCGCAATAATGCCGTTCCTATTTCCCCATAAAGCCCAACAAAGTATCGCTATATTAACAAGTTCCTTTCCGGTGCTTTTCCCAGTCGTTCGCTGCAGCCATGTAAGTAAATCCTCGGCGTCTCGGATCCTCTCATTAAACGGAAAATTGGCAAAGGCCCAGACTTGGCGCGCAACATCACACGTAAAGAGACAATGGCGTATGTCCTCGCTCCCTCCATGACATACCGGGCAGCTATCCTCTATAATTACTCTTTTCCTAACCAAATTTCTCCTCGTTGGTAGACTATCCAAGCATGCGCGCCATAGAAAAATGTTTATCTTCCTCGGACACTTTAAATTCCAAATTATTCTCCATGGTTGAGATCCCGCATGGCTGGTCGTCGCCCGAGTTTCCTTCCTATGCATTCCATTGTCAAGAATAAAATGATATGCGCTCCTAACGGTAAATAAACCGCTCTTTTCATAGTGCCACACCAGTTTATCCTCTTGATTTCCGCTGCTCCTTGGAATCGACAAAATAGGCTTCGCATCATCCTCCCAAAACAGTCCTCTAACAAGCGCGACATTCCACTCCCCTGTTTCTTCTTCAACTAATTCGCATACCCTTGTGATCTCTGTATCAGCTGGTTTTGGTGAGAACATTCGGAAAAGGGATGGTCGCGGTACCCACTTATCATTCCAAATTGAAATATTCTCCCCATTTCCCACTCGCCATCTAAGGCCTTTGTCAAGAATGCGAACAGATTCATGAATGCAACGCCAGGAGAATGACGGGTTATTCCCCACCTTTGCTTCAAATAAGGAACACCTCGGGAAGTACTTCGCTTTATAGATGTGCCCCACCAAGCTATCCGGATTACTCAATATACGGCAAGCTTGTTTTGCCAATAAGGCCATATTAAACGCCTTTAAACTTCTAAACCCCATGCCGCCCTTCTTTTTTCCCATACAGAGTTTATCCCATGCCACCCAATGTATCTTATTAGAAGTCCCGTTGCCCCACCAAAAGTTGCAAATAATTGACTCAAGTTCGGTAATCAATGTGTCCGGTAATCGGAAACAACTCATAGCAAATGATGGGATGGCTTAGAACACCGACTTAATAAGAATTTCCTTTCCAGCACTAGATAAATTCTGACTTTTTAATCCTTGCACCCTTTTCCATATCCTTTCTCTTAAATAATCAAAGAGTTCCTTCTTTGTCTTTCCCACCACCGATGGGAGACCAAGGTATTTTTCGTGCTTGCTTGCCACTCGCACCCCAAGGATCTCTGTCACCTCTCGCTCAATGGCATCCCCCGTATTACGACTGAAAACAACGACTGATTTGTCCAAGTTAATTTTCTGTCCTGACACCTTTTCATATTTATGAAGGATTGATACTATCTCGCGAGCTGAATTTGGTGTTGCATCACAACAAAGCAGTGTATCATCGGCAAACAGAAGATGTGAAACAGTTGGTGCATGCCTACTCACTGAAATTCCTTTAAGCACTCCGCTGCGTTCGACTTCTCTGATAAGCACTAAAAACACCTCGCAAACAATTAGAAACAAATAAGGGGATAATGGATCCCCTTGACGAAGTCCCCTCTTGGGATTAAAGCTTGGAGTGTCACGATCATTAACAATCACAGAATATGAAACAGTACGCACCCCAATCATAATTAAACTCACAAATGACTTATCAAATCCTAATCTAAGCATTACCTGCTCCAGGAAGGACCACTCGACTCTGTCATAGGCTTTGCTCATATCCAGCTTTAGCGTCATAAAACTTCGATTCCCTGCTCTTTTATTCTTCAAGAAATGATTAATTTCAAAGGCAACCAATATATTATCAGTGATTAACCGGCCAGGAATAAAAGCAGACTGAGAATGAGAAATAATATCATTAAGTAACGGTTTGAGCCTATTAGCGATAGTTTTTGACGCTATCTTAAAACTAACATTGCTCAAACTAATCGGTCTAAATTGTTGCATATTCTCAAGAGTTTTGCATTTAGGAATCAGCACTATGTGAGTGAAATTTACTGAGGGGTTAATAGACTGATTATTTAAAAAATCAAGCACAAAAGAGATAACGTCGTGACTAATAATGCTCCAGAATTTTTGATAGAAAACAACAGAAAAACCATATGGACCTGGAGATTTGTAAGGATACATCTCGCTCAAAGAATGTGTTACCTCATCCGGGGTATAGGGTTGGAGAAGTCGCTCGTTCATTTCAGCACTGACCTTCGTTCGTACCACTCGCATCACATCTTCCATCTCGGCAACTGAGGTGTCATTTGACGCAAAAATACTCCCAAAATAGTCGGTCACAATCTGATCCATCTCATGCGGCTTATGTTTCCATTCCCCGTGGCAGTCCCTTAACCCCTTAATCACATTTTTGCACGCCTATTGCTCGCCCTCCTATGAAAATATGTCGTGTTTCTATCCCCTTCTCGCAGCCATTGCACTTTAGCTCTTTGTTTCCAATAAAGTTCTTCCGAATCCTTAAGTCCCTCCAATTTTTCCTTCAACTCGCGTTCCTCTCTTCTCGACTCATTTGTATGCGGCCCCTTTCGGATCTCTTCAATTCTATGCGAAAGTTTTTCAATCATTTTCTTTATATCAAGCCCGCCCACTCTGTCCCACTTTATTAGACCTAATCGACACTCGTTTAGTTTATGCTCCAGAGTTTTATCAATCTCCCCTTCCCCAATATCACGCCAGATTTGTTCTATAACTTTCTTGCATTGCTCCTTTTTAACCCATACTGCTTCAAAACGGAATCTGCGAGGCTTTGGCTTTCTTTTTTTCCCATAGGCCGTGGCTTTAAGAGAGATAAGGATGGCCATATGATCAGAATGATTCATCGCGAGGTGGTCCACCCGAGCCGAGTCAAAAATCTGCCTCCACCCCACGTCCCCACACGCGCGGTCCAGCCTATCCCAAATAGTATCCGGATCTAATCGCATGTTGCACCAAGTCAACTTCGATCCGTGGAAACCCAAATCACACAAACCCACATCAGTTAAAGCCTCCCTAAATTGTCGCAAGGCCCAATTTGGCTTTCGGTTGCCCCCTCGTTTCTCTGTATGGCATAGTACTTCGTTGAAATCCCCGGCACACACCCAAGGTTTAGTAGACACTGTTTTTAAATGCCGAAGGAGATCCCATGTAACCTTTCTATTCGATCCATCCGGTTCACCGTAAAAACCGGTAAATCTCCACTCCACCCCTCCCTCCTCCAACGACACGAGAGCGTAAATATGGTAAGAAGACATACTCATCAAGTGGACATTTATTTCTTTCCTCCAAAGAAGAGCCAATCCTCCCGCTTTTCCTTTAGAATCCACAGAAACTCCAAAAAACTCAAGTTGTTTTATTTTTTCAATCTTTTTTTGTTTACATTTAGTCTCCATTATGAAGACTAACGAGGGCCGGAAAAAAGAAACTGTATCCTTCAGCTCCCGAACTGTCCAAGGGCGTCCTATTCCCTGACAATTCCAACTTAGTATACTCATAATTTTTGGTGGGGTTGCCTCGCAACCTCCGCCTTAGATGACACCTCGTAGATGGCCAAAGAAGAATTTATCCCCTTCAACTTCCTAGCTGGTAGAGCACCCTCATGTTCTTCTTGCAATCTCTTCGTAGGAGTAAACTGAATGCCTTCCATTGGTACTGACCCCTCCCTTCGCCGCCGTATCGACACTTTTTTCTTCTTTTGCTGCGCGCCTGATCCTCCATTTTTTGAGCCATTTTCCCCTTCCCCTATATTTGTAATATCCCTAAGGATCAGCCCCCCATCTTCTTTTCCTTTCCCATTCATCTCTTCTGTCTCCTTGTCTTGCATACAACTCTTCTCTTTTATTCCCCCCAAGCTGCATGCAGGTGATGCTCTACCTTTCCCTCTGTCATTTTCTTTTGATATCACATTTAGACCAACATATTGGCTGTCCCTAAAATTTCCTTGACTGCTCACCACCAACAGCCCACTCCCATCAGCATTCTTCCCGTTTTCAAGTCCCTCATTTCCGTGAAAGTTGCGGTTCCTCCTTCCATAGTTAGCATTCGATGATTCGTCACTAAATTCCTTTTTTTATCTGCTGCACTGCTGTGGTTTACCACCTATTTGCTGCGCCAATTTTCAGATTGGGACGCTCGACTCGCACTCGGACCAGCCGAGAATTTTTGATAACGAAAACCTCCCATCCGTTCTGGTAACTCCCTAAGCCATGCACCATATGGAAGGTCTGATTCTGGCACTTCCCCGTCATATTCGTAGCGTCTCTCGCAATCATCAACAATATGCCCAATAATACCACAAAGATAACAGAAATTTGGGAGCCGCTCATACTTGAATCTGACAGTCATCTCCCCTCCTCCTTCACCACGCACCTTCATGTAACGGAACAACGGTTTAGTGACATTTATTTTTGTTCGGATACGCATTTTGATTCCCCCCCGCCTCATTCGAGTCTAGTTCCTCAAAAGCACCCAATCGATCTCCAATAGCCTTAGCAATCTCCCTTGTTTGGCGCAGCAATGGAATGCCATACAAATAGACGTAAAAACTACATAGATCAAGATTCACGTCCGCTGGGTTTTCCTTCTCGCCAACTGAGTTGAGGATCAAAATTTTCTTATCAAAAGACCACGGACATCCCGCTAAAGCCCGACTCTTGTCAACAGCGTGAAAGAACTGAAATAAGAGGCGTTCTTCACTGATCTTGTGGATTTCTATTCCCTTCCCCGGTTTGAACAGCCCCTTAATCACTGTACAGAACGAATTGAAGTTGAAATTACGGTTTGTGAGTAATCTTCCGACAAGAATCAACTCCACAAACCCGTTCTTTGTACTCCATGTCTCCTCTGTAAGATCAATCCCCACTTCCTCCTCTGATATAGACAACTTCGCGCACATCTGTTCAATATTCGACTCCATTGCGCAGATTGCGAGAGATGAGAAAACGAGATGAAAGTAGTACGAACTCAGTCAGTTTCCGATTCCACAAGCGTAGTTCAGAAACCCTAGGCCACAGACAAAGCGCAAATATTGAGAAAAAATAATCACAAACAGACCCTAGATCAATATGATTTACTGCTGCAATAATCAAAAACGATAGAAAAAAAGAAGGAGCAAAATTATTGAAATTCACGACGTTCCGAACGATCTAGCCGGTAAAACCTAGAAAAAAAGAAATCGGAAAAGAGAGAGAGAAGGAACGAAATCACCAGAAAAATCAATCACTAATTGAAGAATTAAGATCAGGGGAATCGAGCCTAATCCGCTAAATCCGATGAGATCGCCATGCAAAGCTCGACGAAGGCCTTACCGGGAGGCAATGTATCTCTCACTCAAAGAGACGAAAACTCTCACAAGGAGAGACCTTATTTTTTTGCCAAAAAAAAATTTGCTGGCGTTACGTTTAAAGTTTTCTTTTTCTTCAAAATGTAGACATAAAACTGCTTAATGTTTGAAAACAAAAATACTATTTTTAGTGATAAAGTATTACGTATTCCTTAAATGTTGTAGAAAAGCTGGTGTGCGTTTCGGGAGTTGGGGAAGTTGGATTGTGCTTTTTTCAGGGTAGATAAGGTGGATGGTGGTTGTCGTGAGTTTATTAACTCTTTCTAGCAAAACACGTAACCCACGGGGTTTTCATCATGAGTACGTTGACACGATAAGCATATGAATTAGACACTCATTTTAATCGTGACTGAGTTGATGTTAGGAGTTGGTTGCCATCAGATCAGACCCTTAATGCAAGTTTTTTTTTATAGGTAAATAAGGTGATTTGCATAAATACAAATTAGGGGAATCCAATTACAAAAAAAAAGGGGGAAGCCCCCATCACAAAAACCTTCAACAGGAAGCAAACAAGGTTTAATTACTCCAAAATGCTCGGTAGAGGATGCCCATTTTGCGACATTATGAGCCGAGTTGTTCAAATTTGGTTGATAAATCTGAATTTCTATTTTGGCAATTTGTGCCAAAATTTGCGAATCTCCTTGATGAGAGGGTTGGACGTCCATGATGGCTCTATAGTCGGATTGCAAATGTATGTCACAACATTCTTACAATCTCTTTCAATGATGACTTCTTTGACTTTCATATTTACGAGCCAAAAGCACGCATGTTTGAACGCGAAGGTTTCTGCCGCTTCGGGATCATGCACCATTCGGTTGTGAGCAAATGCGAACACGAATGTACTATTGTGATTCCTCAGAATTCCTGATGTCGTTGTAGTTCCCTCCTTGAACGCAGCATCAACATTGAACTTGAGTTTCCAGCAAATTGGAGGATTCTAGACATTTGAGGAAAAGCATGCGGCATTGATTGATTTTTTATCCATTTGAGCAAAGAAATGCTGGTTTGCTTTCACTGAAATCTCCTTAGCCAAATAATTTATATCAAAGGAGTACTATCAAAGAGGATTTTGTTTCTACAGAACCTGAAAGTGCAGGTATTCGGTCGATGTTAGTTTAACATTGAAAGTGCAGGTATTCTGTCAATGTTAGTTTAACATTGAGAAATCAATGTTAGAATAACATTGCTGGAGCAGAATCCGATTTACAATCTTAATTAATTTCTTCATTATTGTTTTGCCTTATTCACTTAACTAACTGAGTTCCACAGTTGTAATTGTCTTTGATTATTATTCAGGAAACAAACTTGTCATAGGTTGGATGCTCAAGTTTCCAAGAAGGAAAGTTTCCTTAATTACGCAAACCACTCTACAAGGAAAGAAGAGTTCGAGTGGAACTAGGAATGCTTTCCAAGTTCAAGTCCTGATTTGAAGAAGGAGTCTTTCCCTAGTTAGATCACTAACGAAGGAACTATTATTCAAGAAGGACTGCGAGAGCAAAGAAGAAGAGTTCAAGAAGGAAACAAGGAGAATTACCAACCGTGTACAACACACCTTGAAGTCGAAGATCAAGAACCTATATATAGGTGTGAAGTACATCAAGACAAACACGAGACAAGAGCCAATCAATCCGAGAGATTAATTTACAGTTGTTGAGTGTTGTCTTGCTTTAGCAAAGTTTGTGAATTGTTAGGATAGATCTAAGAGTGATGAGCTGTTAGAGATAGACGAAGCAATTCTTGTGTGCTTTGCTTAGTTCAATCAATTTAAGAGTGAGGAGCTTGAGAATTGAGAGAACGACCTTTGTTAAAACCTTCACGGGTTATTTTGCCTAAGGCTCGGAAGTTAATATAATTCTATATTCACTTCTTAAACTTGGTGGTTGTTTATTCCGCTGCACTATTCTTCTAGTCTGTTGTTAAAGTAACATCGCTGAGTTAACAACGTTGCAAATCTGCTGTTAACTCTCCAGTGTTCAGTTAACAACAACAACGTATCAACCCGATCCACAATTTCAATTGGTATCAGAGCCAAGCACCAACTTCACCGGTGTTTGGCGTTGATACGACAAGATGGACAATTCCAACCCCAATACCAGCAGGTTGCCTGTATTGGAGGGTCCCAACAACTATGCCTACTGGAAGATCAGGCTCAGAGTCCACATCAAATCCATCGACCTAAGAGCTTGGGACGCAGTACTAGAAGGCACACCATTCCCTACTTGCCAAGAGATGGAGATGTTGATCTGGTACCTAAGCCAAGGGGACAATGGACAACCAATGAAATTGCTCTCTACAACTTCAATGAAAAGGCCCTCAATGCTATCTTTAGCTGGGTAGGTAATCATATGTTCAAACTTATTCAAACTTGTTCTACTGCTAAAGTTGCATGGGAAATTCTTGAATTACATTGTGAGGGACTCTAAATATAGAAAACTTTTGAGGGACTTTGAGAAGATAGAGATGGGTGAGGATGAAAGCATTGATAGTTATTTTGAGAAACTTCTAGATATTGCTAATCAGTGCCAAAACTTAGGTTTTATCATCCCTAATCAAACCATGGTCTACAAAGCCTTTAGAACATTATCTTCTAAGTTTACTGTCAAAAGAATTGCTATGAATGAGTCCAGAGATCTTGCCAACATGGACTTTCAATCATTAATGAACACTCTAAAATAATTTGAACTAGAATTTCTAGGAAAGTCCAGTAAACAACTTGCTTTAGCCTTACTAGGTACTAGCTCAGATTCTACAGGGAGTGATGAGGATGAATATGAGTTGATCTCTTCTAACTATGGTAACATCACTAGGAAGTTTAGTAAATTGGGTTACAAAGACAAAAGTAAAGAAAAACAACCCAGTAATGCTGCTGTTAGTTATAAGAAATTGCCCCCAAAGTTTGTAAAATACATGGCATCTAAGAGCACTCCTCAAGATGCTGAGAAATTGAAAGATGTCCAGTGTTATGAATGTAAGGGGTATGGTCACTTTAACCCTCAGAACAAGAGGGAATTCTCATTGGGTCTGTGTAGATGACTTTAATGAAGCTGACTTCGAATCTAGAACAAGTGCTGATGAACAATCAGAGGAAATCAACACTGCTGCGCTCTACACTCGGATCATCTGGTCAGGAGAAGACTCCAGAAACTGCCAACAATCTCAATGTTACTCTAACATTAGAGAACCAACAGCAAAGCAAGAGATCTTCTTTGGAGACTGGAACTGCAATGATGCACAGGTTAACCATGACACACTCTCTGATTGTGATGATACTAACTTTGATTGTTTTCATGGCTCAGTTGATCTAGAAGAAGAGTACTTCAATGAAGATGAGATGTCCCAGTAGGAAATTCTTGATGACCTACATACAACCTGTCTCAGACTTGAGAGAGAGAATGTCAGACTCATGAAGAAAAATAAAGCACAGAAGCATGACATTGAATGTTTGAAGAACATGTGGAAACTCTATGAAAGGGATCTTGACAAAGCTGAAGCTGAGCTGAAAGAGGTAAAGGAGAAGCTCAAAAATGATTCACAGATCATAGCCAAATGGAATGGAGGTACTTCTAAACTTGATGAGGTACTGAACATGAGTAACTCAGGTACATGTGGTCTGGGATTTGTTGAGAAACCTTCCACTTCAAATGTTAATTCTGCCTATTTAACTACAAGCTTTGTTAAAGAATCTGATAATGAGAGTACAGGAACCATTAACACTGTAAAAAGTAAACCTACCTTTATCTGCCAGTACTGTTTTCAACCAGGTCACATTAAACCATTCTGTAGGAAATTTATAAAAGAATGTGGTAAGAAAACAGCCTTTGCATCCAATGTTAATTCTACAACAGGTTCTGATGTTAGACTAACATTAGGTGCAGGACAGAAAAGTAGAACTTGGATAGAAAAGGCTAAAACCCCTAAGATTAAAGTTGTGTGCTATGTTGTTTTCTCTGCTGTGTACTCTAACCTTTCAGGTAAATGGTACTTCGATAGTGGATGTTCAAGACACATGACAGGCAGCAAAGAGAATCTTAAGCAAATGGTACCTTTGAGTGCTGGAACAGTGACATATGGAGGAGGCACCGAAGGAAAAATCATTGCCAAGGGGACGTTGAATGTTGATGGATTCCCTCCCTTGAAGGATGTGTTGTTGGTAGATGGGTTAAAGGCAAATCTAATCAGTATCAGTCAGATGTGTGATGATGACTTACTGGTTACATTTGATAAGATATCTTGTGATGTTTATGATAGTGACAATGTTCTTGTGATGACACGTACTAGATCCAAAGACAACTGCTACCTAGCCCAGGAGGAAGCAGAATGTTTCCATGCCAAGATAGATGAGGCTTCTATCTGGCATAGGAAACTTGGACATGTTCACTACAGAAACCTTGAGAAATTACAGAAAGTTGATGCTGTAAGAGGCTTACCAAAGCTGCCTTGTCCAGGTAAGCTTGTGTGTGGTGATTGCCTCAAGGGTAAGCAAACCAGAGCAGTTCATACACCCCTACAGGTACAGAATGCTAACCCTAGATCTAGTAGGTGTTTTGAATTGCTGCACATGGACTTAATGGGTCCAATTGAGGTAAGTAGTCTCAGTGGGAAGAAATATGCCTTTGTGATTGTAGATGACTTCTCTAGATACATTTGGGTAAAATTTCTTAAAGAAAAGTCAGAAGCTTTTGATCAGTTCAAAATTCTTTGTGCTAGTATTAAAAACTTGTATGGCTCTACTGTGACTAAGATTAGGTCTGATCATGGTAAAGAATTTGAAAATGCTAGTTTTGATAACTACTGCAATGCTAAAGGTATTTTCCATGAATTTCCAGCTCCTAAGACTCCTCAGCAGAATGGGATTGCTGAGAGAAAGAACAGGACTCTTCAAGAGATGGCCAGAGTTATGCTCAATGCCAAAGACTTATCCAAAAGACTCTGGGCTGAAGGCTTAAATACTGCTTGACACATTAGTAACATGGTGTATCTTAGACCTGGAACTAACATGACTCCATATGAACTCTTGAAGGGTGTAAAACCAAATGTTGCATATTTTCATGAATTTGGATGTGATTGTTATCTACTGAATGACAGGGATTATCTGAGTAAATTTGATTCTAAAAGTGAAAAATGCATCTTTGTAGGATACTCAGCCAATAGTACTTCCTTTAGAGTCTACAATCTTAGATTGAAGACAATTCAGGAATCAGTGAATGTTGTGTTTGATGATTTCACTCTTGATACATGTACTGGTGACATCTTAGTTCCCAATGTTGAACCAACAGTGGAAACCGAGAATGTTACTCCTGACAATGTTACACCAACATTGGAACTGGAAGCTGGAAACACTGAACAAGAGTCAGGGAATGATGTTAGACTGACACCAGCGAGATCAGATGTTAGAATAACATCAGAGGATTCTGACTCAGAACATGAAGGTGCCTCTGAACCCAAAAGAGACCCCCGGCTAGGATTCAGAAAGACCATCCAGCATCCCAGGTAATAGGTGAACTCACTGAACGGGTAAGGACACGCAACAGAGAAATACTTGACTATAGAGATATGGTAAAACTGTGTGTCTGTATGAACTTCACTTGTACTGTTGATAATGCCTCTTGTTTTGTCTCCACCATAGAACCTAAAAATGTGAATGAAGCCCTTCTTGATAACTTTTGGATTAATGCCATGCAGGATGAACTATTACAGTTTACTAAGAACAATGTCTGGATACTTGTACCGAGACCACCTAATATTAATGTAATAGGGACGAAGTGGATATTTAAGAACAAGAGTAATGAGGAAGGGGTTATAGTTAGAAACAAAGTTAGACTAGTTGCTCAGGGGTACATACAGGTTGAAGGTGTAGATTTTGATGAGACATTTGCTCCAGTTGCTAGGATTGAATCTATTAGGTTACTTCTAGCCATAGCATGTTGTCTTAAGATAAAACTGTACCAAATGGATGTAAAGGGTGCGTTTCTGAATGGGCTGATTGATAAGGAAGTATATGTTGAACAGCCAAATGGGTTCACAGATCCTAAGTATCCAAACCATGTGTACAAGCTTGAAAAGGCACTGTATGGTCTTAAACAAGCACCTAGAGCATGGTATGAAAGGCTTACAAAATTCCTTTTAAGTCTTGGTTTTGTTAGAGGTGATGGAGATAGAACACTGTTTGTCTTGAAGAAAGATTCTCATGTCTGTGTTGCTCAAATATATGTAGATGATATTGTGTTTGGCTCAACTAACAATTCTATTCTAGACAAATTTGTTGAATCAATGACAGGGCAGTTTGAGATGAGTATGATGGGAGAATTAACTTTCTTTCTTGGTCTTCAAGTGAAACAAACAGGTAATGGGATTTTCCTAAGTCAGGAAAAGTATGCAAGAAATTTGGTGAAAAGGTTTGAATTGGCAGATTCAAAGCCTTTCAAGACTCCCTTGTCTTCATCTGTGAAGATATCCAGGGATGTTAATGGTGCCAATGTTGATCCAACATTGTACCGTTCAATGATAGGGAGCTTACTCTACTTGTCTGCTTCAAGGCCTGACATAATGTTCTCTGTCTGTGTTTGTGCTAGGTACCAGGCATGTCCAAAGCAGTCACATCTGATTCTGTGAAGAGAATACTTAGATACATTTCTGGCTCCTTGGCCCTTGGTATATGGTATTCCTATGACACTAACACAAATCTTGTAGGTTTCAGTGATTCAGACTGGGCAGGTGACACTGATGACAGGAAGTCTACAAGTGGAGGATGTTTTTATCTGGGGAACAACTTGGTCTCATGGTACAGTAGAAAGCAAAATTGTGTGTCACTTCTCACTGATGAATCTGAATACATAGCAGCAGGCAGTTGTGTCACTCAGTTAGTATGGCTTAAACACATGCTACTGGATTATGGGTTAGACAGTGATACCTTACTTATGTTTTGTGATAATCTTAGTGCTATAAGCATTTCTAAGAACCCTGTGCAACACTCCAGAACTAAACATATTGACATAAGACATCACTTTCTGAGAAACATGGTAGAAGATAAGCTCATTGACATTGAACACATTGAAACTAACAATCAGCTTGCTGATATGTTCACTAAACCCTTAGATTCTGAGAGGTTCTTCAGTTTGAGGAATTCTCTTGGCATGTGCATCGTTTAGGGATGTTAGTTCACCAGTGTTGACATAACACCACTGTCTAGCACTGGTTATTGGTTGTGGTGTATCTGCAATTCTTTTTGTGTCCTTCTGCATTCTTTCTTCTTGCATATTACATCTTTGTTGGAGATTCTGTTGGGTTGTGTGGTTAAACTGTATGAAGAGCTGAGTTGACTGGTGGACAGGTACATATCAAGAGGTTTGTTAAGTAAAACTCTGCTGTTAGTCTGTGAATGTTAACCTAACATCCAGGAGAAGCTGGGGTACACAGAGCTCACTACTCGGATGTCATTCAGTTGTGACTTATCCGTGTTAGGTTAGACAAAGCATGAAGAGAAGATGGGGTACATGATGTTGAAAGCTTCATTGTCATTCAGTGTGCTTATTTTTGTGTTTTGTCTATGGCCAAGGTTATGCATGATAGTGATCTCTACTACAGGGGTGTTTGAAGTTTCGACTGCTTACATTCAGTAGCATTGCTCACTTGGTATTTCGCTTGTATACAGGTTGGAAAACAAGTATGCATGAGGAACTGGGGTGGAGAAGTATATGATAAATGTATTGTCTTCATTCAGTTCCTTTGTACTTGCCTAATTTGTTGCTGATGGTTAAGTTGCTGGGGTGTGTGGGGTCTTGTGCTGCCCACATTCAGTGATGAAACTATCCTTTTACATTCACTAGTTTTTTGTTCAAAAGAGTTCATAAAGATAAATTGATGTGTCCTGATCCCAGTCAGTAAAGCTGTTTGCACTTGGTTACCATCTCCCAATGTTAATCTAACATTGTTGCATGCTTTCTAGTTCTGTATTCTTTTTTCCTTGTGTCGGTTTGGGCTTAGGGGGAGTAGTAATCCTAGGAAATCATGTGTTGAGGCATACTTTGTGGGTGACTCACTGCAGGTAAAACACTATATTTTGTGATCTTCTATGCTATGGGAACATCTCTTCCCTGGATATGTATATCCACTCTGTGTTTTTCTGTTTGATGTGTTACTTACTCATACTGATGGTCTGAATTTATGTCTTGATACCTAAGTACTTGGGCGAGGTTCCAGATCTGTATACAGGAATATCTCACGCTCTCACATGATGTTGCCTTGGATGAAGCCCTGCACCTACAACTTTCCTCCCTGATGTTAACTTACCAATGTTAGTCCAACATTGAAACATTGTAACTTATAAGTTTTCAGGTTTGAAGACCGCTCTGGTTACGTGTTAATCCAACACTGACACGTGGTAAGGTGAACATGGGTGTGATCGTGTGACAGTGGTCCGATTATGTTGGTAACATGTTACAACACCACTATCTCTACTCTTCAGCTGATTATTGTATAATTTGCCCTAATCTTCTTCTACTGTGTACGCGCTCAAAATTTTTGCAAAAAACAACTCTCTCTGCAAAATCAAGTTTCGATTTTTCTTTTCTAAATCACTAACAATGGCACGCAAGTCTTCCATTGACACTCTTGCAGCAGCTGCAGAACAGATGGAGCAACCTAGACGCCGCAGGACCAGCAGCGCAACTGCTGAAGCCATTACCGCCGCCGCACCAAAGAGGAAATCCACTTATCAACGGCGCAAGGGCAAGAAAGCGGCTAAGGGTGATGTTGATTCAACACCAAAAACGTCTGAGCAAATCTCCACTCCCACCAACCCTGAAAACGAGGTAATGATGGCTAACCCTACTCTGGATATACCTGATACTACTGTTGTTGGTATTGAGGGGGAGAAAGAGGCCCCGGGTGTTGTTGTGGGTGAGTCTGAGGTGGTACATGATGTCCCTGAGGGCAATGCTGGGGATGAATCTGTGGTTGCAGAGGAAGTCGTTGAGCCTACTAAGGCTGATGAGGATGAGCAGGATACTGCTGATGAGATGGAGACTCTTCTTGAGGAAGATGATCAGGTTGAGGAGATTGTGGCTGAGGAGGTTACTACTGAAGGTAACCAAGATGCTGGTGAGGATGACAGTCAACCTGAAGAGGTTGAGAGAGAAGAAGAAGAGAGCCTGACTCTCACTGACTTAGCTACTGCTGCTAAGAAAAGAAAGGGAAAACAGGTGGTAGTTGAAGTTTCTGAGTCTGAGTCAGAAGAAGAAAAAGAGGAGGAAGAGGATGAAGAATAGGAGGAAGTTGAGGAGGAAGTTGAGGATGAAGGCCTACAGGTAGGTGATGACCATGCTGATGTTACTCCAACATCAGATGAATACTTTGATCTGCTTGAGGAGGAGTATCCCAAGAAGCCTTATTCTGGCTTCTATGTGTCTGCTGAGGCAGAAGAGCTGTGGGAGGCTTATCAAGCCAGGGTGATTCACACTGAGAGGAACATTGATGAGGAAATGTTCAAAGAAAATAGGTTGTTTGAGCTGCTGGAAGCTAGAGGGGTGTTGGGCTCTGTGATGAATCAGTCATCATATGTCCCTGATGTGATCAGAGAGTTCTACATGAACCTCTCTCAATGGGTGTCCCACCAGGACTCTCCCAAGTTTGGCAAAGCTTGGGTCAGGATGAATGTCTATGACATCAGCCCCTCTGTGATCAATGAGGCTTGGGGACTCCCTGACCCTGAGGAGACTGAGGATCCTAGCATGGATGAGGTGATCACTGACCTCACTGGTGGACTGACAAGGAAATGGAATGACAATTTTCCTACTACAAAGTTGACCTCCTTAAGTGCTGTCCTTCACAAACTCTCCACCTACAACTGGCTGCCCTCTTCCAACACCACTGTGATGACAAAAGAATCTGCAAGGTTGGTGTACAAACTGAAGAATGGGCTGAGTGTGAATATAGGGGAGAAGGTTCTGAGGCACATGAGGGAAGTCACAACCAAGGCAAAGGGAATCATTCCATATCCCTCTCTGATATCCAGCATTCTGGTGAAGCAAGGCTTCAAGACAAAGAAGACAGAAGGCTGGATCAAGAACAAGGCCAAGATGATCATCACCAGGAGCTACTTCACTCAGATCAGGATTCAGGATCTGCCATGGAATCCCAAGGATGGAGCTGGTCCAAGCAGGAAGAAGAAGAAGAAGAAGACTCACAAGTTTGCTGCTTCTTCAGTTCCTGTGGCTAGTGGGGACAGTTGTTCTGTCATTGCTGATGCCTTTGTGGAGGACACCTTGGTGTGGCTGGATAGAGAGTTCAAGGATACCCAGAGAGAAATTGCAGACAAGCAAGTAAGGCTGCAAGAGATAGACAACCTCAGGAAGCATTTGAGGGATCTGCCTTCCTCACAAAAAGGGGGAGAATGATCAAATTTCAATAATTTCTGAGTTCTGTTATGTTTCTGTCAGCATGAACAATTATGTTTCTTTGTTTAATTTTCGGTTTCATCAAGGAGTGTGTTCCTTGCTACTGAGTATGGTCTGTAATTAAGTACAATTCTATCTTGTTGCTTACTGCTTCTGCTTATGATCAGTGAACTTTGGATACAAAGTACTAACTCTGTTTTGCAGGTGTTAACTGTTCTCTGATGTTAAAATAACATTGAGATGCTCAATGTTAGAGCATCTGTCTGGGTTCGATGTTAAGCTAACATTGACAAAGACAGACAGATGTTATGATAACATTGAAAGTATCAATGTTAGAATAATATTGAAATGGTCCCTTCTGAGTTTCAGGGGGAGCGTACTTATTTTCCATTATGATCTGATAGTTAAGTTTGTTTGAATAATTTTATCTGGTTAGAACAGGTTCTTAGGTTTTGTGATTAAGGCAAAAAGGGGGAGATTGAAAGTACAGGTATTCGGTCGATGTTAGTTTAACATTGAAAGTGCAGGTATTCTGTCAATGTTAGTTTAACATTGAGAAATCAATGTTAGAATAACATTGCTGGAGCAGAATCCGATTTACAATCTTAATTAATTTCTTCATTATTGTTTTGCCTTATTCACTTAACTAACTGAGTTCCACAGTTGTAATTGTCTTTGATTATTATTCAGGAAACAAACTTGTCATAGGTTGGATGCTCAAGTTTCCAAGAAGGAAAGTTTCCTTAATTACGCAAACCACTCTACAAGGAAAGAAGAGTTCGAGTGGAACTAGGAATGCTTTCCAAGTTCAAGTCCTGATTTGAAGAAGGAGTCTTTCCCTAGTTAGATCACTAACGAAGGAACTATTATTCAAGAAGGACTGCGAGAACAAAGAAGAAGAGTTCAAGAAGGAAACAAGGAGAATTACCAACCGTGTACAACACACCTTGAAGTCGAAGATCAAGAACCTATATATAGGTGTGAAGTACATCAAGACAAACACGAGACAAGAGCCAATCAATCCGAGAGATTAATTTACAGTTGTTGAGTGTTGTCTTGCTTTAGCAAAGTTTGTGAATTGTTAGGATAGATCTAAGAGTGAGGAGCTGTTAGAGATAGACGAAGCAATTCTTGTGTGCTTTGCTTAGTTCAATCAATTTAAGAGTGAGGAGCTTGAGAATTGAGAGAACGACCTTTGTTAAAACCTTCACGGGTTATTTTGCCTAAGGCTCGAAAGTTAATACAATTCTATATTCACTTCTTAAACTTGGTGTTTGTTTATTCCGCTGCACTATTCTTCTGGTATGTTGTTAAAGTAACATCGCTGAGTTAACAACGTTGCAAATCTGCTGTTAGCTCTCCAGTGTTCAGTTAACAACAACAACGTATCAACCCGATCCATAATTTCAGAACCAAAGTGATTTGAAACAGCAGATTAAAAAAGATAAGAAATTCTTCCTTATTGATTATTTCAGGAATCTTGAACGGTTTGTC
This sequence comes from Linaria vulgaris, assembly GCA_948329865.1. NCBI lineage: Eukaryota > Viridiplantae > Streptophyta > Magnoliopsida > Lamiales > Plantaginaceae > Linaria > Linaria vulgaris. The sequence continues at coordinate 42,350,684 of OX415249.1, forward strand.
GATCATAATTGAGGAGAATAAGTCTTTCCACTCGAAGAACTCTTCAATTCTCACTGTTCATTTTGATGCAAACAAGATGACTCGGATTAGGTTGCATTCCAGAAAGATATGACTTAGTGTTTTTGGTTCTGTGTGACATAATTTGCACATCAGGTCTTGCACTTGGAAGATCATGTTGAGATGCGCTGCAGTTGGAATGATATTTTGCAGAATTTTCCACATGAAGAGTTTGTGTCACGCATGGATATTGGCTTTCCAGATTTTACTCCAAAGCTGATCAGGTTCCAGAGATGTGTGGCTTCTAGTAATGATGTGAAAGGGGATTTGGTTGTGAATCTTCCTGACGAGAAGAAAGACCAGAATAGAATTCCATCATCTTGTGGCTCGGCAAAATTAATTTTCATGATTGCCTGGACTGATTACTAATCGAATAATTGGGAAATCAGCTCAATATTCCATCCATCTCTTGAGGAGAGGACCAGATCACCTAAAACTTGAGGTACCTGCGAGGAAACAATCAAAGAAGACAATGGTTTGGGAATATGATCAGACAATGAAGGAATCCATGGTTGATCCCAAATAGGGACCTTTGAATTCTTAGCTACCATGCGACAAGCACCTCGAAAAATATTTTTTTTTTGCAATTGTAGACATCTTTAAAAAAATAAGAAGCATTTGGTGGACATTTCTCAAGTTGTAGAAATCAAGTGTTTTTAAGTATTTCAAACTTAAAACTTTCATCCAATTTTTGTGTTTAGCAAAAACAACATTCCAAAATTTTTTAGCAAGCAAAGATAGTTTGACAATAGATCGTTTATATAAGTATGGGTCGGTTACAATGGAGTACAAGGAAAATACAACGAATCTATCTTAACAAACTAGGCCTAATCTAGGTGTCTCGATTAGGCTTGGTCCGGAACACCTCGAACTAACGCCTTGATGCTTGGACGGCAGGGGTATATCGGTAATTAGGTCACATGTATATCGGTAATGATCTTCGATGTGATATCGGGGACCATTCTCGATATGATATCGGTAGTGCGGGGATATGACATGTCAGTGGAGTACGTGGGTTATCTCGATATCGAATACGATATCGAGAGTGATATCGGTGATGTCCTTCGATGTGACGTTTGGTAGCTATGGGATGATAATTGCTTTTTTGGGATCCGGGCATCGCGTATTTATAGATCTCGGGATCCGGGGACCACAGTGTCATATCGGTGATTATTACCGATATGATGTCGAAAGTGGCCCCCGATATGGTTAAATATGGGCCTGGTTTGGGCCAGACCCAATATGCGGAAAATGCCCATATCATGTAGTCCCCCAATTTGGGGATTCTTATCTTAGAGATAAGAATTCGCAAATTTAATTTTAAATTTTTGGGTTACTTGTACCCTTTGTCCCGCCAATTCAAATGACGGAGATCAAATTTGCGAGGAATGCACTTTGTGATGAACTTCGATGGACCCCCCAATGCAGTGGACGTATAGTTTGAGGTCCTCGTTTGAATTCTATATTTCTTGGGATTTGAATTTCTTATAAATATGGGAAGGGATAATTCTATCAAACCCCCCAAACTATGGGGTCATTTACCGCACAGGGTCAGAACTTTAGTTTTAGCGGCAGTGCCCCCTAAACTTTGGTCGTTTGTGCGAATTTCTCCATTTTCCAGTTTTTTGCAATTTTTCCACCAAAAATCACCGAAAAAATTATTTAAAGTTTGACTAAAACCTTCCTCTCGATGAGACGGTTCCGATGGTGGTGACGGTGTCGCAAAATTCAAAGCCAATACACGGGAAATTTAATTTAAGTGTATTGCACTTAAATTAGAATTCCCATCTTATAACTTTGAATTTTGCATCACCGTCACCATCATTGGAACCGTCTCATCGAGACGAAGGTTTTAGTCAAACTTTAAATAATTTTTTCGGTGATTTTTGGTGGAAAAATTGCAAAAAACTGGAAAATGGAGAAATTCGCACAAACGACCAAAGTTTAGGGGGCACTGCCGCTAAAACTAAAGTTCTGACCCTGTGCGGTAAATGACCCCATAGTTTGGGGGGTTTGATAGAATTATCCCTTTGCACTTTGAAATTTGCGATGGGCATGCCGGTGCAATTATTATATTTTTGTGGCTTTTTTGCGTAATAGGATAGCATATACTAGGTCTTCTGCCTAAAGGGACTGTGTTGACTGAGAGACCAGATGCTAGGTCTTCTTCTGGTGAGTACGTAGATCCACGTTCTGAGTCGATGGCCAACATTCCTTTGACCGAGAACGTTGGTGGTTCGGGAGCGAATGCCCATGTCAACTTGGGTTATTCAGTGGATTTGCCATTTACCGTGGGGTCGGGCTATTCGAGCCCTAACCCTATTAGTGGCAAGGGAAAGGCGCATGTTTCAGGTGCGACCGACAAGGGTAAAGGGCCACTGCAGGAGCGCCCAATCTTAGGGGGCTTTCCCCCTATCTTTCCTGGAATTCCGATTACGAAGCCTGCCGTTGACCCGGCTAGGGTATCGGGAAATAAAAGGTCTCATGACATGACTGTCAACAGTGGCCACTCGTCTTCGAGTTTGGGCCCCAAGAAAGCGGGTGCCGTCAAATCCTCCAAGCGAGTAGAGTTCCCTAAAGCAGATGTTGTGCGGGGAATGATGCGGGCTTTTCCTCCTCCAGCAAATGTGCGGGTGCTTACAGAATTCGAGCGGGCCCAGAATATACGCCGTAGCACTCACATGTTTCAGAGTGTACGTATCTTAGCATGACTTCGATTGATTATATTTGACTGTTTAACATAACGTTACTGATTGTATTGTGCAGAAGGCAAAACTGGCGTTCTCGTGTCTGAAGACAATTCGCGAGTCCAAGGGTGACCCTGATGCTGTCGCTGCCGAGCTCGAGGCTGATATCTTGAGGATGGGAGAGTTCAACCCAGTGGTACTAGAGAAGTTGGAGGCTGACAAAGAGGATTCCCTGAAGACATGTCGTAAGCTCCGGGAGGAGTATGATTTATTGAAGGCCAACTTTAAAACATTGGTGACTGAGATTGACCAAGGAGAGGCGCGTGAGCTTGCGGCCAACAAGGAGCTGGAGAAACTGAAGGCTGAGGTGGTGGCGGTGAAGGCCGCTAACGAACGTCTCTCGTTGGATCTCTCCATTGCCAAATTAGCTCCCTTGGACTTGGTATATATCTTGTTTACGATATCTGCTTCTATTTTTTCCTCTATATTTAATAGAGTTCAATTTGTAGGAACGTCGTCCTGATCTCCTCCGGGTTGGAGCGGAGAAGTTTATGGAAAGCCTGAGCTTCCAAGACTTAATTTTGAAGGTGCAGGAGGCAGCGTTTCATGCTTGCATAGGGCAAGTATTGAAAATGACGGTTTCAAGGACTCCCTCGAACTGAGTGGGTTGAACCCAAGGCATGATTATAACGACCTGCCGGTTGGTGGACTGGATGAGGTGGAGGAGAGTCCGGCCGAACCTGACGTGTTTTCTGAGGTTGTTGAGAAGAAGACTAAAGGGTCCTCGTGGGAGTAGCTGTTTGCTGGGTCCTCGTGGGAGTAGCTGTTTGCTGCCTTTATTGTAACTTGAATTTATCCTTTACCGGACTATTTCCAATTCGTGGTTCTGTAACTGAATATTTATTTCTCTCTTATCTTCACAATCTGCGACTCTGCGTGGCCTTGTTGTTTGATAACTTGTTGATTTTTTATTGTCATGATGATAGAGTATGCAGTACTTCGATATCTGACCCTGCATTCATTTCGTTCTCGTATTGATGAGATTTCTTTAATCTGCTTGTTGTCAACAAGGGATGACTTGAATTTCCGCGGTGTTGGTAGAAACATGGGTAATCTACCACCGCTCATTGGTAGGAGCTTGTCTTATTATTACGCCTCCTTGCTATGTCGCCTATCAGGTTATACCGGATTATATTGGCTAATCCCCCTCATCACAATGAGGTACTTCTATTTCTGTTCTTTAGAGTCCGACCCCGTTATCACAGGGACACCGTTATTGCTCAAATGTTTAGGATCGACCCCGTTATCACAGAGGAACTTTCTCTTGTGGGTAGGGGGCATCCCGTTATCACAGGGAAACCCGCTACCGCTCATGTCTTTAAGATCGACTCCGTTATCACAGGGGATCTTTTTCTTGTGGGTAGGGGTCCATCCCGTTATCACAGGGAACCTGCTACCGTTCAAATGTTTAGGATCGACCACGTTATCACATGGGAACTTTTTCTTGTGGCTAGGGGCCCATCCCATTATCACAGGGAACCTGCTACCATTCAAATATTTAGGATCGACCCCATTATCACAGGAGAATTTTTTCTTGTGGGTAGGGGCCCATCCCGTTATCACAGGGAACCTGCTACCGTTCAAATGTTTAGGATCGACCCCGTTATCACAGGGAATCTTTTTCTTGTGGGTAGGGGCCCATCCCGTTATCACAGGGAAACCGCTACTGCTCATGTGTTTAGGATCGACCCCGTTATCACAGGGGATCTTTTTTTTTTGTAGGTAGGGGCACATCCCGTTATCACAGGGAAACCGCTACTGCTCATGTGTTTATGATCGACCCCGTTATCACAGGGGATCTTTTTCTCTTTGTAGGTGACCCGTTACCACTCATGGGTAGGAGCCCGCCCATTGTCACAGGAGGATCCGTTACCGCTCATAGGTAGGAGCCTGCCTTGTCTTCGTAGGTGACCCGTTACCACTCATGGGTAGAAGCCTCGCCCATTATCACAGGGGGACCCGTTACCGCTCATGGGTAGGAGCCTGCCTTGTCTTCGCATGTGACCCGTTACCACTCATGGGTAGGAGCCCTGCCTGTTTTCACATGGGGACCCGTTACCGCTCATGGGTAGGAGCCTGCCTTTTGTCTGTGCCCCTCAGTAACTTTGTAGTTGTCACGATGATAGGTCATTAGGCACCTGTAAAATAACATAGACAAAAAAGGTTTTGCACTGTACCATCTTATGTCAGAGCATGAAATGATGTGGCTTTGTTATCCGACGAATTTTCCCTTAACCTGTGAATTTCGATTTTTCGAGCAAAAGTGATGTTCGCAACATGTTTTGACGTACCTGTTGTACGCTTGTACATGTAAGAAGGTGATATAGCAAATACATATTTGCGGGGTAACTTCCTCGATACTATGTGCCATAATTTGCACTTTCATGATATCCGATTAGAACATATCCCTGCATGAAATATGAGATTAGTGACGGATAACGGTCGAAGGCTAGGTAAACCTAACCCGCCTACGTATCCCATTGAGTGGGAAATCAGACCGGCATAGTTCCCCCTGTTTTAGGTTTACAAACTAACCCACAATTGTTTTGTTTGTTCCTCATGGTGATCACTCCGTGTGCGGAATGTATTCTTGGTGTGGGACTTGTATTTATTGTCTTATTCTAATTTTAGGGTGCTTCAGCGAGTCCACATAGCACATCCATCCTTGTACCTGGTGACCTAGAATTTTGCCGACTCCCTGAGGTGTTGGGAATTTGATCTTCTGGTAATAAGTAGAGACCACTGCTCTGATATGGTTGAGTATCGGTCTGCCAATGATGGCGTGGTAGGGAAACGGGATGTCGACTATTGTGTATTTTATCGGTGCCACCCGGGTGCGTGGGTTTCTCCCAAACACTGTAGGCAATATAACTTGTCCGAGTGGAACTACCTCTGCTCCGCCGAATCCGGTCAATGGGGTGGATATCGGCTTTAGCTGGCCTGGGTCTATCATCATGTGCTCGTAGGCTTTTGTGAATATCAGGTTTGCGGAGCTTCCGCTATCCACCAGAACCTTATGCACCTGATATTCATCCACATTAATAGTAATAATCAAAGGGCGATCTAGTTTACCTGCGGTCAGGGCCAGTGGACTAAGTTGCTCCAAGTCTCGCCTGGTGAAAGAGATCTCCTGCTCCAAGTACGCTTCCGGTATGATTGCATTTGTGTACCCAATGTAGGCTTCACCCTGGACTCTTCGTGTTATAGTTTCTCGACCGCGAGCAGTGTCGGCTCCCAAGGCTCCTCCATTGATCATGTTTATGACGCCTCTGCTCGAGGCATTCACTATGGTTCTACCACGCTCCTCGGGTGCCTCGATCATCTTCTGCTTTCCTCTCTTGGGTGAGTAATCTCTTTTAGGGGATAAAGAATTGTTTGTCCCCCTAGCATCTTCCTTGGCGTTTCTGACAAACTCGACCAACTTTCCTTCATTAATCAATCTTTCAATTTCATTCCTCAGGTGCGTACAATCCTCCGTCCTATGTCCGGGCTGTCGGTGGTATGCGCAGTATTTGCCCGACGACTTCATCCCGGGAGTCTCATTCAACGGCCTGGGTTCTGTCAACCATCTGTTCCTCTTTGCCACGGCCATCACATGTAGAATGCCTCTATTCAACGGTGTGTACATCCTTGGGGACCTTTCTCTGTTGCGATCTCTGTCTACATTTTTGTTGGGAAATGAACCTTGACGCGTGGCCATCATCTCATCCTCGTAAACCATTTGGCTCACGAGCATGTTGATATGTGCTATGGTGGGTTCAGTTAATTTGATTAGCTCGCCGGCGAACCTGCGGTGGGTAGTACCCTTGAACAGCATCATCATAACCTGCCCCCCATGTGGCTCATCCACTTTCAATAATTCGCCATTGAACCTCTTCATATATTCCCGGAAGTTCTCCCTTTTCCTCTGCTTCACCGCGTCGAGGTGCAACATGTTGGTCTTTATTCTCTTTTGGCTAGAGAACTGGTTCTCAAACTTTTCCCTTAGTTGCTCATAGTCCGTTATGGATCTGACCTCCAGCCTAGTGAAACAATCCAGTGCAGCACCCGTTAAAGTGGTGGATAGGATCTTTGCCTTTATGTTTTTTGAGTAGTTGTGCAGATTCAAAATGTTATCGACCTGATGGAGATGATCTATAGGATCACTTCTTTCGTCGTATGGCTTGATCACTGGGATCTTGTCCCCTCTTTGCAATACCTCAGCCTCAATCTCATCCAAAAACGGGGTCCTACTGCGACCCTTCCAATGGCTCTGAGTCACCTTCCTCGTCAACTCCAACCTCTCGCGGTCTAGTTGCTCCATCCTCCTCGATATTACCTGCAGTACTTCTGCATCTTCATTCTTTGAATATGCAACCTCAGTGCGATGGCGACCGCGTTCCATTCTTCTGATTACTTCCGCCCTCTCGCGGTCAAGTCGTTCCATCTTTCTTGCTATCTCTCGATCCAGGGTCCTAGGATCCCGTTTCTCCGACCTGTCGTAAGCAGCGGGCGATATCTCTATGAATGAGTCTCCAGTATCCTCATGTTCATCATATCCTTACCTTTCCCTTCTCTCACCCGCTCTGGATTCATGGGGCCTTACCCGAACGTCCTTTGTCCTTTGTTCCACCGGTCGTGGAATCAAAGTCTCCAATGTAGCGTCAAAAGCCACTTTTACAGAAGCGTTGCTCTGTGCTAGCATCTCCGGGGTTATGGCGGCAGGGGGAACGACGCTCTATCTTGCAGCCATCGTCTCCTCTGAGCTGGGAAGATCCGCGTTTGGCACCTCGGTCATCGGAACATCTGCCGGGTTTTAAGTGGTCGGGTCCTCAGTAGCAGGTTCTGTCGTATTTGGTGCGACAGTAGTTGGACCTGTATTCGTGGCTCGCGATGGCCGCCCGGGCCCGCGCCTACGTCCTGGTTCATTCTGTGCTGGAGGAAGCTCCATCTCAGTTTGGGTCATTGTCTGTTCTTGGTCAGTCGGATGTTGAGGGAGTGGTGTGTCCTCAATCCTCGTATTTCTAGTCACAACTCTGTTAAATTCAGATCGGGTCCTCCTTCCTTCCATCTTGACGTCCTCGTTCGGGAACTGGTGTTTCCCACAGACGGCGCCACTAGTTTGACAATAGATCGTTTATATAAGTATGGGTCGGTTACAATGGAGTACAAGGGAAATACAATGAATCTATCTTAACAAACTAGGCCTAATCTAGGTGTATCGATTAGGCTTGGTCCGGAACACCTCGAACTAATGCATGGATGCTTGGACGGTAGGGGTATATCGGTAATTAGGTCGGATGTATATCGGTAATCATCTTCGATGTGATATCGGGGACCATTCTCGATATGATATCGGTAGTGTAGGGATATGACGTATCAGTGGAGTACGTGGGTTATGTCGATATTATACGATATCGAGAGTGATATCGGTGATGTCCTTCGATGTGACGCGTGGTAGCTACGGGATGATAATTGCTTTTTTGGGATCCGGGCATCGCGTATTTATAGATCTCGGGATCTGGGGACCACAGTGTCATATCGGTGATTATCACCGATATGATGTCGAAAGTGGCCCCCGATATGGTTAAATATGGGCTTGGCTTGGGCCTGGCCCAATATGCGGGAAATTCCCATATCAAAAGATATGTTGAAATCCCAAGTTTTCTTGGAACCTAAACCACCATCAGCTTTCGGTAAGCAAATTAAATCCCATGCTTTGAGAGCTAAGACATTGTTGTTACTATTATGCCCCCACCAGAATCTTATGCATAGACTGCCAATTTTATTGCAAACAGATTGGGGGAGCAAGCAAGTCTGCATGATGTGGATTGGTGTGGATTGAATAACTAATGAGATAAGGACTCATCGACTGGATTGTGAGAGATTCTGCTCCTTCCACCCTGAAAATATAACAGATATCTTAGAAACAATGTCAGAACAAGCCTTGACTTTAGATTTAGGTTTGCAAAAGAAGAGACCAAGATGCTTAGCCCTCTGGTTACACTCTTTAAGATTGAGAATATTCAAAATAGAGTGTTTAAGATCATTGCTAACATTATTGCTAAAATGAACAAAAGAGTTGTTCCAATTAATCTCCTCAGAGGACCAGTATCCAAACTTAGTGAGGCAATCAGTAATACATTTAGCATCTCCAGATTCTACTTTACAAAAGATAGTCAAATCATCAGCAAAATAAATATGATAGATAGAAGGGACATTTCTTGCATTCTTAATTCCTTTGAAATTGCCTTTCAGTTCAGCATCAATTAAGAATCTTGAAAGAAGTTCAGCATAAAACAGAAATAAATAAGAAGACAAGGGACCTCCCCGTCTTAAGCCTCTTGTTGGTTTGAAGAAACCAAACACGGGTCCATTGATAAGTAGAGAATATGAGCATGAAGATATACATTTGAAGATCCAATCAATGAAAAGAGGGTTAAAACCAAGGTTGGATAGGATTTGCACAATTAATTTCCATTCTAATCTATCATAGGCTCTAGATAAATCCATTTTCAGAGCCATGACTCCATTTTTCCCTTTTTCATCTTTAATGTAATGCATTATTTCTTGTGACACAATTGAATTATCACATATATCTCTGCCAGGGATAAAAGCTGATTGATTAGGAGAGATGCATTTATCAATGAAGGGTTTCATCCTATTAGCAATCAACTTTGAAATCACCTTATACACTACATTACACAAGCTAATAGGTATGTAATCTTCTACTTTAGAAGCAGAATCAGATTTTGGAAAGTCGTCCCCTAATGCAAGTACTTGACTTGACACATATATTGTTAATTTATCCGGCACTTTTTTTGTAAGAATTTATCCGGTATTTTACCAATGGTATTGGAAGAAAGAATTATTCACAATTTGTCTCAACTTTTAAACTTAACTTTCATTTGAGAAGAAAAAAAAAGGAAAAAAAATGACGAGTCGTCCCTTAACTATCATAGAGCAACAAATGTTTCGAACATATACGTATACCAACATGTGATGTTCATATTTATTGTATTTGATGATAAAGAATTACAAGATAAGCACTTTATCTAATTGAAATTTTCAATGTTGTATAATTAATTTTCTTGAGAATCTAAGTGCCATTTTTGGCATATACGTTGTTTGGGGGGCAAACCAAGGAGGCAAAGTGGAACTCTTCATAAGGATATATATATATATATATATATATATATATATATATATATATAAAACTTATTATTTAATGTATGTAGCAACGTTGATATGACATAATATAGTAACAATACGTGTTACTAAAAAAAATATAGTAACAATACATGGCATGTCAAGTGGATGTCACGTGATATTGATCGACAAATGAATGTCTAGAAACGTAAGAAGGCTAGAAAACAGAACTAAGTGAACCGTATGAGGATCACCAGTATTTTTATATAACAAATTAGGCATCTTATGATATATCATTGTAAAGTCATGGATGTCGAGGTCTTAATGCAACAAGCGAATTGCAATTTGGAGGTTCTGAGTGGAAGTTATGCTTGGAACGGTGGAAGTGCACAGATTTGGGCCACCATGTCGAGTTTCGGCCCGAGCCCAAGCTTTTGCCTATAAATACCCCTCTATATTCCATAAAGGGGGGGAGCTCTCTATAGCCCTATGTCGTACATTTATGTTCGACATGCCTTTACATGTCGAACATAAATGCTCGACATGCATGTCGAGCATTCTATGTTCGACATACAAAACCAAACGTGGGAAATTCGACATAGAGAACATTTGACATATCATTTAGACGTGTACTTTATATCAAATGAACGATATTCAAGATTTGTTCCCATAGAAAGAAGCGGGTCGAGGTTTGAACATACGTACATTAAGATGCGACCCATAACGTGAAGTCGCGCAAAAATGCTCGACATGCAGAGTACTCAACATTGAATTCAACATAGAGGAAATCAGACATGTGATGTCGATATGTACTTTACATCTAATGAAATATATTCGAGGTGTGGTCCCATAAGAGGAAGTGGATTGAGGTTTCAACCAGTGTTTTCAGACCCGACCCAGAACCGGTGAGGCTACTAGTTAGTGGGTCAACAGGTGGGACTGGTCAGACCACTTGTTGGACCGGTTTGTTGACTTTAGTCAACGTTCAATAAAATATCTTATTCAAAGTTTCAAACTTCAATGTATAAAATTGTCATAACAAAATACATAACTCCTCAACTTTAAAATCTCTAAATAAATATATAATGCTATTATATTATCACAAATAATCACTAAATAAGTAAACAAAATATTAAACAACTACACTGGGTGAATCAGTAAAGGTTATTTATATTCAATTATATATTTAGAATATATATTTCACATTTTTTAACTTTTGGTCTTTATAAAATATATGTGATCGCGACTAAGTAATATAACTACTTTCCATTAACCTAATAATTATCAAACGTTCAAAACTTAAATAACATGTTAAAATTCTAATAAATAAATTGGATATAATGGTGTGTCATAATTATAAACTTTATAAATATTTATGTATGTTATACTATTTATTATTATTGATAAATAAAGTTAAAGTTTCTTCTTATGAATTGGACTTAAACGCTATGTTTATGTCTTAATCAGATTTTTCACAAATAAGTAAACTCTCAATTTAATAAACTTTACCTGAGTGAAATATTGTTTGTAGAAAGAGAAAAGAAGTGATGGTGCACCTGAAGAAACTGAAATGGATAGTGATGCAATTTCAGATGATGAAATGGATGAGGAGATCAGCAGAGCTGATCTTTTTCCTGAATGTTATACAAAAGACAGAAATACGTCTAATCCTAAAGTGGCAAAGGCCTTGGTATAATTCTCTTATTATCTGTTTCCCTTTCTCTTTCGCGGATGTTGTTAATTTCCTTGTTTCAGGTTTGATATAAAGTATTTTATTCGCATAATATAAAATATAATTTTTTTCATGAAATCTGTATAGGAAAGAATGAAGGTCTTACAAAGTGGACTTAAACCTGGTGCAAAAGATCAAGGTCCAGAGGATATTTTTGCTCAAGTTACTGGACATGACAAAGGTGGGCGGGTCAGAATGTATGGTTCCAGAACTGTTGCAGCAGATGTGTTTGGTGATATACCTAGTCGAGTCGCTAGCTACCGCATGAATATGGGATACAAAGTTGATATGGCAATAATGCAGCAACAACTTGATGACCAGGGTAAGCTGATTCGTGACTTAGTGCGAGCAAATAAGGAAATGGCAAGAAATAATAATCCCATTGTTAGAAGGGTCGCTTCACCATCTATTTCTCGTCATTTTGCACCATATTCACATCCCCAAACCTCAAGTACCAATAGTTTTGAGCTACAAGTAAGTCTTTTCAACATTTATCTACTGGATGATTATGTTCATGAATTGAAATAGTTTTAGCGATATATTTATACTATTTTGAAATTGTGTAGGTTGGTTTTACGGTGTATTTGCAAAGAATATCTGATATTACAAAGCTTGTAGCAAAAGGTCTCATATTAAGCTTATATCCAGAAATAGATAAATGAACTACGTTACGCTTGATTCCCTCAACGGGATACGTAGGCAGCTTGGAATAACCTGAGTCCAAACCGAAATCATTAAAGATCCAACCCTCTCCTCACGATGTTGCTTGAAGTACATGTGTGCAAAGGACAAAGCTGGTTCAGCGCTGCTTTGAACCAACCTGATGGGGAGTGTATCGTTAACCTGCTAAGTCAGTAAACAGATACGCCCCAAATCAAAGGTGTTAAATGCTATAATACTATTAATTACTCACATTACATTATTTTCCACAAAAGAACCAAAGATATACTTCATAATCAAATAATATTCTATAGGTTAATTGTAAAAACAGTTCTTCGTGCGAAGTATAACAATAAAAGTGAGATTGTGCAAAGTATAACAAATAATGGGACATAACGTCTCTAAATTGAAACTCGGTCCTCTTTATATTAAAGAATTTATTGTTGAATCTGAACAATTTTTATTAACAACTTCCATTTTTATTGACAACTGAACTTTATTAAAACACAACAAATTACAATGCTAAGAGTACTAGGTTATTGTACTCATATATTGAACATCCAAATTAGAAAACATTATTGTATACAACCGCTGTATTGATAACGTGGTACAACCGATGGTTGAGATAAGAGTTCTTAAATTATAGGAAATAACTACCCAACACCCCATTCCAACCGTGTATTTGTAGCAATAACTGATTGGATGCATCACCTCATCTTACAGCGGATGCACCTAATAATCTCTCTCGAATCAGAGAGCACAAATAAAAAAAAGGGGGAATTATTATTTCTGCCGAATAACTTTGCCCAAAATTACTTTCTGCCTTTTTTTTTCGGGACTCACTTTTTCTGCTCCGCTAATTTTCATTTTTCTATCAAAAATGGCCAATTTCTCTTATTCGGGCAAAATTGCTGATGTGGCTGCCCAGTCAAGAAAGTACTACACCCAGTCAATAAGTTATCGCGCTACGTCATATTTTTCAGCCCAAAAAATATTTTTTGAACTAATCCTTGTAATAGTAAAAATTATACTCGCACCCAAAAATAAATTTGCACTTTACACCCCAATATATATATATACACACACACACACACACACACATATATATATATATTCATTTTTTTATATCTTAAAAACTATTTGTAAAAACATATATATCTTAAAATTTTATATTTATATCTTAAAAACTAAACTAGTAATATTTTATATTTATGCTTAATTATTTTAAAAAAATATATTGGATTCTTGAACCCATCTAATTATGTTACTGTAAATTTTAAAATTAACTTATACTAATATTTAAATGAACTTATATTTTCGTAATATTTATTAAAATATATAAATACTTTAATAAATAATAAATAATTAAATCAAGATTTATTTTTTCAATCAGTGAAATCCCAAAAAAAAGTGAAAAAGGTCATCTTCCCCACGCCACCCCCCCATCTCACGCAGATCAGCCACCACCACCCCCCCCCCCCCACGCACATCCCCCCTTCCTCCATCACGCACAACCTCCCCCCCACCCCCCGGGCATCACGCACATTTGAGGTTTCTAACTCCGGCGAGATATGAGCTCCGACGAAAATCGGAATGTTGAGCTCCGGGCGGCACAAAATTGGGGCTGGTGATGACGCGAGATCGAGGAGCAGTGATGATGACGACGAATTGGAGACGGGGCGGTAGTTGGTATCTTTGTGTAATGAGTGATTGGGTTGATGGTGGTGGAGGCGGGGCAACGGTGGTGGTGACGGCCGGGGGAGGGGGGTTGGGTGTGTGCGGGATGAAAATGATGACTTTTTTTTTAATTGTATTTTTAATTTAAATTTTTTCTATTTTTTTATATATTGTTAAAATAGTTATTATTTATAAATAGTTATATATATATGTTTATTATTATTATCTATATATAGCTTTTTTATTATAAGTCCATGATATTTTATGAAACACTCCTACAACATTCAGGCTCTTGTGAAATTTCACATTTTACAGGAACCCAGAAAGAAATTTATAATTTCTCCAAACTTATAGTCAAGCATGTCATTCATATTGACGAATGGGGATTTTCTCCTAATAGAGAAAGAGAATTAATAAATTCCAATACTAAAACGCCCATTAGATATAACTATTGGGACTATGTTGATGCCTTCCAAAAGGTTTTCTTATACAAAAATAATAAGCATAAACACACATGGTTTATAAAAATTTGTGGACATGTGTATAACAAAGAAATACCAAATTGGTTTATTAAATGGTGGAAGTTCTATGGTACTTCGGTAAAAAAATCACCAAAAATTTTTAAAGAAAAATTTAAAATTTGGGTTGATATTTGTCCAAAATCCTCGAAAGACAGCATAATATCTCTTGTCCTGAAGGAATATCATCCTTCTACTTCTTTACTGAATTTTCAATTCCATGGATTTGGAAATGGTCCCCAGAGGTGGGAAGAAATGAGGATAATGTTCCTTGTCAAATCAGAAAAAGTTACTCAAAATTTTGGGAGAAAATGTTGAAGGTTAACCCAGACACTAACCTTTATGAAGGACAAGCAACTCTCCAGCAAATGGATGCAAAGATTGAAATTTATAATAAATTGGCTGAAAGCTAGAAAAAGAAAGATGCCCAGACACCGTTAGATTTTATCAAACGAAAAATCCAATTAAAATCAGAAAACATAGATAAAATGAGTCTTTTCGCATCATATATTGAAGAAATTCAAAAGGACATTTCTAGAGAATTAGCAGAACTCAATGATGATACGTCGATGGGATTCAATCAAGATGAAGATTTACAGGATGCCCAAGATCCAAATGATATAGAAATTGGAGATATCTTCCAAATCCTTAAAGATGAAATTAAGGAGACAAAACGAGGCAATACCTCCAACTCAGAAAAACCCATGATGGGGCCTAGAAGCAAATTATTGCAAATGTAAGTCATGACATCATAAGGTTGTTGTACTATTACACTTTTAAAAAAGTGGTTACTATTTTATAAAACAGATTGTATTTCTTTTTGAAGTCCGGTTGTTTATATAAGGCCCGCTCTCTTTCATTTTTAGGGAGAAGTTTTAGTTTTCCGTTTTTACTCTCTCTCTAGCTTTGTATAAAATCTTTCTTGTGAAATAAAATCTTTTGGTTTGAAGTTTATACAGGCTCAAGAAGTTCAAGTAAGTCTTATTATTCATTGTTTACTTCTAATGTTGCTCTCTTTCTTAGCATGATGATAGGCTAAGATATTTGTTATGTAATGGATTGAAACCTTTGAATGTTTATTCTAGGAAATTGGCAAAATATCTCCTTTATTTAAGAACCAAAGAAATCCATCAATGTTTATATCAATTAGTTTGTTACAATTCATAACATGGTTTGAAATATTAATCTGGCAAGTTTAATCAATCAGACATGTTCTACACGACTGTTTTCCCCTTTTCTTGCCGATTGAATGGCGCCTGTGGTGGGGAGTTGTTGGTGCCTTTTGTCTGGTTTGATTTTAGCTTCGACAGGTTTTTATTCTATAATATCTTCCTTTATTATTATTATCTATATATATATAGCTTTATTATTATTATTATTTTTATATATAAATTTTTTTATTTATAAATATATATACATATATATATATATATATATATTTTAGGGGCAAAGTGCAATTTATTTTGGGGTGCAAGTGTAATTTTTAATATTACAAGGATTAGTCCAAAAAAACGTTATTTGGGCTAAACAATATGACGTGGTGCAACAACTTATTGACTAGGCGTAGTAACTTATTGATTGAGCAGCCACATCAGCAATTGGGCATTTTTAGTCGAAAAATGAAAACTAGCGGGGCAGAAAAATCTGCCCCAAAAAAAAGGGCAAAAAGTAATTTTGGGCAAAGTTTGGAGAATTTGATTTAAATCAAAACCAAGCTCTGATTTTTATCAGTTACAAAACTTTTGCAATTAGAACTTGTCCCATTTGAAAATCACCGCATTCTAAGATTTTAGATTGCCCACACGACAAAAACCACAATGCCTTAAACTCCAGTTTTCTTTGTGCATTCACAATAGAACTTGGTTTTGCAAGAAGTGATCATTCGGCAATTGAGGGAGCATTAAGACGATATTGAACCAGCTATAGAACTGAGACCAAACTAGGAAATCAACCTGACAACTGAGAAGGACATGATCCACAGTCTCCACGACAGTGTTACAAATGGCGCACATGATATAAGATCTTTCGAACTCGACTCACCTATGTAAAAGATTTTCCTTAGAAGCCATCCTGTTTTATATGGCTTTCCACGCAAATGCAACCAGCTTGTCAGGTGCATTAGAATCCCATAGCATTTTATAGAATGGAGCATTTTTGTTAGGCAATCCAGAAGTAATCAATTGGTTGACGGATTTAACAGAGTAAACGCCTAACATATATCACCTTTCTGAATCCAGCGATCTGTCAAATTCTCATTCATCTGATGATTGTTAACACGATACAACTTTGAGCGAGAAGATTGAGCTCCCACTGAAAAATGTAACGTCTCCATTGAAAGTTCTATCATTCTCTACTTTTAAGGTCCACAACAGAGGTTGTTTTGTTACAGGAAATATAATAAAGATGATTGAACTTAGATTTAAGGGTAGAGGTGTCGATCCAACAATCATGCCAAAAGCTTGTACTCGCACCATTACCAACAACATTAGAAGTATTACCCGAGAACCAATCCCCGTTGTTTGATATACTGGAGATGAGAAGCAAATCAAGCCACCAAGTCGAAAAGGAATTACCATGTCTTAGGATTTTGACAAGATCTTGTGGTCTATCACATCTACCATACTTGGACATGATTACTATCTTTCCATAAAGAATCATTCCCATTCATTAACCTAATTTCCACTTGTAAAGGAGTGCTTTATTGAAATTTTCCATGTCTTTAACATTAAGACCCCCATCAATTTCTCTTTTACAAACCTTATTCGATTGAACCCAAGTAATTTTCTTATGCTCCTCATTACCTCCTCAAAAGAAGTTCCTTTGAATATTTGTATTTTTCCGAGTCACTTACTTTGGCACCTTACAAAATGTGAGGTGATACATGGGAAGGCCTGATAAAACTGAAGTGAGAAGAGTGAGTCTACCTGCAAAAGATATTTTTTTTTCTTTTTAGATTTCAAGTAGAGTCGTTGATGCATCTGATCAATAATATGATTTCATGAACGAGTTCTTCAAGGGTTTGCACCAATGTGAAGGCCCAAGTATTTGAAGGGAGACTTACCAACTTGTTAATTAAAAAATTTGAATAAGAACTCAAATCAATATCAGAAACATTAAATCCAACATGGCAATTTTTGGAGAAATTAACCTTAAGTCCCGACATAATTTTAAAATTACATATGATACACTTGATTGCCAATATATTTTCACGAATATTTATGCTAAGGAGCAAGGTATTGTCGGCGTATTGGATATGGTTAACAACAATCTTGTCTTTGTCAATCTCTAAGCCTTTAAAACGGCTTTGTCGCGATGCATTTTTGAGAAGCAAAGACAACTCTTCTGCAACAATGAGGTAGAGAAGTGGGGAGAGAGAGTCGTCTTGTCGAAGACCTCGTGAAGTTTTCTACTGGTTTGTGGGGCTGTCATTTACAAGAATGGAGACCTCTGCAGATTGCAAACACTCTCTGATCTATCTTCTTCAAGTGGGTTCAAAATCAAAAAGGTTCATCACGCTATCAAGAAAACTCCAACTCACGTTGTTGAAAGCTTTTTCAAAACCATGTTTGAGGATGATCAATTCCTCCATTTTCCTAATCGCTTCGTCAATGGTCTCATTGATGATCACAATACTATGAACAATTTGCTTAAAAAAGCGGACTGCTCATTGCTTATAATTTTATTCAACACCTTACTCAAACTATTCGCAAGGATTTTAGAGAGAATCTATTAAGAGCAACCAACCCCCGTGATGTGTGACATAATATATTAACAATAAAATGCTGAAAAATTATGCAAGGATTTTAGCTAGAATGTTATAAGAGCTACGATATCCCTTGAGGATATTGTACTGCCTAATATCAAGCCTAACATCCCTTGTAGGACCAAAGACACCCAACCAGGTACTACGAATCTTAAATGATTCCACAATACCATGTGGGTTTTAGCAACGATATGCGAGATTCGCGGCAACACTAAAAAGCCTTACAGGTTCAAGAGATCCTCACAAAGCGCTACAAGACTTAAATGACTCTAGGATGCCCTATGAGGATCCACGGTACCTTACATGCTACACATCTGGACTCTACAAAGGCACCACAATGCCTCATAGGAAGAGCGTCCACTATGCATTAAAATACTACACAATGGCTTATAAATATTGATGAGACTTAAATGACTCTACGATACATGGTGAGCATCGTTACACGCAATGAGGGCTATCAGATACGAGGAATAAAGAAAAAAGACCATATGATAGAATACCAGAACACGACACGTATAAAGGGCAGTTGTCAGTAAACTAAGTAAGTACATTAGCCAATAAGATGCATGTATGACACTTGTCAATGTAATGAGGCATATGTCCCAATACCTCTCTTACAAATCGGAAGAATACCTCATGCATGAGGGGACGAGTTGAACAAAATCCTCAACTATACTATACTCCTTCGCTTGCTTGTTAGTATTCCATCATTTCTAATGAAGGCAAAAATTACGATTAATGGGAATTTGGGTACGGCGTTCCGAATCTTAAAACTGTTAATTGCTCAATTATCATAGCAAAGTAAAATGAGTGTTAAAAATATGTGTGGTGAGACGTGAACGCCACAATGGCATTGATTGACCAATGAGTGTCTGAAAGCATAAGAAGGCTAAGAAGTAGAACTGAGTGAACCGTATAGGGATCACTAATATTTATATACAATTAATTAGGACTTTTTAATATATTTATTTGAAAGCCACTAATGTCTAGGTTTCAATGTAACAAGCATATTGCAATTTGTGATTTTGAGTGAACGTTATGCCCAAAACGGTGGAGCTATACAGATATAGCGCAACAGGTGAGCATGTCAAATTTTTGGGCTACATGTCGAGTTTTATGCTCGACATGCTCACCAAAACTCGATATAACCCTCCATTTTGCCTATATATACGCCTCTATGCCCCAAATGGAGAGAGAGAGAGAGAGAGAGAGAGAGAGAGTTCCGAAGGCCCTATATCGAGTATATATGCTTGACCTATCCTTATCAGAAAACTCAACATGTAGGAAACTCGACACGTCCACTCGACATGTGATATATATTCCTAAAAATATACTCGAGATACGGTTGATAACAAGAAGTAAATCGAGGTTTTGACATACGTACAAGGAGACATGGTCCAAACCGTAAAGTCGCGCAATATGCTCGACATGCACAAAACTCGACATGTTACTCAAAATTTAAGACATTTTACATGTATTTTAGATATGTGCTATATATTTCTAGAAATATATTCAAGATATGGTTCCATGTCAAGAAGCGGATTGAGGTTTCGACACACGTGCTTGGAGTTACTCAAAATGCCGCATAGAAATGCTCGACATGCAAGAAACTCAAAATGTTACTTGACATGTAGGAAACTCAACATGTATGCTCAAAATATGCCATATAGCACACAAAACCAACATGCGTCTAGTTTCCGTATCAATAAGCACATCAAGGATTAGATCTTTAACGATTTCCGTATCATATTTATTCTAAAATCATTAAAGATCCAACCCTCCCTTGCCACGTTGCTTGGAGTACATGTGTGCAAAGGACAAAGCTGACCTTAGCAAAGCTCTAAATCAGTCTGACGTGGGGTGCCTTATCAGCTACCAAGTCAGCAGAATATGACACCCCAAATCACAACGAGATAGGGCGATAGTTTGATAGTCCTTATGGGTTGTTCTTTCTGGAATAAGAACAATAAAAGATGAAATGGAACCTTGACAACTTTCCAAAAGAGTGAAATTCAAAAATAAACTTGCAAACATCCTGCTTCATAATATCCTAGAAACGTTTGATGAAACTCATGTTAAAGTCAGTTGGCCCAGGATTTTCCTTACGTCATAATTCATGACACCGTTAGTATTTCATCAGTAATAAAAGGAGCAGAAAGTGCAACTTTGTCCTTATTAGATATCTCGTACGCCTCAATAAAGTCAAAGATAGGGAAATCAAAAAGCTCTTCTAGGAACTCACCGGAGAAGTGGTTTTTGATCCGATATTTCAGCTCATCACAGTCATCAATCCATCTTCCATCAAAGTGCAGACCACTAATTTGGTTGATTGAGTCGTTCCGATTAATACAATGGTGATGAATGTAATTCGGTCGACCCTTGTTCTGTTCTGTGAGAGCTTACTAAACGTCAATTTAATAGTTCCAATGGCATAATATAATATGCACTTACTATAATATGGACCTAATCCTTACCTTCTTATCAAACGGCTAGCGTTCATCAATAAAAAAAAAGATAATAGCGTTCCACAAAAGATTAATTTTATTTTCTAATTATTTACTTCCTTGATATAAGTATTGATTAATATCTTATTGTATTTAGTTAGAACTTAATCATATTTCTCCCTATGAATAAAGAACGAATACATAACACCTTGCCCCGTGAAATAGGTGTCATTACTCTCTCTCTCTCTCGCAATTAACAAAATTAACACTTCGCCCTATAAACTATGCCTTATGACTAAAAATGATCTTCAGATTATTACGAAAAATATAATGCAACTTGATGATGCATATTCTTACCCGCCTCTGGGTATATGTAAAATGGGCACTCCACAAAAATGGGTACCCCAAGAGTCGAAAAGACAGTATTCCCGGGTCACGACCAACCAACATCCCACAGAGGGTATACGGTCTGGATTAAACGACCCGAGTACTCCTCACTCATCCGCCCAAGAGTCACCTACATTACGGGGTACCCCTGAAAATTTTAAGAGCCCCCCCCCCCCCCCCCCCATTCAACAACGACCCACCAACAAGCTAGTTCCACTACCCGGATCTCACAGAACTTGTAATAAGAGACCCTCGGTCGTCATCATTCTACACTTAGCTAAATCACTCTTGGGAAAGGAAAACAGTACAAAACAATAAGGGAAAGAGTGAATACAAGGAAGGTCATACGGGGAAAGCCTCTCATCAACGACCTGGAAATAACGCCTCAGAGATAATACGGCTCAGAAGATCTCTCAAATCACCCAGAGACAACGCAACCCAAAGGTTTTCATCGCCCGAAGCTCAGAAATAACACGACTATTGCACGACCTGACTTAAGGAGAGTGCCAACTACCCACATTAAAGGCAACTTCAAACTGCCCGCTATTAAGAAGGACGACATCGCCTCATTGGTTGAAGACTGTTATTAGGGTAGCAGGCAGCAAACCTTATCGGCTCCCCTTCTTCCCAGAACGACTCTTGGAGCAGAGCCAGCCTGATCTCATTGGCTCAGAAAATCCCTTATGACGATTGGAGCATGTATAATTATTATCCGGTCAGATTGACCTCGAATTCAAATCATTGGGCAACTCTCACCGACCCATCCTCATTGGCGCAGAAGACCCTACGTAGTATTGATCACTCCCGTTTTCAGGAGTTATGACGGAAGACCGACCCTCATTGAACAAAAGACCCTAGAACCAACACTATAAATAGCACCACACTCAACACCAAAAGGGCCAAGTGAACATTCACCAAGCTCACTATAAGCATCTTTGTACTTAGAAAAATACTTAAAACACTCTCTACAATAGAAGAATCTATCCCCCTCTCACATACAACCCCCCTTGTAATTCACTCTATTCCCTTAATAAAATCACACTGCTTTCTTTCTCAAGCTCGAGATCGGCGTTCCGAATAATATATGTGATTATATCTACGATTTCTTCCATTTTTCGGACCTCGGACGATATTGCATCACCACAACTATTGAGTAAAGTTTTACGCCTTTGAACTTTTATATAGTTGCAACGCTTAAATTAGATTTAACCTATGATGCACGGATACACCTAAAAAACTAGCGTACCAGTATCAGATACGTATCCGATACCGATACGCTACGGATACACTACCGATACGAATCCGATACGCCACGTGGCGTATCGGTTAATTAAAAGAAAATAAAAAAATTCCGATACGTATCCGATACATATTTGAGGCGTATCGGGAATATTTTGGGTCTTTTTTATAAGTTTTTAAATTGATGGCAACATCAATAAATACCACGTACAATTAAAACTTAAATCAAAATCTTTTAATCTAATTAGTAATTAACTAGCTCATGATCATAATTCCACTTTTCTCACTTCTAATCAATTTTTCTTCTTTCTCAATCCACCTCCACCCAGACACCAAATCCATGGTTGTGGCCACCTTCTACTCGCTCACCACCACCTTCATAATTCACTATATTGTTATAATCACTTTTATGAACTAATGCTTTTTGTATCAATTCTTACTTACTATGAACGTGCCATTTAATTCTTGTAATATTAATATTAATATATTTATATATAGGCGTATCCTTGCCGTATCCGTATCGCCTATTTTTTGAAAATCCGTATCGCCGTACCCGTACCGTACCGTATCCGTATCGCCGTATCGCGTACCCGTGCAACATAGGATTTAACAAAGAAAAAAATGCTCTATAAACTGTCTTTCTGAAATATAAACTATAATTGTGTCCTATGTTGCACGTACACGGATATGAGGACAAGTATCGGACAAGATCCGGATACAAAAATACGAGTTTTTGAAAAATTACAAATTTGAATAATTTCAAGATACGTCGAATATTTTTTATTAATAAAATTTTACATGTAAAAATATGAGACAATAATATTTTTAGTTCACTTACGTAGTAACATATCTAAATGAAATATATTCAAGTTTAAACACAATAAAAATTACTAGCATATATAAGGATATCCACAATTGTACATAAACTCATAATACCAAATAAAATGCTCAAAGTACTAATGTGTCAAGCATATTGAACAAGAATATTAAGAAATTTTACACTCTAATAATATTAATAAAGTTAAACTTAACATCATGGTTTGATTTTAATACTAATTGCGTCAAAGACAGATATGCATTGGACACTCTTTCATAACGTGTCTGATACGTGTCCGTAGATTTTATATTTAATTTTTAATTAAGATATGCCACGTGACATATAAAATACGTATTTGAAGTGTATCCGAGATATATCTGTATCCGCTATGTATCGAACATGGAGACGAATAACTTTTGACACCATGAGTGCAACATAGATTGTGCCATTATTAAACGAGAGCCGCTTAATTGGTCAAAATTGTAAAAAGTTAATAAAATTCTATCTTCACCTAATTGCAGATAAGCACAATGACTAGACATGGTGACTATATTCCTACTGCCCACATGACTTCAACTTTCATACGAGATTAATCTTAAATATTGTTCTTAGAGATTTAACTAGAAGACTTTTATTTTTCTTTCTTAATGGGAAATAGTTTATTAGCCTCATTTTTATCACGCGGGACGTAAGACGTAGGTTGTCTGCCAATAGCCGACGACCTTAATTGCTCCCAACCAATTTTAATTAAGAACTAACTTTTCTAGTTTCATAGCTTTATTATTTATTATTGTGATAAATATGGGTGTTCAAAAGACTATTCCTTGTAGAAACTGTTTAAGACGTGCTGATGTAAAATTCCACAGGTCGCCATATTTCATACATTAGAGTCAAAAAGTGGCATATATCTTTCGTATTGAAGACAATTCAAACCGCACATTGTCAACACTTAACTGATGGCGCAAATCTCATCAACTCCGATGAGTTGTTTTTTCTCGTGTATTGTTTTCTACAAACTGACAATTCGTCATAAAACTCTCTTTCAATTAAGTTGATTGCTAGTTCAGTCTGATGGCGAATTCGAACTCCCTGCGATATGAAGACAAAAGAGGAATCCCAACTCCTTTCTTATGGCTTGTGGTAGAGCCATCGATATGCATGATCCATGTGGTGGCAGCCCTGCTGGTTTCTGCCTGGTCTGATATAGAAACAATGTAATTTGTGGATTCCGCCACGCTGTTGCCCAATGTTTCGGCCATGAAGTCTCCCAATGCCCGTGCTTTAATGGAGATTCGGGGCCTGAATTCTAAACCGAACTCGCTGAGTTCGATTGCCTATTTGACCAGTCTCCTGGAGATTTCGGGTCTCGCTAGCACTTGCTTTAATGGCTTATCCGTTACAATCATGATTGGGTGAGATTGAACATACGGTCTTAACTTACGCGCACTGGCCACGATTGTCAGAGTAAACAACTCTATCTCCAAATAATTCCTCTCCGCCCCTTGCAGAACTCTGCTTACATAGTGGATAGGTAATTGCTGAACTCCTTTCTCTTTTACTAGAACCGTACTGATGGGGTGGGAAGACACCGCCAAGTATAGATACAACATCTCATTTTCCTCCGGCTTAGCCAGAAGCGGTGGGCTCACCAAATATTTCTTCATCTGCTAGAAAGCCTCCTCCTAATCTGGTCCCCAGCTGAATTCCTTGCTTTTCCTCATGACCTTGAAAAACGGCAAATTCTTTTCTGCCGAAGTCGATATAAATCTGCCCAAAGTGGTCCGGCGGCCAACCAAACACTGCACATTCTTCACCGTCCTTGGTGAAGGTAAATCTAGTACTGCCCTGATTTTATCCGGGTTGGCCTCTATTCATCTTTCGTTCACCACATACCCCAGAAACTTTCCTGCTGTTACCCCGAATGTGCATTTTTTCGGGTTTAGCTTCATCCCATAAGCTCTCATAATAGCGAACGCTTCATCCAATTGACGTACATGGTCTTCCGCCTTAAGACTTTTCACAAGCATATCGTCAATGTACACTTCCATGGACTTTCCAATTTGATGGTAAAACATCTTCGCGACAAGTCTTTGGAAGGTTGCTCCAGCGTTCTTCAAACTGAATGGCATCATCCTATAACAATACACTCATGTATCCATCACAAACGCCATTTTATTTTGATCTTGCACTACCATGAAGATCTGGTGAAAACTACTCTTGGCATTCATCATACTCAGAAATGCGCATCCAGTTGTCGAATCGACTAATAAATCTATTATGGGCAGAGGAAATGGGTCTCTTGGGCAATGCTAGTTCAAATCAGTGTAATCTACGCACATCCTCTAGGTTACCTCCTTCTTCAAAACCAATACGATGTTGCTCAGCCACTCCGAGAATCTCAATGCGTAAATATGTCGAGCCGCGAAAAGCTCCCACACCTCTTTTTCGGCCGCTTCATTCTTTTCTTTGCTAAAATTTTGTTTCTTCTGCCTCACCGGTTTTGCATTTTTATCCACGTTTAGTTGGTGCACTATGATTCTGGGGTCTATTCCATGCAAGTCAGAATCGATCCAAGTGAATATGTCTGAATTACGCCTGAGACAATCTACCAATGTTGTCTCTATCATTGGTTCCATAGCTGCTCCAATCTTTATGATTTTTCCGGCACTTTCCATAAATAGCTGAACTATCTTGAATTCTCCTAGTGGCTTCATTTTGCATTCTTGCCACTGCTTTTGTAGTTGGTTTTCTGCTTTATCCCTACCTTGCTCTTGTGGCTCGGGTCGTTTTCCATTCTCATCTCTAACTGCTCGGGTCTTCTTCCTTGCTTTGACTATCCCACCCGACTGAACACGTCGTCCCTTCGTCATCCTAACTACTTATATCTAAAAGCAATTAAATGGTGTTCCCACAGACTGCGCCAATATTTTGGTCTTATTTCGTCCGGGTTACAATACACCAGAAACTGTTACAAATGGGTCTGACAATGCCAAAATAATGATAATCTGTTACAATGTATGGACTAGCTTGGTATGGAACACTTAATGTTTATTACAAGTACAAAATTACTCGAGATATCCTTCTCAGACAAAGAAATTGCTAGATCGAATTGGTGTGGTTTGATCAATGAATGTCAAATCGCAGTGGTTCGATGCAGTTGTAAATTGAACCCGATGTGTATCGAACGACCCTAGTTTGATGTTGATGAACCTCGAACGTGAACGCTTCATTGCTGACCTAAGTCAAATAAGGTCATGTATCAAATTGACTAGAAGATCGAATTCTGATGAGTATCGAATCAAGTGTGTATCGAATCAGTGAATTCCATATACATGAATAAGTATCGAGTGTTGAATGAATCGATGAGAATGCCAGAAGACGGGGTATTTATAGACCCGTCCCGTGGACCCCAGTGGTTGTTGGGAGATGAGTATCGAATAATACCGATTTGATCTATCTCTTAGATCGAATTCTATACATTCGATACTCACGTAGCATCGAATTGCTCCCGTTCGATATACAACTTTATGGGATTTTCTTTGTGGACTGGTCCAATATAAAATATTGGGCATTTTCTAAACTACCCCCAATCAATATTAATCAACCTCAATCATTCTCGACTATTACAAGATGAGATAAGATGAGATACAACTGTTAGAACACTTGATGAAAACTTTACTTTCCTACCTATGGCAAGATTATCAAGATGAGTATAGTTAATATAAACATGAACTTTATATCCACAAAAACCATCAAGACGAGTTAATCGTTGTCATAAAACTCATGACGTATTCAAGTAGCTTGACGAATAGCTTTCATTTAATGTAAAAGTATAGCTTTCCTTTAGCCTAAAAGTAAAGGTATCAAAGTAAAAAACTTAAAGTTCAGTGACCAGGCTTGTTGATCACACACAACTCACAGTTCCATGAATATTCAGTCACAAAGCAAATATTTTCCTCTACTTCACGTTACATGAGAAATAGCTTCTCCACTAATATCAGGGGTTACCTGCTACTGAGCCAAGTAATTCTTGAAAGCTTTTCTCTACAAAGACAGCCAAAAGGATTACATACCATAGGATTAAAGTAAAAAAAGAAACATAAATCCATAGTGAGGTACAACAAACATCAAATTTGTCATATTCAATTAGTTGAATGTTTACATAAGAAGATTACAACAACAGTTGCAGACAAGAAACAGTCCCAGAAGCATCACTTTTGGTGTTTTTTTTCTCTCTCAAAAACATCTAAATACATCGAGATCTTCTGCTCGTTCTTCTACCCGTAGATATACACAGCACCCTCAATACTCTCCTTCAATGCTTAGCAAAGAGATAGAAAAATAAGAATTTCTCTTTTGAAAAAAGCAAAGAAAACATTATATAGTTCTCAAAAATTAAACTCCATTGCTTCCATCAAAACTTCCTTGAGCATTTTGTCGTCTTTTTTCTCTCCAATTCTCGCCCCACATTTTGGCCTCTGCTACGGCTCGTTCCCTCTCCAAGTCCCGGTTCAACATTTTTGCAGTTTCTTTAGGAGAATCATCCCTCTCTGATGATCCTTCCAAATCCCACTTCCTTCCAGACCCTCCACCTTCCTCGTTCCTTGATATTCTCCCACCTCGCTCGTCTCCCGTGACTCGACCATTGGACTCGTGTCCCTGATTTGCCAAGTAAGAAAGGGCAGTGACCACATCACGAATCATTGGACGACCAGCCGCCTGTTCTTGTATACACATGGAAGCCACCGCGAGAGCTTGATATAAACTCCGCATCGGAAATTTGCCCTGCAGCCTAGGATCCGCCAGTTTAGCAAATCTCCTTCGGTCGTTAAACAAAGGACGTGCCTATATTGCACACAAAGTGTGACGGTAAGTCATTAAAGAATATTCTCAAAGGGCTATATCTAGTGGAGCGTGCATAAAATTACTAAATGCCTTTTTACAAGCTTCAATTTTAATGAGTATGGGGCCAGAAAATGGGTTCTATATTCGAATATTATCACCAACCATTTATCAAAAAACATTTTTTTATGAAGATTAACAAACAAGATCGCAGTCTTGCACATAAAGGAAACATGTTCGGAATTAATAATAAATAGAAGTTGTTCATTCTCTTTACAAGTGTAAGATTTTTGATGAGGAGGCGATTCAATAATATTAACTGACAGATAGACTTACCCAAGCAACAAGGTTTTGTTCCCCGTGCGGTTGAGTGCTGTCGATGGCCTTACGACCCGTGATGAGCTCCAAGAAAACGACTCCAAAACTGTAGACATCGGACTTCACCGTAAGTTGTCCAGTCATGGCATATTCAGGAGCACAATACCCGTAAGTTCCCATGACTCGGGTGGATACATGCGACTTATCCCCAGTCGGACCTAGTTTTGCGAGTCCAAAGTCAGAAAGCTTTGGAGAAAACTCTTCACCTAGTAAAATGTTCGATGACTTGAAGTCTCGATAAATAACTGGAGGATTTGCTTTATCATGGAGATACTCAAGTCCTTTAGCTGCACCTGCTGCTATCTTCATCCTAGTATTCCAGTCTAGTGGCTCTTTGTCAGGTGGAAGATCTGAGCACGATTATTCGATTCTTAGTGTCAATTGCAAATGGAAGAAAAATATAGAGATTATATGTGGGAACACACTCTATTCTCCGGATATATGTCATAACAGAACATTTCAAGGCTCACAGCACAATTAAAGAAACAATGAGTGATCGCATGTATGCTTTCATAGTCAAATTTAAATCTTCACAGCATGCGAGTGACTGTGTATATGCTTTACTGTGTGAAGTTAATACAGGTTACAAAAGACAATAGAGATATTCAAGAATCTTGTAAACAGAACACTACTTGCATCTAAAAGGTGATAAGTAAAACAGTATTAGTTCTCCAGATATCTAATCTATGTGATTTCTATTACGTCAGTAGAAAGCAGATTCTTGACGTTTTGGTTTGAGCAACAACGACAATTCACTCAGTTTAATTAACTGGGAGAGAAAACTGAAACATTCATGTTTCGTTAACTCTATGTTTGACCAACAACGACAATTCACTCAGTTTAATTAACTGGAAGAGGAGAACTGAAAAATCCATAAAGGAGATATCTTACACTTGCCTAACATATATTAACCTTGGCATAATGATCTTCAGTTGTTAAATGCTTTTCCTATGGACCGACTCTAGGCAGACGACTTTGTTCCTCTAAGGAAATTCTAACCAATACTTGCTGAATATATTTATTAAAATAAGATTGAATCAGCTCCAGTTTTCTAATGAGTTTTATGCAATATACATGTTTACATTTCCCTCATCTGTGAGTGAAACAAACTAATATCCTCAAGGAAGTACTTTGTGAACTCAGCACTTACTTCATCATTGGAAAGCTGTAGGTTCCTTAGTTTTTGATAAAAGGAGTAAACATATTGCCTTCCAAGGTTTAAATCATTTGATAGAGAATATTTCTATATGTCCTCATTTTGTACCAAAGCATAATTAAGTACCAACTAATAAAATAAGGATTTCAGGAAAATTAGATAAAGTAATAATGTCTTTGCAGGGACAAAATTAAGTATTAGGTCTCTACCAGCCAGAGTCTCCAAAAAAACAAAATTAAGGATTTCAGGAAATGCTTGGAACAGCACCAACTAATAATGTCTTTGCAGGAACATTATAACAGAAAGTAGAAAGATTTATTGAACAGGTAACAGAACAGCAAGCCAATAATTACCATGAAGATGATCTTCCAACGACCCCAAGGGCATAAATTCATAGACAAGAAGTCTTTGATCGCCATCAGCACAATAACCAATCAAATTCACCAAGTTGGGATGACTTAGAAGACTAAGCATTAGAACTTCAACAAGAAATTCACGATTACCCTGAAGCCCATTCCTATCCAACTGCTTAACGGCAACAACCTGCCAAAGGATATAAATTCTTCATAAAGTCAAGCAAACATATCCACATCAATAAGGAAACACTAAACTTTTAAGCCCATTTGAGCCAATATCACCCTATACAATGGCATAGCTATTTTGAGCAAAAGAATGGTCTGCTAAGCAAGTAAGCAATTCACCTGACCATTTGAAAGCCTCCCTCTATATACACGTCCAAATCCTCCTTCTCCCAAGAAACATTCTGGCCTGAAGTTATTCGTAGCGGTAGCTAGTTCACGAAAAGTAAATGTCGGAGCAGAAATCTGTGCACCTGCCATATCCTTAAGCGCTGATGCTTCCTTCCTTGGCCCGGCATTGCTCCTTGATTTAAGCCTATCAGCACCTGCCAGTTGCAAGCAAAACCAGTACAAATCCATTAAGCTCAAAAGATGTCAATAATATGGTGTGCCACCATATGCATTGCCTCTTGAAATGAAAGCCCGGTTTGTAGGAACTAGGTACCAAGACACAGTCTTTTAGTTTATTCATCTATCCTCTACACTCGAATTACTAGATTAACTGACAAATTTTCAAATCATTCAAATCAAAATTAGCAGGATTAGCTCGTGGCTCGTGGCGATCAACTATATGAACTGTCTGAATAATTAGCTTTCCACAATGCCAATCGGATCAACATAAAAAACGACCCTTCCCCTTTCTGATCTCACTTATATAATAATTGAAAACCACGACCAAACGGCAAATCGTATTGCACCAGTATATATAAATTCTATACGAAACCGAAAACGAAAACAAATCCAGTAAAGGATTAGTTTTACACAAGTATGGTTATTAAACAGTTGATAAATCTCATAATTCCAAGATCAGATCAAACCACAGAAAAATCAAATCACAGCAAAAAAGGAACTAACTAACCAGATGCTAATCTTGAAATATTGGAAGGTATGTTTGTATGAACTTCATTGTGATCATGTTTCTCACTATGAGGATTCAGCGTTTCCTCTTCCCTTGAATCAAAACAAGGAAAACAACCCATTTATCCTATAATCCCCTCAAAGATCAAATCTTTATTAAACCCCTTCTCTTAATAACCAGAAAAAACCCAGATGCAAAAACCCAAATCAGTTAAAGATCAAATCTTTATATTTAACCATCTCCTTTGAATAATAATAAAAAAAAAACCCAGATGCAAAAACCCAAATTAGTTAACCCCTAATGATTTTCCAATCCAATGCTTCAAATAATCTAGTGGGCACAAATCAAATCCATCGAACTGATCAGCTGTGATAAGATTTTTGACGAGTAGTAGAAATAATGAAGAAAAGAATAAGAACAAAGGAGAAGAGTATTCAATACATAAAAAAACAGAGTTTGAAGCTAGAATAAGACCAACAATATAAAGAAGAATAATAATGTAATGGCATGAAACGAAATTATCGGTCTAATTTATTTTTATTTCATTGATTGATAAAAAAAGTGCAAATGGTAAACAGAGTTTAGACAGACGCAGTAATTGCCGGCATTGTCATCGGATTTTCATTTCACACTTATATTATATTTATTATTATTATTATTATTATTATTATTATTATTATTATTATTATTCGGTTCACACTTTCACACCACTTGCCCTTTGACTAGACATTACCGAGTCAATTAAGTTTCCCACTTTTTACGTTTTATTGTAAAAGATTCAATTTTTGGAATCATATTAAAGCTGTCGAATTACCACTAGTGTGGCCATGAATTCCATTCTGTGGATAAAATCAGTCAACAAGTCGCGTCTGTTTGTAATGAGTTCGTTCAGGAATGGGTAATAATAATAAATGAATAATTCAGGTAATTTTGAGAAAAAAAACACTAACGACATTGCCTAATTGTTACTACGGACCAATTATATTACTATCACCAAAGAATGCAAAATCAGATTATTTTGTTCATGAATAATATATAACGTTTTCGATAGTAATCAACTAATTTTGTTTATTTTTATTTGGCAAATAGTAATCCACTTTTTATTTACTTACGAGTTATGAAGAAGTCCCACAATTATAACTGAAATTCAATACCGATGGCCCATGTGCTTCATCACAATTGGCCCACGTACGTGGATTAGAAGCCCAGCTGCTATTAGGTAGATGATTTGGGCTAAATGAAATTAAAACTTTCAGTCATATGAACAAGGATCGAATGGTTGCCTAGCAAGGATTAGCTGTATTAGATATTATTGGATTGTGTAAAAACGCTATTAATTCATTCATGTTATTTGGTAAGTTTTGTAGTGCAATATATGTGCTCCTTATGTTTTATCTCATGAGATAAGAAGGCCATATTATGTCAAAATTAGGTCAAATACTTTATATGCCTTCACTTGTACATACACAAAAAATTGTTGTTCTGTTCTTTAAAAACTTATGCCTATATATGCCAAATCTTATGGCTAAATGTATGGGATCATGCTTATGGGATGATTTTCAATTCTTGTTCGATGAGCATTATAATTAGAAAGATGACCCCCCCCCCCCCCCCCCCCCGCCACAAATGAGGTGGCCCAACAGCGCAAACAGACTATACAACACCCTAAATTCTTTATAAGTATCCAGCGACATGATAATAGAACTTATGTGTGCTCGTGAGTATAAGAAAATATCCAATGAAAGTTGTGAAGTGAATGCCGTCAAAATTGATAGCTAAAGTGTTAGGGGTTAAAGGACCACGACTTCTGCAAAAATGGTGAGCAAATGTTATCGGTGGTCGCTTAAATGTTCTCACTTGGTAGAGAGCTTTATTAATTGGATGTTAAATGATAGATTACTATTACCTAGTACATATTTTGTATGACCCATATAGTGTTAGGTTTGTGGAGCCTGAACACTGAAGATGTAGGGGCTGAACAATGAAGACAGCGTTCCAACAACAACTCAAAGAAGAACACAACATGCGTCAGAGTGTTGGTCGCGTTGCCCTAGCAATAGGCAACGTGCCATAAGGCTCATGTCGTGCAGGTCGAACCGCTTAGGCGCACGACTCACGTGCATGTCACGTGGTTCCTAAAAGGCCCAGTTTAGGCTAAGCTTCCGTCCTGTTTGCCCTAGTTTGCATTCAGCAGCTAATTATGTTATGTTTAGGGCGTGTAACTTAGTGTATCCAGCGTGATTAAATAGCCTACATAGAGAGTGGAAAGATATTAAAAATAAGATAGAATACACTTGTGAGATCTGAGAGACATTGTGAGAGACAATTATTGTATCTTATTTTGTAATTACTCATCATCATCATCATCATCATAGTGAATATTCTGGCTTGGATTGTCCTAGAGGTAGTCATAGACGAACTAGGTAAAAAAATAAATTGCCTTTTGCCCTTTCATTTGTTTATCACTTTTCATATGTTGTGAATCTTTTGGTTTGTGATTGTTGCTCGAACATCCGTTGCGCAACATATATAGGTCTAGAAATACCTCGGGGACATCGCTAAGCCAAGATTTTTTACTATGACTATCACTTTTATGATTAGGACACACTGATAATTATACAATAACTCGAACTGTGCAGTTCCTAGTAAAACAGGATTCTACAACTCTTAGTTAAACTAGGTCTCTGCAATTCCGTGGTAATTTAGACTCCACAAAATCGAACAATCTTATAACTATGAGACAATCCATTCAAAACAACGACGCCAACCTCGATCTCTTGAAGTTCCAAGACCCATTGAAGCCATGCGTAACTTCAACTTCACTAAGGCAACAACCTTAACCAACAAATCATCAAACTCCCACTTGCTTGAATCCTCGCTCATATGGCGATGTTCACATGCCACATACATGTATCACTTTCAAGACCATGACTAATGCCATCTTAGTGGACTTTTACACAACCAAGATCGATGTCATCTTCGGTGACACTGGTAAAGAACAAGACAAATATTTCCAAAATTACCAAAAATATAATTCTTCATTATATTATGGTCAGGACAAGCATGATATGATGCACTAGAATCTAAAACTCATTGCACACACTCAAGATTAATGCTTCACTAATCTCCACTATAACTACATTCGTTGAGTTGACATCCCCCATTTTTTCTTGCGACGCTTTACAATGCTTCCTATAATGACAAAACTTTCCACAATCCCAACGCTCTATGGAACTCTCATCTTTCTTTGACTTTGATCAACCTTTATTTTCAGCATTCAAAACTGATTCAAAAGCGATACATGAGATACCGGATTCTCTCCTACGAGTATTCTCACTAATAATCAGACCTCTCCATCAAATTTGAACTTTAGATTCCCATGGAGGCACCAACATAGTTATTATGGCGCTCCAACTTTCTAGCAAAGAAGACAACAAAATTAAGGCTCTTTCTTCATCATCAAAATCAATATTAACCAAGCTCAATTGAGACCTTATCACATGGAACTCATTTAGATGATCAAAAACTACTGAATTTTCTGACATGTTTAGGTAAAACAGATGTCGTTCTACGACATGAGACAAACAAAATACACTCATCGTAGATTTCACAACATGAAATGCCATGTTCTGTGATAGAGACAAATAAACGACACTCATCGTGTTCTTGTCTAACACATCCCAATCTTCATCTTGTATGTCCGTCTGTTTATCCTTCAAAGGTTTTCCCAAGTCATTGCCTTACATGTAATCCTCGATTTGCATTCTCTATAACCCATAATTTGATCCATCGAACTTCTCGATTATCAATGTTTCCCCGTTCATTGTATCTACTCCCACTCAACATAAAGCTCTTGATTCCACTTGTTGCACAACAATACTATGACGAAAAATTATAAGCACGAAAAGACACGAAAACTTGTTTATATAGTTCGTCAAAAAGACTACCTCTAAAGGTGTCGTCAAGTCAATATTTTTAGGGATGACTGCAAATAACAATTATATATTAGTGGTCTGTTTATAATTAAGACACACTCCTAATTGTACAATTACTATAATTTTGCAGATGCCACTAAACTAGGTTTCTACGACTCTCAGTTAAACTAGGTCTCTACAATTCTTTGGTGATTCAGACTTCACAATACCTAACACTTCATAACTTCCTTCTTGTTTGTTGTCATTGTTTTTAGGAGTCGTATTAATTCAATGTTATGATTTTCTACTACCTATGAGAAGTATACATTTTTTTATCTTTTTTTCTTTGTTGCATATTTTCTTCATAATTCATGTCTTCATTCAGAGATCATGCCCATAAGGTTATTATACTACATATCATATTCCTTCTTGGTTATTACATCTGGTGATTAATATTGACAAATTATGACTTTGTTATGGCACATTAATGGGAAGTTGGTATCTTTAGGATTTTTTTCTTGTTCTAATCAACAAACTATTTAGAATAGCTTTGCAAGCTTTAGCACCGATGAACTAGGTTCATCTAAATTATATTAAGATTACCAGCTTAGACGAAAGGAATGTAAGTAACATCAATTGATCAAAACCTAATCACATAAGAGAATCTATTCAACCTATTCTAACAAATAACACCACATAATGGTGTAAAGATTCAATTGAAACTTCTTGTAATGTATGTAAAATTTCTCCCAATACATTAGTAGTTATCTCCCAACGATGACCCTTATGTACAAAACAAAACCATGTGTACAATTTATTCAACAATCATCAAAGAGGGCATTTACACACTTCAGAGCTAGAAAGATCTTAAGCAAAAGATAATAATAGTTTTTTCAATCATCATAGCCAAAATTAACAAGCTCAAGATTTGAGTAACTATAGGAAACATAATAATTTGGATGGTTGGCTGATTTGTTTAATTGCATACCATTAACATCACGACAACAAGCACCACAACCAAAAAGTAGTTAAAATACAAGTTTTTTACAAATTTGGTTGAACCAAAATTGGAGAAAATAGTAGTGCTAACTAAGCCCGTCATCAAAGTTTTGTAGATAGATTTTTGTGCATTTTAACATCATGTACAATATATTATTATCCGTCATGATGTTGTACTACACAACACCATTCAGAATTTTGTGGATAGAGGTCTTCCTTGCATCTAGATTCAAACTCGAAAAAATCCCCACGCCCATTGCCAAAGAACTAATTTTCCATGCAACCCCCAGACAGTAAGAGATTGTGAACTTGGTAATGCTTTCCAAAGACCCATTAACTTTGATGACCAACGACTTCACTTTTCTCAGCAATCTTATAAAGATTGAAAGATTGAAAATGCATTTTTGGTTGCTTTCATGAATGAGACAATCATGGAAACAGGGGCATCTTCACTACATGAATCCATCGATTTACGCTTCTTACCACTAAGCTTCTTCTTGTTGCCATATTTCTGAAAAACGGTCTATGTAATGGTAAGGGTTACAGAGTGAGCATCATCATTTTGCAAGTACCATCAACCACTAGAGTGGGAATTTCAGAGAGGGCAACATTATTGGACAAGTGAACCAAGGTCGTGTGTATCATTCTCAGATGGTTATTGAAAATATCTTGCCAGTCATCATAACATGAAAATGGGTTTCCTAGAAGTTTTATCAGGCCTTTATTGATATGATACTAAACAATTGTTCATTATATACATTAGTTCATTAAATACATTAGTAAACAATATTTAATATTATAAACTTTGTATGACGTTCACATTATCGTTGCACGTTGAAATTCAAGCAATGTTTATTGAATTATCAAAAGGATTGTTTTAATTTACAGACAATCCTGAAAGCAAGTTGTATTCTCTTTTCCAAACGGTAAGTTTCGACTAGGTGAGGCTTACCTCATATGTCATAGCCCGAAATTTTTCCCCTAATATGATTTTTTGCTTATTTGTAAATGCATTTTTTTCATTCATTCCAACCTTTCTAGCCATCATCAATGAGTTTCTTCGTTGAAATGATCTATGCAAACTTCATTCTTGGTCCAATTTTGACGCCTTTCAATAGTTTCCCACTACTTTTGTTCGCTGGTAAACTGTGAACAACTTCTAGATTCTTCCATGGTATCTTGCTAAATCCTTGGTTAAAGCATGAATACAATTTTATTTAGTAAACATAAAAAGATCACAATAAACCAAGTTACCGGTGATGTTTTGTAGCAATATATTATATGAAATCCATTATAAAATCACACATGACTTATGTAATGCGCAAAATATAAAAGGGCTATAATTCAAACAAAATTTTCACACGACACATTGTTGCATTACTTTGATATGTCGTAGAACATACAAATATAGTTACTTGTTTTATAGTTAAAGTAACATTTGAATACAAGAAAAGTAGTACAACAAAGAGCCAAAGAAACAACGGACTACAACAAAAGTAAAAACTAGTCTAATGCTAACACTTGAAACATAAGGGAAATAAGAGGAGGAGAAAAACTCAATAGCTTGACATGAATCAAAATGAACATACCAACAACAATGATTGTGAGGATAGATGGTTCACTATGTATAGCTGATGAGCGAACCAAAATCTTTTCTAAACCACTCTATCTTAAACGAGGTTTTCGACAAGCAAAAAGAAAAGGCATTAAATCCCCATTCAAATCTAAAAAAAGTATTAATTTCCATATAAGCTCTTGAATGTCGAGTTCCTACAGGTTAGAAGCATCATCGCCTAATTTTTTTCCACCAAAAGTTTCATATTTCAAGCACAAATAGCCCTAGGAAACATAAACAAAAACTGACGAATAAACTAGGTGACATGAAAGTAAATTTGATGAAGCAAAACAGAGCTAGAGGATAAGAAACACACAACCATTGCCATATCTCAACACATGCTACATATGTTGTGTATGCAATCAGATTAAAAAGTTGACCAATCATTCGTGTAAGATTAGATAAATCTCACTACAATTGTGTGTGAGTTGAGAACCTTTATTTATACTAAGCAGTGTTTTGAAAACCAAATTGGACCGGCCGGTTTGACCCGTTGAACCGGTAACCGGTGCCTTGTTCTGTCCGGAGCATAAAAAAAACCGCAGTCACCAAGAAACGGTTTAACCGCTAAAACTCGGTCAAAACCGGGTAACCGTTGAACCGGTTCGACACAAGAACCGGTTGCTCAACAAAATTTAAAAAACAAAATTGTGAAAAAAAAAGAAATTAGAGACCTTGCGGAAGCTGCAGATCCTTCATAAAAGCGAAAATTAAAAGCGATTTTTGTGGTGTACTGAAAAAATGGACCTTATAAGATGAAACAAATTAAAAGAAATAGAATAATGAGAAGGATGAGCACTGAGGCAAAATTGAAGACGAAGGAAAGGGTCATGGATGAGTTCACAGAGTCTGCTACTCTTTGCCAATATATACTGAAGTTATGATTTTTAGTGTTTATTGTTATGGGCTCACCGGCTCAGGTTTGTGTAAATAAAAGGTATTGGGTCTTGTGAAATTGTGACTTAAAGAAATGCATGTATGTTTATCAATTTTTTTATTTATTAGTATAGTATGAGTAACTAAACTATAAAGAGTATTTAAATATATTTTAAATATATTTTAAATATACATCCATAACTATATATTAATAATTGTTCATATGCACATATACAAATATATAATTACTAATCACATAT
Organism: Linaria vulgaris; assembly: GCA_948329865.1. NCBI lineage: Eukaryota > Viridiplantae > Streptophyta > Magnoliopsida > Lamiales > Plantaginaceae > Linaria > Linaria vulgaris. The sequence continues at coordinate 42,389,330 of OX415249.1, forward strand.
AATTTGGAGTTTGAATTGATATATTATTTATGCTTTTATACTTTATGTTTGGAGTTCTAAGTGTTAAGATTTTACGTGGTTGACGAAATTAGACACATTAGACACATCACATAATTATGGTGGTATATGTATGTGTTTTGTATAACATACACATACACATGTGTATATATATATATATAAATATATTTGTGGGTGAACAAAAAAATATAGATTAGAAACACATGTATATATCGTCTGATATCGTGTACCGGTTCAATCAGTGGTCCAACCAATTGAACCTGTAACCAGTAAGCTTTTCTGTTCTTGTTCGGTCCGGTTCTGAAAACACTAATATTAAGTAAATAATACATCAAAGTGAAGTCTTGAAATAAATAAAAGGCATAATATTGCTAAATATTCCTAATACCCGCCCCCCTTTAAAGTCGGCATTGGGGGAAGACCAACCCAAAGCTTGGAACGAAAACGCTCAAACAAAGACAAGGCAACGCCTTTGTAAAAACATCAACAATTTGAAGAAACGTTGGAATATGGAAAACAACAAGACGCCCCGAAGAGACCAACTCACGTACAAATTGATAATCCAATTCAATGTGTTTAGCACACTTATGAGCAATTGGTTTCTGAGCCATGAATAATGCACTTTGGTTATCACAAAAAAGGATAAGCATGGTCTGCAAACGAAGGCAAAGTTCTTGAAGAAGGTTGACAAGCTAAACCAACTCCAAAACGGTATTTGCAAGACAACGATACTCGGATTGACAGCTAAAGCGAGCAACAATGGGTTGCTTTTTGGCATTCCAAGACAAGAGGTTATTACCGAGGAAAAAACATAACCATAGGTGGAACTACGAGTATCAACGCGCCTAGTCAGCATCACTATAACCAAGCAAAGCCGGAGAATGAGAAGGAAATGCAGCAAAGGTAAGGTTGGTAGCTTGAGTTCCTTGAAAGTAGCGAAAGATGCGCTTGACAACTTGAAAGTGGTCCACCATAGGTTGTTAAAGTAACTGACTCACGGTATTGATAACATAAGACAAACCTGAACGAGTAATCATAAGATATTGAAGACCATCAGCCAAAGAACGATACAACATCGGATCTGAGTAAGGAGAACCATCACTCACAAAGGTAGAGCCAACAGCCAACGGTGTAGCCACAAAATTGGTATCAAGCACCTGAGCTGTAGAAAGCAAGTCATGTATATTTAGATTGACTCAAGAAAATACCATTATAAGTGTAGGTGACCTCCAAGCCAAGAAAGTATCTTAGTTTCCCAAATATTTTGTGGTAAACTCGAAATCCAAACGAGCAATAAACTGGGATATAATATTAGCTTCGTTGTACGTGAGAATAATGTCGTCAACATAGATGATACAGAACGACACAACCACGATATAATAAGAACAAGGAAGGATTCACACGACTGCAAGTAAAACCCAACTTCAGTAAAAAGGAATTGAGGCGTTGAAGCCAAGCCCGAGGCGCTTGTTTAAAGTTGCAAATTGCCTTATTCAAGCGACGCACGTGGGAAGGAAAATGGGGATTAGTAAAACCAGGCGGTTGCTCCATTTACACTTTCTCAGTAAGATGGCCATGAATAAAAGCATTTTTAATGTCTAACTGATGAAGCGTCCAGCCATGAATGACTGCAAAAGATAAAATAACACGAACATTAGTAGCCTTCACGACATGACTGAAAGTGAGTGAGAAATCAATTCCAGGAACCTGCATAAAACCCTGAGCCATTAAACGTGACTTGAGACGTTCAACAGAACCATTACTACAAAATTGAGTGCAAATTACTACCAACCACATTCGCATCAGAAGGTCGAAAGACTAAAGACCATGTGTGATTAGAATGTAAAGCATGCAATTCTTCTTCAATAGCGACAAGTCAGTATGGCTGCTTCAAATCAGACTTAAAACCCTTCGGCTCAACATCATTATGCAAAGCAGCAATAAAAGTAGATGGTGGAGAAAACAGGAGAGCATACTGCGAGTTTGGACGGGTAATGTTATTTTAAGCCTGCGTGCACATGCGAGGCGGAGTAGGGACTGCCTGAGGAATAGGCGAGGCAACATGGGAAGGCAACGTGGAGTCGCAACATCATCAAGAGGCAACAGTAGAGCCGGATCCGGTGCAAAATTGAGCAACAGGGTAGTGCACGAGGAACAAGGTGACATGCAAGTGGCTGGCGCAAGAGGCAGAGCAAGGGCAAAGAACTATGGATAAATAATATGCACAACATGTTCATAAAATGAGGACACATCAAGAGAGGATGCAGCAACTGAGAAACATGATCTGCAAAAGGTAAGTGGGATTCATCAAATTGAGCATGTCGAGTGATGTAAACTCGAGAAGTGGAAGGATCAAGCCACTTGAATCCCTTGTGTTGACTGTTATAATCCAGAAATTGCATGGCGAATTGTGAGGGCTAAATTTATTATCCACATAAGGTCAAAGATATGGAAAAACCTGACAACCAAAAGGATGAAAATTGGCATAAACATGCGCCTTATGGAACAAGAGATTGAAAGGAGACGAGCAAAAATGGGACTTTGCAAGAGCCATATTAATAATATAAACAACTGCTCAATGCCTCAACCCAATAACCATGCAGAACAGCCAAATGATATAGCATGGAAAGACCAAGATCAATAATGTGACTATATTTACGCTCAACACGACCAATTTGCACCAGAGTATAAAGATAAGAAAAACGTTGATGAACCCCAAATGTGACAAACAAGTTTGTTACTTTGTGGTTGTAAATTCAGTGCCCTTGTCATATTGAAAAACATTGATGCGACGGTTAAATTGATTCTCAACAAAGGTTTTAAATTGAACATGCACATCATAAAAATCATACTTGCGGCGCAAAGGATAGAACCACGTAAAGCAAGAAAAATCATCCATAAAAATAACAAATACTTGTAACCATTAATAGGGTCAATAGGGGCAGGTCCCCACAAGTCACAATGAACAAGCGCAAGAACGACCTAAGCACGTTTATGATTATCCATAAAAACTAAACATTGATTCTTAGCTAGCTGACAAGCAGTACAACTAATCGGCGAAGGAAAAATAGAAGAGACATACAAATGACCATTATTACGTAATTGAGAAATAACATCAAAGTTAACATGTCTTAGACGTGAGTGCCACAACTTAAGTGATCCATGAGCCCGCTGAGTAAGAAGGGCAGCAAGTAATGGTTATGTTCCATGCTCTAACACATATAAACCCTGCTCACACCGGCCCTTTGCTAGAATTGTTCCTATATTGCGGCTCTAAAAAAGAAACGAGGCATGCACAAAAATTGCTTTATCATCAAGATCCTTAGTTAACTTACTAATATAAACAAGATTCTTGGTAATATAAGGACCCACTATAACATCTAACAACTTAACATTATCATCAAAGGAAGGAGAACCAACATGATTAATGCTTAATACAACACCATTACCCATAAAAATATATTCATTACCGTTATAAGTCTGAGAACCAATTAGATGAGATAAAGACAAGGAAATATGAAAAGTAACGCCTATCAAGATACCAATCAGGCAGATCGGGGGGACTTGGACGAGCAGTTCACAGCAAAGTTATGAGCCAAGTTGACAGATTATGTGGACCGATCCCAGCTAACATGACACTCTCAGCATAGTGGCCTTGTTCGCTGCAGATTTGGCAGTGAGGGACGTAATTACAGTGTCCTTGATTTTCTCTTTAACGACTACCGCGAGAAGATCCAGAGAATGAAGCACTACGACCTTGCTAACCACGAGTACCATCACTATGAGGGTGTTGATATCCATCAGGAGAACAGTTCAAGTGATGCGCAACAAACACATAGGATTTGAGGCGCAACGAAGTCGTCAAGGGAGGCCTGCAAAATTACGCGACCTTCATCTTTGGAGAGAATATCACTAAACAACAAAATATGGACTTGATCAAGTTGACCTGCTGAGAAGTTCACATAAGTTAAGCCCAAACCACGAAGGAACGAGTGAGGTTTGTCATCATTGGTAACAGAAGCACCAATAACAGCTAACTGGTCAAAAACAGTGCAAGATTGCTTACCATACTCAGTAACGAATTTAGAACCATGCCTCATTAATCGAAACTCGTCACGAAGGCAAAGTTCACAGGCCTTATTGCATGAACTATAGACTACTTGCAACGCATTCCAGACACCCTTCACCATTTCTTCTCCTAATGTCTTTGAAAGAGCTTCTTTGGTTAACATGGAGAGAAGAAGACTGAGGATGTTACGCTCAAGAGATTGAAATGCAACAAATTTAGGGTTCGAGACAGGCTCTTGAAGTCGTAGCGAACTGGCAGAGGCAATGAAAGAGAAGGCATGAGGAATTAACAAAGATGGAGGAGCAATGGAGCCGTCAATAAAGTGGAAAAGATTATGGGATCGAAGGAGAGATTCGACATAGGAGAAATCTGTGGAAGAGAGATAAACCGTGATCATGTGGATCGTGGTTATATACGATAACGATGGGGAAGATCCGTCGTCGGCCATGGAGAATGATGCGTATGTTCACGTGCTAAATTTAATATGCAATATTTCGCAAGTATACGAGTCAAGTAATAATAAAATAGAAAATATAGTTATTGCCCAACGATCCCACATAGAGTGTTGAATAATAGAGTTCGCGTAATAGATAACTGCAAAACACACAAGAAAATAGATTTAAAAAAAGGTTTTTGTTTTTTTTTTAATTGCTCATTTATCGTGGCCTCGCTATAAAAATAGTCCTTTATCGAGGTTTAATCCAACTTTGGTCATTTATCGTGTTTTTTGGTTAATTCTTGCCAAATTTGGGAATTTTGACCGATTTTGACCATTTTAGGCAATTTTGACCAATTTTGACCTTTTCTTTTCTTTTTTGTATTTGCACCCCAAATAAATTGCACTTTGCACCCCAAAACACACACATATATATACAATTTTTTTATATCTTTAACAATTTATAAAAGTTATTAAAATTATAAAAAACAAAAAAAAATCATCATCTTCATATATATATATATATATATATATATATATATATATATATATATACACACACACACACACAATGTTTTTATATCTTTAACAATTTATAAAAGTTATAATAATTATAACAAACAGAAAAAAGTACATTTAAAAAAAATCAGCATCATCATCATCATATATATCTATTTATATATACAACATTTTTTTATATCTTTAACAATTTCTAAAAGTTAAAAAGTATAACAAAGTATATTGAAAAAAAAATAATTATCTTCATCACCCCTTCTCGTACCCCCACCCCTTCTCGCTACGACCACCCCCAAACACCACCACTGATGAAGATGATTATTTTTTTCAACGTATTTTTTTTGGTTTTTTTATAAATTTTTTAACTTTTATAAACTGTTAAAGTTATAAAAAATGATATATATATATATATATGTACACGAAGTAGATGTATTAATTTGTTTAAATGTATTTTTTTGTTTTTTATTATAACTTTTATAAATTGTTAAAGCTATAAAAACATTATATATATATATATATGAAGATGATGATTTTTTTAAAAGTATATTTTTTTGTTTGTTGTAATTTTTATAACTTTTATAAATTGTTAAAGATATTAAAAAAAAGTTGTATATATATATATATATGTTTTGGGGTGCAAAGTGCAATTTATTTAGTGGTGCAAATACAAAAAAAAGGGTCAAATTACCTAAAAATGGTTAAAATCGGTCAAAATTCCCAAATCTGGTAGAAATTGTGGCCAGAGGACCAAAATTGGACCAAAAAGCACAATAAATAACCAAAATTAGACTAAACCTCAATAAATGACTATTTTTATAATGAGGCCATGATAAATGACCAATTTAAAAAACCCTTAAAAAGATGATTTAGTTAAGAAGATTTTAATTATGACTAATAACGCAATTTAATAACAAGAATTGAAATAGAGAGGTTTTGATTATAACTACTAAAACAACTAAATAATACGATTTAATCAGATTGATGAAGTCGTATTTGAAATCGAGTTTCTTAACTATTTAATCTGTGATTCATAGACAAACCATGAAGTCCCCCATAGATAGTTTCATCATGCTAAGTTCATGTGTTTAATGAATTACCAGAACTCTAGATGCAACATTAATTACAACTACAATTTCCTCGCCTTCCCTAGAGATCCAGCTACTCAAGTGCGATCAATCTAAAAGAGTTAAAGTTTGGTAACTAATTCAACCTTCTCAAATTAAAGACATGGATCCGTTATACGCGAGTTACGCTAATCATACTTCTAGCGCATAAATCAAACATGCAGTTTACCCACGTGACACGTTAATGCTCATACAGTGTATCAATCAAACATGTGTAATATAAAACGAATCACATTTAAACACGTAAGACACAACATGAATTCATAACTAAGGGTTCATTGTTGCATAAATGGTCATTACTCCATTCTCCAAATACGGAGAAGATTGGCACCTAACGAAAACAAGTTCAACAATATAAACGAAAGAGAACATCATAATAAAAGATTAAAAGATAAGAAGAATCTCCCAATCTCCGTTGATTATCATCTCTCGGCGGTGGTGGTGGCGTGTAGTATGAGGTGCGTGGTGAAGATTGGTGTAAGATTATGATGAGATGCCTCTAAATTCGTAGCCCTAGTGTCCCTATATAGTAAGCATCATGTACGGGCCCAAAATTAGGTTTAGGGTGCTGATTTGGGCCCATAGGGTCGCAGCCCAGGCATCGGGGGCTCCGCCTCGCGCTCCAGCCACGGTATATTCTCCCCAGTGCGTGATACGTGCGGCATTCCGCGCGCCAGGCCACACTAGGTTATGTCTGCTTTGCACGACTTCACGATTTTAGCTATAACTTCTTCTCTTAGGGTCGGAATTAAGATCCATTTGTTGCATTGGAACACTGACCTCCCCAGCTTTTCAATGATATGTAGCACGACCTCTAATTCTTCCTGTGTCTCTGTCAATATGTATTTGAATCTATGGCTTCATTCAGATTCTCCTCATTGTATAGCTTTTGGTGTTTTGGCTCTTCCTTATTCGTTTCTTACCTAAATCACTTGTCGTTTCTTCCATTTGCCTCTTGATTTGGTCTTCTTTTATAGCCTTGTTGTACTCTTTGGCTCTATTTTAGCTCATTTTTCCCCTATTAAGCTACGTTTTTGCCTTTTGTCTCTGAAAACCTAAAATACACGAAAACGTACCTAAATATGCTCATTTACTTAGATAAGTCTTACTTAAACCCCAAATAATGATGGGTGAAAGTGCATACTTTAGACACTTATCAAATTCCCCCATACTTAGATTGTTTCTCGTCCTAGAGTAACATAAAACAAAAAATTGACTCAATCTAACTTAGAACTCAAATCATCAACGTGTCAACACTTATGCATATGGATATATTCTCAGAATGCAACCCATGATCAAAATAAGAGGTGAGCATTGTACATCAAGTTTAATAAAGTCATTGCCATGCAAGATTTCATCGTGCGAAGTGGTGTGCTCATGTATGCATAAGTATAGAATACAAGACTTTCATATAGAATTCACAAACTCATAGAGTTTCACATATTGTTACTTCACCATAGTTTTCTACTTTTCTCACTATTTTCCATACATATCAAATTTTCATGTTGAGGATCTTTAGGACTTTTAATGGTAGGCTCGGGTATGGGCTATAATGAAAAAAAGCATTTATGAGTTTTAGAGATGCACGTATTAAACCACTTATATTCTTTTTCTCTTTTTCCTCCCTTATTTATACAAATTTTATTGGCCATACATTTTAGTCTCTTTTGCATATTTTCCTTGCGTTTTCATTTGCACAAGTATCAATCCACCCTATACTTCATTGGTTTAGAGACGCTCCCCCACACTTACATTTTGCATGAGGGTTATTATATGCTCTCTGCTATATTCATCCTCCTTTAGATTTTTTTCAGCCTTATTTATTTTTCTTTTAGGCTCGAACACTTTTGTTTTCCACATCCCATCATGCTTCTCCTTTTCTTTTCTTTCATTAGATTTAATCAATGCACCTTTAGAAAATGGTGGGATAGTATATCATCCGTCTCAAAGGGTAGGTAGATGTGGGTAAATAAACAAAAGGTTTACATAGAAAAGACTTTAGTGGGGACATGTGGATTCTTTTATTTGTAAAAGGTCTTGGGCTTGAAAGGCTCAAAGGTGATAGAAAAGATGGCTATTTTATTTTTTCAACAATTAAATTCATATTTCTTTCAAATATCAATAGAGTAAATTACTTGAGATTCATAATTTCTATGCAATTCTCCATTTGCTTATAAATTCAATACAATTATCTCAATATTTTCTACTTATGCCCACCGTGAATGGTGTATATGAAATAAAACATGGTTTTGATAATATTACTCAAGATGTACTCAATTCACGCACATGTACTCTTGCATCTCAAATTCAAACCATATTATGCACATATTACCATTGATCCCTAGATATTCATGTTTTTATGCTTCAAACTTGAACCTAATGGCTCAATCCTTACAAAAAAAAACGAGACTCTAGACTCTAGGATAAATATATAGCATAGATAACAAAAAGAGAAGCTTTTCCACCCCCAACACAAAATCAGACGATGTCCTCATCGTCAAAATATATAAAATAAAGCATAGATGAGACTACTGCCTTGATCGAGCAACAAGCTCATGGGATGCTCATTGGACTGTGGGTGTTGATGCTTTCTTCTCTTGTTATCTCCTTTCAATGTGTTTCAACTCCATCAAAAATGGTGTTGGTATTCCGAAGTTGTTCCTTGATCTCTTCCAATATGTTCACTAGTTCTGCATTGATGTCCCATTTGTTTATGCAATCGGGATAATCTAAATTCACTAGTTATGTTATGTGTTTTATTTGGTCAAGTATTTGTCAACCATACTCTAATGATATCGTTCTGTTTATCGAGGTTCAGCTTAACATCGTCTAACGATGATGCAACAAATAAACAGTACCATCATTCTCCAAAGCAGCATTATAAGATAGGTTACCGGTACAATAGTAGATGTAGTGGACTCGTGCATTGCACAATATATTATCAAAATAATGCCAACGAGTTAAATTTCCAACCAAAAATGAAATCTAAGTCAAGTTGGTTGTTTCACACCCCTTTTGCATGTCCCTTGCAGATGATTTGTCCAAGTTAATTGATGATGATTTGCATACGAGTCACATAAAACCTTCTTTTATGTTTCGTATGAGTTACGTGATGAGTGTCTAAATTATGTGATCCTAGTATCGTTCTTAGTCGCTCTTTGGTCCAACTTTGTTGCATCCTAATATTTTATGCATTTTTTGTCTTGTTATTATGAGTCGAGTCACGGAAAACGACTATTTAGAGTATGGAATGGATGAAAGTATGTAGACACCAGTAGAAGGACCAAAAAAGAAAAAGGAAACATTGCAAATTAGTATGAAGAACTTTTATGGTACATTTGCAGATTACCCATCGACCACTTTGGCCTGTAGAGTGCTTAGGTCAAGACTTAATTCTTTTCAAGAGTCAATCAATGTGTTTTTAGATAATTTAATAAGTGATGCAACTTTAGTTGACTTGAGTAAGGGTGTTCCATGTTTAACTAAATTGTGTTGGAGATCTGTGTAACCATGACACCAAGTGTGTGACGACCGCGCCCCATCAGCCCTGCTCCGATCCGAGTTGGTTCAGCGGTGGCCAGCCATTTTACCCAATCCAGACTAAAGCGCAACTCATAGGAAGGGGTCTCACTTGTTCATGATCAAAACCATACACGTTTTATAAATTATATTTTGATATATACAGAGAAAGTCTTGGTATTACAAACAATGTGACTATTTTAATAGTTATGCACTAGTGACAAAATACGAATATTCCAAAATGCACGCTTGAACAACTATTCACTTGATCCATGCTGCCATATTGATTTTATCCTAAGGAATGGATAGAAGAAACGAGGAATAAGTCTTTAATGACTTAGTGAGATTCATATAAATAACTAGGAATGCAAGAAGTAATTGTGACCTACTGAATACATTTCGACGAGTGATCTTACCGATAGAAACAGTTCAACTAGACAATTTGATGTAGCAATGGTACTGGAATTTTCATAGAATAGTTAATGAACTTGTGCTTAACAATAAACAAATCCAGCCTTATGACTTTTATTATTCTACCTTATACCTCCCGACGAGTTGCGACCTCGCAAACAATTAAGAGACATGCTTGAGTACATGTCGATCCAGCACGGGGGTTACAACCAACTCTTGACTGCAAGCGGCACCTAGATAGATAGGTATCAAGTGAAATTACTTAAACCGACAGTCCTTACTGCTCGACAGTAACTGGACTCAATCTCTGGGCTCAACTTCCCAAAGGCGTCCCAATGGGTATAACAGATAAACAAATAAACTAGTAACCGGATAATATCCGTTGCTCCTTGAGCTACATGTCCCGAATATAATTCGTTGCTCTTTGCACAGTTCAAGAACGAGCAGATGAGATTAAAATATTGGGGAATTACCATGATTATGAATCGATATGATAAATAATAAATAATTTAATACGATTTAACGATGAGTAAGAAAATCATGTTATGAGATGAGATGCAAAACAATATTATGATGGAATATAGGTTGTTCGAGGTTTAGTAACGGAGTAGTGGGCTTTCTGCCCAACTCCCTCAGGGTCAAATGCCAAACGGAGCTAGAACAAATCAGAAATAGAACCTCATATTTACTCGTACGGGGAACCTTGATGTCGTTGATTAGTTTGTTAAACCTTTAACAAATTTAAATAATATTAATCAACTGAATTTATAATTTACCACAACAAATATTAATACTTTTTCTTGAGTTCTGATGTTGGTGAAATTGAGAACGTTCTGGTTAAAAATGCTAGTTACAATGTAAATCTTAGTAAATAACACATAAGCTTAATTTATGTCATTACACAAAAATGAAAATCTTAGATGATGAATTTAAAGAAAAAATACATATGCTTAAATTGAATATCAAATATCTATTGTTTTAACCACCTTATTTATCCCTCAAAATTATCTTAAACAACCATATTTTTAAACTTATGACTGTGAGTATTCATGTTAAAGTCATTTCAACGACAAGTAACGGTAACAAGTAAAGTTTGATTAATTATTCAATTCGATGCATAATCATTACTTAAAAACATATTACTTAACTAACTTTAGGAAAACTCGTCTTTTTAGTCTTTAATCAATTCCAAACTTTTAATAATCACATACCAAATAAGTATCATACGAAGTAACACCTTAAAAGGTATAACTTAGTCATTTATTACTGTATTTTACATAGTAAGTTTAAAATGTATATATTTGTTTTATATAACTTAAATATAAAGATATAAACATGGGAGATTTATCAAAACATGTGATAAGGAATGTTTATTATGATAAATAATCTTATTTGATGGTTAGGTCATGAAGTGGCAAGAATAATATTGTAAGACTTATGAAGGTAGTATGTTAAACATGATAAATCTACCATTTAAATGTATAAATAACATCACAAAAATGTCAATTCATGATCATAAATTATAATAATCTAATTATAACTAATACTATATCATGTTATATACACATGTGTGATAAATACTTGAATTATGATGGTGATTTAACTTATAAACTAAGAAAATAAAGGATGTGCCAAATAAACTAATAAATAACCGCAGTTTCGGTTTTACCTTTGATCGGACATCCAAATGAACCTTTTTTCAAATCCTTTTATGGTTTATGATTCATAATGTCATGATGAATGTGTGTATCCAAGATTTTATGAAAATACAAAGGTTTGCTATGCTAAATAATTCTTGCAACATAAGAGTTGCTATCGGATTTCTTGGCAGCAGTTTACGATTTATGTATTACGGCCTCATAGATCATATTATTCGGGAAAGATGTCTTCATACAAAAGATAGAAGACACCAAGGAGAGTATATATCTGAAAATAGGTAGTAAAAAAATATTTCTAGTACTTGATATGATTTTTCTAAGGTGTAAGGGCAGAATCGACATTTCCTGCACAGTAAATGTTTTGGCGTCTTTTTGGGTAGAAAATAACAAGATAAAAATCTGGAAAAATTATTTCCAAACAAAAACACAAAAAGGAACAAGTCTTATTTCAGGGAATTTTTGCAGAATCGGATTATTTTGGGTTGTATAAAATGTTGAACAATTGTGAGTATTTATAGGCGAAAATAGTAGTTTAATCATAACTATTTATGTCCCACCTTGATTATTTTATAATAAATCACAAAAATCTGATTTCAATCATTCTCTTAAAGATGCCATGGCTTACCTCATTAATTAGGTTGATTGCATATTAAGCCACTCAATTATTTATAATTAAAATTCAAATAGGTATAATTAGATTTCTTTATGATATACATATTTTCTAATGTAATTTTTTCTAGCTAATTCAATAATCTTGGTTTACATTTGAAACTGAAATATTTGTCTTAGGATTAGAGCCCTATAAAATAATAAAAGACTAACTTTTAAGTTCAGGTTTTAAAAGGCAATTTTTTCTAAACATTTAGAGTCAAAAATGAAAATTTTCAAAAGTTCAAGAACTAAAGTATAAATTTATTTTCTTCCTAATTTTTGGGGCGTTACAAAGTGAGCACAATTTTAATACATTAGAAAATAAGCTAAAACTGAAACTCGTTGTTACCACTACACCAACTAGTGTTCCAACACAACAAAACATAATAGATCTAGAGCAAATCATTGACATGACGTTATATGGTTCGATGGCTGGTAGGTTAACGTATATCTATGTCGCTCACCCAAAACCATGTATTCTTTTTGTCTGTGTGCTAGGTATCAAGCCAATCCTTGCTTTACTCATTTATTAGCTTTTATGCATAATCTAAAATACATATTAGGAATAGCTAACTTGAGAATATGGTTCTCACAAGATAGAAAGTGAATCCTTGTTAGTTTTAATGATTTTGACGGGGCGAGAGATTTAGCAAATAGAAAATGTATTTGTGATGGATGTTTTTATTTTTGAAATAATGTTGTTTCATGCTATAACAAGAAATAGAACTTTGAGTTTTTATATATCATGCTATAATGTTGTTTCATGACTCTGTTTGTTAAAGCCTTTTTGAAAGCTCCTACAAAATAAAATAAAAAAGTGTTTTCTTTTATTGTTGCGAACTCTCTAAACTTTATGTGATTGTGCATAATTCATTATGGAGAAGCTGAGATACATGAAGCTCGCTGCTACGATGATGTTTAGTTATATCTTGTCCATAATTAAGTGTTGCACTATATGTAGGGAGCAAGATAAAGTTGGTTTTAAACATTGTGGTGTTAGGGTCTTGTTAACTGCCTCCATTCGGTATCTTCAACTTATTTGATGCTAACTTTTTTATATCACACAACAAATAAGTACACATTAGTCGACAGGGTGTATGGGTTGGTTGTTGCCTACATTCAGTTGTTACACTTTCGAGCTATATAACCATCAAATCCTTCACAAATCGTAAGATTAGATTTTTGATAAAAGAGGAGGGAAAAAAAGAAGAAACTAAGCTTATTTATGTTATTGGCTGGTAGTGTTGTGACGACACTTGACACAACACCAAGTGTTTTTGAAGTGTATCTTCTGCATTTATCTTGTTAATATGTATTCTCTCTTGATACTGATCATTCTTGTTCCACCATTCTCTGTGTTTGTGTCAGATTTGGGCCAAGGGGGAGGTGTAGGCATGTGTAGAAACTCATTTTAGGTACTTAGATGTTCGAAGTCACACATATTTGTCTATTCTCATAAATTGATACTGAATTATTTCTTCAATTCAAATTGCTTACCTTTAATGATTTTTGTTTTTTTACTCTCATTTCAAGTACATAATTGGCTATATGTGGTTCTAACTTTGCTGAGTTACAGGTTTTTATATACAAATTTTGTTGACAATACTTATTTAATTATGAGGTTAAGCCCAAAAACCCCCACATACACATGGCTCAATGTTGTCCTAACACCTGTCCTCGTGTTGGCGTAACACATGACCCAATCATGTCTAAACTCCAAGTCTCGTGTTGATTTACACCAGGTCATGTGTTGTTTCAACATCCGACCTACGACTCCTACTCTTCCCCTTCTCATCACAAATTTATTTATCAAATTCTTCTATCCTTGCCCTTTACCTCCGCTCTTGCTGTTTTGCAGAACTACTCCAAAGTTTGTCAAAGCCTACTCACATCTGTGAAACGTGACATCAAGTTATTTTGAAGCACGAAAGTTATTTTTATATCACATCGTCAAGTTAAGTCAAATGTTGATTCTTCGAGTGGCGCTGAGAAAACTAAGCCAATCTATTCAATTGAAATGGACTTGTTGGTTGATTTGGGAGTCGATGAATATACAAATGAAAGGAATGTTGAGGAAAAGAACATTCAAAATGGAGTGGTAAATTCTTATTTGCTTTTCTTGAAGCATGATTTTTGTTATAATCTTGAATTCTTGCTTGTTTTTATGTTCCAATTTCAATATATATACTTTGTATATTAAGGGAGTAAATGAGTTACATGAATTTGTTAATCTAACAAACCTCTGGAAATTTTTAGTTTTGTAAAGAAAGGCATAAACGGGGAGAATGTAAGTGCAAGCATTGTGACAACACTGATTTTCTACACTTATATTTTTTGCTAATTCTTTCCTTACTTTTATATTTTGCCCTTTTCACCGTTTGATTTATTTACATGTTTTTAGTTTTATTCAGGATAAAAACAATCAGGTTGGATTAGGATTTAGTTCTACTCAGGAGAATTTGGATTTATCCAATTAACAAGAAATGTAATCAAATTAAGACTTATCCAAACTGCAAGAGTTTAGAATTGAAGTAGGAATTCATCTTCAAGAGGAAGGTTAAGGCTGGATAAGATAAGAAGTAAGAAGAAACCAAGAAGTAAGAAGAAACATGTTGTGAAGAGAACATAAATTAAGAGGAAGTTATCTCTTAAAGAAGATCAATCAAGAAGATAGAGATTGAAGAGTGAAGGCATCATGTTTGTGTGCAAATGTTTTGACGAGCAGGAAAATGTGCCGATATATTCAAGCATTGCGCATCATGTTTTAAGCACAAGTCTTCAAGCCATATTCACGAGCGGTCGAGTATTTTGTAAGGCAAGTGATTATAGACTTGTTTTATCCAAGTTTTCCTAATGTTAGGCGAAATTAAAGTTGGTTCTCTTAACATTATTAAAAGAATCATAATTTTTAGGAGAAAAAGCGTCAAACTCCACAACATCTGGGGTCATTTACAGCAAACCCCCATAACTTTGGTCTTTAGCGGTCAACCTCCAACCTTTGCTATTGTGTGCAAAGTGTTCCCTTTTTTACAATCAATTCGCACAAAATTGCAAAGGTTGGGGGTTAACCGCCAAAGACCATGGAAATTTTCTAAAATAAGGTCAAAGCGTTCTGGGATTTGATGCTTTTTTCCTGTAATTTTATCACTTTCTCAAAGAATATGTATAATTATTAGACTAAATGCCGAGAGGTTTAGATAATTATAATTGTGCTCAAAATAAGTTAATATAGATTAATTAGTGATTCCATACTTTTCCCCAATTTGGTCAAACCCACATTTGAAATAGTGAAGCATGGTTGCATCAGCACATTTTATATGAGGTTTAAGAACAGTAAAAAGCAAAAGGGTTTGAATTAAGGGGGACAATAATGTCATGAAGAGTTAGTTCCTTGTCGGAAATTACAACAGCTTACGCCGTGCACCTCCGCATCCGTACCCCTATCGCCGCCTTTCTCAGCCCCTGCTGCCGGTGTGTCAGTGCACGCGCTACCACTATTCTTGCATAGGAACTGCTTCCATGTCACCACTTTAGGTGTAAAAACTAATAAAATAGTACTAAAAATGTTACTTTAACAACTTCATGCACAGAAAAAGTGGAGTTTTGCTTTTTCAATTTTTGCAACATGCATCACTACAAATATGGTAGGACGATGACGTCATCAAAGCAAAGTAGCATGCTGCGTCCTTTTCAATAAATTTTCAGTACGTACTTTAATATATATTAATTGTTTTGCAAAGTAGATACAACTTCATTAAATAGTTTCGAAATGTATTAGCTATTATATATGCCTCCCCATGCGTTTTCAACTTCTATAATTTAATCTCCTAGCCAACTTAATTTGGATTCCTCCTATTTTTGTACAAGAACTGTGGAAAATTTAATGAAATATTTACTGAAGTATAGTATTTTCTAATCAAACCCTAAAGCTTAGCGCCTTATCTTCTAGCAGCTGACGCATTTAGGGAGAAGTGTTAGCAAAAGTGCCCATTCAATTTAATGGGAGCTCAGTTTCTTTTAATGTTTACCGAAAGTGCCCGTACTAATAATATCATTACTGTTGGCGACCAACGGAAAGTGCTTCCGTAATTTACTTTTTATGCTGGTGGCTATCAATATACGCAATTTAATTGTGCACTTCTAAAATATCCACCATCATATATTTTTTTTTGAACAATGACTATTGGTATAGCTAGGTTAATGCAGGTAACAGTTTTAATTACTACAATGCAAGGAGAAGGAGAAGACACTCTTAATATCCAGCATCATATGTTGGGGCGAGCATACGGATTATTATCTTTCCCTGGTAAGCTACAAATGAATTTGATAAAATTAGAAATTCAAAATTTTCACACAACCTCATTTCACGAAAAATATAAGAAAATGCTAGTGCGGATGTTCTTACTAATTAACAGATTTCAGCTTCCTTGGCCAAGTAAAATATTGTATTTTCCTAATAATTAAAAGATACTAATATATATATATATATATATATATATATACGTAGTATGAAGATGTTACGTTTTTCTAGGTAAGATGAAAAATTATAAGTTACGGCCTAAAACTTATTACGAAAATCGTGAGTTATGGGGAGAACGAAATTATTATGAATTCTGATGGTAAAAAAAATTAGTTATTGCTTACTTATATTTTTTGCTTATACTTCTAATAATTGGCGAACAATTTAACGGACAGGTACTCCATGTCATAAATACTTTCTACTGCAGATAATAACTGACGTGTAACAAAACCGATAGAGCGCATTACTTGTCAGTTGCAATATAGTTAAAGAATAAAATAAAGATCGCAGTAAGCTTTAAATTAAATAATCTAAGGTCGTCTTAATGATAAAAGACCCATCTTAATTATTAGATGCTATCCGAAACAGAAGTCAAATAAAGGAGTGATCCTAGTAATAACTAGACAGCATATTAAGTAGAGTTCATCTTAAATTAATTAAAGGGGGTTTGGAAATTAAATTGGTAATTAAATTATTCCACATTAAAAATAAATAAGAAATTTTTACTCATTATCTAAAAACCAACACATTACCCCTATATTTCACTCGCCTAAATTAAAATAATAGAGCTTTTTGGTTTTAATTCATACTTTAGATTATCAAGGAAATACAATAAAATTAAATTTTACAATTAACACACAAAGCTCATAATAATTGTGTTAATATGTTGTGTCACTTATATTTCTTTTGTTTTGCCTCAAGGAAATATCCTATAATTAATTAGATTTGGAAAAGTAAAATAATGTTGAAAATGGAATTGGTGTTTTGGCCATTCAATATAACTAATGCACTACAAATTACTCAACCAAACTTAGTTCTTTTGCAACTTATCTTGTCTATAATTTGTTTTTCACATTATGAATTGTCAATTTAACATAACAAAAAATAATTCGTTAAATTCCTATTTAAATGGTACAACGTCCATTACCAATCCCCATAAAATCGAACATCCTTAGCCATCTATATACAAAGTACAAACAACAATGAGGCCACTCGCTATCCCTTCCCGCATTAAATCCACCCGCGGTATCTCCCGAGAAATAAATGAAATTAAGAGCAAAAGGCATTAATGTTTATGGAATTACTACAGTATAGCATATCTAATCAACATAGTGTCTTTAGTTATGTACAATACTAGATTCCCGCCTTAAGGTCTTTTTTTTAAGCCTTGAGGTATTAATTATATTGTATATATGTTTTTTGTCGCTTTCAATTTGCCATTTTAATATATAAACGCACCTCTTGTAAGTTAAAGTAACAATATACATATATTTCCTTCTTAGCACGCGTTGAGACAATAAACAGACAATAAAGGCACCCCTTATTCACACCCCCCTCCCACCCTGCCCACCCCACCCAACCCTTGACCCTTATATATACACACCATATTCTATCATAATTTTACATATCAATATATCGTCGATCTCAACTATTCTCGGACTAACTATCACTTTCTTCATACTTCTTTTTACTCTTAACCCTTCTCACGTTCATTCTCTAATTTTTATATTATTTGAAATAATTAATAAAATGATGCATTACAATTCCGAGTCGTCATTCAACTGCATTTCATCAACCGTTCACGGCGGCGCATCTTCGGCGGACGCGGCTTTGGAGAGAGTGGCGCGGCTGGCCTCCGGCAGTGCGGTGGTGATATTCAGCATGAGCACGTGCTTCATGTGCCATGCAGTCAAAAGCCTGTTTTCTGGTATGGGAGTCAACGCCAGTGTCTACGAGCTTGACCAACACCCCAACGGCAGGGAGATTCAGATGGTTCTTACAACCCTTCTCGGGGGCGGCGGATCCGTCGTACCCGTGGTTTTCGTGGGTGGAAAACTCGTCGGAGCAATGGATAGAGTCATGGCTGCACACATTAATGGCAGTTTAGTTCCACTCTTGAAGGAAGCTGGGGCACTATGGCTTTAATAGTGTGACATAAATAGCACAATCTGAGGGCTCCTATTTTTCTTGCGTTACATGTGGGAGTCTCGGGGTGATTTAATGCGTATTAGATAACCTTCAATTAAAGTTAGTAAAAGTACCCAATTTGGGTTGATTTAACGTACTTGTCAGTCTAGTTAGCCGCTAAGGTGCATATCCTTCAATTTGTATAGAGAAGGATAAAGCAACTAATTTTGCACCTTCATCTTGTGGTAATTTATGGTTCCTTCAACTTTGCCTTAGTCTATATATGTGTTTATTAATATTTTTACTATTTCTTATTGTGGAAATGTAACGTTCCGCGTGCATGCATGAAACAAGGTAGCTAGAAAGCAAGTATAAAGAGTGCGTATTCAGTTATATATTCTTGTTTTAAAAAAAAAATCAGTTATATATTCAAGCAAAATGAAATGCTAAGTATATTTTACGCCCCAAGTTCAAAATTGTTAAACTATGAAATAGCTTATGTTGTCGTCTTGACTCTCAAAACACTCAATGACAAGACTCTCAAAACACTCAAAAGTCAGAACTTAATGTCAAAGTCGTGGTTCGAGCACGCAGTGTTCATAAAATTGTAAAACCTATCTCAACCCAATAGTTGAAAATGAGAATGCTAAATTAAATAGGACTTTCAGCACAACATCAAATAGGATGACTAAACCATGCATTATCACGTAGATAATCATATAAGGTGAAAAAGTGAGATAGTTAAAGTCGTTGACTATGATAAGAGCACATAAGCCACCGTGCCGACGAAGCCGTGTATCCAATTCAAAACCAAAACGTTCGATATCAAAATCATAATAGATACACATGTAGCAATTTGCACGAATACGATAACAGATGATCATAATAAACGAATGAGCACACTTACTATGTAAATATAAACACATGCATTGCTATGATTAAACATTTAGCACATACCTTCCAGCTTTTCAAAAATAATATATATATATATATATATATATATATATATATATATATACACACCTGATTTAGCACCATCGACAGAACAAAATGCCACAAGTTAGCTCGCAGTACCTATTGAGTCATTAGAATATATATATATATATATATATATATATATATATATATATATATATACACGCACCTTAATTTAGCACCATCGACAGAACAAAATGCCAACATATTTCAACCCAACTAATTAAATTTAATCTTTATAAGTGAATCCTAATAAGAAATATATTTAATGCGAAATTTTAACCTATAATTTTATTCACTAACTAAAAATTCTAATTACAAGTTCTACCCTATAGTTTTTCTAATTCAGTAAATATTTGCCAAACTAGCCAAAGAATTTCTAAGTATCTTATTTGTACAAAAAAGGTCTCAATAAACTACATTTCAACACCACAAAAGATTTAATAACTTGACAATTGAGTCCTTTTTTTTAAACTAAACTTTCTTTACAATGCAAATTTACCCCTAAAGTTCAATCTTATCAACACAAAACAACAATAATCTTACAACTAATTAAAACATATAACAACAATAATCAACAAGCATAATCACAAGATAATTAATCAATAAAAATATCAGTTTAATAGTCCCTAAATTTTACTAATTTATATTTCAACCCAACTAATTAAATTTAATCTTCCCAAGTGAATCCTAATAAGAAGTATATGTAATTCGGATTTCTAACCAATAATTTTATTAACTAAAAATCCTAATTAAAATTTCTACACTATAGTTTTCCTAAATCACTAAATATTTGCCACAATAGCCCAAAATTTATAATTATCTTATTCTTACAACAAAGTCTCAATAAATTCTATTTCAAAACCACAAAATATTAAAACTTAACAATTGAGTACTTTTTTCTTTCAAACTACACTTTTCACCCTCAAACTTCTTCTAAAATGTAAATTCACCCTAAAGTTCCATCTTTTCTAAAAATCAACATTAAACAACAATAAGCATACATTTAAAACATATAACAACTATAGTAAACAAGCATAATCACAAACACAATTTGAAATAAATTACATCAAAATGTAGCTAATAAGGTGTAGATCACTTACCCGTAGGTTTTGGGGTGAACCACGGTCGATTTTGGCCAGAAATTGGCGGTCAAATGGCGTGGACCGCGTTCTTAGTGTGTAAAGTGTGTGTGAATTGTGTGTGGACCGAGGAGAGAGAAAGAAGCCCCACAACTTTTTTTTTTAAATTATGCAAGGGAAGTTTTCCTTGCACTGGGTCCCACTGCAATGGAAAATTCCCTTGCATAACATATTGTGTGGACCACGTTGGAGAGAGAATGGAGAGAGAATGAAGTTAAAAACAAATTGAGAGAGAGTGCTGCAGGCGGCAGCTTTACTTTTTGAAAATATATATATATATATACACATATATATATATATTTTATAAACATTATGCAAGGGAATTTTCCTTCCATTGCAAGGGAAAATTCCCTTGCATAAACTTTTAGCAGCGAAAATTTTCGCTGCTATGTTGCAGCGAAAATTTTCCCTGCATTTTATTCTCTGCAAGAGATTTTTTCGTTGCAGAGACTTGTTTTGGGGCCCACTTCCATCTATGCAAGGGAATTTTTCGATGCTAGCTTATTGCATGAGAAAGGTCATTTCCTTGCAACCAATTCTCTAGTATTTTGCCAATTTTGTTGTAATGCGAGCTAGCTCGCAGGACCTATTGAGTCATTAGAATATCAATGAACGTTACTTCAATTAAATCCATGATCAAGTATAACACACTGAGCTAAGTCCTACTAATCCTAGTTTACTTACAAGATTAATCCTCTAATGATAGTAAAACATGCTCTTTTTATACTCCTGATTAACGCGTACCGCGTACATGTTTAATTCTCAGATTCAGTTCAATGATTTTATTTTGGTCTTATTTAGTCACGATAATAGAACACGGTAAAACAATAGAATTGAAATATAAATAACCAAAATAATGTTAATCCAATAAAATGAACGGACTAACTTTGTCCGGAACACCTACTATCCATTACAGGTCTTGAATTGCTTTAGATATCCTAATAAGACAAATTTACATACGCATCGAATTCTGAAGGTTCAATGCGCGCCTCGAATGATTCTCATTCGATGCTGAGTTTATTCAATAACCGCTGATTCGATGTGAGTGTATCGAATCACTGAGATTTGATGTTACTACGACTCGAATTGGATTGATTCGATGTCAGATTGTAATAACTATGTTGGTGTCGAATGCAGTGAGGCATCGAACGAATGTGCGTATAGAATAGGCTTGTTCGATGTGGTAATAGTTGGACGCAGGTTCGATCTGCCTCTGGAAGATCAAGGGTCGAGTTATATATAGGCTCCGTCTCGCGGGACCCACTGACAGCTGTGGAATGCGCATCGAATCGACACGATTCGATGCCGCCTGATTCGATGCGCGTATCGAATAATGCTTGTTCGATACGCTGTTAGGACTGCCATATAATTGTGTTGGGCCCATCCTCAAATTCCCTTATCACATAGTCCCCCCAGTTTGGGAGACGCTGTCTTGTAGAGAGCGATTTCCAAACTCTAATATGCCTCGTAAGATATTTTTATGGGGTGTGCAAACTTGTGTTGCCCTCATGTGATTGCAGAGAGCATGCTATTCTAAAAATTTGATTGTACCACATCGAACGGTAGCAGTTTGACGCGTGTTGACATCGACATCGAATTTGATGAATTCGATGCGCTCGCATCGAATGGTATGTATTTGATGCGGTCGAGGTGTTTGGTGGTGCATGGGCCTATATAAGGGCCACATTCCACATCAAGTTTGTCATTTTCCCCGAAAGCAATTTTTTGTTTGCTTTTTAACCGCATCGAACACTGCCCGTTCGATACGATCAGACACATAGAATTTCACAAATTCGATGCGCATTTGATTTAATCCTGTCACCGCAATCCATATATAATTTTTGCTATTTGCTCGAAGTGGCGCGTACAAAGTCTAAAAATCGAAGTAAACCTGTAGTGTCGCCTAAGAATATTTATGATTCTCAGAGAAGGAATGAGGAAGATGATCCCTCCAATGTGGGCCCGTCTACGGGAAATATTGCTTTGGAAGATAATCCAAGCGACACTGTCAAAAACGAATCTGCAACTGCAGCCCCTGGCAATCTCTCCGATAATTGGGGTTCAGGTCGTTCTGATATGTCTCTAGTAGATCGTTCTACGATGAGACTCGGTGGTGTTAGCGCTGGTACTCGGGTACCCATTGTGAGTGATTTCGAACGTCATGAATATGCTGTCCCATGGAGATTAGTGTTGACACCAACCGCTACTGGTGGACGTATAAAAGTTGGGACTAATCGTTAGATCCGAATAATGGAAGATATTGATGCTGAAGACGAGAGAATTGCTGCCAATCTGGCTAGATTCAATGCGTCTCATCCCACATTCAGGAATGAGCGAAACATAAATGAAGCGAGCTCTTCCCATTCAGGGAATGAGGACTGGTACGCCTCTGCTAAAAGGAAATTGGCGGAGGAATAATCTTCTCGCGAGGCTCAGGACATACCTCCGCCTCCACTTAGGCACCCGCGACCTTCAGAGAACCCGAGACCGGCCCCTCCAGGGAGCCTTATCAATTATGATTTTCTCAATGACGAAAATTCAGAATCATTGAGCGCCACACTGGGCGGGTATAGGTTAAGAGAGGAGCAAGCAGGCGAGATAATGCAGAGTCTATGGCCTCAGTTAGATCGCCAAATCATAATAAATCGGCTAGGATATCAAGATCTGGCCCGCTTTGGGCGCTTATTTTTTGCTGCCGTTATTTTAGCAGTATTTCAACTCTGTAGGGATTATAGTGGTTTGGCTGAGGTGCAGAGCCAACATAATGCTGTCGTCGATAATTTACGTGCTAATATCCGTAGTGGGGATCATAGCCGCTGCAATGCACTGAAGCGCGCCAAAGAGGCAGACTAAAAAGCATCAAAAGTTGCACATGCCGTACATGATGCCGAAGTTAAGGCTAAGAAATCTGAGGAGAATGCTGAAGCACTGCGTGCTGAAATAGCCGCGCTAAAAAAGGAGAATGATTTTTTGAAACGTGAGAATTGTTCTCTTAAAGCGTCGAATGTTGACGCGGACAATGCCATTGCCAATTTGCGTCATCAAATTCAAGATTTTGAGTTTGAGGATTATAAATGTTCCATTGCCCAAAATTTTACACAGAGTAATATTTATAAATTTTCTAGTTACTCCGCGGTGCTGCAGACATGAAATATGGTATGGAACTTGGCGTCGACCAAGCTGGTCATCTAGGGTACCTCAGAGAGGGTTTTCATAAAGGTATGCTTGATGTTAGTCGTAATTCGAGAATGAAGATTCCAGAGGCCAATAGTGATGATAATGACGATTTACATACCCCTAGGTCTGGTGATTCATTCTACGTCGTGTGGCGCAATCGTAAAAAATAGAATGTGACAGGCTCAAGCTCTTTGATGTAGAGCTCTCCTCTGACGCATAAAGGAAAAGATAAATGCGCTCCTAATGCTACTTTGAGCGATTCAGAGAGTATCAAGAAAGCTCTTCACGACGCTTTTGGTTTGAGTGACAATGAAATAGGTTTGCCTCCAAAAATGTCGAGGTCGACGATTTTCTTGCGGAGTCCCCCAAAAATGTCCAGTTTTGAAAACGTTCCTTCTACGGCCATGGATAAAAGAAGTAAGGCAAAAGTCGTATCAAAGAATTCTGGTCCCACAAAGATTTTGCCAGGTGGAACGTATCCTTCCCGAGATAACAGAGTTTTTGCGCTGGAAAGTAATGCGCCTGATCACTCTTTTAATGCTCAGGATCTGATTTCTCCGAGTAGATATCAGCTTGATGATCCAACTGAAAGAATGGAAGTTGCTTTTCCCGATAATTGGGCTCAAACAGATGAATTGATTCTTACAGAGGATCAAATTCATGGCAATTGTGCCAATTTTGCGCGTTCAGTGGGTGTGATTCTTCGTCAAGAGTCCAACCAGTGTTCGAGTGAATAACTATGTTTAGGTTACATTATATTGACAATATTAGGCCTTTTGTATTGTATAGAGTCTTTGTAACTCTTTTGCAGTAGTTTTTGATAAAAAACTGATTCTGCCGCTTGATATCATAATCCTTTATTTACGTTTTACTCGCATACTGTTCTTTCCAACACATTTCAAGACATGTTTCTTCTCCATTTTATGCTTTTTATGGCATGAGGGGTTGGACCCCTTTGGGCTTCTTATCCCACCGTCATGTTTTTTCGTATGGCATGAAGAGTTGGACCACTTTGGGCCTTCTTATCTCATCGTCATGTTCTTCTCTCTGGCATGAGGGGTTGGACCACTTTGGGCCTTCTTATCCCACCGTCATGTTCTTCTGTCTGACATGAGGGGTTGGACCACTTTGGGCCTTCTTATCCCCCGGCATGTTCACCTGCGTCATTTGACGGATAAAAAATTTGTAGTTAGAAACTTAAAAAGAATTGATAACGATCGAAGTGTATTTATCAAAACATCTGATGGAATTTATTTAATTTTATGCATAATAACGCCTAAGATTTTGCACATTCCAGGGACACTTCTGTTAAACCCCTTTTAGAGATTCCAAATAATAATATCCTCTTGAACTTGCTCGCATGACTCTGAAAGGCCCTTCCCATTTCAGTTCTAGCTTTCCGATAATGCTTCTCAGGACCAAATCTCCTGCCTCAAAATTTCTGAATTGAACCCTTTTATCATAGCTTTTGGCCATTTCCTCTTTAAAAGCAACAGTACGTTGATACGCATCATCCCTTGCCGATCCTATCATATCCAGATCCATTTGTCTTAACCGGGCCGACTGCTCTGGATCATAATTAGTAATCCTACGTGTTGGCACACCTATCTCTGCAGGTAAAACAGCTTCAGTGCCATATACAAGAACAAACGGGGTCTCCCCCGTGGATGTTCTTGGAGTCGTTCTATATGCCCATATTATTCCTTGAAGCTCTTCTCACCATGTTTTTCCTATGCTCCTCACCCTCCTTTCGAGATAATCTTTCAATGTTTTGTTAGTGGATCCTGTTTGACCATTGGACTGTGGATGATACACTGAGGTCAGATTGTGTGATATTCTTAATTCCGCGAACCATGATTTAATCTCCTTTTTGCTGAATTGCGTGCCGTTGTCACACACAATTGACCTTGGGATGCCGAAACGACATATGATGTATTTCCAGATAAACTCGATCATATTCTTTTCTGTGATTGACGATATAGCTTCTGCCTCAACCCATTTAGTATAATACTCAACATCCACTATCAAATATCGTTTTAGTCCTTTGGCCGGCGGAAACGGGCCCACAATGTCAATTCCCAACTGATCAAATAGACATGCCACGTCGATGGGTTGTAGTTGGCGTGCCGGTCTATGAATGAGACGAGCGTGGTATTGGCAGCTATCACATTTCCTCGAGAAAGCTGTTGCATCTTTCAGCAAAGTTGGCCAATAATATCCTTGACGCAATATCCGTTGAGCCAAAGCTCGTCCCCCGGAGTGATTTCCACAACAATCTGCATGGATCTCTTCCATGACATACTCAGCTTGAGTTGGAGTCAAACATCTCAATAATGGTCCTTCGAAAGATCTTTTGTATAATTCTCCATTGCTGATAGTAAATCTATAAGCCTTATATTGCATTTTGCGCTGTGCAATCGGATCTGCCGGGAGAATGCCTTGTTGACGATAAATCATAATCTCGTCCTTTCAAGAGGGGTCTTCATGTATGGACAATATAAACTCCACCCGTGCTTCCGTGGTAATATATTTTGATATCCCAATCAAAGGTCTGTCAGCAACCATAAGTGTGATTCGCTTCTCCACCAGAATCTCCGAAGAACTCACGAATTTAGAAAGCGCATCTGCCTTTGCATTGTCGTCCATAGGGATCTGAGTAATGTCAAAGAATTTGAGGTTCTTTGCCAATTATTTTATCTTTGCGGCATACAATTTCATTGTTTCCTCACGCGTCTCATACCTTCCCGAAAAAAGATTAGCCACCAAAAGCAAGTCGGTGAATATATCCAGATGTTCAATGTTGAGTCTGAGTGATATTTTGACACCGACAATAACTGCTTCGTACTCTGCTTCGTTATTCGTTACCATGTAATTCAAGCTCATAGAAAATTCAAATTCTCTTCGTTATGGGGACATAAAATGGATTCCAATTCCCCCTCCGTGAGTGGTTGTAGATCCATCCATGTGTAATATCCACGTTGTGGTTGCCCTGCTGGTTCCAGCTTGGTTTGATATAGAAAAAATACAGCTTGCGGTCTCGATTACACTATTTCCCAGAGTTTCGGCCATGAAATCTGCTAAACCCTGTGCTTTGATTGCAATTCGCGGCTTAAACTCCAATCCGAATTCACTGAGTTCAATTGCCCATTTCACCAATCGGCCAGAGGTTTCAGGCTTTGCCAACACTTGCTTCAACAGTTTGTCTGTTACGACAGTGATTGGGTGAGATTGAAAATATGGTTTCAATTTCCGAGCCGTAACAACAATTGCTAATGCGAACAACTCTATTTCCAATTAATTTCTCTCCGCCCCCTGCAGTACTCTACTCACATAATGAATGGGTAATTGCTGAGTTCCCTTTTGCTTGAGTAATACTATACTGATTGCGTTCGTGGATACCATCAAACACAGATACATCATTTCACTTTCCTCCGGTTTGGCTAACAACGGCGGGCTCAACAGATAATTCTTCATTTGTCTAAACGCCTCTTCACACTCCGGCGTCCAAATGATATCTTTGCTCCGTTTCATCACTTTAAAGAAGGGGAGATTCTTTTCTGCAGATGTTGATATAAATCTTCCCAAAGCTGTCAAACGGCCCACCAGACATTGAACGTCCCTCACTGTTCTTGGTGATGGTTGATCCAATATTGCCTTTATTTTCTCAGGGTTGGCTTCAATTCCTCTTTCATTTACCACATAACCTAGAAGCTTTCCCGCCGTTACCCCAAAAGTGCATTTTTTGGGGTTTAATTTCATTCCGTAGGTTCTTATGATAGTGAAAGCCTCATCCAAATGTTGCACATGTTCCTCGGCTTTGGGACTCTTTACTAGCATATCGTCAATATACACTTCCATTGATTTTTCAATTTGATGGTAAAATATTTTAGCTACCAACCTTTGAAATGTTGCTCCCGCATTCTTCAACCCGAACGGCATTACTCTATAACAATACACTCCGGTATCCGTGACAAATGTTGTCTTGCTCTGATCCTGCACTGCCATGAAGATTTGATGAAAACCACTTTTCGCATCCACCATGCTTAGCAATGCACATCCTGCTGTGGAATCAACAAGTAAATCTATCCGAGGCAATGGAAAAGGATCCCTTGGGCAATGCTTGTTTAAGTCTGTATAATCCACACACATTCTCCATGTAGCTTCTTTTTTCAAGACTAAAACAATATTGCTCAACCATTTTGAGAACCTTATAGCATAAATATGTCGTGCTGCTAAAAGTTCTTGTACCTCTTTTTCGGCAGCTTCATTCTTTTCTTTGCTAAAATTTTGCTTCTTTTTTCGTATCGGTTTCGCGCTCTTGTCTACATTCAAACGATGTACTATGATCCTAGAGTCTATCCCGAGAAAATCGGAATCGGACCATACAAATATATCTGAATTACGCCAGAGACAATCCACCAAGGCAGCCTCTATTATCCAATCAATTTCTGCTCCAATTTATATTATTTTCTCACTGCTTTCCTTAAACAGTTGCACAATATTGAACTCTCCTAAAGGCCCCATCTTACATTCTTGCCATTGTTTTAACAATTGACTTTCTGCTTTATCTCGCGCCTGCTCTTTAGGCTCAAATCTCTTTTGACTATGATCTATCTCTGTTTTGATCTTCTTCTCTATTTCCCTTTTTTCAACCGCATACATGTGTCATTTATTTGTCATCCTAACTGTTTATACCTAAAACAATGTTAACGGTGTTCCCACAGTTGGCGCCAATATTTTGGTCTTATTTCGTCACGGTAATAGAACACAGTAAAACAATACAATTGAAATATAAATAACCAAAATAACGTTAATCCAATAAAATGAACGGACTAACTTTGTCCGGAACACCTACTATCTATTACAGATCTTGAATTGCTTTAGATATCCTAATAAGACAAATTTACATACGCATCGAATTCTGAAGGTTCGATGCACGCCTCGAATGATGCTTATTCGATGCTGAGTTTATTCAATAACCGCTGATTCGATGTGAGTGTATCGAATCACTGAGATTTGATGTTGCTACGACTCGAATTGGATTGATTTGATGTCAGATTGTAATAATATCTGTGTTGCTGTCGAATGCAATGAGGCATCGAACGAATGGGCGTATCGAATAGGCTTGTTCGATGTAGTAATAGTTGGACTCAGGTTCGATCTGCCTCTGAAAGATCAAGGGTCGAGTTATATATAGGCTCCGTCTCGTAGGACCCACTGACAGCTGTGGAATGCGCATCGAATCGACACGGTTTGATGCCGCCTGATTCGATGCGCGTATCAAATAATGCTTGTTCGATACGCTGTTGGGCCGACTCTATAACTGTGTTGGGTCCATCCTCAAATTCCCCTATCAGATTTGATAATTATTTGCAAATTTCTCATCAATTCCATATCTGCATGTACATATGTTATAATAATATAATTAATCATCAAACACTTAGTTCATCATGCCGTAGTATTCCGAGATCACTGTTTATGAATATATTATTATGACTTTTTGTCAATGATCATGTGTTCACTATCAAAACTTGAGTAATCCATGCACCTATACTCTGCGTAACCCTTTAATTATTTCAACATAGAATAATACATGAAAATTCTAAGCATGTGCATAATCCTCTAGCGCTAATATATTGGTAATTACTACATACCATGGGTTGATAAATTAAATTAAAGAATATTAACAAAGTTCCTTACCAGATGATGCCATGAGCCGCCAAAGGTTACAGGAAGAAGAAAAAGACGAGAGAGAGTCATACGTAACAGAAAAGACGGCAGAGGAGAAAGCAATAAAATAAGAAATCTAAAAGGTTGCGGCAATATGGAGAAACCCTTAACCCCCGTTTTTAATAGTAACGGTTTCATTATAATATTAGTGCCACTAAAACAATAACTCTGATATTAATTATTTTAATAAATATAATCTGATATTATATATATATAAATGAGTATATATATATATATATCAATAAATACAAATAAATATAATTACACTACTTTAATTTTGCAAGGCTGAGTAAGAATAGAAAAAATGAGATTAATATATCCTATTAATCCATATAAAAAAATTCGGGGCGTTACATAGATGGATTAGATGCTGCCAATGATAATGAGATTGATGATATAACACTACAACAAAACCATACAATAGCATGGAAAGTCATGCATCCGAATTTCTATTTTTCGGATGCATGATATATAGAATCGAAAATATCCGATGCATAAAAAAAAACACTGCAGCAGTTCCCATCACCATTCACACTCTCTCTCTCTCTCTCTCTCTCTCTCTCTCTCTCTCTCTCTCTCTCTCTCACACACACACACACACACACACCGTCGTCGGACCGCTGTTGACCAACCCCACCATCGCCGGAAATCACCCAAAAATACCGATAAACAATTCTGCTCTACTCAAGGATCAATTTGATGCAACTTTTATAATTTTTCATCCATTATTTACATTTGTGTGATTTTGAAATTGTTGATAATTTTGATTATTGTTGTTATTTGTTAATGTGAATATGATTATTGTGTTGTTATGTTGAATCCTTAAAATAGTTTTGGCTAATTTTGAAAATTTGAGATTTTAGGCCTTAATTTATAGTTTAACAAAAGTTTAGAGGTATTAATTGTAGTTAAAAAAACTAAGTAGTTTTGAGAAAGTTATGGTTTCAATTTGAAGTTTAACATTTTTGTGGTGTTGAATTACTAGAGTTTATTGTAGGAATAAGATAATTAATTAGAAGATTTGGGCTTGTTTGCAAATATCTAGAGTATTTGGTTTATAATATTGAACTTTAGAGGTTACTTTGTAATTTAGAAAATGTGTTTTGAAACAAAATTATGATTCAGCTGTGTTGTATAAAGTATTTATAGGGCAACAATGTAATTTTTGGGGAACTTTCTTGTAAGGATATGATAAATAGAAAAATTGAGTTTGATTGGAAATATTTGGGGAGTTTGAAAAACTATAGAGTATAAAGTGCAGTTAGATGATTTTAGTTCTTATTTGATTGTTAATATTATATAGTAGTTTAGAAAATGTAGCTTATATTAACTTTGTTGTAGGAATAAGATTATTAATTCGAAGTTTTGGGGCTATTTTGGAATATGTAGTGAGTTAACAGAAAACATATAGATCGATTAGAAATTTCAATTAATAATATTTCTTATTAGGACCGAGTTTTGAAGAATAACTTTTCTGTAGTGTTAAAATATAATTTAGTAAAGTTTAGGGACGATGATATTGATGTTTTTGTCGGATAATTTAGATGGCAGATAGAGATCGGGGATCATCTAGGGGTGTAGGTCGCAGGGGAAGGCGTCCGGGGAAGGAACGTGCATCTATTAGTCAGCAGCCACGTAGACCCCTGATGCACCCGTTTAACCCACTTCATGATGATGATGATACGCCGGTTCACCTTACGGACTATGACCCGTATGGGTTTATTGCTGACCTCGAGATAGAGCCTCTTCCACCGATCAACACTGCCACCACCGAGTCGCTGCATGGCTCGGCACATGCCTTAGGTTCCGATATGTGTGGAGTTCCACCCTTACCGTCTGCTGCTTCAGACCGGCCGACATCGTCACGAGGGCCCGCCGATCCAGGACCATCACATTTCCCCCATGATGATGATGAGAGAAATCATCGGTGGCAGGGCAAAGGGGCTCCTGTACCAGATGACCTCGATGATAGGGAGTGGATCACATTTTGTCCATATACATGAGGGTTAAGTTGTGTAAGGGCCCGTGGTTTCAATTCAAGGATTTTCCTCGAGTTTATAGGGACAATGCATGAGACGAATTTCGAGTAAGTTTTTTAATGAAATTATTATTAGATATTAAAAATAGTTAATTGAAATGCTTATTTTTTTCATTTATTGTTGTTTATTTTTTCATATGTTTTTGTTTTTAATTATTTATATTATTTAAAATTCGCAGAGCCAATATCAGTGGGACGAAGCCGACGAGTATCGAGTTAGGAGTGTTTGGAAAATGATTGGCAACAAGCGTTATAGCGAATGCTTGAACTCACTGAAGAAAATATTGTTGGCGATAATGGACAAACATGAAGACTGTAGTAGACGTGATATATGGATTCCAGAAGAACATGAGCAGGAATTCATGCATTACTGGGATGGACCTGAACACCAGAATAGGTGCACAAAAGCCAAGATAAACAGGGAGAAGGCTTTGAAGAAGAACTGGTTTGGTGGGAGGCGTTCGGGCCAACAAATAGCAAAAAAAGTGGTAATTGTTTTTTTGCATTTGGTCCTTAAAATACATATTAGGGTGTCGTATTAATTTGTCGCATTAAAAATTGCCCCTTTAAAATTTGTAGTATTAATTTTTTAATTGTTTTGTGAAACATGCCGAAGATGAGGGTCTTACGATTAAAGAATTGCCGATAGCGAGGATGTACAAGCTTGCCCGAGTGAAGAAAAACAAGACTACTGGGAAGGAAAAGTGGGTATCAGATGAAGCTCACCAGGCTTGGGTAAGTAATCTATTTATACTATAAATATAATTTAGGAGTTAGAAATTCTACGTGCTCTTCAGTTTACTTATTGAACTTTTGGAATTTGGCCTTTTTTTTGCAGCTTAAATATCTGCAAGAGCTCCAGAGGAAATATGGGTCGGACAGGAACAAATGGCCTCCGTGGGACTTCGACACCTGGTTCAAGGCTCAACCAATAAAGAAAAATAAGGTAAAAACATTTTCTACTACTGTATGTAGCTGGTCCAGCTTTTGGGGTACAAACCCATTTGTATTTTAGAGGTGATGCCTCTAATAGTCATAGTGCATATGCCGATAGGGAGGTGGTGCACCGCGCGCAGATGGCAGCGATGAGGGATGAGCAGCGTCAGGCCTATGCGAGGTATCAAGCGGGGCTGAGTAGGTCGTACAAGAACTCGTTACGACAGTGGGAGCATAGCAAGCTACTCACGAATCACCTGAGAAACAATGCGAGGCAAAACAGACAGGAACCCCTAGATTTGTTGTACCCGGATAAGCCAGAGCCACCAGAGGGCCTAGACGATCCCTTTCATGGCGATGATACATCAGTCACTCGCTCTCCTACAGTTTTATATGGTAGTTCTCCTACACAGCGCCACCAGCCGCCATAACCCACTTGGCGAGGGAATCCCGCTTAGCGTTCGCAGCCTCACACTTCTCAGACCCTATGTCGTACGCATCCACCTAATCGTGGCGTTTGGTGAATACCATATCCTTGAACCATTGTACAAATTGTTCGTTCCTTCTTTGGTTAATCGATGTTTGTGAGACGCTTGTCCTACTAGCGAACCGACCTTTCGAAAGACGGATAGTCGATAAGAATCATTAGGATCAACTCTTGTCTCGTTTCTACTTTGGCGGACTAGACGTGTATCGAAATCATGCGCAAAATAATGATAGCAGAAATTGGTCATCTCGGATGTCAGGTACGCTTCAGTAATAGATCCCTCGATCCTCACCTTGTTACCGACACTACCCTTTAAATCGGACATACGCCTGAAAATATAAACAAAAAACTAGATATGAACGATATGAGCATCTATGTAAATAACTGTAAATTCAGTTGTTGAATACCTCTCGAAGGGATACATCCATCGATAGTGCACCGATCCTCCCATTTCTGCCACCCATGAAAGATTAATAGCTAGATGCTCCACGAAGTCAAAAAATGTTGGTGGAAATATATGCTCCAGTTTACACATTGTTTCATCAATCGCAACCTCTAGGCGAGCCATATCAGATTTTCGAATGTTAGTTGCGCACAATGCCCTAAAAAAGTTGCTAACCTCTACTAGCGCACCCCATACATCATCTTGTAAGAAGTCTCTGAAAGCAATATGAATAAGTCTTTGCATAAACACATGACAGTCGTGACTTTTCATTCATGTTATTTTTAGATTATGCATCTGCACGCATCGACCAATATCAGAAGCATAACCGTCGGGAAACTTCAAACTGCACAACCATTCGCACACTTACCTCTTTTGATCCTTTGTTAGACAATATATTGCATGCGGTTTGTGTGTACGTTGATCCGATCCCGTCACTAAAAACAACTCACTTTGGTTGGTATACTCTTACAAATTAAGACGCGCATTCATGTTGTCTTTTGTCTTTTCTGCGTCATCCATGACCGTATTCTTTATGTTATTGAAGAAGTTCTTCTCGCAATTCATCACGTCTAGGTTATGACGTATCAAGTTTGTTGACTAGTAAGGGAGCTCCCAAAATATACTCATACAACACCAGTTGGGCTTCGTTCCAGCCCATTGGATGGTCCCCCTTCATTCTCCAAAACCGACCTTAGGGAGGCGATCAACATGAAGTTTCATTTCTGCCCCTGTCCTTCTATGCAATGGTGGGTCAGTCGCTATGTGGTCCTTGTAGAAATCAGTATCATTGTGCCTCAATTCGTGATCTAATGGGAGGAATCTGCAATGACAATCGAAGAAGCTTGTCTTCTTACCCTTCTTAAGCTGGAATGCTTTCGTGTACTCCATACAATAAGGACACGACGGATTTCCATGCGTACTCCATCCAGACAACATTCCATACGCTGGAAAATCACTAATAGTCCACATAACAACAATGCGTAACTGGAAATTCTGTTGTCTAGAGCTATCCCATGTCTGTACGCCGACTTGTCACAAAGAGACTAGCTCATCAATCAAGGGGCGTAGGAAAACATCTAGGTTCTTGCTAGGGCTATTAGGGCCAGGAATGACAAGCTTAAAAATATGTACTCTTGTCTCATGCACATATCTAGTGGGAGATTGTACGGTGTTACGAAGACAGGCCGACAAGAATAAGGACCCAAAGAGCTGCCGAAATGGGCGAATCCATCAGTGCACAATCCTAGCCTTACATTTATATCCTCAACGGTAAAATCAGGACGATGATTACCAAAGTATTTCCAAGCATGGCGAGATGACGGATGTATCGTGTGATCCCTATTCTCACGACATTTGGTATGCCACGTCATGTGTTGAGCAATTGATCGAGACATGTACAACCATTGGAGTCTGGGAGTTAGCGAAAAGTACCACAACTTCTTACGAAAGATTGGTTTGTATCTATTTCTTGGATTTCGAAAGGGCTTGAAACGAGGTTCCTCACAAACCGAACACGCCGTATGTTCAATAGACTCGAACTCCCCGTAGAACAAGAAATAGTTATTTATACATGCGTCATAAGTTTTTACACCTAGACCCAAACTTTTCATAAGTTTTTTCATTTGGTAAACTGATTCAGGTACTTTAGCCCGATATTTGGGAGGGAGTAAGTCATGAATTATTCTGATTGTGTTGTTACAAGATACATTACTAAGCTTTTGTGATACCTTGTTCGACATAAACTGAGAAACCCATCTTAGTACAGTGGTCGGGCTCCCTATGCATACCGGTTCTTCTGCATCACTAAGCATTTTAAAGAAAGCCTTTGCCACACTATTGGGCTCCTCGATTGCACTTGCCATATTAGAAGTGACGTTAAAAAATTGACCGCCAAATGCATCATCTACCATATTCCTCATTCGATCATCTTTTTGACCCCTATAACTATGTGATGATGACCCTATTTCAACGTTTGAGTATATATTACCCCCCGAGGTGTTACCTAACTCACCGTGATAAGCCCATATCATATAGTGTGGTACGAACCCCCACTTATACAAGTGCATATTAATAGTATGCCTATTTAAATATTTTGCGCTGGTGCATTTTCTACATGGGCGACGAGCTCGACCATGATTCAAATTACTACTATGCGAGAATGCGTAATGGAGAAAGTTCGACAAACCAACCTCAAAGTGATAATTCAAGTTTTTTTCCCTCTAGCTGCTCGTACATCCAACGTTGATCGGACCACCAATTACTCATCCTTTGTATTATTTATTGACAAAATAACATTATACGACATTAATAACCAATTATTTATTAAAGATAAATATTGAATACATGCATAATTGACAAAGGTAGAAATGATGAACAAACATTCAAATGTAGGCTAGCTTAATTGAGCTTCAATGAATATACGAAAGAGAAAATTTATTATAATTTGATAGAGATTCAAAAAAGTAGTGAGAGATTGAAAAAGAATTTGTGAGTGATTCAAAAGGATGGAAGTGAGTGCTTAAATAGAGTGAGAAATGGGGTAGCGTTCATAGTTGCATGGAATATTTTCAATGCATAATTACTTGTATTGGAAAATTTTCATGCAAAGATAGGTGATGAATCCCAGAATTGTGATGCAAGAGAACATGGCATGGAAAACTTTTCATGCATTGAACAATTGCATGGAAATTATAGCAATTGCATCGAAAAGTTCTCATGCAAAGATAGACTATGAATCCTAAAATTGCGATGCAAGAGAGCACGACATGGTAAAATTTTCATGCATTAAGCAATCGCATGGAAATTATAGCAATTGCATGGAAATATTTCCATGCCAAAAAATACAAGAAAATGAATTACACCTTTCGCGTTGAAAATGTAATTATTCAAAAGTTGCAAAACAACTCAAATTTAACTTTTTCTTTCATCAACATTTTCTAACCAATAAGTAGGAGTGTTCTTTCAAATCTCGTCAAAAAAGGGTAACGAATGAAGCAAAGAAACCTTTTTGGGTGAAAATATAATTAGTCAAAAGTTGCAAAACAAATCGAAATCCACTTTTTCTTTCACCAACATTTTCTAAACAGCAAGTAGGAGTGTTCTTTCAAATCTCGTCAAAAATGGTGTAACAAAAGACGCAAACAAACCTTTCGGGTTGAAAATATAATTATTCAAAAGTTGCAAAACAACTCAAATATCACTTTTTCTTTCACCACCATTTTCTAAACAATAAGTAGGAGTGTTCTTTCAAAAACGGGGTAACAAAAATACGCAAACAAACCTTTTGGGTTAAAAATATAATTATTCAAAAGTTGCAAAACAACTCAAATTAAACTTTTTCTTTGACCAACATTTTCTAACCAATAAGTAGGAGTGTTCTTTCAAATCTCGTCAAAAACGGAGTAACGAAAGACGCAAATAAATATTTTAGGTTGAAAATATAATTATTTAAAAGTTGCAAAACAACTCAAATTTAACTTTTTCTTTCACCCACATGTTCTAAACAATAAGTAGGAGTGTTCTTCCAAATATCGTCAAAAATGGAGTAACGAAAGATGCAAACAGACATTTTGGGGTGAAAATATAATTATTCAAAAATTGCAAAACAACACAAAATTCACTTTTTCTTTCACCAACATTTTTTAAACAATAAGTTGGATTGTTCTTTCAAATCTCGTTAAAAATAGAGTAACGAAAGATGCACAATAAATAATATAACACTATATGATCTTTAACTCTAAACCCTAAACCCTAAACTCTATATAGATATACTCTACTAAACCAAAATTGTATTTTCACATGTAGAGAGTGTCAATCAATTTCACTCTTCGATTTTTTTTACCATACGCTATGTTATTAAAAATAACAATATTCTTAAGAACTTTGTCAAAAACGGGGTAAGGAAAGACGTATAAAAAATATTTGGGGTAGAATATCTAATTATGCAAAAGATGAAAAACAACATCAAAACTCCAAATTTTAACCACTATTTTAAAAACACTTATGAGGCATATGTATATTCAAAATTTGTCAAAAATACGGAACGAAAGACCATTTAAAATACTTTTGGGGTCAAAAATGTAAATAAAAATTTAATAAGTATAGGTATTTTATAAATAGTAATAAATTTTGTATAGAAATATTTCTATGCAAATTGTACATGTTTCCACTTGCATAGGAAAATTGCCATGCAATTTGTACTATATACATGACCAGTACATGTTCCATGGAAAAATTCCTATGCAAAAATTTTTTTTTCCAGTTGAATCGAAATTTTTCCATGCAGAGAAAAACCTGCATGGCAATATTGCAATGCAGTACATGTTGAATGGGAAAATTTCGATGCAAAAACTATTTTTTCTAGTTGCATCGAAATTTTTCCATGCAGAGCAAAGACTGCATTGAAAATTTGCAATGTAAAATTGCTTACCTTCTCATATAAATACCTCCACACCCCATTCACTTCTAATTCATTACCTCCTCTCTTCTTCCTCTCTACTCCTCTTCTCTCTAAAGTATTTGTTAAGGATTTATAATTTCTTTTTATCTTTTTTAATAAAACTATACGAAAAAATATAAATACCTATGTATAGGATATCATATAAGAATATTTCACAAATATGTATATCGATAGAATAATATTCTTGAATTATAGTTTAAATTCAATATGTATATCTTGAATAATTAATCAATATGTATTTTAGAAATATGTATAAGTTAGTATAAAATACATATTTCTTTCATAAAAATAATACTTTAAAACTTTAAAAAGTATACTTTAAATGAATTATTTATATTAATAAAAGGAAAAATATTTAAAAAGTGGCGAAATAATCCCGCCACTTTTTTTAAATAATTTTAAATTATGTTGCATAGGAATAATTCCATACAACATATATATTGCATCGGAAAAAATTCGATGCAATTGCTACAAAAGCAATTGCATCAGAAATTTCCGATGCAGCACCCGCACCAACCAAGTACTGCCACGCGTCATGTGCTGACTTTGGTTATGCATCGAAATTATTTGATGCAACGCTTTTCTGCATCGGATTTTTTCGATGCAAAGCCTTTTGAATGGGAAATTTTCCATGCAATGTTGCATCCAAAAATTTCGATGCAAAGCTCAATTGCATCAAAATCTTTCGATGCAATTCTCTTGCATGGACACCAGAGGCATGAAAATTTTGCATCGAATTTTTTCCATGCAATTGATCAATTGCATGGAAAATGTAGCCTATTGCATGGAATGTTTTCCATGCAACTGATGTATTTTGTTGTAGTGTAAACGAGGAAACTTTTGAAAATGATTAAAAACTGATATTGAACTTAATTTTCTCATGTTAGATAAATTTCGGAAACTCTTGATCTAGTCGTAATTTTTGAGAGGCTAGTTCGGGTAAGCAATAGTTTTTTAGTAAATAAAAACATGCACCTGTTTTTTCTTGTTGGATGCTCTTTACACAAGCATAAAAATTCATATATCAATGGAATAATAGATTATTTGATGTGATTGTGGAAGTGTTGAGCGACATAATATTTTTTTTATCAATTATTATTATTAGATATATAATTTTAAGTATTAAATTATAAAATTTGTGGGGCTTACACCTTGCGCCCTAGGGCTTACACTCTCGCCTCTAAGAATACAAAACGCCCCGCCCTATGCCTCCACCTTTTAAAACACTGCTATTGTGTAATCCGAAAACTTGATGTGAGTAATGCCTTTCTTCATGGCAGTCTCACTGAAGTTGTGTTCAGGCAATAACCGTCGGGGTTTGTTAACTCCTCTCGTCTGTCGCATATGTGCCGCCTACACAAATCTATTTACGGTCTTACACAAGCGCCGCGTGCATGGTTCCAAGCAGTTCATGATGCCATTCTTGCTCTCGGATTTACACAATCCTGCTCGAAATATTTGTTGTTCATCTATAGGCGCGGTGCCACTTTGTTGGTCTATGTCAATGACACAATCTTCACGGGCAGGGGCACGGACGCAACGCTTATCAAAATAAAATGGGAAGAGTTTATCGAATTTTCGTGAGTGATCGTTGTTGTCGTGGCTTTGAACTCATCTTATTTGATTGAACTAAGCCGAATCGCTATCTCTTATCAGACGTTCTTTCTATTCTCAGTCGTTGAGATCGTCATTTAGTTCCTTCATCACGTGTCTCAAATCCTCGTTGGCGGTTAAGGACCTCAGAACTCTTTCCTACTTCATTGGGATTGAAGCATTGGGCTGCTTTGATTTACAGTTTTCCGAAAACTTTTTTTAGAGTTGAAATGGCTGCTTTAATTTACAGCTTTCCAACATTTTTTTTTTTAATAAATGTTGAAATCACAACCCGCTTATTGCTTTGAAAGCTAGACATGTTTGACCTTCCGGTGACATATGACACTAGTTGTACCAACTCCCAATCCATTTTTTTTCTTTTGTTTGGTAAATCTAACTCGCAATCCATAACTGTAAGTAAATCAAACAAACGTATTTTTACTGCTATTCACCAATTTAGATTCTAACTTGCAAAATGTAGAAATTAAGCTAACATAAATTTATGGCAAATTAGTATGCCTACTGCTCACAAATAAGTTACCAAGCTACATGATATAGAAACAAGTGGTTTAAAAACTCATTATTATTATTACTTAATAAAAAGATGAGTTTGAAAAACGAGCATATATAATTCTAAGACAAAATCACATTATCTGCATCAAATATATTTCTTCTTTGTGCACTAGTATTGCAGTCGCATTTAAATGTCATAAGCACACATATATTACATATATAATTAGAATTTCCATATTGTTCCTTCGTCTAAGAATTCCAAGAATTCCTTTACCCATATATGCAGCATATGCATATTTGCAGGCTGCAGCTAAGCTATTGTATGTGAAGTGTTAATTGGACCGTACTGTATGTTGCACGATATCTAAAAATCGTCCCGTACGTATCGTATTTTTGTATGTCATACTCTGTATTTCAATGATGTCTTATGTTTTTATGCTGCACCAACATTTGTAGCGAAATAAATAAATAATTTTTGTGTTGGGCCTTTCTAAAGCATAATAATATCCACATAATTATTGGGCAACCAAGAGCATTAATTAAGAACCAAATTAATAACAACAAAGAGAACTTTCTAATTGATATCTGTGATACGCAAGTAAGTGAGCTCAAATTTATTGCTGAAAAGAATGTATGTGAACTACGAAATACAGTATTGAAAAAGCCACCATAACATCAAATTTATTTGCAACAGAAGTAACTAACAATTCGACTGATGAATATGACCCACCACCCAAAAGACATACGAACTGTACCAATTACCATGCATCCTTTTTAATTTTTTTCGTGAAACTCTGCATTGGTAACGAACTACTAACTGACTAACTAACCGTTATTCCCTTGAAAGCATATTAATTCCGGTGAGCTCCAAAAAACCGGTAACGGATGAATGTCCAAATCACATTGATCAAATTTCCAATCCAAGAACCAGCCGCCTCCTCCGCCGTCTCATCATGATTCTCTTTCGTTTCCGGCAACACATTCCGGCGGCGGACTGGCAATGATGTCTTCCCTTTCTTGACCTTTCCGCCTGCAGCACTGATCATGTCATTCTTGGACAGCTGCTCTCCATTTTTCATGAAATGGTACTCGAAAGCGCGAATTGCATTGGAAATAAGCTCGCGGTGTGGCGCACAACCCCATCGTGTCCAATAGCTAGTGAAACAATGAAAGCAATGACAGTTGAAACGGGCCTGATGAGGCAGCTTCTTTTTCTCTTCATCTGCAGATTGTTTGTTATTATTAATCTTGGATGGAATATTGTTTTTCTTGTTGTTGGACTGATTACAACTCTTCTTGTTGTGGTCAGGTGGAAGAAACCATGATACGTCGCCTGATTTGATGGACCGATTGATCAGATACGCGAGAATTTCACGCTCATCGACAGACAGACGAGATGATACTCGCTTGAACATGTATTCTGGGAGGAGCTTCAATACGTCGTCGTATTTGGTAGAGGAGGAATCGACTTCGTCTTTCTTCTCCATCGCAATTGCAGTGCTTTGAGTTGTTGTCAATGACGAGAATGGAATATAACGAAGAGGCCAGGAAAAAAGCTGTTTGAAGAACTGCATT
Source organism: Linaria vulgaris (assembly GCA_948329865.1). Lineage (NCBI taxonomy): Eukaryota > Viridiplantae > Streptophyta > Magnoliopsida > Lamiales > Plantaginaceae > Linaria > Linaria vulgaris. Next base: position 42,431,229 of record OX415249.1, read on the forward strand.
GAAAGCTTATTAGGATAGTAAAAGGGAAAAGTTCAAATGAGAAAAGAACTACTGATACGATCATATATTTATTTATATGCAACAGTTGCTAGATATTCTTGTGGAGTGATTTAGTTCACAGTGTAACGGTTGTGTCTTCTATTTGGTAACAGACGCTAACATAAAACGAAGTTGGGTAGTTATAAAGTACACAATGGGCTTGAATTGGGCCACGTTGAATCCAACCCAATCTCTTCTATTAGTTCTTTGGGAGCAATTTCTCTATTTATTATTCAGTGGGATGTTTGGATGGCCTGTAACCAGATAGATGATGGCTGATAACTTGATATTACTTAGATTACAAAATAGATGATATCTGTATTTGGGGAAAGTAATAAAACACTAGTTTTTGTAAAGAATTAATTTGCTTCGTATTTTATTGCTTAATGAATAATACAATGATACAAGTATTTATACACAAGTATAAGAGACTAATTCTAAGATAGGAAGAAATCCTTAACCAAAAATATACAAGGATAAATTAGGAAGGAGATATGATATTATCTTCTTCCCTAATACGCCCCCTCAAAATTGTCGTTCCATCGGCTAAGGCAAATTTGGACCGAAGAACTAAGAACTGTGCTCGACCGAGGGCCTTGGTGAGGATATCCGCAAGCTGATCATGTGTGCTAATGTGACAAACCCGAAGAAGACCCTTAGCAATAATGTCGCGCAAAAAATGAATGTCAATGGCAGTGTGTTTCATGCGAGAGTGCGTGACGGGATGTAAGGACAAGTGTGTGGCACCGATATTATCACAAAAGACCGTCGGGACCGAAGTGAGCTTAACTTGGAGCTTGGTGAGGAGGTTTTGGATCCATCGTACCTCAGACGTGGTTGTGGCCAAAGCCCTATACTCGGCCTCGGTGGATGAACGTGAAAACGGCCCGTTGTTTCCGTGAACTCCAAGAGATGGGATTGTTGCCAATAAAGATGACAAAGGCCGAGGTAGAGGACCGATCCAGTGGGTTTCCCGCGCACTCCGCATCCGAATAACCACAAAGAGTGAGAGGTGAGTTCCGCCGAATTAGAACGCCATGAGTAATAGTGTCCTTAAGATAGCGTAGGACACGTTTGACTCCTGCCCAATGAATCTCGGTTGGAGATGAGACAAACTGTGCTAAACGATTGACGGAAAAGGCAATGTCGGGACGCGTCAAGGAGAGATATTGAAGCTCACCAATAGCTTGACGGTAGATGTGTGGGTCACAATCGGGCGAGGTGTCGATGAACGTAGAGGCAGCCGTGGAGGCCATGGGAGTAGTCACGGTCCTGGCCCCAACCAAGTTATGACGACTGAGGATGTCGTGAATATACTTGTGCTGAGAGAGTAGAAGACCTTCTTTGCATGGGAGGGCCTCAACACCAAGAAAGTAAGATAAGGTACCTAGGTCCTTGACCACGAACGAGTGTTGAAGCTTAGCAATGAATGAAGAGATGAGAAGCGGATCCGTCCCCGTGAAAATAATATTATCAACATCAACAAGCAAGAAAAGAACCGTACCATCACGTCGGAAAATGAGCAAGGAACAGTCGGAGCGAGATTGAGTGAAACCAAGTTTAAGGAGTGCATCTCGTAAGGCGTGAAACCACGCACGGGGCGCCTGCTTGAGCCCATAAATGGACTTACGGAGATGGCAGACGTGATCGGGTTGAGTAGCGTTGACAAACCCGGGGGGTTGCTCCATAAAGATGACCTCCGATAGGTTTCCATGCAAGAAGGCGTTGCTCACGTCTAATTGGCGAAGGGGCTAGGAGTTCATCACCGCAAAGGAAAGGACAAGTCGAATCGTGACGGGCTTAACCACTGGGCTAAACGTTTCTTCATAGTCAAGACCGGGGCATTGGTGGAACCCTTTGGCCACGAGGCGCGCCTTGTACTTCTCAATCGAGCCATCGGGATTCCGTTTCACCCTAAAAACCCACTTGCATCCGATAACATTGGAGGCAAGATGAGCCGGAACGAGGTCCCACGTACCGTGATGAAGGAGGGCATTGATTTCATCGGATATAGCATCACGCCAGTGAGGATCCTTGAGGGCAGTGGAGACGGATGTGGGTTTGACCGAAGGGGGAAGTGGATGTTTAGTGACGGCGGTGAAGAGCTTGGGCTTGAAGATATTATTTTTAGCCCTAGTGATCATGTGGTGACCTATGGGAGCCGCGGGATGAGCCTCGGTGGTGGGAAGAGGCCGAGGTGAGGTGCGGGCGGGCCGCGACTCAGAGTGGGCCAAGGGTTCAACCAAGGTGGCCACGGGTTGGGCCAAGGACCGGACCGGCAGGCTGACCGCGGGTCGGGTAGAGAGAGGGGCCGCGGGTTGGGCCAATGATCAGACCGGCGGCAACGTGGGACGGGCCGCGGGTCGGATAGGTGACGGAGCCTCAAGTTGGGCCAAGGGTCGGACCGACGGGGCACTAGGCTGGGCTACGGGTCGGACGAGTGACGGGGCCGCGGGTTGGGCCAAGGGTCGGACCGGCGGGGCGCTAGGCTGGGCCACGGGTCGGACTGGCTCGGGTAAGGGCGAAATGAATTGTCCTTCACAAAAGCGAACATGTCGCGAGATGTAAAGGCGGCGAGAACTAGGATCCCAACACTTGTAAGCACTCTGCGAGGAAGAGTAACCAAGAAATACACAAGGACGAGAGGGAAAAGATAACTTCCCTGCCTCATAAGGGCGTAACCAAGAATAACATAAGCAACCAAACACACGTAGTTTGAGATAATTGGGCGCAATGCCCAATAGTTTTTGAAACGGGGTGGAGTTCGCTATAGCAGAGCAAGGCATGCAATTGGTTAAGTAAACCGCGGTTTGTAATGCATAAGACCAAAAACTTGAAGGTAATTTAGCATGATGAAGTAAAGCGCGCCCAGTTTCAACTATATGGCGGTGACGTCTTTCAGAAATCCATTTTGTTGAGGAGTGTGAGGTGCAGTAGTTAACCAAGTGATCCCCGATTTAACAAAAAAGGATTTAAGGGCAAGGAATTCGCCCTCATTGTCGCTAAAAAAATATTTAATTGGTTGAGAAAATTGTTTTTCCACGAGAGGCTTAAAATGAATAAAAACTTCTTGAACTTGAGACTTAGCAACCAATTGGGAAAAACCAACAATAGCGACTAAATAAGTCCACAAAAATCACATAAAAACGAAAACCATCAATGGAGGAATCCGTAGGGCCCCAAACGTCCGCAAACACATAATGCAAGGGATGCAAAGCAACAAAGCTAGAAGTATCAAAAGGTAAACGGTGAGACTTGCTGACAGCACAAGAGTCACAAAACAAGTCCTTCGCAGAGGATTTAATGTCCACGGGTAAATTAAAAGCAGAAATTAAAGATAAACTTGTCTTGGTCGCTGGATGACCAAGGCGGAAGTGCCAATTGGTGGTAGAGGTCCGAACCCCAAGTGAAGCAAGCCTAGAGGCCGACTTCATGTAGTAGGAAGGGGGTCGGATGTGGTAGACGCCATTCCTACATTGTCCTTTCACCAGCAGGGCCCCCGTAATTTTGTCCTTAACAAGAAAATAATCAGCAAAGAACTCCATAGAAACATTATTGTCACGAGTAAATTGATGAACCGAGAGTAAATTGTGTTGGGAAGCCGGAACACGTAGAACATTAGATAGAAAAAACGTGCGAGATGGAAAATGTAAGTGCGAACTACCAACGTGTGTAATTTCCATACCATGACCATCGGCTATTTGAACCTCATCGGTTTCATCATACTCCGAGTGAAAGGTGAGATTATTGAGGTCGTTGGTGAGGGTTTGATTGGCACCCGAATCCACAAGCCACGAGCCATCACCAGGACGGGAATGAGAGTTAGGCGGCGTGCGAGCCGTGTTCGCCGTAGTCCGGGCCGAATCGAGGTTATAGCAACGGAGGGCCGTGTGTCTAAAACGCCCACAAATCTGACATTGAACATTGCTAATAGGTGAGTTCGAAGTATTAGGATTTGAACCATGGTTACCTCGATTACGAACCCGAGGGCCACGACCACGGGAGTGGTTGTTGGAGCGGCCACGGGAGTTTTGGGAACGGTGTGAACCCCCGAATCCGGAGTGCGGGCTGTGACCATGAGTGGAGGTGTTGGCCGTGGCGACTAGGGACGAGGTGGCGGCGTCGAGGCGCAAAAGGTAAGCCTCGTGAGAGACTAACACACTGTGAAGCTCCGCGAATGAGAGCGGATTCTCACGAAGGCGAACGGATGTGGCAATATCACGGTAGTTGGGGCCAAGTTCGTTCAAGACGTACAAGGTAATGTCATCAACACGCAAGGGACGGTCAATCATGCCAATTTCATCCACTTTGGCTTTGATTTCCGTCATATAGGTCGTCACAGACCGATTACCGAGGGACGCGGAGTTGAGTGCGTCCTTGAGGGCCATAACACGTGTGCGATCCGGACGAGCAAAATTGTATATGAGATTCACCCATGCTTCGGATGAGGTGGTGGCAGAAATGATGAGGGGAAGGAGGTCATCCGATATGGCGCCAACAAGAGCTCCAAGAAGGAGAGAGTCTTGTTGGAAGTACAAACGATAAGCATCGCTCTCTGATGGATTGGGGCGCGGAAACGTACCTTGGAGATAGCCAAGGAGGTTGAGCCCATTGCATTGAGACACAACTTGTAGCCGCCAAGAAAGATAATTAGTGGTGGTGAGTTTGAGAGGAAAGTGACTATGATGAGTCACGTGTACGAGGCTAGTTGGTGCCGTGAGGGCGGTGGGGGGTGGTGGTGTGAGGGCGGTGGGGGGTGGTGGTGGTGCGAAGTTGAGGGCGGCAGACGACACACTGTCGGAGGTGGTGTCGTTAGGCATGGTGGTGGCGGCTACATGCACGAAGAGAAGGAACTTTAGGTCGGATCGGAAAGCAAGATCGTGGGATATATTAGGCTAATCTTGATACAATGTAAAGAATTTATTTGCTTGGTATTTTATTGCTTAATGAATAATACAATGATACAAGTATTTATACACAAGTATAAGAGACTAATTCTAAGATAGGAAGAAATCCTTAACCAAAAGTATACAAGGATAAACTAGGAAGGAGATATGATATTATCTTCTTTCCCTAATAGTTTTAAGTCCATGCATGAGGTTAGGATTTTGCTTCATGATGACGATTTATGCGAGCCCACTTTGTATTTAGAAATATCATGTTCAATCTCCTTAATTTTGTATTTGGATATAATAATATGTTCCAGAGAACATGAATGCTTATCTACAATATTCTGTCGCTTTAAACAAAAAGCCATGTAAAAGCTTGAAGATCCCGAATATTATTGAGTATTTCCAGCTAAATCAAGTAATTTTACTTCCCTAATCAATGTCTTAATGACTTTCTTCGGAGCTCTAAGCCTGAAAAAATTTATAGCGGAAGCTAATAAGTATTGAGTTGATAAGGACTCTAAGAATATGCCTTCTTCTCCTCTCGAAGAAGTTCCTTCATATATAGCACACGCAATCAAATTCTTTTCAATATCAATTTTCAAATGACACCTTGCTTTTCCTTTCTTTTTGCTTTGTGGTTTGTTGGCAAGCAATATATAATCCGTTATATGCTACCCTTTCATGAAAAATATATTGCTATGTGTTAAACTTAGGCGAATTTAGTTAATCTATCAGTAGTAAATTCTTTTAATATTTACATATATATACAGAAATCAATTATTCTTATATTAGTCGAGCATTTAAAAGAATATAATACCGATAGATTAACTAATTTCGCCATTAACTTAATAAGTTTAGCACATAGATAGAGTGAGCAATATGTTTAACTAAATTCTCTCTCTCTCCACTCCCTCCCTCCCTCTCTCTTTCTCTCCCTCCTACATTTGGTCCCTTACCAATGTCAATTTTCAACTTTATCATTTAAAATGTCACTTCTCCATTTCAGCCCTTTAAAACGATCTTGTGCTCGATTTTAGTCGTCTGGTCAAATTGATGTTAATTTTGGAGTATCACGTATAGAACACGTGATGACCAAAAATTCAAATTTGAACACACCCGTGGTAGGATTCTTACATGTTTAGTCCTCTAAATATAAAATTCCTCAACGGTGGTCCCTTAAAGTGTTACTATTTGCTTTCAGTCAAGGAAATCATGTGGTCGATTTCGGTCCTCCAACCAAATTGATCTTGATTTTGATTGAAAGTCGTCATCGGCAGAAGTCGTAATGAATGGTGATGAGGGTGTTTTAAGAAGGCCCAAAAAGGTGGTTTGGGTCAGCCCACCAAAGAAAGGCCCAGAAATAAAACTATCGAACAGGGCTCGTTCGACTGTTATGCTCCGCGTTCGGCTGGATCCCACAAAACGTGATCTATAAATACCCCGTCCTCCGATATAAATGCACGCATTCATTACTATCGAGCAACTACTTACTATCGAACAAGGTTGTTCGACTGTACTTCTATTCGACTGTTAACCATCGAGCCAAACAAGTTCAACAGTTCCTACCATCGAATCATTCGCATTCAATCGATTCGCAGATTCGAAGGTTATTATCATCGAACCTTTCCCGTTCGACCGATCCACCTGTTCGAGAGTTATTATCATCGAACCAACCTGGTTCAACTGTTCCATAAATTCAAGAGTCTTCACCATCGAACCACCCTAGTTCGACTGTCTGCAGATTAAGGCTATTTTATTCATATTGCTTAGTTTACTTGTATAAGGTATTCCGGACCAAGCTAATTCATTCTATGTAATAGAATAGCATTATTTTGGCATAGTCAGGCCCACTATAATGAGTTTTCAGGTGTATTCTAATCCAGACGAAATAAGACCAAAATATTGGCGCGGTCTGTAGGAACACCATTGAAAGTGCAGGTTTTCTGGAATCAATGTTAGACGGTGCAATGTTAGACGATGTTGGGTTAACATTGGATAACATTGAAAGCCGAGAGCTTTTGTGAAAACTGTTCTTTAGTTGCCAAAATTAAGTTTTGCCTTTATTCACCTATTAATCAAGTTCCACGGTTTTAGTTGTTTATGTTTATGTCCAGGAAAGTATCTTAAACATAAGGAAGAGCTTTGGAAGATTCCTTACTTGAAGTTTCCATAATTCAAGCTAAGTTGAATAGTCAACTCACACGGTTTCAAAAGAAGGAAACAATATTGGATTCTCTGCAACTGTGATTCTTTCCAAGATTCTGCGAATTGAAGAAGATGTGTTGCCTTGTTAAATTGGTAACAATGGAAACACGTTCTCAGGAAAGATTTGAAGTTCACAAAGAAGGCAATATTCAACAAGGAAACAACAAGAGTTACCAAAACTGTGAACAACTCATCTTGGCGTTCAAGACTCAAGAAATCTATAAAAGATGTGAAGTTCATCAAGATGAAGACAAGACAATCGTGCCAATAATCCAAGAGATTAATCTTTCTTTGTATTGTCTTCATTTTGTTTTGCGAAGTTTTTGTATCAACTGCTTAAGTCTAGTTCATAGAAGTTAAGTAGTTCTTACTTGTCTGCTTCGTTGAGTCCGGTCAACAAAGAGCGTGAGTGAATTGTTGTGAGGAACGTTTTTGATAAAACCTTTATGGTTATTTCGCCTAAGGCTCGGAAGTTTTTAATAATATTGAAAACTTCTTAAAATTATATCTTCTTGTGTTCTTACTTCCGCTGCACATTATCATTATCAAGAAGATCAAAATAGAGTTAAGGCAATTCCAGATTAACTTTCAAAAAGTGTTGTGTCAATCCACGGTCCTACAATTTTCAATTGGCGTCAGAGCCAAACACCGACTACTCTGGTGGTTTGGAGGTGATACAACACCATGGACAATGTCAATCCTAATACCAACAGGATTCCAGTTTTGGATGGCTCCAATTATGCATATTGGAAGATCAGGATGAGGTCTCACATCAAAGCTATTGATATTCGAGCCTGGGAATCCGTGATCAATGGATACTCTCTTCCAACATTACCAAGAGATGGTGAATGTGATCTAGTTCCAAAACCAGAAGCAGACTGGACAACAGCATAGGTAAGTCTCTATAACTCTAATGAAAAAGCTCTTAATGCTATCTTTAGTTGGGTTAATCATCACATGTTCAAGTTAATCCAGAATTGTACAAAAGCCAAACATGCTTGGGATATACTTGAATTACATTGTGAAGGAGATTCTGCTGTTAAAGATTCTAAATATAGAAAAACTGCTTTTGCAATTTGAAAAACTTGAGATGGGAGAAGATGAAAGTGTTGACAGTTATTTTGAGAAAATTCTTGATATTGCTAACCAATGTGAAAATCTAGGTTTTGCTATGACTAATCAAGAAATGTTTTACAAAGCTATGAGAACGCTGTCATCTAAATTTGCTCTCAAGAAAATTGCAATGAGTGAATCTAGAAACCTTGCTAATCTACAGTTTCAAGTCTTGATGAATACTCTTAGAGAATTTGAGATGGAGCTTGCCTCACAACCTAGCAAACATAGGGATGTTGCTTTAAGAGGTTCTAATCTTGACAATGAAAGTGATGATGATTTTGAAATAATTTCTTCAAACTATGGGAAAATCACTAAGAAGTTCAATAAGTTGAATCTTAAAGGAAAAGGTAAAGAGAAGAACCTTAGTAATAGTTGCACAGGTTATAAGAAATTACCTCATAAGTTTGTGAAGTACATGGCATCAAAACCTACTCCTTTAGAAGCTGATAAGTTAAAAGATGTTCAATGTTTTGAATGTAAAGGATATGGTCACATGGCTAATGAATGTGCTAACACTCTTAGAAAAAGAGGAGATTCTCATTGGGTTTGTGTAGATGATTTCAATGAAGATGACTTTAGTTCTGGAGAAGTTGAAGAACAATCAGAAGAGGTTCAAACTGCTGTGCTACTCACTCAGATTGAATGGACACCAGAAGACTCCCTGAACTACTTCAGATCTCAATGTTACCCCAACATTCAGGATCCAACATCAGAACATGAGACCTTCTTTGCAGATTGGGATGAATATGATACTGATTCTGAACCTTATCTTGCGTCCTACTTTGATGAATCTAACTTTGATTGTTTTCATGGCATAGTGGACCTAGACGAAGAATACTTCTTTGAAGGTGAAATGTCCCAGGAGAAAATCATTGAAGACCTGAAGTCTATTTACCACAAACTGCTGCTTGAGAATCACAAACTCATCAAGAGCAACAAAAGCTTGAAGGAAGAGATTGAATACATGAAGGAGATGCTGAAACTGTATGAGAAAGACCTTGACAAAACTGAGGCTGAGCTGAAAGAGGTAAAGGTAAAATTAGATAAAGCTGAACAAACCATTAACAAATGGATCTCTTCTACATATCTGCTTGATGAAGTGCTGAGTATGGGAAATCAAGGTAAAAATGGTTTGGGCTATGTTGAGAAACCTTCCTCTGAAGATGTTAATTCTGCCTACTTGAAAGCTGGTTTTATCAAGGATAGCAATAACTTGAGTTGTGAAATCTCTTCCAACACTGTGAAAAGGCCTACTTTTATCTGTCAATATTGTTTTCAACCTGGTCACATTAAGCCTTATTGTAAAAAATATAAAATTGTGATTGAGAAGAAAACAGTAATTAATAGCTGTACCAATGTTAGGAAAAACTCGGATCTGAATGTTATCCCAACATTAGGTAACAAATCTGAAGGACATAAAAGTAGAACCTGGACTGAGAAGATAAAAACTCCTAAGGTTAAAATTGTTTGCAATGTTGTCTTTTCTGCTGTTTACTCTAACCTTGCAAGTAAGTGGTATTTTGACAGTGGATGCTCAAGGCACATGACTGGAAACATTGACAACCTGAAAAATGTAATCCATTTGACTGTTGGAACAGTTACCTATGGAGGAGGCACCAAAGGGAAAATCATTGGAAAATGAGTACTGGATATTGAAGGATTTCCACCACTCAAGGATGTGTTGTTGGTTGAAGGATTGAAAGCAAATTTAATTAGCATAAGTCAACTTTGTGATGACAATCTGCTAGTTACTTTTGATAAAAGTTCATGTGAAGTGTTTAATAGTGACAATGTCTGTGTCATGACAAGTACAAGATCAAAGGATAACTGCTATCTTGCTCAAGATGAAGCTGAATGCTACCATGCCAAGGTAGATGAATCTGTCATGTGGCACAAGAAGTTAGGACATGTGCACTATAGAAATCTGGAGAAACTACAGAAGTTAGAGGCTGTAAGAGGACTGCCTAAGTTGACTAGCCCAGGTAAAATTGTTTGTGAAGATTGCCTGAAAGGTAAACAAACAAAAGCTGTTCATCCACCACTACAGGTACAAAGTACTAACCCTAGAACTAATAAGTGCTTTGAATTGCTACATATGGATCTCATGGGTCCTATTGAGGTTAGTAGCCTGAATGGTAAGAAGTATGCTTTTGTTATTGTTGATGATTTTTCAAGATATACATGGATTAAATTTTTGAAAGAAAAATCAGAGGCATTCAACACATTCCAAAATTTTGCATGCTAGTATTAAGAATCTTTATGGCACTTCTGTAGGAAGAATCAGGTCTGACCATGGAAAAGAGTTTGAGAATGCTAGCTTTGCTAATTTTTGTGAAATTAAAGGCATTTTCCATGAGTTATCTGCACCTAAGACACCTCAGCAAAATGGGATTGCTAAGAGGAAGAATAGAACACTTCAAGAGATGGCTAGAGTTATGTTGAATTCTAAAAACCTATCTAAGAAACTCTGGGCTGAAGCTTTGAATACTGCATGTCATATTAGTAATAGAGTTTATCTTAGACCTGGTACTACTATGACACCTTATGAAATCTTGAAGGGTTCAAAACCAACAGTAGCACACTTTCATGAATTTGGTATTAACTGCTATTTGCTAAAAGATAGAGACTATTTGAGCAAATTTGATCCCAAAAGTGAAAAGTGTATATTTGTTGGATATTCTCCTAATAGTGCTGCTTTCAGGGTCTACAATCCAAGATTGCATACTGTTCAAGAATCAGTGAATGTCATATTTGATGATTTAACTGTTTCTGCAGGTACTGAAGAAGTCACTGGTTCAGATGTTACTCCAATATTGGACTCAACATTGAACACAGACGCTGGAGATGCTGAACTGGAAACGGGAACAAATGTTGACTTAACACCAGAAACCCCCAATGTTAGGCCAACATCTGTGCTGTCAGATTCTGAAGATGGAGTGATTCTTGTATCCAGAAGAGATCCCCCTCTTAGAATACAAAGAGATCATCCAGCCTCTCAAGTAATTGGTCAAATTACTGAAAGAGTAAGAACACGCAACAAAGAAAGGGTAAATTACAAGGATATGGCTAAGTTGTGTGTTTGTATGTCTTCTTCATGTACTATTGAAAATGCTTCTTGTTTTGTGTCCTCCATTGAACCTAAGAATGTAACTGAAGCTCTTAAGGATAGTTACTGGATTAATGCCATGCAAGAGGAACTCTTACAATTCACCAAAAACAGAGTTTGGAATCTAGTACCTAGGCCATCACATGTGAATGTAATAGGTACAAAATAGATTTTCAAAAATAAAACCGATGAGAATGGTGTAATTATGAGGAACAAAGCTAGGTTGGTTGCACAAGGTTATACTCAGGTAGAAGGTATAGATTTTGATGAGACTTTTGCTCCAGTAGCTAGGATAGAATCAATTAGATTACTTCTTGCTATTGCTTGATGTCTTAGAATTAAACTTTACCAAATGGATGTTAAAGGTGCCTTTCTGAATGGTTTAACTGACAAAGAGGTTTATGTAGAACAACCTAAAGGCTTTGCTGACCCTAAACATCCTGACCATGTGTACAAACTTGAAAAGGCTTTGTATGGTTTAAAACAGGCCCCTAGAGCTTGGTATGAGAGGCTAACTGACTTTCTGTTAGGCCTAGGTTTCAGTAGAGGAGATTGAGATAGAACATTGTTTGTCCTTAGAAAAAGCTCTAATATATACATTGCTCAAATATATGTGGATGATATAGTATTTGGCTCTACTAACAAGTCTACTTTAGACAAATTTGTTGAGTCTATGACAAGAACATTTGAGATGAGCATGATTGGTGAGCTTAACTACTTTCTGGGACTACAAGTCAAGCAGCTGGAGAATGGTATCTTCCTGAACCAGGAGAAGTATGCAAGGAATCTGGTGAAGAGATTTGAGCTACAAGAATCAAAGCCTTGCAAAACTCCTATGTCTTCTTTAGTGAAGATAACAAAAGATGGCACTGGTAGCAATGTTGGCCCAACATTGTACAGATCCATGATTGGTAGTTTGCTATATCTCTCTGCCTCTAGACCTGACATCATGTTTTCAGTATGTGTTTGTGCTAGGTACCAAGCTGATCCAAAGCAATCTCACTTGATTGCTGTGAAGAAGATTCTTAGATATATCTCTAGAACTTCTCCATTAGGCATTTGGTACTCTTATGACACTAACACTAACTTGGTTGGTTTCAGTGACTCTGACTGGGCAGGTGATGTGGATGATAGGAAATCCACAAGTGGTGGCTGTTTTTATTTGGGGAATAATTTGGTCTCCTGGTATAGCAAGAAGCAGAACTGTGTTTTATTATCAACTGCTGAATCAGAATATGTAGCAGCTGGCAGCTGTGTTACCCAAATTGTGTGGCTCAAACACATGCTTTCAGATTATGGGCTAGATAGTGATACACTTCTCATGTTCTGTGACAATCTAAGTGCCATAAGTATCTCTAGGAATCCTGTCCAACATTCTAGAACTAAGCATATAGACATAAGGCATAATTTCCTAAGAGATATGGTAGAGGACAAAGTAATCAACATTGAACATATTGAGACAACAACAGTGAGAGATTCTTCAGTCTGAGGAAATCTCTTGGCATGTGTGATATGTGAAAATGTTGAGAAAACCAGTGTTGTCATAACACCACTGACTAGCACTGGTATATTGGTTGTGGTGTAGTAGGTATTCTGTTGTTATTCCTTTGTTGAGTTGCATTCCTTGTGAGTCTCATTTTATCACTGTTTTGTCATATTTGGTTTGTGTGGTTGAACTCTTTGATTAACAACTCTCTCTAGTTATCAGTTTCACATCTTTGGTTTTGAAAAGGTTAATAAAACTCTTCTGTTTGTCTGAGGTTGTGATTGCCTAACATATGGAGAAGCTGGGGTACACAAAGTTCACTACTTTGATGTCTATTTAGTTGTGTCTTATTCATATGGAAGGTGTACAGGACATGTGGAGAAGCTGGGGTGCATGATGTTGACAGCTTCACTGTTACTCAGTTGTGCTTATTTACATGTTTCTGTTTGTTTGGCCAAGGAACACATGCGGGTGATCCTTTCTACTAGGGTGTTTGAGGTTTTGATTTCTTACATTTAGTAGAACTGATCACTTGGTGATTCTCTTGAATGCAGGTTGGTAAACAAGTATGCATAAGGAATTGGGGTGTTGGGGTGCATGATAAATGAATTGCCAACATTCAAGGCCTTTGTACTTGCCTAACTTGCTGCTGTTAATGTTGTTACTGGGGTGTGTGGAGTTCAGGCTGCCCTCATTCAGTTGTGACATTAGCTTTGTGTTTAGCAACCTTAAGTTTTTGTTCAGATGAGTTATGAAAATAATAAAGATTTTAAAGAGATGTGTGCTGTGCTGGTTTGAGGAGTTTCTTCATAAGTGTTTACCATCTGCCTCTTTGACATTACATTGTTGCATTCATATAGAACTGCATTGTTTTCTTTCTTGTTTGTGAGTTGTGTCGGTTTAGGCTTAGGGGGAGTATAATTCATGTGTTGAGGCATACAATTGGGTGACATACTGCAGGTGACACACTGTTCTGTGACTTTCTATGCTGTGGAAGTGAATTGTTCCTTGAATTCATAACTGCTTATCTCTGTGTGTTTCTTGTTATCTATGTTGCTTACTCATGATTTTGATCTGAATAATATGTCTGAGGTACTCACTTGCTATATTGGTTAAGTTTCAGATGTATTTTTGGATGTATCTCAAGCTCTCACATGAATTTGCCTTGGTGAAGCCTGTACCTCCATCTTCGGTTTTCAATGTTATTGAATGTTATCCCAACATTGTGCACAGTCGCAGGTCAACATTGAAAACAGGAACTTATAAGTTTTCAGTTTTTTGAAAACCGCTCTGGTTAACTGTTAATTAAACATCAAAGCATGTGCGCGGGAAAACATAGTGGGAAAGTTTTACATGGTTCAAATTTGGTAACTGCCCATTAACATTCATTCTCTTTCCTTAATTCACGACTAATTCAAAAATCAAAACCCTATTTTCCTTATTTGTGCTTGCAAGATTATTATTTATGCTTACTCTGCAAAATTACTCTCGTTGCTTTCAAATTCTCTCGTTTTCTCTCTGCAAATTCTCTCAAACCTTCTCGACTAACAATGGCAAGCAAGTCTCCCATGCAAACTCTTGCAGATGTTGCCCTATGAAGTGAACCCACTGCTGCACGCACTCGTTCACACACTAGAGGTGTTGCTGCAAAGACAGTTGAGGCTCATGTTGCTGCTAAGAGGAAGGCAATTCCCTATGTGCGACGAGGAAAAAAGACCAAACAGGGAGAATCGACCTCCAATGTTGAGCCAACAGTGGAACCAACCACTCCCATCACCAATGAGCCTGAAACTGAGGTAAACACTGCTGAACCCATCCCTGAATTTGATGCTGATATACCTGTTGAGGGGGAGGGTAGTGGCTCTGTTGAAAAATCTGTGGAGATATCCGCGGATGTGTCTGTTGACAAGATGGTGAGAAAGTGGATTAGGATTCAAAAGAAAAAGAGCAGGGCTGCAGGGGAAAAACTGAAAACCATGTCTGAAACTGCTAAGACAAGGGCTGAGGCTAGGAAGAGACAGGTGGAGAGGTTGGCAAAGAAAAAGGCTGAAAAGAAAGCTGAGAAAGAGAAAGCTGCTGCTGCTGCTGCTACTGAGAGAAAGAGGAAAGGAAAGCAAGTAATGGAAGAGGAAACTGAGGTGATAGATGTTGAGGATGAGGAAGAAGAAGAGAAGAAGAAAGAGGAAACTGAGGAGGAGCAGGATGTTGTTGTAGATGTTGGGGCAACATCAGGAATAGAGGAGTACACTGATGGGCTATATGTGGTCTACCCTGAGGAGGAGGAGAACTGCTATTCTCCCTACTATCTCTCTCAAGAGTTGGAGAAGAAGTGGGATTCCTTCAAAAGAAGGGAGATTCACACTGAAAGAGCTATAGAGATGGCCAGTTTCAAAGAGAACAAGGTGATGGACTTGCTTGAGGCAAGAGGGCTACAACAATTAGTGATGGAGCTGAGTGACAATGCTCCTGAGATTGTCATGGAGTTCTACTTCAATCTCTCCAAATGGATCAGGGACTACAGATCTCCAAAATTTGGAAAGGCTTGGGTGAGGGGGAGAGTCTTCAACATTGACCCCTACACCATCAACAAGATCTGTGGCTTCCCTACTACTGATGAATCTGAGGACCCCTATTATGATGATGTGATGGAAGACTTGACTGGAGGATTGGTCAAAATCTGGAGAGATGCTCGGCCAACCACAAAACTCACCTCCCTGAATGCTGTCTTACATAAGATAGCCTGTTTCAACTGGCTGCCAAGTAAGAATGTGACTGTACTTACCAAGGAATCAACAATCTTGGTGTACAAAATCAAGAATGGGCTAGCTGTAAACATGGGGGAGAGGATTTTGAAGTCTATGTCTGAAGTTGCTGGAAGGAAGAATGGGATGCTACCCTATCCCTCACTCATCTGCAAAATCCTTGGCAGTCAAGGATTGAAGACAAGTGTCACTGTGGGCTGGAGGAAGAATGATACTGAACTAACAATTCTCCCAAGCTACTTGTCTGGATCAAGGGTGAGAGACCTTCTATGGAATCCACAAGGAGTGGTGAGACCAAGAACTGAGCAGAAAAAGGCTAAGGAGTTTGCTGGAACTTCAGTGCCAATGTCCAAATAAGAGGATTGCTTGGTTATCACTTCTGCTTCTGTGGATCATATGCTGAATTGGTATAGGGGGCAGATTGCTGACACTCAGAGGGAGATCGAGGAGAGGAAGGAACACCTCAAAGAACTGGAGGACATTGTGAAAAATTTGGAGGAACTCCCTTCTTCACAAAAAGAGGGAGAGTAGTTCCAATTTTAATTTTAGTCTTCTAATTTTTGTTTTGTTTCTTATGAACTGCTAATATCTTTGAACTGCTGGTACATTAATCTCTATTTGGTTTTATTTGATCAAGGGGCTTGTCCTTGATATCTAGCTATGGCCTGTAAATCTAAGTACTGCTGTTGAACTGCTCTAACTAGCCTTAATTGCTATTTCTTATGAATGAGCATTTTTGAACTGCTTTTCTTGTTAACCTTTTATGCAAAAAACTTACTGGTTTCAATGTTGAGGCAACATTGATGAATGTTGAGGTCTGAACATATGTACATATGTGGTTGTAGTAATGACCTTTATTCATGTCTTTGTTAATTTAACTTTGATTATGATATCTTGTATTAAGGGGGAGGAGTTTGGTAGTTTAATTTGTTTCTTGTTGATTATAACTTTCTGGATATAAGACTTGATTGGAACAGGTATTGGTTTTGTGAAGAAAGGCAAAAAGGGGGAGATTGAAAGTGCAGGTTTTCTAGAATCAATGTTAGACGGTGCAATGTTAGACGATGTTGGGTTAATATTGGATAACATTGAAAGCCGAGAGCTTTTGTGAAAACTGTTCTTTAGTTGCCAAAATTAAGTTTTGCCTTTATTCACCTATTAATCAAGTTCCACGGTTTTAGTTGTTTATGTTTATATCCAGGAAAGTATCTTAAACATAAGGAAGAGCTTTGGAAGATTCCTTACTTGAAGTTTCCCTAATTCAAGCTAAGTTGAATAGTCAACTCACACGGTTTCAAAAGAAGGAAACAATATTGGATTCTCTGCAACTGTGATTCTTTCCAAGATTCTGCGAATTGAAGAAGATGTGTTGCCTTGTTAAAGCGGTAACAATGGAAACACGTTCTCAGGAAAGATTTGAAGTTCACAAAGAAGGCAATATTCAACAAGGAAACAACAAGAGTTACCAAAACTGTGAACAACACATCTTGGCGTTCAAGACTCAAGAAATCTATAAAAGATGTGAAGTTCATCAAGATGAAGACAAGACAACCGTGCCAATAATCCAAGAGATTAATCTTTCTTTGTATTGTCTTCATTTTGTTTTGCGAAGTTTTTGTATCAACTGCTTAAGTCTAGTTCATAGAAGTTAAGTAGTTCTTACTTGTCTGCTTCGTTGAGTCCGATCAACAAAGAGCGTGAGTGAATTGTTGTGAGGAATGTTTTTGATAAAACCTTTATGGTTATTTCGCCTAAGGCTCAGAAGGTTTTAATAATATTGAAAACTTCTTAAAATTATATCTTCTTGTGTTCTTACTTCCGCTGCACATTATCATTATCAAGAAGATCAAAATAGAGTTAAGGCAATTCCAGCTTAACTCTCAAAAAGTGTTGTGTCAATCCACGGCCCTACAATTTTCAACCATTTTTTCCCGGTAGATTAGGCATGATGTTTAGAATGACTAGATCACAGAGTAGAGCAGCAGAGAGTAACAATCCTGATTTGGATCGCACTGCCGTCGCCCTGCCTGCTCCAGAAGTAGGGGCACCATCAGTACTGGCCGATGGGCTGCCCACGCCGGCCCGACGAGATCAGTTAAGGCCAGTGGAAGAGGATCGACCCGCACCAAATACGGACGCAACGGGGGCAATAGCTGCTACAGCCTCGCTACCAAGCACGTTCAAAGATAAAATCATGGCGATGATCCGCACTGCCATTGGTCGCAGCTTTTCCCGCACCACAATTGCAAACGCCGCCACCCGAGGTCCAAAGAAGAGGTGCGCGAGAGCAGGGATCCGTCGCTAGGGGCCCAGTCGAAGAGGACCGAAATAGGGCACGTGTGGATGATCAGAGGGCAAGATCTAAATCGGTCGAAGTGCAGTAAAAAAGGCACCACGACGTGAGAAGGCACGAGGAAAGTCGAGAGAACAACTCGAGGAAGGAGCGAGCAAAGGTTGCGAGGAAATTGGAAAGACAGGAAAAGGAAATGACATAAGTGGAAAATATGATGGTACTGTTGGGATGAACTCCCATAAGCACACCATTCTACAATGAGATAGAGGAGGAGATTTTAGGGCACGGAGAAAAGTTACTAGTGCTGAACTCGTACGACTGAAAGACAATCCCAAATGAGCATCTTTTCCATCTGGATAGTATGCTTAACTTGTACGGATTCAGTGAAAACGTGAAGGCCCGTATTTTTGCCACCACTCTAGTCGGAGTGGCATTGGACTGGTTCACCTGGATCACCACGGGGTCTATCAGAAGCTATGGAGAGCTGAGGAAGAAGTTCAAGAACCAATTCTCAAGTCAGTCAAGGACGGTGTTGGACCGTTCTCACATGTACTCAATTAAGTAAGGGGACAAATAGACCCTAAACGATTTTATGAGATAGTTCAATGCAGAACTGTTGAAGATAGACGATCTGAAGGGAGAGATGGCCGCGAACATCATTTTCCATGCGACTAGGATTGAAGTTTTTAGCGACAATTTGCTTAGGCTGAAGCCAAGGATGATCGAAGAGATCAACAAGCTTGTGCACCAGGTGGTGCATCGCGAGGAAATAATGGCCGCCAAAGCTGTTGTTCATGTCCCCAGAGTCAGAGAGAGATGAAGAGAGGAACAAGGTCACAATAGGAATAGAAAGTATAAGTATGGGATTTCTTCGCCAAGGCCATACACTCCGTATAAAATGGTAGTTTTATAACAAAATGAAAAGATGGGGGTACAATACAAGAATGACCGCTTGCTGTACTCTACCAAGACGGCCCTAAAGACATCCTACCAATACTAAGGAGGCTGGAAAAGCCAATCCAAAATACAACTAAAGTCCGAAGGGTTATCAACAAAGTACCTAGGAGACGAGCACTCCACAATCATACCCAAAGGTGGAGTATGCGAGTCGCGAGTTGTCTCGCAAGGGGGACTATGCTTCAAACCCAAACAATGGCCAACGACAAACAAGCAAACTAAGCCGCGGGTTTTGGTGCTTTTCACAAGTGCATGACCACCGTCAGTCACACCCAAAGGTGGAGTGTGTGAGACGGAGGAGGGCACTTGTGCAGGAAAGCTCCTCGACCTAAGGAGTGCACGGCTAATACTAAGGTTATTACATAAGAGAGCGCACTCTAAATCCGAGTACCTCGTAAAAGACAAAGGGTATAAACAACCCATAAAGCAAACAAAGAGAATACAAACGTGCCAAAAAACGACATAACAAGCACCTATACTAATGGTCTTCAACGCCTTGTGCGGATTACCCCTCTTAAGATGGAGGGTCTTCAAATAGAGCCAAAGGTTGGGAGTTTGGTCACGGATAAAGAAAATGTCGGCTTGAAATGCACCGAGCCAAGAGAGAGCGATCTGTGATTCATTCCCACATAATATGATGATACAATTTAATTTTACAATGAGATACAAATAGTATGCTAAAGTGTGGCAAGTCCGAGAGTAAACCATTACACTATAGCAAAGAGAGTGCGGTGTACTCATCCTATAACAAACATGATGTGCCAAGGAACCGTAGTGTGCAATGAGCGGTGTCATGTCAAGCCAAAGATAGTGAGCAGTGTGCTAAGTGAAGGACGAGTGTGACCCTTGATGGTATGATGCCTAGCACCTATCCGATATGCTATCAAGTTGTGCCAAGTTATGTTAACGGGTTATTTAATGCCAAAAAGTCAGAATAAGTAAGCCTAAACATATTGTGCAATCGGAGTAGACCAAAATATGTGCTCCATAGTTTCAATACTTCTACAACATTTGCATTGCGACACTATGACCATACGTTTAGATATAGTTTGGTCCGAGAGGATGAGATTTTGCACATACCTCCAAGCAAAAAAGAATATATTCGACATAAAAAGCTTATGCTGTGGGAATGGGTAGATGCCATTCGGATTGGGGAGAGCCCGAGTGCTTTTCAAAGTGGATTTAATCGTGAAGTTTCCGTGAGGTTCAAGCTTCCATATCATACCATCATTCCCTTCTCTATATCCCAAGGGCTCGAGAACCCTAGCCAACTCCTCTACTTCTAGAACCCTTTCAAGCTTATGAAGGTTCCATATGCCATCAATCCAATATTCATGCATTCTTTCATTAAGTTTGACTGCAATACCGCCCTTCGGTCTAAGAACACCACCGTGAAGTCAAGTATCTAACCAAAAATAAGCCGACCCATCCTTAACATGCCAAAAGATATGATTTTGAGTCCGCGGGGCAAGTTTTGTGAGCCATTTCCAAACACTCGATTCCCACCCACGTATAGTAAGAACTTGCTCCCTAGAGGCATATCTATGCATCATATATTTTGACCAAAGAGAGTCAAGAGACCGAACACTCCACCATAACTTCATACCGAAGGCTTCAACCATGCTCTTAAGCGACCACACATTTAGCCCACCCTCCTCAAAAGGCGCACAAATCCGCTCCCAACTTCTCCAATGTATTCGCCTTTTGTCTTCAATGGAACCGCAAAGGAATTTAGCAAACATCCTCTCTAACTCTTCAAGAACACTTAGAGGGGGTTCAAGGACTTGACACAAGTAAATTGGGATGGCACAAAGAATACCATTAATCAATGTCAATCTCCCTCCAAAGTTAAGGTATTTCATCTCCCATCCACTAATAAGAGCCCGGATCTTCTCAATCCGCATAATAAAGTGCGAGTGCTTCATTCTTCCCCGTATCAAAGGAGCCTCAAGATAAGTGATAGGGAATTCCCTTCTAGTAAAACCGGTGAGTTGGCAAAGCTCAATATAGTGGCATTATTGAATTGAGTGGTGAGTATAAAAAAAGTATTGGCAGCATTTATAAGTTGCCCCGAAACCATTTCATAGAGGTGAAGCAAATCCATCAAGATGCACATATTCTCCTTAGTTCCTCTCAAGAATATAACACAACCATCAGCGTAAGCTAGGTGCGAGACCGGAAGGCCGTCCCCGTGGCAAACCGAAGCTCTTCATGCCTCTAAAAGAGTTGATCAAGACCTCTTTAGAGGAATTCGGCCACTATGATGAATAGAGCGGGCGAGATGGGGTCCCATTGCCTCACCCCATGAGAGGACTCGAAAGAGCCATTGGTCTCCCCATTCACCACAACTGAAAAGAAACAATTCTCAACACAATTTTTCACATACCAAATCCATCCTCTTGAAAACCCAAACTTAGACAAAACTTGGTACAAGAACCCCCTATCTAGCCTATCATAGGCCTTTTCCATGTCAAGTTTTACAAGGGTATTCCATTTATCCCTTCTCTTGTTGAGGTTTAACCAGCTCTTGAGTTAGGATGATGTTATCCCCTATAAGCCGCCCCTTAACGAATCCATGAAGGAGAAAGAATTTTAGGGAGAAAATAGCAAGTCTATCATTAAGGAGTTTAGAAATAATCTTATAACTAACATTACATAGGCTAATCGGTGTATAGTCCTTCCACTCCTTGGGGTTCTCCTTTTCAGAATGAGAACAATACTTGTAGCCTTGAACATACGAAGAAAGAGCGTTCCTTTGAAGAAGTCAAGGGCGGCCTTTAGAAGATCCTCTTTAATCACATCTCAATACTTATGGTAAAAAAGTGCATTGAATTCATTCGACTCGAGAACACTCTCGGCATTGACCCCAAAGACCACACTCTTAAGCTCATCCATATCTGGATTTCTTCAAAGCCACTCGTTGTCATGTTCGGTTATAATAGAGGGGACAAAGTTAAGTGTGTGGCTTGTCTTAATCTCAATTGGAAGCGCAAGCATGTGTTCAAAGTAGCGGGCGACCGAGGCCCCAACCTCATTAGGATCATCCATAAGTTTTCCTCCTTCATATATTTTGAAGATTCTAGCCTTATCTTGTTTCTACTTAGCCATAGCATGGAAAAGTTTTGTATTCCTTTCCCCTTCAAGAGCCCACTTGCAACGAGAACGTTGCTTCCAACATGCCTCTTCCATTTTCCTAGTGATAGTGTATTCAACATAGCACTTATTAAGAAGAGTTCGAGAAGAAGGAGTTGGCGTAGGATTAAGATCATGATCAATCTCGGATAACCGAAGAAATTCCTCTTTCTCATGGATTTTGTGGAATAGATTACCAAAGGTATCACGGTTCCAACCCCTTAAGTCCTTCTTGAGTCTAATAAGTTTAGCTCCAAGCTTGAATAACCCACGACATGGGTCTCTTTTGACATACTATCATTAACAATATTGTGAAACTCACGGTGTTTAGTCCACGTATTTTGAAACTGAAAAGCTCTTGACTTTTAAAGATTCGACCTCTCAAAGGTGATAAGAAGGGGATTGTGGTCAGAGTGTTTCCGAGGGAAATGTACCACTTTGGTTTGGGTGAAAGCCGAGGCCCATTCAAAATTTATAAGAGCCCTATCGAGCCTCACCCTCGTCCCATTTCTAGCCCATGTAAACCGATTACCTTCAAACCCAGCGTCTTGTAAGACACAATCTTCAACACACTCTTGGAACTCTTCCATATCACCCGCATCCGGTGGCACTTTCCCAATCTTTCATCAACCTTAAGCACAACATTGAATCACCCACAACTAACCAAGAGGCCTGATTATCATGGCGCATCAGGCCATCCCAAAGGTATATCCTCAAAACCCGAGTTTGAGCCACATATACAATGGTACAAAAGATAGGGTGAGGAAGTAAAGATGATTTAATCTCACAATGAAGAAATTGCTCATGATTTTCAATAACTTCAATTTTCATGTCAACATCTCCAAACACCCAAATTTGATTATTACAATTTCACACAACCGAATCATATTGAAACCTTCTATGATATCTTCTAGTATCAAGTTTTACTTTCGGTACTAACAAAGCTAACACCTTCGGTTTGTGATCATTTATCAAAGTAAACACATTTTTGCAAGAGCCATCCTTTCCGACCCATTGGACGTTCCAAGACATAAAAAGCATTATTTTCGAATGGAGGAGGTATTGTTGTGCTCGGGGGGCCTTAAGTTTTGGCCGGTTTTCTCTCTCTTTCTTTGTTCATGGTTTTTTGGCAAGGGATCATTCACCGCGAGAGCAATGATAATCTCACTATGTTTATCCCTTAGATAGTCCCCCTAGTTTTGTGCAGTTTAGGGGGTGAGACTATTCTCATAGAAGGCGGCTCACTCTCATCATCTCCATCCGAAATTGAATGCAAAATATCATCAGTGTCACCTTCGGTATGATTCCATAACTTCCCAAGAGCATGAGAAGGAGATTTCGTTGTATCACAAGTAAAATCATGAGTTTGCCCACTGCTTTCTACAAGACGAGGCGAAGACACTCTCTTTTTTCTTAGAGTATAGAGAGTCCGAGTGCCGAGCCGAATCCTCATAATCATCATTTAAAGAGTCTTCAATTATGACTTCTTTAATATCCTCATCATCCTCATGGGTCATAGGACTCTTTCCTTTAGGCCTATGAGAAGTGTTCCCTTCCTCATATTCGGCCCCAACGGACTCATGCGCATCATCCTCAATCGAGGTCCCTCCTTCTTTCTCTATGATGTTTATCACTTCATTAACCTCATTTTCGACTTGCTCCTCACTAAGCACTTCAAAGGGGTTATGATCACCCCTCTTTAGAATTTTAACCGGCAGATTAGTCGGGCTCTTCTCGGGCGAACACCCTTTTTCGTTTGAACCAGATGCCACTCTTTGCGAGTCTGCGACTCCTTTGGTACCTTAAGACGGACCGAGCCTTGAGGATCCACTTTGGGCTTTTTAATTCCACACTCATCCACGGTGTGGCCAAGCTTTTGACACTTGCTACAAAATTTTGGATAGTTCTCATACACAATCCTTTATTTCACATACGACATGCGGCCCTTAAACTTGACCTCCCAAACCACTTTATTCTTTTTTGGCTCAAGGAGGTTAACCTCCACACAAATACGCGGGTAGTTGGGTCTAGATAGTGTGGCCGCACCCTCATCAATCCGAAGCGGCTTCCCAAGATATTGCCCGATATCCATGAGGGTCGAGCGTTCACAAAACTGCATGTTGAGGTTGGGAAGACCAATCCACACAGGAACAATTGGAGGTTCTAACTCTAGGTCAAAGTCAGTGATCCATTTAAAAATGGAGCCCTCGAGATCAATGAATCTAAGGGATTGCTTCATCCACAACCTAGTATAATCCTCTTCTATATCTAAATTGAGGATGACATGCCGAGTACCAAGGGGGCCAAGCTTGTATCCGCCCTATAATTTAAGCCGAGCTAATTTCCAATGAATGTAAGGATAAGCCAGTTTAGCAATAAGGAACTTGAGAATAAGAACAAACTTAAGTCGTCCATCAAACTTTTCTATCTCTTCTTCTTCAAAAACAATCATATACATCCCTTTAATCATTTGAAATTTCTTAGGGATGGTAGTGACACCATCAATCAATGATCGGTAAATTTCATAGTGTCTTTGTGGCTTAAGAGAATTCGCAAAAGAACCTCTTTGAAGAGGAAGCCAAAGTTCAAATGGTCGTGGGTGATCCGACGCTAGATTCTTTCGACCCGTATCCTTAGTGGTGGAAAACAAAAGTGGTAGAAGCTAACGGAGCTTTGCCGGGCCGAGAGTAATTCGGGGATATAGTGGGGAAAGCACCGCCCACATGAGTCGATGAGCTAGGTAATGAAGGTACCTTAGAAAGCTCAAGAGGAGGATAAGACTCCTTGCAAACACCCTCGGATGATGTTAAAAGCACCAAATTCGAACTCCCTGGGCCCGAATTGGGTGGGGTAGGTACCACTGGTTGATCACTGACGATGGGGTGGCACCCGCCGTGGAGGGGGCGCCACCGCCAACCATGGTGGGGTCTAGTTGGACCAAAGATGGGTCAGCCAAGGCTGACATGGAAGCCATGAGGGCTTTAAAAGTACTCAAACGTGCTCAATAAGGGAGCACGTGGCGTCCACAATACAGACTCTACGGACATGTACATTTAGCCCGCGTCTAGTACTATTACCGCTAGCGGATTTGCAGAGACCACTAGTTTTGAATATTATACTAACTAAACCGTTGTTACAACCAACGTGACCGGCAGAGGAGCGGGGCTGAGACCTTGCAGATTTCGGCGAAAATCCATCGGAGAAATGATCAAAAATGAAAAGGTCGATGGAAATAACAAAATAATCGGGGGAAACGCCGCTGAAATGAAACCCAATCACAAAAACCACCTAAAAACTAAGAAAGACCGAAGCCAAAAAGAAAAAGAAGACCAAAAGAGAAATAAAAAAGCAGAAAGACTCCACACAAAAGAGCTAAGTCTTCAATGGAACTCGAAGCCGAGCAAAGACGATCCAGAAACCATCTCGGGATTCTTTAACACACCAAAAACTTTACTCTTCTAAATCCAAAAACGAATCCCATGACCAAAGCAATAGACGAAAACGTCTAATGAGGAACACAAAATCCGAATCCAAGATAAGGGCGTGAAGTAAGAAATAGGAAGGGGAGAAGAAAAAAAAACACTGAATCTTGTGGGGAATCCACAAGAAACAATAAAAACAAAAACCGAGATCTATGAGAAAAGAATCTTAAGATCCAAAAAAGGAGACCAAAGCCGAAAAGAAAGGAGATGAATGAGACTCCATTGATGAACGAACACACAAAACCGAAGCTACCCAAAACCCATCTTCAATTAAATCACCACAAAACCGTAGCAAAGTGGTACTCAAAATGGAGCACGACCTCACGCGAACCGCTCCTAGGAGAAGAGGCCGGCCACTTCGTGAGGAAGAGGTCATGCTCCGGTGAGAAACCGGTGAAGAGGTATGAGACCGTACTATTTGGGATAAGAGAGAGAAGAGAGCGTTTCGTTCTTTCTTTCTTTCTTTCTTTCTTTCTTGTCTTTAGGCGATACACTATGTACACGCTGATAGTATGGCAGTGTACGGGGTCGCAAAGAGGAAAGGATGGCTAAAAGAGCCAAGAAAGATGAGAGACTCTCCAGTAACCATATTATCAATCCTTTACTGCAAGAACCACAGGCAAAACGGGCACGAAACTAAGGATTCCAAAGACCTTAAAGATGAAATAGTATGGTTGATAAGGGATGGCAAGCTCGTTGAGTATGTCAGGGGCTTACAGGACGAGGAAGACAAGGCAAATCGGGATTGATCTCGTTCTCCCACGAAGGATAAGCAAAAGGTGTCAGATGGTCCACATGTATTGGATTATCCCCAAATAATGGATAACCAACCCAGGAAGGGAATCATGCACATGATATCGGGAGGTCCAGTGGGTGCTGATTCCGTCAAAGGACGAAAGATGGTCACTAGAGAGATCGACGCCGACCGTTATGTGGGGTTTGAGGATTTGCAGAGAATAGAGGAAGTTGGGTCAGAGGAAGTTGTCTTCTCAAGAGGTGATCGATCGGTTCGACCGGGAACCAGTGGTCTCTCCGCGCATGTCCAGCCCAAGAAGCGGGCTGCTGACCCCTGGCGAGCGAATTGGCAGATTCGACCGATTCGCCCAGAAACCAGGCCGACCGGTTCGCTAGCGAACTGGTGTGGCTTTTTTATCTTTTTTTTTGGCTTTTGGTCAATTACAAACCCGCCTCGAAAAGTTTTACAAAAAGGAAGAAAAAAAATGCAAAACTTTGAAATGCCATAACTTTGCGTAGGAGTGTCCGGTTTGGATGATTTTTATTTGATACGGTTGGCCAATATTTAAAAATCCAAAATAATCTTTTAGCTTGTATTAAATATATAGTTTGTTGGATAATTTATTAAATTGTTGGATAACTCAATGGTTTCCACTACTTCTCAAGAACTTATTTTGTTGGAGGTCACGTGTTTAAGTCCTAGTATTGTGATAACCATATTCTTATTTTTCTTATAATATAAAAAAATATTAGTGACTTAAAATATTTCTCACAATCTTATAATTTTTTATAAAATTAATTTCAATTATTATATATTTTATTGAATGTTGACTAAAGTCAACAAATCGGTCCAACCAGTGGTCCGACATGTTCGACCTATTGACCCACTACTTGGTAGCCTCAACGGGTCAGTCACCGGACCGTGTTTCAAAAGACTAGTTGAAACTAATCCCCCAAGCGATTTAGGCGGGTAAGTTAGACTACCCGTTAGTGATAACGATTGATATAGCCCATTTCGGCATGATGAAAGTTGTAATAGACAATGGGAGCTCGGTCAATGTGATGATGGCCTCGACATAGGATAACATGGCCCTGGGGGATGGAAAAATGGAGACAGACAGAACCTCATTGCGTGATTTTGGCGGAACAGAGGTAACGCCCGCGAAATGGTTTCTTTCCCCACATCGCTTGGAACCTCCCCTCAAATAAAGACGATGCTCGTCAACTATGTGGTGGTCAACCTACCCTTCTCTTACAACGCAATCTTGGGAAGGTCGCCGCTCAACGCTTTCCAAGCATTGCCATCGACCTACCATCAAATGGTATAATTTCTAACTCCGAGAGGGACGGCTGAGGTAGTAGTTGACCACATGCAATGTTAGCTTTGTTATGTGGCCTCACTCATGCTGGCACCACAAGAGGAACAAGAGCCATTGGCAGCACTGGCTCCCATGGAGATGGAGCATATCGACTGAATCTCTCTTTCTAATTCCGCTACTCAATTAAATTTCAATACCATTTGAACAATTTCTATTTGTCCCCTAAATCTCCTCTAGCATTAGGGGCTGTCATGTAATAACCTAAAACAGGAAATATGAAGGCATGAGTCCCCGGGAACCCCCTCGGGAAACGTAGTCAACCTGGCCTTGAGCTAGGCTCAGCCATATGTATTATTTCAATCTCCACAAGGGGATACTCTTGACCCTTTGTGACAGTTCATTAAAGGATTGCTATAGGTACACTCAGGGCGGAGCCACACAAGGCTTATAACAGTGGCGGGTTATGTATCTACTATGCTGGATAAAATATCTAGACATAACTTGCAACAATACTTTAAGGAGTATTCTAACAGATACACCAAGAGAGGAACCCCGCATTGTGCAAGACTATGTACGTTATATGAAACTAATATTGATATGCAGGAACTCGAAACGGGAGACTCAGAAAAAAGGATGGACACTTCGCCAGTAATATGGAAAGTGCAAACCAAAAAGTCCCGCAAAAGAAAGAAAAGAGACAGACACTTAGCCAAGAATACGGCAAGTGCAAACCAAAAAGTCTCATAAAAGAAAGGGATGGACACTTTAACCGGAAAATGGCAAGTGCAAATTGTTAACCCTAAAAAAAATATAGGGATTAACCGAAGGATGGTACTACCATTACCTAACTCCCGATACCACATAGTATCGGGAGGCCCACCGAGTGCCGCAAACCCAAAGTGGTAAAAAGCGACACCCGCAAAGAGGCACCTACGCGTCCCTTGAAAAGTCACGATGACTAAAAATAAGATATCCGCGTGGCATTGGAAAAATAATAAATCCCGATAAGTCCGCGAGAACTCGATATCCATCAAAACGCCAAGAGGGACTACTACAAATATAAGGACCTTGAGTCCCCGAATACGAAAACATCCCCACGCTGAGTAACCCGAGGGCCACAGACCATCGGAGTACATAATATGAAGACTAAAACACAAAAATGGACCCCTATCGGGATCAAAAAGAAATCGGACGAGCACCCATCCTCACCTATGAAACTCTCCCGAGAGCCCTAGCCTATCGGATAAAGAATCCAAGAGTTTCCTTATCAGAGCCCCCTAAAAGCTATCGAAAAGGCCTCTCGGAGAAAATATCCAAGAATCTCCTTATCAAAGCCCTCAGAAAGCTATCGGAAAGGATAGAAGTTCATCCTAGTAGATAAAGGACCCAGAGAAAAAGTATAACTTATCGACTCACGCACATTGCGACACCTGTATTTTACTAAATTCATGCATAGTGACACTTGTCCCCAAATACCTCTATATAAGGGGTGCCCCCACTGTCAGTTCAACATACACTTAATTCAACTCAACACAAGTAAAACATACAATTCTCAGTGAATAAAAAGAGGGATGTTTTCGTCATAAGCACACTTCTGAACTTTCGGACAAGGCGTTCCAACCCTTATAAACTCGTTAATTAGATTAAAATAACCAACCTGTTAATAAAATGGCGCCGTCTGTGGGAACGCCGTAAAACCTGTCTTTGAGCACGTTCAGCAAGTGTTGTACATTATGGACGACTTATTCGACACCAATAGTCCTTGGACCCACCAAGGAAACTTGAAACAACCCCCTCGGTACGTCGGTCCGAGGAAATAGATTTTATCAACGTTCCCCAGTCCATCTTTGAAAGGCTCGTTGAAGCTACAACTCGGAGAACGCCACGAAGACTTGAGAATTCCCGCAACCCACCCTCCGAGTCACCCTATTGAAGTAATTACCCTTCGGAAGAAAGGGAATTCCATGCAAGATGGAGCCCTACCCCCGCCTCTTGGCACCGCAAAACCCTACGGGAACCACTGATGTATTATAACCACGAGGAAGACCCAATGGTCGGTCAGAGGGAGGAAAGGTCATATCCCTCGGATTACCCGGCGCCCTTCCCCTCTACGGGTGAAGATCACACCCTATGGGGAATACTCGATGGTCTACGCAAGGAGATGGATGACAACAAGAAAATAATGGCCCCCAAGAAGGACCCAACATATAAGACCTCCTCCTTCGTCACCGAGATCGCCTCAACCTCGATCGTTTTGGGGATGCGGCCCATCAACGTCCCCTTGTACACAAAAGACACTGATGGGAGAGATCCTCAGGATCACGTCCACCAATACTTGGCAAGAATGGACCTGTCCTCCACCCCCGATCATGCCTTATGCCGCGTGTTCCCGATTAACCTCGGAGGCCTTATGCCGCGTGTTCCCGATTAACCTTGGAGAACGGGCTTAAGCTTGTATTACCCATCTTCCACCTAACTCTATAGTTAGCTTTGACCGATTGGCCAACTTGTTCGTAGGAAAGTTTGCCTGTAACCGATGGTGCCCTAAATCCCCTACGCACCTCTTTACGGTTAAGTAGCAGAAGGACGAACCCTTGAGAGAATACATAAAATGCTTCTCCGATGAAGCGTTAGATGTCCCAAATGTTAGCCCAACTGTCTTAGCCCATATACTGACCCAGGGACTCCGAATATGAGATTTCTTCTGATACCTTATGGGTAACCATGTTATGAACATGAACGAGCTTATGCAAAAGGCCGAAACTTATATCCTCATGGAGAAGGCTGAAAACTCAAAGAGGCGCGTAGAGAATGACGACAACGAGCGCCATGAACACACAGAATGCAAGGCGAAGGGTAAAGAGAAGGGTAAGGAAGGGAAGCCATCTCAACGCAAGGACGACGACGGCGTGGTTAAAAAATACCTGCGACATGTACCCCTACCCCCGATGACCATCGCCCCCGAAGAGGTACTAAAAGTAATGAGAGGTAATAACGAATTACGCTGGCCCCTACCGGCCAAGTTTCCCTACAGAGATAAGAACTCGGGGAAGTACTTCAAGTACCACAAAACCTATGGACATACCACATAGGAATGCACCACCCTAAAAAGGGAAGTGCTCCGTCTCCTATAGGCTGGATACTTGAAAAACTACTTACAGGAGAACAACCTCGAGGAGCCAAGACCGAACGTGTGGAAAAGACCGCGAGAGGAGTAGGGAGAGGAAGAGGCAACCCCTAGCCAGCGGTCATGAGAAAAAATTGTGGGGCATCGGAGCCTGCCTCCCCCCCCCGAATCCTACGAGGATAACGCTCATTCGGGGCAAACGATTAACATGATAAAAGGGGGAGACATTTCGATGACACCCCAAAGTAAGAAGAAGAAATATTTAAAGGAAGCGAGGCGAATGGAACAAGGATTCCCTGTTTGCGCTGTTCAAGGAGCAAGGTTACCCAACGTCACCTTCGGACCCGAGGACCTGAAGAGTATAATCTACCCCCATGAAGATCCCTTGGTGATTGAAGCTACCATTCATGGAACTGAGATCCAGTGGATCCTCATCGACACGGGCATTTCAGTTGATGTCCTATTCCTACCGACCTACCTCGCTGTGGGACTAAAGAAAGAACGACTAGAGATGACGAAGGTCCCCCTAGTAGGCTTCTCGGGAGAAGCCTGTAACACCCTCGAGATCGTGATTCTTCCTATGTCGTGGGGGGAGGGAGCCTTACGAAGAATTGGACCCATCAAATTCTGGGTGATGGAGGCCTCATCAATGATGTACAACGCTATATGCGGACGACCCTCCATTTGAACCTTCGAAGCGATTCCCTCCACCCTTCACCTTAAGGTAAAATTCCCCAAATCTTCAGGTATCGGAGAAGTCCATGGGAGACAAGCCAAAGCTAGGGAGTGCCGCATGAACGCTATCCCTACGAAAGAGGACGAACCAGCGCTCGGCAAAAGCGAAAGGCGTAAGACCAAAGAAATACGGGTTCAACCCGTGGAAGAACTAAAGATGGTAGAACTCGTAGAAGAAAAACTCGAGATGGTGATTATGATGGGCACAAATATGGAGCCTGAAGTGGAAGCCCAACTAACTTCTGTCCTAAAGCAATTTCACCACCTCTTTGCGTGGGAAGGAGGAGCGCCCGAACGAATCAGCAACAAGGTATGTCAACGCTTTCTTAACGTAAAACCTTGGACTGAACCAGTCCAACAAAAGAAGAGAAAGATGGGACCTGAGCGCAACAAGATTATTCGGTCGGAGATACAACGACTCCTTAGTCTAAATTAAGTTAGAGAAGTCATATGGCTGGCTAATGTAGTCCTAGTCCCCAAACTTGGGGGAAGATGGCGGATGTGTGTGGACTTCACAAATCTCAATGAGGCTTGTCTGAAGGATTGTTATACCCTACCAAGCATAGACCAACTGGTCGACTCCACCGTCGGTTGCGCGCTTCTGTCAACCCTAGACAGAAATCAGGGAAACAACCAAATCCCGATGGCAGCGGTCGATCAGGAGAAAACCAGCTTTATCACCGACGCGGGTACCTTCTGTTATCTAGTAACGCCCTTCGAACTCAAGAATGTCGGAGCCACTTAACAGTGATTGGTGAGCCTCATATTTTCCGGACTCATCGAGAAATCGGTAGACTGCACTGTAAGTACTTGAGCCTTTTTGACATCCTGAATCCCACGCCGGAGAATGATATCCTAGAAACTCCCCCACAATTTCCACTCGCTGTTGCACAATGGGAGGTTGTTCGGATAACACGACAAAAATTATCCAAGGGGGAAAAAAGACCCTATAACTAGTCATAACAATGAGACATACCTCGCTCAACCCGCAAGCATATCCGAGTTCTTCAGAGTGTGCGACCTTTTCCTTCTCAGAGGTCAATTCTTCCTCGAGTTCTGCAAACCGCGACTCCAAGGCTATCTTGCCATCTCTCAGCGTGTTGACTTGCGCCTAGAGTTGTTGAATTCTCATTTCCTCAAGTCTCACAGCCTCTCGATCGCCGCTCGCCCGGATAGTAGAGTCCTTAGCAAGTTTCATGGCCTAGTGTTTCTCAGCCACCGCGACCCTCAACGCCTTGAGATTACTCCTTTGAAATTCTGCCCGCAAGCCTTCTAGCAAGCTGCCTTTTCTTTACGCACCTGCATTAATACTTCAATCATGGCATCTACGACACAACCATTCTGAAATATAAAAACAAAATTCATAAGAAATTAAAACATCACGGCAAAGTACAAAATCTTAGGATAATTACCGAGCTGATTAAATGCAGTGCGAGTCGCTCAAGCTACATTCTCTTCTCAGCAGAGGTGGGGAAAGCCGTTGCGGGGGTAGGAAAGATTACACTCAGTGCATTGATAGCCTCCTCCTCATATTGCTCGAACTCCCCAATGCGAACGCAGGGGCCATGGCTGGATTCGGACCCAATATTTACCTCGACAGGGGGGTATGAGCCACCAATGTGCACGGGACCAGTTGGGCGGGGCACTAGGTGCACAACACCTCGAGTTTGAGACCGAGTTTGAGAAACCTTCCTCCGATTTGCAGGAGCGGCCCCCTATGTTCTTTCCGCTGCCCCAACATCATCGCTAACGGATACCTCAAATCCTACCGTCTGATTGTCATCAATCGGAGGACAATCTTCGCGATCTGCACCAAGCATCTCCTCGAACAGATCATTTGGCACATGAGAACTTGTGGACACCCTGACCTTGGGAGTTGGTTTCTTTCCTTTGGTTTTCCTCTTCCTAGGCGGAGGAACGGCAATAAGAACCATCGTGTGCGATGCCTCAACATCTATGGCAAGGACCTGACTCATGCGTGCGTGACGACTCGCTATGAAAGATTCTGAAAAATAAAAATAACAAACATTAGCATTAATCAAGATTAAATCGCAAGGCAAATTCATAACAGATAATCGTATATATACCGAAAGTATGTCTCCCTGTGTAGAGAACCAGGATAACCCCGCTAACAATAAAACCATGCTCCTGACTAGGGCTTTCATATTAAGTTGGTGGTTAGTTATCAGATTGGCCCTAAAATTATCGCGCCATCTAGGACCACTCACCCAACGCGGTATCAAAAATTTTGGAGCGACCCCAAATCCCGACGATACACGAAAAACTCTCTCGTCCAACTCTCCTTAATACAGAAATATTGTTATTTTCCATACCCAGAAGGCTCCATGTTTAAGACTATGTTTTTTAAAGTCATTCACGTGGTAAAAACTCCTTCCCTTGCGTGAAACCTCGAACAAGGCCCAGAACTCATTAGGCCCGCAAGGCGCACTTAAGCCGTTCATGGCGATGATGAAACCAATTATGTGACCGATCGAGTTCGGCGTCAGCTGACTAGGGACCAAACCTATGGACCTTATAATCGTGGTCACTTCCGTGAAACTGTAGGCCATTGGCCAACTGCCCGATAAAAACATTAAGAAACCCGAGCGACGCGGTGTGGACAAGCTGCTCTAAAGTGGGGATAACTATCTTATAGTTAATTCCTATATCATATATTTCCTGAAAATCAGGTCGACTGTGATGCAAACGTGAAAAGTAGTCAGTATACGCCATGTTCGCAACCTCATCGTCAGAATCGTCAAAATGAATGTAGATAATTTTGTTTGCTTCGTTCGCCTCCTATCGGCACGATTGTCCACCACATCAAGCAGAGGCTTCCCCTCGGCTACGGATCTGGCTCCTGCTCCTTATCTGATTCGCTATCAACTTCCTCTATATCAATCAGATTATGGGCATTCTCTTCTCCCAAATCATCACCCGCATACCCTGCACTGGGAGCCCTCACTGAACTACTAGAATCGGTGCTAGATGTTCTAATCGACTCACTCCCAGACATAAAGTCGACACTCATCATCTCATTCGACATCTTGTCTCACACGAACAAATAAATAAAAAGCTAACTACACGTGTACGGCATCCTCGACACTCACAACAACTATGTTGTTCATAACATGCAAAATACACAGAAACTAGCATACAATTAACGAAGGATTAAATAGTGAACAATTGCACTACCTTGATTAAAGTCGCAAAATTCACCAAATCAGCAATGAAATTGTGCTGCAAACAACGAAAAAAAGTTAAGCAAATCAGAGAGAAGAAAAACAAAAAATATAAAAAAACTTCTAAGGAAATTGGTCGAACGGCCCGTCGTTCGATACTAAAAGAGTATCGAACGGGGCCGATTCGATTCTTCTTACGTTGAAGTGAATGTCATCAAGGCTGAGAAAATGAGCTCCACCATCTCCTCTCACCTTTATATAAAAGGAGGCAGCCCACGAGGCCCAAAAAAATAACAATCGAACTCAATCCAGTTCGATTGTATTTTACCATCGAATTACGATTATTCGACTTTAAAACAAAACATCCGAATTTGGCACGATTCGATAGTGCCAATAACAATCGAATTCGTTACGATTCGATCGAATCTCACCATCGAATTCAAAAACAAGGCGACAACTACATAATAACGATTAAATTTGATAGAAATATAACAATTGAACTCATGACAGTTCGATTGAAGGCAACAGTCGAATGCGGCAAATTCGACACTTTGTAAAGACTATTGAATCAATAACGATTCGATAATAGCTATCGAATAATGATTCAATTCGATAGCAGCATAACAATCACACTCATGTCAGTTCGATTGAAAACAACACTCGAATGCGACGCATTCGACACTTTAAAAAGACTATCGAATCAGGCACGATTCGACAATAACTATCGAATAATAATTCAAAACTATCGAATCTTACATAATTCGATAGTACGATTACAATCGAACTCGTCCTAGTTCGATTGTTTGTGGAATCTAATTTTTTACGATTTCGATGTTACAGATCACGATTAATATTTGAGCACATATTTTCATGGCAGAGAAGTTTCATTTGGACCCGGCCTTGCGAATCACGGCTCCCAAATGGGGGGAGTATCATCAAAATCAAACAAATTCTATATGACAAAAACGTGGCCCACAGATGAAAGGTCAAATTCAAAATACGAAGCAAGCAACTGCGTGAAGTGACATAGATTTTAGAGTTTGGAACCCGCTCTTGAATCAAGACCGACTAAAAACCTAAGGGACTATATGATGGGAGTATTTTAGGAAGGCCCAAAAAGGTGGTTTGGGCCGGCCCACCAAAGAAAGGCACAGAAATAAAATTATCAAACAAGGGTCGTTCGACTGTTATCGAGACAAACGAATCAAGCCGTGTTTGATAGGGTCCCACGGGATGGGGTCTTTAAATACCCCGTCTCCCGATATAAATGCACGCATTCATTACTATCGAGCAACTACTTACTATCAAACAAGGTCGTTCGACTATTCTTCTATTCGATTGTTAACCATCAAGCCGAACAAGTTCGACAATTCCTACGAGCGAATCATTCCCGTTCGATGGATCCGCAGATTCGAGGGTTATTATTGAAATTGTGGATCGGTTGATACGTGACAACTGTTAACTTATCAATGTTACTTTAACAACGTCAAGAATAACAATGCAGCAGAAAATAAGTAACACAAAATTTAAGAAGTGAATATATTAATATTAACTTCCGAGCCGTAGGCAAAATACCACAACGGTTTATGAAAATATGTTTCTTACAACTCTCAAGCTCCTCACTCTCGAATTGCTCGAACTCAACAAAGCAGACAAGAATTATTCTCTCAAGTCTAAATCTAGAACTAATTGAACAACTCACAAACTTTGCAAAAGCAAGACAACACTCAACAACTTGTGAATTAATCTCTTGGATTATTAGCTCTTGTCTCGTGTTTGTCTTCATGTACTTCACACCTATATATAGGTTCTTGACTTGGTCTTCAGGGTGTGTTGCACACGGTTTGGTAACTCTTCCAATTTCCTTGTCGGACTCTTCTTCATTGTTCTCGGCGTTCTTCTTGAATAATAGTTCCTTTGTTAGTGAACTAACTTAGAAGACTCATTCTTCAAATCAGAACTCAACTTGAAAGTTTCCTAGTTGCACTCGAACTCTTCCTTTCTTATTTGTTAAGCGGCTAGCTTTAATTAAGGGAGCTTTTCTTCATGGAAACTTTGAGTGATCAAGCTATGACAAGTTTGTTTCCTGAATAATAACCAAAGACAATCACAACTGTGGAACTAGATTAGTCGAGTGAATAAGGCAAAACAATAAATAAGATTGTAAAACAGATTCTGTCAGTCAATGTTACTCTAACGTTGACCTTCTAACATTGCCAGAATACCTGCACTTTCAATCTCCCCCTTTTTCCCTTACTACGCAAAACCTTAGAACATGTGGTTAGATCAAATATTCAGAACAAACTTATTCAACCTTGTGATACATCTACAGCAAGTAACTCCCCCTTAAAATCAGGAGAGTCCAACCCAATGTAGTTCTAACATTGATTTTTCAATGTTTTCATAACATCCTTCTGTATCAATGTTAACTTAACATGGACTTCAGTCGATTGTTCCAACAGTGAAATTTCCAATGTTATCTTAACAACAGTTATCAGCTACCACCTGCAGACAGGGTCAGTACTTGACAGAAGTTCAAGACAAAAACACAGTACCAATAAGCAGAATACTTAATTACAGGCCATAACTGTAACAAGGAACACACTCCTTGATCCAAATGAAGAAAGATAAAGAAAATAGAAACAGTTCAGGCCAAAACAGAATAAGTTCAGAACAGGCAAAAAAAAAAAAAACAGAAAACTTAAGACTCAGAAATTTAAATTTGATCTACTCTCCCCCTTTTTGTGAGGAAGGCAGATTCTTGAGGTTCTTTCTGAGGCTGTCAATCTCCTACATCCTAACTTGCTTTCCAGCTATCTCCCTTTGGGTGTCCTTGTACTCTCTGTCCAGCCACTTGAGGGTCTCTTCCACAAAAGCATCTGCAATCACTGAGCAGCTGTCACCACTGGCTATTGGAACTGAAGAGGCAACAAACCTGTGAGCCCCCTTCTTCTTCTTCTTCCTGCTTGGTCCAACTGCATCCTCAGGATTCCATGGAAGATCTTGGATCCTCACCTGTGTGAAGTAGCTCCTGGTGATAGGCATTCTGGCCTTGTTCTTGACCCACCCTACTGTCTTTGAAGTTTTCAACCCTTGTTTCACCAGTATGCTAGATACCAGAGAGGGATATGGAATCATTCCCTTGGACTTTGTTGTGACCTCCTTCATTAACCTCAACACCTTTTCCCCTATATTGACATTCTGAACATTCTTCAACTTAAACACCATCCTTGCAGACTCCTTAGTCATCACTGTTGTGTTGGAAGATGGTAGCCAATTGTAGATAGAGATCTTGTGCAGTACAACACTCAGAGAAGTCAGCCTTGTTGTGGGAAAGTTGTCATTCCATTTCCTGGTCAGTCCACCAGAGAGATCTGTGATGATCTCATCCATGCTTGGATCCTCAGACTCTTCTAGATCAGGAAGTCCCCATGCTTCATTGATGGTGGATGGGCTAATGTCGAAGACACCCTTCCTAACCCAAGCCTTCACATACTTGGGAGAATCCTGGTGGCACACCCATTGAGAGAGGTTCATGTAGAACTCTCTGATGATATCTGGGGCATAAGATGAATGGTTCATCACTGATCCAAGCACTCCTCTAGCTTCTAGTAGTTTAAAAATCATGTTTTCTTTGAAACTTTCCTACTCTATTTCCCTTTCCTTGTGGATTACCCTTGCCTGATAAGCCTCACATTGCTCTTCTGCTTCCACAGACACATAGAAGTAAGAATAAGGCTTCTTTGCATATTCTCCCTCCATAACATCACAGTACTCCTCATTATCAGATGTTGGAGTAACATCAGCCTCAGCAGGGTCTTCAGCCACAAGTTCTTCTTCTTCATCCCCAGTTTCCTCCTGGTCCTCTTCTTCCTGTTCCTCTTCCTCCTTTTCTTCTTCTTCTTCAGCTGCTTCTGACTCAGACTCAGAAGCAACCACCACTTGTTTGGCCTTTCTCTTTCTAGCAGAAGTAGCTAGAGCGGTCAGAGTAGGGCTCTCTTCTTCTTCCTTCTCACTCACATTGTCCTCTTCAACATTATGAGCAGAGATACCCTCAGTAGTATCCAACCCAGCCACATCCTCCTCAACAACAACCTCAACATCCTCAGACTCACCCACATCAACAACAAAGACCACATTCTCCCCCTCAATCTCAACTTCAGCAGGTAAATTTTGAGTAGGGTTAGCCATTGTTACCTCGTTTTCTGTGTTGGTGGCAGTGGAGGTGTTCTCGGCAGCTTTCGATGTTGAACCAACATTTCCCTTTGCTGATTTCTTTCATTTGCGCAGTTTATAGGTATTTTTCCCTTTTGCAGCTGCGGCGAGGAGCGATTCAGTAGATGCATGCTTGGTATTGTACCTCCTTGCTTGCTTAATCTGCTCAGCATCATCTGCAAGGGCGTCAATAGAAGACTTGCGAGCCATTGTTAGAGTAATTTTGGAGAGAAAAAGAGCTTAAGAACATAAAATTTTAATTGTACAATTCTGATTCTGAATGCGTGAAGAATTAGAAGAGATTAGGGCAAATTATATAAGGCAATCGATTGTGAAGAGTGGTGTTAGTGGATTTGTAACATGTTACCAAAATAATCTGACCACTTACACACGTTCCTGCGACAGTCCTTACCCACGTGTCGTTGTTAGATTAACGCATGACCAGAGTAGTTTCCTTAATTGAAAACTTATAAGTCACAGCGTTGCAATGTTAGCCTAACATTGGCAAGTTAACAGCAGGTCAGGAAGTTGGAGGTGCAGGGCTCTCATCCAAAATAGCTTCATGTGAGATCGTGAGATATTACTAAACACGGATCTGAAAAATTTATCAAAGCACATGAGTACACAAGACACGGTTTAAGATCATCAGTATGAGTAAGTAACACTTTTGACAAAAGAAACACACAGATAGTAGATGTAAGTCTCCAGAAGACACTCATTCCCTTAGCATAACAGATCACAATCCAGTGTGTTTACCTGGAGTATAGTCACCCAAAGTGCGTGCCTCCACACATGAAGTTGAATTACTACTCCCCCTAAGCCCAAGCCGACACAACAATAAAATGCAGAAAAGAAAGAATGAATGCAACAATGGTAGATCAACATGGGGAGATGGTAGCCAAGTACTAAGAACTGTACTGACTGAGTCCAAGACATACCACTTTTAAATCTTTTCCAATTATCATGAAACTCTTTTTGAACTAAAGCTGAGAATGAGTAAACAAGGATAATCTCATCACTGAATGCGGGCAGCACAGGACTCCACACACCCCAGCAACTTAATTATCAGCTACAGATCAGGCAAGTACAAAGGAATTGAATGAGGACAATACACTTATCATATACTTCATCACCCCAACTCCTTATGCATACTTGTTGACCAACCCGTTTACAAATGAAACTCCAAGTAATCAGTGCTACTGAATGTGAGGCAGTCGAAACTCCAAACATCCCAGTAGAAAAGATCACCATCATGCATTTCCTTGGCCAAAAATAACAAAAAACATGAAAATAAGCACAACTGAATCACACTGAAGCTCTCAACATCATATACCCCAGCTTCTCTTCATGTTCTGTTTAACCTAAATATGGATAAGTCACAACTGAATGACACCAAAGTAGTGAACTCTGGGCACCCCAGCTTCTCCTGATGTTAGATTAACATTCTTAGACCAACATCAGAGTTTCTTACTTTACAAAACTTAAGATATGAACCTGTTCTCCAGTCAATTCAGTCAGTAGCATTGGTTAAGTACCACACAACTCAAGTGATGACAAACCAAGAAAGAAATACGCAAGAAAGAATAAATACAAAAATGGAAATAAATGAATTATAGACACACCACAACCAATAACCAGTGCTAGACAGTGGTGTTTTGTCAACACTGGTGTACTAACTTTCTTACACAATGCACATGCCAAGAGAATTCCTCAAACTGAAGAACCTCTTAGAATCTAAGGGCTTAGTGAACATATCAACAAGCTGATTGTTTGTCTCAATGTGCTCAATGTCTATTAACTTGTCCTCTACCATATTTCTCAAATAGTGATGCCTTATGTCTATATGTTTAGTTCTAGATTGTTGGACAGGATTCTTAGATATATTGATAGCATTAGGATTATCACGGAACATAAGTAAAGTATCACTATCCAACCCATAATCCAGCAACATGTGTTTGAGCCACACAAGCTGGGTGACACAACTACCTGCTGCTATGTACTCGGATTCAGTAGTGGATAGAGACACACAGTTTTGCTTTCTGCTATACCATGAGACCAAATTGTTCCCCAGGTAAAAACACCCTTCACTTGTGGACTTCCTATCATCAGCA
This sequence comes from Linaria vulgaris, assembly GCA_948329865.1. NCBI lineage: Eukaryota > Viridiplantae > Streptophyta > Magnoliopsida > Lamiales > Plantaginaceae > Linaria > Linaria vulgaris. Next base: position 42,472,123 of record OX415249.1, read on the forward strand.
TCACCTGCCCAGTCTGAGTCACTGAAACCCACAAGATTTCTGTTAGTGTCAAATGAATACTAGATGCCAAGGGACAAAGTTCCAGATATGTATCTAAGGATTCTCTTCACAGCAATCAAGTGAGACTGTTTTGGACATGCCTAGTACCTCGCACATACACAAACAGAGAACATTATGTCAGGCCTAGAAGCAGATAAGTAAAGTAAACTTCCTATCATTGATTTGTACAATGTTGGATCAACATTGGTTCCAGTCCCATCTCTGGTGATCTTCACTGAGGCAGAAATAGGGATCTTACAAGGCTTTAAATCTGCAAGTTCAAACTTTTTCACCAAATTCTTGGCATATTTCTCCTTGTTCAAGAATATGCCTGTACCTGTTTGTCTTATTTGGAGACCAAGAAAGAAATTTAATTCTCCTATCATACTCATCTGAAATGTTCCTGTCATGGATTCAACAAACTTTTCCAAAATAGAATTGTTAGTGCAACCAAACACTATATCATCAACATAGATTTGAGCAATATAGATATCAGAATTTTTCTTTAAAACAAACAGTGTTCTGTCTCCATCACCTCTAACAAAACCAAGACTTAAAAGAAATTCAGTAAGTCTTTCTTACCATGCTCTAGGAGCCTGTTTAAGACCATACAGAGCTTTCTTCAAATTGTACACATGATTGGGGAACTTCGGATCAGTTAATCCATTAGGTTGTTCTACATACACTTCCTTACCAATCAGCCCATTCAGGAAAGCACCCTTTACATCCAACTGGTATAGTTTTATCTTAAGACTGCAAGCAATGGCTAGAAGTAACCTAATAGATTCTATCCTAGCAACTGGAGCAAAAGTCTCATCAAAATCTACACCTTCAACTTGAGTATACCCCTGAGCAACAAGTCTGGCTTTGTTCCTAACAATTACCCCTTTCTCATTACTTTTGTTTTTAAAGATCCATTTAGTCCCTATTACATTTACATCAGGTGGCCTAGGTACCAAGATCCAGACATTATTTTTAGTAAACTGTAATAGCTCATCCTGCATGGCACTAATCCAAAAGTTATCTAGTAAAGCTTCAGATACATTTTTAGGTTCTATGGCAGAGACAAAACATGAGGCATAATCCACAGTACCAGTGAAGTTCATACAGACACACAGTTTAACCATATCTCTATAGTTCAGTCTCTCTTTGTTGTGTGTCCTTACCCGTTCAGTGATCTCACCTATTACCTGAGAGGCTGGATGATCTTTTTGTATCCTAGCAGGGGGATCTCTTCTCGATTCAGTGCCAATTTTAGTTTCTGAGTCAGACTCTTTTGTTGTTAGTCTAACATCCGATCTGGCTGGTGTTAGTCTAACATCAGTTCCTGTCTCCTGCTTAGTGGTTCTAGCTTCAAGCTCCAGTGTTGGTATAACCTTCTCGGTTTCCAATGTTGGTTCAACATTAGAAACTGAAATGTCACCAATACTTTTTGGATAAAATTTACTCAGATAGTCCCTGTCATTTAGCAAATAACAGTCACATCCAAACTCATGAAAATATGCAATGTTTGGCTTTACACCCTTCAAGATTTCATAAGGAGTCATATTAGTTACAGGTCTGAGATACACTCTGTTACTAATGTGACATGCAGTATTTAAAGCTTCGGCCCAAAGTCTTTTAGATAGATCTTTAGCATTCAATATCATTCTGGCCATCTCTTGAAGAGTTCTATTTTTTCTTTCAACAATGCCATTCTGCTGAGGTGTTTTAGGAGCTGAATATTCATGAAAGATGCCCTTAGCATTAAAGTAGTTATCAAAACTTGCATTCTCAAATTCCTTTCCATGATCAGACCTGGTCTTAGACACAGTAGAACCATACAAAGTTTTGATACTAGCACACATAATTTTGAACTGATCAAAAGCTTCTGATTTCTCTCTAAGAAACTTTAACCATGCATATCTAGAGAAATCATCTACAATTACAAAGGCCTATTTCTTTCCACTCAGACTGCTTACCTCAATTGGACCCATTAAGTCCATATGCAACAATTCAAAACACCTACTAGTTCTAGGAGTAGCATTCTGTACCTGTAGGGGAGCATGAACAGCTCTGGTTTGCTTACCTTTGAGATAATCACCACACACAAGCTTAGATGGACTGGATAGTTTAGGCAAACCTCTTACAGCATCAACTTTCTGCAATTTTTCTAGGTTTCTGTAGTGCATATGTCCCAGTTTCCTGTGCCAAACAGAGACTTCATCTATCTTGGCATGAAAATATTCTGCTTCTTCTTGAGCCAGATAGCAGTTGTCTTTAGATCTAGTACCTGTCATAACAAGAACATTGTCACTATCATAAACATCACAAAACACTTTTTCAAAAGTAACTGGCACATCATCATCACAGAGCTGACTAATGCTAATTAATTTTGCTTTTAACCCATCAACCAACAGAACATCCTTGAGTGGTGGAAATCCTTCAACATTGAGTGTCCCCTTTCCAATGATTTTCCCTTTGGTGCCTCCCCCATAGGTGATAGTTCCAGCACTTAGGAGAACCATTTGTTTAAGATTCTCTTTGGTGCCTGTCATGTGTCTTGAGCATCCACTGTCAAAGTACCACTTACCTGAAAGCTTAGAGTAAATAGCAGAGAAAACCACATTACACACAATCTTGATCTTAAGGGATTTTACCTTTTCAACCCAAGTTCTACCTTTCTGTCCAAAACCTAATGTTGGACTAACATCAGGAACAGTTGTTGGTTTAACAGTAGCTATAGAGGCTGTTTTCTTACCACTCTTTTTCAAATATTTTTTACAAAATGGTTTAATGTGACCTGGTTGAAAACAGTATTGACAGATAAAGATAGGTTTTCTTTTTGCTATGTTGACTGGACCAGAACTCGATTTAGAAGATTAGTTGGAAGACTTCTCATTAGAAGGTTTCTCAACAGAGTCTTTCTTAACAAAACCTAGACCATGTGTACATGTGTTTCCCATGTTCAGTACCTCATCAAGTTTGGAGGTTCCTGAATTCCATCTTGCAATGATCTCAGTGTCCTTTTTGAGTTTTTCTTTTACCTCTCTCAGCTCAGCTTCTGCTCTGTCAAGATCTCTTTTATAGAGTTTCATCAAGTTCTTCAAACACTCAATCTCAAATTTCAGGGCTTTATTGCTTTTGATGAGCATAATGTTCTCTTCCTCAAGTATGATGAATGTGGAAATAAGCTCTTCTATGATTTCCTCATGAGACTGTTCTTCTTCCAAGCAGTATCCCACCTCCAGATCAACTGAACCATGAAAAAAATCAAAGTTAGTATCATCAGAATCAGAGTAAAAATCAAAATTAACCTTTAAGTCATTGTTGTCCCAATTTCCAAAGAAGATCTCATGTACTGTTGTTGGTTCCTCAATGTTAAAGTAACATTGTGCCTCGTTGCAGTTCCTGGAGTCTTCTCTTGACCAGTTAATCTGAGTGTAGAGCGCAGCAGTATTGATTTCTTCCGAGTGCTCATCAGCACTTGATCCAGAGTTGAAATCAGCTTCATCAAAATCATCACACAAACCCAATGAGAGTTTCTTCTTGCTCGGAGGACATTAGCACATTCATGTTTATAATGACCAAACCCTTTACATTCATAGCACTGGACATCTTTTAGTTTTTCAGCATCTTGAGGAGTACTCTTTGATGCCATGTACTTTATAAATTTAGGGGGTAGCTTTTTATAACAGGATTAACATTACCAGATTGTTTCACTTTACCTTTATCTTTGAAGCCTAATTAGCTAAACTTCTTGGTAATGTTTCCATAGTTAGAAGAGATCAATTCATACTCATCATCGTCACTTCCTACATTATCTGAACCAGTTCCAAGTAGGGCTACAACAGGTTGCTTACTGAACTTACTTAGGAATTCTAGCTCAAATTCTTTCAAAGTGTTCATTAAGGTTTGAAAATCCATGTTTGCATGATCTCTAGACTCATTCATAGCAATTTCTTTTGACAGTGAATGTAGTAGACAGGGATCTGAAAGCTTTGTAAACCATGGTTTTATTAGAGATAACAAATCATAGGTTTTGACACTAGTTAGCAATATCAAGCAGTTTCTCAAAATAGCTATCAATGCTCTCATCTTCACCCATCACCATTTTTTCAAAATCTTGAAGTAACTTCCTATGTTTAGAGTCCCTCACAACCACATCTCCCTCACAATGAAGTTCAATAATATCCCATGCAGATTTAGCTGTAGTGCAGTTTTGAATAAGTTTAAACATATGATTACTTACCCAGCTGAAAATTGCATTGAGAGCCTTTTCATTGAAGTTGTAGAGAGCTATCTCATTGGCTGTCCATTGTCCTTTGGGTTTAGGCACCAGATCAGCATCTCCATCTCTTGGTAAGTAGGGGATGGTGTAGCCTTCCATAACTGATTCCCATGCTCTTAGGTCAATGGATTTGATGTGGACCTTGAGTCTGATCTTCCAATATGCATAGTTGTTGTCCTTCCAACACTGGCAGTCTGCTGGTATTGGGGTTGGAGTTTTCCATCTTGACGTATCAAAGCTAAACACCGGTGAGGTTAGTGCTTGGCTCTTGATACCAATTGAAATTGTGGATCGGTTGATACCTGACAGTTGTTAACTTTTCAATATTACTTTAACAACGTCAAGAATAACAATGCAACGAAAAATAAATAACACAAAATTTAAGAAGTGAATATATTAATATTAACTTCCGAGCCGTAGGCAAAATACCACAAGGGTTTATGAAAATATGGTTCTTACAACTCTCACGCTTCTCACTCTCGAATTGCTCGAACTCAACAAAGCAGACAAGAATTATTCTCTCAATTCTAAATCTAGAACTAATTGAACAACTCATAAACTTTGCAAAAGCAAGACAACACTCAACAACTCGTGAATTAATCTCTTGGATTATTAGCTCTTGTCTCGTGTTTGTCTTGATATACTTCACACCTATATATAGGTTCTTGACTTGGTCTTCAATGTGTGTTGCACACAGTTTGGTAACTCATCCAATTTCCTTGTCGGACTCCTCTTCCTTGTTCTCGACGTTCTTTTTGAATAATAGTTCCTTTGTTAGTGAACTAACTTAGGAAAGACTCCTTTTTCAAATCAGAACTCAACTTGGAAGTTTCCTAGTTGCACTCGAACTCTTCCTTCCTTATTTGTTAAGCGGCTAGCTTTAATTAAGGAAACTTTTATTTATGAAACTTTGAGTGATCAAGCTATGACAAATTTGTTTCTTGAATAATAACCAAAGACAATCACAACTGTGGAACTAGATTAGTCGAGTGAATAAGGCAAAACAATAAATAAAGATATTCATAACAAGTTTGTAAAACAGATTCTGTGAGTTAATGTTACTCTAACATTGACTTTCTAACATTGACAGAATACTTGCACTTTCAATTATCATCGAACCTTTCTCGTTCGACCGATCCACTTGTTCGAGAGTTATTATCATCGAACCAACCTGGTTCGACTGTTCCATAAATTTGAGAGTCTTCACCATCGAAGCACCCTGGTTTGACTATCTGCAAATTATGGCTATTTTATTCATATGGCTTAGTTTACTTGTATAAGGTGTTCCGAACCAAGATAATTCATTCTCTGTAATAGAATATCATTATTTTGGCATAGTCAGGTCCACTGTAACGAGTTTTCAGGTGTATTGTAACCCAGACGAAATAGGACCAAAATAAATGGAAATTGTGTGCCATTGGCGATGTTGTCCCTCATCAATAACAGCTAGTGCTCCTTTTTCTTACTCCGATGGTGGGGGCGGGGGGAGGGGGGTTAGCTTTGCATTATATTTTTTTTTCTTCGTTATTTTATTTAAAAAAGAATAATTGAAACAATATTGCATTTTTTTAAAAAGCGCGACTCTTAGCGTGATTTTAAAAAACCGCGACTCTTAGGTGGTGTTTGCAAACTCTTAAAAAAAGCTCTAATCAGCTTTTTATTTGAATAAGTGATTTTGGGGTGTTTGCAAATCTAGCTTTTTCGGTTACAAAACTTTTTTTAAACTAAAAAAGCTCACAATCTTCAAGCTGGTGTGGGGGTGCTTTTGACTTAACTAAAAATTGTGAACTTCTACTTTTCCACTAGAGTTTGCAAACACCACCTTAGCTGATGCCACGCGTGTTGTGTTCAATTTGGATCTCCATCCGTAACGTGTTATGCACGCGACGACCTTTACTCGAAATTTATATCAATGAGACTTGGGGACAAAAATCGATTACAAGGTTTCCTTAACAGACTTAATTGAACAATGATACTTTAAAAGAGGAAAGTTGGTAAAGTGTATCTATAGATAACTAAATTAGCAAGAACTCTAACACGTGTGGTGAACATTTCAGCAGTCATGTGCATGATGAGATCTGGGTCAAAATTAATATCAAGTTGGCCGGAGAACGGAAATTAAGCACATGATTTCTTTACATGACTGTAATTGAGCAGTGACATATAAATGATTAAAGTTGAAGATGAATATATTTAGTGAACTAAATATGCGAGAACATGCTTCAAATGCATGGTATATGTTGCTAACTAAAAGGTAGACTCATAAAAACTACTGTACCCTTGTAATTTAAAATTGATTGCAAGGATCTAATATGATATAGGCATTTCTCGATTGGGCCGACCCAATACACTGATTGAGCCAAGTCCAGTTAGTTCGCGAACTTAATACATATCAGGGATCTGTGCCCGATATCATCTTCCATATATACAAGGTTCGCCGCAAATCTCGAAAGTGGTTTCCGCCCCCCGAGGCTAGTAAATACCCCTGATCCAAAAATCAAGGTAAGTTTCATTAAGTACGATACACTGTTCACTTAGCATATTGAATACCACCATTCGATATCATCACCCATTTCGTTAAACATACATCCTAGATGGAATGATCTTCGATATCATTGCAAATGGATGCATATCATAAGTTTAACTAATCCAGTGATTTAGTTTTTTTCACATTTTTTATTAATTTGGGTTGATTATAATTGCTATGTAGTCAGTTTATCAACCAAATATAAACATAAACTTAGTTGACTATGTAGAACTAGAGATCCTAGATTGTGAAGAAAGAAAACGATAGAAAAAAGACTTCGATGAAAACAGCTTTAGATGCGATTTTTAGAGTTAGCTGCAACTGACTAAGGAAACAAAGAGCGAAGCTAATGAACCAGGCTAGCTGCAATAAAACAACCATAACTTTTGAACCATTGACTCTTTTTATGCGCATATAATCGATACTATTATATAAAAGAAGTCATGTAATGGCATGTTAAGATCAATTTTTTGACTTATTTACCCTTGGATACATTATTAAAGTTTGTCATTAGCTAGGATATAATTGTAATTTATTTTAACTTTATTATTATTTAAACCATTTCATTAAAGGAAACAATTATTACCTTATTCTCCCTCACATAAATAGAAGGTTTAAGATATGTAGATTCTATATTCATATTTATTTTATAATCTTTATAACACAAACTAATTATATTATACTTAAAATAAAAATTAACGCACAAGCACCACGTAGTTTATCAAATCAAACTCTTTTAGTGCCCCACAAGTCAGAATGTGGGAATCAAGTACTAACTCGTCTTGAGCCCATAAAACATCATTCAGGGCAGCTGCTATAGCGGTATTCTCGCTACGGAAGTTCTTAATTTTCTTTTGAATTAGGATTTTGTTTCCTTTTCTTTTACTGTAGTTATTTCCTTTTAAGGCTATTTATTGTGGCTTAGTTTTGATGACCTCTATATAAAGTCCATTTTTATTCTAAGAATTTTGTATTATTAGAAAATTTAATTTATGTCTATTCTTGGTATATTATAAAATCTCGTTAATGGTTTGCTCAAACGCTTATATTACCCTTCAGCTGATGTTAGAATCCAATTTCTTCCTAATTAATCAATTTACGCTATGAAAAAAAAAATCAACTGTTAATTATTTTATTAATATTGAGTATGTTTTGAAATAATTTTTATACTTTTCCTTGTGTGCGTGGATAATGTCGAATCAAGATATACAAAAAAAAGTGAGCTGGTGAGATTCTTATAGATTTACTTAAACCTTTCATGTTTAACAGGATTGTGTCAAAACATATTATTTTAGAAAAGTAGTATTTTTGTGATTTCGAATCTCAATCTTTGCCTTTGTTTGAATTCGATATTATTCCAATTAACCCGGACGCTCTGGTAGCATTTGTACTTGTAATATTTTGTATCCTTTGGTTGAAGGAGAATTCGATATTTATGGAAGTTTCCAAGATGGACGCCAATCACGAAACCTCATTGATGCAACATCTATCTTCCAAGAGGCGTTGCACTCTATAAATGCAGAAGACTCAAAGGCAAAGAAGACCATGCTTAGAAATATTAAGTCTAAGAGTGTTTGTGTTTTGTTTAAGAGTCGAAAACCTTTTATATTCATTGTTAACTAAATCTTCAAGTTGAAGGGTCTTCGAGTTATGTTTTGATGTCTAGATTCAAGTGACGTACGTTAGTCTAGTCTTGTACTAAAGGGAGTCTAGATCACAAGTACATGTAAATCATGAGTGAGTCAGTCAGGTACTCAGTGTAATTGGGTATTAAATCCTTTGGGTTACACTGAATAGAAAAAAAGTACAAACTAGGCCAGAATTACACCCAACGATGCTAATCTTAAACAAAAGTTGACTAACTTTGTCCGGAACACCCTTTAACATGGAAGAATAGCCGAAATGGATTGAAATCACCAAAAGCCTCGAATATGAGTCTCTTGAAATCGGCATGTCTCAAAACTGGGTCTCTCGAAATAGGCATGCCTCGAAATGTTGGACTGTCGAAATCTAGAACTTTCAAAATAACTTGATCTCGAAATAAATCTTCTGAAACTCAAGTGTATCGAAAGTTTTGGTGTATCGAAAGGATGTCTCGAAATAAGTCTAGAATCAGGCTTTGGATAAAAAGGGCGGATTGCTGCTACAATATTAATGACATACATATTTTTTGGGATTCGAGGTATTTATAGACCTCGAGTTGCGGACAATTTTTCAATATTTTACGAAATAAGTATTCAAAAAAAAGAGTATCGCTATAATTTATCGACACATACATAACAATGTGTCAAAATATGCTTTCGAGACACTTTTCGTGGGGCTTCTAATTGGGCAAGCCGACCTAATTCTTTGTCTTGGACCAGCCAATTTAGTCCACACCAAAGTGAAAAAAGAGGCTTGAGTTGATTTTAAGCGAATCACTATATATTTCTAGGTTTCTGTTTTACTTACTATTTCGATAATTATTTGTTTTAACAAGTAAAATATGTTCAAGTAAAATAAACTTAGATTTTACTATTGAGAATAATAATCTTTAAAACAGCAACACTAATAATGTACTAATTCTTTTCGGGCTCCGCGGAATCGATGTTCTAGACCTAATCACTTTTAGTATTCTTAGATTGGTTTACTTATTACAATAAGGGGGTGTTTGGTTGTGTGGATAAGGCCTTAATCCAAACCGAAAAAAAGCGTATTCGCATTTTGGTTCGAATGATATTTTTTGTGGGCTTTTTACCAAACGTTGTGTAGTCCGGTAAAGCCCGGATGAAGAGAGCCTAATCCACGGATAATAGTAACAGCCCCACCTCTGAGATTAACTTCTACGGAGATATCTATTTTGCAACAAGACGAAAATATCCCTAGTGACCCACGAAATCACTTGTTTTGAGGACATTTGGGCCTATTCACATCGATACATGAGTTAGTCCATCAAACCAAGCTCATTTTATAAAATCTCTAAACAATAATACGAAATAATAACACATGAACCACCAAAGATGAGATTAACACACTTATATTACCTATTACGAAAATTATGACGACTTTTTACAAACTTTTTTAAACTATATACGGAACCAAACACTTCCTAAGAGGACTGCAAGTTTTGCGATTCAGCTTGGATCATTTAATTTGTTTTCTAGATAAGTTATTTTTTTTAGTTATATTAATCGCTCGCATATATTAAATAGCCCAAAAATCCAAGACAACAACTTCACGCTTCTTTCCTCAGTTATCGTGTTATATAACCTTGAAATTATATTACCTTTGTTTAAATCCCATCCACGTTCATGAGAGCATATTTTAAATGTTTTTCTTTAAACTAAATGAGTTTCTTTAATTAGTTAAACCAGGAAGGATCTTTTAGAGTAAACGTCATAATCTTCTCTTTCTAAACAGTAAGTTCATTATGATCACCTCGATGTCAATCAATCTAAGTGACGCGTGCTACTCTTCGTTTGATGATTTCAAATTGTCCTTAATCAAAAAGGGACAATTCTCATGAATTATATTATAAGCGAACAATTAAGAAACCTTTAATTTCAACGGAAGACAACCCATCATATTTGGAAGACAAAATCACAACACATTATTCTTTGGAATTTTAGATCAGACTTCTTTTTAGTTTCTTGGTCCTCTTTTTTTCCTTTTTCAACTAAGTTTTCCATATTAGATTACTGTAACCCATATCAACAATTCAATTTGACTTTATTTTCTGAAATTCGAAGAGGTTCCTTTTTTTTGTGCTTTTTTTTCTTTCTCAAATTAGATTCTAGCAGGTTGCCGGTCTTAACTTAATTATTAGATCTTTAGCGGGTGGTTAAATTTGAGCCACCATAGGCTAGTTTCTGGAGCAGGTGAAAAGAGACGAAGAGTGAGGAACAATTTCAACGGGAGACAGAAACTTGATCAATGATATCATGATATGATAGAGGGAGAGCCAGGAACCATAAGTTGAAAGTTAAAAAAGTACAACCGATCGATGTGGTTTGCCGACTTGTGTTGTCCGTATCTGGTAAAAGGTACAGCTGATGTGGATCTATGGGCAACACAAACATAACCAATAATAGATAATTCAGATTTTTAGATGGAGAAAGAGAGCCAAAAGAACAACACTTAAGAAAATTCATATTCCCTAACTATTACATTGGCACCCGAACCACAATAGTTATGTCTTCATTGTTAGATTGTGAAGTTTGAAAGTGCTGAGAGGACAACCGTGATCCAATTATAGACTGTTCACGTAAAATTTGTATTAAATAGTCATCTTATCATGTAACTGGCAACTCATCAAAATAAAGTGCCGACAAAGCCGATGATTCTAGAGGAGTTAGCGAAGAAAGCAATGGAAGAGCAGACAATTAAAGGATTTCATCCGAACTGAGATCAAACAAGTTTGTGAAAATATTTTTGAATCATGGAAGTCAGGTTGAACAAGATGAACGGGGAAGTATTCGACACAGACCAGACAACACGCATAAAGTATAGAATTTTCAGGAGAGTCATTTATTTTAAATTCTTTTTCTTTTTTCCTTTTTAGAGAGTGGTTCAATGGGATATTGAACAAGTTAAGTTTTTTTTGGGGGAGGGGATTGTGAATAGCTTCGCTATTTCAGTTTGTTTTACTTCATTTTTTTGTTTTTAGAGTATGTTTTAGTTATTTTTAGAGTTTGTTTGTTAGAATAAAAATTTTAAGTAATAAAATAATGCAAAAGTTAGGATGTTGATGATATATGCCTAATATAGGAGGATTAGGAAATAAAGGGATTATTTATGAATGATAGGAGTACATTTTGTTTAATTTGGCTGAAAGCATGATTATTTCATATACAACATTCACCATGAGCATGAGTAGAAAATGTTTATGTATGGGGTTTATGAGAAAAGGGGATGTTATGTAAAAATTATGAATCTTAAGTGATGTACTCTATTATTGTTTGTAGTAACTGTGAATTTAAACTGTTGAGGAAATGAAATAGGTCACCTTTTCTATATTTGAGTTTTAGCATTTCAAGCCCAAAATCCTTTATGAAAAAATATTCACTGAACCGAGTGAAGCCTTTTCTAAGAAGCTTTTGTTTATGAAACCTACTCACCTACTATCAGCCGAAGGAAAAATTTATATCCTACCAATTTCTAGAGATGAACGTAGTGGATTAAAGAAGGGATAAGGTAGGAGCTCAAAACAAATGCATGAGCTCAAAAGATATATCAACAGAAAAGGAGGATGAACATAATAAGGAGCACAAATAACCCTTTGCAAAAACTCTAAGTTTGGGGGTGCATCTCGAAAATCTATGAAGTATAGGGTGGATAGAATTCTTGCGCAAAGAAAAACGTAAATAAAAATATGCCAAAATGAGCCTAAAATGCATGGCGGAATGAAGAAGGCACAAACAAGGGAGGAAAATGAAAGATTAATGAGTAGATTCACTATGGACATCGCTAGAGCTCATAAATACCTTTTCGTTTGTAGCCCATACCCAATCCTATCATTATAAGCTAAGAAAGCCCTAACGATCCTCAACATGAAAAATTTGCATGCATGAAAAGTAGTGAGAAAAATAGAAACCAAGGGAGGAGTAACTATATGTAAAATGACTTGATATTATGAATTTTATATGACACTCTTATATTCAATACTTGTGATACATGAGCACACCACTTTGTAAGATGAATTATTTGTAATGACAACTTGATTAACCTTGGTGTGCAATGACTTGACATCCATGATTCCAATTATTTCAATTTCCAAACGTATGTGGCATTCTGAGACGAAATCCTGATTTGAGCTTGTTGTTATTATCAGAATTTGAATTCTTTTGTTGAGAGTCTTACTTGGGATGAACAAATGTTTAAGTTTGGGGGTATTTGATAAGAGGATTACTATAGTGATTTGAGTATCTGATTTATTACGACTTTGTACAATCCCCGTGACAGTTTTACTTGTTTTAGTATTATTTCATTGTTTTTGTAGTTTGGGTTGAGTAGGAGGAAAACGATGCTTATTTGGAGGATTTCAACACTTTTTAGTAACAAAGGACAGTAGAGCCACGGCGCAACCAACCACATTAATAAAGGAACTAGAAAACAGAATGCAGAGATATCAAGGGTGAATCACAATACAAAATATGAAGAAACGGAAGTACGCTCGATCTAACGCGCGATGCAAACTGATCGCGCGGCTCAAGGGTGATTGGCGGGCGATGCAAACTGAAAGTGGGCCGACATTCAGAAACCTTAAAACGGATCCCAAAAGCATGAAAAACTATAAAAATAAGAAGACGCTTAGCAGTTAGGGAACTGCTTTCAGAATAACCTCACCACCAGTTTTACCACCACTTTCACAATATTTACAAGAGCATTATAGTGTTAGAGGAGAAGAAATTCTACTGTTTGTAGCTCTACAATCATAGTTGAGGAAGAAATGTGAACAAGAGGTGTCAACAAACAGACTAGAGGAAACCAGCAGCGAGCTCATGAGTTTAATCTTTTTTTTTCCTTATTGAATAATATATGATGAATTATTGTGATTTGAATATGACTATGAGTAGATAATCTTTTCGGTATCTAAGGGAGGATGTAGTTAATCTCATGTGGATGCATATTGAACCTATGTATTGATTATGTTTATTGATGACTTTGTTTTGTTGGATATTATTTGTTGCTTATGCTGCTTGGTTTGTTTGATGCACACGTTTCTGTGAGAGCAGAGTAGTGACATTGAACAACTTTATATTATGTTGAATTACGCATAAGAAATTGTTAACGCAAAACTAGCACAATAGATCAGGCAGATAAATCTTTAAACCTTCGACATTAGCGTGTTCGTGGAATCTAAATCATAGTTGATAACCCTAATTCACTTCTAAAACGCTGTATGGATCGGGTGTTGTTTGTTCTTTTTGTAATCTTGAGGAATAGAACGCGGACGACCTTTTTACATCTTGCCCAATAACGTACAAGATTTGGATGGCAATCTTCAAATAACTTGGAATTTCAAAAGTTCACAGATGATCTAACGGAGCACTTTAATCTGTTTACTCACCTCATTGTCGGTTGTTCTGGGAAGTGCAAACGGAACGCTATTTGGCCTTTTGCATCTGGTTTGTTTGGCATATGCGAAACAAAGTCGTTTTCAAAGGAGAAAGTTCAGACGTCGAGCAAATAGTTGAGCTTGTTAAAGACAGAATTTGGAGTTGGATTAAGTCCAACTATACGCATTTCTCATATTTTTAAATTGATTGGGCAAATCACCATTTGTTATGTTAGAGTTCTAGCTAGTGCTGTAACTTTTCTCACAGTATTCCTTATATTCCATCTTCTAATAAAAAAATTGTTTGCCGTTCAAAAAAAAAACACCTATGTCGTACTCTTTTCATCGAGCCTAATAACAACTTTCTCATCGAGCCTAAAAACCTATGTCGTACTCATGCATTGATCGAGTGTACACCATTATCATACGAAGTTGGATGGAGAAGATATATATTTCGTTGGGTCTGTGCAGAGCTTCAAAAACTACAAGAGGATTTTAGAAAATTATCAAATCATGAAAGATATCTTTGATTTATGCGTATAGGGGTTTGATACCTTTTTCGTTTTGTAAGTTACATGGTAATGAAGACGTCGGGTACTAAGTAGGGCGAGGCCACCCGCGTTTTCTTTTTTCAACAATAGGACAACTTTGCACTTGCAAGCATAATACATGCCTAATAATGGTACTTCCAACAATACATTCCTAAAAACTAAACAAAAAATTACAGGACATGTGGAAAATCTCACCTATATATACTCAGCTAGCGACCTTCTATGTTAGTTGCTATAGTTTTCCACATTTGAGCCAAATCACAGATAACACTTGGTCTATTAAAAGTTAAAACAGCTTTCTTCTCACGGTGTCACCTACTATATTACCAACAAAAAAAAAAAATGAAGGTGCGGACCATCATGTATATGCAAAATTCAATCTATTTCTATTGTAGTTTTTCTTATTTTAATCTTATCATTAATCTTTCTTGTCTTTGCCGCTATTTCCTTTAGCTAAAAGAATGGACGCATAGCGAATCAAGCGACGAAGAAGAACTTGTGGCAATTTCTCTTACCGAGCTTTTCCATGGTTTCATTACAACTGGTACACTAGGTACACAGACAATACCAGAAGAAGAAGATCCTTCGACGCCAACGTTTTCCATCTCTATCCATGATGAGGATTTCAGTGATTCATCTGTTCTAGGAAAGTACATCCACACTGATACTAGTTCAATAGAAACTGATGTTGGGACATGTAATAAAAATGGAGCAATAACCTGTCTACGACAAAGTTGTTTTCTTGCACCAGTAACGAAAGATCGAAGGTTGTCTCTCCGCGAGCTTTTTCAGAAGACTCAGGAATGTCATGGAAGTCATAAACCCGAAAAGAAAATACATCTCATGAAGAAATTGCGGAACAAAAGAACCTTCCATTCTTCCTCGGGAAAGACAGTTGATTCTTTACAAAAAGTGAGATTTTAATACTACTAGAATTTAGATTCTCTCATATTTCTCTTTAAAACACTTAGAAATAAGCTAAAATTTAGTCTCATAGAATTTAACAATAATTTTTACAAGGTTCAATATTTGTATGTAATTTGTTTTGGAACAAATTGCTGGTGCTGACTTTTATTATAATTTGAAATGCAGATTCTACACATTTTCAAAAGGACAGTTCATCCCGCAAGCTCAGCGTGCAGTGATCATTCTCACAAATCCAAAAACTTAAATGATGAGATCATGAGCAATATTACCCCTGTCACACAAAGCGGAGCAAACGCCAGTGAGAAAGAATTCTGGATAAAAACGGAGGCAGACTGTAAGTAATAATTGTGTAATTTCACATGTACGTAAAAGAACACCTCAAAACCAGCATAATATATCTTGTGTCCTAATAACCATCTTCCATGTATTAAAATAAAACACCAAAACAGAGTATAAGAATAACCTTTTTGGCTCAGTAAACACTTAAAACTAATAATGTCGCAAATATGACTTCATTCCAAGGAGTACCATCAAAAAGATACTTCCTAGCATAAAAGGGTTCTGAATTTCTAGAAATTTCTGACCCTACAAGTATTTGAATGACTTGATGGAACCTGTCTCTGTTTAAGTAGCATTCATCAATTTTTTCATGCATACTATAGCGCTTTGTTTTTCACACAAAAGAATAACCTTTTTTTTTCCAACATGTTTCCCGAAATGTGCTTTCACCTTGTAGATTTGGTGTTAGAGCTTTGACTGATGAAACAATCAAGCTGGGTGGCTGTATTTAAGAATGCAAGAGAAGATACCAACATTGTCAGATTGCCTTTAGTACTGCAATTGGCATATATTAGTCACTACTTCACTACGAGTAATACTAAGCTAAGGGGCATCCTCATTCATCCTGCCTCTGCTTAGGCTTTTCATTTTTATTTTATTTTTATAAACTTAGGCTTTTACCTTAATTTAGTGGTTGTCTGTTATAGTATTTTATAAATTGAAGTATCCACATCAACTGCGAATTAGTGTACTTGACACAAGTTGATAGACTCTTAATTCGAGAAAGAACGGATCTCCTAAGAATTAAAGATTAGGAGAGATTTGATAACACTAAAATTATACAAGTTGATAGAGTCCTAATTCGAGAAAGGACGGATCTCCTAAAAAATAAAGATTAGTAGAGATTTGATAACACTAAAATTATACTTTTTATTCTTACCATAAATCACCATTCAATTATATATATATATATATATATATAATAATAAAAATTAACTAAGTAACTGTCCACTAATTCTTACCACTAGCCAATAACTTTTAATTAACTACCTACTAAGCCTAAGACCACACGGTCCATCTAAAATATAATAATATTAATATTAAAACTATTAATAATAACACAACTTAATAACAACTATTATATATTATTAATTTAGATAACTAGGCTCGTATCAATTCCCCGCGTTGGACGATGGACTTGTCCTCAAGGCCAAGAGCATTTTCTCTTAAGTCGCTGCTCTCTTACGATTTATAACGAACGACAAAACTGCTTTCCCTTTTTCCAATTAAAGAGCATTTTCTTTTGCCTCTTGCCAAAACAGATCAAAAACTTTGTTGTACATTTGATCATAAATGGCAGCAAGATTGAAGATGATGAAATTGTTTTATGGAATGTTTTGTCAGTGGGTGGTGGGAGCCGTAAAGAACGAACCTTGTCAACGCGTTTGGATGTGAGAATGGAAATTAGACCCTTGCGTTCCTTGACATTATTTCTCAATTGTGCTCGTTGGCGCAAGTGTTGTGAAGACAGTGATGATGGTGGAGTTGGAAATAGCATAGACAATCGCAATGGTGGTGGCGGCGAATGCAGTATAGATGAGGATTGTAGCCCGAGTGCTGGCGATGAAGATTCGCAAAAACGAGTTTCCATCTTGATTCGCCATTCTTAAAAAATACTTAACCGTCCGTGTCTCATGTCATTCGAAAATTCCAAGCATTTCAGACAACCAAATTTGCTTTGTTTGAAAATCCATTACGAGAGGTAATAGAGTTCAAATCGATGAAAGCACCAATGATAGAGTCCTAGCTTGAGAAATGACGGATCTCCTAAGAAATAAAGATTAAAAACGATTTGATAACACTAAAATTGTACTTTTTCATTCTCACCTTAAATCACCATCCAATTACTTTTATATATATATATATATATATATATATATATATATATAATAACAAAAATTAGCTATGTAACTATCCACTAACTCTTACCACTAGCAAATAACTTTTAATTAACTACCTACTAAGCCTAAGACCACACGGTCATCTCAAATATAATAATATTAATATTAAAACAATTAATAATAAAACAGTTTAATAACAACTTTTATATATAATTAATTTAGATAACTAGGCCCGTATCCCAAGTGACGTATTCACGAATTGTGTGTTACATGCATGGGTAAATTATTTTTGAAAGAACAATGCCTTAAGAAACTCACTGTTATTTTGAAGTTATTCTTTTGGGCTTTTGAAGAATGTGGATCAGTGGATGTGCACAACCGTTTGTGTTTTGTTTTAGCTCTATTTTCTAAATGAAACCTCCTATAATATGTAGCAATAATCAATAATTTTATACATAACATTTTTTTATCAAACAAAAATATATATTCAATACTGCTTACTATAAACAAAGTTTATAACTTTTATCGAATTTTATGAAATGTGCGAGAGAAATAAAGGCTTTATAAATATAATATGAGCACTATACAAACCCGATCAGAAAGGAGCGCCCAACCATAACTGATCGATAAAACACCCGAAATTACGGGGTTTAAAAAGATGCCCCCAAACACACGAGAAAGTCAAGTCTAGGTTGTAAGCATGTCCCCTGAGGGCATTGCGGCCATGGATCATACCAAAAGATGGAATGTGCTACATGGAAGCAAAATCTTGCACGGGGATCGAGTTGCAACTTTGGAAATGACTAATACGAGTGCAAATACAAGTAGCAGCATACCTCAGAATGTGGTGCCTAATGAAAAAAATAATATACATAGTGAAATTGAGTAAACTGAAAAGAAAACAATAATATAATAGTTTAAAAGCAAACGGTAAGATATGCAAGTAAATATAATGCTCAACAGAGTGAGCCAAAAGCAACGTCCCATTATCTTCGTCATGAAAGTAACTAATAGGAAGGTCGATTGGCAAATCTTTCATCCCACTCCACGACCACATAATCATCCTAGAGAAAGGACTAATAATCTCATTCCAAATGAGAAGCTGACAGTGTACCTCCCAAAAAGAATAAATAACATTGAAGTACAGGGAGAAAAAAACAATATCATCAATAATCATCAACAATAACCGATAAGTAACCACGTAGTGTGCATAGAGCTGCACCATTCCTTCATTAAAAATGTGCGACGTGTGTGAAGCGTGGCCAACAATTACAAGAAGGATATGATGCATGTAAGGCACAAACATATCGAGAAAAAAAATGAGTCATCATGATTAAATAATGACATAAAATTTCTACGCTAAAAATGTGAATATATATATATATATATATATATAATCAGAGAGGTGAGAAATAAAGGACAGACGAAGTAACCATGTACAATAAATCACAATGGAGTCGTAGTGTGCAAAGATCTTCGAGTTCTTCCAATTGTGAGTGTGTGTAAGTAAGTGAGCCAATATAATCGATATAATTGAAAGAACTCGAGTTAAGCAATGAACTGCGATAGAAAAGCGTGCAACCACATGATTAAATGCGACTGAAATAAGGTCATATGTGAAAGAAAGTTTATGGTAACAAGAGCTTGTAAGGAAATCGAGGTCCATCTCAAGGATCGATCGGTGTATCTCAAGAAGCACAACATTATCATAATATATATATATATATATATAAGTATACATAATAGTAGTAGTGTGCAGAGATCTGAAAGATGCATGCAATGAAGAAGTGTGCACACGTGTGGAAAGTGGCCAAGGAAAGCATACATGCATCAATCGTGTAAAGCCGAAGACCATCATAGATAATTTTTGAAATGTGATGTATTATAGAAATAATTGACACTTTAATATTCATAATCTTACATATTTAGAGTTTCTTAATTAACACATTGGTGGCATAAACTTGTACTTATTACTGGCATTAATTTACCACTGTACAT
The DNA here is from genome assembly GCA_948329865.1 of Linaria vulgaris. Classification (NCBI taxonomy): domain Eukaryota; kingdom Viridiplantae; phylum Streptophyta; class Magnoliopsida; order Lamiales; family Plantaginaceae; genus Linaria; species Linaria vulgaris. Next base: position 42,491,651 of record OX415249.1, read on the forward strand.
CTCCAATAATTAACTTATAGAGAGCGTTTGCTTGGCTGGAAAGGGCCAAATATACTAATAAACTAGCTTTAATCGAATGTTTGCTTCAGCACATTCCTTTTTCCTTATTCCCCAATAAGTGCAGATTAGCCATTACCTAGCAACTATTAGTCTGAAATGCCCCCCCCCCCCCCCCCCCCCCCCCCCCCGCGATTCCATAGCAGAAAGTACAGAACTCCCAGCTCGTTGGCTAAGAAGGTAGGGGTTACTGTTCATGGCGATATCCGCGGTGATTTCATGTTTTTGGCTTTCAATTACTGCACTTTTTTTTGCATTCGTTTACACATGAACGCCACATTAATTTACCAGCATTTATGTGCTCTTTTTGTAGGTTATATTCTGAAAACGGCCATCTTACAGCAGGTCTTAACCATTTTTCAGGTGCGATTTTGAAATGCTCTCTTTATTCTAACATTTGTGACCTTAAAAATATACAATCAAGGTGTATTATGGTGAAAATCCAACATTTTTTCCTGTGTTCTGCTAAATAAGTGTTTTATGAACATTCTGAATTGTTGATTTTTTTCCCGTAATTATTGTTTTGTTTAGCTTGATGAAAAAGCTAATTGTTTGGTTTATACCTTCTATTTTGACATATGTGTCCAGCATATTAGAAGATCAGTTGACGTTGGTCACCTATTCTTGATTAAACTCTCTGGGAATTACTGGATTTTGTGAAGTACTACGCATTGGCCATTTTCAAATGAACATATTCCAAGCCTTTATGGTTCTCTTGTTGTGTCTTCCGGGTTCAACATGGGTCCAAGCCAGAAGTTGTTTATCCTCTTCTTGATGCACCAAGTTGTTTTTGTGTGTCATTATTTGCTTTACTCTTGGTCGTGATCTACCTTAGTTTGCATACGAGTAGTTTAGTGCGTGTACCAAGAAGAGTATGAATTCGTTATAGTATTCTCCGTCGTATTCCTTATCAAGTGAAATACATTGACATAGATCTTAAACACCAGTGATGTTGAAGTGAAGAATTCTTTTAGAATGAATAGAGATGGTTTCATGAAGATTTGTTACTTACTTCATAGTTACGGGGGATTGCAAGAAACTAAATATAGCGGAATATCAGCCCAAGTATCGATGTTTCTCGATACTTTGTCACATCACACAAAGAACCGTATTGTTGGGGGTCATTATATTAAGTTGGGTGAGACAATTAGTCGTTTATTTGGTAAGGTCCTTCTAGCGTTGTTAAAATGTCACACCATATTGCTTTCAACCCCTGACCCAATCGGACCGGATGACTTAGATCCCACGTGGAAACCCTTCCAAGTAAAAATTATAATCTGTCACTAGCACTTAATCTTGAATTCAATTACCTTAAAAATATAGTATTGATTCTGATCAAAACCACGAGAATGTTTCCACATTGTACCTATAGGGCTGTTTGGGAGCTTTAGATGGTTCTTTTTTTCAAGTGCTGGCTCGAGTTGAGGACAAGGGTAGATATTGTACCAGGAAGGGCGTAATTGCAACAAACCTGCTAGCAGTGTGTGACAGGCATGGGTTATTTGGTTACCTATTTGCCGGTTGGGAGGGATCCGCTGCGGACAGTCGAGTGCTGAAAGATGCTATTAACAGGAACGCTCGTTAAAAATCCCAACTGGTATTACCTGCTGTCATTGCTTCCCTTTAAGTTGATTTTATAAGTTCTTACTCACATCAAACACCCTCGACAGGCCCTATACTAATTAAAATTGTCAAATGTAACCTCTTTTATTAGATTGTTATTTCTTAGGCAATGGTGCTTACACAAATGGGGAGGGTTTCCTTGTGCCTTACCGTGGCATGCGGCACCACTTGAAAGAATGGGAAACTAGTCACCTTACACCACAAAACTACAAGAATACTTCAACTTGAAGCACGCTAGAGCCCGAAACGTTATCGAGTGTGCTTTTGGTGCATTGAAGGGGAGATGGGATATCTTAAGAAGGCATTTGTGATTTTCGGTAAAGAGATATAACCACATCATAATGGCATGTGCCCTCCTACACAACTTCATTAGGACAAACATGCCCAATGCGATGTTGGAAGAAGACTACCCTAGATCGCCATCAAATATGGATAGAGAAGCTGATTATATTGATGTGGTTGAGCCATCCGAAGCCTGGCACAATTTTAAGGAGAACATGGCTACACAAATGTACAACGAGTGGCAAGCCACGAGGAGACGTTAATTTTAGCTATATAGTCCTTTACGGGCCTGTGTATGGCAGCAAACCATGAAGTCACTGTAGTGTTATTTCCATTTTGTATTGCTCTTTATAAACATGAAGGTAAAAGGCCTGTTACTTATGTTTCTGCTCTTTTTATGTTGGTGTTTCCATCGTGTAATCATTGACAAAGATAATCTCACTTTTGATCCTATTTTGTTATGGATATTTTATGTTGTTGCTTGAGTGTTGAAATCTGTTTACATGTGATGTGCCATTTTAATAAATACATATGCAAATCTGAACCTTATATATCCTACTAAACACTGACTAGCTTGCCATCACCATATTGCTTATTGCTTAGTAGAGATCGGCCACAAAATTCATAGATTGTTACTATGTTATTAATTACAGTGAGTGCATTTTGGTTGTCTGAAAGAAACGATCAAACGCTTAGCTTGTTGTCTGCTATTTTTTTTAGTTCTCGCAATTGTTTTGCTACTACGGACAGTGTGCAAATGCATTTTGGTTCTTGTTTAACGGATATATATATATATATGGCATGCATTGTTTATGTCCGATTGGCTTGTGATAATGAATCCCAATGCCTCAGTACATGGATTACGATATTTTCAATTTCAGTGGAATGTGTGTAATTTAATAGATGCTCAATTGTCTTTGAAATAATTTTTTGAAAACAACAATGCAGATGGCTTTTTCGCAAAGTAGCTGTCATAGTGGGTTACCCCCTTACAGAAAGCCTGCCGGTACTAGAAGAGTCTAGACTAAGCCACCTCCAACTATTGTTGTCTGATCTACTAAATCCCTTCTTTTCTGGCGGAGACCCCCGGTACTAGAAGAGTCTAGACTAAGCCAGAAGAGTTGTAATTAATAGATATGCTGAAGGAAGCAGTTGTAAATGATTGGCGGGGCGAGAATGGTTTTAGACCAGGCTACCTCGCAGCTCTTGAGCGCTCCATGGTACTGAAATTCCTTCACGCATGACCAATGACTGAAAAACATATCTACTCCAAACTCACGGTTTGGAAAAAGACATTTGTTATAGTTCACACTATGTTCAATACATCATGATTTGGGTTTATACCTTCTAGCCGAATGGTGGAAGTTAAGTCCGATGATGTTTGAAAGGCATATGTGAAGGTAATTTACTTCAACAAAATTTCCTTTTCAATTGTACTTATACTATCTTTTGGGACATAGTAGGCCTAATACTTCATAGCCACAACATATGCAGATTTACATCATATGACACTGCCAATATATTCAGAAAGTACAGTGATGCGAAGGAGTGTATATATATTGCTGGTACTTAGATACATTTGTCTAATAAGCTATTTGCCTTTATATATTTCTCTGTCCTAAATACAAAACTCTTTAAGCGACTCGGTGTAGAATTAAATGGGGGATGATCCTTCTTTGTATGGAGTTTAGATTATGCATAACTTGACTTGCCTCTTTGTAAGTTTATGTTCATGATTGTTTAAGGGTGAAATAATAATCTGTAAAGTGCGGGTTTATTTATTTATGAAATAGAGAAAAGTGCAAAACTAACCTATAGGCCTTTTTGCGGAATTATACCCAACGTTTAAAAAGTTGCAAAACTATACCCAACCTTTACATTCTGTTCGAAACTAGGACCTAACGTTAAATTCCGGCCACTTTTTAAATTTTACAGCGACAAAACCGGTACCACACTTTTAATTTATTTAAAAAATAAAGAAAAAATCATTATTTCACCTATTATTATATTAAATCAAATGTAATTAAACTATTATTTCTTAAAAGTATATCTTTATATATTAAAAACAATAAGATATTTAATTCCTTCATATATATAAATATATATATATATAAAATAGATCTTATATATTAAAAATAATAAGATATTTAATTCCTTCATATATATAAATATATATATAAAAATATATCTCATATATTAAAAACAATAAGATATTTAATTCTTTCATATATATAAATATATAAAAAAGTATATCTTTATATATTAAAAAGGACGAATTATCAAAAATGCCCGCTAACTTTTACCTTTAATCCTAAATGCCCGTTATTTCCAAAACCTGCTGAAAATGCCCGCTAAGTTTTAAATTTTCTAACAAAAATTCCCGATTTTAAAAATTTGGACTTTTTATCCGACGTGGCATCCGAATCAAAGAGACGCACTGCTGAATCAAAAAGTCACGTTTTAAAAATCGGTCATTTTTGGTAGAATTTTAAAAGATACACGGCATTTTTAGCATTATTTGTCAGACAAAATAAGTTTTTTTGTGCTTATTTTTTATTTCGGGCATTTTTAGTAGAAATTTTAAAAGATACAGGGCATTTTTAGCATGTTAGGAAACAACGGGCATTTAGGATTAAAGGCAAAAGTTAGCGGGCATTTTGATAATTCGTCCTACTAAAAACAATAAAAAATTTAATTTATTAACATATATAAATATATAAAAAAAAGTATATCTTTATATCTTTATATATTTAAAATTAAGATATAATATTTTTTATTATTGAAAAAGAAAAAAAAAGAAAAAAGAAAAACCCACCTCCACCCTACCCCCGGAACCACCACCCACCCCCCCCCCCCCCCCCCGCCCTACACCATCCCCGACCCCTCCACCCCCACCCCACCCCCGCCGCGTATAGAATCGCGGCGGCGTCACCACCAGTGCAGTGGTGGTGGCGTCCAATCGACGCCGCCACCACTGCAGCGGTGGTGGCGTCGGCGTCGAATAAACGCTGCCACCACTGCAGTGGTGGCCGCGTCGATTCGATGCCGCGACCACTGCAGTGGTGGCCGCGTCCAATCGACGCCGCCACCACTGCAGTAGTGGTGATGCCGCCACCACTCTGTACCCGGCGGGGTGGGGGCGGGTGCTGGATTTCTGATCTGGTGGTGGAGGGGGGGGGGGGGGGGCTGGTGAGAAAGATGACAATTTTTTTTTTTGGTTTTTGTTTTTATTTTAATGATATATTTTAATGTTTAATGTTTTTTATGATATATTTGTGAAATGTCTATTTTGCCTTCGACCAAAACGGGATATGATGTCATGACGCCGAAATATGACGTTTTTTGGCCGGAATTAAACGTTAGGTCTAGTTTCGAACAGAATGTAAAGGTTGGGTATAGTTTTGCAACTTTTTAAACGTTGGGTATAATTCCGCAAAAAGGCCTATAAGTTGGGTCTAGTTTTGCACTTTTCTCTATGAAATATGCATAACTTGAGTTATTCGTTAGATATGAATTTATGTTCAACTCCAATTTCCAGGTGCACCTGGAGGTCGAGACATGGCGTTACAAGAATTCCCCTGTTATGAAGACTGGTTGCACTATTTTGGTAGCAATATTGTTGATGAAAAGGCTGCACAAACTTTCAATGATGTTATAATGGATTTGGAAAGTCCTCATGAGATTTACGAGGAAGTATACGATGATAATATTGCGAGCGGCGCTAAGGGGAAGGAGAAGAAAGGCAAAACATTTAATAATAGTACTCAACCGACGGACGCGTAATTTGGGGAACCTATAGACAATCCTGAAGTAAGCTCATCAGCAAATGGTAAGGGTGATAAATCCAAAAAAATTGCAGGCAATGCAACAGAGAATGAACGCAAGAGAAAGTACTGTGAAGTACCATCTGTCCCAGAACAACTAATCATACTAATTGGTAACATGTTTGAAAAAAGTAACAACCATATGGGCTATATGGCAAACAAGGTTGTTAGCAACAACACTCCGCAAGCAGAATCGCAACCAATTGCTCCAATACCACTGGCCCCATCACCTCCGTCGAAGAGCAAGAATATGTTTGACGCAATTGAAGAGATGCGGGTTATGCCGCTTCAGTTGCGAATTATTGTGGTCCACAATATCGTTAATAGCCTCCTTCCACCGACATGTTCTTAAGAATGGACACTAAAACTCGACGTGCCTACGTCGACCTGGTTATATCCAATTCTTTGGATCGTCTTCTAGAATAGTTTAATTTCAATATGATAATATAATAGGCAGGTGGATTATTTTGTGATTTGGAGTGGTTTTTCAAAACTATATACACGCCAATGATCATCTCTTTTGTGTAGGTGTGCATCGTATTAAACTTCGTACACCTGAAAATATTGTTTTAAGCACTTTTGAATTTAACCAGAATTTGATGTTACTGTTGCATAACAAGTGATACTAAAATATGTTATGCTATTTGGTATTTGTATTGTCTGATGTAACACATTGGTTTCTTTATTATTATCAATATTCTTGATAGTTATTGTGCTTAATGTTCATGAAAGCAATTTTATATTCTGTTGTTAACTTCATAGTATCAAATAAAGGCTCTGGACATTGAAGGAGGTAGTGTTTCGAAAAGCAAGAAATATTATGCAAACTTGAATTTGTAGAGACATGATGTACATATATGTGCAACCCTACCTTGTTTTCCACATCTACTACTCCATAAAAGCACTCTATAAGAACTTTGACACGGCTTATGCAAACAATAATTAGTAGAGACATGGTGTGCATATATTTGCCTTCCCCTACAATGCTTGCATATATGATTCACTTGTCCAAGCCATAAAAGCTAGTGTCGTTGCAGTTATAACACAACAACCTTTCTAAAATACACACATAGTAACGATTACTTGTCGAAATTTCTCAAAATTTTTGAATCCCAGATTCCCCTTCCCTCTTTATTAAATGTCCGACCAATGCTTTGCCTTCCCCTTTGAAGACCGTTCAATCCCTTTGTTAGGACTAGGACTGTTCACAGAGCTTGATGAGCCTTGAATGCTACAAAAATCTTTTGATAGTTTTGGTACGGCCTTAGGCACATTCTCGTGGACTGTGACGTTCTTCATGACATCTTTTGGAATGCGGAATAGGGAAAGTTGTCCACGATGATTGCCAAGTTCGTTAGAGTCATTGGTTGGGAGGACTGGTGTTTCCTCAACAACGGAAATAGGAGGCGGGCGTATGTTCTCAGCCACCTCGATCACGTTATCCCAAAAACTCGTTGTTGGTAACGGAATGATGAACTTTAAATGTCTCCCTTGGGAACACCTCGACATCAGGCGGTGGGGGTGAGAGGGGACGAGCAGGGAAGGCGAATACGCCTGTTCCAAGAGGCTTTAAGTTCACATCGAGCCACCAACTGTCGTCATTGCTATGCTCACTGTTTTCAGTGTCCTCGGTCAAGTCAACAAAGATCGGAGGCGCAGATGGTCCCGATGAGGGTGGAAGGTCAATAGTTGGAGGCCCAAAACGTTTGTAAATGGATCTCCAACGAAGTTCTCCCTCAACCATGTAAGCCTCCCACAGTGAAAACTTCTGCAAAATACAACACAAAATGCAAAATATTGTCGAGTTTAGTCTCCTGAATAGTAGTATTTCTTTGTAATGAAAAGTTAATACTAATGTTAAGACATATGTGTATTACCAGGACAACATAGTTCCAAACAAAGTCTCCAAAGGCATGAACGACATTGTTAGTCTCGTCTTAATACATCGAGCTCAGTGAGCAAATGAACTGAACCATTGTGTACCGTTATTCGAGTTTGCAAAAAGTGGTCATGCACTGACGGTAGGTGAAACACTTATTGAAAACAGCATTGATCTTATCACCAGACACTCAGATCATTTCAAATTTGACGGCCCTAAAACGATCATATGCCTTCCCTTTTTCTTCGACAAGGCAGTCGATAAACATTGAGTCAATAGTGAACGTCCAGGTTTGTTATAGAAGAAGTGTGATTGTGGGCGAGGGTTGGTTGGAGCCATGATAGTATTATTGTAAGGAATTACCATGAGATCAACTAACAAATGAAGAGTAACCTCGAAAAATATGAGTTTCACATAGTTTAGCAAATGTCGCCACAACAATTAACGTCTATAATTGTAATACATGAGTTACAGACAGTATGTTAACCTGGCAGTCTGCAAGAGCTGGGTCTTCGAGTACATATGGGGTGAATTGTGGTTCGTTCCCTCCTTCGATAACCGCTTCTCGTGGCGTTGTTGAGTATATCAGCATCTTAAATCTGCAAATTTTGGGTGTTGATTAATAAACCAGAAATTAAGGTTTCGGCTCTGTGAAAATTGGGGGAACCAACGGAGTGAAAAGTAATGCAATGGAATCTGTTACAAAGGGTAGTTGCAAAAGTAAAAAGTGAGGGCATAATAGGAAATGACTAGCATTTGTCCACAACTCACACCAACCAAACATTCAGATATACTAAATAATTGAGATTTTTTCGGAGATTTTTTTTTGGAACCAAACGTTATACTTACGAACTGTGGGAGGCTTATTTGTTAATGATTTTGTTGTGTCAGCCAATGCATAACCCCAAGCAAACGCGCTCATATACTTATACTAATGCTTTGATAAAATGACGTTAGATAAAATGACACTATAAAACTAATCGCCCCAACTCCTAGCTAGTCCAAGCTTAAACACGCCTCATTCGCCCTTGATTGGCAGGCGTGATAGGTTGCTTGGAGTTATATTCTATTTTGCAGAACAATCTATTCTGAGAAGGCTTTAATTTTAGAAGAGATAAAGTGATACGACCCAAGATGAAGGCCGTAGGGTTTACTAATTAGTCATTTAGTTTATTAAGTCAAGTTATTCTTATATTAGGAGTCTATGTTAGTCTTAGATTAGGAATCTTTATTTAATTTGAGCAGTATTAGATTTCTATTTCCTTTAGTAGTCTAGGTTTAATTGGTTAAGGATTATTAGTCTTAGTATAAATAGTCAAAGTCTTGTAACTTTTATTCATTCAGAAAATAAGTAAAAGTTTAGTTATCTTAAATTTAGTCTCTCTTCTCTCCTACATAATTCTTGGAGCTCGTTCTAGCTCGAATAGAACCCTATCCCTAACAATTGGTGCTTTCATTGAGAGTAACAATTGGTGCTTTCATCTTTTGACCTCACTATATCAAAAAAAAAAAAAAAAAAACAATCATGGATGTTTTGCTCTCCAAGATGCCCAATTTCATGGAATCGTTCTCTAAAATATCAAAAATGGCGGAAGAAATAAGAATTGAGTACAAAGATATGTCTCGCCGGGCAGAAGCAATAAGAATTGACTACAAGGAGATGTCTCGCCGGGTCGATCGTATATCTGGCTTATTGTCAAAGATTGAAAGAGATTTGAGTGCACGTTCACAAAATCCTCCACCACTACAACTGCCGCCTCCACCGCCACCAACATCGCCGCCGTCGTCAACAATCTGCAACACTAAAGATCTTGATTTTGAGGTTTTGTTCGAAAAACCAAAGGAGTCCACAAACCTTAAGACCAACGTGGAAATACTGAAATTCAACGTCAACAGGGCAATCTTACCACAACCTCAAATTAAAACTAAAAGAGCCTTGTTTTTTCTTGCACAAAATACAAGCAATTCAACGATGGTGAGCCATAGCAACAATCTGATGGTTTTTCATGCTGGTTGTAAAGGCATAGTGACAATGAATTGGAGAAAACGGAAAAAAGGTCTTGAGGACAAGACCCTGTTAAGGGGGAAGGATTGATATGACCCAAGATGAAGGCCATAGGGTTTACTAATTAGTAATTTAGTTTATTAAGTTAAGTTATTCTTATATTAGGAGTCTATGTTAGTCTTAGATTATGAATCTTTATTTAATTTGAGTAGTATTAGATTTCTATTTCCTTTAGTAGTCTAGGTTTAATTGGTTAAGAATTATTAGTCTTAGTATAAATAGTCCAAGCCTTGTAACTTTTATTCATTCAGAAAATAAGTAAAAGTTTAGTTATCTTAAATTTAGTCTCTCTTCTCTCCTAAATAATTCTTGGAGCTCGTTCTAGCTCGAATAGAACCCTATCCCTAACAATTGGTGCTTTCATTGAGAGTAATAATTGGTGCTTTCATTGAGAATAACATAAAGTCAGTATATAGGTGCAAGTTTATTTCATACTCGTTAGGTGTAGGGACATAAAACAAAAGCAGATAACAGTAGTTGGGGCTATAAGTCATATGGGGGTTTATTGGGGTGGGTGGGTTGGGGTTGGAATAGAACCCTATCCCTAACAATTGGTGCTTTCATTGAGAGTAACAATTGGTGCTTTCATTGAGAATAACATAAAGTCAGGGTTTAGAGTTTAGGGTTTGTGCAATCGGTGCAACAAATTAGGAGCAAACTTGTATAGTAATTATCCATTTTTATTACTGATGGAATAATCAAATTTGGAAGCAAATAAATAAAAATGAATCAAACACAAGTTATTCTGTTTGATTGTAAATAAATGTTAGTCAATCAACCAATCGAAACACTAAAGTCTATTTCCGAACTTTTATGGGCGGGGATACATAAAATAACTGTGTAATTGGTTGCTTTGTGGGCTGAAATACGGACCCACGTAAAAGCAGACATTATGCTAAGCTTGGGTCTGCTATGTAGGTTGAAGAAATAAGCCCATTTTTGCCTAATTCAACATCAACAAGAAGACCAATCCACTTTCAGTTTAAACTAAACAACGGTTGATATTTGAAAACTTTTTAATTTCCAAATTACGCTCTATAAGAAAAATATTTCAACGTGGCGTAATTGGTTTACTCTGGAGCACCTCGCATGATGGAATTTTTACTTAATGATTGTCTCTATATGTCAATGATTATTTATAGCCAATACCGGTAGTCAAATTACGTTTGCTCATGAAATTGTTTGACTGAAATTTAATAATTGACATAACATTGGTGTAGTTAGTGTAGTCGACGTCGTAACACTTATTTGTAACATCCGTGAAATAAAACCTTTAACACATTGACAGTTGCAGTGGCTATCTAATTTAAACGACACATATCTTTAAGCAAATTATATTTCTATAATTTGTCAGAGTTTTATGGCGAAATATTCACTATAATAATTGATGGGAGTATTTTAGGAAAGGCCCAATGGCCCAATATAAATATTGCGCCAACCCGTGAAAAGGCCCATAAAATTGTATATCGAACAAGATGAATTCAATATTAAATGAGTATCGAATGCCCAGAATTCGATCTAAGAGATAGATCGAATTAGTCTGATTCGATACTCATTTACCAACCACCACTGGGGCGGCGGGACGGGGCCTATAAATACCCCGTTCTCTGACATTCTTAGCATGCATTCAAGATGTGCTCTCACCTACTCAATATCGAAGCACTTGAATTTGATACATAACATTCAATTGAATTGACCTGATTCGATACACTGCATTTGATCGAAGTTCCCAGATTCAATACATAGCATTCGATCGAACAAACCTAATTCGATACGTAACAACCTCCATCATTCATATAACGAAGCATCCACATTCGATATAGGCCAATTCGACATACCCTATTCGAAGTTACCCAATTCGAATCTCTATGTATGATTAGCATTATTTTGGCATTTATCAAACTCATTGTAACAATTACGGTATATTGTAACCCGGATGAAATAAAACCAAAATAATAATAAAGTTATAAAAACTAGATCACAGTCTATTATATCAATAGTTTGTTGTTGTTATAAAACAACTGAAAAATCGAAGAGAATCAACTTTTTTAACCTAGCTAACCTAACTCTAAGTCACATAGACAAAAAACAGAGAACCTAGAAAAGCAAGGCTTATAAACATGCATATAATATATTCTCTAAAAAATTGAGCTCTAGTCTTGTGTTTATCCAGTATTTTTAGAACTAGGTTGGACATATAACTGATGAACACACTAAAACAAGTTCGATCGACTAAATCGATAAAACCATGGTTGAGCCGGTCAATGATATGAAAATGACATACTATCCAATTTAATAAAAAGATACACACATATATATATATATATATATATATATTCCTTTATTTGCATCATATCTTAATCGTTTTGTACTTACTTCAATATATACATATATATATATATATATTATAATTATGTAATATGCTAAGTTTCAGTGAATCATATTGTAGAACTCAGGACAACGAATTAAAGTATCAAAACGTCTATAGTATATTAATCCAAAATCTAAATTATAGGGAAATATCAACATATGTGCATATCAAATATTTATGATATCAAATAAATAAATAAATATATATATATATATATATAAGTCAAGCCATTTAAATATATGCATACATTAATTTTCATACTAAAAGAAAGATTATCTGATAAAAAAAATTAAAGGGAGAGAGAGAGAGAGAAGTAAAGGTTTTATTATAATAATATGAAGTACTATACAAGTGCGGTCATGATGTGGTGCCCAACACCTCACCGAGAACGAAAAAAAAAAAAACAAAGCTACGGGTCTAAACACTTGACCCGAGTAGCAAAAGCGAGTCATACAAAAATGACATAACATTACACTATTTAAATGAAATCAACGTAAACATCTTACGCACATAGCATGACTTCATATAATCAAGATAAACCCCGACGTGTAGAAGATCTCCCACGGCTTCGAAGGTTACCACCTTCAACCGGTTTGTGAGCTTTTTTCTAGGGAGCTTTTGTAAGCTGAGGTGGGTTTTTATATATCACCAGCGAGGGGTATTCACTTTCATCATCACCATAATTAATTTTAGTGTTATCGCGAAGAATTGGCAAAACAAGCCGATGCTTTATGGAGTACTCTGAATTCGAGTAAGTCCCCGATCATCAGTGGGGTCCTGGATCATCTCATCGTCCGTTGTGGCATCTTTACCAAGATGTCTTTTACATTTCGAGTCAGAACGTTCACCCCGATAATCAATCACATTCTTAAAAACATCATCTATTGAAGCACTAGAAGACAAATCTTTTCTTAAGGTGCCAGACTCAACAATAAGCAAATTATCCCCAACAGCAATAATATCATCACACTCAACCAATTCTTTAGCTGAAATACCAAAATCTTCAATAACCAAGTTATCTCCAACGACATTCAAATCATCAATAACAGGTTGAAAACAAAATCGCCTTACCCTTATTAATTAAGCTCACACCCTAAATTCAAACAGCATCTACATTAATAACCTCTGCACAATCAACTCGTGCATCCAGTTCATCATTAATAAGATCATTGAAAGATTTCTCATTACCTCGTGACAAGGCTTTACCCGGGAAGGAAGGATTTGCTACTTTGGGCTCCTCCTTTTCAATATGCACTTTATCAATGTTAATAACCTCAACACAATCAACCGGCTTAGTAAGACCACTTGAGGAAGCATCTTGCTTGCTACGAACCGGTACCCAAACTTTGCTTGATCCTTTAAGATCTTGTTTTTCCATAGGCACTTTAGCAACTTGTACATATTTTTCTCGGATTTCTCAACACCACATTCTTCAATAACACGGCCAACCGTTGACATTTTCGACAGTAATTGGGAAAGTTTTCATAAATAACTTTCTGTTTGACGTAAGTTACTTTATCGCCAACTTGAACACATCATTCAATTTCCTCTCGTATTGGTTCCAAAAGATTCACTTCAACGCAGATACTACGGTAATCAAGACGAGGCAAAGTGATAGAGCCATCGTCTAACCTCAGTGGTCTGCCAAAATAATGACCAAAAGATATAACAGTAATGTGTTCATAATATCTTAAGTCCAGATTGGGCAGTCCAATCCAAACTGGCTCAATTGGCGGTTTTGAATCCGGTGTAAAAGAAAGAGTCCATTTGAAAACCTGTGCTGAGACACCTACAAAATCTAAGGAGCTTTTCATGGGCCTCGTGTAATTCTCTTCTTTTTCAAGTTTAAGCATAACGTGACGGGTACCAATCGGGCCGATAGTATACGTGCCTTTCAGAGCAAATCTCTTAATCATGCGATGCATAAACATATAATTCGGTTTCACAATCAGAAAGTGGACAATAAATACCAAGTTCAAACGATCATCAAGCTCTTTATCTCGTTTTTTTTGAATAATATCATCGATTTACATTTTAGAGTATGAAATGTTTTCGATACAATCAACTTATCATCAACAAGGGATCGCTTAAGATCATAATTCCGACCATGATTAGCAACTTGAGCAAAAGACATACCTTTCAAAGGTGGACATAATTGATATGGTCAGAGATTCATAGGTGCTACGTTGGAAGGAATAACCTTAGCGACGGGCGCATTTTCTTTAACCAATGGTGGTAAAGGAACAAGATTACATCGAGCTACAAAGTTGGATGAAATAGTTGGAAAGAAACCTTTACCATGTACCGTGGAGGCTGCCGTCGGGTTGTTAACAAGATTTGAGACATGTTTCATTGAATCCAATGGCGGTAATGAATCCACAACGTTCAACTCACTCAAAAAGACTTTGGCCGGTAAAGTGGGTCCCACCTTAATAGCGACGGTCTTCAGCGGTTGCGTGGAGGCGTTTGGAACACTACCACCTGAGCCTTCATTGATGACCAATGCTTGATCAGCCATGTGCAAGACCAAGGATTGAATGAGAAAACATCACACTTAATGGTGTTCACACTTGTCTCCTACCTAAAGGAAGCTAGTAAATGCAATGAAAATCAATGCAAAACATTCCCTACCTCCTCTGAAAGGACCAGCACACCCAAGGGGGGATGTATGGAGGAGATGCGGTGGTAGCGTCGGTGATCGAAGGTGGCACGACGGCGGTTTGGCCGAAAGAAAGCTATCAGTCGCGAAAAAGTGAGCCTAGTTCAACCGTGACGAAATAAAGGCCAAGAACGACATCAAAATCCCAAGAAGGCCTCAAGAATAGACAAGAGAAGAACTTAAAGATCCACAAACAACAGTGGAAAGCAACCAAGCAATCGAAAGATCAACGCAAGGTGTAAGAATCCAAACCTAAGCAAGGAAGATCCGAAGACCGTTCCAAGGGGTTTGCGAATCTAACACTATAGTGCGAATCTAAAGAAAGTGACCAAGCTTCCACAATATTACAAATGAGGATAATCAACCTACTTCCAAGCAAAATACCAAGATTTGAAATCAAAGATTAGTTAAACCTACCCCAAATCCGTGAGATCAGATTTCAGCATTCAATCCAATAAGAATCTCAATTTCATATGTAAAACTGATCTGATTAGGAAGGACCCCGAAGGCCTGGCATATATGGTTGGAAAGCTCTACGAGTCCTCTTTGAAATGAAGCAAACCGGAGGTCATTTAGAAAATCCTAGAGAGAGTTATGATCGATTTTTTGAGATTGCACAAACTGCTCATAAAATCCATGAAGTAGAGAGAGGAGAGAGCGTTTTAGAAATAGAAAAATTATGCTTGAGTTGAGAGTTGAGTTACATTTGATAAAACCGTTAAACAAAAAAGGGAATAGCATAAATGGGAGAAATAAACGTATTACAAAACTAACTATATGATAGTCAGCCATTTAAACCCTAACATTAAGGCTTGCGAATTTAAAAAAAAAATCAAAATACAATTTTTTTTTTTGTCAAGAAAGGTTTTAAGAGATGCCTATGTTCTCCGTTTTAATTGGTTTTCAGCGGTTCATATTGCTTTTCATGACCACAGTCTTTTGTCATGCTCTATACCGGACAAGTTGATGGTGACCAGGTAAACTAGTTGGACTGGCCGATCCGATCCAATTTTCAAAACGCTGATTTTATCTTGATTTCCTCGAACTTCCATATGTTACATTCCTTCATGTCCAAGACATTGTGCACACGTTTTGATGCTTAGCATCTCGTTGTATATCTCTTGTTTTCTTCTTGTGTATATCTTGTTTCTTTGTGTAGATCATCTTAAATAAGAAAAGTTTTTACTATCCCTCTTGAAGTCATTTAAACCTAAAACACTACAAAAAAACAATTAAAGCTAGCGAACTTAGTAAGTTGATGAAAAATCCAAAACACTAAATAACAAAGTAAAATTGCCCAGAATGTTTCGAGTGCAGAATAGAGTGTTGCCACAACAGTTGCACTTACAATACACATATAGTCTCCAATGTATTATATAATGGGGTCAAAGAAATCCATTCCCTTCTTAACTTTAAGTTGTCAAAAACATCCATTAAACTGACATGTTCCTCTTAAGTAGCTAAATAATTATAAAGAAAATAAATTATGTACATCGTTTCATTCTTGGCGCACCATAGAAGGTTTTTTTAGTTTATGGTTCTTTATTCATTGCACTCTTCCATCTACGTAAATTGACATTATTTCTTGAGTAATGTTGAATAATGTCATACCCTGATTCACAATGAACTTGAGACACTATATTTGTTAATAATCCGCTTCTCTCCTAATATGACATTTTAAGAGAAATATTAGAATCTTTAAATTCTAATATGATATTAGATACCTAAAATTGGTAATTGGTTTGTCCAATATGTAGCTAGCCCACATATTCAATACTTAATTCGACCTAAACTTGTGAGGCCATGTTGAATTTTATCCCAATTCATTTCCAATAAGGCCTTCTAAAAAGAAAGATAAGGATCCCAATTCTAATAACTACTTTCCCATGTTTATGTCTAGAATGGTGCAGACGGACTTGATATTAGAATTAAGTCTTCTTTTCTTGTTGTACCGACAACGCGCTCATCTTAATTACCAGATTCTTTTGTTTCTTGTCGTCATATTCTTTTTCCAGTGTATTACATATTAATATTTTGGAGTAGTGCCTTCATAAACTATGTTGAAACTCTGTGTCAGATTGGTATATATTCAACTAATACTTGAACAAATGATTCACTAACTTGATTCTATATTAACTACACTTAAATGAAACCCATAGGTTTGCTAACTAGCTAGTCTCCGGCAAAGAATGTACTTCACATAATCTAGTTCCTAGATAGAGAAGCAAGCTGAGACGTGAGATTAATGTACCTTTAAACATTATTAAAGAGGTTTGTACTACATATACTTAGATTTGAAAAATTGGCTACCATTGATGGGGTCATAGTTAGACTTAGAGGGGAATAGCTCATCTCTCGAATAGGTTGTCACTCAAGAAACATATGAAAGCTAACAGACAAGGTTAATGGAGTATGTTTACTTATGATATTTGGGGTTGATATATGACAAGAGGCGACATATAGTATCTCAAGGAGTTGTCAAATTTTGTGATTATACCATCTCACATATGGTATATCGTTATTCCATCTACTTTTTTTTCTAATCATCAAATAAAAATCAATCCACCCACTTTTCAATGTGTTATTTGAAGGTGGATGAGTTTTCATATAATTGTGACTTTGGTCTCTGCTAAGTTTGATCACTATAATCCCATCTCAATTCCATAAATTCACTTTGCAAATCAGCTCGCAATCAAATACACAACAATCAACGATATAGAAACTAGAAAGATCAACTTGGTTCGAGTTCACAAATCAAGGTGATTTGTGAACCTACATCAAAGGCTAAACTCTGAATTTGATTGATATAAGAGTGTACACAATGAGAGGAAAAAGTGATGATACAGTCTGATGAAAAATAGAGTTACAAACAGCTTACAAACAGTTGCATTCACATAGCAGTTAAAACAGCTTGCAATGCACAAACATGAGTCGAGCTCTTTTTTCGCTAACCTGCACCGCTTAACTACTCTAATATGATAGAGGAAATGTCCATATTACCCTCGAAGTCACTAAACCCACCTTCACAATTCTCCACCTTGGTTCGCTGACTATACCAACCAACATCTGAGTTCTTCATTAGCTCATCATAAGCTATTTGTTCGTCAAGTTTATCAGCTCCAAACAGTAACTGAACTTGTTGTTTAGAAGCACTTTAGTGATCATATCTAATGGACCGTAATATGTGGACACCTTGTTCCCTTCACAGATCCATTAGATACCATATCTCTTACAAAATGCAACTTTATGTTAAGATATTTAGTTCTATCATGGGACATATGTTTCCTTGAAAGATGTATTGCACTTTAGTTATCACTGTGATCATCTCTTCTTGTATTCTTAATTCCTTAGCTATTCCTTGAAGCTACAAATCTCTTTCATATATTCAGCTAAGGCAATATATTCAGCCTCAGTCGTTGACAATGCTAAAACCTTTTGAAGAGTTGCTTTCTAACTAAATGTTGTTCCAAATGCAGTGAATATGTATCATGTCAAAGGCTTCTTAGTGACTAAGCATCCCGCATATTCTGAGTTCACATGGCCTTCAATCATGTTTACAGTTTTCTCATGCATCTTTGCTCCACCATAAACAAGGACCTTGTTTGTTGTTCCATTGACATATCTTAGTATCCATTTCAAAGCTTGCTAATGAACCGTTTTTCGAATTGACATAAATCCACTAATTATGCTAACTGCATATGCAAATTCATGTCTTGTGCAAACCATAGCATACATTAGCAACCTACTACATTTGCATATGGCATTCCTTTCATATACTTATCAGTCTTTGGAGACTGATCGCTACTCAATTTGAACTATTGTGACACAGGAGTAGTTACTGATTTTGTATCTTGCATGAAAAATTTCTAAAGAACCTTCCTTAGATGTCACTCTTTAGAGACATAAAGCAATCCCTTACTTTGTGTTTCTCTGAATTTCCATACCTAAGATTCTTGCAGCTGGCCCAACATCTTTCATTTCAAACTTACTTCTTAGCTCTTTCTTCAAATGAGCAATTTGTTGTTTGTTGTTACTTACCAGTAGTATGTCATCCACATAGTAAGATAACAAATTCTTCCTTATCACAGAATCAGAAATACACACATTATCAAACTTTCTTCTTGTATACATGAGTTTTGTCATAAACTCATCAAACCTTTTATTCCACTATCTCGGTGATTATTTCCACCCATATAGTGATCTTTTGAGTTTACACACTTAATGTTCTCTTTATTTGACTTCAAACCCTTCAGGTTATCTCATGAGAATTGTCTCTTCTAACTCTTCGTACAAGTATGCAGTCTTAAGATTCATTTGTTCAAGCTCAAGATCATGTTGTGCAACTAGTGCCAAGAAAACTCCAATTGACATGTGTTTTACCACTCGTGAAAAAACATCATTATAATCTCTCTCTGAGAGTAAAGCCTCGAGCCACTAGCCTAACTTTGAATCTGCTCTTCTCAGCTTCTCGGGTTCTTTGTCTCTAATTAAAGATCCATTTACAACTGGCTCCTTTTGATGATTTAGGCTAATCTAGTAGCCCCCTTGTCTTGTTTGTCTTCAAAGAGTTATTCTCCTCATTTATAGCTACGATCCACGTATGCTTGTCTTTGTTGGTCATAGTTTCCTTATAATCCTTTCAATCTTCCTCAAAAACCTCATTTGCTGCAACAAGTGAGTATACCATTAGACCAACATAACTAAACCTTTGAGGTACTCTAGTTGCCCGTCTAGTTTGTCTCTTGTCAATAATAGTTGTTGTGATCTTTTTGATGGTGATCTGTCTGAGTATTATCAAGTTTTGCATCTTCATCAGATTGATCCTCTTCGTCTAATAGCCAATTTCCAGCTTGGACTTTTGTATCTGGATTAGTGATTCCATTTTGTTTGTCAGGATCCGCCTCAATCTGCATATTCTCATGAGATTGAGTGGAACTTTTGGTTGTTTCTATTATGTTGTCTAAAAGTTTGGGTCTAAATGCATCTCAACTTCATTAGACACTTACATCTTTACTTATGAGGCACTTATTGTGACCAGGCTTAAACATCCTTAGGATACCCAATAAACATGCATTTTAGAGCCTTTGTCTCAAGTTTGTCTTGTATGATGTGGGCATAAGCCACACTACCAAACATCCTCAAATTTCAAAGATCTGATGGATGACCAGTCCTTCAGATGTTTTCATTCCTATTGAAACTAGGGAACTTATGTTGATTAAGTACGTAGGTATTGTCCCAACTTCTGCCCAGAAAACTTACATTTGCACTCTGAAGCATACATCTGACCCTTTCAAGTATGGTCTTGTCAAACCTCTAAGCCAAGCCATTCTGGTATAAAAGGTGTCCCAACTACAGTCATGTGCCTTACAATATCATGAACCTTATAATAATCATTAAACTGATAAGAGCACAACTCTAGTCCATTATCAGTTCTAAGTTTCTAAACGTTCCTCTCAATTTGTGTTTCAATAAGAGTTTTTAAAGTTTTGAAAGTCTAAAAGGTTTCATCCTTGTTATTTAGAACGTATATCCGTCATTTTCATGGAGTAATCGTCAACCAAGCACAAAAAGTATCTACCTCAAAGTGAGACTCGATTCTTGAGGGATCCTATAAATCAGCATGTATATAATCCAAATTCTCTCTTGAACTCTATTATCTTGGATTAAACTTGACTCTATAAGTTTTACAATAGACATAATTCTCACATAACTCAAGCTTCTTAGTACCTAGTAGCCCTTGTTTTTGCAACTCCGTTAGGCCCTTCTCACTTGCATGAGAAAGTCTTTTATGTCATAGACCAACTTTTGATGTTGCAACAATTAAACTACTTGTTGCTGTTCCAAGAACCATCACCTTTCCTTCAAAAGTATAAAGACCATTATTTCTTAAACCTCTCATTACCACTAGCGATGTATACCTTTAAAACTCCTCCACTACACTTGAAGTGATATCGCCTTCTGTCAAGTTCACCAAGGGAAATCAATTCCCTCTTTAACTCATGTATATATATCACTACTGTCAAGATACTTGTACTCCCATCATGAAGTTTCAACCTCACATATCCCATTCATAGTATATTGCAGGTCTTGTTATATCATAGAAGAATAGATCCAATATCTTCTTCTTGATATGACTCAAGTCATTGTCTATTAGGTGTCATGTGAAATGAACACCCTAAACCCATGGTCTATCCCATACCTTGATCATTATTAGACAATAAAAGAACAACTGTTGATTCATACCCATCCTGAGCTATAACAACATTTCCAGATTCCTTAGGTTTATCAGCACTGATATTCTAGTCAGGACAAAACCTTCTAGTATGTCCTTCACTGTAACAATGATAATATCTTATATTGTTGTTTCCATTTCCAGAATCCTTATCGTACTCTTTACAACTAATCCTTCACCTTTTACAATGCCCTTAACTCATTTTTTTGATTTAGTTCCTTAGAACTCAAAGTTGGTTGCACCTCATTTACAGTTAGGAATTATCCACCATAGATTTGAGTATCCTTGAAACGAGTATAGAACTTTGGTAAAATGCCTAAAAAGAGTAATGCTTGATCCTCATCTTCCATTGTTTTGTTTTTTGGCTCGAACAAAGATAAAATACGATAAGGAAGCACAATGGGTGCTTCAACCCCTTACAAAAGGTCCAAAAATCGGCCAAGGAACACAAAATCCACCAGTAAAAGGTGAAAAACACCGTCACATGCCTATTCCAATTGATATAATATAGAGGGTTAACGCACCAATCAAAGAAGGAAAACGAAAAGTTTTTACAGTTAGCCTTCACCCAACTCCAAGATTTAATTTGAATATTCTCCAACATCTTACACTCGATAAATTTGTCACCTTGAAACACAATTTTGTTACGGCTAGACCATAAGGTCCAAATCACCATGCACTACAAACCCCTCCACATGAGCACCTTAGAAAAATCGGGCACCATTCCACCCTTGGCAAAGAAATGATCAACGGTTTGTTGGGAAGAACCACTAAGAATCCAATCCACCTATGAAACCTCATCCACACACGATAAGCCATTGCGCATTCGAAAAAAATGTGGTTAGTAGATTATGGTACACAGCCACAAAAACCACATAACTTATTATTTTCCAAGCCATGGACTCCACTTCTCACCAATTTAGATTTAGTGGGAATCCGATCCAAGATGACTCGCTAGGCAAAAGAGGACACTTTTGGAGCAGCGGAGTGATCCAAGAATTCCTTGAACGAATCCACATCCAATGGAACATTAAAATGTGTAAGTAACCGATACGTAGACGTCACAGAGTATCTACCTGAAGGATCGATGTTCCACTTCCAACTATTAGTTCTTGAATCGTCGATTTGGACTTGTTGTATCGATGTCCTTCAATGTTTTCTATATATAGGATCCGTTTATAAAACACATCCATTTGTTCCTCTCTAGGTTTATGTTCCAACATCTTAAATGAATACCGATCTTGCTTTAGGTAAAGGCGATTTACCAGAAATTTTATCATGTACAAGCTTTCAAGCATGTTCTATACCACTGCTGCAGATTTCTCTTTAGACACTTGTCTCAACACTTTATCTCCAAGGCTCAGAATGCTTGCACTATGTGCTTTCTCAAGGATCGATTTCTTCACCTTCTCATCCATGTTAGGTTTATCAAGTGCATCAACAAGAGCCTGTTGAACAAGGAGAGCCCACATTTTCAATACCCACAACCCAAAATTGTTCAAACTAGTGAATTTTTCAACATCAAACATTGTTGTCGCCATATCCACGTTCACCACACCACTTGTTAAGTTTAGTCACTTGAATTCATTCTCAATTCCAAAAATTCACTTTACAAATCAGATCGCAATCAAATGCACAACAATAAATGATAAGAAACCAAAAAGATCAACGCACAATACACACAGTAATTACTTGGTTCGAAATAACAAATTAAGTTGATGTGTGAACCTACATCTAAGAGAGAACTCTGAATTTTATTGATATAAGAAAGTACACAATGAGAGGGAAAAGTGATCGATACAACCCTGATGAAAAACAAAGTTATAATAAACTGATAAAGAGTCGCGTTCACAGAGTGCTGGTGCAACTTTTAAAGATGGAAAGGCTACATCCGCCTTCATCATCTGGAATCACGAAGGAAACATTATTTTTGCATAAGCCAAGTTCCACCTATGTTTGGATCCTATCTTTGCCAAAGCCATCTCACTCCTTAGGGCCTGTCAATGTCTCGACTCAGCAAATATTGAAAATGCTATTTTTGAATCTGATTGCTTGGATCTTATCTGCTGCATTAAAGATATCTGAGAGACTCCCCCCCCCCCCCCTGGAGTATCAACCCTTTGGTGATCGCTCTACGAAACCTTTGGAAGACTCGAACTCATAGGAAATTTTATTTTGTTAATCGAAATTGTAATCAAGTTGTCCGTAGTATAGCTCATCGGGCCTCTTCAAATGCTTGGTCCTCAAAATTCTCGATTAATAACCTCCCATCATCTTGCTTATGTCATGGAGGTACTTTTACAGTTACATTGACTCATTTTGGTACTAATATATTCTTTAGCTTTCAAAAAAAATGGACTGCAATGCACTAACATAAGCTGAGGTATATTTCTGCTAATCTGCACCGCTCAACTACTCTAACGGAATCGAGGAGATGTCCATATTACCCCAGAGTCACTGATCCAACCTCCACGGCCTCATCACATAATTTGTGGTGTTTTGCATTAGAGACCGATTTTGTGACCATTGTCATTATTTTCTTTGGTGTCAGCTTCAGAATTGAAAACATTAAGTCTTTCAAGCTATGTTAAAATATGTATTTATTAAGTGAACCAACATATCACTCGTCATTAAAAGTAAAATAAACAACTCTCACACTTACATTTGCGTGCTATTGCCAATTAACTAAACTTTAGCTTTTATATATATCAAGTTCAAAACATTTCCATCTCCTGGTTTTTATATTCTTATAAATTTTCAGAGCTTAAGAATAAACTGTGGCCATCAAAATAATGAAGGGACAACATGACATCTGCTCATTTCCAACCAGCTCAGTTCATTAACACTTAAAAATTAATTAGACAACGACAGATCCATGACATTCCTCATGATTCATCATCATTTCATGTTTTTTATAGTACCTCACCTTCCATTTGAATAACATCTCCCCTTTCCATAATTGCTAAATTAGGGCAATATATTTGCCCTAGAATGTTAGTTTATGCATTATGTTCTACTAATGTTGGTACTCTTTTTCTTGTCTTTTTAAGGCCGAATTATTGAAAATGCCCTGTAAGTCTTTAATTTTTTTCTTTTTGCCCTGTAATATTTCGGGCTGATGAAAATGCCCAAAACACTTATTTTTCGGTCTAAATATGCCATGTAAATCTTTAAGCGGGCTTATAGTTAAAAATGCCATGTAACTTATAGTTAAAGGGCACTTTTACTAATTAGACATTTTTTTCCCCTATTAAATCTTTAAACTTATATATACTTGTTAAATTATATAATTAATTATCTAAATTGTGGTAATTTTAATGTTGGTATTGCGTTGCAAACGTATAACAATAATACAGAACAAGAAATTAACGTTTATTCATGATGTTGATTTTCCAAAATAAATACATATGACAAACAATAAAGTTTACCGAAAATGTGTAAGAATGGATTGAAGAACGGTTTTAGGACGAGTTGAAAGCAAGCCTTCTCCCCTTAAGATCAAATTCCTCGGTTATCCTTCAAGCCCTCGTAAGGAAGAGATCTCCCAAGGTACAACGTCCACTCAAATAAACAGCAAGTGAAGTACTCTACTGTTTTTCTATTTCGAACACGAACGGTATTTGCAAAACTCTGAGATTGTATATGAAAAATGAAATGCAAAATGCTATGTTTTTGTTGGATGTTTTTCTCCTTTGCGCAAAGGCCTTTAAATAGAAAAATATTTCATGTAACAACCAAGCCATTAAGGGGTGATTTTAATTCAGCCATAAAGCCAAATTCATTTCACATTATTATAGCATTTAGGTGTGGTTTGAATTCTCAATTCAAATCTGAATTTTATTAAATAAAAATCTTATTCATATAAATAAAATCTCACCAATTAGCTTCTCATTAAGCCAATACAATTCACACCATTAAACTCAAGTTGCTATAATATCAATTGGACTCACTTCCAATTTCTAAAATTATATTTAGCCTCATGCCAAATAATAATTTCTCCAACAATCCCCCACATGAATGTCATTGGCTGAAATGCACGTGAGCCTAACAATGCTAAATGCAATTTCAGAGTTCTGCCGGAACTTGTTGCATCAGGATAGGTGGTTTTGGGCCTTGAACCTTCCTTAGTGAAATACCATCGGATATACTTGCCAACCAGTGGACGTGATGCCTTGAACTGTTCGGCGTTTTGTGTATACCAAGACAATGGTACTCACACAACTCATTCCAATACCGTATTGGTTCTCGTTGTTGTCCGTTTCGGCCCTGGACTGCCTTGGAAAATTTCATCGAATGCTTTAGAGATTTAGCCCTTTTGTATCATCTCATAGAAGCGGCCCCTTCAAATTCGACATAGGTGATCTCTCATTAAGGGTATCCTGCAATACCCCGCTTGTGTTCACAAGACATAAGGATCATTAGAACCTCAAGTTCTCCTTAACCTGTACAGGTCCATCACTCTTTCATCATAGAAATGGGTTGGGAACTCAATTTCCCGAGTGCTTTGTTCGACTCGCCCCCACAATTCGGTTGTCCTTTTGAACCTGCAAATTGGGGTTTACAATTCAGGTAGGGTTGCCATCATGGGGTGATGTCTTTTGGTGGGCTCAAATTTCCCATTTCCCTCGATGAATTTGCTACTTAGTCTCTCGCTAGACCTTTCGTCAATCACCTCCAATATTTTCTTAACCTCTTCAAGTATTCGGAAAATATTATGATTATTATTCAACTTAAAAGTTTGGAATAATCTTAACCATCACTTTCTTCTTCAAGCCCCCACATTTCTTTCTTTTCCTCAAGAAAAAAATGTCTCTAGCCTTAAAGAAATTACTTATTTCAGAATTTATTTTTGTTTGCGTACTTCACGTCTTACATCAAATAAATCTGAATATTTAATCTATTTAGTAAAATAAATAGTATTAAATCTCACTTGCTTCTCACTAAGCAATTTAATTTACACACTTATATTTGGACTCAATTCAAATTTTTCAAACACACATATATATATATATATATATATATATAATAAAATACAAGTCTCGCACTTGTTTTTATTTTCTTCAAATATATATAACATACAAGTCTCACACTTGTGTTATTCTCAACAAATATATATATATATATATATATATATATATATATGAAATAACATACAAGTCTGGCACTTGTTTTATTTCCTACAAATATAAATATATATATTATACAAGGCTCACACTTGTATTTCCTACAAATATAAATATATATATATATATATATATATATATTATACAAGTCTCACACTTGTATTTCTCACAAATATATATACATAAATATATATATATATATACACACAATATACAAGTATCGCACTTGTATTATTTTTCCATATCATAAAGACGTCACAAGTAATCGAAATATTTGCCTCACATGCAACTTCGATTACATTTATTCGTAAAAGTAGTCTCCTCACACGAGACTTTTTACTACATCAAACTTGAACACTAGCCTCAGTACTAGCCTCGCCCTTAGGTGACATGGTCATAACAGACAAAATCCCTTTCCTCCAAAGGTTCTACCCTTAGACAGGATAACCTTGTCTGACTCAAAGACAAGTATGAACCCTTTCTAATTCGATATTGTCTCACATATTAGATTCGTGTGAATCTCTGAAACATGAAACACCTCTTTTAGGGTCAACTCTTTCTCCGAGGTCCTCTTTAGCACAACCTTTCCCCTGCCTTCAACTTTTGAGATTGCAGAGTTTCCCAAGAAACACTGTTTGTTCTCCACAAGTTGATAGGTCGTGAACATCCACTTGTTCGCGCATATGTGGTCGAGTAGCCCCAATGTCTACCTACCATTCGTTCGGGTTGTTGTTTTAATTTTCAGCCACCATAACTAATTAAATAATTCACACAATTATTTATATTAGTATCGCTGAGAATTCTCAACCGAACTATTTATACAGATATTCCCAGGCCAGTGGAGGGACAAAACCTCTTTAAAATCCACCTTTCTGCGACAGAATATTAGGTTCCCAGGCCAGTGGAGGGACAAGTCCGCTTACACTCCACCTTTCTGCGACAGAACCGTCTGTATAAATATTCTCACTTAGAATATCTTCGAATAATTCACAAGTCTCAATACTTAGAATTATTTTTATTTTAAATTTCTTTTCGAATAATTCACAAGTCTCAATACTTAGAATTATTCTAATTATGAATTTTCTTCAAATAATTCACAAGTCTCAATACTTAGAATTATTCTCAATTTTAATTTCCTTCGAATAATTCACAAGTCTCAGTACTTAGAATTATTTCGAAATTATTTTAGGTTTCTCTAGTTGAGAATATGACATAGTGGTTCTCAAAACCGGTACTACGGTCTCAATACCGTTAGCCCTTTGATTTAACATAACGACCTCAACGTCGCCCGTCATTGGAAAATTCTCCATGCTCGCGACATTGTTGTTAGAGCTCTCACCACCCATATCTCGAAATAATTCACAAGTCTCGCACTTAGAATTATTTAAAGTCTTCGTAGGGCACACTTGCAATTTTATATATTTTCACATATCTCAATTGCAATTATTTTCACTAATCACATAACCATGCTCAACAAATAACCACATATTTAAATTGCATCTACTCAAAATATGAATTTAAATATATTTATAGCATGGATATATTAAGCATATTACACAAATAATAAACTGCCGCACGTTATTTAATTATACAATAACGCATGCATTTAACACGAAATAACTTACAGACTAACGGTAAGGAACACAGAAACGTACGCGGAGGTCACGTGTTCGAATCCAGAACAACGCGTTTTGGAATAAAGCATTTTTGAAATAATTAACAGCATCTCAACAGTAATTATATAAATGTAACGCATGCTTCAACAATAATGACCCTTAGTCTAACGGTAGGAGCACAGGAAACGGATGAGGGGTCGCGGGTTCAATTCCCGCAGAAAACGTTTTTGAATTTAAACATGCTCAGCAAATTAATACACAAGAATCATAACGCTCTAACGGTTAAGACAACTGCTAGTAAACGGAGGGACAAGGGTTCGATTCCCAGTAGTTACGTTTTTTCAAACCCACAATTAAATCACAGAATAAGTAGCAATAAAACAAATAACGTAACAATTAATTCACATGAATTAACATGGCTGAATGGTAACGCCTGAGCATCACATGTGGGAGGTACAGAGTTCGATCTGTGTGTGTGACAAGCAGTAGTAGCGAAAATAATTTTTAGTTTTTGAAAACCAGAGAGCAGAGCACTGCTGGGAACTAAATATGAACAGAGAGCAAAACTGCTCTTAAAGCTTTAAGTTGCTGGAAATACTTTTGAAAACACGAATCTTTTGAAACCAACTATGAAGATAAATAAACAAATGAAAACTCAGCAATCATATAAGACTTTAAAAAAAATTTGTAACACAAACACAAGTCTGCAACCATTTAGAAACAGATTGCAAATAACTTTATCACAAGGAAAAGGTCTTGGAAATTATAGTTACAGAAAATTTAAAGCTTCTAGAAAAATACTAAACCTGCAAGTGAAAAAGTTAGAAACAAACCAAATCACGAATTCCAAATACTTGAACACAACACCAATTTTTCAAGATTCCTGAACATATCCTGGAAACTCAGAAACGGATTAGATTCATACGACATATAATCATTTTTCTTGGAAATCAAAACCACCTATACGTGCAACACATGATAAACATGAAAAGGAATTCGATCTTAAGATTGTTGGTATCGCGTTGCAAACGTATAACAATAATACAGAACAATAAATTAACGTTTATTCATGATGTTGATTTTCCAAAATAAATACATATGACAAACAATAAAGTTTACCGAAAATGTGTAAGAATGGATTGAAGAACGATTTTAGGACGAGTTGAAAGCAAGTCTTCTCCCCTTAAGATCGAATTCCTCGGCTATCCTTCAAGCCCTCGTAAGGAAGAGATCTCCCAAGGTACAACGTCCACTCAAATAAACAGCAAGTGAAGGACTCTACTGTTTTTCTATTTCGAACACGAACGGTATTTGCAAAACTCTGAGATTGTATATGAAAAATGAAATGCAAAATGCTATGTTTTTGTTGGATGTTTTTCTCCTTTGCGCAAAGGCCTTTAAATAGAAAAATATTTCATGTAACAACCAAGCCATTAAGGGGTGATTTTAATTCAGCCATAAAGCCAAATTCATTTCACATTATTATAGCATTTAGGTGTGGTTTGAATTCTCAATTCAAATCTGAATTTTATTAAATAAAAATCTTATTCATATAAATAAAATCTCACCAATTAGCTTCTCATTAAGCCAATACAATTCACACCATTAAACTCAAGTTGCTATAATATCAATTGGACTCAATTCCAATTTCTAAAATTATATTTAGCCTCATGCCAAATAATAATTTCTCCAACATTTAATTATCAACTTTTTTTAAAAAATTAAAACATGTATTTTCTACATGTTATTTACATGAATTAGAAATAAATTCAGAAATGATAATTAAAATATATTTTCAATTTAAAAAGAAAATTAATTTTATCATACCAATTGCAGGGTGTAAAGAATTATTTCCCCACTCACCCCACCAAAATTTTAAGTAAAGTGAGACATAAAATAATTCTTTACACCCTACATTTGGTATGATATAATTAATTTTATTTTTAAATTAAAAATATATTTTAATTATCATTTCAGAATTTATTTCTAAATTAATTTTTTTTAAAGTTGATAATTAGAATTAGCACAATTTAGATAATTAATTATAATTTAACAAGTATATATAAGTTTAAGGATTTAATAGAAAAATAAAAAAAAATGTCTAATTTGTAAAAGTGCCCTTTAACTATAAGTTACAGGGCATTTTTAACTATAAGCCCGGTTAAAGACTTACATGGCATATTTAGACAGAAAAATGAGTGTTTTTGGGCATTTTCATCAGCCCAAAAATTTACAGGGCAAAAAGTAAAAAAAATGAAGACTTGTCGGGCATTTTCAATAATTCGCCTCTTTTTAATATAGATAGTATGTTTAGGCCGAATGAATCAAATAAAATGTAAAAGTAATTGTATTCAGTAATTAAATTAGTTAGAGCGAATAAATTATCTGTTGTGTACCCTTATGCGGCCAAATTGATTGCTACCGTATGAATTGATTCAAATCACCGATGACTCGATCATAAGTCTATTAACGAGCTTCTTTAGTTTATGATTATTTTTTACTATTTTAATATGATTAAATTTCAATTTATGTTGATTTATGCTCCATGAAACTTAAATTACTTTTTTAATAAACATTTAAAAATTTGTCAAAGTTGAGTGGTAAACTGAAGAAATGAATAGTGACGAGTAATGTAGTCAATGCTTGAGGAGAATTTACAGGTTTTGCGGAAATTACAGAAAACAATATGTATAATTTACATATTCAGCTGATAGTAATTCTATTGGAGGTAAAGTTTTTTGTTTGTTTTTATTCTTTCAGAATTTATTCTAGTACTGTGGTAGGTAGGGCCATGAATTCTCATGTCCAATGACCATTTCTTCTAGTACAGTTTGCAGGCCAAATAGTAGATGGTCACTGAGATTATGAAATAAATTGATAGTGACTGATGCATTATGCCGTTGGTTTTACTATATACCTTTCGCATGCCAACTAATTAGTAACTTACTGGAACTAAATGCATGGACCACCATGTATGTTCATTAGTCATTACCCCTTAATGGTTGAACGAAATCTGTTAAATGTTACTCATCCAAAATCGAATTCATACTCAAGTTGTATTATAAATTTAGTTATATATATATATCTCAATCTCTCTTTTAAAAAAAATTGTTTTTTCGATATGATGGATCACAATCATGCCCCTCGTCCTTCAAAAAATGTTAGTGAAAGTAATGTATTTAGCTTCAAAATCTTCAAAGCCAAGGTGCTCGAAATTGAGGTCGGAATGCCCCAACTAATGAGGTCAACAATGTAGTCGAGCAAGAGATCGATAAAATTTCAAATGAAATGGTGTTGCCGGATGAACAACGCTTAAAGGTGACATTGCCAAATCTCCCTGTGCCGAGGGCTCGTCCAACCACCCCTCCAATGCATGCATATCTCACGGTTTGGTGGACAAGAAGCCGAAGATAAAGATGAAGATGAAGACGAAGACGAGGAGATGATTTCGGCACCTTTGTCGAGAGGGCGCCCGTCACCAGTTTCACAAGGCTCGAATGTGGGTAGTACGTAACGTCGTCCTTGTCGTGGTTTGACGAAAGGTGACCAACCGTAGTGACCTCTCGAAGCGACCTGCCAATGAAAATGAGAGTGGAAGCGAGAAAAAAACCAAATTAGTAGCACGATTAACGTGATCATCAAGAGGTGTTTGCGAACTATGGCACTGACATACGACAAAACGACTACAGATGACCAGTTTGCTATTGAGAAAAGGTTTAAGGTAAACAAGTACTTAATACCTTATTTAAGATATATTATCTTATATGACATTAGACTATTAATTTATACTAATGAGATGTTATTTCTTTTTATTTGTAGGATAAAATGATGATGACGTGGTAGACCTTGAATTCTATGGAGTCGCACATAAATAATTTTCTGACAATATTTTTAAGGACAAGAGGTTGTACTACCAAAGGTGTAACAATCCCACCTATAAAGGTCGACCTCTAACAAATGTCTCGCAGCTGGTTGGATCAATACAAACCATATTGGGAGCAAGAAAACACAAAGAAGATCTCCGAAAAAGCGTCAGAAAAAAAAAACGCAAACAAGAGCCACACAGGTAACAACTCTGCATCTTCGACATATACCGATGGATCCATTAGCACCGATGAGCATTCCCAGAGGACGGTGCATTACTTACGAGTTACTAAATTCGAAGTTATCTTATTAAGTCCTAGATGCTCGAATATTATTGATTTGGTCTTTCAAAATATCGTTGTAGAACAAGTATTTTGATAGGGAGATGAAATTTCATAAGTCATACATGTGGACTCGAGTGGTTAAGGGTCTAAAGGGCGAGCCACTGAATATTTGGATGAAAGAGGAAGACAATGCCTTTATGTATGTATATCATTACATACCCTTGACAATTATATTGTACATTATATGTGTTGTACGTGTCATCTTATATATGAACTGCTACTATCGAAATTTTTTGTAGGAGAGATATTGTGAAATACTTAAAAGGGAGTGTGGGCTCGATGAAGTCGATTGGCCAAATGAGAGGATTCCGCAGTTTGTAAAGGAAGCAAATGGGAAGAAGACAAAGAAAAGAAGATTTAGAGGACTGCCTAGCGGTGCCGTTCCTACAACATATGGCATGGCGTCAGGAAATGTGTCAAAGGGAGAGAGAGTAAGGACTCTTAGGTTGGAAAAACAAGTGCAGGAGCATATGGCCGCACAAGCACAACTGTAAAAAGAGACGCAAGATCTAGTGCGTGCCCAAAACTCGTGATTGGCTGAGATGGAGAAAAGAATTGACCAAAAACGCCAATAATTTTGGAGTCAAAATCTTAGCGATGAAAGCGCATCAGTGGGTTAAGCGCTTAGTCAAGATTGGCAACCCATTATGGATATTCTCAACAATAATAATGATAGAATTCCGAACACCTTCTTTCCCAAGAACATCAATGATGGAAGGAGCCTGAGTTCTTAATTTGTTGTATTCTCAATATTATATTAGGAT
The DNA here is from genome assembly GCA_948329865.1 of Linaria vulgaris. Classification (NCBI taxonomy): domain Eukaryota; kingdom Viridiplantae; phylum Streptophyta; class Magnoliopsida; order Lamiales; family Plantaginaceae; genus Linaria; species Linaria vulgaris. Next base: position 42,524,354 of record OX415249.1, read on the forward strand.
TTGTTGTAATGTTTACTATCTTATTTATTTTGGTGTGTACGAATTTTCCTTGGCTTGTATGAATTTTAATTTGGTTGTTTAATTTAATTTTAATATTATTATTCGTACTTGGTTTAATTTCAAATAAATTTTGATATGGTTGTTTAGTTTAATTTTAACATTCTTATTAGTACTTTGTTTAATTTCAAATAAAATTTTGATTTGGTGGAATTGTTTGGTATCAATGAATACATAACCAAATAAACTCCAGACATTTAAAAAAACTTGAATTCGTTACAAATATTCTAAATAGAATAAGATTGTTGATATCAAATACAAATAAAAACAAATCACTCATCGCCATAATTTTCGACATCACCTCCCAAAGTTGTTTCCTCAAATAACTCAAACTCTTCATCGGCTAGTTGACCATGGAGGTCGAACGTACTCGAATCTACAAATAGCATTGGCTATGGAAAATTTTGTAGCCCTTGACATTTATCAATAAAAAAATTTATTAGTTATTAGCTACAGATTATTCCATAACTAAAACTACTATCATATTCTACAAATACATCCACTATTCCATTCATAATCTCTCATTCTCTCCTTCTATTACGCTATAATAGTTTTCCTTAATTCTCCAATTTTCTATAATTTCTAATAAAGTTTTCCGAGGTACCCTTTAAAGTTAATATAATTACTACTTCAAATAAATAGTGTACTTATTATTATTTAATTTATTAAGTAAATTATATTTTTATAATTTGTAAACATTTAAATATTAAAGTTTTGTAAATATTAATTTCAATTTGTAAATTCGTTTTAAATATTAAAATTTTGTAAATATTAATTAAAAATTTGTAAATTCATTTTAAATATAATATAAAAGTTAGTTTTTTAATTAATTTTGATATTATTGGCTACGGGATTCTTTCGTAACCAATAGTATTTAAGAATTTAAATATTATTGGCTAGTTTATCCGTAGCCAATAGGAATCAAACTTTTCTTTTTGTTATTTTTTATCTAAAAAATAGCCATTGGCTACGAAAAAGTTATGTAGCCAATGGCATAAGAGTATTATAGTCTTCTGTTATTGGCTATGAAAGAATCCATAGCCAATAGTAGATGGCTATGTCCATCCGTAGTCAATAGTCATTAGCTACATGGCCTTTAGCTACGGCCACACGTAGACAATTACTATTAGCTGCGAAAAATGGGTTTTTGGCTACGGAAGTGCACTCTAGAAACCCCCTCTTCAAGAAACATACTCACTAGCTTTTCTATAACTCTTGCAACGCTTCACCTACATTTTTGTACGAATCGACTTGGTGCTTAGTTTGAACAACAACTGAGAAATGACTCAAACAGTATTTTATAGTTCACGACATTATTGCAAAAGGCTATAATAGGTGCTCTAATGTGGAAAGGGTTTATTTTAGTCATATACAGTGTCAACACTACAACAAAAAGGGTATATGGCTACGACAGATTATGTAGCCAATAATCCTTTTTTTCGTTGCCAATAGCCATTGGCAACGATCTCTTATTGCCAATGGCCATTGTCGAAGCTCTCATTGCTATTGTCCATTGGCTACGGATGGTCGTTGCCAATGCTATTGACTACGGAATCTTCCATAGCCAATAACAAAAGACCAAAATGCCCTTTGCCATTAGCCAGGGAACGTCATAGCCAATAGCCATTGACTATTGAAATGTTTCGTAGTCAATGGCTACTGGCTACAGAACATTCCCATAGGCAATAGCTATTGGCAACGATTTTTTCCGCAGCTACAGACGTTTCCGTAGCCAATAGCCAATAATGTTTTTTTTTTAAAAAAAATAAAAAATTTGCCTGGCTACTATTGACGACGGAAACAACCGTCGCCAATAATATTATGAATTATACAAAGAAACGATAAATAAATTTAATTTTGAATTTTATAATTAAAAAAAAGCAATTTAAATCATTTTTGAATTTAATAAATGTATTTTATTTCAATTATTAAATCATTATTATGATATTATTTGGTTGTAGGAGTAATAATTAAATAATTAATTAGATTATTATTATAATTCGTTTTTTAATAATCATTATATAAGATTACAAGTGTGGAAAAATATATGAGGAATTGGTGGAAAGTGAGAATGGATTTACGATTAGAAGGGTTGGAGTATTTTTAGACTAGGATAGTATTATTGGCTATCGAATAATCTGTAGCCAATATGCATTGGCTACCAAAGATTTTGTAGCTAATAGTCATTGGCTACGGATTATTCGGTTTCCAATAGTCATTAGCTACGGAATGTTCGGTAGCCAATGACTAATTTGTAATAATTTGTTTCTTCTAGGTAATTGTCATTGGCTACGGAAAGTTCTTTAGCCAATAACTATTGGCTACGAAAACTTACGTAGCCAATAATAGGGAAGTTTCCGTAGCCAATAACTATTGGTTAGTGAAATTTCTTGGCCTAGAAAATGGTATAACCTGATTCTCTATAAATACTAGGTGTTTTGGTGTTGTTCAAAACACAACACAATCCCTTGTTCTCCTGAAATGTACATTTAATTGTGCTAGTGTAATGTGTATTTGTTTTTTGTTTATATTTTTCGATTTGTATTTTGTTAATTTTATTTTACTAACCATTTTTTATTTGTTTTGCAAATTAAATGGATGCACATATTGAATAACCTTGGATCGCTAGCTTTTGTTTATCGATGATTATTGGTGACACAAGACTGTTACGTACTAAATATCAAAGTCCATTACTTCAAGAGGTAATTAGTTACACTAATACAACTTTCGGATTAAGTTGTATGAACTGTATTAATTAATATATGTATATTTATTAATTGGCTAGATAAGTAATGTATTCACACGGAGATATAAGTTGGATATACGATCGCTTAACCGAATATGGTCATTTGACTAAAAGACTTGTTTATGGGATTCAACAATTTGTAAAGTTCGCTTTAGAGAAAACAATTTTGCTAGACCATTATAATAATCTTCGGTGTCCACGTAGAAAATGTGGCAATAGAAATTTCTTGCCTGAAAAAGAAGTGGTCCTTCACCTCTGTACGAGGGGTTTATAGCACAATACTATGTATGGGTAGCTCACGGTGAAAGTTGCACTACAGGTACGGCAAATTTCGTAAGAGAGTTGTCGAGTCAAAATGTAAGAAATGATGACTATAGAGTGGGGGACGGTAACACAGGTTCTATGAGGGATCTAGTTGAGGATACATATAGAGGGGAGTTTCCCGAGGCCAATTATATTGAAGAGTCGAACCGTGATACTAGAGAATTTCACAAATTGATGAAACTCTCGGAAATGAAGTTTCATAAAGAAAAAGATAGGTCAGTGTTGTAGTGGGTGGTTGAGTTTCTAACGTACAAGAGTGAGCATAACTTCAGTAAAGGCGGGTGCAAGAACTTTTTACAGTTAATTCGCGATGCAATGACTCTAGAAAACGAACACCTTTTCCTGCTACAATGTACAAGATGGAGAAAATTATGAGTACTTTAGGGCTTGGTTACAAAACAATCAACGTGTGTGTATATAATTGTTTATTCTTCTACAGAGAGTACGAGAGTGTTGAATACACAAAGTGTATTATGTGTGGGGAGGATAGATTTGAGACGATAGAAAGAAACCAGTTTTGAAAAAGAAATAATGGTACTTTCCTTTGGGTCCCAGCCTATAAAGACTCTTCATGACACGCTCCATCTCAGAGCACATGACGTGACCTCTAAAGAGCAAGTAACCCAATAACAGAATGACTCATCTAGTGTGAGGAGAAGCGTGGAAACATTTTGACAGGACTCACACTCGATTTGCAATGGAGCCACATTACGTTCATTTAGGTCTTTGCACTGACGGATTCACTCATTTTGAAGCATGGAAAAAAATCCCAGTTCCTTGATTGCCACCGTTGTTTTTTGCCTGAAAATCATGAATATTGCAATAGTAAAAGAGATTCCAGAAAGGATAAAGATGAATCAGACGAGCTTGCATGTAGAAAGATTGGATAAGACATGGCTATTGTTGCCGATTTGCTAGAGGTGCATTTTGGATAAAAAAACACATAAGATTCCAGGTTTTGGTCGAACACATAATTGTGTCTCGTAAGAGTATCTTTTGAGAATTACCCTATTGGTCTACGAACCTAATCCGACACAACTTGGACGTGATGCACTGCGAGAAAAAATTCTTTGAGAATATCAAGAACACAATGATGGACGATTGTGACAAAACAAAAGACAACTTGAATGCTAGGAGAGACTTGGAGGAGGAAACATATCATAATGAGTTATTCTTGATCCCTGGTAAGGGAAACATGGTGTACAAACCGAAGGCCAAATATTGTCTTACTAAGGAACTAAAGACAAAGTTGTTGGACCAGTTAGCTCAGCTGGATTTTCCAGATGGGTACACGTCCAACATGTCTAACTGTGTACAGATACATCAGTTGAAGCTAATGGGGATGTGATACGGATAGATGATAGAGACATTGGACCCGTTAGATATATTGATCTAAGAACCCAATGTATAAAATAAGCAGCGGTTTCCCAGGTCGAGAATCTGGTTTGATCTTACTTAGAGCTTGATAAGCCTCGACCCATTGGCTATAGAATCAACCAAGAACCTCGGTATGGTTGAATGCCACAAGATCATGCTCAAAGATCTTGATAAGTTCTCTAATATTTTAATTCCTCTCAAAGAGAGTCCAAATATTTAAAATAAATATTCATTTTCGAAATACTATCTAAGCTTTTTTTTACAACTCTTGTAAGACTTATTTATAGGCTAGAAAGTGACTCTAAAGTGTCCCACATTTATATTTAAGACCTAGGAGTTCTAAACAAGCATTTGACCACTCTTAATGACTCTTGAAACACTAAACAATAAGACTTGACTATATGGATATACAACAGGTTTATTTGACCAAAACATAATCCTCTTTACTTAGTCTTGAAGCTAGCCACGAAATTGATGGCCCATGGTCTTGAAAAAGTGTCTTCTAATTTAATTTAGCACCAGCCCATCACTTGAATTTAGTCTCAACCCAATAACATTCATTAGTGGGCCTTCTAAGTCTTCTCTTGCACATTTTCTTGTATTTGAGCAACAATGTACGACATGGCCTCTTTAATTTGGTTGGTTTGACTATAACTCTATTTCAGCGTGTGCTCGTTTCCATCATTCTCCCCATCTTCAAAAAGATTCATCCTCGAATCTGATTCTTTGATGGATGAAAAACGAATACTATAGGTAGGATCTTCATGATGCTTCATGATGTGTGGACGGAACCTCGACCCGTTGCTTCAGTAAAAGTAGGAACCTTGGTATGATGATCGCGACCCGCTACTTGATACATAACAAGAACCTTAGTATAGTGAAGAATGAAGGGAAGCTCGACCCGTTGCTTTAGTAAAAGTAGGAACCTTGGTATGTTGACCGCGACCCGCTACTCGATACAAAACAAGAACCTTGGTATGTCAAGAATGAACAAAACCTCGATCTGTTGCTTTGGTAAAAGTAGAAACCTTGGTATGATGACCGCGACCCGCTACTTGATACAAAATAAGAACCTTGGTATAGTGAAGAATGAACGGAACCTCGACCCGTTGCTTTAGTAAAAGTAGGAACCTTGGTAAGATGACCGCGACCCACTACTCGATACGAAACAAGAACCTTGGTATAGTGAAGAATGAATCGAACCTTGATGCATTTTATTTTGAACTATTTTCTTTGATACTTTTTTTTTGGTACCCTTTTTTCAACTCGTTTTTTTTGGTACCTTTTTTTTTCCTTTTTTTTCTTTTCATTTGGACGTTTTTTTTAAACCTTTTTTTTTCTTTAGGAAAACAAAATAAAACCAGTTCAATACCAGATTGCTTTGATACCAAATGATACCGATAGAGGATAGAGACATTCGACCCGTTAGATATATTGATCTAAGAACCCAATGTATAAAATCAGCAGCGGTCTCTCCAGGTTGAGAATCTAGTTTGATCTTACTTAGAGCTTGATAAATCTCGACTCATTGGCTATAGAATCAGCTAAGAGCCTCGGTATGGTTGAACACCACAAGATCATGCTCAAAGATCCTGATAAGTTCTCTAATATTTTAATTCATCTCAAAGAGAGTCCAAATATTTAAAATAAATATTCATTTTCGAAATATTATCCAAGCTTTTTTTACAACTCTTGTAAGACTTATTTATAGGCTAGAAAGTGACTCTAAAGTGTCCCACATTTATATCTAAGACCTAGGAGTACTAAACAAGTTTTTGACCACTATTAATGACTCTTGAAACACGAAACAATAAGACTTGACTTCTTGGATATACAAAAGGTTTATTTGACAAAAACTTAATCCTCTTTACCTAGTCTTGAAGCTAGCCAAAAATTGATGGCCCATGGTCTTGAAAAAGTGTCTTCCAATTTAATTTAGCACCTACCCATCACTTGAATTTAGTCTCAACCCAATAACATTCATTATTGGGCCTTCTAAGTATTCTCTTCAACATTTTCTTGTATTTCAGCAACAATGTACGACATGGCCTCTTTAATTTGGTTGGTTTGACTATAACTCTACTTCAGTGTGTGCTCGTTTCCATCAGGATGAAGAGTCACGACTTTCATGTCTTTATGCAAAGGTGGATACATGTTGCATTTCGTGATTTTATTCCTGATCCAATGTGTTGTCCAATCGTGGAGATCAACATCTTCGTTCGTGCTATGTGTGTCACCGAGATTCGGACGACAAACATGGAACCACTAGAGAAATCTATCGTGGTGACGATGTGCAAGTTGGAGAAATTCTTTCCACCTAATTTTTTGGTTCTGTGGAGCACTTGGCGATACACCTCCCATCCAAAGCCAAAGTTGGTGGCCCAGTCCAATATCGTTGGATGTATCCTTTTGAGTGGTAAAGAATTATTATATGCAATTCATAAAGGAGATGTTTGAGATAAACATTAGTTTGGATAGTGATTCATCTTTAATTGTGTTTTATTCTTGTAGGAGTATGTTTGTATTGAAGAAAACGGTAAAAAACAAAGCTCGTGTTTGAGGCTTCAATAGCGAATGCCTTTATAATATTGAAAATCACCAATTTGAGTTCTCACTTTTTTGAAAGAAGTGTAGAAACACGATACAGTCAACTGAATAAGAATGAAACTAGAATTTATGGTGATTTCTGAGTGCAACTATCCATTTTCCACAAGAAATGAGAACATTTGCTTATTGATACAGGTGAGCGATGTCTTACTACAAAGAAATTTAAACTTGTGGAGTTGCGTACACTCTTATACTGCCCGAATGTTGATGGCTAGGTCAAGTAAAAAATTTAAACTAAGTATAGTTTCTTACACTTGTGGATATTTTTTTAATTAAATGCTCATTACCTATGCAATATTTCGTTCTCTATTTGTGGACAAGTTGTTTGAAGACACGTGTTGTTAAAACCTAAGTGTAGAACAGACACAACGCAAACATGATAATGAGTTTGTATAGTGGTTCAAACAAATATTCACTTCAGGACATTAATAGGTTGACCCACACCTAAATGCTCAAGTAAATAATCCAGTGCCAACGGTAAATGTGTACGGGGGCTATAAAGTGAATGACTTCAAATTCCATACTAATTCACACAGTGGTGGCCAAGAAACTAACTGCAGCGGAATGTATGTGAAGGGCGGCGTGGAAGATGCTAAATACTATGGCATCATCAATGAAATTATTGAGGTATTCTTTTGGGAAGGCACGCGCGGACAATCAATTGTTATGTTTAAATGTGTGTGGTTCGATGTCTATCATGGCGTTACAGTTCATCCGGCATACAACTTGGTTGACATTATGCCAAGAAAACTGCTAGCAATATATGAACCGTTTATAATTGCGAACCAAGCACTACAAGTGTACTACACTCCATATGCTTTGCCAAACATTAGCGATAGAAGAACACAGTGGTGGGCAGTCCTCCCTATTCTTGCTAGATATGTAGTTGACACATTGTCATTGCCCCAAGAAGAAAATGGCACAACCAACCAATTGCCTGAACTTTTCCAAGATGATGAGTCGCATGGGCCCAATGCATTTATGGATTTGAGTACGTTCGACCTCCGGGGTCAACTAGCAGACGATGAGTTTGAGTTATTTGAGGGGAGTGTCTTGGTTGCACTTATATGATGTGCAGTCAAGTCACTTTTTTCCTACCATTCAGGCCCATATTTTACTTTTTTTGCAATCTAGTCTTCATATTTTAGGTCATGTTACTACTTGTATGAAATAAATAATTAATAATTTTCACTTCAAATTTAATTTTTTAACACTCCAACTATAAGTTTAAATTACTCTTATATTTAATCTTCATGGAGATTCTGTTTTTTTTTTTTTCCTAGAAGTATTAGAAAACACGTACCATACATACTTATGAAAAATAAAATTAGGATTATAATTCAAAGTTGTGCTAAAAATATACTTTGACTCCAACTAAATAATACTTCTATTATTGAACACGATAAAATCTATGACTCCAAAAAATCATGTTATAGATTATTTGCTACAAATATATAGAAATTATATAATGATCCTATGTTTAACCTCCAAAATTTATATATATATTTTACCTACATTATGAACACTGCTCTCCTAATTGTGATAAAAGTCACAACTAGTTAAATTTTGGGCCCGTATGACTTTTCAAATATAAATTCTCATATAGATGAGATAATACATGAGTGAGAAAAGATAATATAGAAAATTATTTATATCAATGTTTTACACATATATCGGTGTTTGCTAGTTTATATTTTCAAAGGATAATTATAAATCGTTTATAAGTAAATATTATAAGTGTATTTTTAATTTATAAACTTGGGTGTTAAAAACTAATTTTAAAATAAGAAGAATTAATTTATCATTACCCTACCAAAATTTTGGGAGTTGATAGTAAGAAACTATAAAATCACTAGCCTTAATAGTGGAAAAGAAAAATACTATGGAGTTAAGAAACTAATATAAAGTGAAAAGTATAAATTTATTTATATTATACAATTATAACATAATTTAAAATATGGGGCCAGATTGCAAGAAGAAAAAAACTTAGGAGCCTTGATTTGGGAGAAAAAGTGCCTTGACTGCACATCATTTAAGTTCAGCCAAGACACTCCCTTATTTGAGGAACCTACTTTGTCCTAGTTACCATAATTGTTTTTTAACTTAGAAAATTTGTAATGGATTTCGAATATATTTTATGTGTTAGTGTTTATTTCGAATATGTTTTATGTTCAAGCAACAATGCACTTATTTTTGTTAAACATATAATATAACTGATTTAAAATTAAATTAATAAATTGGAATAGAAGTGTTTGATCAAACCTAATATATAACTTGATTTAAAATTAAACTAATAAATTAAAATAGAAGTTTTGGTGAAACATATAATATAACTTGATATTTAAAAGTAACCTAATAAGTTAGGATAGAAGTGTTTGGTGAAACATATAATATAACTTGATTTTTAAAAGTAAAGTAATAAATTAGAATAGAAGTGTTTGGTGAAACATATAATATAACTTGATATTTAAAAGTAAACTAATAAATTAGAATAGAAGTGTTTGGTGAAACATATAATATAACTTGATTATTAAAAGAAATCTAATGAATAAAAATAGAAACACGAAAATTAAAATTAAACTTGATTAAATACAAAAATATTAAAATTAACCCAAACATACATAAAATTAAAAATAAGAAGGTCTTACATGTCGAGGAAAATTCATATAACTCAAACTAAACACATTAGTAAACATTATCTAAGATAATATTAAGGGAAAAGTACACTTACACCCCTGAACTTTGATCGCGCAAGCACTTACACCCCTGAACTTTTTTTTGGAGCACTAACACCACCAAGCTTAATTTTTGAAAGAATTGTACCCCCCCCCCCCCACCCCCGCGACACCCCCCACACGTGAGAAAGGGAATATTCTACGGAATCTTTGGCTCCGCGTACACGTGTCGTCAAACACGAAGGGCAAATTTAGTAATTCAAACACTAAGGGCAAGTTAGGAGTGTTATGGTATGCTCCGTTCTCTTGTTCACATATACATATAAAGTTAGGAGTGTTATGAAATCTTTGGCTCCGCGACACCGCCCTTACTGTTTGAATTACCAAATTTTCCCTTAGTGTTTGACGACACGTGCACGCGGAGCCAAAGATTGCATAGAATAATCCCTTTCTCACGTGTGGGGGGTGTTGCGGGGGGTACCATTCTTTCAAAAATTAAGCTTGGGGGTGTTAGTGCTCCAAAAAAAAGTTCAGGGGTGTAAGTGCTTGCGCGATCAAAGTTCAGGGGTGTAAGCGTACTTTTCCCTAATATTAAATATCCATTAAACTAACAATTTGGGCTTGTTCCATCATCGTAGTTCTGGGCAAAGTTGACTCCGGGACGGTAATCCCCGACGACATAGTTAGAGTCCTCGGGAAGAGCAACATTATTGAGAAAATCACAAACCCGGCCCAACTTGAGATTGGTTGATCAGGGTTGTGACGAGGCACTCGGGTTCTGACTACTTCGCGCATTGTTACCACGCTCCAACAATCTTCTCTCCAACGATCATAATGTCATACATCTTACTTTGCTGATCCCTCTTTAAGGTCACGACTATTTGGATCATATTGTTCCACATCTTACTTCTCTAAGTTTTCTTTTTTTGATAATCCCACTTCTTACTTTAGTCATCACTCTTTAACGTCGTATCATTTTTCTTTTCACCTATAGTTTCCTTTTTCTTTCCTCTTCAGAACCGAACTACTAAAGCTTTATTCGAAACTAATCTAAAAAATTAAAAAAATTATTGACTAGTTACTTCAATGATTAAAGTCATTCATATAAACTAAGTGGGATTAAATTGAAAAAAGGAACTATAGAGAGTAGAAAGGTTATTGCTTTTTACCATCGAAAAAACAAAGAAAGAATGGTTATAGTTTTGAGCCAATGTGTATTTGACCAACCACACCAATAAATCAATCAACTGCCAAAGACAAAAGAGATTGTGACATTTAGCATCGACAACCAACCAAAGCATAATGATTAATTTATTTCATCTCTCAATTGATTGGACTCTCTGCAATGCTGCAGGCCCAACTTTGCGCTGGATGTGACTTCCTTTAAAGTAAACTTTCCTAAAAAGGAATAAGGTTCGTGAGTTGTAACAGCTGAGGTTGAAAGTGTCTGCCCCTTTAAGGTTAAATATCTGACAGAATTTGTACCACTTCATTCATATTACTTTATTACCACTCACCCCTCATCACGAATCTAACTCGAACAAACCTATATTTTTACTGCATTATTTTCCAGATTTAAGCAATTTTAATCCTACCAATTTTATGTTATCAAAAAAAAAAATCCTACCAATTTTAGATGACACTTTCAAATTTATCTAGAAAATAATCAACTCGAGTTGGCGAAAATCCTCTTATTTGTAGGTATTAGGGTTTTAATTTTTACAAAGTACTCTGGCATTAGAAAATATAATCTAATTTAAAGTCTTAAATGTGGAAAAAGATAAAATTATAGAGCCTTCTTAGTAAGAATTTAAAAAATATGGGAGATAACTGTTGTGCAATTAACTCTAGAAAATACGACCCTTTCCAACTTCTAAGAACATTAATCCGAACTATTTTACCTAGTGTTTGTATTTTTGTCCATTATATTAGCCTCAAGAGGTGAAACTCTCCAAAAACGATAACTCTGAGGTGTTTAAAATGCCCTAACTTATGAAAGAGTAAAATACGTACATTTTCTCTTACAGGGCTGTAAATTAAATGTAAAAATGAAACAAGTAACGAGAATTACGTTGCCAAAAATGTTATCATATTTTCTTCTTCTTTTCCGCTTCTAAATTCAGTGGGTAACAAGGAAAGATATGAATCCTAGCATTACGTTTCCCAAAGGGCAGGGGTCCGACCTGCCAAGCTCTGCAGCAAGCGAGGGCCACAACAGAAAAAGTTTGCAGTAAGCTTTAGCTGAACTGAACCCATGTGATCTTCATTTTTGTCTTCACACTTTTGATTAGAGGATCTTTTCTATCTATATGCACCTATTTAATTTGGACATGTTAATAAAAATTGGACATGTTAAAACTTGTAGGCTTTACTTCATATACTTTCCGTAGCAAGTGTTAGCTAGTGTTTGTCCGTGCAGCAAATACTCTTACATGATTTTAGTTTATCGTTTGGCAACTAATTAAATCACGTAATGTAACTGGAGTGAATAAATAAATCTTGCATATACTTTCAAATCAATACAAGTATCTATTTATTTAATGTTGTCATATTTATACTTTGTAATTGTATGATTTGTTAGAAGAGTTTTTTTCTTCTCTATTTGCGAACTGTATTATATTGGCGATTGGTCAGAATAAATCAAATCCAATTTACACCTAATTGATTATATTATTTTAATTTATTACACTACAAGAAAAATGGGTCATTAGGGACTACGGTCGCTATTGAGGGGGTAGCGACCGTCTAGCGTTTGCTATTTTGCGGTCGCTATTGACCATGGTCGCTTGCCAATAGCGACCGTTAAGCGGTCCCTATTGAGGTCATTAGGGACCGCAATTTAGCGACTGTTAAGCGGTCCCTAATGACCTCAATAGGGACCGCAATATAGCGACTGCTTACCGGTCGCTATACTTTTGAAAAATAGGGACCGTCTGGGCGGTCCCTAATGTGGAACATTAGGGACCGCCCAGACGGTCCCTAATTTATACAATAGGGACCGCTCAGACGGTCCCTAATGTAGCACATTAGGGACCGCCCAGACGGTCCCTAATTTTTACAATATGGACCGTTAGACGGTTCCTAATTTTACAATAGGGACCGTTTAACAGTCTCTACTAATATTCGTAGAATTTCTATGAATATTAGTAGAGACCATCGAACGGTCCCTAATATCAAATATAGGGACCGTTTGACGGTCCCTAATATCAAAAACAGGGACCGTTTAACGGTCCCTACTAATATTCATAGTATGAATATTAGTAGGAACCGTTAAGCGGTCCCTAATGACCTCCAGAAAAAAAAAAATACAATTATATTCCGGATTAAATTCGGAATATAATTATTATTTTTTTGTAAAATTGTAATTTTAACAAGATCAAAACAATAAAATGATGAATAAAAAGTTAATATATGACAATTGATATAAAAGAATGTGAAAAGATGAATAAAATGAGTAATAATATAAAATGAATGAAATAAAAAACATGAATGAAATCAAAAACATGAATAAAATTAAAAACATGAAATCAAAAGTGAAGAATAGTAAATGAAGATCCAAAATAAAGAAAGTATAAGAAAAAAAGATTGTATTGGTGAAAAAAAGAAAATGAAAATCCAAAATAAAGAAAGTGATAGAAAAGCAAATGAAGAAAAGATTGTGTTGGTGAAAAAAAGAAATGATTTTGTGTTGGTGAAAAGAAGAAAAAAAAAGATAGTGTTTTTGTGTTGGTGAATAGAACAAAAGAAGATAGTGTTTTTTGGAGATAGTCAAATGGGTGTAAGAGTGGTGACTGGTGAGGTTATATATATATATATATATATATATATATATATATATATATATATATATATATATGATGGGATTCAATTAGTTTTTTGTCCGTTGGATGATTTTAGATGATCGACGGTTTGAGATGGCGATCCGTGTTAAAGACATGATGGGGTACTTTTGCCAAGAATTCAAAATTTATGATTTTAGTGACCGTTAAACGGTCCCTAATGTCAAATTAGGGACCGCTTAACGGTCCCTATTGTCAAATTAGCGGTCCCTAATTTGACATTAGGGACCGTTTAACGGTCCCTACTAATATTCATACTTTTGATGTATGAATATTAGTAGGGACTGCCAAGCGGTCCCTAAATTAACAATAGGGACTGCTAAGCGGTCCCTAACTAGACAATAGGGACCGTTTGGCAGTCCCTATTGTACAATTAGGGACCGTTCGGCAGTCCCTACTAATATTCATACTTAAAAATTAATTTTTTTTATTGATGTTGTTGTGTTTGTGATTGTAAGCAACCAAACTCATTGTACTATATAAATTGAAGTAATAAATGATTGCAAAACCAACCTTATAGTAGATTAGTTGTGAAATAATAGATTAATTGAGATCGATTGAGTTATTAACGTTCAAGATATATTTCACAAATGTACAACTAATTATCATTAGTTAGTTGTAATTGTTATCCATGTTTATGATTTACTTCACAAACGTTAGCATAGATACGATTATGAGGCATAATCATTAGATCAAGTATTCATTAATTATACGTATATATGTAGATCGAATTAATTTGTCATTATGTCATTCGTCGTACAAAATAGTAGGAGAATCTTCAAAGCGGCCCGTTGTCCTTGTATAATGTTTGGATATACAATGTGTCGTTGTACTTATTGTTATTTTAACTATTCCAATGGTTATTATGAACTAAACATACAACGCGGCACCTCGAAACATCGAAAAATTCATAATTTTGATGTATGAATATTAGTAGGGACTGCCAAGCGGTCTCTAATTTTACAATAGGGACTGCCAAGCGGTCCCTAATTCAAATTAGGGACCGCTTAACCGTCCATATTGTCTAATTAGGGACCGTTAAGCGATCCCTAATTTGACATTAGGGACCGTTTAACGGTCCCTACTAATATTCATACTTAAAAATCAATTTTTTTTGATTGATGTTGTTGTGTTTGTGATTGTAAGCCACCAAACTCATTGTAATATGTAAATTGAAGTAATAAATGATTGCAAAATCAACCTTATAGTAGATTAGTTGTGAAATAATAGATTAATTGAGATCGATCGAGTTATTAACGTTCAAGATATATTTCAAAAATGTACAACTAATTATCATTAGTTAGTTGTAATTGTTATCCGTGTTTATGATTTACTTCACGAACGTTAGCATAGATACGATTATGAGGCATAATCATTAGATCATGTATTCATTAATTATACGTATATATGTAGATCGAATTAATTTATCATTATATCATTCGTCGTACAAAATAGTAGGAGAATCTTCAAAGCGGCCCGTTCTCCTTGTATAATGTTTGGATATACAATGTTTCGTTGTACTTATTGTTATTTTAACTATTCCAATGGTTATTATGAACTAAACATACAACGCGGCACCTCGAACTATCGAAAAATTCATAATTTTGATGTATGAATATTAGTAGGGACTGCCAAGCGGTCCCTAATTTTACAATAGGGACTGCCAAGCAGTCCCTAATTCAAATTAGGGACCGCTTAACGGTCCCTATTGTCAAATTAGGGACCGTTAAGCGGTCCCTAATTTGACATTAGGGAACGTTTAACGGTCCCTACTAATATTCATACTTAAAAATCGATTTTTTTTTATTGATGTTGTTGTGTTTGTGATTGTAAGCAACCAAACTCATTGTAATATGTAAATTAAAATAATAAATGATTGCAAAATCAACCTTATAGTAGATTAGTTGTGAAATAATAGATTAATTGAGATCGATCGAGTTATTAACGTTCAAGATATATTTCACAAATGTACAACTAAACCCAGTAGGAAAATCTTCAAAGTGACCCGTTCTCCTTGTATAATGTTTGGATATACAATGTGTCGTTGTACTTATTGTTATTTTAACTATTAAAATGGTTATTACGAACTAAACATACCACGCGGCACCTCAAACCATCGAAAACTTCATAATTTTGATGTACGAATATTAGTAGGGACTGCCATGTAGTCCCTAATTTCCACATTAGGGACTGCCAAGCAGTCCCTATTTTCACATTAAGGACTGCCAAGCAGTCCCTATTTTCACATTAGGGACCGCTTAGACTTACAGGGACCGCTTAACGGTCCCTATTAAACATATAGGGACCGTTATGCGGTCCCTATTGACAACGGATAGTATCATTAGGGACCGCCTGAGCGGTCTCTAATGATAACGGCTACTATCATTAGGGACCGCCCAGGCGGTCCCTATTGTTAGTATCCGTTGTCAATAGGGACCGCTCAGACGGTCCCTAATGATACTATTCGTTGTCAATAGGGACCGCTGGACGGTCCCTAATGTCAATAGCGACCGCATTGCGGTCGCTATTGACCAATGCAGTCGCTGAAGACTAGCGACCGATTGGCGGTCGCTAATTTGCGGTCCCTAATGACCCATTTTTCTTGTAGTGTTATCATATAAATCAATAGTTCTAAAGTAGATTATGGATCTATAAAAAAAATAAAAAAGTAGGTTACATATTCTGCATAGTATATGAGACAAATGTATGAATTTTTTAGACTTATCCAATGGTTACAACTTACAATCTTGGACAAATTATTGATATAGCCCCTTATCATGTTTCAAAAGGATAATATGCTCAAACTTTTTGGGCTTTGAATAAATGCTTCATATGTTTTTATTTTTTAACAAAAATGCCCTCTCGTCCTTATTTGGGCCAAAATTGCCTACCTGACGTACAGTCGACAGGTTGTTAATGTCACGTCATACTTTTCAGCAAAAAAAAAAACGTTTTTTACACAATTCCTTGTAATTTTAAATATTGTATTTGCACCCAAAATCTATTAATAATATAAGCAAATGCATCACATGGTAGTCTCTGACACCAAAGACCAAAAGTACCCACTTCCTGAAATTTCTCAATTTTTTCGTAGGAAAAACAAGATCAGCTTACTATTTGAAAAATGGGATAATACTTTTTTATCCAACCAACTTTCCGACGATTTTCAAAAACAAATATCACAATGATAATTAAGAAACCAAGCAATCTCACACTTGTTCTAAAGAACAAGTTTCCCTCAAATTTTAATAGAATTATTTGGAAAGTCGAATATTTCAAATTTATTGAATTCAAAATTGAAGTAACTGCACGCCCCTACTCTTTCCCTTTGCACTACAATAAAATAGGGATTTTTTCGACCGCAACTCCGGTTGGAAATAATCCGTATCCGGTCGGGAATGACCTTTTCTTGACCGCATTTTGGTCGAAAAAATACGTTTCAGAATGCTTCAGTAGGAAAACATTTCCCGACCGGACCACGGTCGGAACTCACTTTTCCCGAGCGGCTTCCAGTCAAGACATTTTTTGACCGATTTTTCGACCGAACTGTGGTCAGAATATTCTTTCCTAACCGGAGTCCGGTAGCCAATATTCCGACGGGGATCCAGTCAGTATAAGACATTTTTTGATCGAATTCTGGTCAGAAAACTTTCTACCAGACTCCGATCGGAACAAAATATTTCGACCGGGCTCCGGTGGCAAATATTTCGACCGGGGTCTGGTCGAGAAATTCTTATACAGACCGAACTCCGGTCGAAAATAATATTTAAGGTATTTTCGACTGGAGTCCGGTCGAAAATAACATTTAAGGGATTTTCGACCGGAGTCCGGTCAGAAATAATATTTAAGGTATTTCCACTCGAAGTCCGATCGAAAATAATATTTAACAGAATAAAAAAATAATATTCCAGTCATAATTATCGGAATATTATTTTTTTGGTTTTTTGAAATATTTCGATTTATTGCACCAATCTAAAACATAAAAGGTGATTGTTAATCAAAATATTGTTGAATTAGTTGAAGATATGTTAGAACCAGTGTTTTAAAAAATGCGCCCCAGGGCTCGCCCTAGATACGCCTTGGGGCAGAATACACTGAAAACGCCCCAGGGCACATATTCGGAGCTTAAACTTTGCGGGGCTTACACCTCAAAGATCAGAGCTTACGCCCAGAGAGCTAAAAGCGCGTTTTTTACGCCCCGTAGGAAAAATCTACGCTTTTATTAACTTGCAAGAAAAGAAAAATTTTATGAATACCAAAAAAAAAAAATTCAATGATGAGGACGATCACCCTTTGATGATGTTATGGTTGGAGATGATGCAGACGGTGAAATAGATGGATCAGATGTCGCCGACTATAATGAGCTTGGTGATCTAAACGAGGAGACTCTTGAAAGTGATTAAGAATTGATATTGAAGTTAATTTTACCATGTTAAGTTGGTTGTGAAAACTGAAAACACTTAGTTGGTCATAAGTTTCGACAAGCTAGTTAGAATCTAGTTACATATTTGTGAAAATAATACTTTTTTAACTAACGAAAACATGCACGCATTTCTGATTATTGACTGCTCATTATCAAACTTAAGTAAATTTCATATAATAATGGATTATTGGATAATTTGATGTGATTATTGAAGTGTTGATATTACTTTTTGAGCTTTTTGTAAACTTCAAGTGACATAAAATTATTTTATGAGCTATTATCATTATTTATATAATTTTAAATATTAAGTTTCAAAATTCATGGGGCTTACACCCCGCGCCCCAGGGCTTACGCCCTCGCCTCTAGGAACATAAAACGCCCCGCCCTACGCCAACGCCTTTTAAAACACTGGTTAGAACAAGTGTTTGAAAAAAAAAATGGAGAAAAAAGTGTTTATTTAAAGATGAAAGGAAGAAAAATGTGTTTATTTAAAGATGAATGGAAGAAAAAAGTGTTTATGTTGAAAGGATTTGTGTTTGGAAAAGTATTTAAAGATGAAAAAAGTGTTTAAGTTGAATGTTGGTGAAATTTTTGCTTTTGTGAAAAAAGTGTTTAATATGAAGAGAAAAATGTTGTGTAAATTATATGAAAATGGTGTGAAAATGAAGTGTATATATAGAGTTTGGAGAAAATATTTGAATTTTTGGGAAATTAGAATTTTCCACCTAAGCCCGCCTAAATTTTCAAGTTTTTTCGACCGAATTCCGGTCGAAAAAAGTTTGAAATTTCAGAAATTCGCAATTTCTTTAGAATTTCGACCGGAATTTGGTCAGATTTTTTTTTTCAGTCCAATTTTCCGATCGGAATCCGGTCGAAAATAACCATTAATATTATATTCGACCAGATTTCGGTCGGTAATAATCATGAATATTATTTTCCACCGGAGTCCGGTCAAAATAATGTAAAATTTTTATTTTTGTCTTGATTTTAGAAAAATGTTGATGTGTTTGTGAGTTTAACTACATAATTTCACTAAAAATACATGAATTGAAATAATATTTAGTTAGTTTAATTTTCTTTTGAACTAATATTTAGTTAATATTGATTAACATAGTAAGTTTACTATTAAATTTGTTTGAATTTCTACATATATAAATCTTACGTAGTATAGAGTAATCTCTCATTTGCGATTAGCATTCGTTAGAAACGTTAGTAGAGAGAAGGCAATTGTGATATATATATATATATATATATATATATATATATATATATATGTTTAGATGTTACATTCAATTAACATAATCATAAGTAGTTAATTAACGACATATACTAATCTATTTACAACTGACATTATGAATCAACACTTCAAAAGTTTCTTTAACGTGCGACAATTTTTTATTTTTTTATTTTTTAACTTATATATAACTAATTTTGTTGTAATTGATCAATAAACCAACGATTTATCTAAAACTGGAGAGCGAAATAGGAAAATTAAAAATATGAATATTATTAGCGACCGCAATCCAGTAGGAAATCCAGACATTACAGACCGGAATGCGGTCGAAAAAATTCTCATGCCCTAAACCCTAATATTCACGACCGGAGTCCGATCGAAAATAACCACTTTTCTGACCGATTTCGGTCGGAAATAACAAGGAATAGTTGTTATTTCTGACCAAAATTCGATCAAAAATAACAACGATTACTAGCATTTCTGACCGCACTTCGATAGGAAAAGGGGGCTGGGTGGTCGAAAATGGGAGGGGGAGAGAGAGAAAGAGAGGAGTGTGACATAAGGAGGAAGAGGGAGGTATTTATAGAAACACCTCCCTCATTACATACCGCATTGCGGTCGGTAGTGGCCTTATTACCAACCACATTGCGGTCGTTAATACACGGCCCAACTGCGTGGCCCAGTTGGGCCGAGTTTAGGGCGACACCCTTTGGCGGGAATTTGTCCCGCCAAAGGGTCCCGACCGAAATCTGGTCGGGAATAAAATTTCACGCCGGGTCGGGAATAAAATTTCCCGACCGAAATCCGATCGGAAACTTTGAGATTTAAATTTCCGAACAGATCCCAGTTGGGAGCGGTCGGAAAACTTCCGGACCAGATTCCGATCAGAGTTTTCTGGTCGGGAAAACTGCATATTTCTTGTAGTGTTGGTTGGTTATTGGATAGTGAAAATCCAGTGTCCTTAGTTTTACAATTTAAATAAGACATGAGCAGTAACTTACGTTCTTGTTTTCTTTCTTTTTTCTTTTGTTTGTTTGTGAATCATTTTAAATACTTAATTCATGTTTATGCATTACTTTTCCTAAAAATTTATTGATCTTTGAATTTGTGCAGGTCATTTCTTTAATATACTCACTACAAGATAACAGGGTCAATAGGGACCTACATTAGGTCCCTATTGACCCCTCCAGTGGTCCTTGAAGGTCAATAGCGACCGCACGTAGGTCGATATTGTGCGGTCCCTATTGACCTCGGTCGCTTGCCATCAGGGACCGCAATTACGTCCCTGATGAGGGCAATAGCGATCGGAGTATCAGGGACCGCAGTTAGGTCCCTGATAATGGCAATAGCGACCTAAATTAGGTCCCTATTGTTGTTGAATCAATAGGGACCGCAGTTGGGTCCCTATTGACTCAAAAACAATAGGGACCTAACTCCAGTCCCTATTGATATTCCGTCAATAGGGACCTAACTGCGGTCCCTATTACTATTATTAGGGACCGCAGTTAGGTCCCTACTAATAGTTATACAAGGAGATCTAATAGTAATCAAAAACGTGCACAACATGTCTTGGCTATCAAGGAAGACTACACTATAAATAGGCATGTTGGGCATCAAGAAAAAGACACAAAGACAAGAGCGAAAATCTCCCGTGAGGAAATCTTTATAGTCGAGTGTCTTTGTCTTGCTTTAGCAAAATTTGTGAGTTGTTAGAATAGATCTAAGAGTGAGGAGCTTTTAGAGATAGTCGAAGCAATTCTTGTGTGCTTTGCTTAGTTCGATTAATTTGAGAGTGAGGAGCTTGAAAATTGAGAGAACAACTTTTGTTAAAACCTTAACGGGTCATTTCGCCTACGGCTCGGAAGATCATATTAATATATTATCTTCTTAAAATTACATCTACTTGTGTTCTTTATTTATCCGTTGCGTTATATTCTCTGTCAAGTAGATTTGTGCTAACGATTAACTGTTGTTAAACGGATGTTAAGATAACACCGAGAGTCCAGCATCAGCTTAACATTGGAATGGAAGAGCTGATCAGTGTTAGACTAACATCGAAGGGTTAACACTGTGCGACAAGTATCAAGTCCCGTTCCAACAATTTCAATCCCATTCCATGTACAACTGTCAGTAGTCTTAGCAGTTTACTGTTGAATCTTTTGATTCTTGAGGTATTTAGCTTGAACCAATCTAGACCATGTAGAGTCTTCCTCTCTCAGTAGCTTCCATGCAAGTTTTGCTATTAGGGATACACTCATATTTTGAATGCATTAAAGGTGTATTTATGGAGAAACTAAAAAATGTGCGTTCATTAGTTATGTAAGATACGAAGGAGGTTTGGATGATATATTCGTATCTTTTATATTTATATAAATAGATGTTAGTAGATAAGTTCAAAATATACTTAAATAAATGGATTCATAAAATATAATGTTCTGGTAGAAATCGGCAATGACAATCAAAGAAAGTCGATTTCCACTATTCTTTAGCATAAACAAGTTTGTATGCTCCATACAAATAAGGGCAAAATAACTTTCCATCAGTACTCCACTGAGACAGCATTCCATATGCTGGGAAATCGCTAATCGTCCACATGACTGCCGCTTGTAATTGAAAGTTTTGCTTCTTATAGCTTCCATAAGTAATCAAACCATCCGTCCATAAAATCTTCGACTTGTCAATCAGTGGTGTGAACAATAAGTCAAGGTTCTTTAGAGGACTTTGTGGACTTGGTATAATAAGGTTCAGAAATATGAACTTCAGTCGCATGCAAAGATCAGCAAGGAGGTTATACTAGGTTACAAATACAGGCCAACACAAGTAATTGGCTGAAGATTAACCAAACGGTGTGAATTCATGAGTGCATAAACCGAGTCTAACGTTTCGGGGCTCTACTGCGAAATCTGGATATGATTGATGAAAGTGTCTCCATGCTTCACCAAAAGCCGGATTAATCATCCGATCAGAAGCATGGCGACATTTTAAATGCCAAGTCAGGTGCTTAGCGGTGCCTTCAGAATAGTACAACCCCTATAGATGATGGTCTAAGGGGAAGTACAACAATTTCTTTTTAGACACTTTTGACTTCCTACCACTCTCATACCTTTTTCTCTTTACACATAGCGCATGATTGCATACCCTCGCTATCATCATAGTACAAGAAACAAAAGTTTATGCAAACATGGATTGTCGCGTACCCTAACACCAGACCCGTCAACAGCCTATCCAACTCTTAAACTATTTATCCGGGTCCTTACCATCTTTAGACAATTTTAAAAGCTTGTCACATGCGGCATTACTAACTTTGTGCATGACCTTTACAGTGAAGCACCCTGAAATCCATTGGAGCACTTAGTTCTCCTTTTGACTATGTAACTTCACGTTTCTCAAATTCATCAACTCAAAAAATGCTTTAGAATCGAGATTTGGCTCTTCTACAAGTTCTTCTTCATATGCATATTGTCCCTCATATGCATCCACGACCAATTTATCTATAATCATCAACGTGAGCAAGGCTATGCACAAGACTATTAGTAAGAGTGGGAGGTGTACTAGGCGAGTTCCCTAAATACGATGTAGAGCTACGGTCAAATATCACATCATGCGACACCCAAATCCAATATGGGCCTTCGAATCCTGACTTATAAAGATGACTGTGTATTAAGGTTCGATCTAACCACTTTATGTTGGTGCATTTTAGATACGGGCACCTAAAACGGTTATGTAGATCTAAATACTCTATTTATTGTGAAGAAAAATCTATGAAAGGCCGAACGCTAACAACAAAACTCTCGTTCAAATAACCATTGTGATCTAACTATTGTATATCCAAGATCTATTGCCACGAAAAGTCATTATTTATCTTATACGTAATTAAAAATAAGTTATTATAATTTTTCACATAAACAATATATATACAATATAAAATAATTTACGTCACAAGCGGGGAATAATTACTTGTTGGCGTGCAAAATATCTATCGTTAAGAATGTATAATGAGCAAGTCATCTAGCCTTGCCGCCTCGTATGATAATATCTAATAATCAACAATCAAGAAAATAATAACATTAATGTTTAACATTAATTAAAAACATGTGTGCAAAAGGGAAAAGAATGAATGTACTAAAACTTAAACATGCCAAAAGAAAGGTTTGGAATTGGAATGAGTTCTCAAAATGGAGGAAATGGTATTTTGAAGAATAACAAGGGAAGAAGTGACGGCCATGCCGTCGCTAATGGCAACGGTAACCATTAATAGCGACGGCCAAGCCATCAATAATTAAGGTGATCGTTGCCATTAGCGTGGCTAGGCCGTCGATAACTTAGGTTACAGTTAGAATTAGCAACGGCATGGCCGTCGCAACCCGTATTACTGTTACTATTGCAGCGGCGTGTTGGTCGCTAAACCTAAACCAACTTTAACAATTTTAAAATTTGGAATCCCATCCCTAAAAATAGTGACAGCTAGGCCGTTGCTATTGTTGGTCAATAGTGACTGCCTAGCTGTCGCGTGAATACCCTAACAGTAGTGACCGTATTCCCGTCGCTATTGGGTGTCATCAGTGATGGCCAGGCAGTCACTACTTGTACTTAAGTTCCTAAATTACGCTTTCTGAGCGATTCTTTTACATATAATCTGTTGTTTACTATCAATTGCGTCAAGAACAAGTACTCACATGAATAAATACAAATTATTGATTTAATTGCACAATCAAACATCATTTATCAGGCCGTCTCATAATGACACTAATTTCTCAATTGCGTACGTCTAGACTACATATACATATGAGTTTTGATAACAAACTCGTAAAATTAATTGTACATCATAAACGAATGTAGAATTACATCATTACTGTTACTTCAATCATAAGTGGTTATTTACTAATATTTGTATTTCGATAGCTCAAATACTAGTATGCTACTTAATTGTAACTTAAGTTCACATAAAAAATACAATCATGTAGTAAAATCTACAAAAAAATACATAAATCATCATATTAGCGACGATCTTGCCTGTTCGCTACAGATTTACAATCCAGAAATTTTCGCCGAAGTCCAATTTTTTAAAAAAATTTGAACTTTTGCGACGGAACAACGGTCGCAAATGAGCCCAGAAATGATAGGTATTGGCGGAAAATTCCAAAAATTTGAAAATTCAAAAAAAATCAATCTACAAACTATAAATACTTCCTCATTTTCACCTTTTAATTTCAATATTTTCATGATTTTTTCATGTCTTCAAAAAAGCACACAATCATTTCTTCAAATCTTCAAAAGTTTTTCATTTCTCCCATTATTTTTTTCAAATCTTCATATCTTTTAACTTTTTCTTCTTTTTTATTCAAAACTTGTATGCATTGTTTTCTTGTTTTTTTCAAACTTTTTATGCATTGCTTCATATATTCATAGTTTTTTCTTCTTTTCTTCAAACTTTTTATGCATATTTTTATATATTAAAAGTACTTCTTTATTTTAAACTTATCTTTAAACCATTATGCATACTTTAATAGTTTTTTTATTCACATTTATTTAATACAAATCAATGATATTCTGAAAAATTATCGAAGTATTTTTTTTATTTCTGTTAAATATTATTAGTAACAGCCTAGCGGTCGTTACTAATATTTAACCTTAAAGATTAGTAGCGACCCCTTTCGGTCGCTATTCCCGAGCAACATCTTTGTGACCGCATCCCTGTCGCTCTTGCAGACCAAAATATAGTGACTGCTCCGCCGTTACTAATGTTTTAGGATGTTCGTGACGGCTGGGCCATCGTTATGGCGCTTCGGGTTTTTATGATGGCCATGCCGTCGCATTTGAGTGGCGATGGGACAGCGGTCACAAGCGTGTATTAGCGACCAAAACGCGGTCGATTGTCTTTCACGACAGAGGTATTAAGGACCGCCTTTTGTGATGGGTGGGCGGTCGTTAATGTCCCTTTAGAAACTACATAACGACCGGATGAGCGGTCGCTAATGACCTCAAACCTTGTAGTGGATGAACAAAAGCATATAAGCAACTTCTCGTACAATTTCACACGGTGAAAGATCTAACTCGTTTAAATTAAAGTGATGATTTCGTTCTTCATGCATTTTATAAAAGCAACTGCACTTATATTATATTTTACACAAGCAAAACATTTAGCAAACGCGATTCTTAACTAATAGTATAAGAGTTAGTTCATAAGTTTTTCACTTTGTAGCAAAATGAACCCTAATGTCTCGATATCTAGTAGCTTAATTACTTGATTACACAAGTTTTGATACATTATATCTAAAGAGTACTTAAATTATGTTTGATATGAAGTATCCAAGTCTGCTAACTGAGTTACTACACGCCAGACTAACAAGAGCTCTTAATTGGTCATGAGATAGTTTTAGATTCGAAAAGCACTTGCACAAAAAAAAAGACATGTGAACATGATTGGGACTGAGCCGATATCTATGCTTCGATACCTATGTCAATGGATTTCCGCTAAGGGACGAGCCTCTAAGCGGGTCATAGGTCGCGTAAAATGATGGAAATGGATGCTTGACTAAATATAAGAAATATGCCGATTTCTCAAGAAGCATCGATCTGCTATATGTAGAAAATTTGATAGGTCGATTCCAAATAGACCGTACACCAAAATAGGTCAATCCTAATAGATAGTATACCCGAAATACATCGTACACTCAAATTTACCTTGATCTATAATGAGTGATTAGTAAAAGGCACACCTCTTTAATGATGTGTAGCAGGGTATTTATAGGCGATTAGTTTTCTTTATTATGAAAGTGCGCTCAGGCCCTTGCTCGATGGGCTATGGCGTAATTTTGAAATAGGCTAATCGGGGCAGATAACTTCACCATGTGTTGGGCAGATATGTTAAATAGTGAAATAAATCGAACCACGATTTATAGGTCAAACCATAGGCTGGACTGATGTTAAGATTCTGGAGCATCAACAATGAAGACAGTGCACAAAAATTGAAGACTAGAGTTCTAACACCACTGAAAACAAAGAGCAGACCAGACGTGCAACTAAGGAGTGGGCGCTACGGTGAGGTTCTATGGCAATGATCTTGCCCGTAAGGCACTATCGGAGCCTGATCGTGCTTGGGTGGCGCTACGTGCAAGAGTTTGTCCATAAATTGGCACTCTAGTATGACTGAAATCAAACAGGATAGCATGGAAATTATCGATGCATGTAGTGATGCCGATTTGTGGCATTTTCGACTAGGCCACATGAGTGTTAAAGGGGTGAAGCATCTGTGTTCGAAGGGAGAGTTGTCGGTCTGAAAACAACTCACGTGAGTCTCTATGAGGGCTGTGTGTTAGAGAAACAAAAGAGAGTCAATTTCTCAAGAAGTGGTAGAACTCTGAAGAAGTAGAATTTGAATTTGGTACACAATGACTTATAGGGACCGGTGCCAGTCACATACCTTGGAGAAGCATTGTATTACATGACTTTCGTCGATGATGTAATGAGAAAGTTATGGGTATATTTCTTGAAGAAAACATTAGAACCTTTTGATGTCTTCAAGAAGTGGAAAGCACGAGTAGAAACTCAGACTGGTATGATGTGAAGTGTATAAGGTCTGACAATGGTGGATAGTATGAACTTACAGAGTTCAAACAATATTGTGTAGAGAACGGCATTCGCATGGAAAATACGGTTAAAGGACCACTCAAGAAAACGGGGTTGCAGAGCGTATGAACAGAACACTAAATGAGAGGGCTAGATGCATGAGATTAAAGAGTGGATTATCGAATGAACTTTGGGCTTATGCATTTGACACTGCAACATTCCTGATCAACCGAGGACCACCTGTTCCACTGGATTATGGTATTCCGGAGGAGGCTTGGAGTGGTAACAAGGTAAACTTGTCATATTTGCAAGTATTTGGTTGTGTCAAATCTTCATATTGATGCTACTGTTAGAAGTAAGTTGGATGTTAAATCTGTGAAGTGTACATTTATTGGATATGGTGGTGATGATTACGTTTATAGATTTGGGGATGGCCAAAATCAGAAAGTAATATGTAGTCAAGATGTCATATTTAATGAGCATGTGTTGTACAAACATGGATTAGGTGCACCAATTACTTGTAGTGATGGCGTTTAGGATGATAAACCGGATGTTGTGGAATTGGACGTGCCAAATTCAGATGAACATGAGGTCTTGTAAGAACATGAGACTGTTGAGCCAGAACCTCGTACACCAGTGTCTATGTTGAGGAGGTTAAGTAGACCGCGCCGTGCTCCGAAGAGATATGGCTCGTCTATACACTATCTTTTGCTGACTGATAGTGGTGAGCCGAAGAGTTATTCAGAAGCAATGCAGAGTGTTGATTCGAGCAATTGGGAGTTTGCCATGGAAGATGAGATGAATTTATTGAAGGCGAATAACACATGGGAACTTGTGGAGATTTCTTAAAGAATGAGGGCCTTCTCTAGTAAATGGGTGTACATGATTAAAGAAGAACCGTTGGAAGCAAGCATTACAAAGCAAGATTGGTTGTGGAGGATTTTCAACAAAAGCAAGACGTTGATTACACAGATATATTTTCTCTGGTGGTGAAGCTGACAATAAATAGAATGGTTTTAAGTTTAGTTGTCGTGGAGAATTTATTGCTAGAACAAATGGATGTCAAGACTGTGTTTCTTCATGGTAACCTTGAAGAAGATATCTTTATGAAGCAACTAGAAGGTTTCTTGACGTAAGGTAACACTTAGCTTGTTTGCAAACTGGAGATGAGCTTGTACGACCTTAAACAAGATCTACGCCAGTGGTACATGAAATTTAATGGTTTCATGCATGATACTAAATTTAATGGGTACAATGCTGCTCATTGTTACTATTTCAAGAGGTTCAACAATTCTTTCATTATATTGCTATTGTACGTTGATGATATGTTAATAGTTGGTGCTTGTGTTAAAGAGGTGAACAAGTTAAAGAAACAATTGTCTAAACAGTTTTTTGTATCAGATCTAGGCTGAGCAAAGCATACCTTGGGCATGCGTATTTCACAGGACAAGGTTTTGGGGGAGTTGTACCTATCGCATGCTGAATATATTAGGAAGGTTCTTAAGAGATTCAACATGGATAGGTACTCCTTTGGGTAGTCAGTTTAAATTATCTAAGAAGGAGTTGCCTAGTAGTGAATGAGAGTGTGCTGGAATGATGAAGACTCCGTATGCTTTGGCAATGTGTAGTATTATGTATGCAGTGGTGTGTATGAGGCCAGGCATTGCACATGCAGTGGGAGTTGTTAGCAGATACATGAGCAGTCCGGGAAAACAACATTGGGAAGTAGTGAACTGGATTCTGAGGTATTTGGGGGATACTTCAGACATGGCGTTGTGTTTTGGAGGATCGAGCACAAATCTATGTTGCTATGTTGATGCTGATTTGGCATGTGATATTGATGGGAGGAAGAGTGCTATAGGGTATGTTTTTACTATGGGTTATACTGCAATTTCTTGGGGTTCAAAGTTGCAGAAGATTGTAGTGTTATCTACTACTAAAGCTGAGTATGTAGCGGTATCAGAGGCTAGCAAGGAGATGGTATGGTTGCAAGGTTTTCTGAGTGAATTGGGTAGAGGGAAGAGTAATACCCTTCTCTGCAATGATAGTCATAGTGCTATTTTCTGGGAGAAGAATCTAGCGTTTCATTCGAGAACAATGCATATTGAGTTGAAGTTTCACTACAAATGGTATCTCTTGGAGATGAAGATTTTGCATCTTGTTAAGATTCAAGGTCCTTAACATCCTATTGATATGTTGATTAAGTTTGTGACCTTAGAGAAGTTCAAGCTTTGAGTGGCTTCAATTGGCCTTGGAATTTGAAGAAATTAAAAGATTGGCGATTCTAGAGTTTATGGATTTCTATGATGATGGTTCATGATGATGACTTTGATGAATGCGATGAAGGTCTTGGTTCGTGGGAGCAGTCCAGGTAATTGAGTCTCCAAGTGGGAGATTGCTAGGATTGTGGAGCCTGAACAATGAAGATTGTGTACTAAAATTGAAGATTGGAGTTCTAATAACACTGAGAACAAAGAGCAGATCGAACGTGCAACCAGGGAGTGGAGCTACGGTGAGGTGCTACGACGGTGATCGCACATGTGAGGCGCTATCGGAGTCTGATCACGCCTGGGTGGCGCTACGTACTAGAGTTCGTCCCAAAACTAGCGCTACAAGAGCCGCGTTGCGGTCTTGATCAAGCGCTTGGCGCGCTATGGTGCATCATGCGTCTTGATCGCGCACTCCAGTTTTGACCCATATCGATTCTGATGCCCTAGCAACTAAAATATGTAATTTGGACATCTTTTTAGAGTGCGACAATATATAGAGAGAGATAACAATAAGAGAGAAAAATACTTGTAAGATTGAGAGACATTGTGAGAGATTGTTCTGAATCTGTGTGGCAAAGTTGTATCTTATTTGTAATCGTATATCATTCATCATCATCATAGTAGAAATTCTGGCTCGAATTGACCCCAAAGGTAGACATAGTCGAACTGCGTAAATAAATTGTGTCTTGCGTGCTTGTTGTTATTTATCGCTTTCAATTTTGCGTGTTTCTCTAATGCACCATTTCAAGCTTTTCTATGGGTTTTAAATAATTATCTATCGTAGTAAACATATTTTCATCGCATGTTATGCCGTTACGACTACCATTGTCCATGAACCACTTATTTGATTCCAAATAACATTGCTAGTATACAATTGGCAATTTTCAATGTCCCTTAAATAGTTTTCTTGATATTTTCAGTTGATCGAGGATCTTTTGTCACAAGTCCTTAAATTCTATATTGTCAACGTTGTTGCCTGTTATAATTATAACAATTAATTTTCAGCTGATGTAATCATTTGCAACAATTAGCTTCCTTTATTATGATTATCTTTCTTTCATACTTTTCTTGGATCTTCCTTTATTTTGATTTCCTCTTACACTTTCGTCTCTTATCAATTTAACTATAGGTACTCTATCACTATTCTATGATTTATGAGACCCAAATTTCTTTTGGACTTTAAGGCATTACTCAATGTACATTTCCTGCCTACTTAGTATTTTCTCTTATGCTTCAAGGAAGCCTGGGAATTCTGCTAAAGGTAAAGTGGTCGGATCTTTTTTTATTCAATAATTATCACTATTTGGTCATACTTATTAATGATACTATCAATATATTTTAACACTTTTTTTATGGAAATGTCTTAGAAGAAAAACAGAAATTAAGTATAAAGTATTTTTTTATTATTATTATTGTGCAACATTATCTTCAAAGGCTTTGTACACTGATTATATATACAGAGAGTTTGAAAAGTTAGAATAGTAAGATCCTAATACTGGAGAAAATTAAGCAAGTTACAATGAATAGATATAGGAGTGAAGTGAGCTCCTTGACAGATGTAATTTTATTATTTTATTTTCACAATCTTCCTTCACATCCAATGGTTTTGATACTGATTGGTGATTACTTCCTCTTTTTGTTGATCTAGTAATTTTAAATTAATACCCTTTCGCAAACGTGGTCGTACGTAAAGGCGAAGTTTGCTCTGATAAAAGGTAATAGCAACTTTGGACGTAGTCTTGGTAAATATATTTGGAACTTGATTGTTTATCGAAACATGACAAATGACAAGGAGACCAAGAGCAAAACATTCGCGTAGAAAGTGATAGTCTAGCTCGATGTGCTTGCTGCGTGCATGGAAGATCGGGTTGATTGTCATGTGCAATATCCAGTAGTAGAACGTCAAAAAGTAACACATCCTATCGAATCTGCATCTGAGAAAGCACAAAGATCAAGGTAGAGTGAGAAGTGAAATTAAGTCTGAGACTGATGGTTCCTTTGATATAAAGTAAAATTTGGCACACCATTTTAAGATGTAGAACGATAGATGAATTCATAAATTGAGGAGCATAACTAACACTATTCGTGATGTCGGGTCGAGTAAGAGTTAAGATATTGCAAAGCTCCAATAATCCCTTTTTATAGGATTAAAACAATAAGTTGAGTGTCATGATTTATATCACTGGTTTTCGTCTCCAAATGTGTGGTAGTGGGCTTGCAATCCACCATTTGTGCCTTTTCCAAATGGTAAGAGCATATTGTGATTGTGACAGATGCAATCCATCAATGGTGTGTGTGATCTTCATGCCAAAAAAGTGATGTACGGGTCGAGACCTTCATGGAGAATTAAACATGTAAAGTTACTATAAAATTTTGTATTAATTGTGCATTAGAACCTGTGAGAAGTAATATAATAAAAGTAGTAAACTACCATGAGTAAGGTTTAAAACAAAACTGGAGCAACGAGAGTACGTTTAAAGCACGATGTTAAACCAACATTGGATAACCGATGTTGCCTTAACTTTGATCAAAGATCGTAAATTGCAGTGGAGATATAAAAAACACAATAAGTAAATATTAATAAGATTATATAAATATAATCTTCCGAGCCATTTGAAAAATAATCACTATTAGAAATAATGACAAAGTCGTTCTCTCAACTTTCAAGATCACCACTCTCAAGTTGTCTGAACTTCAAACGAGCAAACAAAGATCAACTCATTCAATCTAAACAGGACTTAGACTTAACTCGTTAATCTCAAACAGCGAAATGTGAAGACAAAAACTAAGCAACAATAGATCTATATCTATGGATTCTTTAGCCTTCGTGTCTTGTTGTTTGTCTTGATGTACTTCACACTTTTATATAGATGTCTTGAACATGATCTTCAAGGTATGTTATACACGGGTTGGTACATCTTTCATCTTCCTTGTATAACTCTACTTCCTTTAGTCTCGGACTCCTTCTTGAATAATGTTCTTTTATTATATCAAGTTCTAATAAAGAAAGTCAACTTCTTCAACATGGAGATCATCTTTGGAAAGTTTCCTTGAGCATTCGGTCTTTAACTTCTTTTCTTCTCTATGACGCATTCGGATATTTAAGGAAATAATCGAATATGAAAACTTCATGCTTTAACTTATGTTAAGTTTAATCCTGTAACATATAAAGATAACTAAAATTGTGGAACTATTATAATCACAATTAAGACCAAGATTGTTTAAGTGTTACAGTGTTACATGTTATCCTAACATTTTATTAGCTTATTTTGAGTTAACATGTTGTGATAACATTGACCAAACATATTGCACTTTCAATCTCTCATTTTTTCCCTATCTTTACAAAACCATCAACCTTCGTCACCAATAATATATATTCCATTTATACTACTTAAACTGCTTCCCCTTAATGCAGCTAATCATACTCAATGTTGGCATAACATCGATTTTCATCAATGTTGTCTTAACATTGAAGACAAAACACTTGGACAAATTTTACAAAAACAAGCAGTTCTAAAAATTCGTCATAAGCAAAATATGAGAAGCACTTAATAGTACGCAGGTATTACAGACCCAATGAAATAATAGGGAACACACTCCCTGGTCAAAACATTACAAAAAACAAGAAAAGTACTAGCAGTTAAATAAAACATAGTTCAAGAAGGCATGAAAAATAGAAATACATAAAAGAAACCATAACCAAGATTTTTAAATTGTCTACTCTCCCCACTTATGTGAAGAAGTTAGATCTTCAAGTTGTTTAATCAACACATCCAGCTCTTTGAGGTGCTCTGACTTATCAGTTATCTCTCTTTGGGTGTCAATGTAGGTCCTTCTAAGCCAAATCAGTAGTTGTTCCACAAAGGATGTCGTAATGACCTTGCAATCATCTTCATAACAAAGAGGCTTTGAAAATCCAACAATGTTTTGAGCCTTCTTCTTCTCATTCTTCTTCTTCTCCTTCTTCTTCTTCTTCTTCTTCTTCTTCTTCTTCTTCTTTTTCTGCTTCTTCTTCTTCTCCTCCTCCTTCTTCTTCTCCTCCTTATTCTTCTCCTCCTTATTCTTATTCTTCTCATTCTTCTTCTCCTTCTCCTTCTTCTTCTCCTTCTTCTCCTTCTACTTCTTCTTCTTCTTCTACTTCTTCTTCTTCTTCTCTTCTCCTCCTTCTTCTCCTTCTTCTCCTCCTCCTTTTTATTCTTCTCATTCTTCATTCTCTCCTCCTTGTTCTTCTTCTTCCTCTTCTTCTTCTCCTTCTCCTTATCCTCCTCCTCCTTCTCCATCTACTCCTCCATCTCCTCCTCCTTCTCCTCCTTCTCCTCCTCCTCCTCCTCCTCCTCCTTCTCCTCCTCCTCTTCCTCCTCCTTCTCCTTCTCCTTCTCCTTCTCCTTCTCCTTCTCCCTCTCCCTCTCCCTCTCCCTCTCCCTCCCTCTCCCTCTCCCTATCCCTCTCCCTCTCCCTCTCCTTCTCCTTCTCCTTCTGCTTCTGCTTCTCCTTCTGCTTCTTCTTCTTCTGCTTCTTCTTCTTCTCCATCTTCTTCTTCTTCTTCTTCTTCTTCTCCTTCTTCTCCTTCTTCTTCTCCTCCTTCTTATTCTTCTTCTCCTCCTTCTTCTCCTTCTTCTTCTCCTTCTCCTCCTTCTCCTTCTCCTTCTTCTCCTCCTCCTTCTCTTTCTCCTTCTTCTCCTCCTCCTTCTCCTTCTCCTTCTCCTTCTTCTTCTCCTTCTTCTTCTTCTTCTTCTTCTCCTTCTTCTTCTTCTCCTTAGTCTCCTTCTTCTCCTTCTTAGTCTCCTTCTTCTCCTTCTTCTTCTCCTCCTTCTCCTTCTCCTTCTCCTTCTTCTTCTTCTTCTCCCTCTCCTTCTTCTCCTTCTTCTCCTTCTTCTTCTTCTCCTTCTCCTCCTTCTCCTTCTCCTTCTCCTTCTCCTTCTCCTTCTCCTTCTTCCACTTGTAGGATTCCAAGGCAAGTTCATCACTTTAATTTTGTTGAAGTAATTGGTAGTGATAGTCATCTTCGCCTTGTTCTTGATCCACCCCACACTCCTCTGAGCCTTGAACCATTGTTGATCAAGATGGTACAGATCGGTGAGTGTATGGCAGAATCCCCTTCTCCTTTCCACCAACATCATGAATGGCCTTTAAAATTCTCTCCTCTATGTTTACAACTAATCCATTCTTTAAATTTTAAACTAAGAGAGCTGATTCTTTGGTCAAAACAGAGGAGTTGGAGGAGGATTGTATGTATCACTCTTTGCCCACCTGTCAGGTCTTCCATGACTTCATCTAGCT
Organism: Linaria vulgaris; assembly: GCA_948329865.1. NCBI lineage: Eukaryota > Viridiplantae > Streptophyta > Magnoliopsida > Lamiales > Plantaginaceae > Linaria > Linaria vulgaris. Next base: position 42,558,755 of record OX415249.1, read on the forward strand.
TTAGGTCAACTCTTAGACTCAATCTCATTACCCATAGATTTTACCCACTCATTCACTAATTTGTCCACATAATCCTCTCTTTCCCGTCAACTATATTTTCAGCAACAATAGTAAGAGTAGGGTTAACCTCAATTACCTAATTTTCAGTCTTAGTGGTGTTTGGTGTAGTAGAGTTTTCTGTCTTCGATGTTGTCGTAACATTTCTCAACACTTCACCCTTTTTAGATTCGAGATTCCGGTGGTGGTAGGTTGGCGCCTTGCATTTGGTAACAGCAGGAGCAGGAACCTCAACACGGACAAGGCAAGTGTTGTATTTTCCGGGCTAAGTTTGTATGTGTTTTGTTCACTGGTGTGAGCGGCATCTGCGAATGCATCAAAGGAAGATTTGTGTGTCATTTAGATTGATATTGGTGAAAAGAAGTTACTCGCAACAAATATGAAAGAGAATTGCAAAAAATGTGAAGAATTGTAGAAATAAGGGCACAAAAACAATTTAGATCGTGTGAATGTGATGTGGTGGAGAATGTGAGAAGTTACCAAAAATCAGCACACAAAGTTTTTCTCGCGTACCGGCTTACCATGTGTCAGTATAAGATCAACACCTGACTAGAGCAGTTTCCAAACTTGAAAACTTATAAGTCACAGTATTAGACCAACATTTGGTAGGCAATGTTGGTATGACATCTAGAGAAAAATAGTGGAAGTAAAGGGCTTGATACGTTTTAAGCACGCTATTAAGCCAACACTAGATAACCATTGTTGCCTTAACACTGATCACAAATTGTAACCTGCAGCGAGAAAATAAAGAACACAAGAAGTAAATTCTAAGTGGATTATATAAATACAATCTTTCAAGCCTTATGTAAAATAATCACTATTAGAAATGATGATTTTTACAAAGTTGTTCTCTCAACTCTCAAGCTCCTCACTCTCAAGTTGTTTGAACTTCAACCGGGCAAACAAATGTCAACTTCTTATATCTAAACATGACTTAGACTTAACACGTTAATCTTAAACGTCGAAAAGCAAGATAAAAACTCAACAACAACAGATCTAATCTCTATGGATTCGTTAGCTCTCTTGTGTTGTTGTTTGTCTTGATATACTTCACACCTTTATATATAGATGTCTTGAACTTAATCTTCAAGATATATTTTACACGGTTTGGTACATCTTTCGTTTTCCTTGTATAACTATACATCTTTTGGTCTCAAACTCCTTCTTAAATAATGTTCCTTTTATTAGATCGAGTTCTAATTAAGAAGGTTACCTTATTCAATATGAAGATCATCCTTAAAAAAATTTCTTGTAGCATTCGGTCTTCAACTTTCTCTTTGGCGCATTCGGCTATTTAAGGAAATAATTGAATATGGAAACTTCATGCCTTAATTTACGTTAAGTTAAATCCTGGAACATTCAAAGGTAACTAAAATCGTGGAACTGGATTAACAAGTGAATAAAGGGAAAACAATTATAATCACACTTAAGACCAAGATTGTTTTAAGTGTTACAATGTTCAGTTTATCCTAACATTTTATAAGCTCAATGTTGAGCTAACATTGATGCTTCAATGTTTTGATAACATTGACCAAATACTTTACACTTTCACATATCATCAATGTATAATAAAAATATTAAACTACCATGAACAGAGCGTAAAATTAATAAAGATGGTTCAGCTAGACTACAAAATAAGCCTTATTGGAAGAGAAAAGCACTAAAGCGATCAAACCAAGCCATGAAGGGTTTGAAGCTTGTACACATAATTGGAAAATGTAGGATTGATCATTTCAGGTGGCTGTTCCATAAAAATGTCTTCTAAAAGGATGCCATGAAGGAAAATATTTTTAACATTTTGTTGGCAAATATTATAATGGTTCACAGGAGCAAGGTTAAGAACTAGTTGGATTGTGCTCGGTTTAACAACAAGGGAATATGTATTAGTGTAGTCAATGCCATGTAGTTGGCGGTAACCCTTAGCAACCACACGAGCTCTAAGTCGACCAAGTGTACTATTTGGTTTGAGCTTCGACTAAGTTCCCACGTATTATGAGTGCAAGGGCATTCATCTCCTTTTGTATAGCAGCTCTACATCCACCATGAGAAAATGTATCCTTAATCGAAGAAGGCTCGCTTGGTATGTATTGATTGTAAGATGTTAAAGAAAACTTAGGACTGGGTTTATGGATGCCAAGTCTAGAGCGAGTCACGATTTCTTGATAAGAAGGCTCAGAAGGTGCATGATCTGGAGTTTGTATGGGATTTAAATCTTATGGAGGTGGGGGGGGGGGGGAGGATACTTATTGGTTACGAATAAGTCCATAACAAGAGAGTCCAAATGAGAGTGTGGAGAATGAGGCTTTGTAGTATTTTTCTAACAAGTTAGATATTGAAGTTGATATTATATAATTATTAAAAATTAGATATTGAAGTTAGATATTGAAGTCCAGTATAGGTTTATTCGTGATTTTCAACATAATCATAATTAGAAATCAGAGAATCTTTTGAAAAGGGAAGACTAGTCCATGAATGTCTATGTTTCCTCTGTACACCACCATTTTGTTGTGGTGTGTTGGGAGATGATTTCTGATGAAGTATGCCATGAGAGGCAAAAAGTTGTTGACACTGGTGGCTTGTAAATCTATACCATTGTCACTTCTCACTATTTAAACTTTGGCATTGTATTGAGTGCTAATGAAAGCAGTAAAGCCAATCAAAGTAGAAGAATATGAGTGTTGTGGCTGAGAAGAAAGTTACATGTGCACCTACTAAAGTCATCCACAATGGTTAGAAAATAATGAGCTCCATTAACTGTAGGTGTTTTATAGGGATCCCAGAGATCCATATGTATCAATCCAAATAAAACATTAGACATAATAGTGTGGATAAGAAAAGAAAGCATGTCTTGTTTAGCCATATGACAAACATCACAATGAGAATTGGTATTAACATAAGCATTAATATCAGAATAGACCAATAAGTGATTTATTTCCTAATAAGAAGCATGGCCAAATCGATTGTGCCACAGTAACAAAGTGTCAACTTTAGAACTGTCTATCACAGTACATAAAGTATTTAAGGGTAAGTGTAAAGACTAATAGTACTGCAGGCAACAATAGTTTTACAAGATTCTTTATTGAGGGAAAACAATTATGTCAATCTTGAGGGTATAGACTTCCTCCAACCATGTGTCCCAGAGCCGAAACTTCACCAGTCCGAGGGGCATGCAAAAGACAATGACTTGGAAATAGTATAAACTTTAAGTTGGCATTCTGAGTGAGTATATAAATTGATAGCAAGTTATACTTGAATTCAATAACATAAAGGGCATTTTCAAGCTGAATGTAAGATGTCAATGAGACTTTTGTTTAACTAGTTTAAGAGTTCCATCAGGTAAGTGCACTGGTATTTGGTTTAGCTAAGGATTTGGTATTTACCAGACTATTCCAATTGACCACCATATGGTTGGATGCACTAGTGTCTATGATCCAATGATCAGATGCAATAGGTGAGAGAGTGAGAGACAATGATTAGTACCAACAAAATTGACCATGCTAGCCATAGAGGTCATAAGTTGCGTTAGCTTGTTCTGGCATGTGAAAGTCTTCATCATGGCCATGAAATCATTCTACAAAGGAGCACTGAGAACACTTGAATTCAAAGGAGCCTCAATAGGGGAAGTAAGAACAGGACAAGAGCTACATTCAGCCAAGTGAGCCATATGTTTAGCAGGTTCATAGCCTTTCTTCTCCTCTAGTTCATTGTACTAGTCAGGAACCCCTACTAGCTTGAAACATGTGTCACGTAGATGACCTTTAGCATGAAAAATGTCACATACCCTATCAACATTCTTTTTTATGTAGTCCCTATGAGGTAACATGCTACTACTTGCACCAAAATGACCAGCATATATATATATATATATATATATATATATATATATATATATATATAACAGCATTATCCAGTGGATAAGAAAATGAAATGCTAACTTGTTTCCGCTTCTTCACCCTAATAACCATAATATGCCATCATAACCATCATTCAGTCCCATTAAAAACTACATATATAAGCCTAGCAGAGTCATAGCTTAACATAGTGGAGTAACAATGAGGTCACCATACAGTCAACTCTAACCCAATCTCGATATGTAAGATCTGTAACATCAGGTATGGGGATAGTACAAGTCACAAACCATAATTTACGATTCATACCAAGCGCAATCTTTATCGACTAACTCCATGGCAAGTAATTTTGTATTCCATTGAAAAGAATCGAAGAGGGATTGTGATCGGGATGATCGAAGCTTTTCAATTGCAGAGATCCATTTATCGGAGTGCCACTGGAAACAAAGGCACCCGTAGTAGTTGTAGGGGAATCGTGTTTGAATCAGGATTCGATAATACACAAAAATGTAACAAAATACAAATGCGACATGGAAAAAAGAAAAGAACCAATGGTGATTACAAAAAGTCACCTGAAAAATGAAGATCGAAAGCAGAAGAGGGCGGCGAATAAGATCTCGCGTGAGTGATACCATGTACAAACTCAACGAATCGAAGTGGAGAGAGAGATAGAGATAAAAGTAACCGTATGTTGCAAAAGTTAGTTCGTATAGTTGAGCTAAGAGCTTAATAACACTACAAAAAAATCGGGTCATTCCCGACCGCAAAGCCGGTCGGGAATGACCCTTCGGCGGTCAGGAATAACCCTTTCCCGACCGATTTTCGGTCGGGAAGGGCCAGTCGGCATTGCTTAGGTCGGAAATACTTTTTCGACCGAAGTTCGGTCGGACCGGGATTGTCCCGATCGTCTTTCCCGACTGAATTTCGTCGGGAATTTCCCGACCGTCAACCCTGACCAAATATCGGTCGGGAAAAGTCCCGACCGGCCAACGGTCGGGAAAACATATCCCGACCGATTCCCGGTCGGAAGTTCCTCAATTTGTTTTCCGACCAAAAATCGGTCAGTAATACTTTTCTGTATTCCCGACCTAAATCTGGTCGGCAATATTTACGAGTAATCTCGACCGTGGACCGGTCGGGAATTATGTTCATATTATTTCCGACCGAATTTCGGTCGAAAATAAAAATATCAGAATAAAAAAAATAATATTCCGATAATATTTACCGGAATGTTATTTTTTTTACTATTTTGAAATATTTTAAACCATTATTTAGCTTTTTTGTGTTTTAGGTGAGCAATTAAATTTTTGATTCATTGCTCAATCTAAAACACAAAAAAATTAAATAATTGTTTGATTATTGAAAAGTTGAATAAAGAAGTGAAAAAATTAATTTTGAAGTTGAAAGAAAAAAGTGTTTGAAAAAGTGTTTGAAAAAGTGTTTGAAGATGAAAAAAGTGTTTGAAAAAGTTTTTGGAGATGAAAAAAGTATTTGGAGATGAAAAAATGAGGAGAATAATGAAGTGTATTTATAGAAAAAGTTAAAAAAAAATGAATTTTCGTCAAATTTGAATTTCCAACCGAGTCCCGCCAATTTTTTCGATTATTCCCGACCGAAACTCGGTCGGGAAAGTTGAAAATTTTTAAAAACTGCCAAATTTTCAAAATTTGCCGACTGAATTTCGGTCGGCAATACTATGCTGCCCAGAAACGCGGCCAATGCCAACCGCATTTCGGTCGAGAATAACTTTGAATATTATTCCCGACCGATATTCGGTCGCCAATAACCCTAAACCTTAAACCCTAAACCCTAAACCCTAATATTCTCGACCGCATTGCGGTCGGGAATAACAACGGTAATTGTTATTCCCGACCGAAATTCGGTCGGGAATAAAGACGATAACTATTATTCCCGACCGAAATTCGGTCGGGAATAACAACGGTCAGTATTATTCGCGACCGAAATTCGGTCGGGAATAATAATTTTTATATAAATGATAAATATATTGATTGGTGAAATTAATTGTAAAAATTTCTTTTTAATTTTCTTAGATTAGAAATGGATTATCGTCCCGATAGATCTTGGATGTACGATAGGATAGATAGTAACACTGGTTATTTGAATCAGCATTACGTGGTTGGGGTTCGTGAATTCATACAATATGCATCACAACAGAGAGATTACGTAGATCTAATAAATCGTATTAGGTGCCCGTGCCAGAGATGCACCAATTTAAAGTTTTTTGATCGAAACGTAGTACGGGATCATCTTCATAAGTGGGGGTTTGTGTATCAATATTGGATATGGGTGTTGCATGGAGAGAAGGCGAGTGAGGCGTCTACATCATATGTACCTCAATCACCGTCTGCTAGTATTCACGTTGATAGTCCGGTTCATACCGATACTTCGTTTAGAGAATTGGTTGTGGATGCATATGGGGGTCGATTTGTTGAGGGAGAGGTGCGCAACGAAGATCCAAGTCCCGAGGCAAAGGAGTTCTACAAATTGATGCAGATGGGAGACATAAAAATGAACAGTAAGAAGTCAAAGACTGTGCTCCAGTGGTTTGTCGAGTTCTTAACTACCAAGACGATGCACACGGTAGTTAATGTCGCTTGCGAAAAGTTCTTAAGTTTGTCTAAAGATATTATGGACCCATAGATTGAGGAAATGCTACCGAATACGGTTCCAGGCATGAATAAGATGCTCGCGGGTTTGGGTTTATGGTACGAAAAGATCGACGTATGTTGGAGTTTTTGTTTCTTGTACTACGGCGATAATGCCAACAAAGATCTCACATCGTGTCCGATATGCAAGACCGATAGGTACGAGGCTGGTAGAAAGTCCAGAGTCGCAAGGAAGAAATTGTGGTACTTCCCCCTAGGCCCTCGATTATAGAGGTTGTTTTATATTGTAGACACTTCGAGACATATGACTTGGCATTTGAAGTGTCGATAGTCAACTGATAGAATTCCTAAAGGCATAAATAATTACTAAAATTATAAAACTATGAGATTCCCTAAAGGCATAAATAATTACTAAAATCATAAAACCATAACATTCCCTAAAGGCATAAATAATTACTAAAATCATAAAACTATAACATTTCCTAAAGCCTAAAAATTCATAAAGCCTAACAATTCCTAAAGGCATAAAAATCTAACATTTTTCCAAAGCCTAACAATTCCTAAAGGCATAAATAATTAAATCCTAACAATTTCTACAATATCTAACAATTAATATTAAAACATTAAATATAACATAAATAATTAATATTAAAACATTAAATAAAATATAAAAAACAAGAAAAAGCGAAAAAATTTACCGAATCGGAAGTCGCGACGGAAATTCGGTCGCGAATAAGGGGCGGCGGTCGGGAATAGTCGGGAGAGAGAGAGTTGTGTGTGTGAAATGAAAAGGAGGAGGGAGGAATTTATAGAAATACATCCCTCATTCCCGACCGGATTTCGGTTAGGAATGCCACTAATCCCGACTGAAATTCGGTCGGGAAGTCTCGGCCCAGCTGGGCCGAGATTAGGGCTACACTTTGGGCGGTTCCGCCCAGAGTTTCCCGACCACAATTCGGTCGGGAATAATATTCCCGACCGAATTGCATTCGGGAATACCCTTTCCCGACCGATTTGCGGTCGAGACTTGTTTTTTAAAAATGCCCGACCGAATATCGGTCAGGAATGCTCCGACCGAAATCCGGTCGGAATTTTCCGGTCGGGAATGGGCACGAAATCTTGTAGAGTAAAGGAGTTATGCTCTCTAACTAATTACAACTAACACTAACTAATTAGTTGAACTGGAAAATACATAAAGGGACAGAAACTATCACATATCTACAAAACTCATATTCTATAGTATTGATTCTGATTTGTGATTCCTTCCTCTTTTTGTTGAACTTATAATTTCAATTAATAATCTTCACCTTCAAAACTTAATTAAATCACCATTCCAATTAAACTTAGCAAAGTATTTTTCTTTAGTCCTAGAAGTGCTCGTTCTAGAAGCTTTCATTGTCTTATAGAGTTTGTAGTTTGATTTTGCGGTATTTGAGCATTCCATCATACTCCTCCATCACTATATTAAGCTTTCTCGGAACTCTCCGCTTCTCTATTCTTGAAAGTATTTGTACCGCAAAATGCCATTTTGTTGTCATACGAATATCATTATAATTCTATAACTTTTGTTCTGCTAATTATTATTTTTGATTAGTTTTCATAAAAGAATCTGCTGAGATAGTGGCTCCATCTTCAACAATATTACATAAATATTAGAGCACAAGTATGTTTTCACTAGTGTAGCCCAATAGCCATAGTTTTTTCCATTGAATAATCCAAGTGCGACTCAGTTGCTAGAAGAAATAATCGTCACGGAGGAACAAGTTACACTTGAATTCTCGGTCTTCGATCTAACTTAGCTCTAATGTAAAAAGCGATTTAGGTAGATGAACTGGTTATGCGCAAGAAGAAACAAGTATTTGCTTATTTCTAAATTATTAAATAGTAGTTAAAAAAAGTAGCAAATTTGTAGGATCAATTATATAACTTTTGTAGACATATGGGAGGATTGTATTGTGCTTTGATCGCAATTCACAACAATAATTGTTGGTGTATTTATAGATACAAGATGAACAACAACAAGCTATGTTTGAGTGCACTATTAGATGTTGCGCATCAATACGATAAACAAAAATTCATACACAAACGATAAAGCAAGAATACATAGATTTTTATTTACCCAGTTCGTCTATGACTACCTTTGTGGGCGATACCAAGCTAGGATTTCACTAAATGTTTCGTCGTAGGGTTACAATTACAAAGATGACTATTTATATTAAGCAGACTCCAAATACGAATTTGAGAAAAATAACATTTAGGCTCCACAACCCAACACAAGATACTAGTAATTAATTAGAGCACTCTCTTAGATTATTTTTGACTTAGCACCATCTAAACACGGAACTATTTATTTGTAAGAATGTATCCCTTGATCAAGAAAGAACCTTATCCTAACACTGCAATAAGTTTTTTATTATTTGGAAACGAATTAAGCGATTTCAATTTTTGTAAAAACACCGTTAAGAAAACTTCAAATACTGGAATGTTGCACGTAACATGGATATAACTCGTCACTTCAATTTCTTACCAAAAGAAAAAACTCATCACTTCAACATTAAGATTTAGGTTTCGCCCCACACTACTTTCCGTACGAGACATTTGCTGCCATTTCACTATCACCCCTTTTATGTTCATTTCACCTTAGGATCAAACCTAAAACACGCAAAGTTCCTTTAGTCCAAGCACCTCACCACACCAAATCAATCCCTTTATCTCACAAATTCCAGTATCAAATACCCACAAAAAGAAAAAATGTAATAGGAATCTAATTTTGCAAATGAAGTCATGTGGTCATGCTTATTCTCGTACAGTTTTCTTCTGACTTTATGTACATATACGTGATAAAGTATATAAATATATTGTTGTAAGATACACATAAAGAATATGGTACTAGAAAACAGAGAAAAAGATATATAAATTTGTGTCTTTTGTGAGTTTGAGTGATTGTAGAGAGAGAGAGAGAGAAAAATGGGAAGAGGGAGAGTTGAGCTGAAGAGAATAGAGAACAAGATCAACAGACAAGTGACTTTTGCAAAGAGAAGAAATGGGCTGTTAAAAAAGGCTTATGAGCTTTCAGTTCTGTGTGATGCTGAGGTTGCACTAATCATCTTCTCCAATAGAGGAAAGCTCTATGAGTTTTGCAGTAGCTCTAGGTATTAATATCATATTATATTATGAATTAATACAAACAAACTCAACACAGAAAACCCTTTCTTTTTTGTAATATAAGTACCCATGTCCATGTATAGAATAGAGGGTTCTTTCTTTTTTGTGTTAAAGATTCTTTTTTGGTTTAATTTGAAGTGTTTTGAGATCTGGGCTTTTGTAAAAAATCAATCTTTTTTTTTAATTAATTAAGACCCAACACACAAAAAAAATAAAAACCCTTTCTTTTTGCAATGATACCATATCCATGTAAAGGAATATTAAAGATAATATTATGGAATGTCTTAATTACTATCTTTTCCTTTGTTTCCTTGTTTTTTTTGAGATCTGGGCAAGTCTAAAAACTCAACCTTTTTTAATGTTTTAAGAAGGGGGTGGTGAGGGAAAGGGAGAAAGCAAATTATCTCTTTTGGTGTTAGGAATTAAAAAAAAGTTCTTGCTTTTTTTATTTTCCATTATTGTGATTAATTTTGGGGTGTATTGGACACTGTGCTTGTGGGTATTTGCTAGATCTGCAAGAGGAAAACCATGAAAAGAAGATCATTTTCCTATTTTTGTGTTAAGAGTTTCTGTTGATGAGCTCAGCTTTACAAGTCTTCTTTTTTCAGCTCTCTTTCAAAATATATATATCAGAAGTACTTTGATTGAAAGATATTATACAGATCTATTGTTTCCAATACATTGCATGTGGATGAATTAATGGAGCAAATTAGATCCAATCTTTCTTTTTCAATCTTCTAGATTTCTTTTTAGTTGATCCTCTTGAATAATGAAGAAGCATTTTCATATTTATCCTTTAATGATCTTAATTTTAGTTTCTTTCAAAAAATCATACAATTGATTGCAATGATTAGAGAAGTAGCACAGAAATTAGGGCTTTTTTTTGTGAAAGTCATACAGTATATGGTTTTCTGTCCCACATTCTGTCATTCTCAAAGAAGAAGTAATTATTGGTGTGATTAAGCTATGGATCTAATGATAAGTTGGTGATGCAGATAATTTCAGTCCAATCACAATTTTATATTCTCATACATTTGTACTTGTTCTTGTTTTCTTTTACTAATTAGGGTTCTTATCTTTGAACATCCAGAATTTCATTTATTTATTTATTTTCTTCCTCTAATGGTACGCAGTGTTTTATCCAGTTACTTGTGGATAAAGTTTTTATGTTAATGGGATAATTAAGATCTCTCCTGATCATCTGCAGGCAAAGTGGTGTAGCATAATTACCCATGGACAATGTACTGGTGTACTTAATTTTACTGAAATTATCCTCAGGCCTCAGCTATTAGCTGGATTTTGTTCTTCTTCAGTAGAACAAATAAATCTGAAGTTTACCACTTGTCCATTCTGTCAAATACTATGATTTTACACTAGCTAGGTTTATCATGCTTTGAGAGCAAAACACTTTTTTTTCTTTACTTTATTACTAAATCTTGTGTAATAAACCCTTACTAATTTGCTTGAGTTTGGTGTTTATGTGACTTTAATTAGCAGCATGCTTACAACCTTGGAAAGGTATCAGAAGTGTAACTATGGAGCTCCGGACACAAGCATATCAACCAGGGAGGCAATGGTACTTGAATTTCAGTGTTGGGATTGGAATGAGGTCCATGAACAAGTTTTCGTTTTTTGTTTTTGACCTATTGGTGCCTTAACCCCCGTCCCCCGGTCTGGTTGTAATCTGTAATGCCGATATTGTATGTATAACTTGTACCCTTTTATGAATAGATATGCTTTTACTATTAAAAAAACAGCTAGTTACCGTTTGGTAACATTATTGTAATTATTAGCATAGATTAAAGTTTCGTTTCAGTTTATCGTCACGACATGAGACTTTGAGGATCCTAAACTTACACGTGACCATATATAGGAGATGGGCTAGGTTGGATCCCTAGCCCAGGATGGACAAGGGAACTAAATGAGTATATTAAAACAGCTTGCCGATCAAAGTACTATTTTTTGAGATGTTTTGGAAAAAAAAAACGTGATTTTGTTCTTACAAGTTTACAATACTTGTGTTTCGTTTTGGTTGAGCAGAAATGATATACTTTTTGTATTTTCGAGAAAAAAAGAAAAAACCTTTGATCCATAATTATGCCTTATAATATAAGACTTAAGTATTGGATTGTACCTCTTAATATGTCTCAGTTTGTACATTTTACAGTATTTCTAAAGTGGAATGTGTTTTATTATTAGAATGTTACTCTGGTATGGCGTGGGATATATTTTAATGCATGATATTTCACCAAGTTCAGTGTTTTGACCCATGGATTGAGATAAAGCCCAGGGATTAGATTGGTGCAATTCAATACTTTGTAATTAATCATATGATTTCTGAGTGATGCAAATTTCACTGTTATAGCAGGAACTGAGTAGTCAGCAGGAATATTTGAAACTTAAAGCACGCTACGAAGCCCTGCAGCGTTCACAAAGGTTTGTATTTGTAAATAGAAATGATGGAATCAAGAAAAACATTATCTTCTTACCTAATATCAGCCTAGTTGACCTTGATATGTTGTATATTTTGTGATCAGGAATCTTCTTGGAGAGGAACTTGGTCCTTTGAACAGCAAGGAACTTGAATCACTTGAAAGGCAGCTGGATATGTCGCTGAAGCAGATCCGATCAATACGGGTACTTTACTTTATGCATCACTTAATACACTCTTATAAGGGGGTAACATAGGTGATACGTTACTAGTGTATTTTGTATTCTCCATCACCAAAAAGTACTATGGAAAAAGGGTTAAATTGGGTGAATATCAACTTCTACATTATACATTCTTTTTAATTCTTTGCCAAAGTCTCTTTATGTATAATATTGAGTTGTGATTTGAATTTTTCTAGACCCAAACAATGCTGGATACCCTAACAGATCTTCAGAGAAAGGTATTACATCTAAACTTATTCAGAATTCCAGTTATATATTACTGGCTAGTATCATATATATACACCTTTCCACAACTTATTCTGGATGTTTGTATTGTTATTAGGAGCATGCCCTCAATGAAGCTAACAGGAGTTTGAAACATCGGGTACTCGATCTTTTAATTTATTCGTATCTTGATGGAAAAACATGCGAATACAATCTATTTAATTTGTTCCACCACACAAAATGATCGATCCGTGTGCTGAGACTTTTCTTATAATTCAGAAATTGTGTTAACTTCAGCGCATATGCGTCAATTAAAGAGTGATAAGGTAGAAACTTTAATTTAGATGCTTAAAGTAACATAAAAGTGATTCTTTGAAATTTTACATGTCACAGTATCGTTAATCAAAGGAACACGAGAATCATTAGCGACAGCCTTGTACGATTTTTGTCTTTGATTTGGTAAATGACTTTTTTTTTTAATCAGAAAAAGGAATTTAGTATAAAAGAGTGAAGCACGATGATTATTGTTATAGAGAAAAATTTAGATTCTATTAATTTACTAGGCAACTGTAACTTCTTGTTTGCCATATTTCATTTTTGTATATATATGCTGAGCCACGGTTGTTGACCTTCAACAACCGCTAATCCATCTTTTACGTACTCAAAAAAAAAAAGTGAATAGCCTGTGTGATGTGGGCTGATCATGTGTTGCAGTTGATGGAAGGAAGTCATGCATTAGGTCTCCAATGGAACCCAAATGCTCATCATCATCAACATCATCAAGATTTGAGCTATGAAGGACAACAACAAGCTCAACCTCATCAGGGTGATCATGTGTTTTTCCATCCCCTCCAGTGTGAACCAACTCTACAAATGGGGTACGTAAGAGTCTCGTCAAGAAATTAAATCTTCTACATTGATAAATTAAAAGGGATAAGTTATACGTATCAAAAAACATGAGATAAAAGGGAGAACTGAATCTACGCGCGTGTTTACATCTTTTGTCTAAATGTTACTTGATTATCAATGAAAAGCCCCATCAATTGAATATTAACATTATGTTCGAAGTAGTGAAGTAGTTACAACAGACACTTCAATGTTTTGAAAATATATAATTACTCATATAATGTTTTGATATGTCGATGTGTCTATGTTTACTTTTACTATAACTATAATAATTGTTTGCCCTAATTCAAAATGAAATTAAAATTTCAGGTTTCATAGTGAGCCAATAAACGTGGAAGCAGCGGGACCAAGTGTTAATAATAATAATAATAACTATATGTCAGGGTGGTTGCCGTAACAAAACTTGGAGCTTAACCGCTAGCAGTGGCGCTCTGATAAATTGAAGGAATTTAATTTCAAACTTTCTGTATGTTATCTCATAAAATAATATGGACTTTTGTAAGACAATTTTTATCATGGAAATTAATTATTTATGTATTTTGTGAGTTTGTATCCTGTGCTTCTCTTTGTTACACTCCTATATATGTATTTCCACGTCCAGATAAAAGCTTCTGGTTTTCAAATTGTCAAAAGATTTGGGCATGTAGTGTTTAAGATAGATAGATATTTTTTTGTAAGGTTTAAGAAATATATTATTACTTTAATCAAAACTATTATATTTATACAAAGAGATTACTATGTATAAGTTCGTCATCGAAAGATAGACAAAACAATAAATAGTAATATGTATGAACAACTAAACAATATAATTGGTCAAGAAATTGGACAAGTAGTTAAATCTACTGCATAACTATGGAGGAAAATAGAGCTGAAACAGTGATGAAGTGTTGGTGGCCCAAATTTATCTCGATTTTCAAGAAATAGGGCCGGGGTAACCTATCACGCCCAACGTACATTTAAAAATGCTAATAAAGATAATTTATCTACTTATAATTATATCCATTAGCGAGAGTGAGGTGGGGATGGAGTTTAGTGAATAACTATATTATGTAGCAATAAGTATTTAGCAATCAAGATAGATAACTATATTATAGTTTGGATTTTTTTTCACAATAAATTAAATTAACTCAATATTCAGCAATTAAAATAGATCAATATATTATAAATTGGAATACTTTTTAAATATCTTTAGGAATGTTGTCGAATTTAATCACTTTAGATTTTGTGGGAATGTATTTAAAATTAAAGAATTAATTAAAACTAATTATGGTTTTAAACTAGTAGTTTTATTTATGTAATATCAATTTAGAGAGGTTATAATAAATATCTTGGCAGGTGGGATAATAATCGTTGACCATGGGTTGACCATCAACGGCTAGTTTTTTTTTTTGTGTGTGCTTAAGAATAAAGCCACTGAGATCACATAAACAAATTGGCGGCAAAACAAGTGTTAAGTCGGTAATTAATTCCGCGTAATATAATCGATCTCTCAGTCTTTTTATTGTTATATAAACACAAACTAACGTACACATCCACTTTCAGTTAGTACGATCGATCGAGTTATTACCATCCTCAACGTTGCAGAGAATAATCAATCAAGAGTAGTGGCTGATATATATATTCAAGGTTCGTTTAGTTTCTTCTTTTACTTTCTTTAATTTCTATTTCTATCATTCCATTCAATCTTTTCTTTTTCCTTTTTTCAACTGGATTCGGGTTTAATTAGTACTTACTTATTTACTCGTTAATTAGATTTGCGAACATTTATGTCTTCTTCTTTTCGTTTCTTTTTTTTTGTCTAATGATCATGTTTTTCTACTGCTTACATCCATTCGGTCATCATATATATTCCATAACAGACAACATATAAGAAAGTTTAGTTTGTTGATCTTCATGTTTTAATTTCTTAATTCTAAAAGTTTGATTACTTCCAGTTCCAGATGGGGCGAGCAAAATTGCGTATGGAGTTAATAACCAGTGAAAAAACACGACGCACAGCCTTTGAGAAGAGAAGGAAAGGCCTGGAAAAGAAAGCTCATGAACTATCCACTCTCTGTGGAGTCAAAGTCGCCATGATCATGTGTGCTCCTTCCATCAAAAACGACGAAAGCGTGCCCGCGGTTTGGCCGAACAATCACGATGAAGCCGCATTCCTGATCGACTCTTACAAGTCCAAACCAAGAAAAGACTGCAGATACAAACCGTACAGTGTACCGTCGTTTTCCAAGGATGAAACGGAGAAACTCAAAGAAGAGATTGAGAAAGTTAACAAGAAGATGAAAGCCGTTAAGTACCCGAAGTGGGACGAAAGCCTCAATAAACTGTCCCATGAGCAGTTGAAAGAGTTTGACAATGCTTTATCGAAAAAGATAGAAGCTGCTAAGGAAAAAATCAATCTGATCAAGAGTAATAATACTTCACAAAGATCTAATGTTACAGAGTCGGAATCATGTCTTTCGATGAAATCGTCTGTTCAAGAAAATAAGAGTTTCATGCCAATTATAAGCAGTGAGTCCAATATGGAGGATACTGATCAGATGCAAAATATGATTCAATGGCAACAGCAGCAGCCTTCACCATACTACTATAATGCACAAACTGTTATGCAAAACCAGAGGGATTCGGTTTTGATGCCGATGAACTTAGGAAACTCGCAGATTTACGAGATTCCTTCCAGTTCTCATCAGAATATGTGGAGTGACAATGGAACAATTGGTATACATGACAACTTAAGCTTTGGAAGAATAATGAATATCGGTATTCATGAGAACTTGAACTTTGGAACAATGGAGGATGTCGGTATTTATGGGAATTTTGGTACTAATTTTGGAACAGGGGAGGAGACTAGTAGTATCATCTATGAGGATTTTTGTAAGATCTTCGGAACAATGGAGGATGTTGGTATAGCCAACAATGAGCCACTGGTGGGGTTTGTCGGAAACTCACAACAGATTCATCACCAAAGTGATCCAATTTGTTTTCAAGAAAACTCCACTAGTTATGTCAACTTTGGAACAATGGATGAAGTTGGTATAGCAGACAACAATGAGCTACTACTGAGTGATGAGGATTACGCACTTTTGAAGGACTTGATAGGCGATGCACCCAACGATGAGCCAGTACCTGTGTATGATTATGCAACAAACTTGATGCCGTCGTCCGAGGATAGGCATGGTGAATTATGGGATATAGTGAATTTTGGTAATATGAGAAATATGAATTGAAGGCAGGCATGTTGTGTTGTCAGTTTAGAGTTGACACTAAGTTTTGGGTTATTGTTTTGGTGATGTTGTTAAGAAGGTTTAACAAACGAGTTATGTAAATGCTTTTGGTGTTCGCAAATTCCATATTATTATAGGGCTTTTGAGTTCTTATTCTGAAAATAAACATTTTTTGGTTGCATATATATATGATATGAATGGTGTATTTCAGTTTCTGCAAACAAGATGTTGCTTTTCCTGTAAAGATTTCTATTATGTACTTTGGCTGCATTAAGTGGAAAATTATAATAGATTCACAATGAAATCAATAGATTGAGTTTCAATGGATGATATAATTGTCAACAAGATTTTAATTTTTGGGTACAGGGATGTGTATGAATAAAACGAAAATAATTAGGACTAATATGAAAACTACAATATTTCGGAATACTTTGCAATAATTTTGCTATAAATTTCGTGGCCATCTCCGCGCATAATCTCACAGTCGCTGCTCCGTTTTCTGCATGTTAATGCATCATTATATATCGAAGAACTGTATTTGTATAATCCGATTAACTAAGAATATATATACTTTGACTTAAATTTGAAGCTTGTTATGATTCCTCTCACCTGTTTGCAAATGGGAGGGGTTTTTTTTTAGCATTTATAGGAAACTATTGAAGAATTACCGGTTGAAATCATTATGCTGTTATCCGTGTTGCTTTATCTTTTTTTTTTTTGTTGAGGAGTTTGTTAGCAGTAACAGACTTGTTGTTCTTCAATTTACTGCTAGTTTTAAATCACATATTCATTTAAGGTAAAAGGATGAAAGAATGTCACATATTAATGTGTCATTTGACAGTATGGTTGATTACGATATGAATCGTAGGTCGCATTGTCATTATTTATTTGTTTCGTCTGTGGATAATACTCATTTGAGAGTCTCTGATGTATGAATGACAATCCAGTCTGATGCTTGAACACGATACACGAGATATAGCAAAAACAGATTGTTGAAGATACGAAAAATGTCTTGTGATAAGATAAAAATTTCCTGTATATATATATATATATATATATATATTTGGGTAACGAGTTGCTTTGAGAATTCTGATGGTGGTTGTTGAGGTTTCTTATTAGTAACCTGGTCTTCTGTTCATCTGTTGAATATTGTTACTGCTTTCCTGTTCTAGTTTGATATGATGTTAATTGGTGTTTTTTTGGGTGAATTATAGTATAAGAATAATGGGGCTCATCCATCATTTAGTTTCTTGTTCCGATGATATAGGACTATAGGAGTAATCAAGTAAGCAAACTAATTATTTATCTTTGTCTTTTGTTTTTTAATATGTATGTTGTTACTTTTGCATTTGCTCACTTTCTCTAAGGAGTTAACCGCTGTGCAGGGTGGCTTTCAGCAACAGGGTTGGTTTCTATGTCGATGTCATCCCATTATTGGTATATATCTCAATTCGAAATTCTTTGATTTTTGTTTCGTTTAGTGCCAGATAACATGTTATGCCGCACCTCTGTAGAGGTTTTGGTATTTGTTTTGTTTTATGAACTTTATACAGAGTGCAAAGAAGGGTGTTGTTTATTGTAGTGTGCAAAGCTACAGAATTCTCTGAGTTGGATCATTATTTAGAACCTAATAATATAGAACTTGTCATGACTGATGTGGACTCTAGATTGTACAAATATTAGAT
The DNA here is from genome assembly GCA_948329865.1 of Linaria vulgaris. Lineage (NCBI taxonomy): Eukaryota > Viridiplantae > Streptophyta > Magnoliopsida > Lamiales > Plantaginaceae > Linaria > Linaria vulgaris. Next base: position 42,577,141 of record OX415249.1, read on the forward strand.
TTATTGGCTGGTTATATTGGTGAACATTTTCTCACAAGTTCTATATTAAACTTATCGAGCAATTGGACAGAATACAATGAAGTACTTTTAGTGTTCAAATGAACTTTGTTTTAGCCTCTCTTCCAACTAACTAATATCGATGGCTTTTGGAGTTTAAATTCCACTCTGGCAGAAGCTTTTCGGTTCTGAAAAAGAGTCATTACAGAAGGATGTACTCAAAGGAAGCTAGTTAAGTGACACAAAAAGTAGTGTATATTTGCATCTTCTGTAAAATATTGTTGTATCTTCTACCAAATGACTCTTTGCAGACTCCTGTGGATAGCCCGGGTGTGCCTACGTATCCTTTTAAGCCACTGTAAGGAATTTGTTAAATATGGAGTGAACATGGCGTGCATCAACGTTTTAACGACATCCATCACTTTTTTTCAATTGATACTTTGTTGTTGAAATCTTCGTCCACCAGCCAATTCATTGGAAATGTAAGTGAGTTGGCGACGGCTTCATAACATGGAAAATTCACCTGCATGTGGATAGGAGTTGATGGGGTATTTTAGGAATGACCCAATATAAATATATAATATTGGGTCGGCCCACGGAAGAAGGCACCATTAAAATTGTACATAGAATAGGAGGAATTCGATGTTGAACGAGCATCGAATGTGCCAGATTCGATCTAAGAGATAGATCAAATCGCCCCGATTCGATTCTCGTTCCCCAACTACTACTGGGCCCGAGGGATGGGGGTTATAAATATTCCGTCCTTTGACATTCTCAACATACTTTCAATACCAGAACTCACCAACTCAGTATCGAACCCTTTGGATTCGATACTCACCACTCGATCGAAACTCTTGTATTCGATACACCCAATTCGATTGAACCTACCAGATTCGATACTCAGCAACTCAAACTAATCCTACATCGAGGCATCTTAATTCGATACACCCTACATCAAAGTCTCACGATTCGATATTGGACAACTCAGTATACTCAGTATCGAGCATACCTGATTCGATACTCCTTAGATCGAATCCCAGCGATTCGATATACTATCGAGATTTATAGCTTTATTTATATTGCCTAGTCAGCTTGTAATAGGTATTTCGGACCAAGCTAGTCCGATTTCTATTTGATTAGCATTATTTTGGCATTTAAAAGGCCCATTTGTAACAGTTTATGGTGTTTTGTAATCTAGACGAAATAAGATCAAAATATGAGTAAATGTTACTTGAACTACTATTGTATGTGATATAATTTTTTGAACAAATGGTGAGAGTATATGTAAGTTGTGGGAATTCCTTAATCTCTTATAGGCAGAAGTTAACAACTCTGTTCAGGACATCACTCAGATCATTCATCTCTATTATGTTTATTTCATTGGTCATTTTCATTAGACATAAAATAATCGTAATGAATGGTATTAATCAGATTTCCATGACGTTTTAATTAGCTGTTAGAATCAGATGTACAGCTTAATAAAGATAGGTTGTTTAGTATTTATCTGCATGCAGTTCATATCATTGCACTTGCTAACATACGGTGTTAATTTCTACTTCCATTGGAAAATCACAGGCTAAATATGTATATGATCTAACAATTAAGCCATATGACGGGTATTATTTAGGATAGGCCCAAATTAGACCTTGCGCTGGCCCAGCAGCGAAGGCCCAAAAAAACGGGCGCATCGAACGGAGGAGGTTCGATGCGAATTCAGCATCGAACCACGCTTGTTCGACGCTTACTCTCCGACGCCTGAAGGGTACCACGGGACGGGGTCTATAAATACCTCGCCCCTTAACCTTCTGACATTTCATTATATACACGCACAACACACACTACCACATCGAACATAAGGGTTCGATATGCTTTATTGTTCGACTTAAACCCAACTTACGTTGACTAAGATCGAACTGGTTCCCGTTCGAGTTTCTACTACATCGATTCGGCTCAGTTCGACACACCAACATCGAAACAGGACGGTTCGGCACATCATCAATTCGACCGACAACACTCTCGAACCAATCAAGTTCGACTTACAACAGCATCAAACCAACGTTCGATGCGCACATCAAACACCCTCTATTTGATCTACACGATTATTTGTCTTATTGGGATATCTAGAGCAATTCAATACTTGTAATAGACAGTAGGTGTTCCGGACCAAGTTATTCCGTTTATTATATTGGATTAGTATTATTTTGACCTTGTCAGGCCCCTTTATAATTATCTCTAGTGTATTGTAACCCGGACAAAATAAGGCCAAAATATTGGCGCCGTCTGTGGGGACACCGATTACATTGTTTTCAGATATAAGTAGCTAGAATGACAAAGAGACATCGTGCGCGATCAGATGAAACAAAGAAAACAAGAAAGAAGACCAGAGTGGTAACAAACGAAAATGAAAATTGAAAAGCGACTCGAGCCTAAGGAACAGGGACGGGAGAAAGCAGAAAATCAGTTATTGAAATAATGGCAAGAATGTAAAATGGGACCTTGAGGAGAATTCAAGGTTGTGTAGCTATTCAGAGAGAGCGCTGAAAAAATAATAAAGATTGGGGCAGGAATGGAACGAATAATAGAAGCAGCCTTGGTGGACTGTCTCAGACGTAATTTAGATATATTTGCCTGGTTTGATTTCGACTTGCATGGAATAAACTCCAGAATCATAGTACATCGGTTGAATGTAGACAAGAGTGCAAAACCAATAAGATAGAAGAAGCAAAATTTTAGCAAGGAGAAGAATGAAGCCACCGAAAAAGAGGTACAAGAACTCTTAGTTGCGCGGCACATTTATGCTAAGGTTTTCAGAATGGTTGAGCAATGTCGTATTGGTTATGAAAAAAGAAGACATGGAGAATGTGCTTGGATTACACGGACTTGAGCAAGCATTGTCCTAGGGATCATTTTCCATTGCCTAGAATAAACCTACTGGTTGACTCGACTGCAGGTTGTGCGTTGTTGAGCATGATGGATGCGAAAAGTGGATTTCACCAGATATTCATGGCGGTACAAGATCAGAGCAAAATAGCATTTTTCACGGATACAGGAGTGTACTGTTACAGGGTAATGCCCTTCGGGCTGAAGAACGCAGAAGCGACATTTCAAAGACTGGTGGCAAAAATGTTTTGCCATCAAATTGGAAAGTCAATGAAAGTGTATATCGACGACATACTCGTGAAAAGTCTTAAGTATGAGGAGCATGTGCGTCATTTAGATGAGGCATTCGCCATCATGAGAACCTACGGAATGAAGTTGAACCCTAAGAAGTGCACTTTTGGGGTAACAAAGGGGAAGTTCGTAGGCTATGTGGTGAACGAAAGAGGAATCGAAACCAATCCAGATAAGATAAAGGCGGTGTTGGATCTACCATCACCAAAGACGGTGAGGGATGTGCAGTGTCTGGTGGGCCGATTGACTGCCTTGGGAAGGTTCATATCGACTTCTGCAGAAATGAACCTCCTTTTCTTTAAAGTCATGAGGCGAAGCAAGAATTTTGTATGCGCGCCGGAGTGTGAGGAAGCTTTCCGACAAATGAAAATTTATTTGGTGAGCCCGATACTGTTAGCTAAACCGGAGAAAAATGAAATATTGTATCTATATTTAGCGGTATCGTTGCACGCCATTAGCACGGTACTAGTCAAGCAAAAGGGAACCCATCAGTTACCCATTCACTATGTGAGTAGAGTTCTGCAAGGGGCAGAAATGAACTACTTGGAGATAGAGTTGTTCGCACTAGCAATCGTGGCCACCGCACAAAAATTGAGACCATACTTTCAATCTCACCCAATCACGGTGGTGACAGATAAACCTTTGAAACAAGTGCTGGCGAGGCCTAAAACTTCCGACAGATTGGTTAAATGGGCGGTTGAGCTCAGTGAATTCAGATTGGAGTTCAAGCCGCGAACTGCAATTAAAGAGCATGCCTTAGCGGATTTCATGGCTGAGACATTGGGTAACAGTGTAGCCGAAACTGCAAACTCTATCTTTTCTATATCAGACCAAGCCGGAACCAGCAGAGCAACCACAACACGGATACTACACATGGACAGGCCCGCAACCACTTATTGAGGAGGGATCGGGATTCATTTTCTGTCCTCAGAGCGAAGAAAATTTGAATTCGCTATCAGTCTAAACTACATGGTGATGAACAAAGAACCCGAGTACGAAGCAGTTATTGTCGGTATCAAAATGGCTCTCGGACTCAACATTGAACATTTGGACATATTTACCGACTCGCTCTTAGTGGCAAATCATTTTCTGGGAAAATACGAGACGAGAGAGGAGATGATAAAATTGTATGCCGCAAAGGTAAAAGAATTGGCAAGGAGTTTTAAATTGTTTGATATTACTCATATCCCGAGGGACGACAATGCGAAAGCCGATGCGCTCTCTAAATTCACAAGTTCTTCGAAGATTCTGATAATGAAGAGAGTAACATTTATAGCTGCCGACAAGCTCTCGATCGGGATATCAAAATATAACGCTACACAAGAAGACCCATCTTGGAAGGACAAAATTATGATTTATCTTCGGGAGGGTATCAACATATCTGAATGCACTACGCAGAATGCGATATAAGGCCTACAGGTTTACTATCCACAATGGAGAGCTTTATAAAAGATCTTTTGAAGGACCACTTCTGAGATGCTTGACTCCAACCCGAGCCGAATACGTAATGAAGGAAATTCATGTAGGGTGCAGTTGAAATCATTCCGGGGGAAGAGCTTTGGCTCAGCGAATTTTATGTCAGGGATATTATTGGCCAACTCTATGAAAAGATGCAACAGCTTTTTCGAGGCAATGTGACATCTGTCAGTACCACGCTCGTCTCATTCATAGACCTGCACAACCGCTACAACCCATCGACGTGGCGTGTCCATTTGATCAATGGGGTATCAATATCGTAGGACCTTTTCCCCCGGCTAAAGGTCAAAAGAGATATATAGCGGTGGCAGTTGAGTACTACACCAAGTGGGTCGAAGAAAATGCTATGTCGTCAATCATTGAGAAGAATATGATTGAGTTTATCTGGAAATACATCGTATGCCTTTTTGGAATTTCGAGGTATATTATATGCGATAATGGTATGCAATTCAGCGGAAGGGAGATTAAATCATAGTTTGTTGAGTTAAAGATATCTCACAATCTGACCTCAGTCTATCATCCCCAGTCAAATGGTCAAACGAAATCCACCAACAAAACATTTAAGGATTATCTTGAATAAGAGGTGGCATAATACAGTTACATGATATTTAATTTCAGTATTTGAAATTTTGAACTGCTACTAATTTCAAAATATTGTAAAAAATATTGTAGTATTCTTTTCTCGGAAGAGGGAAAAGAGTGCAGTGTTTTTTTATTTGGATAATTATGGATTTTGCTTCTAAAAAATTGATTAGATTGAGAAATTTATGGAAGTGGTTATCCATTTACTCATATTTTAAAGTGTCTTTTTCTCACTTTTAATTATAAGTTGTTATAGTTGTGTAGGAGTTGAGAAATCTAGAGAAGTAGAACTTTTGGCCCCATTGGTCCAATAACTGACATTATGTGAGACAAAAACCACTTTCTTTATAGTAGTAATAGATTTTAATTTATATTTTTCTCCTCTTCTTATTAAAAGTCGTTAGAGTTATGTAGGAGTTGAGAAATTTATGGAAGTGGAAGTTTTGGTCCAATTGGTCGAATAACGGACATTTTATGAGACAAAAATCACTTCTTTTCTGGTAGTAATAGATGTGGACCCACCATCATCGTTTCTTAAAAGCGTTGAAAACTAGCATCTATGCCCTGAAATAAAATTATTTAGTCTCAAGAAACACCTCCGATGGTGAAACCAAAATTTTTTTTCGGAGATATTTTACCAATTTAAGTGTGAAAGAGGAAAATCTCAAGGTCTTCGAAGGTATTATCAATGAAAATCAAACACCAGAAAATTAGGCTAACATGCACCGCCTCAATGCTGGGCACACCCCACCCTTCAGATCGAGTAAGCGTTTTGGCGGCAAAAGGCACGATGAAAGTGGATTATTAAAGGTGAACGCAATACCAAAACATTTCACGCTATAGCCAAACAAAGGCAGACTCGAGACAACTTTTCCATATCTTGAAAGATGGCGTCCCAATGAACGAGTTAGACCTTGTCGATCAATCCGCAGCCAAATACTTTAATAATCTTCTCTTGGCGCCCGTTGACCCTCTCGCGAACCACATATTTCGTTTTATCCCCCAACTCATCAGTGTTGTAATAATGTGTGACTTTGTAGAATACTGAAACTGGACGAGTTCAAGGATGAGTTTTTGGTCTCAAAGCCGACAATGTTGTCGATCTAGATGGCTTCAACGCCCTTTTCTATCAAACGTGTTGGAATATTATTGCCCCGAAAGTCTATGCGGATGTTGTGGACTTTTTCCCTTGCACTAAGCTCCTTATTTTCTCAAGGCCACCAATGTTGTCCTTATTTCGAGAAACAAATGACCAAAAGAATAGAAATATTACCGGCCTATCAGCTTATGCAACGTATGCTACAAGATCCTATTGAAGGTGCTTAACGAACGACTTGCTTCCATCCTTCTCAACATCATTTCACCATCGCAAAGTGGTTTTGTTAATGGGCGGCTTATTGGCGACAATATCCTTCTCGCCCAAGAGTTAGTCTCTAATCTCTAAATCTGGCACGACAAACATAAAGCCACTCTTAAGCTCGACATGGAAAAAATTTAGGACCGAATGGTCTCGGGATTCATATACCAAATCCTTTAAAATTTTGGCTTTTCAGAAATGTGGATCCGGCTCACTAAGTTTTGCATAGAAAACTGCTATTTTACAATCTTGTGAAAGGAGATGCACATGGGTTCTTTAAGTCATCCCATGGCGTACGACAAGGCGACCCACTATCCCTGTCCATCTTTATCATTGTAGTCCAGTTTTTGTCCCGCAGCCTAGACCACGTGTATTCCACCCATCTGGATTTACATCTTGCTACTGGGGGAGGCATGTTGGCGTGTCACTTAGCCTACGCAGACGATTGCATCATTTTTATCGAATGGACGTTAGACAATTGGTGTACTCTCAAGGAGTTCTACAAGTTGGTCTCTTGTCAAAAGATCAATGTGGGCAAGAGCTGCTTTCTCATTTGCGACAAAGTGGATGACGAGCATACTTTGGCCACCTCCCAACATACGGGGTTCATAAAAAGAAAATTTCCCATCACTTATCTTGGAGCTCCACTGTATAGAGGGCTCATTCTTGCTAGATATTTCGATCATTGGATCGCTCATGTTAAGAATTTCATTCACGGCGGGGAGAAGGGGTGCGGGGCGTATACTTGAACCTTGGGGGCAGGCTCACCTTGATAAAAGGTGTTCTTTGTGCTATCCTTATATACCTCTGTCAAATTCTAAAACCGCCAGCATGTGTAATTGAGGAATTAAAAAAATTATTTACCAAGTTTATATAAGGCACCTCTAGCACACACTGCAAAATCCACTGGCAAAGTTGTGTTAAAATGTGCTCTCCTTATATGCGGATGGGGGTCTTTTGATCAAATCCATTCAGCACATGATCGACACGTTTAGTGGTGGCATCTATGGAACCATCAACCGCTTTATGTTTCACCAATATGAGCGTACAAAGGACTCATTTGTCATTACCGGCTAAGAATCAAGTAGCTGGAGGATGTTGGTGGGCGTGTCTCAATGCGTGCAACCGCACATCTTTTGGGTGATTAGGGACGGATCCTCTCTCTTTTGAAAAGATCATTGGGTCAAAGATAGTGTCATTGTGCATATGAATTTAACCAATTTTGACATTGGAAGTAGAAAATTGAACGACAATGGCCCAACTTATCGGTGTAACGGGACATGGAACATTAACAAGCTTAAGTTTATTCTTTCAAATGACTTGGCCGTGGCCATCTCTCGCATTGTATATAAACTTGAACCGAACAGGATATTCACCACAAAATTAGAAACACAAAATAATTGCACTAGCTCTCTGAGGAATGGAGTGTTTTCCTTTATTTGGCACAAATTCATCACTCCTAACATGTCTATTTTTGCATAACAATTCATCTTTGGCTTACTTCTGATTGACAGATATCTCAAGGCCACTTGCCATCTTGAATTGGCTTTGAAATGCGAGTGCTACAACCACGAGGAAATCGAAGAGCCTTTATTTTGGACCAGTTCCTTAGCTCAAGAGGTTTGGGCGTATTAATTTAAACTTTTCCATCTTAAAATTCCCACCCTTGATAAATGGCAAATCGTCTATGCTTATTGGTTCAAGTCGAAGAGAGGGATGAATCCATGACATATTCTTGTTATTATCCTCATCCTCTTCAGTTGGCACCATTGGGCGGCTCGCAGTGACGCTAGACACAGGGACATTCCTATGGACTCCGGTCGCATTCACCGTCGCATCGGTGCCTATATTCGAGATTAATTTTCCTTTACAGCCAAACATTGGCACGCCTGGAAAGGTTACTCCCATGTGGCCAAGCTATTTAGGATCAAATTTCATATACCCAAGCCAAAACATGTTCAACAAGTTATATGGAAGAGGTCACCTAAAGACACATTCAAGCTCAATCTTGATGGTTGCTCTAAAGGCAATTCGGGAGCCGCAGTCGGGGGAGGTGTTCTTAGAGACTAGTTAGGACATGTGCAAGGGGCGTTTCACATCACCCTTGATTATATGTCGAACTTAAAATTCAAAATATTGGTGATTCATAAGGGACTCCAGTTTTGCATGTGAATGGGCGTTTGTAATGCCATAGTGGAGAGCGATGCCTTGGTGGCTAAGTAGGTCATTGAACAAAACGGGAACAACAACTAGAAAATTGTCAACCATGTAGGGACATTAGACGGTAGTTGCAACATATTTGGGGAATTATGGCCCATACTTTTTGAGAAGGCAACAAAGTGGTGGACTGGCTTGCCAATAAGGCATGTTCCAACAAGACTACTTTTGTTATTGAGGCAGACCAACTTAGTCTCAACGTTAAAACATTGACTTAGATGGATTAATAAAAATGGCCACAAATTTTCGTTTCCCGAAGGACACTTAGTTATGGTTTACTTTACTCACATCCCTCCCATGTATTTTATATTTTTACTTATAACTGCAATAGCATTTCTAGCAACTGTTCTTCCACACTCTGTGGTCTTATCAGATGCAATTTTTCAAGTTGTCAACTAATTTACACTACCCTAGTTTTGATTCGAACACTTGTCAAAATTGTTCACATGAAAACTAGCATAGACTATAAGACTCATTCACAGCACCCAAGCACAATGACATCTTGATTTAGGGTATGTGTAAGGTAACTCATTTCACCGCACGACAAGAACTGATGTTATGGTTGGCACATTCGTACCATGCATTTGGAGGAGCAGAAGCTTGAGTTGTCTCTTGGGTTTGACATATAAACACCCTGGCCTTGGTCGGACAGTTTGTGGCCGGTACTCTTAGTGCTCGGCTCTCTTTTTATTTTTCCCTTTTCTAGCCACCTTAGTCTTTCTAGTTGTTGCTTCTCCCACCCTTCTTGGTCTATTATGATGTGGCTGCTTCACTTGTCATTCAACCATGACAAGTCACTTATCTATTTCCTATTCCCCCTTTTTCCTCACGCCCTACATTATTGCCCTCTCGCCTTCTCTCTTTTCTTTCCACACTTATCACACGGGCACCCTTTGGTTCTCTATTTTTTCTTTGATGCATGGCAGATCTTGACACACTACCGTCAGTTGCAGGCCCACAATTGTCACCATCATGTTTGCACCCCCCCAACAAACACATTCAAATTGCAAGACTTGTCACTTTGAGGGGTTCACACCTCGAAGAAAATTTCTTGCACACTGGAATTCACACAACATGTATCATAAGGTTCAAACAAGTTGCCAAGGAAACTTCCTTTCTGTTTTAATCAAACACCAGCTATTGTCCGCGAATATCATGGGCAACTTGTGGCCACATGCACCCCAATAATAATTTTTTCAACCTCCTGAAAATTGCCGATATTTTTCTTTGATAATCACTACAAGCAAGTAGTAATTTACTATTTTGATTTTATCCTCATTGTAAGAGTAATTATGGCCAAACCTTAGAGGTTCGCCTTAAGGCGTTTGTTTTCTGTTTATGTCGTTCTTTGCACTTTTGTAGTTTTTACCAGCTTTTTACAAGGTGCCCGGTTTTGGGCATGCCATTATTTGTAATAGAGTAGGGCCTCGTGGAACATTCCTTTTGTGTTTTTTTTTATGTGGACGCACAATGTCTTACCTCAACAGACCACTAATTGCCAAACAAAACTTTTTAGCCGTTACAACAAGCAATATTCTGGCGACAAAACACAGTGAATTCATTAAAGATCCTACTGCTGATGCCTTACCTTGAACCAACATCTTGGAGTCACTTCATATACGCATAGACCTCTTAGCATCTCATACTTGTTGATTTTCCTTGGCCACATCTTTCGGCCACTATAGTTTTATTTTGTTCACCAAGTGATCATGGCTAGTGCGGCACATCACTTGGTCATTTTGTAACTGCGCTTCTTTCTCTTTAATATGACTAATATTTGCAGTATCTCACACTCTCACTGCATATACCACACAATTTGCATTTTTTTCTGTCTATGCTTCTGTTGGTTGTGCAACCTGCAGTCTATGCTTCTGTTGGTTGTGCAACCTGCAGTGATTGAAGGGAGAGTCTCACTCTTTCCACTCAAGCCATGTTGAAATTAGGGCCACTACAAAAGGCAAGTCGTACAAAGTTAGAGCAAGTCACAACGTCTAGATAACTAGTCTGACCAAGTAGTGCAATGCCTAACTTGCTTCCAGCTTTACGTGACTTCAACATTTTGGTGATAACTAGCTACGAATTTCAAAATTATGAATCGCTTTTCCGTTGGCTAAATATATGTGGATTTCTCATGATATATGGAAATTGATTTAATTCACACTCTACAATTGCCACAAATTTCGAAATTATGAATTGCTTTTGCGTTGACTAGATATCTGTGTATTTCTAATGATATATGAATATTGAATAAATTCACACTCCAAAATTGTCGGTACATCTTGCACGTTTTGCTTCTTTTCATGGTTCAATGTACAATATGTGGCATTCTAACACATAAATTGAAGACATAAATACATAATGCAATAAACATAATTCACAAATCTATGTTTGTTGATGACTAGTAGCTTACCTAAACCCTAACACTAACTAAAGCTAACCTACCAAAATTTAAAGTATAATTAGTTAATTACTTTCAAAAACTAGATTACCCATCTATTGGCTAATCACTTACTATCCCCCTCCTCTATTTTTTAGGCGAAAACATCAGGTGTCGCGCTCGTGGCGGATAAGTGAGGGGTAATGTGGTTCCTTCAATTTGTCATAACTTGAAAGAAAAATTGTAGAAAATACACCAACTTGAAAGAAAAATTGTAGAAAATACATGTTCTCGTAACTCAATCTGACTGGCATACTCCAAATAATCTTCACACGTGTATTCAAGTACGTTTCTTTCCGTCCACAACGAAAAATATAGTTTCTCTGACCAAGATGGGTACCGGAAAAATTGGTCCACCCTAATTCTATTGATATTTTGACTCCAAGGCATTATTAAGTAATAAACCCAAAAAATGGCCAAATCTTAAGGATTATGTTGAAATGAAACATGTAAATGAACTCAACAAAATTGGGGGTTTATGCTTTGTAGTGACATTTACTATTTTCTTTTTAACATGAAAGGGCTTTTGTAATTGTGAAAAATAACAAACATCATTGCATTTGCACCCCCAGGTAGATGACATCACATACGCATCTGATCACAAAACCTACTCAAAATCGATTCTTTCACTTTCGCACACTCTTAAATAAATAGGTGAGACCGGAAACCCTTCACATAAAAAGCCGTACAATTGTACCAGTCAATACCAAAGGTAACCTAATTGTTGTTTTAATGCGCAAATGTTGGAAGTTGGACGATATATTAGACTTGATAATTGAACTTGCTGTGTGTGTGTGTGTGCGTGTTTTTTTTTTCACCTCATAGCTTGGTCTTATTATTATTGCACCATAAGCCCTCTTATTTTGTGTTTAATTTCTGCTTATGAAATGTTTTTGTGAATATTAGGTTCTATGTAAAATTCTGTTATCGGTTTGAATTCAGGAACAATATTATATTAACTAGGATCGGCAAAAACCGCGATTTCTGTACGTGTCGTTTATTGTTGAATATAGGATTTAGCGGTTAACCTATGAAAATAATTGCGCTCAATCGGAATGAAATAACTGGAAAGGTGAATTGTTTTGCTTCCTACATTCGTGCTCAAACAGCTCACAAGCTCTTTGATTTTGAAATATGAACTATGTCGCGATTTCAATAATTGAGAAGTTCGGACCCAAGTGCTCGTTCTGCAGATTTATTAGGAAAATGAGATTGGATAAACCAGAAAGCATTGACGTGGTTGCTGTTACTGATCCAAGCTTTTGTGTTCCATCTTTGTAGTAAACGGGAATTTTCATTATAGAAGAATTTATTTCTAAAACTTATGTAGGCTTGGAGAGCTACTGTGAAGAATTTTATGAATGATGCCAACCACATCTTACAGCGCAGTTTGACAGCGATCATGAATACAAAATAAAAAGAATGCTGCCAACCACATCTTTCTGCACAATTTGTCTGAGGAAGAGCTTTTTTCGTCCATCAATTGCAAGGGGTTTCAGCAGCCAAATTATAAAGTCGCCCTCTCTGTTGTCTCTTGACCTTGCAGACTCGTGGTCTTCTTCTTATGATGAGCATTTTGATAAGTCGTCAGTTGAAGAGTATCGTAAGTACTTCTAATTGTATCTGTACCGGTGGCGTACCTCTTCACTTGTATATTGTTTATCTGCATTCAGATCACTCAGCTATTCAAAATATCTTACACACATCTTAGCTGCATTAATTTCCTCCACTAATTTGTGTAGTCAGTCTAATGGCACAGTTGATGAGGATGATGTAGCTTAAGGATCTAGATTGTGAGAGATCTATATTTGATACAGTGTGATTCAATGTGTCTGCATATGTCATTCATTTTGCTCCTATCCGTAAACTCTTTATCCAGGTCGAAAGGTGTAAGATGTCATGTGTAAACACGCCAAATAAAAACACAAAGCGCTTAATAGCGAGTATACTGCATATCATATACCAGCAGTCCTAATTACCTTCCTGTCATAGTGTTAGGCTGGTTGAGTATGAAGAAGGAGAGAAGACTGAGTGGTAACGATTAAAATACTTAGTATTTTAGCAACACCTTTGAAGTGTATGATAGTTTATCGGGTGAGGGGTTTGGGGCATTTCATGCCCTTATATCTAGGAGGCAGGAGAAACTATATAATTGATTGCTAATTTGATATAGTTAAATATATCACACAGTGTTTAAGTAGCTACGAGACGCGAACATATTTCATTTGATTCAATGGCCCAGATTTATAATTTTGAAGAGTGCAAGGACTTGGAAGCAAAAGGTCGCAGCATGCACCTCTCTTATCATCACCACCTACTCCCATGCAGTTACACTCACTAATACAAAACCAAGCACATAATTATGTATTTTTCTTTTCATGATAACTACACCAAGTAAAGAAAGCTGGTAATATTACCTTATTTTAAATACATATAAATAAATAGTAGATAAAGTATATCTTCCAACTAAGATAGTGTAATTTTAGTTACACTTTGTACATATCTTCTAACTGAATAATTCAAGCAAATGGAATATAGCCATCACTTAAATGCTTACTACCGTGCAATCCAATCAAACTACAATCAAACCAAGATAACAATTTGCTCTCGGTCCATTTTCTTGTGTTTTAGTTCAAATTCACTAAATATACTTTTGAATTCTCACCAAAATAGCAAGTTTAGAGCTTAAAAATATCTGGAAGTAGAGCTTCCTAGTGTCACCAGTATCTTTCTGATGCAGGGACAATATTAATGAAATTTGTTGGAGTTGATGGTAGTGAATTGATGACTTAGTGGATTCTGTTTTCGTAATCTGTATTGGGGTTACTACTCTAATTGAGGAGAGCTAATTAAGAGTGTTTTTGTTAAATTAACGTGCAGTTAGTGTGGTGCAGGAAAGGTTTTATACTAGGACACGATTCTGGGCTTGGGAAGATGGGTTGCCTTGGGGGTGGCTGGAATTGGTTGGTATACAGAAACGAGCAGGGTGAGTCAATGGGCTTTCAGTGGCCGTGCTTCACTAGTGATTGTTATGCTGGTGGACTATTTGGATCAATGGTGCCACATGTAGGGATTCCATTTCTTCTTCTTTGCTAGACTTCATTATGTGCATGTGGCTAGGGGGATTGATACTGGAGAGCGTAGGGTTACAATTGAGTTCCTCCCTTTTATATAAGATTATTACTTTCATTTTCTTTCATTGAAAAATAGACATCTCATGGGATCTCTGATAAAATCGATTGGGTGCCTGAACTTCTCTGTTTTTCGCGGTTGGATTGCACCTTGTGACTTTGAAGAGCACGTTTTTATTTCCTAGTCAAAGGTAGAAGTCATTTTCTTCCAATGTATCATCTGAAGGAACCTCACCTATTGTAAGTCCAAGTCCTTATATGAATTAATTATTCCTCCATATTAAGTTACTATATTTCCTTGATCGATGGTTTAATCCCTGATGTTTGGCGTGATTTTTCTCCGGTGTCTGCATTTCTAATATTTATTACTTATTTGAGAATTCATAGTCAACCACCTCTATTTTTTGTGGTATATTGTCATTGAGATATTAACGTTTTGTAGTGTTTTTGAGTTGTATTTATCCACCTTTGCTTCTGCTGTGTTGTCTGCTATATTTTCCAAAAATTGAGATCAAATAAATCCTTTATGATCAATATTTTTATTTTATGCCAGTAAAACAATGTGCTTCGAGAATAATTGAAGGAAAAGCAATTGCTGAAGGGATAAGGTCTAAAATAGCTTCCGAAATAAGCCAATTGAAAAAATTGACTGGAAAAGTTCCAGGCTTGGCTGTCATATTGGTTGGTCAACGACTGGATTCTCAAACATATGTTCGCAACAAAGCAGCTGCAAGCGAAGAAGTTGGCATCAAATTTGAGATAACTACTCTTCCTGAAAGTTGTACAGAACACGATGTCTGTAATGCTTTGTGTAGGTATAATGAGGATCCGTCGATTCATGGTATTCTTGTGCAGCTTCCCTTGCCAAGGGTAAGTCTTCCTATGACATTTATTCTTTTTTTTTATGACATACTGTGTGGAAATTCTTATCATGACATGTTTAATTAAACTATAAAGCATGTAATCGTTTATGTATCTTGTAGTTGCTTGGTTTTTTCTGGATGCAACAATTAGTGTAGAATCTCTACTGATCATCATTTTATGCCACTATGATACACAAATACGTTAAGACATTATACTTCAATTCTATGGCTTGTTATGTATCTTACTTATGCCTAAAAAGATTAGTTAGATCATAAAGCCAGCAAGTCCTTTGGGCCTTTTGACACTACTTACAGATCAATTTGACAGCATCTGAACGAGGCTAAAGTACTGAATAGCATAAGGCTAGAGAAAGACGTCGATGGGTTTCATCCTCTGAACACCGGAAAGTTGGCCATGCAAGGAATGGAGCCATTATTCATTCCTTGCACCCCTAAAGGTTGCATCGAGTTGCTTCTGCAGTCGGGTATTGAAATCACAGGCAAGAGGGCTGTGGTGATTGGCAGGAGCAACATTGTTGGATTGCCCACTTCATTGCTATTGCAGGTAGTGCTACCTTTTCTTCACTTCTACCTTCCTCTATCTCCTACAAATAAACACCTTTTTTTTTTTCCTTTCTAAGTGCATATTCTTCAACTGATTTGTGATAGTTTGGTTCTTGGGCAGAGGCACCATGCTACAGTCAGTATTGTTCATGCATTTACCAAGAATCCTGAAAAGATTTCTCGCGAAGCTGATATTTTGGTTGCAGCTGCTGGGGTGCCCAATTTGGTCCGTGGTAGTTGGTTGAAGCCTGGTGCAATCGTCGTTGATGTTGGAACGAACCCTGTTGAGGTGATTTTTAATCTCTTCAGTAATGAGTATATCCTACTGAGCTGCCACACGCGCTGGTGTCATTTCAGATGTTAGTTGCGGCAATACAAAAAACTTAAATAAGACACATAAATACTACTACTGCTAAAAGCTCTTGAAGAGTAGCCAAGGTTTCTTTCTTTATGGGGCATCTTAATTAATTATAAGGATAAAGAGGTTTGAAGAATGCGACAGCAAAAGGATAGTGGCCAATAAAATAGATAAATCAAGAAATTCTTCATTTGATTAACCCATATGTTTGCTACTAGTCCCATCTAGACCGTTATCAACTTTATAGTTAACCTTCTAATTTGCTTGAATTTGGCTCAGCACACCTCGTAGGATGGTAGTCAAGCTTGGGATTATTTACTGCAGACTTCTAACTTTAAGCTCAGTTTTTCCATTTGCCTAGGATGGAACTCCCAAATTGCACTAGTTGAACCCATATTCCAATCTCGTTAAACAAATTTAAAGATAGAGACAGAATTCAAAAGTCTTCTTAGTGAATCAACTTGTTCTGCCCATAAGGGTAGGGGTCCTAATGGGGTAGGATTAGACACCGGTGAAATCCCTCCATTCTTTGATCATGGATTACACACCTAACTGACCCTTCAGGATATGTTACGTCCAGCGCTACATTTTTTTTTTCCAGAAGGACTTTGTATTCCTTATCTTTGTTTTCCTTCTCCACTTCTACTTTTCCATGATTCCTATTTTTTTCTCCTACATTCTTGATTCTTCCTTCCCAGCCATTTACCTCCTCTCTCCTCTCCCCTTCACCTTTTTCGTCTTCTCACCGTAACTGAAAGCAGATGATTTTGATTTTGGGAATGCTTGCGGGTATGATGGTTGCGAACAAAGTGCTGCATTTGTGAGATCTTCTTTAGTGGCAAGTAGCTATTGAGATGTAAAAAAGGCTATCTCTGCTTGCCACATATTTGAAGCTGCCGAGTGTTCTTACATAATTATTCTTTGTTACTTTTTGAAATTTAGGAATTAGCACATTATGTGTTCTTTATATATGTTTGGATCTATAAGATTAAAATGTGATTTTAGGCCTAATCAATCTAGGTCTGGGTCAGGACTTCGTCAATACTACTGGGTGGAGGCTATGATTTGATACACATGTTTACCTGTGATTTATCCATTTTCCGATTAAATGACATTTAACCGTGAATTTGTAGGATCCAAGTTGTGAGCATGGGTACCGCCTAATTGGAGATGTTTGTTTTGAAGAGGCGACAAAAATAGCTTCTGCGGTTACGCCTGTGCCTGGAGGAGTTGGGCCCATGACTGTTGCCATGTTGCTTCATAACACTCTTGAATCAGCTAAACGTGCATTAGGGTTTAATTCATGAGCAGCGGTGCTGATATACGATTGAATAAGTTAGATGCAATTGGTTAAAAATGTAGCTTGGATATCAATGTAACAGAATGTCCTTACTTCGCCCTCTATATCAACGATTACTCTGTACTAGGGTTTGGAAAGTAATGTTTTTTTTTTTTGACAAAGTTTGGAAAGTAATTTTGTTCACTAAGATTGGCTGGCTCGGTTTTTTTTTTATTCTTCTGCTCAGGGAAGAGAAAAAAAAACTCTCAGAAAACTACGTTAACCTGGAATTTTAAAAAATGGTGCAAAATTTGAAAATAGTATATCCTTTCCACAAAATAAATTTCTAAAATGACTTAAAAATGTCATTTTCTCATAATGCAGCCCGTCCGCTAAATACAAATAGAGAAAAGGGATAGGATCAAAATTAAGGTATCACATAGTTGCACCCCACCGCCCCACGTACACGACATACGCGTCAAGTCCAATCACAATACCGACGGTGACGAGCTTCCACATATCATAAAACAATATAGCTAGCTGGCTTTTCTAACAGAATATTATAAATCAGCATAGAGAAAAAGGACATTAAAACTAAAAAAGAAGTTTCGACATTTAAAGAGATCGGTGATTTCTCCGGCAATTATTGTTTGAAGACTTACCGGATAGCCGATCTCACCCTTAAAAAATGGTATATTTCAAGTTTTTTCTATTTTTCACTATCACGGTTAATAATTTAATTTTCTACTAAAACACTGATCTTGAATTATGTACGTATACTAACTGTGTTGTAATTATGCTTCTATTCCTAGTAATATCCTTTGATTGATCTATTCCGAATTTTGGTTTTGTTCTTTTTGTTTTTTGTTGTGGTTAATGTAAGTGCAATATGACATCTTTTCTTTACGGAAAATTATTATATACAATTTACAATGAACAACATTTGTATTGATGATGTTGACGATGTGGTACAACTAACGGTCGAGACTACGACAATTTCGATAATAATCTGTGATTTAATCTTTATCCATTACCAGTAGAAATAACCAATTTGATGCATCACTTGGTCTTCGTCACTTAATAATCTATTAGGAAATTGATTAATTGGAGGTAAGTTACATTTTGCATGTTAATAGAAGAGGATTCCTGATTTTGAATCATACATTGTAACCCTTTAAATGCTCCTCGATTTTATATTATTCCCTTTTTTGGCTAAACGCAAAGCACCGAGATTTCACGAATGAATAGAGGGAAATTGATATTTCTTGTACGTATTTGTGTGATGAGCAGACAACTTCAAGGAGGCTTGCGGACAGGAAGATAGTGAGGTTTGAGAAGAATATTACCAAGCGGGGTGCCGTCCCTGAGACGAGCACCAAGAAGGGAAGCAGCATCTCTGTTGGTCCTTACTTGCTCGGCTTTTTCGTTTTCGTCGTCATTGGATCTTGTAAGTTGTACCATTTATTCAATTACCGATCCTTGTTCTATTGTTTAAACTTTTTAGGGCTTGAGGTATATTGCTCGTCGCCATGAGCTTCTTAGAACTATGCTTGAATGAAGGATCTTCTTTCCATAGAAAGTTGAACTTGTTCTCTGCTATAGCAATTGGAACAATATATCCATCAAGAACATTACGCTACCATTTGTCTTACAATCTTAATTTAGCTAGTTAGTTAAAGTAGTTATATTATGTGGCTTTTAGATTAATAATAAGACACCAACTTATGACTATGGTTTTTGTTCTGCTATTCAAGCACACTAAGATTTGGCTTTTCTAAACAAGAAGTCTTGTTGCACAACGACGAGCGCCCTGATTTTGTGATGTTATGTTGTTCCGTATGTTAAAAGGCATTCTTCGTTTTGTATTTCTCAGCACTATTCCAGATAATCAGGACCGCAACAAGCGGAGGGATGGCGTAACCACATTATCTTTGAGCGACAGGGTACTGTATATGTAGTGTTATGTTGTTTCCTGAAAGACACCTTGTCTACTTGTAAAAAATCAGAACCTTTGGTAGCTTAGAGTTGCAACTGCTGTTGGCTAGAAAATTTTCCTCAACTTAAATAAAATCCACTTTTGCGATTTACCTACTGGATGTGCTTGAATGTTCTACTTTCGTATAACGCCCTAATGCATATGTAATTGGTTATGAACTTATGATGCATAATATTATGTTTAACCCTTTTGAATTGCACGAGTAGTGAAAAGTGTATCCATTCTATATGATGGATTCTCCATGCCAAGAACGCTTTAAGGCAAACTGCTAGTTATACTTTAATGCCTGAATTTGTTAATGCTCTCCTTAGAAGATCATTTTGGTGTACTAATGTATAATTGTTTGCACGGACACAAGTGGAATTTTGATGGAGAAGCGCGGGAATTAAACTTGATTTGAGACTTGATCTCGAGAACAACAAAGTTAATGTAGAAGCAGATTAATTTGATCTCAACAACGCGATTTGCAGTTTGCATAGGACAACACCTACGGGCAAACTCATAGGCTCTCTTAATTTTTTGGTAAACTTTAGGCTCAGTTTGGTTCCCGGAAAATGGGGGGGAAAGAAAAAATAAGGAGAAATGAGGAAAAATAATAATTTTCAGGAAAATATTGAAGGAAAACAACATTTTCCTCTATTTTTCATGTGTGTTTGGCTGTATACTGATTTTTTAAGGAATTATTATTATGATTAAAGGGTTTCAAATATAAAAAGAAAGTTTAAAAAATTTCAACAGAACATATTGACAATGTTTTTTTCACCTTTTTTTATAGGAAGAAAGATGATCGAATTCAAATCTTAGAGGATAAATTTTACTTTTATGTTTATGCATAGGAGAAAATTTTGAATATATTTTGGTAATTTTTTGGAGAATCTTAAATCGCAAAACAGGTAGAAAAAATATTTCTTCATTTTCTTTTCTTTTTCCCATTTTCCTGGCAACCAAACTAATTAGGTTAACTGGATTTCTTGAGAAGTTTTTATCCTCACGCCTTAACACCTGGGCCGATATATTTTTTCGCTTGAGAATTGATATCCTGAGCTTTAACCTCAGAAGGCAAACAACCACATGGTTTCCAATATTTCATCGTTTCCATCTTCTCTTTTATATTACTTTTTCATTAGTTATCAATTTAATTTTTCCTTTTTATTTTTTATAGTGATGTGTTATAATCCAACTTTTTTCTAAAGTTAATACTATGTTAGTTTTTCGTACGTGTTACTAGAGTTGAGCTTTAATTTTGTTTACGTTTAGATAATAATTATACTTCATTAATTAAACTACACTTGTAATGTTTCACTTTTTGCATTTGTATATATCTAACATTTGTAGATAATGGCAGAAAATTTTGTGCCATGTTTTTCATCCCACTCGACAACCTTCACAGAAACGACAAATCTGTTGATAGATACGGATATTTCCTTGCCACTTTGTCCAACTGTGGAAAGATCAATCCATAAGTTTTATATTTTACAAATGAAAAATATAATGAATGCTGATATGGGTCATTCCCGTGGCCAATAAGCCGACCCAATAAGCAGGTTGGACCAAGCTCATGAAATTCGCCAATCCGCTATACGTCAAGCACGTCGAGCATCTACGCTTGAGATACTGCTCATGTTGAACGTAGAGATTCAACATGGTACAAACTCGGTCTGAAATCTAGGGAGATATCCCCGCATCTCAAGGTCTATAAATACTTTCCTCCCACATTTTAGGAAGAGCTCAATTAATACGATGCAATGTTCACTTTGCATATCAAACATCCATACCCGACGTACGCCCGATATACCAGCACTCGATACACTCCCACTCACCCGACATGGAGATTAATCTCGACATCTCCTAGGCCAATATCTTTTGGGCTCGTTATCTTCAACACCCAATATTTTCCAGGCCCGTTATCTCTCGCACCTGATATCTTCCAGGCCCGATATCTTTCAGGCTCGACATCCTCCATGCCTGACGTCTCTTGATTCACAACATGTACCATAAGTACTATCCTAGTATTAGTTTGTAGGTATTCCTGACATAAGTTATTCTAGAAGTATGTATAAGCTTTAGAGTAACATAATTTTGTATAAGTTCCTTTGTTATTGTACCTCGTGATTACCCTGCCAACTTGTACCGAATCAGTGGAGGCATATGTTGGAACACCACATTCCCAGACGAGGACGCTAGGATGGAACGTGTAACCCGATCGCGGTCTAAGACACCGACTGTGGAGAACTCGACTGCTAAAAATGTTCATGTGGGTCAATCATTGCCAACTCCTACTGCAGTGCGACCGCCAGAAGTGGCTCTTTCCCGAATGAAGATAGCAACCAAGAACACTTCTAATCAGGTATATAGAATCGACCCAGAGGAAAGGAAGGAAGGAACCGGGACAAAAATGACCGCAACGGTGACTAATCCCTCAGGAGGTATACTCCCCTGAACAAGGATATTCTGACGGTATTCGCCATTGCCCAGAAGAAATGGTGGCTTAATGAGCTAAGAAGCTAAAATACACTATCGGGACGAGATATTCAAAGAAGTACTGCATGTATTACTGTCAAGGCGGACATAACACAGAGGATTGCAAGGATCTCAAGGATGAAATCGAGAGGCTTATTCGCGAAGGAAAGCTAGTAGAATATGTCTGCAATGACAAGGACTTGAATGAGCAAGATGAGAGGGACATATAATGCTTGCCACAGAAGGACAAACATAAAGCTATTGAGGCACCTAACACCTGGAACCGCAACGTCGTCAATGCACCAACTAAGGGAATGATCACAATGATAAATGGGGGACCAGTGGGCACTGACTCCAGCAATGGACGAAAGAAGATTATTCGAGAGATAGGGGAGGACAAATATGTGGGTTTCACCGCCGTACTTGAGACCGAGGAGCTACCTAAGGAAGAGGTTACTTTTACCAAGAAGGATCAATGTAGCTCACCCTGCAGGCTATCCAAGTAGGTAAGCTACACTGCCACCTTATAGTTAAGCTTGGCATTGGCAACCATGGATTTTGGAAGGTCCTTATTGATAATGGAAGTTTGGCCAATGTGATATTTCTCACGCCTTAGACCAAATGGCACTAGGTCACAATTTTATTGAGCGAATCTCTACACCGCTCAAATGCTTGGGGGGGAGAGGCAAGTGGTTTCACTAGGACATGTCACGTTGCCAACATCATTCCGGGAGGAGCCACTGAGAAGAACACTTAATCTCCAGTACCTCATAGTTGACCAACCATTTGCTTACAACGTGATAATTGGCCGCCCGATGCTTAACACCATTCCAGTTGCGGTATTTACATACCACCAAAATATGAAGTTCCCAACTCCCGAAAGAACGGGTGAGATTATTGGTAACCACAAGGAGGCCTGGTTTTGCTACATAGCATCCCTCAAACTGCACAGGAATGATGAAATAGAGGCACTAGAAGCCCTTGCACCCGAGGATCAAGATATGGCAGAGTAGCCTCGACTAGTATTCTTAGCTTTTGTTTATCATTATGCATGAACAATTTACGTTTATGTCTGAACAATTTAAGTTTCCCTAAATTGCCCATCATGGACTGGCATGTAATTAAACAGGGGAACTACGCTTGCCTGACTCTCATACATTACAAAATATACCCAATCTCGTACATTATCTTTTATAACTCTATTCCCTTTGTTGATTATGTAATTGCATATCTAAGATGTCAACCATAGGGACGCATACAAGTTCACAACGAAAAGTTTGCAACAACCCAAAGGATACCACAAGCAGTAACAATACTATCTCTTATATGTAGGGATATGGAGCGAAATACCTTAAACGGTAGACTTTCATCTCCTACCCATTGTGGTACGACAGAGAATACCTTAAGCGGTAAATTATCATTTCCTATCCATCATGATATGGCAGAGAATACCTACAACGGTAAATTATCATCTCCTATCCATCGTGATATGGTAGAGAACACCTAGTCACCTACTAATGCGTAATTTAACTATATGTTATAATTCAATCACACAAGATCGCAAGTATACGGTTAAGTAATAATAAAATAGAAAGTATAGTTACTACCCAAGTATCGAATCCCAAGAGAGTAGATATTTATTATTTAGCAATTATATTGTTGAACACTAAATGAATTGATTTTCGCTTCTATCGTTGAATAAATAATGACAAAGAAATATAAATTAACTAACTAACAACTAAAGAGCTAAACTACAATGCTGGAGTAAGATTAACTACTGATTAACTATAATTGCAGTTGAAAAGATTAATTAAAAGACTAGAGCTAAACTAACTAACACGTAATTTAATTGATTGATGAATTGCTATCAAAGATTGTAAAACAGATTAATTAAAAGGTATCTTAGAGATGGATTTCATTAATCTCGGATGCATGTACTTCACAAACAAAATACCAATGACTCCTACGCAAGATTTTATATATTGATGATTGTTTTGTTTCCAAGTTGATGTAGTAAATTAGGCACTTTTTGTATGTATTAAAGAACCCTCTAATCCCTAATGATGTCAGGCCGTTAAGAACTTTTCCCTCGCCAGAAGTTCATCATATCATAGGATCCATACAACGTTTTAAAAGTGAATTAGAGTTACCAACTGTAGCAACAAAATTTCCTAAGTCTTTAAAAATAAAAGACGGAAAAATAGCTGGACAAATAAAACTTGCGAATTTAATGAATTTATAGGGTAACAATCTCTTTGATCCTCTGATTCGATTTTACAAGGGCAATAATTTGAACTTTAAAAATCTTGAAGGAAATCTTCACTTCGATCTTCTTCAAGGTACTTGAATATTTGACGAACGTCGATGCGAGGGCTTGGCAGCTTGATCTCGGATCGAACGGACTTTTGACTTTGAATTTGGTTTGAAGATTGTTGAAGAACGATATGAGCTTCGTCTTCAGTTCTTCGGATATATGGATTTTGATCTTCTTTAAAAGGGACTTGATCTTCAAAAAAAGAGTTTTTCGAGGGCCTTGCAGCTTGTTCTCGAATCAAACGGACTTTCTTGCTTGAAGATTATCGAAGCACGATATGAACTTGGCTTGAACTTGTTGAGTTTGTTGAAGCTCGATCTTCCTCGGCAACAGCGCGATCTTCAAAAACGGTTACTTGATGGACTTGGATCTTGAAACCGGATCAAACGGAGGTTTTCGCGAAGAACGTCTTGAATCCCGCGAAGAACGCCTTGAAGATTGATGAACTTGGTGGAGCGAAAAACTTGGAGCTTTTCCCTCTTCAACTTGTGAATATTTGTGTGTCTTTCTTCTTCAAGACCACCTCTATTTATAGTTGTGGAGTGAATCTCAATCAGAATCTCCTGATGAGATGAACGGTTGTGATCGCGTCTACAATTTCTTGATATGGAAGACTTGATCTAAATGAATCTTCTAAGATATCTCTTGAATATTCAATCTTGGAGGAGAAGACTTTCCTTGTCGTGATATTTGATAAATATATTTATTTAACCCTTTAAAATATTAGGATTAAATAATATATATTTATTTTCATTTTCTTGCTCTACAAGACTTGCCATTATTTAATTTAATTGGATAATTTAACTCCAATTAATAAATAAGAAATTATCCAATTTATCCATCATATATATTAAAATCAATAAATTTAACTACTTTACCTTGGAAATAAATTTATTATAAATCCAAAATAAAATAGAAAAATAAATTAAAAATTAATATATTATTCTCCGCGTGTCGAGATTTAATTAGACACAAATTTTAAGTGTCTACAAATTGCCCCCTTGTAACTTGTTCACGGAGTCGTAACATGTCGTAAACGAGTGACAACTTTCTCGACGTGCTTATGAAATATTTGTTGACAATGATATAAGCTCAATTCTTCCTTGGAGCGTCAGGTAGCAGTCATCATCATCACTTTTTTTCTTTTTTTTTTTTTTTTTTGGTTCACATATATATAGGTCCACGTGAATCATGCATATGGGAGAATTCCTCCCTTTTGTCAAATTCTTGACCAAGTAGGATCGGTTCCATCCTTTTTCCTTTTTTTTTTTAGGGCCCACAGCTTATTGTGTATGAAGACCAGCAGCATTGAACAAATTCCCATTCATCTTCCTCCTTTTGAATTTAACGGAAACTTTATCAAACAGAGGTTTTCTTTCCCTTTTTTTTTTCATTTGACTGCGAGCAACAATTTTTTTTGAAAGAAAATTCTTGTTGTCCAAGCTTCTCTGTTTCCAGTTCTTAGATTCTGTTAAGGGAGTATTTGCTTTTAATAAAAGAAAGATTCCTTCCAAGTATCCTCTTTCTGTATATACTTCCATGGCAGCTGATTAATTCTTTTTGCTTCTTATATAGAAACAATGAATTATGCGTGCATTTTCTTTCTAAAATTTTCCTTTCCAGTTATCATCACAAGGAAAATAGTTCTTTACGCAAAATTCACGGAATCTCATCTCACTTGCCGATCCGTACTGTGTTTCGTCAAAATGGAAACATTCATATTTCGTGTATCCTTGTTTCCTTTCACATTAATTCCCTCAATCACGAATTTACAACTTCAACATTCATTCTCACCTATATAAGAACGCAAGGCGTGCTTGTTTCTTCACCATCAGAGAACCTTACTGTCATCTTCGCTTCATATGTTATTTTGAAGCCCCGCAACGGATTCTTTCAGTCAGCTGAGAGTTTTGATCAATACTTCGTCAAAAACGCACTGAAGTACGTCCAAACAGAGTGAGCGGAATACAAATTTGACCTCTTTCTCTTTTTTCTTTTTTTTTTCTTCACTGATCACTTTTCTTCTTCTTTCTTGCAGGTCGCAGCGGGTATTGGAGATTGGCAAAAACTCACACTATAATTGCAAAAAAAAAAAACACAAGTTTTTTGGTATTATTATTTTCGCCCCTTTTTTTTTTTTTGCTGCCCTTTTCCTTCTTTTTTTTTTGTTTTTGCTTTCTCTTCTTTGATTATTTGCGCTATTCTTCCCGTCAATTACTAACTTATCTCCCTTGTCGTTTCAGAATAATGGTTTCATTCAAGAAAGGCTCTTCCTCCTCTGGCGCAGAGAATTTGATCATCATTGACGACGACAGTCGATCAACTAGGCGAGACACAATCTTGAAGGTGGGCACTCCGATTGATGGACATTATGCAAGCCCGTGGCCTACATTGACGAACAACGGTCAACTAAAGGAGTGGACTGAAGTATATCCTCGGTCTTCGAGTAGATCCTCCCGACTGTTGGTGCTCCGTGCTGCGCATCACCAACCTTCAACCGACCATACGCCTCTTTCAACTTTGGGACGACGCATCATGCAAGGCGACGCCGCGTGGACAGACGCTTCTCTTCACATTCCTGGCGAGGTTCGCTTCTTTCCTGGATATTGGGAGTGGACAGAAGACATCATTGTTCGGTGCAGGACCACACTTCAATCCCTAAAGATATACAACTCAGTCTACGCGTCTCTCTTCACATACGAGTGCAACACAGAAATCGTGAAAGCCTTATGCGAAGCGTGGTCGCCTTCAACAAACACTCTCCTCACCTCACTCGACGAGCTGTCAATCTCATTATGGGACTTGGAATTTCTTAGCGGTCTACCATTGCGAGGGTTCATATACGATGAGGTCGTGCCCAGCGAGAGGGAGCTATGCGGAAGAGACGCGAAAGGAGATCCGTACATTCCACGATCATGCAAAGCCTTGTTCCATGCATTCCACATGCTTCGAGCAGACGGCGATGATGATTCTCGAGTGTCAATCAAGGAGTGGATCAACTTGTGGTCAAAGAAGGGCATCAAGTACAAACCACCTCCAGCTCGCAAAGAGAGAAAGATGACAAAGAGTGCCCGCCGGCCCATGTCAACACACAACCCTCTTGGTGACCTTGGATCCTACGAGAAATGGTCGTCACAAGAAGAAACGTTATTTTCACGGCTTGACGTCAAAGAAAGCTTGAAGGAAGAGAAATATTTAGCCGCGCACTTGGCATGCTGGTTGTGCCTATTCGTTCTCCCTGTCAAAGATGTAGGCTTTATCCGTCCTGGCGTATTCAAGATGGCGAGCTTCATGGCAAATAATCAACGTATAGGCCTCGCAATTCCAGTTTTAGCATCCATCTACAAAGGGCTCAACGCAATATCAAGATCTACGCGACCTTCTTATGATCACATCCCTTTTCCAATCCACTTCGTCTATGGCTGGGTGGCGCAATACTTCAAGACTCATTTTACCACATATCAAGGGTTGAGTGGGCCTGAAATGACCTCATATTCTGGAGAAGGTGGCGCAAAGGGTTTTGATCCCAGAGAAGCCCGCAAGAGGATTCATCGAGCCGACTACGCCAATTGGGTATGCAACGTCCCTTCGCATATCAAAGACGTTACGCTTGTGGAGAATGGCAACATTAACGAGACGGAGCGCGACTACTTCATCAAATTTCGTTCGTGCTACCTTACTTTGAGGCAAGGAGAGACTTTCGACATTGAACCATACAGTCCACATCGATTTAGTCGGCAATTTGGATACTATCAAGATGTCCCAGGCGCACTTAAGCATGACCAACGCGAGGCTACTCTAGCGGAGGGAATTCGTTATTGGAGAATGAGTACTTCGTCTAAGACTTGCTCAAAAGTTTGTGTTCCGGGTGTTCCTATTAGCGCCAAAAAGTCTTGCACGGAGGATTACAAGACATGGCTGGTCAAGATCCATGCGAGCTACCTCGAGGACAATGTTGACTCTTTGCTTTCTCCACGAAAGCCCATGATACTTGGTGGGGTTGAAGAAGTTGCTGCAAGTGTTGACAAGCAAGCCACTTCTGCCAAGAAGAGCACGCGAGACTCATCACATATTGAGGTGGAGGACTCAACAAAGAGGAAAAGTGCCCCCGAAGAGAGTGGTAGCAGCAACGCCGATCGCCATTGGAAAATATCCAAGAGGGACTTAAGTTCATCAAAGAAAGAGAAGAATGATGCCTCTAGCAAGACCATTCGTACTGCAAATTCAGCGTCCACTGAAAAGGTATTTGGTTGACCTTTGCTTGATTTTCGTTTTTCTTCTCTTTCTAAGTTCTCGTGCTTATCTGTTGCAGCTGGAGGAAGAAACCATCTCCGTTGGTGATGAACAACATGTCCCGGCGGGGAAACACACGCCTCTTATTCCCGCTACCTCGGTTTTTGATGGTAGGAGTTTTCTAAGCGACTATGACAAGGAGTACGCTGCTGGTTTGTGGGAGCGCCTAAGTGAGAGGATTTCACGTACCCCCGTTGAAGATCTTTCTTCTATGAAGGGTGAATTTCAATTTCTTCTTGACTCACTTAAGACTAAGGGCATAAACATCTCTCCTTTGGAAGCTTTACTGGAACCTTTAGTCGAGAAAGCTGCTGCTTTTGACAAGGAGAATTCCACATCCATTGAGCGAGTCGAGGTGCAACGTGGTGAAGTTAAAGACCATATCCGAGGAGCCACAGAAAGGAAAGACAAAGAAGCAGTCCACCTCCAATCTACCAAAGATGAGCTTCAAAGCATCGCGAATAGGTTACAAGGCTTGAAGAAGAAGCAAAAGAAGCTCAACTCTTGCTTGAAACGCCAAGAAGAATTGTTTAGTGCTGCCGAGAGTGACCTCTCCACCTTTGAAGAAGAGCTAAGGGTACTTGATGATCAGATTAACAACGAAGACTTGGTCACCTTGAGAGCGGAGCTGGAAGCCGCACAACGCGAGTTGAGGGATGTGAGACCGTTTGCTTGAGTCTTTTGTTCTTTTCTTTATTTGTTTGCTTTATTTTGTTTTGCCTTTTGCTTTGTACTCGTAGTATCATCGAACTTTGAGATTTAATAAGAGCTTTGCCTTTATTTCTCTCGCTTTGAATTATTCTTTCGTATTTGGCACCATCTTTATTTTCGATGAGCAATGTAGCATAATACAACAAAACCAACTTAAGCAAATTTCATGACTGAACTTAGAGAACTTCTAAGATGCCTACGTACCTTAATAAAAGGATCAAGTCATAACGTAGTTCAAAAGAAACCAAGATTGATTTGGGGGGGTGCCGTGCACAGTTTATACTCATGCGGGCCAGGAGTATTCATTCTTTAACCACTTTGAACAAAGTGGGGTATTTAAAATTTAACCACATAAAATACCATTAGTGGGGTAAGTTATCATCTTAACCACATAATTTTCCATAGGTGGGTGCCGTGCACAGTTTATACTCATGCGGGCCAGGAGTATCCATTTATTAATCACTTCGGACAAAGTGAGCGCCATTCACATTTTATACTCATGTGGGCCGGGAGTAACATGCAGTTTAAGCTCGTGCGTCATGGAGCATGCTTCAATCATCAAGGGTAGTATTTCTTCAAGAATTTGCCATTTATCGGGCAAATTCTTAAACCATCTTCAGCAATCAACTTATATGCGCCATTTGTGTAGACTTCTTGAACCACATAAGGACCATCCCATTTTGATGTGAATTTGTTCCCAGTGCGATGGGTGATGATGATAGGCCTTCTCACAGCGAGCACCAAGTCACCAACTTGAAATGATCGCAAGCGAACCTTCTTATTAAATGCTCTTGAGATGCGGGCTTGATAACACTCCAGTCTTTGTTGCGCCTCCAATCTTCTCTCATCTAGAGCTTCAAATTCTCCCAATCGCAAACGTGCATTTTCTTCTTCAGTAAGGCCTTCTTGTATCGCCATTCTGAGATATGGGATTTGTCGCTCAAGAGGGAGTATCGCCTCAACCCCGTATACCAAGGCGTAGGGAGTTTCTTGAGTTGGTGTTCTATAAGTCGTTCTGTAAGCCCACAAAGCTTCTCCAATTCTTTCGTGCCAGTCCTTCTTCGACTTTGCGACCACCTTCTTCAACAAATTGCACAAAGTTTTATTAAAAGCTTCAGCGAGGCCGTTAGTAGCAGCGTAGTAGGCCGAGGAGTTTCTTTGCTTGAACTCAAACTTTTGACAGAGCTTGTTGATAACGCTATTGCAAAATGGTGTCCCATTATCGGTGATGATGTATTGCGGAACTCCATAGCGATATATGATATTATTGCGGATAAAGTCAGCGACATTTTCTTTCTTTACTTGCTTGAGAGGTATTGCTTCAGCCCACTTAGAGAAATAGTCAGTGGCGGCCAAGATGTACAAATGTCCACCGGAAGACTTAGTCATAGGACCGACGGCATATAATCCCCATGCATCGAAAGGCCAAGAAGCTAAATTGGATGCAAAGGTTCTGGTGGTTGATGAATAAAATTTGCGTGGAATTGGCAAGGTTGACATCGGCGCGCATATTCCATGCAGTCAATGACCATCGTGGGCCAGTAATATCCTATCCTCTTAATTCGGAAGTGTAATTTAGGTCCAGACTGGTGAGCACCACATACTCCAGAATGAGCTTCTTCCATGGCTTGAGCAGCTTCGTCATCACTTAGGCAACGCAAAAAGATCCCTTCGAATGAACGTCTATAAAGAGTGCCTTTGTAATATAGGAAGCGACTAGCACGACACCTAATATCGACTCTTCTACGTGGGTCATGAGGAAGCTTCTCGTACTTCAAGTAATCGACAAAAGGTTGCCTCCAGTCTTCCTTCTCAATCTCGTAGACTTCCACGACATGGTTTTCTTCAGTGCCTCTTTCTTCTTCACTCATCGCAGATGGTATCACCCAACTTTGGCATACAGGAACGTTGAACTTCTTTTCAGTCATAACAAGGGTCGAAGCAAGTTTCGCTAAAGCATCTGCTTGTCCGTTCTTTCTCCTTGGTACATGTTCAATTGATATGCCCCCAAGTCGTTCAACCAACTCTCGAGCGTAGTCACGATACGTAAGCAATTCAGGCTTCTTCACTTCATAATCACCAAGTACTTGACTGATCACCAACTTCGAGTCTCCATATACCTCAAGATTCAAATGCTCCATTCCAATTTCTAATTCCAACCCCAATATGAGAGCTTGATATTCTGCAACATTGTTGAAACACTTTTGCGTAAGGGTGAAAGAATAGGGCATCACTTCTCCATCAGGCGTAAGAAAGACAATCCCCGCGCCAGCGCCTTCTCGATGAGCAGCTCCGTCAAAATACATCTTCCATGGTGGAGTAACTTCAATTAGGAGCACATCTTCATCGGGCAAATCATCAACTAGTTCCCACTCAGCAGGAATTGGGTGGTCAGCTAAGAAGTCGGCCAACACTTGTCCATTTACGGCCTTTTGAGGGATGTATGCTATCTCGAACTGTTGCAGTTGCAAGTACCACCTAGCCAGTCGATCAGAGAGTACCGGCCTTGACATGACGTACTTTAATGGATTAGCTTTAGAGACCAAACGAATAGTGTGAGCTTGAAAGTAGTGTTTCAACTTTTGAATCGCAAAGATAAGAGCCAAACACAACTTCTCGATTGGGGAATAGTTCAACTCATTTGGCGTCATCCTCCGACTCAAGTAATACAATGCATTTTCTTTCCCGCTATCATTCTCTTGGGCTAGCAATGCCCCTACAGAACTTTCTTGGGCGGCAATGTATAGAATTAATGGGCGTCCGGACACTGGTGCAACCAACACAGGCGGTTTCATCAGATACGATTTTATACTCTCAAAGGCGTTGGTATAAGCCTCATCCCACTTGAACGGAACGTCTTTCTTCATGAGACGACTAAACGGTTGACATCGACCGGCTAAATTTGAGATGAACCGTTGGATGTACGCTAGTTTTCCTTGAAGACTTTTGAGTTCATGTATGTTTCGTGGTTCTGGCATCTTGAGGATTGCGTCAATCTTAGCTTGCTCGATCTCAATTCCTTGTTGACGAACAACAAAGCCAAGAAACTTTCCGGATGTCAAAGGCACACTTGAAAGGATTCATCTTCAACTGATATTTTCGCAACCGCTCAAACACTTTTCTCAAATCATTGAGATGGTCTTCTCTTTTCTTCGACTTCACGACCAAATCATCGACGTAACACCCGACATTCTTGTGTAGCATGTCGTCGAAAATCTTTTGCATGGCTCTTTGATAGGTAGCGCCGGCGTTCTTTAGTCCAAATGGCATCACCTTGTAACAATATATCCCTTTTGGAGTCCGAAATGCTGTCAATTCTTCATCCTTTGGGGCCATGCGAATTTGGTTATAGCCGGAGGAGCCATCCATGAAAGATAAGGCTTCGTGACCCGTAGTGGCATCAATCATCAATTCTGGAATTGGTAACGGAAAGTCGTCTTTGGGGCATGCGGCATTAAGGTCCCTAAAGTCGACGCAAACCCGAATTTGCCCATTCTTCTTCCTCACCGGGACTATACTTGCTATCCACGTCGGGTATCTAACTTCTCGAATGAATCCGACTTCAATGAGTTTATTCACCTCAGCTTCAATCAAAGGGACCAACTCGGGGCGGAACCTTCGTTGAGCTTGCTTGATTGGACGTGTCGTACTTTTTACCGCTAGTTGATGGACGGCAACTCTCGGATTTAGACCCGGCATTTCCTTATAAGACCAAGCAAATACATCTTTAAATTCTTTCAACAAGGTGACATATGCTTGTTCTTCCTCATTTCTCAATAGTGCGCTGACATATATTGGTCGAGGATCATGCTCATCGCCAAGGTTGATTTCCTTCAGTTCGTCAACCGTGTTCTTGACGCCTTCCTCAAGCTCTGGGGGTGCTTCTTCAGCATCTTCCTCTTCGATGTTCCCATCTTTCAGAGTTATATGGTGTGATGATCCTACGCTCTTCTCATCGTCTTCCTTCTTGCGTTGAGCTTGCGTAAGTACAATTGTTCGCCACTTAACCTTCATGCATTTATCGTGTGATATAATCAACTCATCATGGCGCCTCATGCGAGAAGGAATCGCACTTCGGAGTCTTTCAGGAAAACATGGATTGCCCTTTCGATGCTTTGATGAACATGAGGGCCCCAGCCTTTGATGCATGGGTCTTTTGCGAGGACCAAGTCTCTTAAAGACCAAAGTTCGAGATAATGTCTTACCAAATGGGCCAAGTCTATCAAAGACTGATACTTGCGACAATTTCCCTTCAATTGTTGACAAATTATCTTCTTCACCAATGTAATTGGCATTGGCTCTTTTGATGGTGATGCGCATAGGCTCTCGCGGAGGAAACCCTAGACCTGCTCGAGGATTTGGAATAACGGCTTCAGGAAGAAGTTTTCCCATGTGCGATCTTTCTTGAGGATTATAGCCAGCCTTGATTAAGAGTTTAAATGCTTTTGCATCATAACATTTCTCCACTTGTTTCCTAATTGAAGGATCATGTTCGACTTGAGGGCTTTTTGTTGGGCGGACAAAACCTTTAAGAAGAGGAGGAGAAGATGGTGTCTTTATGTCAAGCTTTGTCAAAGGCACAATCAAATCTTCCAATGAGACATCTTTATGAGAGGACACGTCGCCTCGCGCGGGGCTTTCGTCTAACGAACGAGTTTCATCATTACTCTTTTCACTCTCCGGATTGCCTGTCTCCTTGGACTCCCCATGAAATGATCTTGCTTCAACCTTGGGCGCATTCATTTGTGAAAGATAGTACTTGGCATCAGCAAAGTGAGATTCGGCTTCAGTGAACGGCTTGTCATCCGCAAGCACCTTCTTTGTTGTCCCATTTTGGCAATATTGAAAGCATTGATGTAGAGTTGACGGGACAACACCGTTCTCATGTATCCAAGGTCGTCCAAGAATCATGTTATATGAATTTTTGGCATCTATGACGTAAAATAATGCGCTTGATGACATATCTCCCATTAACAGCTCTAGTCGTATGATGCCTATAGCCCTTTGCCCCCTTGGTTGAAGCCTTGTATCATTAAGCGACTACTTGTGAGCTCTTCATTTGGTATTCCCATTTCTTTCATCACACGCAAGGGTAATATGTTGACGGCTGAACCTCTATCGATCAAGATTCGATTAACCCTTTGCTCACGACTGAATCCAGCTACAAAAAGTGGCCTATTATGGGGCTTCGAACCAAGTAAAAGATCTTCATCTCCAAAGCAAATTGTCGCCGCACATTGGTTGGTATTCATGGAAGTCTTTAGACATGAT
This sequence comes from Linaria vulgaris, assembly GCA_948329865.1. Taxonomy (NCBI): domain Eukaryota; kingdom Viridiplantae; phylum Streptophyta; class Magnoliopsida; order Lamiales; family Plantaginaceae; genus Linaria; species Linaria vulgaris. Next base: position 42,611,618 of record OX415249.1, read on the forward strand.
TCATTTGATAAGGCATCTTGTACGTGAGCCACGTTGCATGACTTGTCAATGTCTTCTTCACAAAACCAACTGAGTTCCTTCTCTTTGCTTGTTTCATCCTCCAAAGTCCCGAGAGGGATTGTTGTGAGATTTGCGGTCGCTTTATCTTCCTCTAGGGTTATCTTGCCTTCACGAGCCAATCTCATAACTTTGTCCTTGAACACGAAACAGTCTTCAATCGAGTGTCCAAGAAGGCGATGATATCTGCAATACTTTGGATCACTTGAACGTCCAGCTTCTTCGGGTCTCTTCATTTCGGGCAGTTCAATAAGACCAGATCCAAGTAAGTCGTCAAAAATCCCAGGAACATCAGAGTTAAGGAATAGATACTCTTTTGATTGCATCTCTTTCAGAGTCAACTTCGTTTGCTCCTTCTCTTGCAAGGAATTCTTCCTTTCAGATGCCACATATGACTTCTTTCCTTCATTTGCCCTGGTTGAAATCTTGAGAGGTGCGGTAGTCACGACCATGGAGTCTTTGGATGGTGCCTTAGCAAAGAACTTGCCCCCCTTCCTTGGCTCCGATTTACTTTGTGCTTTGGTAGGGTCACCAATGAGCGGCCCATCAGTTCCACTTGCAGTCATGCTCAACTCCATGTCATGTGCTCTAGTTGCCAACTCTTCAAACGATCTAGGTTGAATACCTTGAAGTATGTACCGAAGTCCCCAATGCATTCCTTGGATGCACATCTCAATGGCCGAGGTATCGGATAATCGATCTTTGCAATTAAGGCTCAAGTTTCTCCAACGGTCGATATAGTCAACGACGAGTTCCTCCTACCATTGACGAGTGCTTGTGAGTTCAACCATGCTGACAGTTCTTCGAGTGCTGTAGAAACGGTTGAGGAATTCTTGCTCTAATTGATCCCAAAAATCGATGGACTCTGCTTCTAAGTCAATGTACCAGTCGAATGCATTCCCTTTGAGTGATCAGACGAATTGTTTCACCAATTGATCCCCGTAAGTCCCGGCATTGTTGCATGTCTCCATAAAGTGAGCAACGTATTGCTTAGGGCTGCCTTTTCCATCAAACTGTTGAAACTTTAGGGGTTGATATCCACTTGGCAACTTCAGAATGTCAATCCTTCTGGTATACGGCTTTGAGTATGTGAATGAGGACTTAGAGCTTCCTCCAATATTTTCCTTGATTGCTCCCATGATGAACTCTTTCAACTGCGCGGCGTGAATCATGTCGCCGGGAAAGACTTGGAGCTCTTTGCTTGTGGACTTCTCCTTTTCAATGGTACTGCGCCTGATAGACGTCTCCCCTTCCTCGAGGTGTTGCGGGCGCTTTTGGGCTACACCAGTTGTCTCAACAACTTCTCCTTTGCTTAAAAGTTTCTCAATCTTTGCATCTTGCTCAACAGTACGTCTCGTAAGCCACTCCATTGCCTTTGTTATTGCAGCGAGTTGTTCCTCCAAAGTTGTAGCATTTGTTTTCATGTCGGGTGCTACATCTGCCGAGGTAGGAGCTTTTGACCTAATGCGTGGAGATGTTGGAGGAGATTTCTCATCCTTGTCAGATTCTTCAAGAAAAGCAGCTTCATCACGTTGATCATCGTCGCGTGCAAACTCATCCGTCATCTTTGCCTTTTGGTCTTCCTTTGATTGAGTCATTGAGCGAGTCCTTATTGAACTCATGTAGATGCGTCTTCTTGTCCTTGATGAAAAGAGATGAGAGGTAGAGATGGTCCCACTGGGCGTGCCAAAAATTTGTAGCAACAAAATTTCCTAAGTCTTTAAAAATAAAAGACGGAAAAATAGTTGGACAAATAAAACTTGCGAATTTAATGAATTTATAGGGTAACAATCTCTTTGATCCTCTGATTCGATTTTACAAGGATAATGATTTGAACTTTAAAAATCTTGAAGGAAATCTTCACTTCGATCTTCTTCAAGGTACTTGAATATTTGACGAACGTCGATGCGAGGGCTTGGCAGCTTGATCTCGGATCGAACGGACTTGTAGCAACAAAATTTCCTAAGTCTTTAAAAATAAAAGACGGAAAAATAGTTGGACAAATAAAACTTGCGAATTTAATGAATTTATAGGGTAACAATCTCTTTGATCCTCTGATTCGATTTTACAAGGACAATGATTTGAACTTTAAAAATCTTGAAGGAAATCTTCACTTCGATCTTCTTCAATGTACTTGAATATTTGACGAACGTCGATGCGAGGGCTTGGCAGCTTGATCTCGGATTGAACGGACTTTTGACTTTGAATTTGGTTTGAAGATTGTTGAAGAACGATATGAGCTTCGTCTTCAGTTCTTCGGATATATGGATTTTGATCTTCTTTAAAAGGGACTTGATCTTCGAAAAAAGAGTTTTTCGAGGGCCTTGCAGCTTGTTCTCGAATCAAACGGACTTTCTTGCTTGAAGATTATCGAAGCACGATATGAACTTGGTTTGAACTTGTTGAGTTTGTTGAAGCTCGATCTTCCTCGGCAGCAGCGCGATCTTCAAAAACGGTTATTTGATGGACTTGGAGCTTGAAACCGGATCAAACGGAGGTTTTCGCGAAGAACGCCTTGAATCCCGCGAAGAACGCCTTGAAGATTGATGAGCTTGGTGGAGCGAAAAACTTGGAGCTTTTCCCTCTTCAACTTGTGAATATTTGTGTGTCTTTCTTCTTCAAGACCGCCTCTATTTATAGTTGTGGAGTGAATCTCAATCAGAATCTCCTGATGAGATGAACGGTTGTGATCGCGTCTACAATTTCTTGATATGGAAGACTTGATCTAAATGAATCTTCTAGATATCTCTTGAATATTCAATCTTGGAGGAGAAGACTTTCCTTGTCGTGATATTTGATAAATATATTTATTTAACCCTTTAAAATATTAGGATTAAATAATATATATTTATATTCATTTTCTTGCTCTATAAGACTTGCCATTATTTAATTTAATTGGATAATTTAACTCCAATTAATAAATAAGACATTATCCAATTTATCCATCATATATATTAAAATCAATAAATTTAACTACTTTACCTTGGAAATAAATTTATTATAAATCCAAATTAAAATAGAAAAATAAATTAAAAATTAATATATTATTCTCCACGTGTCGAGATTTAATTAGACACAAATTTTAAGTGTCTACACTAACTATGATTTAGATTTCACGAACACGCTAATGTCGGAGGTCTAAAGATTTATCTGCCTGATCTACAATGCTAGTGTTGCGCTAACAATCTCCTATGCATAATTCAATACAAGATTGTTCGATGTCACTACTCTGACCTCATAGAAACGCGTGCATCAAACAAACCAAGTAGCATAAGCACCCAATAAAATTCAACAAAACGAAGTCATCAATAAACATAATCAAAACATAAGTTCAAGGTGCATCCATATGAGATTAATTACATCCCCCTCAGATACGAAGAGAATTAGCTACTCATAGTCATATTCTAATCACATCAATTCATCAAAGATTATTCAATAAGGAAAAGAAAAGATTAAACCCCTGATCTCCCTGTTACTTTCCTCTACTTTGATTGTTGACTTCTGGTGTTCACCTTTCTCCCTCAACTATGATTGTAGTGACACGAATGGTAGAATTTCTGCTCCTCTAATCCTATGATGCTCTTGTAAGTGTTTGTAAGTGATTGTAAAAGTTGTTGTAAGCTCCTTACCCTAACTACTGAACGTAGCCTTCTATTTATAGTTTTATTCTATGCTCTGGACTTCGTTTTAGGGTTTTCAACGTCGACCCATTTTTTGTCTTAGTCGCGCTCCATACATGCGATGCACCTCTAATCACGCGACCCTCTGTTTCTCAAGTTTTTCTCATGTGATTCGTCCTTGCTCGCCATGCATTCTGTTTTCTGGTTCCTTTAGTAGCATGATTGGTAGCGTCATGACTCTACCCCTTGTTACTAAAAAGTGCTGAAATCCTCCAAATAAGCATCGTTTTGCTCCTACTCGACTCAACCTACAAAAATAATAAAACAATACTAAAACAAGTAAAAAGTATTACCACAAGGGTTGTACAAAAGCATAAGAAATCAGGTGCTACATCATGCCACCCCCTGTTTGAAAAACTGATGCTGTCAAATCTTTGTTAAAAATCTGACTCCTTTGTATCTCGTATAATTCAAACTTTCTCATGCTCGTTCCCAAATTCTCCCTACAAAACAATCAAAATTGAGAAATCAAATAAATAACTCAAAAACTATAAAACTTTGGGTTGCCCCCAAAACACCGCTTAGTTTTTACGTTGTCTAGCCCGATCTACTAATTCTAAGGTGTCTCAATCGCTCCATCATGGTTAAATGGATGCGCCAAATTTTCTCCCCTAGCAAGTTTCTTGATTGGTGGTTCCTTTGGGTAAACCATTTTTTGACCTTAAAACTAACATGCTCATTGTTAACTTTCAATGTGACAGTTCTCTTTCCTAACAGTTGCTCAGAATGTGTGACGACCGCGCCCCACGAGCCATGCTTCGATTCGAGTTGCTTCAGTAGTGGCCAGCCACTTTACCCAATCCAGACTAAAGCGCAACTCATAGGAAGAGGTCTCACTTGTTCAGGATCAAAGCATACACGTTTTATAAATTATATTTTGATATATACAGCGGAAGTCTTAGTATTACAAATAATGTGACTATTTTAATGGTTATGCACTAATATACAAAACATGAATATTCCAAAATGCACGCTTGGACAATTATTCACTTGGTACATGCTGCCATGTTGATTTTATCCTGAGAAATGGACAAAAGAAACGAGGAATAAGTCTTTAATGACTTAGTGAGATTCATATAAAGAACTGGTAATGCAAGAATTAACTGTGACCTAATGGATACATTTTGGGAGTGATCTTACCGGTAGAAACAGTTCAACTAGACAATTTGATGTAGCAATGGTACTGGAGTTTTCATAGAATAGTTAATGTACTTGTGCTTAACAATAAACAAATCCAGCCTTATAACTTCTACTATTCTACCTTATTCCTCCCGACGAGGAGCGACCTCACAAACAATCAAGAGACATGCTCAAGTACATGTCAATCCAGCACGCGGGTTACAACTAACTACTGACTGCAAGCGACTCCTAGATAGATGGGTATCAAGCAAAATTACTTAAACCGATAGTCCTTACTGCCCGAGAGTAACTTGACTCAATCCCTGAGCCCAACTTCCCAAAGGCGTCCCAATGGGTATAACAAATAAACAAACAAGCTAGTAAACCAGATAATATCCGTTGCTCCTTGAGCTACATGTCCCCAAACATAGTTCGTTGCTCGTTGCACAATTCAAGAACCAGGAGATGAGATTATAATATTAGAGAATTATCATGATTATGAATAGATATGATAAATAATAAATGATTGGATATGATTTAACGATGAGTAAGAAAATCATGTTATGAGATGAGATGCCAAACAGGATTATGATAAAATATAGGTTGTTCGAGGTTTAGTAACGGAGTAGTGGCTTTTCTGTCCAAGTTCCTCGGGGTCGGATGCCAAACGGGGCTAGAACAAATCAGAAATGAAACCTCACCTTAACTCATACGTGGAACCTTGATGGCGTTTATTAGTTTGTCAAACCTTTAACAATTTTAAATAATATTAATCAACTAAATTTATAATTCACCACAACAAATATTAGTACTTTTTCTTCAATTCTCATGTTGGTGAAATTGAGAATGTTCTTGTTAAGAATGCTAGTTACAATGTAAATCTTAGTAAATAACACATAAGCTTAATTTATATCATTACACAAAACATGAAAATCTTAGATGATGTATTACTTAACTAACTCTATGAAAACTCATTTTTTTAGTCTTTAATCAATTCCAAACTTTTAATAACCCCACATCAAATAAGTATCATATGAAGTAACACCTTAAAAGGTCTATCTTAGTCAACTATTACTTTATTTCACCTAGTAAGTTTAAAATGCATATCATTGTTTTATAACTTAAATATAAAGATATAAACATGGGAGATTTATCAAAACATGTGATAAGGAATGTTTATTATGATAAATAATCTTATTTGATGGTTAGGTCATGAAGTGGCAAGAATATCCTTGTAAGACTTATGAAAATAGTATGTTAAACATGATAAATATACCATTTAAATGCTATAAATAAAATCACAAAAATGTCAATTCATGATTATAAATCATAATAATCTAATTATAACTAATACTATATCATGTTAAATTTATGTGTGTGATAAATACTTGAATTATGATGGCGATTAAACTTATAAATTAGGAAAACAAAGGTTGTGCCAAATAAACTGAAAAATCACAGCAATTTTGGTTTTACCTTTGATCGGACATCCAAATGAACTTGGTTTTTAAATCATTTTATGCTTTATGGTTTCTAGCATCATGAGAGATGTGGAAATCCAAGATTTTGTGAAAACACAAAGGTTTGCTATGCTAAATAATTCTTGCAACATAGAACCTATTTTTGGATTTTTAGACAACAGTCTACGGTTTAGGAATTTCGACCTTCTATATCACATTATTTAAAAAATAATTCTTCATATGAAAGTTATAGGACATCATGAGGAGTATCCAGCCGTTAGTCTTGATCAAAAAGGATTTTTCTACAATTAGTTATGATTTTCCTAAGGTGCAGGGTCGAATAGATAAATTCTGCGCAATAAAAGTTTTGGGGTATTTTTGGGTAGAAAATGATAAAATATGAACTTGGGATGAATTTTTCTTGAAAGTAGACTCACTAATTTAGAGATTCATAGGAAGAAAGAAGGAAAAACCGAAATGATTTTGAGTGTGAAAATTGTTGGAAGAAAACCTACTATTTATAGGCAAAAATTATGTTAAAATAATGTTCAGGTTCCATTTTGATTATTTTTATAATAAATCACAAAAATCTTTTAATCATGCTCTTAAGAATGTCATGACTTACCTCATCAAAAATATGTCATGGCTTACTTCATTACTTGGTTAATTGCATATCAAGTTCTTCAATTATTTATAATAAAAATGCAAATAGGTATAGTTAGATTTCTTTGTTACATACCTATTTATTTATGTAATTTTTCTAGATAATTCCATCATCTTGGTTAAGATTTCAAATTGAAATATATGTTTTAGGATTAGAGACCTATAAAAATAATAAAAGACTAACTTTTAAGTTTTGGGACTAAAATGCAAATTTTTCTAAACATTTAGGGTCAAACATAGAAATTTTCAAAAGTTCAAGGACTAAAGTATAAACTTTATTCTTCCTAATTTTTGGGGCGTTACAGAATGACCTTCTAAGAATCAATGGAAACTTATACGTTTTACTCATGTCAATAACCACAAAATCAGTCGAAAAAGTAAATTTCCCAATCTTAACCATAACATCTTCTCCTACCTTCATAGAATAATTAATACTCATATCAACAAGTTGAATTATTTGATTAGTTGCTCGTAAAGTAGGTAATTTCAGACGTTAATAAATAGTGTATGGCATGAGATTTATACTAGCACCTAAATCACATAGAGAATGTTCAAACAAATAATCATTACTGGTGCAAGGTATAAAAACTCTTTGGATCCTTAAGCTTTGTCGGCAGTCCTTCAATGGATTGAAGTGTAAAGACTTTGTGAATCCCTATCTCATCCATCTTTCTCTTCACTACTCTTGTGTCTCCCAAATACTTTAGCACATTCAAGTACTTGTCTCACTACTTCTTCAAGTGCCATTGATCCTTGTAGATTTTTGAAAACCACAACAAAGTGTTCCACGTGATGAATTCTCAAAGGATATGGAATTGATGGATAGTTTTCTTTCCCTACTAGCTCTGAAACTTTGCTCAAAATACCTTCCTTAGTCGAGACCATGTTCACTTGATCCCTCAAATTTGTCTCTGTATTGCTTGGCAATGTTCTAGTGTGTCAAGTACTTAACTGATTTGCAATTATGCCTAGTTGTTTCTCAATGTTCCTCAATGAGTTGTCTGTGCTCTGGCACCTCGCCTCTATTTTACCTATTCTTGCATTAGTTTATGTTATTTAATTATATAACGTTTCCTCAAGATTTGCCTTCTTCTCGGTTGGTTGAAATCCCATTGGCTTCTGAACTCCTCATTGTTGCTGAGTTTGTTGCCCTCCCTCAGAAAAATTATGGTGATTCTTGTTCCTAGATTGTAACTGTTCGAGTATGGATTGTTTTGCCTCGAATAATTACCAGCATAGTTGACTTCTTCTTGCTTGGCTGCATTTACTCCTATGCATTCATTGGTTGGGTGATTTCCTCCACAATTGTTGCATACCATGATTGACGAGTTTCCTCATCCACTTGTGCGGATAGTTCAATAATAGTGTCGATCTGGTGAACCCCATCTTTCTCTTGCTTGGACCTCGGTCACTATTTTACTTTGAGATGGTCGACACAATTGTCTCTAATAAAGAATGCTCATCCTCGCCGATCATTCGCATGAATCCCCCTCCTGAACTAACGTCTAGTGTATTTTTGCAACTGTGTTCGGTCCATCGTAAAATTGTTGGAGTAGTACCTCGTTTGTGAAGCTTTATTGTGGACACCGCTTCGTTGTGCCTTTGAATCGTTCACATGCTTCACACAATGATTCTACATCTATATGTCGGAATTAACTATCTCACTTCTCATCTTTGCTGTCTTTGTTGGTGGGCAAAATTGTTGTAAGAATAGTTGTGCCTACTGCTCCCATGTTGTGATGCTATCATTTGGTAGTTCATTTAGTCACCTCTTAGCTCCTCCATTAAAACAAAGGGAAAAAATAAGAAACCGATCCAACGTTTGCCCGCTTTTGCACTTTCCTATCCAACGTTTTATTTTTTACACTTTCCTATCCAACGTTTCATTCCGGTAACACTTTTCTATCCAACCTTTAATTTCGGCCTTATGACATCACTTTTCAGCCTTATGACATCACGCTGACATCATTTGAAGGGGCAATTTAGTTATTTTACATATTAGGGGGTGTAATGCAATATGTATAATTATTTTATACACCCTACATTTTTATTTTATTATACATTTTACATTTTCTAGTTTTTATTTTTTTGTTACTTCAAAAATATTCAAAAAATTTAAAACTAATAAACTTTAACTCATCTAAAATAAAGTAAATTCTTTTTGTTTACAAGTTTAATAGTAAATACTATCAATCTTTTTTTTTTGAAGAAAATGTGTCTTCAAATGAATTATATTTTTATAAATTAAAACTTCTCAACAAAACTAATTAGTAATTTATACACCCTAAATTTTTATTTTATTATACATTTTATATTTTCCAGTTTTTTTTTTTTTTTTTTTTTGTTACTTCAAGAATATTCAAAAATTTAAAACTAAAAAACTTTAACTTATCTAAAATAAAGTATATTCTTTTTGAGCTAATTGTATTTTTAGAAATTAAAACTTTTCAACAAAACTAATTAGTAATTTTTTAAGCTTGATTTTGTAGTTTGATTTATTAATTATTTAATAATTTAAAACTGAAAAAAAAAAAAAAAAAAACTTCATCTTCTCCAACACACCCACCCCCACCCCCACCCCCTCCCCCTCCACACCCATCAAATCCACCACCACCAAACCCTAAATCCACCTCAAATCGACCTAACTCCATCACCCTCGCACTTCCATGAAGTCGATTTTCGATTTTATGGGATTTTAGGTGGCGATTTTCGAACAAGGGTTTGGTGGGTGGTGGATTTTAAAACTCTAAAACCGAAAATCGACTCCATGGAAGTGCGAGGGTGATGGAATTAGGTCGATTTGAGGTGGATTTGGGGTTTGGGGTGGTGGATTTGATGGGTGTGGAGGGGGAGGGGGGTGGGTGTGGAGGGGGAGGGGGGTGGGTGTGGAGGGGGAGGGGGGTGGGTGTGTTGGAGAAGATGAAGTTTTTTTTTTTGTTTTTTTTTCCAGTTTTTAAATTATTAACTAATTAATAAATCAAACTTAAAAAATCAAGCTTAAAAAATTACTAATTAGTTTTGTTAAAAAAATTAATTTCTAAAAATATAATTCATTTGAAGACACATTTTCTTCAAGAAAAAGATTGAGAACAAAAAGAATATACTTTATTTTAGATAAGTTAAAGTTTATTAGTTTTAGATTTTTGAATATTTTTGAAGTAACAAAAAAAATATATAAAAAAACTGGAAAATATAAAATGTATAATAGAATAAAAATTTAGGGTGTATAAATTACTAATTAGTTTTGTTGAAAAGTTTTAATTTCTAAAAATATAATTCATTTGAAGACACATTTTCTTCAAAAAAAAAACATTGATAGTATTTACTATTAAACTTGTAAACAAAAAGAATTTACTTTATTTTAGATGAGTTAAAGTTTATTAGTTTTAAATTTTTTTAATATTTTTGAAGTAACAAAAAAATAAAAACTGGAAAATGTAAAATGTATAATAAAATAAAAATTTAGGGTGTATAAAATAATTATACATATTGCATTACACCCCCTAATATGTAAAATAACTAAATTGCCCCTTCAAATGATGTCAGCGTGATGTCATAAGGCTGAAAAGTGATGTCATAAGGCCGGAATTAAAGGTTGGATAGGAAAGTGTTACCGGAATGAAACGTTAGATAGGAAAGTGTAAAAAATGAAATGTTGGATAGGAAAGTGCAAAAGCGGGCAAACGTTGGATCAGTGTCTGATTTTTTCCCTAAAACAAAATAAAAATAACTTTAATTTCACTTAATCAGGTGTGAGTTGAAATACTTTACACGTCCCAATAAAGTCTTTGAGATGTGTCATTGGATCTCCAGTAATTCCTCCCCCGAATTAATTTTGGCCAATCATAGAGAAATTGCTGACTTGATTGGTTCATGATCTTCAGTTGTAATAATACATGATCCAATGCCTTGAAGTGTTGGCAAGATTTTCTATCTTGTGGGTCGAATAAAATATCCTCCTCCCAAGTGTTGACCATTGTTTCTTTAGTTTGATGTCCATGTGGTGTTTCTCTTGGTGGAGTAGATACATCATTAGTATTCGACATGCTTTGTGTTTCTTTTCGGTTACATCTGCAGGTTCTTTCTATCTCAGGATCAAATAGTAATGGTGTCACGTTATCTCTACGTGTCATGCACTGCTGGTACCTGAAATAATAATGCTGAAGTAAGTGTTTCTCACAGAACAACAATATTAGAAATTGCTAACATATATACCGTTACTCCCCGACAACGGCGCCAAGAACTTGATGCATAATTTAAATTCGTGTTATTATTCAATCATACACGTTCGCAAGTATACGGTTAAGTAATAATAAAATAGAAAGTACACTTACTACCCAAGTATCAAATCCCAAGAAAGTAGATATTTGTAATTTATCAATTACATTGATGAACACTGAATGAACTGATTTTCTCTTTTATCGTTGAATAAATAAAGACAAAGAAATATAAATTAACTAACTAACAACTAAGGATCTAAATTGGAATACTGGGTTTAGGCTATATATATATATACTCAACACATGCGAATATCGAATTACGTGATTCGATATAACAAACACGTCGAAACCCTTTGCTCGACATATCACAGTTATGATATCTTGCCCATTCAATATCAGGCATATTTGATATTATGCATATTCGATATCTCTCAGTTTTGATATCGTCGCAAGTTCCATCCGTTAAAGCGATGAATTTCGAAAGAGGATACAACTTTAAACCCACCACTTCTATGGTCAACATGCATAATTATTACCACATACACGATTTAAAACAAGAATCAACATACAAACCGAAAGTTTCCATTTCGGTCTCGATTACACGTGACTATGTATTTTGGGGGACCAATTTATAAATTACTTTGCAGTAATTTAAATATCAAACTCACATGTCAACCATGAGCCCGGACTATAAACTGGGGGACACGGGGTACCAATAGTATGGTTTACGATCTATTATCTGCAACAATAGCTCCCAAACTGGGGGGCTACATGATATAAGCTATTCATATGGCCCAATAAGTAGGTTGAGCCAAGCACATGGAATTCGCAAATCTGCTATACGTCGAGCATCAACACTCGACATATTGCTCATGTCAAATGTAGACATTCGACATGGTATATGCTCGATCCAGAAATCTGGGGTGCAGTCCGCTCCCCGAGATTTATAAATATCCCGTTCCCGTATTTCAAGAAGAGCTCAATTAGTAAGCGTTGTTCACTCCGCATATCGAGCATTCGTACCCGACGTACGACCAATATACCAACACTCGATACACCCCCACTAACCTGACATGGAGATGAATCTCGACATCTCCTAGCCAGACATCTTGTAGGCCCATTATCTCTTGCACCCGATATCTTCCAGGCTCGACATGCTCCACACCCGATGTCTCCTGATTCTTGTAATGTACGAGAGTACTATCCTAGTATTAGTCTGTAAGTGTTACAGACATAAGTTATTCTAAAAGCTTGTACTAGTTATAAAGTAACATAATTCTGTATAAGTTCTTTTGTAATTGTACCTCGTGATTACCCTACTAATTTGTACCGAATTAAATACGTTTGTTTTTTTTTTCTTCTTTTTTTCCTTTTAAAATCTTAATTTTACGACATGTGAGCATGTGCCATGATCTTTGAACAAGAAAAAATATGGAGATAAAGTCATTGGCTTTAAGCAGAAATAATTCTCAGACGGTGTACTAGCTAGTAATATACAACAAAAGGAACTTACGCTAATTAAGTTTTAACATCAATGCGATATAAATAAGTTTTCACGAAGTATGCTACAAAGTTAAAGATTTCTAAGTGAAAAAGTTAATGATACACTTACGCTAATTAAGTTTTAACATCAATGCGATATAAATAAGTTTTCACAAAGTATGCTACAAAGTAAAAGATTTCTAAGTGAAAAAGTTAGTGATACAAATTGCGAGGAGCATATATACGCAATTATCTCTATTTTATTGTGGCAAGCAATTTGCACTAAAATATGTAGATTTATTTGTTAACAAAATTGTAGGTGTAAATATGCTATAACATAGCTATTTTCATGATTTCTCAATATATTAGGAGCTCCGCTAAGCATGTTTTAATGATAAATTACCATGTTTCAATTATTTACTATAAATGTAAACTATCATTTTCTCAACGTTAATCACCTCGTATCCTTAGTTATTATATTCGTGGCACTGCTAACGAAATTAAATTGCAAGAGAGCTATCCATTATCCAATAATAAAAGCTCAGTGAGGGATACATCATTTTATAAAAAATTAACGGAGTAGAATACATCATTTTATAAAAATTGAAGAAAAGTGCAAAACTAGACCCAACCTATAGGCCTTTTTGCGAAACTATATACAACGTTTGAAAAGTTGCAAGACTATATCCAACCATTACCACTACAAGAAAAAAGGGTCATTCGCGACCGCCCGGGCGGTCGCGAATGACCCATTTCCGGTCGCGGATGGTCATCCGCGACCGCCCAGCGGTCGCGGATGCCCGGTCACGGATGACCTCGGTCGTGGATGTCATCCGTGACCGCTCGGCGGTCACGACAATCATCCGCGACCGCCGAGCGGTCACGGTAGTCATCCGCGACCGTCGAGCGGTCACGGATGACCCCGGGCTCATCCGCGACCGCCCAGCGGTCACGGCAGTCATCCGTGACCGCTCGGCGGTCGCGGATGACCCCGGGCTCATCCGCGACCGCCCAGCGGTCGGGGGCAACCCCGTGACCGCTCGGCGGTCGCGGATGACCCCGAGGTCATCCACGACGGCTCGGCGGTCACGGATGACCCCGAGGTCATCCGTGACGGCTCGGCGGTCGCGGTGTTTCCCGCGACCGCCTGGCGGTCACGGATGACGTCGGTGTCATCCGCGACGGCTCGGCGGTCGCGGCAACCACCGCGACCGCCTGGCGGTCACGGATGACCCCGGGGTCATCCGCGACGGCTCGGCGATCGCGGCAACCACCGCGACCGCCTGGCGGTCACGGATGACCCCGGGGTCATCCGCGACGGCTCGGCGGTCACGGATAATATTTAAACCATCCGTGACCGCCGAGCGGTCACGGATAATATTCAAGTCATCCGTGACCGCCCGGCGGTCACGAATGACATTAAACGAAATAAAAAAAATATTCCGATAAAATACCGGAATAAATATTTGTTTTTTGCGAATATAATGTATGGTTGGACGGTTTTTTTATATAAACATCATTTAAGAGAATGATTTGTGTTATAAGTAAAGAAAAGAAGAAAATAAAAGAGTTGGTGTTTTGTTTTTTGGAGATATAAAGAAAGATGAGAAGAAAAATTGTTGGTGTTTTGTTTTTTGAAAATATAAGAAAAGAGAAGAAGAAAAATTGTTGGTGTTTATGTTTTGGATTGGGAAATGAGGAAAGGAGGAGAAAGTGTTGAGTTTTTTAGAGAAGATAATGTGAGTGTAATGAAAATTAATGGGTGGAATGGTGGGTATATATAGAATTTTAGTGAAAATTTTGAATTTTCAAAAAATTTGAATTTCCCCCCAATTCCAAGGTCTTTCGCGACCGCCGGGCCGTCGCGAAAGACCTTGGAATTGGGGGGAAATTCAATTTTTTTTGAAAATTCAAAATTTTCACCATGAATGTTATTCGTGACCGCCGGGCGGTCACGAATGACCCTCATTCGCGACCGCCCAGCGGTCACGAAAGACCCTTATTCGAAAATAAAATTTTTATTTATGAATATTATTCGTGACCGCTGGGCGGTCACGAATGAGGGTCTTTCGAAAGTTTTGATTTTCGTTTGTTTAATTAAGTTGCGATGTTTGTTAAATTGATAAAATACTTACTACTAAGTTAATTAAAAGAGAGTTTATCACAAAATTACACATTACATCTAAAACAACTTAGTGTATATGATGATTAGTTGTAAAACATAAAATAGGTTATTCGTTCATAACTCGCCTAAGCACATCTAATTCGCTATTTTAATATGTTAATTACTAATGTTGTACTAATTTATTACCTCAATTAACATGTAGTAATGAGACTTATTGTTAAAAATCATAAACACATCAAGATGAATCCATAAAATTAAATTTTCTTTTATGAATGTTATTCGTGACCGTTGGGCGGTCACGAATAAGTGTCTTTCGTGACCGCCCAGCGGTCACGAAACGTACTTGTGGTCACGAAACCTACTTCGTGACCGCCCAGCGGTCACGAACATACTTCGTGACCGCTGGGCGGTCACGGAAGACCCTTATTTGTGACCGCCCAGCGGTCACGAATAAGTTTCATTCAAAAGTTTTGATTTTCGTTTGTTTAATTAAGGTGCGATGTTTGTTAAATTGATAAAATACTTACTACTAAGTAAATTAAAAGAGAGTTTATCACAAAATTACACATTACATCTAAAACAACTAAGTGTATATGATGATTAGTTGTAGAACATAAAATAGGTTATTCGTTCATAACTCGCCTAATCACATCTAATTCGCTATTTTAATATGTTAATTACTAATGTTGTACTAATTTATTACTTCAATTTACATGTAGTAATGAGACTTATTGTTAAAAATCATAAACACATCAAGATGAATCCATAAAATCAAATTTTCTTTTATGAATATTATTCGTGACCGCTGGGCGGTCACGAATGAGGGTCTTTCGTGACCGCCCAGCGGTCACGAATGCCAACGGCTAGTTGGCATTCGCGATCGCCCGGCGGTCACGAACTGCCAGATTTTCATTTATAAATATCATTTCCCTTACTTTTCTAATTCACAACAATCTTCACCATTTCTCTTAAGGTATTCTCGTTTTTTTCATTTAGATGGTCAACTATATTTTTAAATACTAAATATTGGTATGATATGTTAACTTGTTTATTCATTTCTTGATAGATATTGACGTAAACACATCGAGGGTACTCGTAGAGGACACAAGATTCTTGAAGATCGTTTTTTTACGCTTCAAGAAGTAAGTTGATCAATTTATCACTCTTCAACCTTATCGTGCATGATAATTGTTACATTTTAAATTGTTAATTATTAATTGTTTGTAATATTAATTGTAATTAATTATTTCCTTTAAAATTTACATCTTAGATAAATAATGGACTATCAAGTAGATAGGAATTGGATGTACGATAGATTCGAGAGCAGTGGTTATTTGCGAGATAGTTTTGTGGTTGGGGTTCGCACATTCATAGAATTTGCTTCGCGACAAGATGGCTATTTAGATCTAGGGGGGCGTATTAGGTGCCCGTGCAAAAAATGTAACAATTCAAAGTTTTTTGATCGATACCAAGTCCGTGATCATCTTCATAAGTCGGGATTTACGCCTGGATATTTTGAGTGGGTTTTGCATGGAGAGCAGTTTACCACCACTTCTATGACGTTTATCGACGAACCTCTCGGCCCATCACACGCCAATATTCCTGACAGCCCTATTCGTGCTGACGATTCGTTTAGACAGATGGTCGTGGATGCATATGGAGGCCGATTTGATGAGGACGCTGTGCGTAACGAGGATCCGAATCCCGATGCAAGAGATTTCTACGACTTGATGCGTCTAGGTCAGGTGAAGATGCACCCTAAGAAGAGCAAAACCGTCCTGCAGTGGATTGGAGAGTGGGTGAATTACAAAACTATTCACAAGGCGAGTAACATCGTTTCTGACCATTTTTTAAAGATGTCTAAAGATGGGTTCGACCCTGAGATTGAGAAGTTGTTACCTAAAGACACGAAAGGGATGCATAAGATGGAGCGAACCTTGGGGTTAGGGTACGAGAAGATCGATGTTTGCACAAATCAGTGTTTTCTGTTTTACGGGTTTGCGGCGAGCAATGACTTCCTAAAATGCCCGATATGCGGGGTTGATAGATACGAGGAAGGTAGGAAGTCAAAGGTCGCAAAGAAGCATTTGTGGTATTTCCCCCTAGGTCCTCGTCTTCAGAGGATGTATTATACCATAGGTACTGCAAAGCATATGACTTGGCATTTGAAGTGTCGAGAGGCTACGGATCGAATGATTCACCCGGCTTCCAGTGAGGCATGGCGACACTTTGATCGGACACATCCGGATTTTGCAGCTGAGCCTAGGAACGTACGACTCGGCTTATGTACGGATGGATTCACACCGTATGGCTCATCTGGGAAAAAATACTCTTGTTGGCCAGTGATGGTAACCCCATATAACCTCCCCCCCGATCTTTGCATGAGGCAGGAGTTCATATTTTTGAGCCTTATCATTTCCGGTCCAGATAGTCCCGGGAAGAACTTGGATGTTTATCTTAGACCACTAATTAACGAGCTTAATGCTTTATGGAGCACTGGTTTGGAGACGTTTGATAGCTCAAGGAAGGAAAACTTTCAATTACGAGCGGCCCTGATGTGGACGATTAGCGATTTTCCAGCGTATGGAATGTTGTCTCAGTGGAGTACGCACGGGAAGTTAGCGTGCCCTTATTGCATGGGAGATACGAATTCATTTACGTTGAAGAATGGTGGTAAACCGTGTTGGTTCGATTGCCATCGTCGTTTTTTGCCCAAAAATCATAGGTGGCGGCATGACAAGAATTCATTCAAAAAAGGGGAAAAGTCACTAGAAGAACCTATTTGCAGGAAAATGGGCGACGAAATGAGGGAAATTGTGGAGGGACTTGGGGATGTTGGTTTTGGGGCCAAAGTGAACAATCTACCGGGTTTTCATACGGATCATAATTGGCTGAGGAAGAGCATATTTTGGGAACTTCCCTATTGGTCCACAAACTTGATTCGTCACAATTTAGATGTCATGCATTGTGAGAAGAACTTTTTCGATAACATCATCAACACAGTATTGGATGACTCTAAGACTAAGGACAACATCAAGTCTAGACATGATTTGAAGATTTGGACTATCCGTGAAGAGCTATTTTTAGAACAAACACGAGGAGGCGCATATGTGAAGCCAAGGGCAACCTATTGTCTCAAGCGGGATGAAAAGGTCAAGGTCTTGAAATGGTTGGGCGATCTGAAATTTCCGGACGGATACGCGTCAAATTTGGGACGATGCGTACAAAAGCAACAACATAGGCTCTTTGGTATGAAGAGTCATGATTGTCACGTCTTCATGCAGAGATTGATCCCCATTGCTTTTCGCGACTTCCTGCCCACCAACATTTGGGAAACATTGGTGGAGATTAGTTTATTCTTCCGGGCAATTTGTGCTTCAGAGGTTTCGGCCACCGATATGAGAAGTCTTGAGGAATCCATTATAGTCACGATGTGCAAGCTTGAGAGGATATTCCCTCCTTCCTTCTTCGATTCTATGGAGCATTTGGCCATACACCTACCATACGAGGCTAAAGTAGGCGGCCCGGTTCACTACAGATGGATGTATCCATTCGAGAGGTACACAATGTTTAATGAGTTTAATTCGCTACTGTTATTCTATATGTTATTGACTTTTCGGTATTCCCAGGCGTATGTTTGATTTTAAAAAGTCAGTGATGAACAAAGCAAGGGTAGAAGGATGCATAGCGAATTCCTACCTCCTTTCAGAGCTATCCAATATGTGTGCACAATATCTAGGTATCTCCGCGAGTACTAGATATAACCGTCTCAATAGGAACGAGACTTTTGAGAGTTCAGAGTGGGATGATGAGCTGATGTTATTTCGAAAGAAAGGGCAGGCCCTTCGGCCACTAAACAAGAAGAGGCGGTTGTCGTCCGAAGAGTTGGAGCAAATTGAACTGTACACGCTTCTTAATTGTGAAGAGCTGGATGGATGGGTCGAGTAAGTCAATATTCTTTATTTTACGTGCAAACACTCTTTATTAAGGATAACTTGTATGTATCACGTATTTCTAACTTATTTTGTGTGTAACTCACAGGTTGTTTATTGAGGAGGAGTGTAATGGACTTACTCCCATGGAGGTACAAAAGAAGAGAAACTGCGAGTACGTGGCATGGTTCAAGCAGACCTACTCGAGTGGCAAGTACATGACAGACGATCGTGTTAAGTCGTTGCTCGCAGGTCCTCTCAACTCAGTGTTGTACTATGAAGGGTACATTGTGAATGGGTTCCGATTTCACACAGATATGCGTTTGGGCCCTAAGAAGAGTGATTGTAGTGGGGTTTATGTGGAGGGGGACATGGGAGGATCCCACGCCACCAACTTCTATGGGACATTGAACGAAATCATAGAGGTGGAATATTGGGGGCACAGAAGACCGCTATACATTGTATTCTTCAAGTGTAGGTGGTATGATATTAGAGCTCGAGGGACTCGTGTTCACGAGACGTACAAAGTCGTTGATATTAACCCACGATGGTTTCTCACAACCAACGAGCCTTTTATTTTTGCCAATCAGGCCCTTCAGTCGTACTACGCCCCGTATCCACAACTTACGAATGGTCGACCAGGTCAAAATGGATGGATGGCTGTATCTACTATACCGGCTAGGCACGTGATCGACATGTCGTCACTAAGTGATTCCAGCGACACAGAAACAGAAATAGGGATGCCAGCGGAAGTGTTCCAAGAGAACGCATCTGTAGGAATTAATATGTTCGTAGACTTTAGCGCATTTGATATGGATATACAATTGGGGTGGGCAAATGAGTTTGAGATCGTCGAAGATGTACAAGATAGAGGAGAAAAAGAAGCTGAAGAGGAAGACGAAGAAAGTGAAAACGTGGAGCTAACTAGTGATACTGAATAGTTCAAGTGTTTTGTAATAATTTAAAACATTACTTTGTGACGCACTTTATTTGTAACGATTTGGTAGTGTTGTAAAAGACATTACAATAATGAAAATTTAACAGTCAAACATTACAATAATGAAAATTTAACAGTCCAACATTACAATAATGAAAATTTAACAATCCAACATTACAATAATGAAAATTTAACAGTACAACATTACAATAATGAAAATTTAACAGTCCAACATTACAATAATGAAAATACAACTAATCATCATCCGAACTATCACCCAACCCACATCCATTCCCGTCATCATCCTCCCCATCATCCTCCCCATCATCCTCCTCATCATTCTCACCACTCCCAACACCATCCTCAACACCCAGTTCCACATAATCGTCAGTCTGCAACGACGCCATAATATCATCGACATCGTCGTCATCATCGTCATCAGAGTACTCCTCGATATACGCAGGCCTATCGGAAGAACTGGGAGCAAATGGATCTGGCCTACGACGCGGTATACGAACCGGTGGAATCACAGCTCCGTTCCTACGTGCATGCCCCATGAATATAGAATCTGATATCGGTGGAAGGTCCACGTTCACCTTCTCATTAAGCAAGCATCTCCATAGCTCCATAGTGGCTTTCATATCAGTCATCCTTTGATCACTGCGATAGATAGTGCGGTCATTCTGTGTTTGTAATTCGTCGATGCAGGCCTGTGAATAATCTTCTTGTTTCCTGTATTTAATGCTGAACGCCTCTGGGCGTGCATCCCTCGGCAAGCCTTTCGCCTTCCCCTTCTTCACAGGACCAAATGCCTCGGTCCAACAGTCGGGATCGAACACCGGGAGCTTAGTTGGGCGGGGATATCTTTCCTTCAATAGTTCCATGTACTTTTTCTGCATTAACATTTGAAAGAATCAGTACTTATATTGGAATAAATAATTTAAAAGGAGTATGCGGTTGAAATAACTTACATATTGCGCTTTCGCCACAACATCTACCCAAGTCCGCCGAGCTGGAACTCCTGTGTCACCGCCCGTCCCCTTCACCCGCTGCGTGTGACCACGTCTATAGGCCTCATCATATCGAATAAGGTCTTTTCGTGTTGCGTCCTCCTCAGCCTACACATTTCAAGAAAGAGTACGTCAAAATTGGCTTACGCATATATTAAGATTACTTAATTACACCCATATTGTTAATTTTCATAATTCATACCAGCCGACGTCTGAGCTCCTCTAGGTCGCGGGATCCACCAAAAAAAGTGGGAGGTGCCTTCACCCCCTCCTTTGGCTCCTCGCCTCCTCTCCTGTTTTTCTTAGACTTATGCGACAGCTCTTGATGATCCTCAGTGGCCCAATGCTTAATCGCCGCCGCCTCTAACCCGTCGTGCATCCAAGTTTTGTCTTTTCCGGCCCATTTCGGATCCACAACCCTCTCAAAGTATTGTTTCTTCGTGTTGTAAATCAAATTCTTATAACACAACTTCGCCTTCGTTTCGTAGGCCCGTTGTACTGCGTGTTTTTCTCTCTGACGAACACCATATATTTTCTGCCAAGTAATAAATTTCGATTTATGAATATATTAAATTAAATAATATGATATAGTTGTGAAATAATTCATCACCGTAAATTTAACAAACATTTTGCCTCGCACAGTTTCGGGCATCGTCAAGTAGGTAGGCCAGAACTCCTTCATGAACAGTCTGATCAACTCCGTGATCGTAGTCGCAACCTCGTTGCTAGAGGGGTTCATAAACAGGCCACGAGGACACAATTTAATGATCTGCCTTTGTTTCGCGTCATTGGGTTGTTGTGCACCTTTGGAGGTGCCTCTTGGTGGGCGCTGTTGCGTGACATTGAATACTCCCGATGCTGGAGTATCACTCGGCCTCTCGCTCGGGCCAGCTCCGGTGGAACCAGCGGAAGATGGTGCTCTAGCCCTAGATCCAGATGCAGTCGGTGCGGCATCGGGCTCGGCATCGGCATCAAAAGAAAGTCGGCGCTGTAGTAAAGGCGTCAACGATGTAGACGCGTTGGGGATTGCGGCATCGCAACTACGACCGCCACGTGTGATAACTATACGAGGTCCAAGACTACCTCGCCCACTAGCAGTAGGGGGAACATCGGGAACATCAGGAACATCCGCATCATCAGGAACATCAGAAACATTTGAACATTGTTGACCACTGCCAACCCGACGACGACGACTGCCTGCCATATCGAATATATGCTAGAAAAATACGAGAAATTATCTAAGTTAGATGATTCAAAGAGATTCTCTAAAATTCAGTCGTTACTAAGTTATAAAGATTCCTTAAAGATCATTTGTACTAAGTTACAAAGAACCCCTAAAGATTATTTGTTCTAATATATAAAGATTTTGTAAAGGCATTATTTCTAAGTTATAAAGTTCCATAAAGGCGTTATTTCTACAAAAAAAACATTAACCAATAATTTGACATGCATTTAAACTAATAGTTTAACATTAAATTACCGCGACGAATAATAATACATTAAATTACCTAAACTAACAATTTAATATTAAATAAAGATTCTCTAAAGGCATCATTTCTAAGTTATAAAGTTCCCTAAAGATCATTTGTTCTAAGTTATAAAGAACCCCTAAAGATTATTTGTTCTAATATATAAAGATTCTCTAAAGGCATTATTTCTAAGTTATAAATTCCCTAAAGATCATTTGTACTAAAAAACATTAACCAATAATTTGACATGCATTTAAACTAATAGTTTAACATTAAATTACCGCGACGGATAATAATACATTAAATTACCTAAAATAACAATTTAATATTAAATAAAGATTCTCTAAAGGCATCATTTCTAAGTTATAAAGTTCCCTAAAGATCATTTGTACTAAGTTATAAAGAACCCCTAAAGATTATTTGTTCTAATATATAAAGATTCTCTAAAGGCATTATTTCTAAGTTATAAATTCCCTAAAGATCATTTGTACTAAAAAACATTAACCAATAATTTGACATGCATTTAAACTAATAGTTTAACATTAAATTACCGCGACGGATAATAATACATTAAATTACCTAAACTAACAATTTAATATTAAATAAAGATTCTCTAAAGGCATCATTTCTAAGTTTTAAAGTTCCCTAAAGAACATTTGTACTAAGTTATAAAGAACACCTAAAGGCACTATCCCTAAATTATAAAGATTTCCTAAAGGCATTATTTCTAAGTTTGACATTAATAAAAATAAACTTATAATTAAACAATTAAAACTATTACTAAAACATTAAATATAAAACATAATTAAAAAACATAATTAAAAAACTAGAAAGATAAATATTTAAAAGAGAGAGAGGAGAGAACTTACAAATGTGAGGAATGAGAGAGGAGGAGGGGGGTTTATATAGAAAACCCCCCTCCCATCCGCGACCGCCGAGCGGTCGCGGACGCCAGTAGGCGGGAATTTTCCCGCCTAGTGGCGTCCGCGACCGCTGGGCGGTCGCGGACGCCATGGCGGACAAAATCCCGCCCACTGGCATCCGCGACCGCCCAGCGGTCGCGGACGAGTGGCATCCGCGACCGCCCGGCGGTCGCGGACGCCACTTGGCGGGCCATAGGCGGGAAGATTCCCGCCTATGGATTCCCGTGACCGCTGGGCGGTCACGGCGTTGTTTACCGCGACCGCTCGGCGGTCACGGTGGCATCCGCGACCGCCGGGCGGTCACGGATGCTCGCGACCGCCCGACGGTCACGAGCCGGCGGTCACGAATGACCCCGGATTCTTGTAGTGTACATTCTATTTGAAACTAGCCATAACGTTTAATTCCGGCCACTTTTTAATTTTTATAGGGGCAAAACCGGTACTACACTTCTAATTTATGAAAAAAAAATCATCATTTCACCTATTATTATATTAAATCAAATGTAATTAAACTATTTTTTCTTAAAAGTATATCTTCATATATTAAAAAAAAATAAAACATTTAATTTCTTAACATATATAAATATATAAAAAATATATATCTTTATATATTAAAAACAATAAGTTATTTAATTCCTTCATATATATAAATATATATAAAAAAAATATATCTTTATATATTTAAAACAATAAGATATTTAATTCCTTCATATATATAAATATATATAAAAATATATCTTATATATTAAAAACAATAAGATATTTAATTCCTTCATATATATAAATATATATAAAAAATATATCTTATATATTAAAAATAATAAGATATTTAATTCTTCATATATATATATACATATATAAAAGAGTATATCTTTATATATTAAAAACAATAACAAATTTAATTCCTTAACATATATAAATATATAAAAAAAAGTATATCTTTATATATTAAAAACAATAAAAAAGTATATCTGTATATCTTTATATATTAAAAATTAAGATATATTATTTTTTATTATTGAAAAAGAAAAAAAAATAAAAACCCACCCCCACCCTACCCCGAACTCACCCCCACCCCGCCCCCACCATCCCCGACCTCCCTCCTACCCCCTACCCCGCCCCCACCCCGCCGCGTACAGAATCGCGGTGGCATCACCACCACTACAGTAGCGGCGGTGTCGATTTGACGCCACCACCACTGCAAATCGATGTGGGGGTGGGGGTGGGGCGCTGGTGGTCCGATCTGGTGGTGGGGGGTGAGGGTGATGGTTTTCCGATCTGTTGGGGGGGTTTATGATATATTTGTGAAATGTCTATTTTGCCCTCGATCAAAATGGAATATGATGTCATGACGTCGAAATATGACGTTTTTTGGCCGAAATTAAAAGTTAGGGCTAATTTCGAACAGAATATAAATGTTAGATATAATTTTACAATTTTTTATACGTTGAGTATATTTTTGCAAAAAGGACTATAAATTAGTTCTAATTTTGTACTTTTCTCTAAAAATTATAAAAATTTAATACTCAATATTTGGAACCCCTAAACAAAATAACACCAAATATAATAGTAATACCAACAAGAAGCAAAGAGACAAAAACGAAAAAAGACAAAGCAGGAGTCGAATTCTAGTACAGACACGCGGCCTCTCCCGCTAATATCTGTTACCGATAGGCACTCCAAAAGTGCTGTGCTGTCCTTTTTTTAGTGCCACCAATAATATAATATCTATCTCCACCGTTCACGACTCGTCCCACTCCGATGATCTTGTCACCTTTCATTCCCCCAATGGACTGTTCACTCACTCTCTCCTGGTTACCAAGGACGTATCAGCTGCAACGCGCCTCCAATGTATCACGCCAATCTCCACCGTTACGTACAATTGCATGTGATTAAAAAAATGTCTGTTTATACCGATGTGATTTAAAAATCTTCATTTCAATTACAAACAGAAGCTATTCCAATTAGTCAAAGAATCTAGGAGAATTCATTTGAATGTTTGAATAAATTGTCGTTTATTTTTTTTATAATAACATTCATCAATTTGTTTTTGTACTTCTTTTAAAAATAAATAAAAATAATTTATTTGTTTTCGTCAAACAAAAGCTATTTTGAATGTTTTCATTTTTGCATTTTATTGTGGAACTATTAATAAAAAGAATGAACGTTTGCAATCATAGAAGCTAATTTCTGGATACCTAATTTTTAATGAAATGTCTTGAGGAAATATGTACACCCTCTAATCACATTTAAATACACATGTTTAACACTAACACTAATTCATCATCATGTTACCTAAACACCATCAAATAAATATGTTTAT
Organism: Linaria vulgaris; assembly: GCA_948329865.1. NCBI lineage: Eukaryota > Viridiplantae > Streptophyta > Magnoliopsida > Lamiales > Plantaginaceae > Linaria > Linaria vulgaris. The sequence goes on from OX415249.1 coordinate 42,637,018, forward strand.
ACTTTAATACTTTACCACAAATCAATGAATACATGAGTTTTATGAGATACCATCAAAACTCACATTGTCATCGCAACATGTCAATTTTATGTGTGTAATAGTATTCTTATAAAATTCAGATTTGTGAAATATGTAATAGTGTTTTTAAATGTGCTATTTGTATAAATATTGAGTTCAATATTTCAATTAGTTCGCTTAGTTTGGTTTATTTATATAGCCAGGCCTCATATTAGTTCGTTTTTGTAATTTAGGTACTTAACTCCTACCGGACGAGAAACGAAAATTCTCAAATTCTCAATTTAGCAAAATAAAAATTCTCAAATGAAATGGAACAAGTATCTAATTTCTCATACCAACTCCTCTACTATATTATTCTCCCGTATCATCCAATATATCCCTACTATTATTCTTTGTTGAGGATCAGCTTGAAAAAGCTACTGATATGCAGAAGTATCCAGAATGGATCATTTGTGATAAAGCCATTGACTCCTGCCAACTTATTTTACCTTATTCTTAGTTTAAATATTCATGTTAATAGGTTGTTTGTTATTCCTTATGGTGTATAAATATGCAGCTGTACTTTGTTAAATACATTCAACAAGAAAAATAATCTTCTCATGCTTCTGCTATTTACATTCTATATGGTATCAGTTTAAAGCCTTAGACAAACGTCAAAACCATGTCTGATCCAAATACTTCAAACACCACTGCTCCTACTCCACCAAATAATACTCAAAATACTTCAAACACCAGTCCTACTATTCCACCAAATCCTGATAATCTGCCCCCTTTTGTCACCCTTCCCACCATCAATATTCACAAACTTTCCAGGGACAACTACACTCTATGGAAAGCACAAATGATACCCTTTCTCCATGGCTTGGATCTTTTTGGCTATGTTGATGGTACTGTTACACCACCTCCACATATTATCAACTCCAGCAATAACACACCTATCCCAAACCCAGCCTACTCTCATTGGGTTCGCCAAGATGCCTTAATCTTGAGCACCATAATGTCTGCCCTCACTGAACCCATTCTTGGTCAGGTTGCCGATTATTACACCTCTAAGGGTGTATGGAAAGCCTTAGAGCAGAGCTTTGCTTCTCAATCCAAAGCTCGAGTTCTTCAGATCCGCGCTCAATTATCCACTACCAACAGGGGATTTGAATCTGTCACCGATTAGTTTTACTCCATTAAGAAACTCACTGATGATCTTGCTATTGCAGGACAACCTCTCTCTTGTGATGATATTATAATTCATATTCTTGCAGGTCTTGGTCATGAATATGACTCGATAGCCAGCATTGTCTCAACCAGAAAGGATGTCTTCACTCTTGAAGAAATATACTCCTTACTTCTTAGCACTGAATCCCGCATCCACGCTCATCAGCCCACCATCTCGATGCCGGTCGCTTCAGCAAATATTGCGACACGTCAACCACAATTTTCTAATTCACGTGGTCGAGGAAGCTATAGAGGTCGGGGGCGTGGTTATGGCCGCAATGGAAACAACAATAACATCGGTCGTGGTTACAACACCTCTCCAACTATCTACTGTCAAGTCTGTGATAAACCTGCCCACTCCACCAAGAAGTGCTACCACAAATTTGATATCTCTTATCAACCACCAACACCAAATCGCTCGGCACAAGCGCTAGTTTCTGTAACCAATCCTACTAATGAAACAGAATGGCATCCGGATACGGGGACAACACATCATCTAACCAATGATATGCAGAATCTTACCATGCATGGCAATGACTACGATGGGAATGAAATGATTTAAGTCGGTAATGGTGCAGGTTTGAGAATTACTAGAACTGGTTCTTCAGTTATTCCCACTCCCTCTAAATCCTTTGTCCTCAATCAAGTTCTTCTTGTTCCCGAAATTCAAAAGAACCTTCTTTCTGTTCATAAATTTTGTCATGACAACTCTGTTTATTTTGAATTTCACAAACTTTTCTTTCTTGTGAAGGATTACTTGGGGAACGTCCTGCATCAAGGTCCAGTTAAGAATGGCCTCAACTCATTCTCTGCCCCAGCTAATCTAGTTCGTTGCGAGGCATTTTTCGCCATTCGTATGCCTCTTCAAACTTGGCATAAACGCCTCGGTCATGCATCTTTGCCCGTGGTTCAAAAAGTTATTTCACATTTTTCTTTACCTGTTGAAGCACATAATAAGCACTTTGTGTGTCCTGATTGTCAAAAGGCTAAAAGTTGTGATTTGCCGTTTAAGACAAAGCATTTGAATTCTACCTCTCCTTTAGAATTGATTCATTCCGATGTATGGGGCCCGACCTCTGTTATCTCAGTTACTGGTGCTAGGTACTACGTTAGTTTCTTGGATGATGCCACTAAATTTATTTAGCTATTTCCGATGAAATTGAAATCTGACGTGGAACAAATATTCAAACAATTTCAATCATATGTTGAACGTCATTTCAATTTAAAAATCAAAGCTATACAATCTGATTGGGGAGGGAAATACCGAAAAATCTCTGCGCATCTTAAGTTAAATGGTATTGAACATCGTATAGCATGTCCCTATACACACCAACAAATGGGAGCTATTGAACGACGTCACCGACAAATAGTCGAGGTTGGGTTATCTTTGTTATCTCACTCAAATTTACCACAAAACTTTTGGGAGGACGCATTCATAACAACAACTTTTATCATAAATCGCCTTCCTACACCTACCCTGCACTCTAAATCTCCTTACGAACTTGCGTATAATAAAAAACCAGATTACCAGTTTCTCAAAACATTTGGTTGCGCATGCTGACCAAATTTACGACCTTACAACAAACACAAACTCGACTTTCGGTCTAAAACGTGCATTTTCTTAGGCTATAGTCTTAATCATCATGGCTACAAGTGCTTAGATGCTTCAACAGGAAAGATTTATGTTTCTCGCCATGTCGTGTTTGATGAATCTTCTTTTCCTTACAAATCTCCCCTACCTTCTTCATCTACTGAAAATTGTGACACAGTCACTTTAACTATACCAAACATTCTAGCAAATAGAGAACCAGATTCCATATCTAGTAACTCTCATTCTTCACTAATTACTAACTCCGATATCAGTGCTTCTCCTCCTGTTGTTGATCATGCAGGTACAACACCAACATCTCCAAGCCATAATGTTCCATTAATGATTGAAGATCACATCCATGAAACCGCAGCTCCACGTGCTTCTTCGGAATCGATAGTGCAATCTGATCCTCCCAATACAAACCGTCATCCGATGGTAACCCGCTCAAAGAAGAATATTCACAGGCCTAAAGCTGTTCATGATGGCACGGTAAAATACCCTTTACCAAAAGATCTTATTGCTACAACTTTAGATACAACCGCTGAACCAACTTGCTTCACCGATGCTTCTCGTTTTCCTGAATGGCGCAAAGCTATGAATGAGGAATTCAATTCTCTTCTCAAGAATGGGACCTGGGCTCTTGTTCCACCACCTCATAATGCAAACATAGTCGGATGTAAGTGGGTGTATCGAATCAAACGCCATGCCGATGGCTCCATTGAGCGGTACAAAGCACGATTAGTGGAAAAGGGATATCATCAACAACATGGTCTCGACTAGGGGTGTGCATTTGGATCGGATAGGATCGAATCGGATCGAATCGAGGCTGGAAGTCGATTTCGATCCTGGAGAAATAAGGATCGAAATCGAATCAATTTAAAACGATCCGATTCGATCCAAAATCATTCGATTTCGATCCGATTCGATTCGATTTCGATCCTTTTTTTTCTTTTTTTTTTCTTATTTAATTTAATATCAATGGGACCAATCACAACATTCAAACAGAGTTACTGAATTACAAAATTCACTTTCATATGGTGAGAGAAATGTGTTACAAATTTACAATTGTATATGTTTCCCGAAGATAGAAACATGATCTTCAAATGGACCAAGAAAAAGATGTTAGGTAGGTGTATATATAAGAATATAATATTAGCATTATATATAGAAATATCTTAGTAGCATTATTAGGCTTAGCTTTATAGATAAAACTATAATATTATATATACTATTATATATTTATTTATTTTTAAAAGATAAGATGAGTATTCGATCCGATCCGATTCTCAGCCTCTAAAATCGAGGATCGAATCAAATGGGAGTTCGATCCTAAGGCAAAAATCAAAAGTCAGATCAAATATTCGATCCGATCCTCGGATCGGATCATTCGATCGATTTTCACCCGATTCGATCGATTCGATTCTTTTTGAACAACCCTAGTCTCGACTTTTCTGAAACTTTCAGTCCCGTTGTAAAGCAAGCCACTATTCGACTTATCCTCACATATGCCGTTGTTCATGGTTGGGATGTTCGTCAAATCGACGTACAAAATGCTTTCTTACACGAGAACTTGTCTGAACATGTATATATGCAACAACCACCTGGATTTAATCATCCTCAATTTCCCCAACATCTGTGTAAGTTAAAAAAGTCTTTGTATGGGATGCGTCAAGCACCGCGCGCTTGGTTTTCACGTCTCACTGAAAAGTTGTTAAAAATGGGCTTTTGTGGTAGCAAGGCTGACACTTCACTCTTCATTTATCGCAAAGAGTCATGTATCATATTTTTACTGCTCTATGTTGACGACTTAATAATCACAGGTTCCTCAACAAAAGCTATTGAGTCTGTTATTGCAGAATTAGGTGTTGAATTTCCTATCAAAGATCTTGGAGAGTTAAGCTATATTCTTGGAGTGGAAGCTCTTCGATTACCAGAAGGACTCTACCTATCGCAACGCCGATATATTGTTGATTTACTTATCACCTCCAAGATGGACAAAGCTAAACCTTGTGTCACACCCATGGCTACATCAGTGAGATTATCTAAAACTGACTCTCCTTTATGTGAAAATCCTGAACTATATCGGAGTATTGTTGGAAAGTTGCATTATTTATCTCTAACAAGGCCTGACATTGCTTTTGCTGTTCATCGAGTTAGTAAATTCATGCATGACCCGAAGGAGTCCCATTGACAATCGGTAAAAAGAATTCTTCGTTATCTGAAGCATACTGTCTCGTATGCATTTTTTATCTCCAAAAATTCTCAGCTTACATTTCAAGCATATGCTGATGCGGATTGGGCGGGTGATTGTGATGATCGTCGTTCAGTTGGGGCATACTGTATCTATTTAGGTTCAAACCTTATCTCTTGGAGTTGCAAGCAACAGCCAACGGTCGCAAGAAGCAGCACCGAAGCTGAGTATAAAGCCCTCGCCAATGCCTCGGCGGAGATTGTTTGGTTACAATCTGTCACCTCTGAACTTGGTTTGGTTATTTCGTCCACTCCGACTCTTTGGTGTGACAATATCGGTGCCACGTATCTGTCAGCAAATCCTCTTTACCATGCGCGTACAAAGCATATTGAGATTGACGTGCATTTTGTTCGTGACCAAGTTACAAATGGGAAGCTACTTGTCAAGTTTATTTCAACTCGAGATCAAGTTGCTGATCTCCTAACAAAGGCCTTAGCTGCAACTCGGTTTTCTACTTTACGTTACAATTTCAATGTTCGAGAACTGCCATTGCGATTGCGGGGGCGTGTTGAGGATCAGCTTGAAAAAGCTACTGATATGCAGAAGTATCCGGTCATTTCTGATAAAGCCATTGACTCCTGCCAACTTATCTTACCTTATCCTTAATTTAAATATTCATGTTAATAGGTTGTTTGTTATTCCTTATGGTGTATAAATATGCAGCTGCACTTTGTTAAATACATTCAACAAGAAAAATAATCTTCTCATGCTTCTGCTATTTACATTCTATATTACGTATCATCCAATATATGCAATATATGGTACTTGAAATAGTAATGTTGCAAGCTTGACCACACAAGCAAAACAAAAATGTATAATGTTTTTAATGTTGTTTGGTTGATGCACTAGTTACGATTGATATCCTAATCAAACCTTTGTTTTGGACTTTTGGTTATAGCTTTGATTCGTAAAAATATTAATAAATCTTTTTCTCTGCGGTATTTTTCAAGAAAAATCTTAACACAATATAGTTAGAAGGTGAAATTAGATGCTAGGGACGAGAGTTGTGCTACCGCAGAGGACCGCAGAGGAACACTTTCTCCCCGCAGAGGAACACTTTCTCCCATGGATGCTACCGCAGAGGAACATTTCCCGTGGGACCCACGTTTCTGCTTTAAAAAGCAGGGCAAATTATTGTCACTGTTTCTTAAAAAGAAGCAACCTTATTTTTTCCACACCACTTTCTTGAATAGGCAACGACAACATATTTCTCTCTCTCACACTATCTTTCTTTGTTGCTACACTGGGTAAGTAAGTAAGTAAAAGTAAAGGTAGCCTAATCCCAGTGTTTTGTTGCCTTTTAAAGTATTTTTAAACACATGCAGTCTCATTATTTAAGTACTAATAAGTATCTGCCCTCCAATCATTTGGTGCCAAACCAAAAAAATCCTACTATTTGTAGGGCGTTCAGTAATAAATAAAGACTTTTTTTTTCCTTTTTTCTTGGTTAGCTGCTGTAGCGTGGAAACAGAGAGGGAGTGTTTTTTTTTGTTGCTAAATCTCTTTGGAAAATATTTGTGCTTTTAAATTTGGGGAAAAAGAAGTTGACAGGTGAAAGGTATAAATGAATGCTATTAGTCTGAAAAATGGAATAATTTTAATAATTTCATTTTCTTCTGTTACCACAAAATAGTTTAATGATCTTTATTGCGGGTTTATTGGTGGTTGATTTTGCTGGGTGTGAAAAAATGTGTTGTGCTGTTTTGACTTATCTACTGTGTTGTTGTTGTTGTTGTTGTTCTTGTTTGTTATTTGTTTTATTTGAAATCGGATAAATACACTTGTGCTGTTGCTAAATGAGTCGATATGGGCATTTTGTATTTTAAGCATGTATTAATTGTTATATTAATTTTGGGTGTTTGCTGATGATGCTGGATGAAATGATAATAGACTTTTTTTTTTTATTGGAATAGATAGTTTGATTTGGCCTTGTTCTTCTTATAGATAAGCGCTTTTTGTTATTTGATCTTTCGACAATCCTTCTGTCTGTCCCTTTTGTTCTTGTTATTTGGAGTTACTTAGTTCTCTCATTCTTTTTCATATTATTACATTATGGAGTAACTTTTCCATCTTGTTCTTGTTAATACAATGTTGTATGGTTTCGAACATTGCAGATCCCACTGTTTAGTCTGTATTGCGATGAGCTACTTTTATGAGATGGAGCGGGGAGCAAAATGGGATTGCGACAACTTTCTTGCATTTGGTTCTAAAGCAGTTGAAAGTCCCAGGAAGCTTCAGTTGGCTGACTGGAATTTTGTTGATGATGGGGAGATTGACACTGGATCCTTCAATCCGAATACTTCTTCAGTCAAGAGCTCAATATCGGCTTCAACCGACTCTTCCACCAGAAACCAAATCCAGACCCCCAATATCGGTTTCGTAACATTTGATGAGGACTCTTCTGGAAAAGTTAGCAAGAATCTGGATAAAATGCAAACTTATGCTGGTGGAACTTGTCAACCTCTGGAGCCTTCTTTCGGCTCCGTGGAGCCATTGATTGGCTTGAAGCTTGGAAAGAGGACATATTTTGAGAATCGTGGTACCGCAGGCTATGTTAAGGATTCATCCCTCTCTGTGATGTCCAGTCCATCCGCCATTACGCAGAAGAGGAAGAAATCCTATGCTAGAAATGCACCTACACCATTCTGTCAAGTTGAGGGCTGCAACATGGATCTATCTACAGCTAAAGACTACCACCGGAAGCATAGAGTTTGTGACATCCATTCCAAATGCCCCAAGGTTATTGTTGGAGGCCTTGAACGCCGATTCTGCCAACAGTGTAGCAGGTAGTTAGTTCTACAAGAATAACTATACTTGCAAATATACAAATAACATAGGTTGCTCGTCATATATAACTTTGGCTAAATGTGTTTCCACCTTACTCAGAGTTTAATGATTTAATGTTTCTTCTCTTTGTGAAGCTTTCATGGTTTATTCTATTTTGACGGAAAGAAGCGCAGTTGTCGAAACAGACTTTCTGATCATAATGCACGCCGCCGCAAGCCACGACCAAAAGATATCCATTTTGATTCAAGTAGCCTCTCTTCACCACTGTTTGGTAATTTCTCGATTTTATATTCTATATGTTTACTCAGTTTCTTTTCGAGAGTTTACCTCACTGAATGCTGCATTGAGACTATGGATTGTCATAATTATACAGGTCTTTAGCATGTCCATAACCTTGTTCACAATATTTCTACTTATCCCTTTTTATCTACCTTTCCAAGTAGTGCAAGTAGATTGTATATACAAACTATTGGGTTTGGATCTTCCCAATTGCTAAATTAGTTTCAGGCTTATAAAATCAGGTGCTAACTGAGCCATAAACCTTAGCCACACCATCAATAGTAATCTTCTGAACCAAGGCGGTGTACTGCGCCGTGGACCTAACATGTGGTAGATTTTCATCTGTAACTTCCAATTATTACTCATCATGACATGAGAATCTAATGGTGGTACAAAGAGTGGTATACCAACTTGGTACGGATAATTTCAGATGAAGAACCACATATGTCTGAATTTGGATTATAATTTTGATTGTTGTTTTTGATCTTATTGTTCTATGGGAACATTATGAAGAGTTTGGCAGGTTGCACTAGCAATAGAAAGATACCATTTCGATCTATTTTAGTTTTAACGCCAAGCTCACTCACTTTAAGTTAGAAGCTTAAGATCTGATTACAAATACTAAAACATGTAACCAAAATGTTTATTGGATAAAACAGTTTTGTCACATAAAAATTATTTTTATCTTGGGGGAACCTGCTATCTTGCCACTTTACTTTTGACTTGTTAAAGTTCTGGAGAGAGATGGAATGAACTCGCACTGGATGCTTTTTGTGTTGTTTTGTTTAAACTTATTGTGTATCTTGATTAATTTGAACACACTGTCTAATAACCTTTCACATTAACAGGGGGGACGCAACAATTGAGTTCTGTGTTGGATAATTCTCCATTTATCAACTCTATGAGAACCCCTACAAATTCCATGTGGGGTAGCACGTGGAGCTCCAAGTTTTCTCTAACCAAAGATATCAAACTGCCACATCTCATGAATATGCACGACAATGCGACCACTGGATTCTTTGCGTCGAAAAGCTCCACACCTGAGGTCCTGAGTCCAGGTCTGTTTCCTACTTCTAGGAACATTCTAATATGATTCACTTTCCAAAAAATTCTTTGTTTATTAATGGTTTAGCCTAAAATTTCAAGTATAATGTTATCTCTACGTGAGAAACATACCCTGCTGGTATATATGATGAATTGGCTGTTGGCTGTTAGAAAATGAGATCAAACTTACCTTTTCTAGAGTGTGGCAGCCACAGTAGTGCAAGACGTGCAACATCTATTTTAGGCATATTCATTATGACTGGTGGTTGTTAATTACGGATGGATTTTGGAAATGTTGATGTAGAAAGTGTGAAAATTAAACTCAGAGGACAGAATTCCCATGGTACACTAGGCTCTCAAAAAGAATTTTAGGATTTCAAATGGTTTATCTTTGGAGTAACCCTCTGCTTACCATGATTCACTATGAAAAAATGATTTGTAGACTTGACTTACTCCAAATCAAGTGAAAACATATGAGTAGTTTCTCTACAGTTTCTGTATTCAGAATGAGGATCTATTGTGTAATTTTTATCTTGGTCGCTGTTAAATTCTGCATTTTCTCATTGCTAGGTGGCAAGGGGGGATCCCTGATGTCTTCCTACTTAGATGTAGCAGCACCCGAGTGTGATCGTCGCGCTCTCTCTCTTCTGTCAAATAGTTCATGGGGTTCTTGTGGACCACAATCAGTTCCACTGCACCATCATCCAATGCATGAAAATGATACTAGCACTACCTACCAATACCCCATGATCCCGGAATTCTGGCCGACTCAATGCCCCAATCTCCATGGTCAGTCCTTGGCCGCAAGCAGTAACTTCCAGCTGTTCAAAACTCCGCGTGAGTCGGATTTCCACTCAAATCTGTTGAACTGACCGTTAGTTGTCCGGTTTCTTTAGTAGTTGTCTAATGTTTGAAACTTCAAGAAAGAGTAGGATTTGACTAATTGCACTAGAATGTTGGTTGTGACTTGTGAGGTGCCATTAAAAATTTAAAACCAGTTCATAAGGCAGTGGTATCCTGCACAACTCTGAGATCTCTTATGTTTGGTTTTTTTCGTTAGTGATTGCATGTTAATGTTAAAAACTTTGTATTCGTTTACTTGTTAAATTTAGCTTATAGCTTATATTCCCAATCCCAGCAATTCATAGCTATATATATATATATATATTTGGCAAATGATAAAAATTTATAGCTATAGCTTGTTTGTTGGATGATATGGATATCAAATATTATTTGAAGAAAACAGAAAGGTACCTTGCTTATTTTTTCTGCCCATATTGCGAATATTATCAAGAAAACAGTACAACAATAATAGTTGAATTATTCATTTAACGTACTCCCTTTGGAGGCAAACAAGACATGAAAGTTTTAAAGTTAAAGTTTTAGGTGCATAGAAAATTATTGGTGGCTATTGTTTTGACAATTAGATATTTTAGTTACTTTATATAAGGTAAATAGGTAGTATATTGAAGTGAAATAATGCAATCACAAACTTAATAATCTTGGACTCCTTTTTGTGAAACCGACTTGCGAAGAGAAGCTTTCACTAATATTCTCGTAAAACTCCAAAAAGAATATTCTAATTGGACGCTTTGTAATATTTCTTAAACGAATAAGTCAGTGTTTGTTCAATCGGTGGTTCAATGCATCCCGGTTTATGTTACGTAATCTCTAAATCTAATTGCTCAAAGCTTGATGTTTTGTCACAAATTTGGCAGGGGAGAAAAAGTAAAGGTGAGATTCGACAAACTCATTGCTTGTGAGACTATTTATACTCCTAAGCTAATAGCGGTCTCAGACTCTCAGTTTTGGTGTATGTACAAATTTAACCGAGCTCTTATGGTCAATCTCATTTGAAAGATTGTCACTAGTGATAATATCATCTGGCTACAAACCTTTATAGCTAAAAATCTTATATTTCATGACATTTTGAAGGTTTCTTATTATCACCACCGAACTTCTTGGATGTGGGAAGATATTTTTCCACGCTTAAAGCAATGGAAAAGAAGAGTTTTTTTGTTATATTATAATTGATTCAATTGAGCAAATGAATCGACCAATTCGATTAATGGAGCGAACACGACTGAGATTTGTGGTCTAAATCACTAGATTTGTTCATCTATATTGTTTTGATGTGTCAATCAAATTGAGCAAATCAAGTCGAAGACTGTAGAGGAGATTTCGACATCTATATCAATTGAATCTAAATGTTAGATGAATCGATCGAGTCTGAAAGTTATGAATATCGAAGAATTTTGTTATCACATTGGTCAAATGTGATAAAAATCTTAATCTTTAAAACCCCAAAGTTTTAAGTTGGTCTACAATAATCAAGCAAACCTAATCGATTTTGTTGATAAGAGGTCACAAAAAGACCATCTTATCTCAATCTTAAACAAAAATAGAAAAAAATGAATTTGACCCAAAAAGGCTGTAGTTGGATTGGTTGTGCGTAAAAGTGTTACGAACTATGACAAAAAGAAGATAGGATAAACTTTCTCTACTAATAAGCAAATGATGACATAATTTTCACTTTTTCCCTCAATAAAACCAATTGATGTTGCTACAGACTCACTCGATAAATCGATTGTTTTTTCAAGTCCATGGTCTCTTGAATCCAATAGATCATTTTTAGATTGTCTAATGGCATAACCATTTGACCTTTAATTTTGAGAAGCTATGATGGCAAGCATCGATCTAGGAGATAACATCAAGATATAAATATTGTTATCTTTGTGAAAAAACCAGCTACAACACCTTACTAGATTTGAAGCATGTTTATGTTCCAAGAGCATACTCCAGATTAAGAGACTACAAACACGTATTAAGGGTATACCATATTAAGGGTTATGAGTACATAACACACCCCGGCTAAGAAGTCGCACATGTTCGAGCTAACATGAGGCGCATGTGTCCGATGATTATTGAGATGTGGAGCTAGGCAAAATCGGACAATCGACCTATTTGATTGACCCTCACCCAGTAGGTCACTTTCATTTGTCAATGATGACCGGTCATGGTCAACCATGAAGTTGTTTGGTTTTAACCTACCCACCTAGCATGTTCGGCCTATAATCGTCACCCACTAAAAAATATGTCCTTAAATATGAATGAATTCTTCTTTCCCAAGAAGAAAGCGAGTCAAAGACAAGACCATATCTCTTATCATTCAGTGGAAGTGATGAAACTAATCACGTACAAACATGTATGAACACAATATAATACATAAATAATTATGAACCTTTCAAGTTGAGTTCGACCACAACTCTCGTATGTAGAAAATTGAAATTGTATTTATTAAAATTGGCTTTTTTTACAATGACTATAGTATCACCTATATATAGACAACTAAACTTGTGCTACAAGAAAAAGATAAGTTACAAACAAGAAAGATGATAAAATAAAATCGTGTAATGCCTCTTATCTATGGAAGATGAAATCGACTCAAAAGATTCGAGTGAATCTTTAATATCTCGTACACGCTCTGCCAAAAGTGTCGTGCCATCAGCCAAGACAATTTTGGACCGAAGTAATGTGAATCAAGTGCGAGAAAGAGCTTTGGCGAGAACATCCGCGAGTTGATCCATTGGGTTAATATGAGATACCGTGATGAGACCTTTAGCAACAATATCCGGGTGAAATTTCATCCGAGAATGAAGAACGAGAGTAAGAGAAAAGTGTGTGGCTTCAATATTGTCACAAAAAATCGCAGGCTTGGTAGTAAGAGGGACGTGAATTTCTGAAAGAAGGTGTTGAATCCACTGAACCCCCAAAGTGGTAGTAGCAAAGGCACGATATTCGGCCTCCATGAAGGAACGAGCAACCGTGTGTTGTTTGCATGAGGCCCAAGAAACAAGATTAGAGCCAAGAAAGACTATATAAGCAGACATGGACGTACGTTCATTATGGTTGCCTGTCCAATCTGTATTGAAGCAAGTGCGAGTTTATTAGTGTTTCTTGAGTGAGAAGCCATAAGAGATGGTGCCCTTAAGATACAAAAAACTCCTTTTGACTGCGGTCTAATGATGCTCATGGGGTGATGCAACTGCATGTGCAAGACAATTGACGTGCAACGAGTGAGGGATAAATATTGAAGCTCATCAATGGCTTGATCCCAGGTAAAGACATTGGAGTTGGAAGAAATAGGATAACAAACACCTTTAACAAGAAGATCTCGGGTGTTAAGGAGGTCATTCCAAATTCATGAGGCTTGATGAACATTAGAACGAGCATCAAATTAATCATGAAATGTAAGATACTTAGATTCGAGGGATTGCACCCAACGACTATTATCATTAGTAGCCACCTTCCAAGCTAGTTTAGCCAAAAGGACCCGGTCAAAATCAAACATACGACAAAAACCAATACAACCATTGCTCTTGGGGGAACAAATAGAATCCCATGCCATAAGAGAACAAATATTACCTTTATCATTTTCACCCTCGCCAAGATCTACGAAAAATAGAGTCAAGTTTGATACAAATAGACTTGGGGATGAGGAAAGTACACATGGTATAGACGAGAGAGCTTTGGGCAATCGAGAAAATGAGAACCGATCTATCTGCTTGAGAGAGATTAGAGAACTTCCAATTAGAAAAATTATTTTGAAGTTGGGGAGAATAGTATTGAAAGCCTCTTTACGGGATTGAATTTTACAAAATGGGAGTTCTGATGACTAGATTTGTGCCTACATTCTTTAGCATCAAGAAAATTGAGAAGATCACTTCTAAGGGCATTGGGGGTGTTAGGACTAAAATGAATGAAAGATTTTGGATAACTAATTAATTGGCTAGACCAATTACAAAAGTTATCCAAAATCGATTTAACCACATTAGCATTATCAAGAGAAGCTTTTCCAAAAATAACAAGATCATCCAAAAACATCAAATGAGAGATAAGAGGGCTAGTACGCGTAATTTTGATGCGTTTAAAATTCCCCAAAGCCTCTTGACGAAAGAGAAGAAGGGAGAGGAGCTCGATGTAAAGCACAAAGAAATAGGGAAAAAGGGGGTCTCCTTGTCTAATACCCATAGAAGGCTTGAAGAAACCGTAAGGGGTACCATTGACAAGGACCAAGAAAGAGGTAGAATAGATGCATTCAAAAATTCAGCCAATAAGTTTATTATGAAAACCAAGATTAGATACAAATACGATCTTATCAGTTATCATCCTATGCATATTTATGTTTATGATTGTGCCACGACTCACTTGCATGTACATGTGATAAGTCATCACGAGATAGTTGTATCGTTGAGGTACATATTTAGCCACAATATGGGATTGTAAGAGAAGCGTGGAAGGGAGCAAATCACCTGTTGTCCCCAAACCTCAAAACAAGCAGTGGGTCCAACTTCAACCACCTATATATGCCATCGGTTACACTAATAAATTTTTCAAAACTCAACATTATGCACCAATTTAATTTCCTCTCCGCTTCTTTTATTTTTGGTCGTCACTACATTATGAATATTATCTTACATTACACATATGTAGAGTAATAGATTAGGTTCATAAACTCCCAAAAATGAAAAACTAAGAAATTAAAGCATTCACGGAGAACACCTTATCATACATTTATTTCTAACTTCCCAACATCATCGAGAGAAACTGATGACAAAATGCATGGAGTTTGAATTAGTACCATTTTATTCTTTCGCTGTTTAATAAATGAAGCAACGGCCATTGCCTCTTATTATGTAATCATTGCATATTACCACTTTAATTACGAAGAACAAATCGTATAATCTTAAAGAATGTTCATGAACTTGGTAGCTAGTTGATCCATCCTTCAATTTGCAAGTCCTTGAGCTCTATTATGGACAAAATTATCAAATACCTTCCTAGAGTCGAAGCCTAGCGAATGTTATTACATCAAATGAGTAATTAAGATACATCTAGTTATGGCCTCGACCACGATGCTCCTTCTGCAAGTTTAAAGGATGTGGACCGAGTTTACCCATCTAATGGTCTTATGTATATAGAGACCAATAACATGACGAATGTGCTAGCGTATTTGGCTCTAGCTAGGTCCAGTCGGATTGTTCCCAACAGTCTCAAATTCAGTTATATATTGGATTTTGTTAAAAGTGAAAGGATTAAGGAGAATTTGGATAATTTAATATCTCACTCTCTACTATTTTATAAATACATATATCAATACATCCTCTATTCTAACAATATATTTATAATAACTACCCAAAAAAAAAACAATATATTTATAACACTTGAAACTTTTAACTCAATATAATAATATATCATTGTGATATTATCAAATTAAATTCTCATTTTTAAAGGTTGCTAGTTTTAGTGGCCATTATATATGATTTTTTAGATCTTTACACCAACATCTTGGGGTGTAGTTGTAACTTGTAACCGAAAAGCAGATTCCCACAAAAGAATAACGCATGCATGCTTGCACGTATATAAGAGTTGCACGTCCTGTTTGGTTACTGCGGTAAAGTTTTCAGATTATCTTAACCCCTAAGCATTATGAAATGTCTGACAAATAATTTTGCAATTAATTAACCCGCTGTCCGGTACTATATGGATTTTTGCGAAGATCTCATACAATTTTCTGTTGAGTTCAGAAAAAAATTATATTGATGTCTTAACTAATTAATAGATTAAGATATCCATATCATCCAAAAGGAGGCTTAAATAAGAGTTATACTGTAAAAGAATTTATTCAAATGATACTATTGATGACATGCACGCTTGTAAGTATTTTTGTACTTTTATTAATTCTCTTTACGGCCACAAGAATAATTCTTGTTATACCAAATTATAATCGTATTACGTTCCACCAATCAAGATACTACACTTACTCGAAGAAGACACGTAAGAAAGCACACTAGAAATGACTAAGCAAGATTCACTCGAAAGTTATATCGAAATATGTCTATAAATCTTGTTGATTGTAATGGGTGTAAATACGAAAAACAAACCAGTATTTAAAGTCGAGGCAAGAGTTGAACTCTTTATTTTTAAAACGATATTTGCCCCGCTTGGTGCTTAAGGTTTGATAGGCAATCACTTTTCAAGATGCCACGACTATCGTCTTAATATGTCAGCACTTCGAATATTAAGAAACGGCGAACCAAAAGAATGTTTTGAACTTTTGGAATAAAATAGAAGAAAGAAAGAATGTAATTTAAAAAAACGAAGAAGCAGGGGGTCTATTTATAGATTTTGAAAGTTGACCTAGGGGTTGACTGGATGTACATGTCTTTTCCACGTCACAACTTTTCTGCCAGATTTTACACCACTTCGACTGACTGTGCATCTATTCGGATGAAAGGTAGCACTTATTCGGCTGACGGGTGTGTAGGTGACTGTTCGCTGACTGAATTTTTCCTTCAGTTTTTTCAGTCACTGGACACACTGATTCGACTAGATTCTGACACCTAAGCACGTTTATTTAATTATTAAATTCGTTGCTTATTAATTTTTGAACAATTAATTAATTACTTAATTAAACTTTATTCAAAAAGATAATTATTTAATAGGAAAGCCCAAGCTCAAACTCAAGCCCAGACCCACGACCCACGACCCCGACCTCGGTCGAGACCGAGACCGGGCCTGACAGACGACAGCGGCAGAACGCGCGTGTGTGTGTGGGGCTATAAAGCAAAGCCCATAGCATCTAGGTCTTCCCCCCTTCAAAGACTAGTGGTACCCCAAGGGGCCCAAATATGACATTATGATCCTATTTGATGTGTTCGTGATCTTAATCCCTAATATGACATCAGCGATTCCTAAGTCTTTCATGTCAAAATATTTGGTCAACACTTTCTTTGTATTCATGATTGCATCATGATTACTGCTCATGATTAGCATGTCGTCGACATATAGACAGACGGTCATGTAATCATTAGGTGTGCCTTTTACGTACATACGTTTATCACACTCATTGATTCTAAAACTATTGGACAACATCGTTTTGCCAAATGTTTTGTGCTCGTGCTTAGGTGTTTGCTTAAGTCCATATAGTGATTTAATGAGTCTTCACACCTTCTTCTCCTTTCTTGGAGCAACAAACCCTTCAGATTGTTTCATATAGATCTATTCATCTAATTCACCGTTTAGAAATATTGTCTTGACATCCATTTGATGTATTTCAAGACATTTCATTGCAATAATAACAATGAGCACTCTAATAGATGTGATCCCAATCGCATGTGAATATATGTCAAAAAGGTCAAGGCCTTCTATTTGTCTACAATTTTTAGCTACCAATCTAGTCTTATATTTATCAATAGATCCATCTGCTTTATACTTTCTTTTCAGTATCTATTTGCAGCCCAAAGGTTTGATGCCCGTTGGGAGATCAGCTATGTAACGCCCTTGAAATTTGAACAAAAATATAAATTTATAGTTTAGTCCTCAAACTTTTAAAAATATCATTTTGACCCCAGACGTTTGAGAAAATTTGTAGTTTAGTCAATCAATGAAAATTAACCATTTTTTATTATTTAATATGCTTCGAATATCTTTAAGAAATATATTTTACATGTACATATTGATCTTGGAGTTTTTTTACATAGAAAAACTTACATAAGTAAATATGTGTAAAAATATCTATTTATTCATATTTGATTTTTTTTTATAAAAAACAAGAATAATTTCACATCATAGGTGAATGGTTTTGAACTCAGCCACATCACTCCTTTGATAATTGAAATCAAATTTTGGTGATTAGTTGTTAAAAAATTAAAGTGGGACATTAACCTAAATTGTTTTAACATGCATAAAAACAATATGTATATATTTTTCTATATGTATTTTTTTTAAGTAGACATATCATATTATAAGTTGTGGAACAAAAATCAGCCACATCTTCCATTTATCTGACTAGAATCTTAATTAGGTGGCCAATAATAAAGAAATTATGGTGGGACCTTAATCAAAAGTATTTTAATTTAATTTTTTTGACTATAAATAGTAAGCTTTCTTCCAACATTTTTTCATACCCAAACCATTTCAGTTTTTGCATTATTTCTTCCTACCAATATCTTTATTTCTGAGTGTACTTTCAGGAAAAATTCATTCCAAGTCGTTATTTCATATTGTTCTACCCGAAAATACCCAAAAACCTTTATTGCACAGAATTGTCCACTCAGCCCTACACCTTAGAAAAATCATAACTAATTGTAAAAACATCATTTTTGAGCAAGGTCTTCGGCCACATACTCTCCATGATGTCTTCTAACATTTATATGAGGACATGTTTCTCAAACAAAGTAATTTAGAGGGCCGAGATGCATAAACCGTAGGCTGCTATCCAAAAATCCAAAAGCAGGTTCTATATTTATAACAATTATTTAGCATACCAAAAACCTTCATATTTTCTTTTCCATTTGGGTACACATGTTCCTCATTAGGGATCAGTTGCCACAAAAATACTTGGAAACAAAGTTTATTTGAATATCCGATCAAAAGTAAACTCGAGATTGCGATGATTTTCAACTTATTTTATATACTTGAAGTTCTTAGTTTATGAGGAAAAATAATCATCATGATTTCCATGATTGATCACTCGCACCTGACTCTTATAAGATATAAGAATTATTAGAATTACTTTAATATGATTTATATTCATGAATTAATATTTTTGAGATTTTTCTATATCATATAGATAGTATATTTATCATGTTTAACATACTCTTACATAAGTTTTATAAGATTATCATGGCTACTTTTATGGTCTAATCATCTAATATGATTATGTATCATAACTTAAACAATTCTTGAGTATTTATCTTGATTAGGTTTACATATTAATAATTTTATAAGTTATAAATACAATGTTATGTAATTTAAGGTAATCTTGGAACAAAATATCAATTGACTAAGTTGTATATTTCAAGGCATTACATCATGGAGTAGTTGTTTGATTTTGTGATTACAGAAAAGCCTAGATTAATTATAGGTTCAAAGAAGACTCTTTCATTAAGTTAGTTAAGTAATATATTTTAAGAATTCGATATGCATCAAATTAGACAGTTTATCAAATTTTACTTGATATTATTGCTTGACATCTGAAAGGATTTTCTTACAACAGAAAAATATAGATAATTATAGTTATACGTTTATACATATATTTCCTTAAGATAAATCTTGAGATATCGATTACATATACAAAAGATATTTGATATTTAACTTAACCTTATGACATCAAAGTTTAACGCATACGATTTCTCATCGATGATACGTGCTATTTACTTAAATTAGCATTAGCTATCATTTTTAACAAGAACTTCCTCATATTTCATCAACACGAAAGTTGAATAATACATATGTTTATTGTGGTGAATTATGATTATTCAGTTAATTGATATTATCTTAATGCTATTAAAGGTTTGACAAATTAATCAACGACCAGCAAGATTCTCCGAACAAATAAAGGTGAGGTTCGATTTATGATTTCGTTCTAGCCTCGTTTGGCATCCGACCTGAGTAACTTGGACAAAAAAGTCACCGCTCTATTACCAAACCACGAACAACCTATTACTCGTCATATTCCTATTTTTGCATTTCATCTCATAACAATGATTTTCTTACTCATCGTTAAATCATATTCAATCATTACTTATTTATCACATATTAATTCATAATCATGGTAATTCTTTGATATTCTAATCTCATATGCTAGTTCTTGAAATGTGCAAAGAGCAATGAACTATGTTCGGGAAATATAGCTTAAGGAGCAACGGATATTATCCGGTTTACTAGCTTATTTATTTATCACCCATTAGAACGCCTTTGGGAAGTTGGGCCTAGGGATTGAGTAGATTTGCTGCCGGGCAGTAAGGATTGCCGGTTTAAGTAATTTCTGTTTGATACCCATTTATCAGGAGCCGCTTGCAGTCAGGAGTTGGCTATAACCCGCGTGCTGGATCGACATGTACTCGAACATGTCGCCTATTTTATTTGCGAGGTCACTCCTCGTTGGGATGTATAAGGTAGTATTTGGAAGACATAAGGTTGGATTTGTTTACATCTCACATGTTCATAAACTATTCTAAGAATATTCTGGTACTATTGTTACATCAAATTATCTTACTAAACTATTTCTATAGTAAGATCACTCCTCGAAATATACCAAGTAAATCATTGTTAATTCTTTCATTGCCAGTTCTTTTACATGAATCTCACTAAGTCATCAAAGACTTATTCCTCGTTTCTTTTGTAATTAAAATTGGTTTATCATCAGTAAGTAATTATTATAGTTGTCAAATCATTTGTATTTTCCAGTCTTCCGTTGTGTATATTAAAGTTATTTTTTTATCATTATGTGTATGGTTGATCTTGGACAGTGACACCCCTTCCTACAAGATGTGTTTTAGTCTGAGTTGGGTAAAGTGTCTGGTCAGTATCGAACCAACTCGGATCAGAACACAACTCATGGGGCGCGGTCGTCACAAGGTAACTCCCACCTTGTTGTGCAAAATAGACTTTATTTCACTATTGATAGCTTCTTTCCAAAAAGAAGCTTCTAGAGAGGACAAGGCTTCACTTAATGTCCTTGGTTCGTTCTCTAACATATAATTTAGAAAATCAGGACCAAAGCTTTTAGTTGTTTTAGCCTTTTTAACGCGTTTGGGTTCTTCAAATTCCTCATGATTATCCCCTGCAGCTTCATAGGTTCTTTTAAGGGAACCAGATTCTTTCCTTTCTTTGCAAGGATATATATTTTCAAAGAATATTTCATTCCTTGACTCAATGATCATATTTTCATTAATATCAAGAATTAATGACTTATGCACTAAGAAGTGATAGGCGCTACCTTTATGCGCATATCCAATGAGTATGCAGTCAAAGGTCTTAGGTCATATCTTAACTTATTTAGGCTTAGACACTTCTACCTTTGCTAAGCACCCCTAAACTTTTAAGTATTTGTAGGAAGGCTTTTGACGTTTCCATAGCTCAAAAGGGGTCTCATTTATACTTTTATGAGGTAACTTTTTTAGTATATGATTTGCTGAGAGGATTGCATCCCTTCACAAATTTCGTGGTCAACTAGAACTCATCAACATGGCATTCATCATCTCGTTAAGAGTACAATTTTTTCGTTAAGCGATTCCGTTTGATTGTGGTGAATAAGGAGTTGTTGTTTGATGAATGATGCCTGAAAAAGCACAAAATTCGTGAAATGGAGCTCCGTACTCTCCACCTTTATCATTGTAGGTAGTTTTTATTTGTTTGTCAAGTTTATTTCCAGCCTCAAGTTTGTTGACTTTAAAATCTTCAAGAGCTTCATCTTTATTTCTTATTAAATAGACTATGCAATATCTAATGCAGTCTAAATAGACTATGTAATAAAATACTTTTTGCTACCTCTAGTCTGCACAAACTTTAAGTCACAAATATTTGTGTGAATTAAGTCTAGAGGTTCAGTGTTTCTTTCTACAAAAGGAAACGGTATTTTGGTTAATTTAGCCTCTACACAAATCTCACATTTATTTTGAGATCCGAATTTAAATGAAGGAAATAACTTTAATCTTACTAGTTTTCGTAAAGTAATAAAATTAACATGTCCTAATCTAACATGCCATAAATCTGAACACTCAACCAAGTAAGCAAAAATATTTAGTTTTACTATTATTTTCAAGGTCATGTTTTACATTCATTACATTCATCTTGTACGTTCGGTTAACTACGTATCATTTCCCAATAAATTGCACACTCTTAGTGAGCACAAATTTTCCAGATTCAAACACTATTCTAAACCCACTCGCATCAAGTGCAGAACCAGATGTTAAATTCTTTCGAATATCTAGAACATGCAGTACATCAATCAGATTGATCTCTTTGCCCGAAGTAAACTTCAACACCACTCTTCCACTTCCAATAATATCTGACATTGTATACTTCCCCATGTAGAGCTTATGGTTGTTGAATGAATAGTATGTGGAGAACATCTTTATGTCAGTGCAAAGGTGGCCGGTGGCGCCGGAGTCGATGAACCACTCCTTTGGATGGTCCACCATATTGGCTTCAAAGACAACTGTAGTGGGCATTAGGTCACCCATGTCAACCGGAACACTCTTGTCCTGAACTACGCCAACTTGGTTGGACTGGTTTTAGTTGTCTTTCTTTGGAAGTCAAGAGTCTTTGGCCATGTGGTTTGGCTTTCACAGTTATGGCAGTTCCCCTTGAACTTCTTAGCCTTCTTCTTTTGTTAGCCTCCACCGTTGCCCTGGTTATCCCTCTTCTCGTTAGAGTTGGGCTTTTGTTTCACTATGTTGGCTCTAGCCTCCATCTGCATCTGCTTTGGCTTGCCCTCAGATGTTCGATTATCCTCTTCAATTTAAAGTCTGACAATAAAGTCTTCAAGAGCCATCTCCTTGCGCTTGTGCTTGAGATAGTTCTTGAAGTCCTTTTAGGACGGTGGTAACTTCTCTATCATAGCAGCTACTTGGAAGGATTCACTGATCTTCATGTTCTC
Organism: Linaria vulgaris; assembly: GCA_948329865.1. Lineage (NCBI taxonomy): Eukaryota > Viridiplantae > Streptophyta > Magnoliopsida > Lamiales > Plantaginaceae > Linaria > Linaria vulgaris. The sequence goes on from OX415249.1 coordinate 42,659,644, forward strand.
TACATCTAGGTCATGTAGGATCTGCTGCAACTCTTGAACCCGACTCGTCACCGCCTTCGAGTCATTCATCTTAAACTCTAAAAATTTGCCGATGATGAACTTTCTCAACCCAACATCTTAGGTTTTGTACTTTGTGTCAAAGGACGTCCAAAGTTCCTTTGATATCTTGATGGAACAATACACGTTGTAGAGCAAATTGTCTAATCCATTCAAGATATAGTTTTTGCACAGAAAGTCACTCTGACTCTAGGCGTTAAAAGAAGCCCTTGGACGAGGATCAGTCTCATCTTCTAGCACAGTAGGGGCATCCTCGGACAGCATCCTTGACATGTTCAAGGTCATAAGGTAGAACATCTTCCATTGCCACCTTTTAAAATCAGTGCCGAAAAACTTCTCCAACTTTTCACCGCTACCACGATCAGGCAAAATAATAACCATTTTTTTGAAGTACACAAATGGAATATCGTTTTAAAAGTGTTTATCATAACAGTGTAAGTCAGAAAAACAAACTAGTATTTAAAGTCGAGGCAAGAGTTGAACTCCTTCTCTTTAAAATTATATTTGCCCCGCTCGGTGCTTACTGTTTGATCGACAATCGCTTTTCAAGATGCAACAACTATCTTCTTCATATGGCAGCACTTTAAATATTAAGAAACGACGAACCAAAAGAATGTTTTGAACTCTTGGAACAAAAGAGAAGAAAGAAAAAATGTAATGAATTGAATGGATAATGAAGCAATAGGGGGGTTATTTATAGATTTTGAAAGTTGGCCTAGGAGTTGACTGGACGGACATATATTTTCCATGTCACGGCTTCCTCACCAGAGTTTACACCCCTTCGACTGACATGCATCTATTCGGATAAAATGTGGCACTTATTCTGCTGACGGGGTGTGCAGGTGACCGTTCGTTGACTAGATTTTCCCTCCAGTTTTTCAAGCCACTAAACACCCTAATTTGATCAGATTCTGACACCTGATCACGTTTAATTAACTATTTAATCTGTTGCGTATTAATTTCTGAATTATTAATTAATTACTTAATTAAACTTTGTTAAAAAAGATAAGTATTTGATAGGGAAGCCCAAGCTCAAGCTCAAACTCAAGACCAAGCCCAGGCCCACAACCCACGACCCTAACCTCGGCCAGGTCAGACAGACGACAGCGGCGGCGCGTCAGTGCGTGCGTGTGGGCTATAAAGCAAAACCCATAGCATGTAGGTCTTCCCCCCTTCAAAGACTAGTGGTACGGTAAGGGGCCCAAACCCTTGTTCAAAAAAATCAACTTATTAGGTGTACGAATTTAGCGCAAACTTTGTATGTGGGACGGTGACTTTTCACCTTCCCACCCATTTCATTTTCTTTCTTCAAGATCTTTTTTCAACTAGCTTACTTTATCATTAATTTCTCATTCATCCTAAATTAGTTTTGAATAATTATTTACTAGATTCATCTACATGAAACATATATTTCATTAAGCTAAAGGGATTCTAATTTTATATAATAGAATTCATTAAAAAAATTATCAAACATTGGTACAAGACCAGTTTTTCCAACAAATCTTACTTTCAGAACAATGTTTTGGGTTAGTGATACTTTAGGGACAATGTTTCGGGTTAGAGATACTTTTGGGACAATGTTTCGGGCTACATATACTGTTCGAGAAAACTTAGTTTCGAGATAGTATAATTTCGACATAAGCAATTTCGAATTAGACGTGCTTGGTGGAATCATAGGTTGATAGCTTAATTTATGGGCCTCATCTACTATATAAACCCCTCACTTCTACGAGAAAGGGCCATCATTTTCACTTGTGCTAGACCATAGCTCTCACCTATAACTCGAAATTCCTCACCAGTTTTGAGATTCGACTTAACTAGAATCTTGTCTCTTGTGCCTAAGGGGACTTTCGATAGATAAAGCTATTTCGAGAAAATTTTGTTTTGAGATAGATAAGCTTCGGGTTAAGCACTTTCGACACACTACCTATCATTTGAATATACAGCTCTCTCTCACTTATAACTCGAAACCCCTCCAGTTTTGAGATTCGAGTTAACACGAATCTTGTCTCTTGCGCCTAAGGGGTCGATAGAGCCATTTCGAGACAACTTTGTTTTGAGATAGATAAGCTTCGGGTTAAGCACTTTCGACACATTACCTATCACTCGAAATCATAACTCTCACCTATAAGTCGAAACCCCTTACTAGTTTCGAGATTCGATTTAGCTCGAGTCTTGTCTCTTGCACCTAAGGGGACTTTCGAGAGATAGAGCTATTTCGAGACAACCTTGTTTCGAGATAGATAAGCTTTGGGTTATGCACCTTCGACAGAGTACTTATCACCCGAAATTTGAGACTCTTTGAGGTCACCCGAAATTCGAGACACTCTTACGTCACCCGAACTTCGAGATACTCTACATTAAGTTGTATTTGATATAAAGTTCTACAACTTGCATACTACATACAACTCCCGCATATTGAGTTTAGCGTCGGAGTGCCTTCATGGGGTCAGCCCTCGCCTAGTTCATATCTAGTACGGATTGGCATCCCATTCGACCTGCTCGGTCCGACAACATCTCATTTGACATTGTTGGCCCAATAAGCTACGAGCCCAATATACGACATACCCGATCAACATGGTCCATTAGTCCGACACGCAACAATGGCCGCCATAGAGAAACAATGAAATATGTTTGACTTAATTCCCTATACGGGATACGTAGGCAACTTGGCCCAGCCCAATTTCAATTTGAAATCAACAAACTCCAAGTTTAGGTATGGTATTTTTTAGTGCAGGTTTCTCGAACTAAAAAATAACTTATTAATTAGGAGCTCGAGTTAGTCTGACGTGAAGCAGAAAAAATTAGCCGGCATCAATCCTAATTCCGTAACAGAACTTGACACTTTATTAGACTAATAAATATACCTAAATAATCTCGCCAAGACATAATAGTACTAATGTGATCTATAATGGCATTTATACATTTAAAGAACCAAACAGCATAATCTGAATTAGTCTCATCGAGGACACAAAGCCATTACATAAACTAAAGGAATATGAAGAGGGATACTTGCAAACGGCAAATAAGGAGATTATATCAGCGCAAGTATTAGAACAAAAAGAAGAAACCAAATTCTTTGATTTTTGGTTTGTTAATATGCGTTTGACTTTTAAACTGACATTAACTTGTAGAAATAAAATTCCCCTTTGGCTTAACACTAAATCCACAACTACAGATCATGAAAGTATAAACATTAATTCTTAAATTACAGAAGAAGCGAGAGCATCACCATAAACACTCCAAATTAAAATCTCTAAGAACATAATGACATAATCGTGTTTATTTAAATGATAAAAGGTTATTAATGCCGACCCATAACAGAAAGTGACTAAGATAGCCAGATAGGTGCTTTCTTTTTATTTATTTTTCACTTGAATTAGTAGGTTTCGGTTTCGATACGTTCATGTTTCACGTTATTCATTGGTTGCTTGATGAAAGGCACAACGTTAACACATGCTATAATAGTAGTTTATCGCCTCAATCTTGGCCGTTTTACACTTTACCATTAATCTTTTAACAAATTATGTTACGCTTTATTTTTAATAAGTGTGCCACGATGCCCTCCAATCTCCATGCGCCTTCCACAATCGGACGTCAAATGCTTTGATGTGGTTCTCCACGTGTCTCGCACGTGAATTGTTTTTAAAGGGTAAGATGGTCAAAACAAGTTGAGCGTCAAAGTGCAAAATATGACAAACTTAATTGGGGTGTCGTGTCGCGGTACTGTTTCTGCTACGGAATAAATATTTAGATATATTAAGATGTTGTATTTTATATTTTTTTCTTATTTTAATTGTTGTTGTAATATGTTATTAATATTGAATGGAATCTCTCACCAAAGTTAACATGGTTTTTACATATTTACATGGTATCGACTTTTCTCTACTGTTTACTTAAAATTCGATTCTATGGCCGACTCCACCACCGCTGCGAATACCTCTCTCTCTTTCTCTACTGTGATCCACATGATTGCCATTAAACTAACATGCAAAAATTAATTATGTAAAAGAGTCAAATTGTCCCTCTTTTCTCTTGCCACATTTGTTTTTGGCTATCTTGATGGCTCAACACCACAACCGTCTCCCACGATCACTGTCGCCGATTCTATAACCCAACATTCGGCGTTCTCTCAATGGATAGCTCAAGATTAGCGTCTTCTCAGTCTTCTTATCTCTTCTCTCATCGAAGAGGCCACGCAAGAGGCTCTTGATGAGTTTGAAAATACTCATTATTATCATACTTTAACACTTGTTTACTTGATTATTGTTGATAGTTTTATGGTAGTTTGATGATACTTTTATGTTTGTTATCATGTTTAGTAGGTTGAACTATGAATTGACAATAAGAATCGAAACATCAAAAATTCACCGACATCGTTTTATATTGAGTTGTATCAAATGCTATATATCACTAGAAAGCCACATGTGTCTAGTTTCCAATGCAACAAGCGATTTATGATTCCGACATCTGAAAAAGAAGTTAAAACCAAAACGGTGAAGCTGCGCAAAGCTGAGACATACAATGCAACTCGCGCGCTCGATGATCGTCAGATTAAAATGGAACATCAATGGTCTAGATCCAGTCTTGCAAAATTTCAAATGGAAGACTCTAGAGCCTCATGAATCATATGATCAATAATTCATCAATTATAAGACAACTTTTGGACCATTGGATCGAAACAGGATGAACGGTCGAAATATCGTTTTATGTTTTTGGTGTAGGTATAAATAGAGGTCACATTTGCCATATTTCATTAGACCAATCATCTCTTCAATAAGTAGTATTTCTATAGTTGTAGTATTGGCTAGTAGTTTGTAATATTGGATGAGTAATTCGAAGTTTTTTCAGGGGAGTCTACCGGAGGCTTACAGAAGTAAAAATTTGTAATAAACTCTAGACCCTCTTTACTTTATGATGTTATATTTATCTTATAGCCTTGTTCTATATTCCATTATGTGCTAAATTTACTTTGCTGGGATAGTGACGTAGCCTAATTACGAAGATCTAATCTAAACAGAATGTATTGTTACGATGTAAAAATAGTTTGTGTATTTATTTGTGAATATAATGCTTCTGAAATTTTGATCAACTTTCGGATGAACTAAGGATCAGACTGAAACGAGATGAGATTTTCAGGAAATAGCTTCGAAGTACATACCGTGAATTCTCAGATAGAATAGAAATATATCTATCCGTTTTCATGTGGTTGATAGAATCACCATCGAACATACATGCACACATCTTTGTAAATAGATTCATTTTATAGTTGTTAAGCTGTAGAATCTATGTATAACTTAAGAAATAGTACAGAAAGCAAAAGGGTTGATAACCAACAACAGTTTTGAACGTGAAACTCGTAGCAATATGCTTAATTAAAATTAGATTAGACTAATAATAGTGAAATCATGATTTCTAGCTCTTTCTCCTATTGTCTATTATGTTCTTTTGATATACACCTTATTATACTATTGTCTCACCCCCTACTTTGTTAAAAGTTATTACCTATAACTATTATGTGGTGTTTATCGATGAGAAATCTCATTCTTCTTGGTTATGTCCTATGCGGCATAAATTGAAATTTTATGATACATTCTTATAATTTAAGCTACTTGTTGAGAATCAGTTTTCTTCCGCAATTAAAAAATTTTAGAGTCATGGTGGTGTTAAATTCACAAGTCGTCGGTTTGGTCATGCCTTACTAGTTACTTATGGCGACGTTTTTCATCGTGTTTCATGCCCTTACACAGTGACACAATACAGTCGAGCCACGTGCAAACTTATGCATATCACTGAAACTGTGTTGGCTATGCTTATTCACTCTCATGCTCCCACGACCCTATGAGTTGATGCCTTTTGCATGATGGTTTACACTACCATTCGCATTTCATCATCAATTCTTGATTGTGCTTCCTCGTATGAAGCTTTATTTGGCGCATCTTCGGACTATGCAAGCTTTCATCGATTCGGTTGTCGTGTCTATTGATAAGCGTCTCATTAGTGTGATTTAAGTATCTCTCTACTTATGCTTTTGAATACTTATTATGACATATTTACTTGCTTTAGTATTATTTCATGTTTTATTAGATACTCAAAGAGTCGAGATAAAAAGAGGCTAAACAAGGAAAAAATGGATGTTTTGGACAACAGTTGGTCAGAGACACAATTTGGTACGTTCAAGCGCATACGGAAGCGCGACGACACTACAAAAAGAGGAAAACAGAGAGTAGGGCGATCACCAACGCGTCGCGAGGGTGGCGCGCGATCAATATCCACTCGTGTGAGGGTCGCGCAATAAGAGGAAAATTGGGATGTAAGTCAAAAACCCTAAAATGCAGCCCAGGGCAAAAATAAAAACTATAAATATGAGGCTACATTCAGCAGTTAGGGAAACCAAGCTCATAATTCTCAAAACAAGTTTTCCACCACTTTCAAATAGAATAAACCCTAAGAGTTGTCACCAGAGAGAAAAACACCATCAAAGTCGTGTTCTAGATTAGTCAAGTCATTGTTTGAGAGAAAATAATTAGTGAAGAAGAAGTTAGTAAAATGGAGTATGAAGAAGGTCAAGCAACAACGTTCACCGGATCCGATAAACTTTTCTTTACCTTTTTACATTGTTTATGATATCTAACTCTTTGTTGATTGTTGAACTCATGACTATGAAGAGCTAACCTACTCGTTCTTTAGAGTAGGGGAGTAACTCTGATATATTGAATATATTTATTTGCTTTATTTGATGTGCGTTTGATGACCTTGAATGTCTAGATTGAATAGTTACTTATGCTCTACTAACCTTACTCTCCCTGGGATAAAACAGAAGCACCTGAGTGGGGCTGCACGGAGTGTAGAAAGCTAAGGGAGCTATATATATATATATGTATATATATACGATTTGTGAATTTGGATTTGCGAAAGCAATTATTGCGCAACCTTTATATCACACTAGATCAATCTTGAATATGTACGTTTTGTTAGCATGATTCAGATGGTTAATTGCAAATTTGATATCTCTTCTAAAACAATTGACCACCGGGCTAATTTCGTTAACACGGTAGGTTATTAGAGACTCATAGAGATGTGGTTGGGATAGCTTCTGCCTCATGTCACGGATCCATTAGACTTGCAAACATCAAATAACTATCAAGTAGTGTAAGTAGATATTTGTGGTTTGTCTATGAACTATTAAGTTAAGTCATTGTGAACCCTACCTCTAAAAAATCTTTCCAACCATTGTTCACAACCCAAAAGCAATCTATCAATCATCTTATTTGTAATTATTATAGTTTAGCTTAGTTACTCTCATGTTCTTGACATCACTAGTTAATAGTTTGCATTACATTAAGTAGTTTATTTGTTTTTTTGCATTTAAAAACCCAAAAAGATAATTGATCATTCTTGCATTCTTAGATTAGTCCATTGCATTCTAGATTAATTATTCTTAGCATAAAAAGCACCCATCGCATTCCTAGTTTAGAAATCATTCATAACATTCATCATATTTTGGCAAACACAAGATGAAAGAGAGTGACAGTAATTAATGTTTTTGCATTTAAGCGATTCATACATACAACCATCACTCCCTTGTGATACAATACTTGGTTTGTAACTATTCTTACCATTTTATTATTACTTAATTCGTTCACACACACTCCCATCATCTATCCTTGTCTTCGTGACTATACAACCAACAAAATGTTCTCCTCGCTGTAGAGCATGCATTTTTCTTTGCTTCAGTGCCAAAAACAAATGGTTTCGGTGCCTTGATACGGAAATTGCTCGAGGTTTTATTTATCGCATGACAAATTTGACGGGCTAATGATTCCCCTTTCATCGGAACAATAGTCTTTATCGTTCTCCTCTTTGATTTTTTTTGCAATTTCACCGACTGCGCCTATGACACTTTTCCTCGTCGGGATCATATTTCTCCACCACCTTCGTTGTTCCCAGCTTTAGGCACCTTGTTGTCGTGTCTAGTTTGTCTAGATGAGACACTAAGTGCAACTCCACCTGCTGCTCCGCCCGTTGCCCCACCCACAGCCGTCTCCGCACCATGTGCAATTGTATTGACCCAATCTCATCCCATTTTCAAGCCACGTGATATTGTTGACGTCTCTACCTTAGGTCCCTCTATTCTTCTTCATTCGCTGCTCAAGCACACCGAGCCCTAAGGTTTCAAATCCCCCGCTAAGCGTTCTAATGATTAACATCTAGATGATGAGATTGATGCTTTGTGTTCTAATGATACTCGAGAGTTTGTCCCGCGACCTTGTCATGCAAACGTAGTAGGTTCCAAATGGGTCTTCCAGACCAAGTTCCATTCGGATAATTTTGTGGAGTGCCTTTAAGCGCGTTTGGTTGCTCATGATTTTGCTCAAGTTTTGGGTCTCAACTATACCTCCACGTTTATTCCTCTTGTCAAGGCTTCCACTATTCGTGTTGTTCTCTTCATTGATGTGATGAACAAATGGCTTATTTGACAACCCGATGTCAAGAATTCCTTCCTAAATGGTTTCAGAACGAAGACAGTTTTTATGGAGCAGCCCCCTGGTTACATTGACCCTCGTTTCTCTAACCGCGTGTATCATCTAAAGCTCTTAATGGCTTAAAATAGGCGCTTCACACATGGTTTAAACGCTTCAATGACTTCTTCATTACCCTTGGTTTCATTTGTAGTTGTGCTAATACATCATTTTTTAGTCTTCGGCGAGGCTCCTCTACTCTTTATCTTCTTCTTTATGTCGATATATTGTTATTATAGGAACTGATTCTCTTTTACTGCAACACATTATTTCTCAAATTAATCGAGAATTCTCCGTTAAGGATCTTGGTCGTTTAAGTTATTTTTTGGGTCTTGAAGTTAAGTATACAACCGATGGGTTTATCTTAGGTCAAACTAAATATGCTCATGATATTCTTCCTTGTGCACCTCTACTTGATAGCAAACCGATCTCCACACATTTGGCTGCGGGTGAATGGCTCACTCCTTCTCGGATCCTTCGCATTATCGGTCACTTGTTGGGAAGTTGCAATATCTCACAATCATGCATCCTGAACTTGCCCTTGTTGTTAACTCCGTTAGCCAATTTCTTCAAGCACCCACGGTTGACGAATTATTGGTGCGGGAAATTGAGCATGCAATATATTCCAACTAACCTTCAAGTCGTGGATGTGTTTACGAAGATTATTCCTCGACCTTTATTCGGTTTATTTCGTTCCCAGCTTCGCATTGAAAAAAGTCCCACACTTAGCTTGAAGGTGGTGTTATGGAATAAATATTTAGATATATTTCGATGTTGTATTTTATATTTTTCTATTTCTTTTATATAGGTTTTCTTATTTATCGTATTTTTGAAGTCTCCTATTTATATTTAATGAGATCTCCCATCAAGGTTGATGTGGTTTTTCCATATCCAAAGTCCTAATTCATCTTTAAATCGCAAAATTTTGGGTAGAACCCATGGTGCACACTGCACATAAATTTGTTAAAGCATACAATTAAAGCCTAATACTACTTCTTAATCTAGGGGACAATTTCAAAAACACCCCATATGTTAAGGGTTTATTGTTTTTACCCTTCATCTTTTGCTAGCAAATGAATTTAAGATATATATCATTATTTGGATTTTATAATCTTTTTTAAAGTACGGATATCTATTAAATATATATTAAAATATAAGTTATTCATTACATATATTTCAAACTTTAACTAGTATTATACATTATTATATTGGAGAGACTTCTCAAACTTCACGAATTACACATTTGAAAATGAAAACTTAAATTACAACGTGCGCTAGTATACAAAGATATTGTTTATCGTAACGGGCGTATAACAAAAAACAAATTAGTGTTTAAATTCGAGGCAAGAGTTGGACTCTTTCTCTTTAAAACAATATTTACCCTTGGTGCTTACGGTTTGATGGACAATTATTTTTCAAGATGCAACGACTATCTTCTTAATATGGCAGCACTTTGAATATGAAGAAATGACGAACTAAAAATTGTTTAGAACTCTCGTAACAAAACAGAAAGAAAGAAAGAATGTTTTTCATTGAATGAAAAATGAAGAAGTAGGGGGGTCTATTTATAGATTTCAAAAGTTGGCCTAGAGGTTGAGTAGATAGACATGTCTTTTTCACTTCACACTTTTCCCCCCAGATTTTACACCACTTCAACTGAATGTGCACCTATTCTTATTTTGCTGACGGGGTGTGTAGGTAATTGTTCGCTGACTGGAGACACACTGATTCAATCAGATTCTGACACATAATCACGTTTAATTAATTATTTAATTTGTTGCTTATTAATTTCTGAACAATTAATTAATTCCATAATTAAACTTTGTCCAAAAAGATTAATATAGTAGGGAAATTCAAGCTCAAGCCCAAGCCCAAGCCCAAGCCTAGGCCCATTACCCCAGCCCTGGCCCTGGCTGAGGCCGAGACCGAGACGAACAGACTACGGCGGAGGCAGCACGCCCACGTGTGTGGGCTTTGAAGTATCGCCCATATCATCTAGGCATTCCCCCTTCAAAGACATGTGGTACTCCAAAGTGTCCAAATTCTTATGCAAAAAAGCAATTTATTAGGTGTACTAGTTTAACTCAAACTTTCCATGTGGGATGGTGACTTTTCACTTTATCATTTAATTTCTCATTCATCCCAAATTGGTTTTGAACAATTAAATATACTGAATTCTTCTACACGAAACGTAGATTTCATTAAGCTAAAGAAATTCCAATTTTATAAAGTGGAACCCATTAAAATAAATTATCGAATATTGGTGCAATACTAATTTTTACAACAATCTCCCACATGAATAAAAATTCAATGTGTACATTCGCGAGAGTTCAGGCGCAAAGTTTACTACATTAGAAAATGTAGCTTTTGGCTTTGAACCTTCCTTAGTGGAATACATCAGATTTACTTAGTTGATCAGTGAACATGATGTCTTGAACCATTCAATTGTTGGTGTAAATCAAGACAACTGTATCCACACAGTAACTCCCCTAACAAGTTCTAGTTCCCATGGTTGTGTTCGTTTTGGCCTTAGACAACTCTTGGGTTCATAAGTGTTTTCTTATGAAGCGGTCAAACTTCACACTTACATAGGTGAGATCTCCTTCAAAGAGTATCATGTCATACTCTGCCTACTTAGGCTTTGGAATCATTAAAAGTTAAACTTAACCTTACCCTTTCTACATGTAGCATATTTATCGTACACGGAAATGAGTTGGAGTTAACTCTAAATGGCTATTTCTGAATCCTTACAATTTCGTTATCCCATTAAACCAAGATCTTGGGATGTCCAATCAACATGGTTGGGTTCCATCATAAAGATTTTTTAGTGTTGGGATTTACCCATTCCTTTGATAAGCAGTATGTTTGATCTCTTGTTAGGCCTTTAGGCCTTTAGTCCATGGATCAGATAAGTTTTCCTTTGATTTTACATAATCAATGGAAATGACACCATTAGAGATCAGTTGCCTTATGGTATTATGTTTACGAGGAATATGTCTAGACTTACCATTATACATGCCACCTTGTGCCCTCCAATAGCTGCTTGGTTGTCGCAATGTATTAAAATTGTAGGCACTGACTTATTCCAATAAGGAATGTCCTCAAGAAAGTTACAAAGCCATTCTACTTCTTCACCAGCCTTATCCAAGGCAATAAACTTGGATTCCAGTGGAGCGATCTATACATGTTTATTTTGAGGACTTGCACGACACAACTCCACCTCCAATGGTAAAGACGTAACCACATTGTGGATTTAGTGTCGTTAGAGTCTGATATCCAGTTCACATCACTGTATCCTTCCAATATAGCTGGATATCTACTGTAATGTAATCCATAATATAAGGTATGTTTTAAATACCTAAGTATTATAATTAACGCCTTCCAATGATCTTTGTTTGGAGTATTCGTAAATTTGCTCAATTTATTAACTGAGTAAGCAATATCTGGACAAGTGCAACTCATGATATACATGAGACATCATATTATCCTGACATATTCTACTTGAGAGACATGTTCGACATGGTTTTTGCCTAAGTGTAGACTCAAGTCTATTGGCGCCTTAGCCGGTGGACTATCATATGCATTGTACTTCTTAAGTACAGTCTCAATATAATGAGATTGTGACAATACGATTCCATTTTAAGCATTGCTTCGGGAAACTCAAAAGCCAGTCTTTAATGAGATGCAACTTTTTGTTCACGATGGTTGTATGGGGTAAGCTAGTGGAACCTGAGGTGTCGTGACTCTTAATGTTTGGTTCGACACTTGCCCCTCCACGAAGTGATTCGTTTGGGCATGAATTAAATGGCACTTTTTCTTCTTCTATAAAAATGGGCACTTTGCCATTTCTCACACTCATCATGCAAAAGAAAATTTCTCTCCCTCTTACCAGAAAAATCTTTGTTCTTTCGATTTCTTCTTCTTCTTTAAATTTCATCTCAGCTTTTCTTTATATCTTTAATGGCTTCCAACACTCCTGCTACGATGGCTTCTACTAGTGGAAAAGTAGGTGCGATGCCATCGGGGGCGGGAATAGGGATTTTTGAGCAAGGTAGCTTTCGTGTTGTGTCATCTTTCTAGTGACGGAGGGGAGCGGAGGCGGAGGCCAGACATGTTCTGGTTGGCGACATTCCTTCCGTCGTTATTGAGACATTCGTGGTAGATAAGCTCAAAGAGTATGCGGTGGATGCTTCGAAGGTGGAAGTTAGGGTTTCTCTTCTCGCCGAGAGTGCCAATGGGCCTCTTGCTGGGTTTGTAACAGTGTACGAGGCCCAACCCAAGGAGGGGTTACAGGCATTGATTCCCCCTTCTTTTGTGATGTCTTTCAGGCGTGTGGGCTATCTCATAGCCATATTGCGCCTAATGGTTATTCAAGCCTGGCTTGCTTCATCTTCGTGTGCTTGAAAAAGAGGATTGAATGCACGGTGGAATGTTTTCTAGCGGTGTATGGAGGCTCTTTTTTTATTGTACTCCTTGAAGGGTTCACTCTCGATTTATGTGCAATACTTCTTTATATTTTGGGGCCTCGAAGCCTCATATTTTTTTCCTTAGAGGCGTCGTGATCGATTTTTTACGCCTGGCATGAGAGGCCTTTGGTTCAGGACTCTGCATGTTTGGATGTGGTGATGCAGACAATGCGTGACGAGGGGTTTTTCAGTACCATGTACGATGCTACCAAACTCCTCGATCCCCAAGTGTTGGGCTTCTTTTATAAGAGCAACAATCTTTCGTTGGTGGGCCCTAGTCCTTGGACGCTTCCGTAAGTGGATTCGAGCATCATCTGTAAGTATTCTATGGAGGTTTTGGTGTGTGTATCTTTTTATGATTCCCCTATGTTTATTTTTAAAATTGGTATATCCAGGCGTTCATATAGACGTAGAGTTGTTGAAGCGTGGGGTGGCGAAGGTTCATCATTCAAGAAAGATAACGTGGGTGAAGGAGCAGCCTCGGGTGACGTATCGGGTTAATTAAGGGGTATGTTAGGTGCGTCAGAGGTAGGGGGTGCAGGTCCCAATGAGAAGAAGAAGAAGAATAAGAGTAATAAGGAGGGCAAGAAGATGATGCGAATATCTTTTGGGGGGAGTTGCTCGGTAGTAGGAAGGTCGAGACATAGAAAGACAGGGAAGAAGGGGGTGGAGGATGCTCATTCAGAATCGGAGGTGGTTTTTGCTGACGAAAATGATTGGCCCTTTTTTTAGACGATGAGACGGGGAGACATTTCGAGTCTTTTCGACAGCCTTTTGTTGAGGCCTTTAAAGAGACTCCTCAGTCTAGTTACTCGGGGGGTCTCTTCCAGATGGGGATTTTAGCGACGTCTTTGCTTATATTAATAAGGGCAATCCTACCGTAACTTCTTCCTCTTCTATGTCGGTGACGACGGAAGGAGTGGATCCTACCGAGGGTGTAGAGCTGGAGCAATGAGAGGTGTATGGTGCTCAGGTGGGGGCTGGAGAAGTGGTGGAGTCGAGGGGGAATATCGCCTATGTCCCCGTAGCAGAGTCGTCTATGGTGGCACAGTTGCGCTCCAATTTGTGCCGAGCCTTTGACGAGGTAAACTCTTCATGTATATTTTCTTTTGAGGACACCCTGTGTAGGTTGTGGTGAAATATATATTATTTACATAGATTTTGCATTCTTATCGTGTCTACCATGGCAGGCCTTTGCTTCGATGGGGATGGTATGGTGCTTATATGATTAAGTGGCGGGTCGAGTGACTGAGCTAGAAGAAAGAGTGCGTATGCTGAAGGGGCAGGAGGCTCGCCAGGAAAGTGTTTCTTTATAGCGGTGGAAATTAGCTCGTAGTAAAGTATGAGGAAGTGGAAAAGCAGCGAGAGGAGGCGGCTCAGGCGGCCGAGGCTCGTAGACGTGAGCTGGAGAAAATGCAAATAACTCTAGATGTTGTAAGGATGAAGAGATAACAAGCCTTGGTAGAGGATCACGGGCACACTGGGCTAATGACTAGTTGAGTTTGGCAGCGAAAGAGTAGGATGCGGAGGCACTTCGTCTGCAGGAGCTAGGAGGCCTTAACCAGAGCTTATTTTGACGCGGTGGCCACATTGGAGAACACCGTTTAGGATGTGGCATAGATTCACCAGGATTACACTGATCGGGAGGAGAGGATGGCTTGTATACACGATGAGAATATGTACAAGATGGCGAAGGAAGTTGCTCTAGGTACGGTGGACACTAGAGGTCCAAGAAGCGCGACGCCGGCCTTAAACGCTACTATATCGGTCAAGTTTTGTTCGGCTAATAGGGTTGTCGGGATAATGGAATAGAGCTTGGCCTTTACAAGGATGACGTTGATCATTCGAGGCTTCGTCCTTGTGAGTTGCGGATGCTGGTTTCTCTAGAAGAAGTTTTGCTTTTTCTAGGGACTAGGGCCAGTTCTTCTACTCTAGCGATAGCGCGGATGACTCCGACAGTGCACAGGTTCTCCGAGATGGCGGATGCAGAGAGAGAAGAGGGAGAGGACGAGGGGAGGTTGAAAGCTCGGAAGGATCGTGCGCGCAGGATAAAGTAGCGGAAGTGGCGGGCCTCGTAGTTTGTTAGAATAGTGTAGCTTAATTTTTCTTGCTTCGTGTATTTTTGTTTTGTCTAGCGAATAGGTGAAGTAGCTTGTATCTCAGCACCATGGATAAAATTTAATGTTTTTTCAAGTGTTTAGTTGTTTCATTTTATCGAAGTTTCTATACATATACACGTGGGAGCTAAAAGTAAAAAGAAAGATTTTTGTTGAAGATTAAATTTGGATCGTTAACATGGGGATTCTTGGTAAAGGATAGAAAAAAATGGGGACTTTTATTGGGTGAGGCCCAAAAAAGGGGATTTTGAGAGAATAAGACATTTGAAGGAATGATAATAGATTTAAAAAGGGGTTTTCTTGGGGGGGGGGGGGGGGGGTAGGGAAGGATGGGTATTTAAATAAGGGGAGAACCCTTTGAACAAGCGTGAATGCCACATAGGTCGAAGCAATATTTTTTTTCTTTTCTTCCTTTTATAGCATATAGAGGTTTTCTCAATTTGCTCGGTTCTTCGTAAGCCAGTTATAGCTTTTGGTGTATTGGGCCTTAAGGGAAAATCACGATTCTCCCTTAGGAGAAATGTTTACGGATAGGATCCCGTAGTTGTGAAAGGGTTCGGGCGTAGCCTTTTCCTTTATTTTTTTGCACGTATTGGGCCTAGGTTTTCGGCGTGAAAGAGTGCCCTCAAACCGTCTCTAGGGCCGCAAGACCCCTTCGTAATATGGTCATTTGTGGGGATCGCGGTTCCCCTCGAACTGTTCCAGGATCATGTCATCCCTTGTGGTTGGGTCTCCTTTGAATCGTGAGGCTCTTTCGGGGACATGTATCGATGGTATGGCGATGGGTTGTATATGTATATGATGGTATGATGATAGGATATAGTCATTTTAAAATGTAGGTAAAGGATAGGGGCACTTACGAATGTGATAGGGAGTAAACCCCGGTTTGTAGTGGATTTTTCTTTTTCCATATTGCTTGATTTTGAAAGGGAGTTGTGCAGTTTTCGGAAACTGGCCATGATCGTGCGGGTACTTCGAGCCGGGTTTGTAGCGTATTTGGATTTCCTAGGCGGTGCATATGTTTCGAGCGGAACCATTATTTTCCCTTCGGGGGGAGCACAATTTTCTTCGAGAGTTTTTTTGTTTTTATTGAGGGGTCTTTCGTATGCTTGGTGGGGTGGCTTTGAGGGGGACGCGTGGAGGGAGCGTATTTGTTGTGTTGTGAACTTTGAGTTATCCTACTGAGTCATGTAACACCTCGACATAAGAAAGACATGTCATAACTTAGCTCATTTAAACGTTTCATGTTTGCTTGTGGCGGTTTGTCTGCCCATCTACGTGGACTTTTGTTATGTCTCCACAATTTGAACATGCACATGTGAATGGTCGTAAGGGTTCCTTTGAGCAGGTATAAATGCCCAGTGAAGCAAGAGGGTGCCTATAAATACCGCACGAGTTCCTTTCCCCCAAATTATTTTTGCTTTTTTGTTTCCTCACTTTCAGAGTATATTAGCACTTTGAAATCCTTTTTCCTCTAGTATGACTATTTATCTTTTTTCTTTCCATAGTAGAACATGATCTTGTAGTGGGCGGTATTTGAAGTGTCGGACTCTGTCATTGAAGAGTCTAACTCTACGGGCACTTCAAGTTTACTCAAAGGGCGATCCCCTTCTTGAGTGATGATAGGACTATGTTCGAGTAGGAACCTTTTGTTGGGATGTGGAGAGGCCGTGATATTGGAGGCAGGGGGCTTCGAGGACACGCTGTCAGTGGGCGGCCTGTCTTAAGGCTATGGCTAGGTTGCGCCATAATCGGGCTAATCAGGGGTTTCAGAATTGGTGCATAGGGGAAATGTAAACTTAGGTGAGGGTGTTTCTACATCAAGGGTCCCTTGTTAGGTGACAGATGAAGTCATGGCAGCGTTCCTTCAAAGTGTGCCTTATAATCCCCCTCTTCCTGGGGTCAACTTGTTGCTAGCTATTTCGAGTCGGGCTCTATCGTGGGAGGTGGGAAAAAATAGAGTACTTCCAACAGAATGTCGGAGGATGGTGTGCGCAGACTGTTCAAAGAGGTTTTCCTGGATATTTCTCGATTTAACATCCTCATCCTGATGGCAGTTCAACGGGCTTACGATCCTCCCGCTGGATTTTTAACAGTGTACGCTAGTCAGATTCGCTACGGTATTCGCTGGTTTTATCATCCCTTCTTGTGGAATTAGCTACAATTTTTGGAAGTTTGCCTAGTTAACTTCTTCCTTCCTCGTTCCAGTACGTGACTGGGTTCGTACTGTGTTGCGAGCTGTTGGATGTCCCTTGTACTCCATTTCATTTTCTTGTGGCTTTTTCTTTACGAGTCGCCTCTTAATATCTTTCTTTCTTTTGTTTCAAACCATCTGGGTCTTCTTCCTTCCTGGAGGTTGGGGATTTTACGAGCAGACAAAATAACTGGTGAGAGGAGTTCTTTTATTTGGTCCCCTGAGAAGCGATGGTTTCGGAGTGGGAGATTCGCACGCGGTGGGGTACAGGTGTGACGAAGATGCCCCGGCCTTTAGAGGAGCATGGGGTTTATATGCGGGTCGCTATGACGTGGTTTCTACGCTAAATTATTCGATAGCTACAATCATGGCTAGGTTGCAATAGGCCGCATAGATATTGGAGTATCCGGAAGGTCCTCTTCATACGAGTCTCTTGTTTAGTAAGCACTCCGTTTTTTTTTTGAACAGTCTATTTTTTATATTATTTTGATTGTTGTTGTTACTTTCCTTTGGGCCATGTTGCTCTGCTAACAGTTGCGGACGGGTTTCAGAAGCTGAGAAGGACGTTCATGCTCAGGAGGCTTATTTGGTGGCCCCCTGATTTGCCAACAGTTCTCAGCGGACGAGGGGGTACTGAAATATTGCCGAAGGAATTTGATTCGATGACTCCCGCCTCACCTACTCCTTTAGTTGAGGTATCCCCGCAGTTTTTGTCGGGCTTAGGTGGGGGCATTTTTTGCGCAGACGGTCGTGAATTCGGTGAAGGTTCTAGTCGCATCTTTTGTTATTCTAACATTTAGATAGGGGAGTTAGGGCAATCTTCTCTATTGGGTGTGGCGGATGGTCTTCCCCTTTTTACTTGGGTGCCGGGAAGTTTGGAATACTACATATCATACCTATGCGGGCTTCCTAATGAGAGTTCCTTCTTCCTTTTACTTTCTCGACTTTGTAGGATGTTTTTAGCAAAAACACTTGTGAGGTACGTGCCTTTCTCTTCGTGCTCGTATTGGGTTGTTTTGTGCGCTATTTTTGGTGACCAATTTTTTTTTTTTTTTACTTTGATGTAGTTGTCACTTTAGTGGAGGCCATGGGCAAACGTTTTTAGACCGGTCCTTTTGAAGTAACAGCGCTTTGGAGGCAGAGAGAGGCTCAATATCAATTGAAGCAGAAGGATGCGGAGATCGAGGCTCTTCAGGACATGAATGCACGAAACTTGGATGGAAGTAGGGAGATGTTGGAGTGGAATCTGAAGGTCATGAATGATCGGTAGAAGCAAGCGAAAGGATGGTTATAGAGTTTGCTATTTAGTCTTGGCCATACGGGTGAGATGCTTTGTACGACGAAAGGAAAAAGAGATGAATACAAACATCTCTTGATGGATTTGGGTCGTCTGTTAGGGGAGAAGCTTGCAAAGGCACAAGACGCCTTGGGTGGGTCACTACATGCGGGGTTGATTTCTTTGACAAGGGGACGCAAAAGTTTATGTTGATGGACTATAACATATGCCAAGACATGGTTCAGTTGATGTTAGGGTTCCCTCTGGACTTGGTGATTCCTCCATTGCTGGTGGATCCCATTATGAAAGGTCCTTCTGCATCTGGACCTTCGCCTATGAAAGAGCCAAGGATCCTGAATTGCCAGAATTGGGGTCAATAGAGTATCCCCATCGAGTCTCATGCCTCCATCAACATCCTTGACAGAGGTATTTGGTGGTGTTCGTCGGGCATTGGTATGGGAAGGAAAACGTTTGGCTCTTTGATTAAGAAGAAGGTTTGGTTGGGTGTAGGGAGGTTTGAGGGATTCTCTTCGTCTGTCTTTGTATAATAGGGTGGTAGGATTTTGTTAAAAAAATGTCTTTTGTAGTATAGGATTTTTGAAGAGCGACGAAGGGGATATGAATATCTTTGTAAAATAAGTTTGGTAAGCCTCGTACATATAATCAATTTGCGTACATAGTTTAGCTTTATTTGTGATTTAGAATGAACCTTGTTAACCCTAAAAAATAAATAAGGGATTAAACGAGTTTAACAAAAGGTTAAACCTAAATTTAGGGATTAAATCCCAAGGACGATACAATCGTCACGGATACATTGAAGAATTCTCGAGTGTCACATACCCAACTGCGGTACGACGTGGCACCCGAAGAGATGCTAAAGCCCATCGGATGTTGCATATCCGATGGTGGTACGACGCGGCATCCGAGTAGGCAACAAAGCATCCATTGGAAAGTCAAGATGAATAAAAATAAGATATCAATGTGGCATCGAAAAAAGAGTAAACCCCGATGGACCCATGCGATTCCGATATCCATCACTGCGGCAAGAAGGACCATAATGGACCTCCACGTCCTCAAAAATACGACAATACTTCTTTGCTGAACACTCCTCACACAGAAAATGCCCTCGGACCCATCACCCCGAAGGCCAAACTCAAAGAACAACGCCTTACTCACCCTTACCATGAAAGCCCCCTCCCAGAAGGTTATCCTATCGAAGCCAGAAGCCATCGGAGCATTGATCCCGAAAAAACCTAATGCCTTATTGAGGACTAAAAGCCATCGGGACATATGCCATGAAGATCTAGACGCAAGGACACAGTCCTACTTAATCAAAAACCTGTTTGGAGCCCAAGACACAAGCAAGAAGACACAAATCCATCCCTCGGAGAACACCTTTAAAGCTAACAATGCCAATTCAACCACCACTAGAGCTATAGAAGCATCGGATGACCACCTTACCTCATCCATCGAATCTCCCCATGAAGATACAACCCATCGGAGAGAGAAAATAAGAAGGGTCAACCCATCGGAACTCCATGAAGTCCCGAAGAGATAAGAATTACTCCTAGTCAGCGCCCCGTCAACAGGAGATAAATCACACCCTCGCACACATGCATAACAACATTTGTAACGCATGCTTAGCAACACCTGTATTTCACATGCACAATAACACCTGTCCCTAAGAAACCCCTATAAAAAGAAGGGACATGTGAAGAAGAAAGACAGGTTCAAAAGGAGAGAACACAACACAAAAAAACCACAAGAAAAAGGCAAGTCATACTTATGACGTTCATGAGTGAAAGTTCCGTGAGTAAAGGAAGGATATTCTCGTAATTTTCCATAATAGCAATCAATCTTTTTTGAGCCACGGGCAAAGGTGTTCCGAACCTACAAATAATTCAGTTAATCGGGTGTAATTCCAAACCTGTTAACAAAATGGCGCCGTCTGTGGGAACGCCATAGAATTTTTCCTCGAGCGTGTTCAAAGAAGCAAACATATCATGGAAAATTTGTTCCACAGTGAAAGCCACCCGATCTATTTAGGCAATTCGGAAGAAACTGTGGCGAATCGCTGCTCCGATGATAGAGATTTCATCAACGTTCCCCGATCCGTCTTTGAAAGACTAGTGGAAGCCACCACTCGGGCTAACCACCGAGAGTCGGAGAATCCCCGGGAAACACCCCCAGGATCTCCGCGCCAAGAATATTATCCCTCGGAAGAAGGCGGACTCCACGCAAGAGAGTGCCCTACTCCTATCTCGTGGTATCAGGAAAATCCTCGGAGGACGCCAAGACGTTATGACTATCTAGAGACTCCGAGGATAGTCCAAAGAAGGTAAAGATCTCTCCATATGTATCGGCCCACACCCGTTATCATCCTCAACGAGGATCCAACATTATGGGGAATCCTTGAGGGTCTACGAAAGGAAGTGGGAGATCTCAAGAAGACTATGGGACCCAAGGAAGATCCTACGTTCAAGACTTCCCCCTTCATCCCCGAAATCGCTTCTGCCCCGATCCCTTCTGGAATGCGGCCTATTAACGTACCGATATATACGGGAGAAGCCGATGGGAGAGATCCACAAGATCACATCCACCAATATCTGGCCGGAATGGACCTATCGTCCGCCCCAGACCATGTTCTTTGTCGGGTGTTCCCCGTTACCCTCGGGGGACGAGCCCAATCCTGGTTTACACATCTCCCGCCCAACTCCGTGGTCAACTTTGATCGACTGGCTCACCTGTTTATACGGCATTTTGCCTGCAATCGGAGGTATCCCAAATCGGCCACTCATCTTTTTACAATCAAGCAACAAAAGGATGAATCCCTACGAGCATATATAAAACGCTTCACGGACGAAGCGCTGGACGTTCCGAACGTCAGCCCAACCATTATAGCCGATATTCTGACGCAAGGACTCCGAGTGGGAGAATTCTTCCGATACTTGATGGGAAATCATATCACGGATATGAATGAACTCATGCAACAAGCTGAAACTCATATTCTTATGGAAGAAGCTGACAATAAAAAGAGAGGTTTGGAGAAGGATGACAACGAGCGTCACGAGCGTACTGAAAATGAAGCTAAGGGAAAGGAGAAGGGCACAGAAGGAAAACCACCCCCTCGGAAAGACAATGGGGAGGTGGTTAAGAAATTTCTCAGACCCGTACCCCTTCCTCCGATGTCCCTAGCTCCCGTAGAAGTACTCAATGTGATGAGGGGCAATGAAGAGTTACGTTGGCGCCGACCCGCCAAATTCCCCAATAAAGACAAGGACACGGGTAAGTACTGTAAATTCCATAAAACTTATGGACACACCACTAAAGAGTGCACTACCCTCCAAAGAGAAATACTCCGCCTCTTAGAAGCGGGATATTTGAAAAATTATCTTAGGAGAAATAATTATGAGGGATCTAAGACAAATGTTTGGAAGAGATCTCGGGGAGAATCAAAAGAGACTGCCCCTGGCCGACGATCCCGAGAAAAGACGATAGAATGGCGGCGAAGTTCTCGAGAGAAAACCAGAGAGCATCGAAGATTGTCCCGAGAAAGAACTGTCGGACCTCCGCGGAAATCACGAGAAAGGACTGCCGGGTATCAGAATTTACCTCCTCCTCCCGACACATATGAAGTCAACCCTTCCTCGGGACGGACGATTAACATGATCGAGGGAGGAGACATTTCAAGGACCCCCCAGAGTAAGAAGAAGAAATACTTGAAGGAAGCAAGACGACAGGAACAAGGGTTACCTGTGTGCTCCGCCCAGGCAGCAAAGCTACCTAGCATCACATTCGGGCCCGATGACTTAAGGGGTATAGTTTACCCGCACGAAGACCCTTTGGTCATCGAAGCCACTATTTATGGATTTGAAATCCAGTGTATCCTCATAGATACGGGCAGCTCTGTGGACGTCCTATTTTTACCCACTTATCTTGCCATTGGCCTAAAGAGGGAGCAATGGGAAATGGCGGAAGTACCCCTGGTTGGCTTTTCTGGAGAAGCTTGCAATACCCTTGGAACTGTGACACTTCCGATTTCATGGGGAGAAGGGGCACTACGAAGAACATAACCCACCAAGTTTTGGGTGGTGGAAGCCTCGTCAAGAACGTACAACGCCATATGCGGAAGGCCCTCCATCCGGATGTTCGAAGCGATTCCCTCTACCTTACACCTTAAGGTAAAATTTCCCACCTTATCAGGTATCGGAGAAGTCCGAGGAAATCAAGCTAGAGCCAGGGAATGCCGCATGAACGCTCTACCCCCCGAGGAAGATGAAAACCCCTCGGACAGCAGCAAAAAATGCAAAGTAGAAGAAACCCGAGTTCAACCCATTGAAGAGCTCAAGATGATAGAACTCGTGGAAGGAAACCCTACCAGGGCGATCAAGATGGGCACTAACATGGAACCTGAGTTGAAAGCTCAACTAACCTCCGTTCTAAAGGAATTTTGTCACATTTTCGCATGGGAAGGAGGTCCACCCGGACGGATCAGCAATAAGGTATGCCAACACTTCCTTAATGTGAAGCCAGGAGCCAAACCCATTCAACAGAAGAAGAGAAAAATGGGACCCGAGCGCAATAAGATTATTCGATCGGAAATCCAGCGACTTCTCAACCTAAGACAAATCCAAGAGGTTATATATCCAGAATGGCTGGCCAACGTGGTCTTGGTCCCTAAATCGGGAGGCAGATGGAGGATGTGCGTAGATTTCACTAACCTTAATGAAGCCTGTCCGAAGGATTGCTATCCTCTGCCCAGCATAGACTTGCTCGTAGATTCTACAGCTGGCTGTGCACTCTTGTCAACGCTTGATGGAGACCAGAGATATAATCAAATCCCGATGGCATTCCTGGACCAGGACAAAACCAGCTTCATTACGGATGCAGGCACCTTTTGCTATTTAGTCATGCCCTTAGGGCTTAAGAACGATGGAGCCACCTACCAACGATTAGTGAACCTCATGTTTACTGGGCTCATCGGGAAAACTGTGGAAGTGTATGTGGACGACACGGTCGTCAAAAGTCGCTCCGCGAAAGATCATCCCGAGGACCTACGAAAAGCACTTTCTATCATGGATCACTTTGGAATGAAGATAAATCCGAGGAAGTGCTCCTTCGGGATCCGAGGAGGAAAATTCTTGGGATTCATGGTTACCGAAAAAGGGATAGAAGTCAACCCCGAGAAAGCCGAAGCCATTATTGGGTTACCAACTCCAAAGTCAATAAAGGATGTGCAAAAACTGACCGGACGAATGGCCTCCCTCAGCCGGTTTGTCTCCAAATCAGCGGAGAAGGGACCCCGTTCTTCAAAGTCCTTCGAAATATTAAAGAATTCCAGTGGACCTCGCAGTGCAAGGAAGCTCTCAAGGAATTGAAAGGCTATATGGTAAGGCCACCCTTGCTGGTCAAACCTTCGCCCTAGGAAGAACTCTTCGTGTACCTGTCCGTAGGAGAGGAGGCTATCGGAGCAGTATTAGTCAAAGAACAAGATGGTGAGCATCACCCGGTTTACTATGTTAGCAAAACTCTCCTCGGAGCTGAAACCAGGTATACTCTGATAGAAAAGCTTGTACATACTTTGATCACCACGGCGCGAAAACTGCGCCCATACTTCCTCTCCCACCCGATCACTGTCTTGACTAAGCACCCCCTACGGGCGATTCTAAATAAACCCGAAACTTCTGAGAGGCTGATAAAATGGGCCGTAGAGCTAACGGAGTATGATATCTCCTACGCCCCGAGGCCTTCCATTAAGGCACAAGTGCTAGCGGACTTTGTAACGGAACTTACAGGAATCAGAGCTGAAAGGAAAGAACCCCTGTGGTATGCCTACATGGATGGTTCATCGATAAACACACATGGTGGAGTCGGGGTAATCTTGATTAACACGAAAGTCGAGGAAGAAGCGCTACATTTTGCAGTTAGAATCGATTACCCTGTATCCAACAACAAAGCCGAGTATGAAGCCCTCCTCATCGGAATGAGGCTCGCACGGGAGGGCGGAATACGAAAAGTCCGCCTGCATAGCGACTCTCAGTTGACTGTCCAACAAGTTCATGGCGCTTACGAAGCGAAAGAAGAAAGGATGCAGAGTTACCTACGGGTAGTCCATCGGGCAAAGGCATGGTTTGATGAATATCAGTTAGTGCAGATTCCCCGAGGGGAAAATCAAGAAGCCGATGCCTTGTCTAAAATGGCTACCCAGTTGGCCACCATCCGCACACGAAAAATCACTTTGCTACATATGAGTGAATCGGAAAGAGCTGAGTCTGAAGAGGTGAACGCCACGACGAATTCTCCGAAGAGTTGGATAACTCCTATTAAAGCATATTTACAAGATCCTGAAGGCTACTCCGAGGACAAATCTGTCCAATGGATGATGTCTAAAAAGGCCATCCGATATTTTCTCAAAAAATGGAATACTATTCCAAAGGACATATTCCTATCCTCACGCCCGATGCCTGAATGAAGAAGAAGCCCAACTAGTCCTGGCAGAACTCACGAAGGGGTGTGCGGCAGCCATACTAGTGGCGGAAGCATGGCCGGACGACTGATTCGTCAAGGTTATTATTGGCCCACGATGGTCAAAGATTGCAAAAGCCACGCCGAAAAGTGCAAACCGTGCCAAGCTTACGCCCCTCGGATTCACCAACCCGCGGCCCCGTGGGAACCCCATCTGACCGCTTGTCCGTTCACCAAGTGGGGAATAGATATAGTAGGTCCATTTATTCCCGATGTCGGTCAAAAGAAGTTCTTACTCGTGGCAGTTGACTACTTCACCAAATGGGTGGAGGCGGAGCCCATGGCACGAATCACTGCAGGTGCGGTCATTAGCTTCTTATGGAGGAACATCCTACGCCGCTTTGGTGTCCCTCAGAGCCTAGTAAGTGATAATGGTCTGCAATTCACCAACCAAGAACTCCAAAAGTGGTGTGATCACTGGGAAATTAAGCACCGTTTCGCTTCGGTGGGATATCCCCAGGCCAACGGACAAGTTGAAAGAACCAACCGATCTCTCTTGAAAAATATGAAGGCCCGACTTGACTCGCACAAAGCCAAGTGGGTTGAGGAGATACCCGACATATTATGGGCCTATCGGACCACGCAGAGTACCACCACAGGCGAAACCCCTTTCAGCCTATCCTATAGTTGTGAAGCGGTTGTACCCTCAGAAGTCTCGATTGAAAGTTGGCGGATCAAAGAATACGAGGAAGTGGCCAACATCGCTAACTTAGCCCTTGCCCTTGATCTCCTGGAAGAGAGAAGAATGCGGGCATCCATCCGGACTGAAGAATACAAGGCTCGGATAGCACGATACTATAACACTAAGGTAAAACTTAGAACTTTCCAAGTTGGTGATTTAGTGCAAACGCGTTGGAGCCTCCAAAAACGTAGGCAAGCTCGAACCTCGGTCGGAAGGACCCTACAAGATAGCGGGAATTGTCGGACCCGCAACTTACCTCCTCGCCAACTCCGAAGGCATAACTCTCAGTAATACTTGGAATTCCTTCAATCTTAGAAGATATTACGCATGATGTAACACAATCACTTGTACATAAATAAAACGGTTGTTTATAAATAGATGGTTACGATACATTCGAATCCGAAGGGGTACCTAGGTTTGCAAAACAAAAATGGTAACCTTACACAGGAAATCATTATAAGCAACCTAACCCTAAGGGGCCATCTATTATAAATGACAGTCATTGGATCCCGAAGGGCCACCTAGTACAAATTAAATACCACCTATTACAAACTACTCCTCCCGCCAAGGACACTTCCCTTCTTGAATAAGGCGACAACGCTGCTCCTCGGATAGGGTCAAAGGATCAACCAGTATCACGCCCTCGGAAGCCACTGGAGTATCTTCAGGAAATATGGGAAGAAGATTAAGTTCGGGGATAGCCAGGCCCGCGAGACACTCTGACAATGCTTGTACAGCATCCATACCAAGTCGATACCCGATGTGAACTAAATCACGCATCTCCCTTCGTAAAGACTCCCTCAAAACCGAAGGACCCGCAATATCCAGCACTGCTTGGACCCGGGCCACCACTAAGGCCACATCATGGGCGCGAGTTGTCTCCAACGCCCGATGAGTTGCCACATCCCTTTCCCGAGTCGTCCGCAGTAGTTGGTCATCGGAGGAGCGAAGCTGACCCTTCAACCCCTCCAAACTTGCCTTTAAACTCGTCACTCGAGTCCTCTCCAGCACCAATTGGCGCTCCAGCTCCCAGGATTTATCCTTCTCGATCTGAAGGACCCTCTCGTGGATCGCCTTAGCAGATTCGTGCTCCTCCTGCAAACGGGAAATATCCATCTGAGCTTCCAGCAAGCCATGCTCCAACTCGTCCCGACGGCGATATAACAGGCCAAGATCCGAGGAAGAACGTCCCAGAGGTCCAATGGCATCCAGCACCATGTAAATCTGGGTGGAGACAAATGGATCACTACAGAAGGAACAAAAGATAAGTAACTGAAGACTGCAAATGAAATAAGTATATACCTCACACAGGTTTTTGCAAACCAAGTCCTGAAGACGAGAGGAGGGAAAGGTCCGCATCAGTTCACAGTCCGTGACATTCAACATACCGCTAAGAAAATTTTGGCAAAACCCCGATACCGCTCCGAGGGGCGAGAACTCAGTATCAGCACCAAGAGTAGAGGAGCCCACGGGGGGAGGATTCCCTTCAAGCGGCGGCACGAGGATACGTTCAGGACCCTCCTTCACAACATTCACAGTGTCGAAAACCCGAGGAAGTGGGTGCGACACCAAAGGGGGCACTGGGTAATCCATTGGGGAGAGAGACCGCAATCGGATCTTCTGCCCTAGGAATCGTAAAGCTCACTAGGGGGGCTGGCACAGGCGAAGCCCCCTGTTCCCTCCCCTCCGAAGAGGGATCCGTCATCACATCAGCAACAAATCCATCGAATATGTTCTCATCCGATACCTGCCGCATGCCGTGCAACGCCCGTCCCAGAAAGACGCCCCCGACGGGCTCTATGGAGAAAGCCCCCATCTCAACACATATGGGCATTATGCATATATAAGGAATCTGAAGGCACACCGATGGATAAGAGAAAAGTTAACAAACAGACAGACTTACGGAAGTAGAAGTTGCTATGAAGGGGACGAATCGGAGAGTTGCCTCCCTTCACCCCCTCTTGAAGACCTGCCAAAATAAGAGCTTCGGGACACGCAAGCAGGTTGGTGATGTCGTACAAGCCAGAAAACAGCCCGGAACGGCTCATCACATCCCATTCTCGCCCCAATGTCTCGGATGTAGGCGAGACGTATCCCAGGCCCCATCGGATGGGCACTCCCTATGATCGCGCCTATTGACCCCTCGGACGGACGAAGAAAAACCTGCGCCTCCAGTCTCCTCTACGAGAGCGAGGATTGAATGCACGAGTGAAGGATTTTTCGATGTCTCGATAGGCCAGGCTGAAAAAGGGAGCTCCATCGGAGCAAGACCGAAGGATGAAAATCGCCCCCACCCGATATGAGGACAAGGAAAGGTTAAGGAGCTCACAGCATAGAACGTATCCCACTAAATGACGATACGAATGGGGTGTTAACTGGCTCGGACAGATTTGCCAATACTGGAAGAGCGTTTGGGGAAAAGGGTGGAAAAACACCCGCAACCCGCAACACATCTGCTCACAATAAACCGTTAAAAAAAACCGAAGGAGGATCATACGCTCTCTGGTCCGGAGAAGGCACGACCACGTCAAATTCATCAAAATTCATATTATACTCCGCGAAAAGAGTCACTAAGGAATCTCCGTATACAGTGCTCGTAGCAAACCCGACCCGTCCCCGGCCTATTAACCTTAATGGGCTCAAAGGAATCAAATCAAATTCAGAACACTCATCGGCAAGAGAGTACGGCTCCCTGCCCATGAACACACCCCTCATATGATCCATCCTTCGGGAATCCGATTGTGATGACCTATTCCCCACTCTGGAAGCCGAACTCGTCGCAGTGAGCGCTTGATTCTCAGTCACCCTATCCCGCTGTCCCGTGAAAGAACTTTCCGAGGAGACATGACGAACCCCTAGGGACCCAGAAGCACTCCGAGCATAGCTCCGAGGAGAACTACCTTATGAGGTGGACCCCCTTGCCTATAATATGGTGGCATCATTTTTTATGGTAAGTTCTCTGTTTATTTTTGTACGAGAATCGAAGAAAAAGTATGAGTATAACTGCAAAAGCCAAACGCCAGCTCTGCGAGAGTAAATTTTTAAAAGAAATGATTTATCTACTAAAACAAGATAGATTTAAATGATGAACATAAGTACCACTGTTAGCATGTTATATATGAAAAGTTATTCCCACAAAAAGAAGCTGGAGCTGTTTCGTCCACTCCCAAGGACGTGACGCGTGTTAATGAGTGTCCCTAATTAGGGATAAACAACTCTTAAGTACGCATGCATCCCAACACGTCCTGCTAAGTTGAGTACTTAGTCAGCATGGAAGAGATTTGCTTCAAACTTAATAGTTTATTACTACAATAAGCTGGCGGATAAAGTGGAAAGAACAAAGAAAAAATAGGAAAATTGTTTATTCGTGAAAAATCGAGAAGTTCTCGGATTACAAGTTAAAAGTTTCTAAGTACTACGAAAAAAAATCCTAAGCTAAGCCTTCGTGGTCGGAAGAGACGTAGATGAAGTAACAGAAGTAGTCCCCTCGGAAGGAAGGGTACTCGGAACCCCGCGAGGGGGAGGTGATAATATCCCCCCCGGAACCACTAGGCCTCGGGCTCAGGCTACTCACTGATCTCATCGGAGAAGGCCTAGGAGAGGCCTGAGGAGACAACAGACTAGTAAACCTCTCGAAAAGCACGCGGACATCATGGGGAGAGGGTTTCCTCAGCTGACGAATGTCCACCGCTTTGTGAAAATCCACATCGGGCCGCACCAGTCCCTTAGCCATGCCTGCACACTCCAAAAAACCCCACACCATATGACCCAGAGAAAGTTCTTGGCGTTGCTTCTCGAAAGCTTCCGAGCATTGCTTTGTAACCTCCTGGTGGGTGAGCTTGACCGCCGCATCCAAATTTTTCTGCATCTCCTCGGAAGAAATAGCCCCTCCAACTTTCCCTCTGCCGAGTCAGCACAGTCTAGAGCATGACCCAACTGCTCTAGAAGCTCCTTCTTCTCCTTTTCAAGAAGCTCAATCTTGGCCCGAGAAGCCTTCTCCAAAGAGTTGTACTCCTCCAGCAACTTCGTCTGCCGGGTCAACTCCTTCTGATCCTCTTCCCATCGGATTCTGTAATCGGATATCTTGGTCCGGAAGACGCCCATCATCGTTTGGTCCTCTTCTCTTTGGGAAGTCAGAGTCGCTACTTGCACTCGGAGACCCGTCGCTACATCTCCACCCATTCGATAACCTTGCTCTATGGTAGTGGCTGCATCACGGGCTCTCCCAACCTGCATAGAAGGCAATACATGCCTAAGTTCTCCTATCGGAAGTGGAAGGCACAACCAAATAAAAGAAAGAAGAAACTTACCATCAAACCCATCCAGTTGAGACAGGTTTGCATAAAACGGAACCCATCGGTAGTCGTAGCAGTGGAGGAAGAGAAAAATCGAAGAATCTCCTGAAAAGCTGCATCCAAAACTTGCAGCGAAGGCAATTCTTCCAAACGAGTAGGGCGGAATGGCCCCTCAAAGGTAATTCCCCTCGGAAAAATGGTCACGGGAACGTGCGTCGTCGGAGGAAGAGTAGCCAGAATGTGAAATGTTGCGGGCGCAGGGGTTGCCGGGGGAAAGGACACCAGAGCCGGAATAGTGGTAACGGCATCTATAAACAAAGCCCGATGGACCCCAGCGGGCGCAGAAGGTTCCGCTTCCCCAAAAAACGAACTTAGAAGCTCCAGTTTGACATCCAGATGAGATGGGTCACCTGGCTGTGCCTCGGACAGCACAACAACGTCCTCGGAATCTCCTAGCGAAACCTCCGAGTTATGCCTAAGAAAGGGAGCCAACAAATCCTCCCCTAAAGAAGAAAAAAGATATATCAGGGACGACATTGAATAAAGACAACAGGAAATGAAGAGAAACAAAAGGCAAGGAATCCTTACCCATAGACGAAATTCTCTCTTCTTCCCACATCGGAGCTTTACCCTTGTCCATGCTCACTATAAAGACAAAATAGGGGAGAAACGCTACTCAAGCATATAGGATATCAACAAAGGTAAACAAAACGTGTAAGAAACGAGAAAAAAGTGTACCTGGGGCAAGAGGTGCAGAAGGTGGGGGTACCGAAGGCATCATGGAAGGTTCTTCCTTGTGAGAAGGAGATGAAGGATCATCAGATTAAAGAGTCACATACTCCGCGCCCGCTGCAGGGATGTTACCTCTCGGAGAGATGCTCTTTTCCAATGGGAAACCTTCCTCCGACGCGAATGCTCCACCAGAAACAGAACCCGAAACGGGTACCATGGCTGATCAAGGGTCCATAACCGAAAGGGGGACAACCCCGTAAATCACACCATCTGCCCCAATGATAAAAGGAGCATGATCTTCCACCTCCTCCTCCTCCTCTGCAGTAGGATGAAGATCTACATCCTCGGTGGAGCTATCCTCATCATCTCCCTCCTCGAGGGTGTCAGAAGCACCACTGGACGAGCGCGTCAAGGATGTCGTCGGAGTCTTGAACCTTGTGTGACCACTCGGAGCCGGAGCTGTCTGCCCCGATAATGCCGCTTTAATGACAGGATCCGAAGGACCCTTAGGCGAGAAGTAATTCGACAAAGTTCCCCCTGCAGCACAAAAGGGTTACGAAAGTTAAAGAATTGCTCGGAAAAAACATATGGACAAGAAAGATAAAATTACTTACTAAGAATAATCAGCTCCTCAGAAGAAAGCACCAATGGGTGAGCGATGGCGGCATCGGTAAACACCACGCGATGCAAACCCGAAGCCTCGTACAATTTACCAAAATCCTCCGACTCCATCAAAGACTTCTGAAGAACAATCGGAGCAAAAGTCATCTCCGGATCCAAGGAAGGTGTTAGAGCCTTAGCCTCCCTCCAATCAAAAGGCATGTCCCAACCCCCTTGTGCTGGCTTCACGAAGAAGTACTTGTCCTTCCAAGTACTGTGAGAACTCAATGTCTCCTCCAGAATCTTCTTCGGAGAATTCTTTGCCCCATTCCGATGACAAAAGTGATAAAAGGGGGCACCCCCAGGCGAAATCGCCACATCAAAAACAGAGAAAAATCTCTCCACAGTACAGCTTAACCCCTTTGCCTGACACCAGAACACAAAAATGCAAAGAGCAGCAAAGCTATTCGGAGTTACCTGACTCGGACAGACATTACACGCCGTAAAAACCTCGCAAAAGAACGGAGGCATGAAAGAGCGCCAATCGAACTTCATCTGGGCAAAGTACACAGTAAGATACCCCATCGGCAGATTATTGGCCCTCTCATCCGCCTTCGGAATCTTGAAAGCCATGTTCTTCTGGAACGTTCCCAGGCTGTTAAACAAAGCCAACACTTGTTTTCGAGTGACAGAGCTCACTGTTGTTCCGACTTTCTGAAGATTCTGATTATCGACTTTTTTGGCCTTCGAATCCCTAGCTTTCTTCGAAGGAGTGGCCTTACTCTCCCCCGCCGCCATAGAACTACCCCCTTTCTTTTACGAGTGCCCGCAGCAGGACCACCGCTACGACCCCACTAGTAAACGCCGGTAAATCAGTGACGGGAGTATACAGCTCCAGAAGCGGAGGCGGCGGTAATTGGGTCAGTAGCAGTTGAAGACGCCATCGTGGTTATAGACCAACTAGAAAATGTTCAAAAGGGAATAGAGAAAACTCGTGAGATTGAGAGAAAAGAAAATTGAAAGAGTTTTCAGAGAACTTTGAGAGGATTCAAAGGAGAATTACGAGAAGAAGAGAGAGCTTTTTGATCGTGGAGATGAGGAATGAATAGTGAAAAGGGAGGATGGTGTGCTATTTATAAGCAAAGAGGAAAAGAACGTGGCGCACACCCACCGCCACACGTCACCCCACTCCCGGACACGTGCCACAACACGTCCTACTAGCCGTTGGAGGCTGTCAACGGTCAGTCAAACGAAGGCTTAAATGAAGGAACGGTCGGATACAAGCCATTTCAGGCACGAACTGTTATATATGCAGTCTTCAATGCACGCCGAAGCAGTTCATCCTAGGATCACGCTGCAAGGGTAAGAAAGTAATCTCCCTCCAATAAATTTTGTGACATGTGCAAATACACACCAGCACTCCTCGTAAAAATTGTCCAGAATAAAAGTGAAACAGGAAAAAATAAGAAAAAGCCCCTTTTGCCTTACTAAGGCCACGAAATAAAATTTCCCTCGTCTCTACGAGAGCGAGCGAAATTTGGGTGGGCTAGTGTTAACCCTAAAAAATAAATAAGTGATTAAACGAGTTTAGCAAAAGGTTAAACCTAAATTTAGGGATTAAATCCCAAGGACGATACAATCGTCACGGATACATTGAAGAATTCTCGAGTGTCACATACCCAACTGCGGTACAACGTGGCACCCGAAGAGATGCTAAAGCCCATCGGATGTCGCATACCCGATGGTGGTACGACGCGGCATCCGAGTAGGCAACAAAGCGTCCCTTGGAAAGTCAAGATGAATAAAAATAAGATATCAATGTGGCATCGAAAAAAGAGTAAACCCCGATGGACCCACGCGACTCCGATATCCATCACTGCGCCAAGAAGGACCATAATGGACCTCCGCGTCCTCAAAAATACGAGAATACTTCCTTGCTGAACACTCCTCACACAGAAAATGCCCTCGGACCCATCACCCCGAAGGCCAAACTCAAAGAACAACGCCTTACTCACCCTTACCATGAAAGCCCCATCCCAGAAGGTTATCCTATCGGAGCCAGAAGCCATCGGAGCATTGATCCCGAAAAAACCTAATGCCTTATTGAGGACTGAAAGCCATCGGAACATATGCCATGAAGATCTAGACGCAAGGACACAGTCCTACTTAATCAAAAACATCCTCAGAGCCCAAGACACAAGCAAGAAGACACAAATCCATCCCTCGGAGAACACCTCTATAGCTAACAACGCCGATTCAACCACCACTGGAGCTACAGAAGCATCGGATGACCACCTTACCTCATCCATCGAATCTCCCCAGGAAGATACAACCCATCGGACAGAAAAAATAAGAAGGGTCAACCCATCGGAACTCCATGAAGTCATCGGAAGAGATAATAATTACTCCTAGTCAGCGCCCCGTCAACAGGAGATAAATCACACCCTCGCACACATGCATAACGACATTTGTAACGCATGCTTAGCAACACCTGTATTTCACATACACAATAACACATGTCCCTAAGAAACCCCTATAAAAAGAAGGGACAGGTTCAAAAGGAGAGAACACAACACAAAAAAACCACAAGAAAAAGACAAGTCACACTTATGACGTTCAGGAGTGAAAGTTCCGTGAATAAAAGAAGGATATTCTCGTAATTTTCCATAATAGCAATCAATCTTTTTTGAGCCACGGGCAAAGGTGTTTCGAACCTACAAATAATTCAGTTAATCGGGTGTAATTCCAAACCTGTTAACAAACCTGTCTTTCTTATTTCATATATTATTTTTCTGTTTACGAGGTGGCATCGCTGCGACTAGGGGTTCTTAGACATATATTTTCATAATTGTTTATTTCCTTTTTGCCTCCGCCTTCCTTTTTTATTATATATATATATATATATATCGGTTTTTCAGAATATGCTCGTAAATAAATGTTCTCGAATGGCGATGAGAACCGGCTCTAATCAGATTTTGATGTATCGTGCGTCTTGATGAGAAGATAAGAATTTCGAGGAGCTCCTGAGTCGGCTTTGTCTTTTAATGCGCAATGATCTTGAAATATAATAATGTTTTCGAGGGGCTCCTTATCAGCTCCGTCTTTAATGGGTACTAATCTTGAAATGAGATAAGGTTTCGAGGGGCTCCTTGTCAGCTCAGTCTTTAATGGGTACTAATCTTTAAAAAAGATAAGGTTTCGAGGGACTCCTTGTCAGCTTCATCTTTAATGCAATACTATTCTTGAAATAAGATAAGACTTCGAAGGGCTCCTTGTCCGCTCCATCTTAATGCATACGAATCTTGAAATAAGATAAGCCTTCGAGGGGCTCCTCGTCAGCTTCGCTTTAACTCGTTAAATACGGCTTCATAAGAGAATTCGTATTTTCTTGTATTATCAGATGGTGTATGCCCTTTTTCGTTTGTAATTTTGGCTAAATATTTTTGTAGTAGTCCTTGTACTCCTCATTTTCAATATCTTTCCTGATAAAAAAGAAAACCACTAAATAAGATGTCTCTTGATTTAACGCATTAATCCCCAATGGATAGGAGGAGATACGAAGTGAAAGTACATTGCCTTTTAAAATGTAGCTAATTAGTATATGTTGTTAGTTATCAAGCTAAATGACGAGTTACGGTTTACATGATTCATATATATCTTATATTTTTAAAGTTAACAACAAAAAATGTTTTTTTTCCCTAATAGGCAGTCGAACGAAGTAGTGCAATTTGACTAACTGGTAGCAAGTATTTCATTATTGATCTTGTAATTAATATAACCAAACATTTGAACTAGGATTTTTTTATGGATAATTTAGGATTATTTAAAAAATAGAACAGGCGATACGTCTTTAAAATTTATCTGAATCAACCAAAAGCTAAAATTAGTTGAAAATCTATAAGATAAGTTCAAGAACGCATCGCCAGTAATTAAAAGGGACGAACGACCGGAGCACATTAGAGGTGAACCAGTTGGCCCAATCGATAGTTCAACTACGAGCTTTTTGATTGCAATATAGGAAGAAGAATGATGACAACATTAATTTTCATATTTTAAAGTGAATTTACTAACCAATAATGGCAAATGTCACATTAGGTTGCCTCACATTATTGTTATGCGGATACTACAAAAAATAAAATTACATTGTGTCCTATATGTTGAGAACACGGATACACCAGGAACACATCTTAGATACGTGTCTAACATATCATATAATGCGTCGGTAAGTTATAAGAAAAAAAATAAAAAATCTTGAATGCGCATGTAAAACACATTTTTTAGACGTGCCCGACACGTCAAGACACCATGGACTTTATTTTGCACTTTATCAAATTTTATAGGTTAAAATATTATATTTATAAAATCAAACTAAAAATATGACAAATGTTCCGAAAGAGAACCGATTAAATTGCCACCTCGAAGTCATGACATAGCTCTTCAATCGGTTCTTTCTTCTCCAAGTGAGAAATTAACATTTGAAGTACATGTTTGAATTTTGATACTTAAACTTCTTTTATTATAAGCTTTAATTCATCAATCTCATTTAACTTTCTGTTGTTGAAACAGTTGAACGAGCAAGAAGTGATGACACACCTAATAAACTTATTTCTAATAAAAAATGCATTCAAATTTATAGACTATCTTTGATTTTTTTTAAATGAGTAAAATAATATATGCACATGCATTTTATACATACACATTATAGCACTTCATACTATATTTTAGTTTTTCTTTTCACAATTTAAAGCATAAAACAAAAGGTATGCATATCTTTTGAGAAACATGGTATACAATGCCATTTTTTGGCAAACAATTGTATCTAATTTGGTGTTACTTTTTCTGATCACACGGAAATAAAATATGTATAACTGGACATAAAATACACCAAGTTATACAAATCTATTACATGAATTGACTAGTTTTGTCTAGAACACCTATTACACAGTCAGAAAAGCCTGAATTAATTAGAATAACCATAACTCTCGAATCTGGGAACTCTCAAATGGTCAAACTACAATTGAATCGATACAGAGATAACTATCGAATCCTAGGACTATCAAATTGCCATGGATTCGATACAGTGAACTAACAAACAGAGTATTGGATGTTGAACAATCTAACTGAATGACAAACGATCAAACTGAATGTGGAACAATCGAATTATGAACTATCAAATCGAACTGATCGAACCGACGATTCGATACTTGCTGGGTTGGTGAACTGTAATGAAAAATAACCTACATCTCGGGATCCAATGCATTTATAGACCTCGAATCACGGGCCCCTTTCCTTGATTTACTGAGATAAGGTTGAATGGCCAGAATTATCGAACTGAGTGTTCGACAGTTCGACAGGGGTATCGAATCTTGTTGATTCAATACTTGTCTAAATGGGATTTTATTGAACGGGTCGACCGAGTTCATTTACTAGGCCAGCCTAAATAACCCTCACCATATAGTCCTCTAATTTGAGAGTCGGCCTTGTTTAAATAGTGGGTGCCAAATTAAGCAATCAACTGTGAATGTGCTCAAGTGTTATAGAAATAAGGATTCTTTTTCAAAATATGCCTCCGAAGGATCGGGTTTGCCAAATTAAAATATTCTACTTCAACGTATGCTCCCTATTTGGGAGTAGTAATCCGAAAGATCGGTTGCCAAATTAAAATATTATTCTTCAAAATATGCCCCACATTTTGTAGTCGTAATCTGAAGGATTAGTTGCCAAATAAAAATATTCGACTTCAAAATATGCCCCCTATTTAGGAGTCGATCCGAAAGATCGGTTGCCAAAAAAAAATATGCGGCTTCAAAATATGCCCCCCATTTGGTAGGAGTATTGAATTATATCTTCACTAGAATTTCGTGTTCGATAGGGGCAAAAATATGTTCGGCTCTTTAACTTGGCCTCGCCTCCAATTTCGTCCTCCAACTTGGCATCCCCCAAATTTAGTCATGAAATCCCAAATTACTCACCAATTTTGTCCACTTAAAAATTTTTCCAGGAATTACTGACATGGCGGTGGTTTGACTATTTTTCATCAATTTTGACTATTTTGTTTTTGCTACATAAGTGACCCAGTCAGCAAAAATACATAAAAAAAATCAAAAAAAAGGGAATTGAAAATATATATACAATTAATAAAAAAAACAAAATCACAAAAAAACCCTCAAATTCTCCCTCTCTTTTTCAACAATGGCGATAGAATCTCAATCCGCCACGGCGCCGCTCGCACCAATAGAAGACGAAAACGCTCAAGTGCTCAACACATTCGACACCAACGACGATGGCAAGATCTCCGCTGCCGAACTCGGTGCGATCCTCAATGACCTCGGATCCAAAACCTTCTACGAGGAAATATCGCGCATAATGTTCGAGCTCGACGTCGATGGCGACAGATTCATCGATCTGAACAAGTTCAAGGTGTTCCACTGCAGCGGCGACGACGACAAGGTGTTGAACGAGGCGTTAAATTTGTACGACAAGAACAAGAATGGTAAGATCTCATTGAGCGAGTTGCACGCGGTGCTGAAGAGCTTGGGGGAGAAGTGTACGATCAAGGATTTCCGAAAGATGATCAGGTATGTTGATGTTGATGACGACGGTTGCGTGATATTTGACAAGCATTATGTAGGTATTGCCAAGTGGCTTTCGGGGAAGGAGACTGATAGGGAGAATTTAAGGTGGGCCCAAATCTAAATTTGGGTCGGCCCAGCAGTAAGGCCCATTTAATGCGAGAGCATGAAACAGGTTTTGTTCGATGTGCTTTAATACAAGAGCATCAAACAAGTTTTGTTCGATGCGATACCCGCATCGAACTACAGTTGTTCGATGCTAATTCTCCAGCATTTGGAGGTTCCCACGGGACAGGGTCTATAAATACCTAGCCCATAGACCTTCCAAAGGAGAATCGGACCCTATTCCAATTACTACCACATTGAACCTCCTATTCGACATACTTTATCATTTGATACTACATAGCATTCGACACTGACTTCATTGGTCCAAACCAAGACCGAATCAGTCCTCATTCGAGTTACAGTAACATCGAATCATTGAGATTCGATACAACCGCATCGAACCAACCACATTCTATCTACATCAGCATCGAACCAGTCCCGTTTGAGGAGCACATCGAATGTTCCCAATTCAATATACATGTTAATTTGTCTTATTAGGATATCTAAGGCAATTCAATACTTGTGATAGATAATAGGTGTTCTGGACAAAGTTAGTCCATTTATTATATTGGATTAGCATTATTTTGGTTATTTACATTCTAATTGTATTATTTTACTGTGTTCTATTACCTTGACAAAATAAGACCAAAATATTGGCGCCGTCTGTGGAAACACCATTTATATTGTATTTAGATATAAGTAGCTAGGAGGACAAAGAAATGTCGTACGCTGTCGGATGAGAATAAGGAAGTAGGAAAGAAAATCAAAATGGAAACAAACAAAAATGAGAAACAATTCGAGCCTGAGGAGCAGGTGCGAGATAAAGCAGAGAGCCGGTTATTAAAACAGTGGCAAGAATGTAAGATGGAACCCTTAGAGGAATTCAAAATTGTGCAGCTATATAGGGAGAGCACCGAGAGAATAATAAAGATTGGGTCAGGAATGGACCGAATAATAGAGGCAGCTTTGGTGGACTGTCTCAGGCGCAATTCAGATATATTTGCATAGTCTGGTTCTTATTTACTTGTGATAGACTCTAGGATCATAGTACATCGCTTAAACGTAGACAAGAGCGCAAAACCGATACG
Organism: Linaria vulgaris; assembly: GCA_948329865.1. Classification (NCBI taxonomy): domain Eukaryota; kingdom Viridiplantae; phylum Streptophyta; class Magnoliopsida; order Lamiales; family Plantaginaceae; genus Linaria; species Linaria vulgaris. Next base: position 42,698,875 of record OX415249.1, read on the forward strand.
AAAAAAGAAGCTGAATTTTAGCATGGAGAAGAATAAAGTCGCTGAAAAAGAGGTACAAGAACTCTTAACAGCACGACACATTTATGCGATAAGGTTCTCAGAATGGTTGAGCAATATCGTTTTAGTTATGAAAAAAAAGCGACATGGAGAATGTGCGTGGATTATACGGACTTGAACAAGCATTGTCCCAGGGATCCTTTTCCATTGCCTCGGATAGACCAACTGGTTGATTCGACTGCAGGATGTGCGTTGCTGAGCATCATGGATGCAAAAAGTGGATTTCATCAGATATTCATTGCAGTGCAAGATCATAGCAAAACAGCTTTTGTCATGGATACCGGAGTGTACTGTTACATGGTAATGTCGTTCGGGTTGAAGAATGCAGGAAAAAATCGAAACTAGTCCTTTATTGTGTCCTAGTTACAGTTTTCGTCCTTTATTGTGTCCTTGTTTTATTTTGGTCATTTATTGTGTGTTTCAGTACGATTTTGGTCCTTAGGAAGAAGTCAGAGTCGAAAATATCACGTGGGAACACTTGCCGGCCAAAATAAAAACTTTTTTAATTTCCACATTCAAATTCACATGTGGAAACGCTGGTTTCAAGCTTTTTTATTTTTATTTATTTAAAATTCTGACCCGGCCAACCCGATTTGACCGGATTATCCGGATCGGACGGGTCAAAATTTTAAATAAAAAAAATTAAAATTGTTGTTCCAACATGCGAATATGCTTGTGGAAAATTCAAAAAAATTGAATTTAGGGCAGCACGTGCACGTACATGACATTTTCGGCTGAGATTCCATCTGAAGGACCAAAATCGTACTGAAATACACAATAAAGGACCAAAATAAAACAACGACACAATAAAGGACGAAAACTGTAACTAGGACACAATAAAGGACCAATTTCGATTTTTTCCCAATGCAGGAGCAACATTTCAAAGACTGGTGGCCAAAATATTTTACCATCAAATTGGAAAGTCAATGGAGGTGTATATTGACGACATGCTTGTATAGAGTCTCAAGGCCAAGGAGCATGTGCGACATTTGGATGAGGCTTTTGCCATCATGAGAACCTACAGAATGAAATTAAACCCCAAGAAATGCGTTTTTGGGGTAATGGCGGGGAAGTTCCAAGGTTATGTGGTGAATGAAAGAGGAAGTCAATCCTGATAAAATAAAGGTAGTATTGGATCTACCATCACCAAGACCAGTGAGAGACGTCCAATGTCTGGCGGGCCGATTGACAGCCTTGGGAAGATTCTTATCGACATCTGTAGAAAATAACCTTCCTTTCTTTAAAGTCATGAAGCGAAGTAAAGATTTCATTTGGGCGCCAGAATGTGAGGAGGCTTTCAGATAAATGAAAAATTATTTAGTGAGCCCATCATTGTTAGCCAAACCGGAGGAAAATGAAATGTTGTACCTATATCTCGCGGTATCCCCGCACGCCATTAGTACGGTACTACACAAACAAAAGGGAACTCAGCAATTACCCATCCACTATGTGAGTAGAGTTCTAAATGGGGCAGAAAGGAATTACTTGGAAATAGAATTGTTCGCATTAGCAATTGTTGTTACCGCACGGAAACTGAAACCATATTTTCAATCTCACCCTATCACGGTGGTGATAGACAAACCTTTGAAGCAAGTGTTGGCGAGGCCCGAAACCTCTAACAAATTGGTTAAATGGGCAATTGAGCTCAGTGAATTCGGATTGGAGTTGAAGTCGCCAACTGTAATCAATGCACAAGCTTTAGCGGATTTTATGGCTGAGACTCTGGGAGACAGTGTATCCGAGACCGCAAGATATATCTTTTCTATATCAGACCAAGATGGAACCAGCAGGGTAACCACAACGTGGATATTACACACAGATGGATCTGCAACCACTCACGGAGGAAGGATTGGGATCCACTTTCTGTCCCTGGAGCTAAGAGAATTTGAATTCGCTATCAGCCTAAATTACATGGTAACAAATAAGGAAGCCGAGTATGAAGAAGTTATTGCCGGTGTCAAAATGGCTTTCGGAATATTTGGATATATTCACCGACTCGCTCTTAGTGGCAAATCATTTTTCGGGAAAATATGAGATGCGAGAGGAGATAATGAAATTGTATGTCGCAAGGGTAAAAGAATTGGCAAAGAATTTCTAATTCTTTGACATTACTCAAATCCCAAGGGACGACAACGCAAAAGCAAATGCGCTTTCTAAATTTGCGAGTTCTTTGGAGATTCTGATAGAGAATAGAATCACACTCATGGCCGCTGACAAGCCTTTGATGGGATTATCAAAATATAATGCCACAGAGGCGCGGGTGGAATTCATATTGGCAATACAGGAAGACCCGTCTTGGAAGGACGAGATTATGATTTATCTTCAGCAGGGCATACTCCCGACAGGTCCGAATGCACATCGCAGAATGCGATATAAGGCCTACAGATTTACTATCAGCAATGGAGAGCTATACAAAAGATCTTTCGAAGGACCACTACTGAGATGCTTGACTCCAACCCAAGCCGAATATGTCATGAAAGAAATTCACGCTGGGTGCTGTGGAAATCATTCCGGGGGACGAGCTCTGGCTCAGCGAATATTGCGCCAGGGATATTATTGGCCAACTCTATTAAAAGATGCGACGGCCTTTTTGAGAAAATGTGACAGCTGTCAGTACCACGCTCGTCTCATACGTAGACCAGCACAACAGCTACAACCCATCGACGTGGCATGTCCATTTGACCAATAGGGAATTGATATTGTAGGACCTTTTCCCCCGGCCAAAGGTCAAAAGCGATATTTGGTAGTGGCAGTTGAGTATTATACCAAATGGGTCGAAGTGGAGGCTATGGCATCAATCACACGGAAGAATATAATCGAGTTTATTTGGAAATACATGATATGTCATTTTAGAACTCCGATGTCTATTGTATGTGACAATGGCACGCAATTCAGCGGAAAGGAGATTAAATCATGGTTCACGGAATTAAAGATATCCCACAATCTGACCTCAGTCTATCATCCCGAGTCCAATGGCGAAACGGAATCCACCAACAAAACATTGAAGGATTATCTTGAAAGGGGAGTGAGAAGCATAGGAAAAACATGGCCGGAAGAGCTTCAAGGAATATTATGGGCATATAGAACAACACCAAGAACATCAACAAGGGAGACTCCATTTATTCTTGTCTATAGCACCGAGGTTGTTTTGCCTGCAGAGATAGGTATGCCGACGCACAGGATTAACGATTACGACCTGGAGCAGTCGGCCCGATTAAGACAAATGGATCTCGATATGATAGGATCGGCGAGGGATGATGCGTATCAAGGTACATTTGCTTTTAAAGCAGCAATGGCCAAAATCTATGATAAAAGAGTTCAATTCCGAAACTTTGAAGTGGGTGATTTGGTCTTAAGGAGCATTGCGGAAAAACAACATATCGGAAAGCCAGAACCAAAATGGGAAGGACCTTTCAGAGTCATACAAGCAAGTTCACGAGGATACTATTACTTGGAAAATCTACAAGGGATTCAACAGAAGCGTCCGTGGAATGTGCAACATCTTAGACGTTATTATGCATAAAAATCGAAACAATTTCATCTAGTGCTGAAATAACTGTGTTAACTACGAAGGCCTCAGTCCCATGCAAAATGGGAAACATAGGCACCTCGGTAAAATCAATTTTAATCTTTCTTTGAGTTACTAATTATTATTTCTATCCATCAAATAACGCAAGTGGGAATGACGGCGGAATAAGAGGCCCAATGAAGTCCAACCCATCATGCACAACAACAACATCATGACAGCGGGATAAGAGACGAGATCCAACCCCTCATGCATGACAACAACATCATGACGGTGGGATAAGAGGCCCAACGAGGTCCAACCCCTCTTGCATGACAACAACATCATGACGGCGGGATAAGAGGCCCAACGAGGTCCAACCCCTCATGCACGACATCAACATCATGACGGCAGGATAAGAGGCCCAACGAGGTCCAACCCCTCATGCATGACAACAACATCATGACGGCGGGATAAGAGACCCAACGAGGTCCAACCCCTCTGCACGACACCAACATCATGACGGCGGGATAAGAGGCACAACGAGGTCCAACCCCTCATGCAAGAAACAAACATCATGACTGTGGGATAAGAGGCACAACGAGGTCCAACCCCTCATGCAAGAAACAAACATCATGACGGCAGAATAAGAGGCCCAAAGTGGTCTGATCCCTCAGGTATAGCACGAACGCCCTAACAGTAGTATGAATTGCCCAAAATACTCAAACTTTTCATATCAAACGCAACCATTATAACAAATATGCAAAATGACATCGAAAACGACTATAAAACATAAAATAACTCTGAAATAGACAACAGATAAAGAACGGTCAAATATGCCTTAAAATGGATTAGAGAGAAAAAGTTATGCGAATAAAATGTAAAACAATAATATGATATCAAGCAGCAGAATCGATTTCTGTCAAGAACCACTGCGAGAGAGGTACAAAGATTGTGTACACAACAAAAAAGGCCTAATATCATCAAAATAATGTAACCTAAATACTACTACTCAGTCGAAGACCGGGGGCACTCTGGACGAAGGATCACACCCACAAAACGTGCAAAATTGGCACAATTTCCTTGAATTTGATCCTTTATAAGAATCAAGTCATCCGCTTGAGCCCAACCTTCGTGCAAAATAACTTCATCCCTTTCAGAGGCATTGTTAAGTTGATATCTGCTCGGAGAAATCAAATTCTGATCATTGAGCGATTGATCGGGCACATTATCTTTTGTCATAGAAACTCCAACATCTCGAGAAGGATACATTCCAGTTGGCAAAATCATTGTTGGACCAGGAATCTTCAACATATGCTTCACCTTTTTTCCTTTATTCGCAGCCACAACAGACATGCTTTCAAAACCCGATGCCTTGGGAGGACTCGACAGAAAAATCATAGACCTGGACGTTTTTGAAGGCAGTTCGGCTTCGTATTCACTTTGAATAAAAACGTCGTGAAAGGCTTTATTGATCCTCTCCGACTCGCTAAAGTAGCACTAGGAGCACATTTATCTTTTTCTTTCTGCGTCAAAGGCGAACTCATTTTCAAAGAACAGGAGCCTGTCACGCTTTTGTTTTTGCAATCACGCCATGCGACATAAAATGGATCACCAGGTTTAGGGGTCGGTAAATCATCGTCATCATCACCGCTAGCCTCCGGGATCTCCATTCTCGAACCACGACTTGCGTCTAGCATATCTTTTCAAAAACTTTCTTCGAGGTATCCAAGATAACCAGCTTGATCGACGCCAAGTTCCATTCCATATTTCATGTCCGCAGCACCACGGAGTAACTCAAGAAATTTATAAACGTTACTCTTCATGAAAGATTGAACAATGGAACACTTATAATCCTCCGACTCGAGATTTTGTATTCGGTGACCCAAATCGGCAATGATATTATCCGCGACAGCATTCAACGCTTTAAGAGAAGAATTCTCACGCTTCAAAGAGTCATTCTCTCTTTTCAGCGCAACTATTTCAGCACGCAATGATCAACATTTTCTTCAGTTTTCTTAGCCTTTACTCCAGCATCATGTGCATCGCGTATAGCTTTAGCTGACATTTTTTCAGCCTCTCTGGCGCGTTGCAGTGCATTGCGTCGACTATAATCATTGCTACGAATATCGGCGCGTAGCCTGCCGACAACGAAATTGTGTTGACTCTGAACCTCGGCCATACCACTATAAGCCCGACACAATCGATATACTGCTACAATAATAGCAGCAAAAAATAAGTGCCCAAATCGAGCCAGATCCCGGTATCCTAACCTGTCTATTATGGATTGCCGGTCCAATTGAGGTCATAGACTCTGCATTATCTTTGTCGCATGTTCCTTCCTCAGTCGATATCCACCTAGAGTAGCGCTCAAGGATTTTAAATTCTCGTCATTAAGGAAATCATAATTAACAAGGCTCCCAGGAGGGGCCGGCCTCGGATTCCCCGAAGGACGAGAATGCCTAAGTTGGGGCGGAGAAATATCTTGAGCCTCTCGAGTCGATTCTTCCTCCACCTATTTCCTCTTAGCATCGGTGTACCAATCCTCATCCTCTGAACGGGAGGAACTCGCTACATTAGTATTTCGCACGCTCCTAAACGTGGGATTGGATGCATTGAATCTAGCCAAATTGGCAGCAATTCTCCCGTCTTCCGCATCAATTTCTTCAATTATTCCGATCTGACGATTAGTCCCAACATTAATGCATTCACCAGTGGCGGTTTGCATCATCACCAATCTCCGTGGGACAACATCCTCATGGCGTTCAAAATCACTCACAATAGGCACTCAGGTAGTAGCGCTAATGCCACCGAGCCTTGTGGTAGAACGATCCACTAGAGCAACATCGAAATCACCCGCACCCCAATTATCGGATAGAGTTCCAAGAGCCTTAGTCGCAGATTCGTTTCTTCTAGTCTCAGCCAGGTTTCTTTCCGAAGAAACACTGGCAAATAACGGGCCCACATCAGAGGCCTCCTTTTCTGTGCTCCTTCTCCGAGCATCATAAATATTCTCGGGTATTACCACATGTTTACTCCAATTACTAGACTTTTTCCTTGCCATGTCAGGTCAATTATGGGGTAATATATGGATCGATGCGGCAAGAACACGTTATATGTGCATCGAATCCCTGAAATTCGATGCGGCGGGTAGGTCGAACACTGACAGTTCGATGTTAACTGTGTCGAACGCTGGTGATTCGATGTTACGAGTGTCGAACACGCACCGTTTGATGCATCCTGAAGAGAGGCTCAAAAACTCCTCTGGGAAAGAAAATAACAATGAGGTGGAAATTTGCCCCTTATATAGGGTCGTACACCGCCAACTGTTACGACCGCATCGAACAAACCTCATTCATTACGCTCGCATCGAATTCAACCAATTCGATGTCAACACCAACATGCGTCGAACTGCAACTGTTCGATGCGCACGCATCGAATTCCTAAAATTTCCATGCTGCCATCTATTGAACAGAACGGACGGATCTCGTTGTACTCAAAATTTTACCGTCAATGAACAGCAAAACGCAAGACTTTTTAAGTTTGGAAACCTCTTTCTAATTGACATCGTCTCCCAAACTGGGGGGACTATGTGATGGGTACAATTTAAGGTGGGCCCAAATTCAAATTTGAGTCGGCCCAGCAGTAAGACCCATTTAATGTGAGAGCATCAAACAGGTTTTGTTCGATGCACTTTAATACAAGAGCATCGAACAGGTTTTGTTTGATGGGATACTTGCTCCGAACTACAGCTGTTCGATGCCGATTCTCTAGCATTTGGAGGGTCCCACGAGACGGGGTCTATAAATACCCCGGCCTTAGACCTTCCAAAGGGGCATCGGACCCTATTCCAATTACTACCACATCGAACGCCCCTATTCGACACGCTTTATTGTTTGATACTACATAGCATTCGACAATGACTTCACTGATCCAAACCAAGATCGAATCAGTCCTCATTCAAGTTACAATAACATCGAATCATAGAGATTCGATACAACCGCATCGAACCAACCACATTCTATCTACATCAGCATCGAACCAGTCCTGTTCGAGGTGCACATCGAATGTCCCTAATTCGATATACACATTAATTTGTCTGATTAGGATATCTAAGGCAATTCAATACTTGTAATAGACAGTAGGTGTTCTGGACCAAGTTAGTCCGTTTATTATATTGGATTAGCATTATTTTGGTTATATACATTCCAATTGTATTATTTTACTGTGTTCTATTACCTTGACGAAATAAGACCAAAATAGAGATCGAGATGTGGGTTTCAGGTTTAGATGAGGCGGGGAGGCTAAAGCGTGCGGGCCTTAGAAGGAAGGGAGGTGATGTTGAAGAAAGGGAAGGCGTCGGCGCGTGAGAGGTTGTAGAGGAGGAGCGGTGACGGGTAGAAGAAAGCTATTTTTCATTTTTAATAACAAAACATCGTGTATTAATTTTGTACTATTATATATTTTTGTATTGATTTGTTAATGTTATATTTTGTTAAATTGATTTCATGTTCATAATTGAAACTATTAAGAAGTAATTATGAAACTAATTATGTAATTATTTGAAAATGAATTAGATTTTCTGTTTGTTTCTTTCTAACATGGCTAATTTATTGGAATTCTAAATAATAAATCCTTTCTTTTGGGGTTAAAATTGATGTTTTGGGTCAAAGAGATGCCATGTTAGCATTTTTTGGCGGAAATTGAGAATCCGACGTCAAGTGGACTAAATTGGTGGAGAATTTCTGAATAAGAGACTAAATTGACGGGTCTCCAAGTTAATGGACGAAATTGGTGGAGAGGCCAAGTTAAAGGACGAAATAGATTTTTGCCCCTTCGATACCGAAGCATCGAATTAATCGTGTTAAATGCAAGTACCATTTCTGAGGCAATGTTGGGGCATATATATATGGCCCATGACTGCCAAGTCATTTGTCGTTGTGTGGTGAAACTCTGTCAGTTTGAGTTTCAGTATCGAATCAGAGTTAGTATCGAACTGGCGTCAGTATTGAATTAAGGTTACTATCGATCGAATTGCAAAAGTATCAAACATTACGTTTCAAATTGCGAGTTTTGTGTCTATATAAGAATGTTTTGTATTGGATTGTGCGATGGCTGGGCATAAATTGAAGGGTTATAGCAACCACGGTGGAAGATGTTCTTGTTCAAAATATGGGGACGGTTGAAGATACCCTTCGTAACGCATTCGATAGTAGTACGACGAGATGGTCTCGTCCAATCTTGACCCTGATCATGAAGATTGTCCACCATAGTCGAGAACCTGGAAAAGTTATTTATCCCTCAGTGCAGTGGGGCCATGGAAGGTTCAGTCGAAGAGGCCTTTGATAAAGCTCAAGTTTCAGCCAGTGTAAATTCTGCAAATGGGATGTCGATGGATGGTCTGACATGACCATTCGAACTACCTTTACCGGTGACTGATGTGGTCTTTGAAGCACCATCATGTCCTCTCAAAGTTGTTATTCCCCGCGAGGTATCTTTTTATGTGCCACCGATCAATATTGGTGACATTGTGTCACCAAGTATATCTTATGGAAAAGTCACCCACCGATACTATGGAAAAGGATATTGGAGTATGACCGGAGGGATGGCATAACTTTGACAACGGGGGACTTAGTATGACAGAGAGATGAATAGAGAGAAACTGTACCAGGTTTGCCCGATCACTCAAGCTAGTGTTGCACCCACATCCGTTGAGAGCCCCAAAGTTGTATGGGGGTTATAGGGACACCTATTGTTATCCTTTTTACAATTGTAGTAGTTTTGGATCTAAGTTCAGAATGATCCTTTTTACTCAAGCTAGTATTGCATGTGTAATGACTATTGATTGCTCCGTTGCGATTTGTCGCAGATTGATACCATCGTTTCGATGAGGAAGTTGATTTAGAGTTTTGTTCGCATATTTTCCATTTGAATTTTACTATAAGACTTCAAGTTTTCCTTGGTAATGGTGGGTCAAATGTCGATCTCTCGAGGAGATTTTTGGTTTGCATTTGACGCATATTGGTTTGCATCTCATTGATTTGATGAATGTGTCCGTTTTCACATTTTGGTTTGCACCCCGTCGGTACGATGGAGATGTCCTTTGTAATTTTCTATCTTTGTTATTGGATATTAGATTTGCATTTGGCCATGTTGGGTCAAATGTCCATCTGTTGTAATTATGAGATTTTAGGTTTGCATTTGACCACGTCGGGTTAAATGTCCATCTCTTTTATTTGCGAGATTTTAGGTTTGCGTTTGACCATGTCCGGTCTAATGTCCATTTATTTTATTTGAGACTTTAGGTATGCATTTGACCTATTCGGGTCTAATGTCCATCTCTTTTAGTTGCGACATTTGAGGTTTGCATTTAACCACGTCGGGTCAAATTCCCATCTGTTTTTCGCATGAGACTTCGTGTCTTTGTTTGATAGCGTTAGGTCCATAAGCCATATATTTGTGCTGTTGTACCTGGAGAATTATTTTCGTTTGACAAACAACAAATATCTCATAAAAAAGGACATTGATATAAATAAGGATAAGGCTGCACGTAGCATAATGCCGAGTTGCCTTCGTTTTTCGAGTAGTGCACCGAGACTCAAGCCGCCATAGTTCCTGCATATAGTTTTACAAACCATGGCATATATATAGGAAATAAAAGAGAATCACAATGTAGTAACGCCTCAAGTGTTGCATATTCTAGGGAAGAGTGAGCTTCCGCTCGATTAGATCTTCCAAGTAGTAGTGTCTAGCCCTTACTCGTATGACATTGAAGGGACCGTCCCAACGAGGTTGTAATTTACCCACATGCTTACTTGCCTCAATGTTTTTTAATACTAGGTCGTTGACCTTAAAATTTCTAAAACGTATTTTTTTGTCAAAACTCTTGGTTATGGCAGCTTTGAAGGCCACTATGCATTGTTCGACTTGTTCTCTTGTTGATTTGATCATGTCGAGATCCATCAAGCGCAACTAGGCAGATTGCTCTGGATCATAATCATGTATCCGACGGGTCGGCATACCAATCTCAGCGGGTAAGACCACCTTAGAACCATACACTAAGAAGAAGAGAGTTTCACCCCTTGACGTTCTTGGGATTGTTATGTAAGCGCATAGGATATCTTGCAGCTCCTCGGTCCAACTCTTGCCCGTATCCTTAAGCCTCCCCTCAAGATAATCTTTCAATGTTTTGTTGGTTGACTCCACCTGCCCGTTGGCTTCTGGATGCGACACTGATGTTCGGAAATCTTCAACTCCTCTCACTAATACTTGATTTATTTCCCTACAAACTACTAACCATTGTCAAAAATGAGGACCCTCGGGATGCCAAAATGACATAGTATATTTTTCAAAATGAATTCGATCATGTTGTTTTCTATGATCGGGGCCATCGTCTCAACTTCTACCCACCTTGTATAATACTCCACAAAGACCACCAGGAACTTCTTTTACCCCTTGGCGATCGAGAGTGGGCCAAAAATGTTGATGCCCCACTGGTCAAATGGGCAAGCAAAATCCAGTGGCGGCATGGGTTGGCCCGATCTATGAATTACTCTGGCTTGAAATTGACGACTTCCACACCTCCTTGAAAAGGTAGTAGTGTCATTGAGAAGGGTAGGCCAATAATATCCTTGGAGAAGGATACGGTGAGCTAGGGTCGTTCACCCTGAGTGATTACAGCAGCTTACATCATGGGTCTCTTTCATAACATAATATGTTTGAGATGGATACGTGCAACGCAAAAGTGGCCCTTCAAAAGAACGTTTATAAAGTATATCTTTGTGTATTGTAAATCTGAATGCTTTGTATCACAGCATGCGTCGCGCATTTGGGTTGTCTGGCAGAGTGGCATTGGTAAGGTACCACAAAACTTCATCCTTCCATGATTTGGTTTCCATTACCGGTAACACGTAGTCCACTTCAGCCCATACCTTAGTGGACTTGGAGATTCCGATTGTATGCTTCTCTACTGCCATAAGTGTTACACATTTTTACACATAGATCTCTTAAGAACTAGCAAATATTGGTAGTGCATCAGCTTTAGTGTTTTCTGCAGGAGCTAGAAAACCAAAACCCTAATGGCTAAATCCTTGAGCTTGGCCAAGTATAGTATCATAGTGTCCTCATTGACTTCATACTTGCAAGAGAAATGGTTAGCCACTAGGTTGGAATCAATGAGAACCTCCAAATGATCAACATTAAGGGTTAGTGTCAGGCGTATGCCAGCCAATACCGCTTCATATTCTGCCTAATTATTAGTGACATGAAAAATTTAATCTTATAACCAACTCAAATTCTTGACGATTAGGCAATAGATAATGAAATTTTGTCATCCATAATTTGTTGCCGACCCGTCAACATGTAACGGCCATCTCAAACTTGAGCAACTGGTGCTCGGGTTCATTTGAGATTGCCTAAACAAAATTGGTTGAACCGGTTATACTTTTCCTCAACGTTTCTGCCATGAAATCCGCTAATGTTTGTCTGAACCGGTTGTACTTGCTTTAAAGGTTTGCCTATCACGATCGTGATAGGATTTGATTGAAAATAGGGCCGCAGCTTCCTCGCTCTAGCCACTATTGCCAGAGTTTATCTACAGATAATTCTTCTTGGCTCACAAAGCTAAGGGAGAGTTGTTGAGCTCCCTTCTCCTTCACCACCACCGTTCTTGATGGCATGTGAAGACACCACCAAATATAAGTACTACATCTCGCTCTACTTCGGCTTTGTAAAAATAGGTAGGCTTATGAGGTATCCATTCATTTTCTGGAAAGCTGACTCACATTCTCTTGTCCATACGGAATCTTTGCTCTTTCTCATCACTTTGAAGAAGGGTAGGCTCTTCTCTACCAATGTCGATATGAATCTTCCTAAAGCAGTCAAACGCATTACCTGGCACTACACATCCTTGACTGACCTTGGAGAGGGTAACTCCAAGATCACCCTTATCTTATCAGGATTTTCCTTTATGCCTCTCTCACATAACACATGAACCTCACAGTGGTTACATTGAACTTGCACTTCTTTGGATTCAACTTCATGTCGTAGTTTCTCATGATGGAAAAAGCCTTGCCTAAATGTTGGATATGTTCCTTCGCCTTCAAAATCTTGACCAACATGTCATCAATGTATACTTCCATTGATTTGTTGTTTAAATTGTAGAATATATTTGCAACCAATCTCTAAAAGGTCGCTCCCATTTTCTTTTGAACAGAATTGCATCACCCTAAACAGTATACCCATGTGTTCATTACGAATGAAATTTTACTCTAGTCATTTACAACCATAAACATATGGTAGAACCCACTCTTGGCATCCATCATACTCAAAATGGTGCACCTTGCAACTGAATCCATCAACAAGTCTATCCTCGGGAGTGGGAATGGATCTCTCGTGCATTGCGTGTTTAGATCTGTATAATCGACCCACTTCTCCATGACGCCTCATTCTTAAGTGCCAACACTGTATTGCTCAACCATTCCGAGAATCTGATCTCATAAATATGCCGCACTGGCAATAATTTGATCACCTCTTTCTTTGTCGCCTGATTATTTTCCTTGTTAAAGTTGCGCTTCTTCTGCCTGATTGTCTTGGCATCCGAGTTAACATTTAATTTGTGTACGATTATCCTTGGATCTATTCCATGCAAATATGAGTCCGTCCACGCAAATATATCCATGTTGCGATTGAGATAATCCACTAATGCGTTCTCTAACTACTGACCCTTCGCCGTGCCGATCATTATTGTCATTTTGTCATCCTCTCTGAATAGCTGCACATACTTGAATTCTCTCATTGGTTCCATCTTTGATTCACCCCATTGCCTCGGAACTTGGCGCTCACGCTCGTCTCACCCTTGCTCTTGGGGCCCCGAGTACGAACTCTTTACCACTTTCTCGATCTTGGGCTTCTTCTTCTAGGCGCGGGTTGCCAAAACGTTACTACCTCTCTTCGTCATTTTTCCTAATTAGGCTTCCCGTGCGCAAACAACAGTGTTCCAACAAACGACGCTAATAATTTGGTGTTATTTCGTTTGGGTCACACGAAAATAGAATCACGAAACAATTGGCTTTGAAATACACCAAACTATGCTAATCTATTACATGAATGAACTAGTTTTGTCCGAAACACCTTTTACACAATAGGAAAGCCTGAAATGACTAGAATAACGCTAACTCTCGAATCTGGGAACTCTCGAACTGCAATGGATTCAATACAGAGAACTCTTGAACTGAGTACTGAATGTTGCACAATCGAACTGAATGACAAACGATCGAACTGAATGTTGAACAATCGAATTATGAACTATCAAATTGAACTGACTATCAAATCGACGACTCAATACTTGCATGGTTGGTGGAACAGTAATAAAAATTTACCTCTCTACATCTCGGGTATCGAACTGAACGTTCGACGGTTCAACAGAAGTATCGAAACTTATTGATTCGATACTTGTCTGAATGGATGTTTTATTGAATGGACCGACTAGTTCATTTACTAGGCTAACCTAAATAGGCCGCACGAGACTCCAACTTAAATTTTCGGGCCAATGAAATAAACCCTCATCTTTAAAGGATAATATGCAACTTTTCAGAATCTTAAGAAAATAATTCGACTATTACCTTTCGCAAGGATAAGCTGTCAATTTCTCATTAGCTATGAGATTTATATATTTAATTTGCCAAAACTTCTTATGACATAATCTTTAACGTCTATTGTATGTTTGCGATTTTTTTCCTTTCGTTTTATTAGAACACTTATTTTGTCGATTTTCTCGAATATCAGGAAAGACTCTGTGCATGTTTGGTCTTGAGCTTTATCTCTACCACAGAATCTTTAGCTACCATAGTTAATGTTTTTTTTCCATTTTGTTGTCTCTTTCTTGGGTTCCTCTTTTTTAGCTAGGAAAGAAAAATCAAATTTTAGAGATGTCTTTTCTCGTGGTACTTTCATCATTTGATTTTTCTGGAAAGATGAGGCATGACTCATTAAACTCACGTTTGGTGCAAGCTTTATCTCTACTACCAAATCTTTACTTGCCATAAATTGTTGTTTTCCACCTAAAAGAATCTAAAATTTAAAAACTATGAAAAGAGCCAAAGCAAAGGGCAGAAAAGGAATCAAAACTTTCTCCGTAAAATGGCCAAGTAAAAACAAACAACACTAACCGAACATGAATCACACGTTTGACCTTCAACAGTGGTTAGGGAATTCAAGAGAAGCCCAGAATTTGCTACCAGAATTTGTTATTTCCTGATATATCTTTCCCTACTCTCACCGACAACGCGTGCATCTCACTGTCGTAAAGAGCATGCATATTTTTATAGCAACTGCATATCACGCGCGAGGCTTTGCGTGTAATTCTCTCTCCAAAATTAGCCGCAGTTAGTTTGTTTTTACAACAAAATTAACTAATTGTGATGTTCAAAAACAAAAGAGAAAAAAATTAACTTATTGTAAAACAAACTCCATTAAAATACTCGATTAGAAAATACTAATTTTCACACAAAGAACTTGTCAAATATTGGTTTATCACTATATACTGAAACAATGTAATGAAAAGGATAGTGAAACAATGTAACAAAGTAAAACTTTACATATAAACTTTAGATTATATACAGATTGTCGGTAAGGTATTGTACAAAGTTAGTGATAAACATGCACTAAAACAAAAATCATTGTGTGCACAGTAAATTTTCTGTTAAGTGGTTTCATTGCACAGTAAAAAAAGTTAAGAGAGTACAGAACAAACGAGCGACGTGGAAGATGTGGTCAGCACAGTTTGACCACCAACATTTAGGTAACTACAAACCAAAAAAGTGAGAGGGGCATTTCCGTAATTCAATGAAAAACCCGAAACTTTACTATTAATTAAAATTTTCACCCTGATGTACTTTCCTTTGTTGCCTTGTGTTCACGCCTTATAAATATATATAAAGCACTGCCATTTCCCCTTTTATTTATCTCGCAAGAAACAAATATTACTACACATCTCATATCAGTATCACAAAACATTGCTACATACACTGGAGAACGTTACACGTATAACTATTCAGATATTATAATAATTAATTATATAAATAAAAGTTGTAATGCGATGGATGTTTGTCTGAAAAGACGGAAACTCGCCGGAGAAGAGAAAATGGCTTTCCGGAAAAAGACCAAAAAGTCGCCGGAGATTCCTTCTCCGGTCAAATTCGATTCCTTCGACGCGTTGCCCGACGACATTATCCTCTATATTCTCTGCAAACTCAGCGCCTCCGCTGACTCCCCCGCCGATTTCATCAGTTTCTTGATAACGTATGTGTTCGTAAAGATTCGATTTTTATTGAAATTGGATTCACTCAAATTCTTAATTTATTGAATTATTTTTTATGGGTTTCATCAAATTTTGCTATATGGGGTTCACTTCAATTCTTAATTCATTGAGATTCATGTTGCGTTTTTTTTTTTTTTTTTTTTGTAATGAACAGAAGCAAAAGATTCAATGGATTAGGATTTCATCCACTGGTGTTATCACGTGCCGGTCATGGTACGTTGTCTATTAGAGCTAAAAACTGGTCGGAATATTCTCACAGATTCCTTAAACTCTGCGCCGACACCGGAAATGTCGAAGCTTGCTTCATTCTCGGCATGGTTGGTTTTTTTTTTCTTCCCCTATCTTTTTCTTTTTCTAAGAAAGAAAAGATTGTTGATTAATTGATGTTAAATGAAATTTCTGTTTTCTTTTTTTGTTTAATTTGGGTGGTTGGTTACAGATTCGGTTCTATTGTTTGCAAAGCCGTTGCAGCGGCGCGTCACTAATGGCGAGGGCGGCGATGGGCAACCACACCGCCGCCCTGTATTCACTCGCCGTCATCCAGTTCAACGGCAGCGGCGGCTCCAAAACCGAGAAGAACCTGCGCGCCGGCGTCGCGCTGTGCGCACGCGCCGCCTACCTCGGCCACATGGACGCCCTCCGCGAGCTCGGCCACTGCCTCCAGGACGGGTACGGGGTGAGGCGCAACATTGCCCAAGGGCGGCGCCTGTTAATCCAGGCGAACGCCCGGGAGCTTGCGCACGTGCTGGTCGCGTATCCCGAGGCCGTGGTCCCACGCTCGTGGCTGTCTGATGACCCGGGGCGCCAGCCTCCTGGCGGCTGCCCGCTCCTGAGCGATTTCGGGTGCAATTTGCCGGGGCCCAAGCCACATGCGGCGAACCGGTTTTTGACCGAGTGGTATTCGGGTGGGGGGAATGGTAATACGGGTCAAGTTCCAGGTCTGAGGATGTGTTCGAACGAGAGCTGCGGACGGGTGGAGACGCGGGGGCATGAGTTTCGGCGGTGTTCGGTGTGTGGATCGGTGAATTACTGCTCGAGGGCGTGTCAAGCATTGGATTGGAAGAGGAGCCATAAGAGGCAATGTGCCCCATTGAATGGGAATGGAAATGGAAATAGGAACGCGAACGATGTTGTTGGCGGTCAGATTATTGTGGATTATGGTATGGGCGAGCATCAGATTAATTTGGATGGCGGAGGCGAGAATGGGAATAGTGGTAACGGCGATGTTAACGGCGGCAACAATGGAAATGGTGGTAACAACGGCGATGATGAAGTAATGGATGAGAGTGATCAGTGGGGAGAATATTTGAGTTTTGGTGTAGAAAAATGAGAATGTGTAGATCTTGTGGGGTGGAGAATTGAGTTGTCTTTTGTTAGATCATGATATTCTGCCTTGTATGGGTTAATGCAGATTATGTTAGCACATTCTCCCTTTTTGTACAGGGTATTAGTTTCTGTTGGTCTAGTGTTCATCAATAAAACCAAAATCTTCAAAATTTAGTTAATTTCTTTATTGGAAGCTTAAAAACACACTCCATAATTTTGTTGCTAGAATAAAATTCGTGCATTAATGGAGGAAATCGATGTATTTCCTTTGAATTGTCATCAGTACTTATAAATGCAAACCAAATGACAATGGATAATTCATGTTGATGATATTTTTCACGCTTATCAACTGATAGCATATCATATCACATGTGGGTCATGATATAATTGTGGATCTTAGTTTTCTTGAGAATAAATTAAAACTAAGATTTTGAGGGGTGACAAAATTGCTCGCATTAGAGAGAGGAAGACTAGAGACCTAAGTGCAGTGAAATGCATCAAAGATGAAGATGAGTCTGTCTTAGTGCGTGAGGATCAGGTCAAAGCACGGTGCAGGGAGTACTTCGAGGGTCTGTTCAATGGAGGCCCCGCCCAAGCAGTGTGTGACATCTCGCAGTCTCCTCAGTATCTGAACCGTAATTTATGTGCCGTATTAGAAGTTCGGAAGTCAAAGATACTTTGAAGATGATGAAGACTCTAAAAGCTCTTGGCCCATATGGTATCCCTATCGAGGCTTGGAGAAACATGGGAGAGATAGGGGTGACCTGGTTGACGGACCTCTTTAACAAAATATGGCGAACAAATAAAATACCAGAAGAGTGGAGGAAGAGCACACTAATACCTCTATATAAGAACAAGGGCGATGTCCAAAACTGTTCTAACTATCGTGGGATAAAGCTTATGTCTCATACCATGAAGCAATGGGAGATGGTGATCGAACACCGATTGAGACAAATTGTTCCCATATCGGAGAACCATTTTGGATTTATGCCGAGAAGGTTGACCATAGAGGCCATCCATTTGATTCGTCAGCTCATTGAACGCTTTCGAGAAAAGAGTAGAGATTTACATATGGTCTTTATCGACTTAGAAAATGCATATGACAAAGTACCTCGAGAGGTATTATGGTGGACATTGGTGAAGAAGGGGTTACCCATTAAATATATCAACATTATAAAAGATATGTATGAGAATGTGGTGACAAGTGTCCGAACTTGTGGCGGTTTAACAGACGTCTTTCCAATTACAATTGCTTACATCAGGGGTCAGCTTTGAGCCCATTTTTGTTTGCCATTGTAATTGATGAAATCACCAGAACCATCCAAGACCGAGTCTAATGGTGTATGTTATTTGCAGACGATATTATCCTCATCGATGAGACGAGAATGGGAGTTAACGCTAAATTAGAACGATGGAGACAAACATTAGAAGCACGAGGATTTCGACTAAATCGAACAAAAACAGAGTACCTCGAATGCAAGTTTAGCAAACAACAAAGAAACAACGATGACACGGTTCAGTTGGATGGCCAAGAGATACCAAGAAGTACGCATTTTCGGTATTTAGGCTCCATACTGCAGATGGATGGAGAGTTAGACGGAGATGTCAACCACCGCATCCAAGCTGGATGGACAAAGTGGAAGAGTGCAACATGGATCCTGTGCGATCGTAACTTTCCTCTAAAGCTTAAAGGAAAGTTCTATCGTACGACTATTAGACCTGCTTTGCTTTATGGCTCCGAGTGCTGGGCTATTAAGCAAAGTCATGCACAGAAAATGAACGTTACAGAGATGCGAATGCTTCGGTGGATGTATGGTAACACAATGAGAGATAAGGTGCACAATGAAGATATTCGGCATAAATTGAGTGTGGCGGTCATCGACGAAAAAATGCGAGAAAATCGTTTAAGATGGTTTGGTCATGTTAAACGCAGACCCACAGATGCACCAGTACGACGAGTTGAAGATCTCGACATAGGACAGACGACTAGAGTTCGTGGGAGATCGAAAAAGACATGGAAAGAGGTCATACGGAACGACATTAAGCTAAAAGATCTAAACGAAGACATGCTCGCCAACCGAAACCTATGGAGGCAGAAGATTCATGTTCACGACTCGACGTGATTCATTCATGGTTCATATAGCCTACCCCAATTTAATTGGGATTACAGGCTTGGTTGTTGTTGTTGTTGTTGTTGAGGGGTGACAAGTTGTTTGGTGAAAGGGGTGAGTAATGCGAAATTGGGAATAAGTTAGGAAAGGCCCAATATTTTAAATTGGCAGTTCACAGAGAAATCCATAAAATTGTGTATCGAACAGGAGCAATTCGATGCTGCATGAGTATCGGACGTACAAAATTCGATCTAAGAGATAGATCGAATGGATGCTATTCAATACTCATCTCCCAACGACCACTGGGACCCACGGGACGGGATCTATAAATACCCCATCTTTTGGCATTCTCAGGATTCATTCAACACTCGATACTTAGTCAAGTATATCGAATTTACTAATTCGATTCATGCTTGATTCGATCTTCGTGTCAATTCGATACATGACCTTATTCGATTTAGGCCAGCAACGAACCGTTCCCATTCGAGATTCTACATCATCAAACCAGCTCCATTTGATTCACGTCTGACTCGGTTTAGAGTTGCATCGAACTACTATGATTCGACATTCGTAGATCGAACGTCTCCAATTTGATCTATCATATTTTTGTCTAAGAAGGCTATCCTTAAGGGACTTATTCTCCCGCTTTAGGGATTCATTCTCTTTCTTTAACGAGGCTATTTCAGCACGTAAAGCCGCTGCATCATCCTCAGCCTTTTGGCGATCATATCTGCCTGATGAGCATCTCACACAGCTTTTGCACTAACTTTCGCTGCATTCTTGGTGCGCGCTATCGCAGTGCGTCGGCTAGCATCACTATTGTGGATACTCGCGTTCAACTTGTCAATAACGGCGTTGTGTTTATCCTGCACCTCCATCAAACCGCTATAATTCCGACACAACTTATACATCACTGTCGCGGTAGCAGCAAAAAATAGACGCCAAAAATACGCTAAACCAAGATATCACAGCCTGTCCACTATAGCACCGTGGTCCAGTTGAGGCCACAAGCCCTTAATTATCTCTGCCAACTGCTCTTCCCGTAGACAATATCCATTTAACGTGATACTTAATGATTCAAAATTTTTGTCATCTAGGAATTCATAATTCGCAAGGCTACCAGACAGAGCTGGTCTTGGATTACTAGATGGTCGAGGACGCTTGCGGGGAGGAGGGGGAATTTCACCAGCCTCGACAATGGCCTATTCTTCAAGAACTTTTCTTTTCGCGGCAACATACTAGTTCTCACCTCCCGAGGTGGAGGAGCCTTCGCCGAAAGGTCGTGGCACACATCAAAAGGTTGGATTCTCAACATTGAGTTTTGCCAAATTGGCAACAATCATGCCGTCAACTGCATCACCCTCCTCCATGAGCCTGATTTGGGCATTTGTACCAATCTTAACACGCCCTCCGGCGTCAGTCGGAGTCATAACTAACCTTCACGGGGGAAAGTCTTCATGCCTTTCAAATTTCTCACTAGAAACACTCGGGTGCCAGCACTTACACCACCTAATTTGATTGTAGAATGATCCAACGAGGCCGGGACAGAATGGCCAGCAACTCGATTCTCAGACAAACTCCCGGGAGGCCTAACCACGGATCGACTTCTTGTGGCAGCTCTCGCGGAGTCTTCGACAGAGACGTTATCAGAGGACCGGCCTACATTTGATGAACCGGCCTTGTCGGTATTCACTTGAGCCGCGTACATATTCTCGGGTGACACAGCTGGTTTTTTGCAACTCTCAGATTTTTTTATCGCCATTAGAAAGGTTATAAGCAGGAAGAAAATGTTTTTTCTAAAAATTCAATATCAAATCGCCAAGGATACGATCCTAACTGGTAGATCGAATTCGAGATGTTCGATGTTAGTAGACCGAATCCAGACGATTCGATATAGGCAGCAGAGTGGACAAAAAACCCTCCTCGAAAAGAAAAATAAGAATGAGGTGGAAAATGGACCTTTATATATAGCCCCACCGCCGCCTTTTCTCCAAATTCGATACTAGTGTATCGAACGCATTGGATTCGACATTCGAATATCGAATCAGTTAAATTTGATATAAGTTTCTGGTAAGATCGAACTACTGCAATTCGATCTAAGACAAAAGAAAACAAATAAACAAACACACACATATATATGTATATATATATATATTCTTATCTTTTATATAAACAAATATATATATAAATATCATTATCCAAAAATAAATAATTCGAAAATTTGGTGCCCGAGCACAATTATTTCGGCTACCAAATGGGGGAGTATTTTTCAAATAAAATGTGATCCGGGAAGGAGGTACAAATTACAATAACTAGAAATCAAGTCGAAAGCGGCAAGCTTTGAGATTAGAAGCCAGTCTTATACCAATACCGGCTCCCAATCGGGGGCGTGATTTTCAATAGTGACACAAATGACGAATACTTGGCGATCTAGTTCAAATATAAATCTAGATTTTGGAACCCAATCTCATACCGAGACCGACTCCCAAACTGGGGGGACTATATGATGGGAGTATTTTAGGAAAGGCCCAATATTTTGTATTGGACCAGTTTACAGAGAAAGTCCCATAAAATTGTATATCGAACATGAGCAATTCGATGCTGCATGAGTATCGAACGTACAAAATTCGATCTAAGAGATACATTGAATGGATGCCATTCGATACTCATCTCCCAACGACCACTGGGACTCACGGGACGGGGTCTATAAATACCCTGTCTTTTGGCATTCTCAGGATTCATTCAACACTCGATACTTACTCAGGTATATCGAATTCACTGATTCGATACATGCTTGATTCGATCTTCTTGTCAATTCGATACATGACCTTATTCGATTTAGGCCAGCAACAAACCGTTCCCATTCGAGATCCTATAGCATCAAACCAGCTCTGTTCGATCCACGTCTAACTCGATTTAGAGCTGCATCGAACTACTACGATTCGACATTCGTAGATCGGACGTCTCCAATTCGATCTTTCAGTTCTTTGTCTAAGAAGGCTATCTAGAGTAACTTTATACTTGTAATATATAGTAGGTATTTCGGACCATGCTAGTCCGTACATTGTAACAAATTATCATTATTTTGACATTGTGAGGCCCATTTGTAATAGTTTCAGGTGTATTGTAACCCGGAGAAAATAAGACCAAAATACATATTTATGCTTGCAATAGCCTTAACTTTTGGGTAAAGACTGGAAAGGCCAAGGGTCATTTGAATATTATTTTTTTTGGTAAACGAAAGGGGTCATTTGAATTTTGAATATATGAAAGTCTAGGAAACATTTCTTACATTTTACACTTACTTTGTAAGGATTTACTAGATTAGATAAATAATATAGACATAGCAAAATTCTTAAATACAGAGATTTTTTTTTTCTTCTTATACCCTTAAATAATAAGTAAGAACTTTATTTTTAATAATTAGCTATCAAGATCTGCAACTTAGTTTATGAGATCAGTTTTCTTCTTTCCTAATCCTAAAGTTGAAGATTATCTTACCAAAACAAGATGGTACGTATAAGAAGAAACAATATAATTTATATATAATCATCTATCAGAACTTACTATAATGTGACTAAGAAATATATAAAATATTAATCATGAATCTAAGAACGAAAATTAATAAACATTCAAAGTACTATAACTAATAAAAGAAAAGTTCACGTAAAGATAAATATTAAGAAGCACTTTTCGTGTGAAAAAAGTTGGGAAAAGTTTGAATGGTCAAACATTTTTTTTAATGTGAGTTGGAAATTTTAAAATAGAATTATTGATTTTTATGTCTATAGTTTCTCTTGATAAACTATTTTCTGTCTAGATCTCCAAATTTTAAATTATTGAATTTGTTTTTCATAAAAAATAATTTAGGGAAATTGTAAAAACTTTTAGTTGTCCGTACCGTATAGTCACCAAAATGTATAATATGAAGATGCATCCTTTCGGCTTTCTATGTCATTAATTAATTATTCCAATTATTTTTGAAACTACGGGTATAAACATAACACATACATACTTAAATTCATGCATTCAAAATGGGCTTTGAATCTCCTCTTACAAATTAGTGCTACATATTATCCTACACATCATGAATGCACGCCACCTGGCAAGAATTTAAAAGCTTGTTATACCTTGTTTGTTAAAGTCTTGGACTGTTTAATTTGTTCCCTGTAAATAATACACTCATTTACTGATTAGAAAGGCATAGCTTGTATAATAGATATCTTAACGTAAATATTATGAATAATATTTTCAATTAAGTTTCTTTTTAAAAAGCAACCTGGATCGAATTTACAAGAAAAGGGAAATATAGTAATATGATTATTGTTTTACATTGTTACTTTGTTATTTTTTTAACCATAGTAATATATAATTATTAATGAACAACTTTCAGTCAAATTCAAAATCTAAAAATCATGGAAAGTACATAGAGACGATGACTTTATTTTTATCACTAGGAAATTGCTGGTCATTATATTCTATTTCTAGATTAAAGAGAACATTTTTATTTTCTTTAAACCTTCTTTAACAAAAAGAATGAAATATCTTCATTAATGCGTGAGCCTGAAACCAATTTCAAATGTAAAGTTTGATATAAATTATACAGAAAACTTTATTTAAAATGAAGTTGCGTAATAAAGGGATTTATAACATCGATCCACTTATTTATGAAATAATAAGAAATTAGTGTAGGACAGGAGTAGATTGAAATATAATTTAAATGGTCACTGAGATTTGATTTGGATCGGAAATATAATCTTTATATTTTGCATAGATTTGAAAACAAGATACTTGTTTCATAAATATACATCTCTTAAGTTTGGTAAGACAACTCATGAAAATAAACCAAAAACTATAAATAAATTTGAACAAACAAGGTATTAAGTTAATTCCCCATGGCATAAATCTAAATCATGTAGGATAAGATGGAGTACTAATTTGTATTAGGAGATCCAAAGCCTTCAAAATGTATATTTATTGAGTATTATACAATTTAATACGAGTTGTTTGAAAGTATTAATACTATTACAAGTTCTCTTATCGTAAAAACAAAATGTTACAAGTTCTCTTACAAAAATTGAATTTTCCAAACTATTCACTGAAAATATAACAGTATTCCCTTTGACAGTTGTATATATAATTAGGAAAGAAATCTATCAATCAATCTATTTTAATAAATAAGAATATTTCCTTGTTAATTTGATCTGAAAGCAAATAAATTAAGACATGGAGGAGGAGGAGTTGATTGAGGAAGGGTATATTAGAAAATAATAAATTTATTGCTCAGGATTTAGGAATTTTAATTTTCTCTTAATATATATACTCCCCCCAGATTATAATTAGGGTGAGATGAACTCTTGAATGTGCAAATGCAATGTACGGTAAGCTGTTAAAAAGATGAAAATGAACCCATAAAACTTTATAAATATGGTGACATTAGGGATCCTAGGTAGTAGGTAGCAAGTGATTAGATTGATAATCCAAGCGATTAGTTACTTGTTCTTTGTCTCTTGCACACTTAATGATGTATGGTCAAGATAATGACATGTAATAATAGATTGACCGAAAAAGTAGAATAAAATAAAAGAAATAAATCAATTGATTAGTGATTCGTATTTTTACGTGCTAAATTTAAATGCAATATTCTTTTAATATGTATATTTGTATGTATGCTAGTTAAGTAATAATAAAATGAAACGTATAGTTACTAACCAAGTATACACTACAAGAAAAAGGGGTAATTAGAGACTGCCTGGGCGGTCCCTAATGACCCCCCGTCGGTTGCTATTGGCAAATAGCGACTGTCTAGCGGTCGCTATACTGCGGTCGCTTGCCAATAGCGACCGTTAAGCAGTCCCTATTGAGGTCATTAGGGACCGCACAATAGCGACTGTTAAGCGGTCACTAATGACCTCAATAGGGACCGCAATATAGCGACCGATAGACAGTCGCCATACTTTTGAATAATATGGACCGTCTGGGTGGTCCCTAATGTAGAATTTAGGGACCGTCAGACGGTCCCTAATTTCTATGATAGGGACCGACCAGACGGTCTGACGGTCCCTAAATTCTACAATAGGGAACGACCAGACGGTCCCTAATTTTTACAATAGGGACCGCTCAGACGGTCCCTAATTTCTACAATAGGGATCGTCTGAGCGGTCTCTATTTTATTTCAGAAAGTAGCAACCGTTTGACAGTCGCTACATTTTGAAAAAAATTAGGGACCGTTAGACGGTCTCTAATTTTACAATAAGGACTGTTTAACAGCCCCTACTAATATTCGTAGAATTTCTATGAATATTACTAGGGACCGTCTAACGGTCCCTAATATCAAATATAGGGACCGTTTGACGGTCCCTAATATCAAAAACAGGGACCGTTTAACGGTCCCTACTAATATTCATAGTATGAAAATTAGTAGGGACCGTTAAGCGGTCCCTACTGACCTCCAGAAAAAAAAAAAAAAAATACAATTATATTCCGGATTAAATTCGGAATATAATTGTTTTTTTGTTTTGTAAAATTGTAATTTTAACAAGATCAAAACAATAAAATCATGAATAAAAAGTTAATATAATGACAATTGACATGAAAGAATAAAAGAATGTGAAAAGATGAATAAAATGAGTAATAATATAAAATGAATGAAATGAAAAACATGTATGAAATCAAAAACATGAAATCAAAAGTGAAGAATAGTAAATGAAGATCCAAAGTAAAGAAAGTGTAAGAAAAAAAGATTGTATTGGTGAAAAAAAGAAAATGAAGATCCAAAATAAAGAAAGTGAAAGAAAAGAAAATGAAGAAAAGATTGTATTGGTGAAAAGAAGAAAAGTTTTTGTATTGGTGAAAAGAAGAAAAAAAAGATAGTGTTTTTGTGTTGGTGAAAAGAAGAAAAGAAGATAGTGTTTTTTGGAGATAGTGAAATGGGTGTAAGAGTGGTGAGGTTATATATATATATATGATGGGATTTAGTTGATTTTTATTCGTTGGATGATTTTAGATGATCGACGGTTTGAGATGGCGATCCGTGTTAAAGACATGATGGGGTACTTATGCCCGTAGATTAGGATCTCATCGACGGTTGAGAATTGATTTGGTGAAATTCAAATTTCCCCCTCACTTCTGCCAAAAAATTTTGCCAAAAATTCAAAATTTTCGATTTTAGTGACCGTTAAACGGTCCCTAATGTCAAATTAGGGACCGCTTAACGGTCCCTATTGTCAAATTAGGGACCGTTAAGCGGTCCCTGATTTGACATTAGGGACCGTTTAACGGTCCCTACTAATATTCATACTTAAAAATCGATTTGTTTTGATTGATGTTGTTGTGTTTGTGATTGTAAGCAACCAAACTCATTGTAATATGTAAATTGAAGTAATAAATGATTGCAAAGCCAACCTTATAGTAGATTAGTTGTGAAATAATAGATTAATTGAGATCGATCGAGTTATTAACGTTCAAGATATATTTCACAACTAATTAATTATCATTAGTTAGTTGTAATTGTTATCCGTGTTTATGATTTACTTCACAAACATTAGCATAGATACAATTATGAGACATAATCATTAGATCAAGTATTCATTAATTATACGTATATATGTAGATCGAATTAATTTGTCATTATGTCATTCGTCGTACAAAACAGTAGGAGAATCTTCAAAACGGCCCGTTCTCCTTGTATAATGTTTGGATATACAATGTGTCGTTGTACTTATTGTTATTTTAACTATTCCAATGGTTATTATGAACTAAACATACAACGCGGCACCTCGAACCATCGAAAAATTCATAATTTTGATGTATGAATATTAGTAGGGACTGCCAAGCGATCCCTAAATTAACAATAGGGACTGCCAAGCGGTCCCTAATTTGATAATAGGGACCGTTTGGCAGTCCCTATTGTGAAATTAGGGACCGTTTGGCAGTCCCTACTAATATTCATACTTTAAAATCGATTTTGTTTTATTGATATTGGTTTGTTTGTGATTCTAAGCAACCCAACTCATTGTAATATGTAAATTGAAGTAATAAATGATTGCAAAACCAACCTTATAGAGATTAGTTGTGAAATAATAGATTAATTGATATCGATCGAGTTATTAACGTTTAGGATATATATATTTCACAAATGTACAACTAATTATCATTAGTTAGTTGTAATTGTTATCCGTGTTTATGATTTACTTCACAAACATTAGCATAGATACGCTTATGAGGTATAATCATTAGATCAAGTATTCATTAATTATACGTATATATGTATATCGAATTAAACCCTAAACCCTAAACCCAGTAGGAGAATCTTCAAAGCGGTCCGTTCTCCTTGTATAATGTTTGGATATACAATGTGTCGTTGTACTTATTGTTATTTTAACTATTAAAATGGTTATTACGAACTAAACATACCACGCGGCACCTCGAACCATCGAAAAATTCATAATTTTGATGTACGAATATTAGTAGGGACTGCCATGCGGTCCCTAATTTCCACATTAGGGACTACCAAGCAGTCCCTATTTTCACATTAGGGACCGTTTAACGGTCCATATTAAACTTATAGGGGCAGCTTAACGGTCCCTATTAAACATATAGGGACCGTTATGCGGTCCCTATTGACAACGGATAGTATCATTAGGGACCGTATGTGTGGTCCCTGATGATAACGGCTACTATCATTAGGGACCGCCCAGGCGGTCCCTATTGTTAGTATCCGCTGTCAATAGGGACCGCCCAGGCGGTCCCTATTGACTGACAGTGCCCTATAAATAGGACTCTTCTTCTACTCTCATTTTCATTCCAACCTTCCATACTTCATAAGGTATGCACGTTTTTTCTCCTTACTATCCCAAATTTTAATTTCAATATATTTTGTTATTTTATTAGATTCTAACTTATAACTATTTATTTGTTGATAGGTAATATTACACACACAAAGGGTAATCGTGGTGTACAAAACTTTCTTGCGGCGCGCTTTTCACGCTTTAAGAAGTACGTTCATCTTTCTATTTAACTCTTTAAATTTCTTGTGGTGGATGATTCAACTCTATTCATATAATTAAATAATGGATAAATATTGGATGTACGATCCGTACGATAGTGATGGTTATTTGAGTAATAGATTTGTGTTTGGGGTTCAGGCTTTTATTGAATATGCTACGCAACAAGGTCCTACATTCGTAGATATTGGTGGAGAAATTAGGTGCCCTTGCAAGAAATGCAATAATATACGATTTTTTGATAAAAAAAGTTGTACGGGAACATCTACATAAGTCAGGATTTATCGATGGATATTCAGAGTGGATTTTCATGGAGAAACGTTAACAAATACTATACCATCGTATGTGCCTAATTCTCCCGGCTCGTCACACACCGGTATTCCCGACAACCCAGTATATGTTGATGTACCGTTTGTAGACATGGTCGTGGATGCACGTGGAGGTCGATCATTTGAGGACGAGGCAACTAACGTGGAACCGAACCGGGAAGCACATGCGTTCTACAACTTGATGCACCTAGGAAATGTGCCCATGTATCCGAATTCCAACCCGGATGATGATATAAGTGTCCTTCAGTGGTTGTCGGAGTGGTTGGAGTACAAGACACACCACAAGGCTAGTACTATTTATTCTGATAAGGCTTATAAATTGGCGAAGAGAGGTTTCACGCCAGAGGTTCGGAAGTTATTACCAAAGGACACGAAAGGGATTTGTAAAATGGTGCAATCAGAGTTAGGGTACGTTACGTACGATGTTTGTCCAAAGCAATGTTTCTTGTTCTACGGGGATGAGACGAAGAACTACGATAAGTGCCAGATATGTGGCGAAAAGAGATACGTGGAGGGACTCAAGTCAAAGGTTGTGAAGAAGAAATTGTGCTACTTTCCTATTGCTCATCGACTTCAGAGGTTGTATTATACAATAGGAACTGCAAAGCATATGACATGGCATACGAAGTGTAATGGGGTTAATGACCGAATGATTCACCCATCTTCAGGGGAGGCATGGAGCCACTTCGACCCAGTTTCTCGCTCGCGTCATCTCAATGTCCCAGTCACGTGGATCGGCATAAGTCGGTAAACCCTTCGCCTTCCCCTTGCTGATCGTCCCTATGGCCTTCTTCCACGCCTTGGGGCCCCCCATTCATCCAAATCCTTGTCCTCCAC
The DNA here is from genome assembly GCA_948329865.1 of Linaria vulgaris. NCBI lineage: Eukaryota > Viridiplantae > Streptophyta > Magnoliopsida > Lamiales > Plantaginaceae > Linaria > Linaria vulgaris. The sequence continues at coordinate 42,728,364 of OX415249.1, forward strand.
GGCGTCGGGATTTTTCCTCCTCAACTCCCTCTTGTATATTTTCTGTTGAATTATCAAAAATGTGATTAAAAAGATGAATTAGTTCGAAATATAATTTAAAATTAAATTAGAATTCATAAGCGGTAAACAAGTACAAAAGTCGAAATACTTACGTAAATCAGTCTCGTCGCCTCTGACTTCCACATACCCCTCAAGGGTTGGTTGGTACCTCTCCCAGTCCCCGACACCTTCTTAGTATGTCCCGCCGTGTATATCTCGTCGTGCCTGATAGGGTGCGTGCGACCGGGCTGATTCCTCATCTTCAAATTGAAAATAAAAGTGGGGTTAAAATTATCTTAAAAATACTAATCAATGGATTTATTTTTAAGAACAATAATTTTAAAAAATTAACATCTTAAAATATATAACTTAAGAATAATTAAAAATATATAATTTTAAAAAAAATACCAGGCGCTGCCGGATCTCCTCGTAATCAATAGAACCACCGTAAAAGGTAGCGGGCGTCGGGCCATCCTCCTTACCGCCTCTTCTTAAATTGACAGATTTCTCTTGTTGCGATACTTCTCCATATCCTTCCTCTCCATGTAATAGCCATGCGCCTTGTTCATCGCTCGTTTGTCGCCTTCTCCTGGTATGCCCTGTGTACTGCAGCCCTATCGGAGTAACGAATCCCAAACCTATTATGCAAAAAAAATTAATATTCAACAATTAATTACGACAATAAATTAATAAACTAAATTCAACATAATTTTTTTTAAAAAAACCCTAATTTAATAAACTAAATTATGAGATAATAAACAATAAATTAAAAAATCACCGTAAATCGAGCATACATATCCTCCCGTTTCTCGAGGGGAATCTTTGTGTAGGAGGGCCAAAACTCAGTCACAAACTGACGAATGAGGCCAGTGATCATCGCGATCTCACGACTAGGGGGCTTGGAAAAACAACCCCGATGCATTTCTATAAGCGGAATCTTCTGTCCCGCCGGGATCGTCGTACATGGTGCATTTGGTCCCCTCGGTGGGCGAGACTGGCTCGGTAGTGGTGACTCACTCGACCTCTGACTCTGTCCAGCTCCGATGTCGTGTACATGTGATGGAGTCTGAAGTCTGGTAGACTCGGTAGATGGGGGCACGTGAGTCCCTACTGAAGCTGAAGTAGGTAGTCGTGGCACCTCGGACCTGGTGGACTCTGATGATCGGGGTAGTGGCACCTCTGGCACCTCAGCGGTCTCAAACTCTGCTAATAACTGCCACTGCAACACTGGTGTCCTCGACGTAGAGACGTCACCTGACCCTAGTGCCGAGACGGATGGCTCGGCTGGATGGCCATCCGATGCACGAGTCGCCGATCGGACAATTCGTACAAGTCTGAACCTACCTCGACCCCCCCGACTGCTACTATCACAACGGCCAACACCGCTACCACCTACTCCGCCACTAGCACTGGCACCAACCCCACCACGACCAACACCACCACGACCTACACTGCCACTACCAATGGCACCAACCCCGCCACTACCAATGGCACCAACCCCGCCACGACCAACACCACCACGACCAACGCTACTCGTGACTCGTCCACCGCTACGAGTACCCGGCACCCCAATACGACCTCCATCTCCACGACCTCGACCTCGACCTCCAGTACCGGTAGTGGTCTTACGTGACGTCATGCCGAAAATATGTATATACTGTAAAAATGAAAATATAACATTTAGAAAATCAAATCAACATTTGAATCTAATTTAACAATTTAACAATCAAACACAAAACTATTTCAAATTTAACAATTCAATTTTTACAATCTATTTAAAGAATCTAAGTATAAACTTAATCTCATTTTTACAATCTAATTAAAGAATCTAAGTATAAACTTAATCTCATTTTCACAATCTAATTAAAGAATCTAAGTATAAACTAATCTAATTTAACAATTTAACAAATCTAATGATTTAATTTTTACAATCAATTTAAAGAATCTAAGTATAAACTTAATCTCATTTTTACAATCTAATTAAAGAATCTAAGTAAAAACTAATCTAATTTAATCTAATATATAATCTAATTTTCACAAATCTATTTCTATTTTTTTCCTTTAATCATTCATTAATCAATTTCACAAATCTATTTCTTTTTTTTTTCTCCATAATCTCATTTCTAATCTATTTCTAATCTATTACTATTTTTTTCCTTAATCTATTCTCTAATCTATTGCTAATCTATTTCTAATCTATTTCTATTTTTTTCCTTAATCTAATTTCTAATCTATTTCTAATTTCACAATTTCACAATAATCTATTTCTAATCTATTTCTAATTTCACAATTTAACAATAATCTATTTCTAATCTATTTCTAATTTCACAATTTCACAATAATATATTTCTAATCTATTTCTAATTTCACAATAATCTAATTCTATTTCTATTTCAAATCTAACAACAAATCTAACAAGCATACAACAAATCTAACAATCTAACAATACCAATTTTCGGATTTAAATTAGGCAATTTTCGGATTTAAATTAAAATATTAGTAAAACACAAAAAAAGGAAAAACTAATAGGAGCTTTTCATTACCGGCGGTGAGAGGCGGAAATGGGCAAAGGAGGCGACGCAAGGAGGTGTTTCGAACGACGGAGTCGGAGCAAGGAAGATTTGAGGCGGAGCTTAAAAATAGCGGCAATTTTTGGAGGGGAAAAGGATGTTATGAGTTAGAGACCATTTTTTGGTTGCAACTTGAGCTCGACAGTCGCTAATGACTGAAATCGGCTCAAATCGGGTATGGGTCGCTGATTTGGGGAAGAAGATGAGGAAATAAAAAAAAAGATTTTTATTTATTTATTTATACACCTAAATCAGCGACCGCTTAACGGTCGCTGATTTTTTTAGGGCCGAATTAGGGTAAATTTGGCCCTAAAATTTGCCCACATTTTGGCCCAACTCGGGCCAAATGTGTGGCCCAGTAATTTTTAAATGAGTAGCGACTGCTAAGCAGTCGCTGATTGTCCATAAGGAGAATAACGACTGCTTGGCAGTCGCAAATTTTCTCAGTGAATGTTAGCGACTGCTTAGCAGTCGCTAACGTTCAATGAAAAATTTAGCGACTGCTAAGCAGTCGCTGTTGTCTTTAGCAGTCGCTGAAGACAAGTGACTGCTTGGCAGTCGCTAATGGGCGGTCCCTAATGACCGCCCATTCTTGTAGTGGTATCGATCTCACAAAGAGTGTGTAGACATAATGTTCGCTTAATAGACAATGATAAAATAATTAAGAAAATAGATTTTATAAAAGAGGTTTTGAATATAACTAACTTAACAACTAATAATAAGATTTGAATGAAGAAGTTTTAATTATAACTACTAAAACAAATAAATAATAAAGATTTAATCAGATTGATAAATTCGTATTTGAAGTAGCTTTCATAACTATTTAATTTGTGATTCATAGACAAACCACCAATTCTCCCATAGATAGTTCCATCATGTTAAGTTCACGTGTTCAATGAGTTACCGGAACTCTAGATGCAACAATAATTACAACTATAATTCTTTCGCCTCCTTCTAAAGATCCAACGACCTAAATGTGATCAATCTAAAAGAATTATAGTTTGGTAACCAATTCAACCTTCTTAAGTCAAAGACATAAATTCGTGTGATCTAGCTTATGCGCGATTTACGCTAGTCAATCAAACATGCAGTTTACCCACGAAGCACGTTAACGCTTATCACATGCATCAATCAAACATGTGGAATGTGACGACCGCGCCCTATGAGCCATGCTCCGATCCGAGTTGGTTCAGTGGTGGCTAACCACTTTACCCAATCCAGACTAAAGTGCAACTCATAGAAAGGGGTCTCACTTGTTCAGGATCAAAACCATACCAATTTTATAAATTATATTTTTGATATATACATCGGAAGTCTTGGTATTATAAATAATATGACTATTTTAATGGTTGTTCACTAGAAACAAAACACGAATATTCCAAAATGCACGATTGAACAATTATTCACTTGGTCTATGCTGCAATGCTGATTTTATCCTGAGAAATGGACAGAAGAAACGAGGAATAAGTATTTAAATGACGTAGTGAGATTCATATAAAAGAACTGGTAATGCAAGAATTAATTGTGACCTACTTGATACATTTCGGGAGTGATCTTACCGGTAGAAACAGTTTAACTAGACAATTTGATGTAGCAATGGTACTGGAGTTTTCATAGAATAGTTAATGAACTTGTGCTTAACAATAAACAAATCCAGCCTTATGACTTTTAATATTCTGCCTTATACCTCCTAACGAGGAGCGACCTCGCAAACAATCAAGAGACATGCTCGAGTACATGTCGATCTAGCACGCGGGTTACAGCCAACTCCTGACTGCAAGCGGCGCCTAGATAGATGGGTATCAAGCGAAATTACTTAAAACGACAGTCCTTACTGTCCGGCAGTAACTCGACTCAATCCCTAGGCCCAACTTTCCAAAGGCGTCCCAATGGGTATAACAGATAAACAAATAAGCTAGTAAACCGGATAATATCCGTTGCTGTTTGAGCTACATGTCCCGAACACAGTTCGTTGCTCTTTGCACAGTTCAAGAACCAACATATGAGATTATATCACAAAATTACCATGATTATGAATCAACATTGATTAATAACTGATTGGATATGATTTAAGGGCGAGTAAGAAAATAATGTTATGAGATGAGATACAAAAATAGAAATATGATGAAATATAGGTTGTTCGAGGTTTGGTAATGGAGTAGTGGCTTTTCTGTCCAAGTTCGTTAGAGCCGGATGCCAAACGGAGCCAGAACCAATCAGAAATGGAACCTCACATTTACTCGTATGGGGAACCTTGATATCGTTGATTAGTTCGTCAAACCTTTAACAAATTTAAATAATATTAATCAACTGAATTTATAATTTTCTACAATAAATATTAGTATTTTTTCTTCAGTTCCGATGTTGGTGAAATTGAGAACGTTCTGGTTAAGAATGCTAGTTGTAATGTAAATCTTAGTAAATAACACATAAGCTTAATTTATGTCATTACATAAAACATGAAAAATCTTAGATGATGAATTTAAAGAAAAAACCATATGCTTAAATTGAATATCAAATATCTATTGTTTTAACCACCTTATTTAGCTCTCAAAATTATCTTAAACAACCATATTTTTTAAACTTATGACTGTGAGTATTCATGTTAAAGCCATTTCGACGACAAGTAACGATAATAAGTAAAGTTTGATTAACTATCCAATTCGATGCATAATCAATCCTTAAAAACATATTACTTAACCAACTGTAGGAAAACTCGTCTTTTTAGCCTTTAATCAATTCTAAACTTTTAATAACCACACATCAAATAAGTATCATATAACACCTTAAAAGGTCTAACTTAGTCAATTATTACTTTATTTTACCTAGTAAGTTTAAAATGCATATCCTTGTTTTATAACTTAAATATAAAGATGTAAAAATGGGAAATTTACCAAAACATGTGATAAGGAATGTTTATTGTGATAAATAATCTTATTTGATGGTAAGGTCATGAAGTGGCAAGAATATCCTTGTAAGACTTATGGAAATAGTATGTTAAACATGATAAATATACCATTTAAATGCTATAAATAAAATCACAAAATGTCAATTCATGATTATAAATCATAATAATCTAATTATAACTAATACTATATCTTGTTAAATTTATGTGTGTGATAAATACTTGAATTGTGATGGCGATTAAACTTATAAATTAAGAAAACAAAGGTTGTGCCAAATAAACTGAAAAATCACCGCAGTTTTGGTTTTACCTTTGATCGGACATCCAAATGAACTTGGTTTTCAAATCTTTTTATGGTTTATGGTTTCTAGCATCATGAGAGATGCGGGAATCAAAGATTTTGTGAAAACACAAAGGTTTGCTATGCTAAATAAATCTTGCAACATAAAAGTTGCTATCGGGTTTCCTAGCAGCACTCTACGGTTTATGGATTATGCCCTCCTAGATGTTAAGATAGATTCGTTGTATTTCCCTTGTACTCCATTGTAACCGACCCATACTTATATAAACGATCTATTGTCAAACTAAAGATGTCATGACTTACTTCATTAGTTGGTTAATTGCATATCAAGTCCCTCAATTATTTATAATTAAAATTCAAATAAGTATAATTAAATTTCTTTGTTACATACATATTTATTTATGTAATTTTTCTAGATAATTCGATCATTTTGGTTAAGATTTGAAATTGAGATATATGTTTTAGGATTAGAGACCTACAAAAATAATAAAAGACTAACTTTAAAGTTTAGGGACTAAAATGCAATTTTTTCTAAACATTTAGGGTCAAAATAGAAATTTTTTAAAAAAGTATAAACTTATTTTCTTCTAAATTTTTGGGGTGTTACATGGAATATAAAACAAATCACATCTAAACACATAAGGCACAACATGAATTCATAAATACGGGTTCATTGTGCATAAATAGTCATTACTCCCTTCTCTAAATACAGAGAATATTAACACATAATGAAAACAAGTTCAACAATATAAAAGAAAGAGAAAATTATAATAAAGGATTAAAAGATAATAATAATCTCCCAATCTCTGTTTTTCTGCTTCTCTTGGCGGTGGTGGTGGCGTGTGGTGAAAATAGTGTAAGATTATGAAGAGATGTCCCCAAATTTGTAGCCCTAGTGTCCCTATATAGTAAACATCATGGATGGGCCTAAAATTAGGTTTAGGTCGCTGATTTGGGCCCATATGGTTGCCACCCAGGCGCCGAGGGCTACACCTTGCACTCCAGCCGCGCCATATTCTGCCCAGAACGTACTACGTGCTGAGTTCCGCACGCATGGCCGCGCTGCATTCTGTCTAGTATGCGCGGCCTCACAATTTTGGTTATAACTTCTTCTTTGGAGATCAAAATTAAGACTCGTTTGTTTTGTTGGAACACTCGCTTACTTATCTTTCCAATTACATGTAGCACAACCTTTGATTCTTCTTGTGTCTCTGTCACCATGCGTTTGATTTAATATCTTCATTCAGATTCTCCTCATTGTATAGATTTTGGTGTTGTGGCTCTTCCTCCTTCGCTCCTTACCAAATCACTTGTCATTTCTTCCATTTACCTCTTGATTTGGTCCTCCTTTATAGCCTTGTACTCATTGACTCTAGTTTAACTCATTTTCCCTCTAATAAGCTATGTTTTTACCAAATGTTTCTAATAACCCAATATACACAAAAACGTACTTAAATATGCTATTTACTTAGATAAGTCTTCCTTAGACCCCAAATAATGAGGGCTAAAAGTGCATACTTTAGACACTCATCAATTAGAAAGGAGGTAAAAGTGTGATATTATGTAACATTTACAAGAGGAGTACAACAACAACAATTAACATTTTAACCCTAATGTTAACCGTCGCCATGCGCCCCCGTGCATGACCTTTATTTCAAACCCCATTTTCACTCCGGCAATGGTGGCGCCACTTCCATCCACGAATCTTAATCCCCGCAGAGACAAGCGACGAAGAATTATCAACGACTCTCCTTCGAAAATTATTATGGATGTCTTCATACAAAAGATAGAAGACACCAAGGAGAGTATGCAGCTGAAAATTGGTAGTAAAATAATATTTCTACTATTTGATATGATTTTGCTAAGGTGCAGAATCGACATTTCCTGCGCAGTAAAAGTTTTGACATATTTTTGGGTAGAAAATGGCAAGATAAAAATCTGAAAAATTTATTTTTTGAACGAAAACACAGAAAGGAACAACTTTTATTTCTACTTACTTTTCCGGAATCGGATTATTTTTGGCTATAAAAAATGGTGAAGAAGGGTGAGTATTTATAGGCAAAAATAGCGGTTTAATCATACTTATTTAGGTCTCACCTTGATTATTTTATAATAAATAAAAAAAAAAATCAGAAATTAATCATGCTCTTAAGGATGTTATGGCTTACCTTATCAAAAAGATTGATATGGGCATTTCTCGCATATTGGGCCTGGCCCAAACCAGGCCCATATTTAACCATATCGGGGATCACTTTCGACATCATATCGGTGATAATCACCGATATGATACTGTGGTCCCCGGATCCCGAGGTCTATAAATACGCGATGCCCGGATCCCAAAGCAAGTGATTATCATCCCGCAACTACCACGCATCACATCGAACGAAATCACCGATCTTACTCTCGATATCGTATTCGATATCGAGATAACCCACGTGCTCCACTGACATGTCATACCCCCGCACAACCCATATCATATCGAGAGTGGTCCCCGATATCACATCGAAGATGGTCACCAATATACATCTGACCTAATTACCGATATATCCCTGTCGTCCAAGCATCAAGGCATTAGTTCGAGGTGTTCCAGACCAAGCCTAATCGATACACCTAGATTAGGCCTAGTTTGTTAAGATAGATTCGTTGTATTTCCGTTGTACTCCATTGTAACCAACCCATACTTATATAAACGATCTATTATCAAACTAGTGGCGCCGTCTGTGGGAACACCAGTTCCCGGACGAGGACGTCAAGATGCAAGGAAGGAGGACACGATTCGAATTTAACAGAGTTGTGACTAGAAACACGAGGATTGAGGACACACCACTCCCTCAACAGCCGACTGACCAAGAACAGACAATGACCCAAGCTGAGATGGAGCTTTCTCCAGCACATAATGAACCGCGACATAGGCGCGGGCTAGGGAGGCCATCGCGAGCCACGAATACAGGTCCAGCCGATGCCACACCAAATACGGCAGAACCTGCTACTGAGGGCCCGACCACTGAAAACCCGGTGGCAGATGTCCCAATGACCGAGGTGCCAAATGCGGATCTTCTCGGCCCAGAGGAGACGATGGCTGTAGGACAGAGCGCCGTTCCCCATGCTGCCATAAACCCGGAGATGCTAGCGCAGATCAACGCTTCTGTAAAAGTGGCGCTTGACGCTACACTGGAGACTTTGCTGCCGCGCATAGTGGAACGAGGGACAAGGGATATTCAAGCAAGGCCCCATGAATCCAGGGTGGATGAGTGGAGGACAAGGCAAGAGCGGGACGAAGTGGAGATCCCAGAAGGGGGTCGAAGGGACAACACTGGAAGAGGGCGTTTGACAAGGGCCAGAAGTGAAGAGAGGGTAGAAGTAAGTGATGATACAGAGAACGACCAGAGAGCCATGACGTTTGAGGAGGATAGACGTAACATGATAAAGGAGACAGTTAAAACGACTAAGGACATGGAAGCCGAGAGAAGGAACATAAAGCGTGGAACGACAGCAGTTGGATACCGACGGCCGTTGACTCCCTTCTGTTGTGAAATCGAGAAAGAAGTGTTGTGCAGGGGAGACAAGATTCCGACTATAAAACCATATGACGGGAAGAGTGACCCAAGGGATCACATCTACGCCGTGGAGAGTCTCTTGAACTTACAAGACTTCTCCGAAGGCATTAAGGCAAAAATAATGGCAACAACACTAATAGGAGTGGCGTTAGACTGGTTTAACAGAATCGAAGCGGGATCTATCTCTAGCTTCGAGCAGATGAAGGAGAGGTTGGAGAACCACTTTTCCAGTCAGAAGAGAATGAAGACAAGCGTGTACCATCTGGAAGCGTTAAAACAGAGAGAGAGGGAAATTCTCGGGGAATTCATTAACAGATTCAATGAGGAGCTACTGAAGGTGGACAACCCCTACGGAGGACAAGTGTTACAGACCTTATTCAGGGCAACAACAGACAACAGATTTGCCAAAGAACTGATCAAGTTCACATAACCTACCATAAATCGGATAAACGAGTTAGCACATATCGTGATTTATGAAGACGCAATGATGGCAGCTAAGCTTAGACCCCAGGAATCCGGCAGGGAAAGGGGTAGAGAGGCATGGAACAGGAGCAGTGGAGGAAGAGACAGGTCACCGAAGAGATATACTCCCCTCAACCAGGACATCCGCGCTATCTTGGCCGTCGCACAAAGTAAGAATTGGTTAAATGTGCCTCGGAAAATCAAGGAGACGGATTTCACCAAGAAATCTGGGCGCTACTGTGAGTGCCACCGCCATAAAGGCCATGACACAAAGGATTGCTATGACCTGAAGGAGGAGATCGAGAGGTTGATTATGGACGATTTGTAACTTAAAACAGAGGAAACTACGCCGGTCTGATTCCCCGCTCAACGGGATACGTAGGCGGGCTAGGATTACCTGGCCTTCGACCGTTATCCGTCATTACTTTTTATTTTCTCAGCGATATTACTGTATCATTAAATCTCCCATTACATGCAGGGGCACATCCTAATTGGATATCATGAAAGTGCAAATTATGGCACATAGAGTCGGGGAAGTTACCCCGCAAATATGTATTTGCTATATCACCTTCTTACAGGTATAAGCGTACAACATGTACGTCAAAACATGCTGCGAGCATCACTTTTGCTCGAAAAATTGAAATTCACAGGTTAAGGGAAAATTCGTAGGATAACAAAGCCGCATCATTTAATGCTTTGGCATTAGATGGTACAGTGCAGAACCTTTGTTGTCTATGTTATTTTACAGGTGCCTAATGACCTATCATCGTGACAACTACAAAGTTACCGAGGGGCACAAACAAAGGGCGGGGCTCCTACCCATGAGTGGTAACAGGTCACCTACGAAGAAAAGGCAGGCTCAAACCCAAGAGCGGTAACGGGTCCCCCTGTGATAACGGGATGGGCTCCTACCCATGAGTGGTAACGGGTCACCTACGAAGAAAAGGCAGGCTCCTACCCATGAGCGGTAATGGGTCCCCCTGTGATAACGGTATGGGCTCGTACCCATGAGCGGTAATGGGTCACCTACGAAGAAAAGACAGGCTCCTACCCATAAGTGGCAACGGGTCCCCCTGTGATAACGGACAGGGCTCCTACCCATGAGTGGTAACGGGTCACCTACGAAGAAAAGGCAGGCTCCTACCCATGAGCGGTAATGGGTCCTCCTGTGATAACGGGATGGGCTCCTACCCATGAGTGGTAACGGGTCACCTACGAAGAAAAGGCAGGCTCCTACCCATGAGCCCTAACGGGTCCCCCTGTGATAACGAGATGGGCTCCTACCCATGAATGGTAACGGGTCACCTACGAAGAAAAGGCAGGCTCCTACCCATGAGCGATAACGGGTCCCCCTGTGATAACGGGCGGGGCTCCAACCCATGAGTGGTAACGGGTCACCTACGAAGAAAAGGCAGGCTCCTACACATGAGCGGTAGCGGTTTCCCTGTGATAACGATGGGCCTCTACCCACAAGAAATAGATCCCCTGTGATAACGGGGTCGATCCTAAACATTTGAATGGTAGCGGGTTCCCTGTGATAACGGGAAGGGCCCCTACCCACAAGAAAAAGATCCCCTGTGATAACGGGGTCGATCCTAAACATTTCAACGGTAGCGGGTTCCCTGTGATAACGGGATGGGCCCCTACCCACAAGAAAAAGATCCCATGTGATAACAGGGTCGATCCTAAACATTTGAATGGTAGCAGGTTCCCTATGATGACGGGATGGGCCCCTACCCACAAGAAAAAGATCACCTGTGATAACGGGGTCGATCATGAACACATAAGCGGTAGCGGGTTTCCCTGTAATAACAGGATGGGCCCCTACCCACAAGAGAAAGTTCCCCTGTGATAACGGGGTCGATCCTAAACATTTGAACGGTAGCAGGTTCCCTGGGATAACGGGATGGGCCCCTACCCACAAGAAAAAGATCTCTTGTGATAACGGGGTCGATCTTAAACACATGAGCGGTAGCGGGTTTCCCTGTGATAACGGGATGGGCCCCTACCCACAAGAGAAAGTTCCCCTGTGATAACAGGGTCGATTCTGAACATTTGAGCAATAATGGTTTCCCTGTGATAATGGGGTCGAACACTAAAGAACAGAAACAGAAGCACCTTCTTGTGAGGAGGGGATTAGCCAATATAATCTGGTATAACCGATAGGCGACACAGCAAGGAGGCGTAATAATAAGACAAGCAAACACACCATTGAATACGTATGAACGATTATAAATTAAGACACGCAAGAAGGATTGATTGAATTAACGGGTAGACCATCAAGTTATAGACAGAAGCAAAAAAAAAAAAAATTGGGCCAAAAGGGAAATACAAATCCCTAAATTCTCAACCGGGATAACGAGGAGCTCCTTTTAATATGGATTAACGCCACACTCTTCTGGTCGATAATCTCACGATACTCCACTTCCGGCTCCAGGTCTTCGTCATCACCGTCAGAATCTTCAGGAAATTTTCCGTCCGACCCCTTCAACGGATTTATGGCTGACGGATCATAACTGTCGTTAAAACCACATTCCAGCTGAATTTGACCTATAACGGAGGCTTTGGCCTCCTCCCGCTCGAGCAAGCTGCGCTCAGCATATATTATCTTATAAGATCGACTCAGAAGCAATTGTTTGGCCGCACTGGTCAATTGGCTCTTGCTCAGCGTCATGCACCGCATGTGCATTTCAGTTTGGGCTAATCTGTCCTTCAGAACTGCGGCCTCGCTCTCAACTGCCTCCCGTCGGGACGCCTCACTACCAGCAATAAGTCTAGCCTCATCGAGCTCTGCGATTAACCTTTTATTATCATCATACAGGCCTCTCACATTACTCTCGCTGGTTTTCAAAATATCCAGGGCCTCGTCTCTCTCGTGATGTAACTGCACGACAGCAACGGGATCGTATTCACCCAGCTTTTCGAGCAAACCGTTGGTAACCCGGAGCGATTCTGTGTGATCTGATTGGCCCTTAACAACCATCTCCAAGAAACCTTTCAAAAATCTCGCCACCTGCACACCCACGCCTGCAGTATTTCCACCCGATGATGGAGCAGTCTTCTTTGCGTTCTTGCGTACACCCTCACGGCCCCTCTTCTTGACGAGCGGAGGTGCATCTTCCGCAGCGGCGTCGGCCCGCAGCTGTTTACGTTCCGCTACCGCGTCCATACTACAATACTCTACCAAATAGGCTGCAAGATACATGTAACATAAGGTCAAGAGATAATCAGGAGAAAGCTATCGATTTGTGAAGATATATCACTTACCGAGAGTAGAGGGACCGTCATAAGGTACGGGAGATATCCCACTTGCTCGCAAAACTATGTCACTGCAAAGCAGGGTACCGTCGTACGGATGGTTAATCAGCCTCCTCAGAAATTCGAGGCTATGTGCAGTTATCCCAACAGCGGATCGTCTCTCATATTTGGTGTCTTCGTACCACACACTTGGAAGCACATTAAATTCACCAGTTGTCCTCTCTTGGATGTACATATACTCACACTTATTACCAAATCCATAACTGGATTGAGTATATTGCACGAACCTAAGCCCCCCAGGGCCCGCACACAAAAGAACCCTTTATCACCGTCCTTCATGTTGACCATGACACTAAAGAGTTGCCAAAACTCAATAACTCCACAAGGGGCACCCAAGGCTCTCATAACACAAATGAAAGCCACGATGTAACCCAGAGAATTGGGGGATAGCTGCCCCAAGCAGACCCCGATGCTCGCTATGATAGCACTAACTGCAGGATCAATTGGGAAGCGCAGTACGTTCTTAAAATGCTTGGCATTAACAGTAATGCAGCCTTTTGGTGGAGTATGCATTCGTTGATCCGCACTAGGGAATATGATCTTGTACCCCTCGGGGATGTCATACTCGTCGGAGTAAGACCAGCATGATGAGGAACGTGAGACACCATATCCTCATACTTCTCCGAGGTCTTATATTTTAGGGGGCTGATCCCCAAGCCTCACTCATCTACATTTGGGCCGTCAGCTTCCGGCAGAGCAGAGAATTCGACACCAAATTGGTCGCCAATCAATTGGTCAGACCCAAACATTTCATTTTCAGTAAATCCCACTCCGATCCTTTCGAAACCCATCTCAGGCAAACCTGAGCCAACATTGTTAATGACTGAAAAAACATATGCCTTAATATGGCAAGATATCTCGTTGCTAAACTCATTGGTAGACAATTCGCTTTGACACACTTTCGCAACGTCTACCAGGTTTATGGATGATGAAAGGAAACTTTGAATTGGTTGAAGTTGGATTGGGCTTTTTCCTTGTTAAAATCCAACGGAGAGATGCCTATGATTTCATATTGCAGGGAGGACCATGGGTCCTTTTCTAGCACTAGCTAACAATGCACTAGCTAACAATAGAACTCACGTCGTTCGATTGGCGTAATAAATAAAAGAAGCGAAAGAGGCCGCCGATACGATAGAGGGGACCGGGGTTTAATTTCATTGTACTTCCTTTTATCAATTTGTTATATTATGGATAGGCGCAACAAAATTTATTTTTTGGAATGCCCAAGGTACGGGGGATTGCAAAAAAAAAATTCGCAATGTAAAAGACTTGATCAAATTCTATGTTCATTTTTTGCTTGTTCTTGTAGAAACAAAAATCAATGGTATTCGAGCTGATGATATTATTCGACATATTGGCCCACTCGGGAATGCGTGCGTCGAGGCTAGAGGATTTGCAGGAGGCATTTGGCTTACATGGCAACATGATAGCGTTAAGGTTGAGGTTATTGGCGCCTCGACTCAACTTATTGACACCCATATTACTTTATCAGACTTCGTTCTATTTTATTCATTGGTATATATTCTTCTCCCATCACTTATCTTATAGATGAATTTTGGGATGATAAGCATAGTATAGCTAGTAAAAGTAACATGCCTTGGTTGTCTGGGGAAACTTTAATGATATTAGTTCGATTGATGAGCAAAAATGAGGATCGAGAAATTATGTCAATAAATGTGATTTTTTTTTCCGGATCGAGTGAATCATTGTGGTTTAATCGACTTGGGGTTTGTTGGTCCTAAGTTCACTTGGTGGGGAAAAACTGGGGATAAAATCAGCAGCTCGAGGCTAGATTGGGTTCTCTCTAATGGGCAATGGAACCTTTTGGCTCCGGATTCTTTTGTACAACACTTGGCTCGCACCCACTCGAATCACCGACTGATTCTCCTTGGTTTTGGTGTCTCCCCTTGCTGTACACAACCCCACCGATTCGTGTTCGAAGTTGCATGGTTGCTTCACGATGACATGAAGAATTTATACGACGACATTGGAAGAACACTGGTAATTTTGTTTCTTCTTTTAATGGTTGTGCTAAAGGCATTACTCATTGGAATCATAACGACTTTGGTAATATATTCCAAAGGAAACGACAACTTTGGGCCTGGATCTTAGGTGTTCAATATGCTCTTGATACTATGGTCACGCACAATCTTCTGAAACTTGACCGCGCACTTATTCATGAATACAACGTTGTTCTTCTTGAAGTGCAAGTTTTTCGGTTTAGTAAAACCAAAGAAGACATTACAACTCTTCACGATAAAAATACTAGGTTCTTTCATTTGTCCACCATCTCTCGGCGACAACGTTCGTTGATCACCTTCTTCAAGGATAACAAGACAAATTGGACTAAAATCCAGAGCTTATTGGGCATATGGTTGTGTCTCACTTCAAAAATATTTTCATTACCTTCGAGTGCACCTTGATTGATCTTTATGCTGATTTCCCGCAGCCTTATGACTTGGAGTTGAACGCACTCACCCAAAATATCTCTCGCGATGAAGTGTGCGTGACTAACTTAACCATGGAGCCGTATAAAACAACCGATTCAGATGGCTCCCAACCCATCTTCTACCAACGCTTTTTGGATATCATACACAAAGACCTCCACGAGCTTGCATGCTCGACTTTCACACTCGGATCATTTTCTATTGAACTTAACGAGACATTGTTGCACCTTATTCTGAAGGTGGATCACCCTGAAACTACTCACCAATTCTTGCTGATTAGGCTTTGTAACGTTGCTTATATGATAATAACGAAAATTCTTGCCACGAGTCTTAAGACGTTACTTATTCGTATTATTGATCCTGCTTAGAGTAGCTTCCTCCCAGGTCAAAATTGCGATAATGCAATTGTCACTCAAGAACTTGTTCATACGATGATGAAAAAATCAAGGTAACACCGAATTATAGCGTTAAAAATTCATTTGGAGAAGGCGTTCGATCGCCTTTCTTGGACTTTTATTGAAGAGACTCTTGTTCTCGCTGGTCTTCCCTCTAAAATCACGCTCATCATGCACTGTATTTGCACATCGTGTATACGTCTTATTTGGAATGGCGAGGTTAAGGAGTCATTCAATCCAACTCAAGGAATTCGGCAAGGGGATTCCATATCTCCTATATTTTTATTTTTTGCATGGAGCGACTTGCCCATCTAATCTGAGAAAAAGTCGACGACAAGTCTTGGATTCCTACTGCGGCCTGGCATAAGGAGCCTAGATTTTTGCATCTCTTCTTTGCGGATGGCCTTTTACTCTTTGCACGAGCCAACACAAGAAAAATGCGCATGATCCTGCACTATCATAATGCCTTTGAAGAAGCTTCCAACCAAAAGTTAAATCTCTATATGTCTTTGATCCTTTTTTCATTGAACATTATGAGGTCTCTTTTATGGGATATCCTTTCCCTATCAGGTATTCCTCAAGCCGACTCTCTTGGACAATATTTGGGAATACAAATCTATGACATATGTATCAATGTTTTTTACTAACTTTGTTGATAGAGTTTTGAAAACTAGCATTTTCTTGAAGACCACGGTTCTTCTCTCTCGCGGGTAGGCACACACTTATCCAGTCGATAAATTTTCTTAATTATGTTGCATACTATGCCAACGTATAAGTTGGCCAAAATCAATTACGAACAAGTTGGATCGTATTAATAGGTACTTTTTTGGAGAAGTTGTTGCGCAATAGAAAATACAAAACTACAACAAAAATAAAGATATAAGCACAATCATAAATGGTAAAATAACAATCAGCATACACGACACAATTTGTTTATCATTAGCGTATAACCTCTAGGGGAGGTCCAAGCTGGGATCTCCCCTATGATGATGATGATGATGATGAGTGATTACGAATAAGATACACCATATGTCTTTCACAGATTAAGAACAATCTCTCACAATGTCTCTCAATCTCACAAGTGTATTCTCTCTTATTTTAATTCTCTCCCTCACATTCTTCATGGTGTCCACAATGCTTCACATCGGAGGCTACATAATTATACCATGCTACATTAGGTTACACAACCTAACAGTCTCTTAAATAGCTGCACAAATGCGTACTAGGGTAACAGACATAAGCTAGGTGTAATCATGTCGCGCGGCCTATGCAGCTTTTGCCAAGGCATGTGCTGCTCGCGCTTGCTTCTTTGTCTTCTCTTCTTCTGTCTTTGCTATTCTGATCCTTTGGTCCCCATGTTCAACTCTTTGTCTTCACTACTCAAGTCTTTGTCTCCATTGTTTAGGCTTGACAAACATAATAGAAGTAACGATACACTTCGGTGCCTCCACATCTCGTTAAGTGGGATACAGTTTGTCTTCTGAAGGATAAAGGTAGCCTCCATCTTATTCAAGCAGAGACCGTGAATACTATCGTTCTTATGAAATTGGCGTTGGAACTTTTATTGATTAAAAAAACACTTTCGGTCGAGATTTTTCTTGCAAGATACACAGTCAACGGTGACATTCTTAATGCAAAGAAGTCGGCTATTTGCTCTCCAATTTGGTGCCAATTTGTTTTCAGGTATGGAGCTAATAAAAAAAGGGATCATATGGATCGTTCACAACGGTCACGATGTCAAATTTTGGATCGATGGGTTGGTTCTAACCCGCTCAGTTGCCGTGCTACGCAACCAATCCTCGAGGATCTTATTAATGCTACCGTCTCAGCATTTCTCGTGGATAACAACCATTAGATTTGGCAGGCATTGCACCACTTGTTACCATCGCGCATCCCTGTAGAGATTATGTCGATATTTTTCAATAAGTCGTGCGAGATTCCGGATACTCCTTGTTGGGGTCACAATCCTAATGCCAATTTCTTGGTTAAGTCCGCTTGAGAAATGATCAACTATAACGATCATCCTCGCTCTTCTTTGTGGAATCTAGTTTGGAAAATCCATACTCACCAGAAGGTTCAAACCTTTATTTAGTTAAACCTCCATGATAAGCATCCCACGCGCAGTGCTTTCATCGGCATATGACCGATGATGCTTCATGTCCTCGTTGCAATCACAAAAATGAGACGTTGTTGTATATGTTGCGTCATTGCTCAACTAACCTTCGCATATAACTCAATCTTATTCCCCCATAGGGGACTATTCATCGTTTTCTATGCACTGCTTAACAAATGGCTTTGCACGAATTTTTATTAGCGCACCACACTTAAAGTTAACGATACCCCGTGGAGACTCTCTTTGCTATTGCATGTTGGAAAATCTTGAGGTGGCGTTGCAAATTATTTTTCGAGAACGTGGATATTCACCTAGGCTGAGCTACAAGTCTATTCTGTCAAGTTTCTTTGGACAACCCCTTAGCATGGCGGAAAATCGTTTCACCCCAACATTTGGGCCTAGCGAAAGTTATTGGTACCCTAAGTAGGTTTCGGCCTCCTACAAACACTGTCAAAGTTAATGTCGATGGAAGTGCTTTGGGTAATCTGAGACTGATTTCTTGTGGCGGGTTAGGACGAGATAATGATGGTTAATGGTTGTTCGGCTTCTCTGCAAACTTGGGATTTGGTAATTTTACATTCGATGAAATTGTACTACGGTCTGTCTGAAGGTCTTTGTTAGAACTTCATGCACGTGTCTATATCTTGCGATTCCAAGAATGTCGTTCAACTTATGACCCAAGACTTGCACGATACTTATCCCCACCGCGACCTTATTGAAGCTTGTTGTAATTTGATGCGACATTTTCTCTCATTTGACATCTGACATGACTATAGAGAGGCCAACATTGTGACGGAGAAACTCACCAACCTTGGGCACGGACAACACTATGGTATTCAAGTCTTTGATGTTCCGCCACCGATCATATCTCACTCCCTTCTCTTTAATGTAGTTGGAGATTTTAGACTCGTATACTTACTCATCTTTGGCCTATTTTTAGACTTCAAAATGGTCATTCTTGTTAGTTCTATTTTACTTTTGTCTTGCTTTTATATTTTGTTGGTTTTGAAAGTTAATCGGCAAAAACTCGCAAAAGCCTGCACAAGGAAGTTGGTAATATAATATTTCAAAGATGAGCTTAAGGGCACGTTTGGTTGTCCCAAAGTTTAATCATAGAAACAATTAATTTGGGTATTGCTTATTAAGTTTCTTTATTTAATATCACATCTAGATTGTAACACTAACTAACATATAACTTTCATACAATTTCTTATTCCTTGTTTGACTTGCAAGATATCTTGGCTTACATTAAAGTTGAATTACACATTTACTCCTGGTGAGGCAATGTCGTCCGAGCCCGAATAGTCGGGGTGTTTGGGGATATTGTTACTCAATTATTTGCGTTCGGAACGCCAATCTCGAGTTTGAGGAAATGAGGCACAATATATTTATCAAGGACTTTGAGTAAAGTACAAGGGGTCGGGTGACGTACACGAGTTAGAGCTAGAAAAATGCAATAAATTCTAAGTACAAGTAGGGTGTATGACAATGGACAATATTGCTATTTTCGTATGGAGTGGATTAGTGCTAGAATTGGAGCTTGTCCCTTTACTGAGAAATGGGGACTATTTATAGTGTACGTTCAAGGGTCTTTGGCCCATGAGGGTCGGTCTTGTCGCCTATGCTGGTGCCCAATGGTGTGTGAGTCTTCTGTGCCAATGGTCTTCGGGGGTAGTCTGAGCCAATGCATGTGATTCGGTCTGCACCAATGAATATTCTGCACCAGTGGAATTTGTCGCTCTGCCCCAATGAATGAGTTGGACCAGTGGAGAGTGGTCTTCCTCATTATTAGGGTGGTTGAGATGTTGGGTGAGTTGATGACGAATAGTGCATCTTCTGAGTTGAGTCGGAGCACGTGGTTGGTTTGGTATGTTCTTGCGGGTCCTCTTGTTGATCATGAGTTGATTATGGTGGGTCTTTGACCTTGCCTTGTCTTTACTCGTGTCCTTAAAGTTGGTTATGTGCTTCTGTTTACTCAATTTTGGCTAAGTGTTGATGATGGTTCTCCGGGCGTCTCGCGGGGTGTCTATTGCCCCGAGGGCGGTTATTCTTTCGTACTTGGGGTCTCAGGTCGTTTTGTAGTGGGTGCCCTGATCGTAGATAGGTCTTAGGTCATTGGGGAGGGGGACGTGTTCGAGCCTTCATGACCTCACCTCATCCCGTTTATGTGGCATTGTCCGGGTCTGAGGGTACCTTTCTCCGAGTGCTTAGACCGAGTACCCTTGGAGGGTGTTTTTGGGTCGTGACTCGGGGGTACCATCTCTAGATTCTGGACCATCTACCTTTATTTGGGCGGAGGTGGGTCATGGCCATTACGTACTTTCTCGCAAGACTGTGGACGATTTTTTTGTAGGGTACTCACGTTTTTGCCCATCTCCGAGGGTGGGGCAGATGCATCGTCAGACGTCCCCCCAATTGTGAGTGTATTTTGTAAAAATCACTTAGAACTCATTAAATGAGTCTATGTGCTGTCGAGTTTTTCCTAAAATTGTGGTCCTACATGCTCCACGTGGCGCTGAGTTGTCCACGCGTCAAGGGCATCGTTTGAGCTGCTCTGCCTATAAATTGAGGGGGCTCGTAGTGATTTGTCTTCATTCACCCGAGTCTTCTTTTCCTTTTCCCTCTCTTTTCTCTCTTTGGTACTTTGAATTTTTGTCAGTGATCTGATGGCTTCTGCGAGTAGTTCAGGCAATGAGGCGTCCGGTATGGTGCGACGACATACTGCGTCTGATGTGGCGGCTAGAGGTGATGTGGTGTTGCCTTATGTTGAAGAGGCGTCGCGACGCCATCATGTTGTTTCTGATTCAGCGGAAGCTTCTGCCAAAAAGGCAAAAAGGTGATGGCAGCGGCGACGACGCCACCTAGGGTTTTGGTTGGTGGTGTACGATGTTCGATAAAATTTCTGAACGAGATTGAGGCCGAATTTTCCAAGTACGGATGATCTGGAGCTTGTGATAACTCGAGGTTATGAGAGGGCGACTTCTCCTCGCTCTGGCTACTACACCGCCTATTTCGTGCAGATTAAGGCGGGATGAGATATTTCCTCCCTGTTTTCTATCGGGAGGTCTTCAAGGCCTGCATGTTCTGTCCGAGTGAGCTTTATCCTAACGGATGGTCAGCTCTGGCGGCATTTGCCTTTATTTGTGTGGCCTACGCACACCCCTGTATGGTGTACATGTTTTTTAGGGCCTTTGATTTGGCGAGATCATCGTCAGACAAGTTCTTTTACACTTTCACCACGCGGAAGTCGACGAAGAGGACTTTTCACCACCCTTCCGAGTTCTCACAACAGCTCGAAGGGTAAGTTTTTCTTCGCCTGACCCACAGCCCAAGGCCTTCAGGGTGACGTTCCGAAGGAGTGGAATCTCGACCCCGAAATTCCAACAGACCTAGACCATGCAAAGGCCAATGAAGAGTTGTCGGATGAAGGGTTCTTTGATCAAGGCTTTAGCTGGAACAAGATGTCCCAGGTCAGTGTGTTTTCGGCCCTTTATGAGAAGTGTGGCATGGACAACATACTAGCTTCATAGTCTTCCATGGGGAACCATCGTCCTGAGATTAGTTAGTATTTTTTATTATTTTTGGTAGATATTTCTTCTTCGGTGTTTTCTTCCTTTTTTGATTACGAATCTTGATCCATCCGAGACTATCATGGAGACGCTGAAATGTGATGCTCCCCCTCCTCGTCCTTCTAAGAAGAAGAGGAAGAAAGCTATTTCTCCTAAACCTCGGAGGGCAGAGGGGTCGGCTACTTCAACGACATCAGCTAACGAGCCTTTTGGAGAGAAGAGCGTTTCGGCAGAGGCCCCCTCTCGTACGAGCTAGTCTAGTGAGAAAGAGGTTGAACTGGTCGGAGGAAAGAAGTACCAGGAGCAGGCCGAGGTCTCCTCCAACAGTAAGGTGATCCTGGTTCATGAGTATGAGGATGAGGGTCCTGTTCTGGCACAGGTGGAAGATAGTCCCACCGCCTCTTGTCTTTCCCTGATTGCACAAACGAGGTCTGGTGTGGCTGGAGAATAGTTCACGTTTCGCTATTCTTAGGCCATGCGGGCTGACATTGGTGATACCCCAATGGGTCAGTCTTCTACTCCCCAACCCCCGACCGCGGGAATAGAGTCGGTGGCTGAGAAGTCTTTTCGCCCCTTTCCCAACGTCATAGAGTTGGACCTTCAGACTTCTCGGTTTTGAAGAGTGCGGCGGGCCTGGGAGCTCAAACTCTGGGTCTTTCCGATGAGTTGGCTCGCTTTTGCTCTTCTCCGACCCCTTCTCTGCTGGATGCCCATAAGTTGGGTTTGGTTGCGCAACTGTGCGCGCCATTGATAAGTGATGTTGTTGTAAGTATGTTTATTTTCTCTTCTCGAGTTTCTTTTACTGACACTTGTTTCTTTTAACAGGCCCCCGTAGGAATGAAAGGTCTGACTTGGTTCTAGGAGGAGGCGCCCAAGAGGGAGAGATGCTCTGAAGGGAGCGGCGCAATAGTTGAAGGATCGTTTGGCGGCTTCTGAGAAGGCAAATGAAGCCTTAGCTGGGCGGGAAGCTGAGCTGGTTGGACATCTCGAGACTTCGGAAAAGCTGGTGAGGTCACTTCGAGAGGTCATGAAGAAGACCATAACGGAGCAGGACGAGCGTCTAGCTGCTCGCGAGAGGGAGGTAAGGGAGCGACTCGCCCTCTACTTCGCAGGTCACCTATTGTGTGGTTTCCGAGCTTGTCGACAACTTGGCATCGCGAAGAACTTCTTCCGTTCTGGCGTTGACCCCCAGAGGCTGTCTACGACCCAAATGTTTTGCCCGGAGAAGCCGGAGGATACTCTAAAGCTCCTTCTCGGTCTTGGTTCGACAGTACGAAGCTCTCCTACCCCTTCTACGATGGCAGGCCCCAGTCACACCCCTTAGGTATAGATAGCTGTAGAGACCCTTGTGGCCGTGTTGGCCTTAGTTTGTTTAGTTTTTTTTGTCTTTCATTTCCTAGGGTGTACTGGGTCGTCCCCTCCCAGAGTTTTTGATTATGAATGGGATTTTGAAGTTTGATGTATACTCTGTCGCTCTATTTTTTGTTTTTAGTCTTTCGAGTGGGCTTTTCCTTTCCTTTTCCACGGGAGGAACTCTTGCCCTTTCTGTTCAACTTTTTTGCACTTACCACGACCATGGTTTTTTGTTGTGAGGTAATCCCGATCTTTGGAGCTCGCGACTGCCATGGTACTGTTTTGTGCGACTTGTCCGAGGGTAACCCATTTTGTGGGGAGGTCGATCGAGCTTTCCCCTAATGGGCCTCGGATCATCACAGCGGGTACCGGGCTTTTAGCTCATACAACGGGTCTATACTTAGGAATTTTTTTTAAATTGTTAAGTTGCCTTAGTGGTCGTGGTAGACGTCTTCTATTGGAGGCGGTCGGTGTACGACTGACGGGGTAGTTGTGGATTTGAATTGGCCCCCTTTTCGTTTTCCCAGCCACCCTTCTTGGGAAGAGGTGCCTCATTTATTGCGAAGAGACGTGGGGAGTTGGAGCGTCGGTGTAGCTCCCCTATGGTGGCGTCTGACATATTAAGGTTACAGTGATTCGTCGAAGGTGGCGGTTTGTCTGGGTCGTGAGTGGGGAACAAAAAGGTCCCATCTTTTGAATCGTGGGACAACTCGGGATATGTACCGTTCTTTCTCGCCTATATAAACATAGCCTCCTTCGTTCTTCTTCTTCATCACTTCACAACTCCTCTTTCCTTTGTAAAAACACTTCTCTTTTTTTCTACAACAATGGTTTCTCAGGCCACCACTGTTTTTTCCAGCGACGAAGATTCACGTGACTCTTCTGTCTCTCGTCCTCCCCCGCAGTGGAGTAGCATTTTTTGTTTCTCGTTGGAATCAGCGAAGAAGGGCTGTACGTTCCTCTTCTGCCCATTCTGACTTACGGCAACTGGAGCGAGGTGGTGATGCTGCCGTTCTACAGGTGACTACGTCGAATCGTGTTTTTGCGATCTTCGACCGTTGGGCTCCTTACCGGAATGCGGCGGAGGGTACCATGTTCCGGAGCGTGCATTTAGACCCAAAGCGCATGACCGTTAGGCTTCGGATTGGATCCACGCCCTCCGTGATGAATATGGTGAAAATCGACTCTTTGTTGGTGAAATACAACATTCCCCTTGAGCAGTTTCATATCATCATCCCCTCGGAGACGCATAAGTCTTTCGACCCTCCCGAGGGTCATGTGACGGTGTATGCGGCCCAAGTGCGTTGTGGACTTTGCTATTTTTTCCATCTGGTGATGAGAGAGCTCTTTGAGTTCTAGCAATTGCGCCAAAGCCAACTAACTCTGGCATCATACCGTTAGTTGGTGGGGTTTATACTCTGCTGCCATCTGTTAAACCTCAAGTGCACTTCTGCGACCGTGGGCTACCGCAAATGGCTCGCCCTTCTTCTCACTCTCGGTGTGGGACAGTAAGGGGGTGTTTCTAACCATGGTGTCCAACAGTCCCGCCAACAAAACTGACTAGCATCGGAGATACTTTTTCATGGCTCCCCTGGGAGAGTCATCAGATCTTTGGGAATGTGTGCCCTGAGTTTGGGGGTCGGGTTATGTTTACCCGACCCCCTCGGTTGCTACAGAGGCTGCTTTCTATTTGGAGGAGAGAGGCCTTTTCGACAACCTTTATGACGTATCCGAGTATATAGAGTATATAGAGTATACTCCCTTCTCTTTTTTTTCTTTACTAACCCTCCATGGTGTTGGTCTATAGGTGTAGAGATGACGTCCCATGCTCGTCGACCCTTTAGAGGTGACATGTTAGCACTATCCGACGGAGGCTCAAATTTGTCTATATCGGGGGGTCGTGGTTTGTCTGCGGCCTTGAAATATTTTTGGCCTTTGGATTCTTTAGACAACGGTTACTGCCCTAAGGCTCCCGAGGGTCCATTTGCTGTTGATGCGGATGTCATGACAGCGAAGGCTGGCGAGGGGTTTAGCTCCAAAGGTATGCCCTAACCTATGGACCCGTTGATGGCTAAACATTTTGCCTATCATTTTATGCCTCAGTTTGGTACCAAGCTTGATTTTGGGCCCTTGCCAATATCGTCGTTTAACTTGAGAGATAAGACGCATGCCGTTGGTTGCTCTTCGAAGAAGAGGGATGGGGATCGAGATGTGGGTGCTTCTTCCTCGAGGAATGATAAAGGTAATGGGGTGACTGAACCTTTCCCGGCTGTAAAGGATTACCACCTTGAGTCTCCCCCAAAGAAAAGCAAGTTTAAGCTAACCCTGAAGGAAGAAGAGTTTCTCCGTACTCCTGCGGTGCCTTCGATTTTTGTTGAGGGGTACAAGGACCTGGGCCACTATAGGTCTTTTGTGGGCAGGATCTTGAATCCTGGGGATCGTGAGATCCTAGGGGGCTTTGGTGATTCTGCTTTGTGGGAACGTTTCTGCCAGAGTGTCTGTGAGGTAACATCCGCCCTTTGATGTTTCTGTTTCTCTAATGATGATCGTTGGTCTCATGATCAATCTTTTATTTTGCAGCTTACTGTACTTGGGGATGCGCTAGGCACATATAGGGCCAACCCTAGTGTCCTAGAAGCTGTGGTGGAGGAGCGTAATGCTCTCCGAGCCTCACTTAGGCATGCTCGTGAGAAGACTACTCGGTTGAAGATGACTTTAAAGGAGGTTCGTGGGCGTATGGCCGAACTGAGAGCGTCATCGGATCAAGACTTGGGGGACTTGAGTAGTCGCCTGAAGGAGGCTGTAGCTAAGTCCGATGGTAAGGCTAAAAGGTGGGAGAAGAGGGCTAGAGAGGCCATCCGAACTGCGGAAGAGGTCAACCCGCTCCAGGAGGAACGAGATCGAATAACCCACCAACTCGAGGATGCAAGGAGGTTCAGGTGGGTGTTGCTAGTGCCCGCCCGCCTTGTCTCAGCCGCGCCGCCCTGAAACCATATACTGGCGTTCGAGACAAGGATCCTCGTCATGATCGGATACGAGATGGCGGTGTCCTACTTTGTTTCTCCCCCTTGCGTCCCTTGAGGGCTAGCGCTTCCCAGGTTAAGTCAAAATACAAACATACTAACTGCGTGAACAAAATTGAGTCGCCATAAGGGGTTGACTACAAAGCATCTTTTAAAGGTATACTTCCGGAGGTTAAGGCTGTTCCAAGCTCGTGTAAGCTCTTGGTCGTTCACATCCTTAAGTAGGTAGGTGGCAGGCTCGAGGATCTTAGAGATCTGATAGGGGTATTCCCACTTTGGGCCTAATTTTCTGACGTTCTTGGAGGGTCCTCCCTTTTAAGGACAAGATCTTCGACTTGGAAAGAACGGGGTCGAACATTGGTGTTGTAGTATTTGGCCATGCGGGCCTTGTAAAATTCTGCATGGGTAGCAGCTCTTATTCGCCTTTCTTCCAGGAGGTCTAGGGCTAGGGCTAGGGTGAGGTCGGCGTTGTTTTGGGCTTCCTCGTATTCCTGGACCCGTAGACTTTGTTTTACTACTTCGGAAGGGACTATCGTCTCGGTACGTTCGTGAGGGAGCATCCACCACCCAAAATTTTGTGGGCTCGGTACAACGTATGGCCCCTTCTCCCCACGACATTGGTAGAATTATGATTCCCACTGTTTGGCATTGTTCCCCCGAGAAACCCACGAGGGGTACCTCGATCGTCACCATCTGATTTTGTGAAATTCCCAAAGCCACGTATGTAGGTAGAAAAAGAACGTTGACTGAACTTCTCGTGTCTACGCATACTCTTCTGACTTCGGTCCCTAGTATGGTAGCTGTGACCGCGAGAAGATCTTCGTGGGGGTATACGATTCCCAGAAAATCCTCGGGGCCGAAGAAGATAACCGGTTGGTTTAGCTACTTTAGCGACGAAGACTTCCAACTTGTTTTCTACATTGCGGGCTTTTCGAATGTAGTTTCTGCTTTGTTCGAGGGTTACGGATAGTACTCCACCCTCGATCATATTCACGAGGCGACCTGTAGGGGTGTTATCACGATATGCACGAGGGGTGGGGGAAGTTGTTCCTGCTCGGCAGACTCTGACCTATCGTCCTCTTCGAGTGATTCTAACCTCCGTTTCTTCTTCATGGGTGCTTTCTCGCGCCTTTTTTTTCACGGGGTCGCGATCGACGGACACCACGTATTTTTCCAAGTAGCGCAGCTTCAGGAGCCTGGCTATCTCCCTCTGGAGGTGGACACAGTCGTTTGTCCAATGCCCCTACGTTCGGTGGTACATGCAGAATTTTCCAGTGTGCTTAAGCCTTTGGGAGTCCCTCGCGGCCCGAGGCCACTTAAAGTAGCGTTCTTCCTCCATGACGGTCATGATTTCCATAGAGGATATCATCAGGCTCAGAAATCTCAACGAATGGCGATCCTTGATAGGCTGGTTCTTTGCCTGAGTTGAGATTGCGATGGAGTTCCCGCAATTCGCTCTGCATTTCTTCCATCATGCTTCGTAATGGGGCGTCGGGTGTCGGTTAGTGCTGGCATCTTGCTACGGGCTTTGGATAGCTCGGCTCATGAAGGTCGGGCACATCCCACGCTACTCCTGCGGACGAGGTGGTCTGGGAGGTTCACCACCTCGTGGTGTATTGACCGAACTGATAGTATCCGGTGAGGGTTGTCTTTTTCTTCGTCGGGAGGGAAAGCTTGGGTGTTGTCTTGCGGCAGTCCCTCTGATCGAGCCCTAGGAGGTGGGGCCTATTGGCAATGCATAGGGTTTCCCCTCTTCTCAGAGCGCTCTTTATTACGACCTCGGTCGTTTTTGGAGGTTGTCGCACCGCGTCAGTTGAATCGAGGGAACATGTTGTGATACATGTCCAGGGGTACCTGCACATAACCTATAACGGGTCCCATTCTCGGAGGTACCTGCTGGTGGTCCGGCGGTACAGAAGCTTCAGCTGCAGGTGGTGTTGGGGCTTCAGGAGGAGGCACTGGACCATCTGGTCGTGGGACCTCCTCAGGAGGGAGTGGAAGACTCAGCTCCCTCTCTATTTCATTGTCATGATTCTCCATGGATTCGACTTCAGTGTTGGATCGCGAGGACCGTGAGGATACTCGAACTTGTACTCTTCTAGCTCTTTTTCTGGCCATGCAACTTTCTTCAAAAAATTTCTCAAAGAACTTTAAGGCATTCCCACAGACGGTGCCATTTGGTGAGGCAATATCATCCGCACCCGGATAGTCGGGGTGTTTGGGGGTATTGTTACTCAAGTATTTGTGTTTGGAACGCCAATCTTTTTATTAAGTACTTTGAGTAAAGTACAAGGGGTCGTGTGAAGTACACGAGTTAGAGCTAGAAAAATGCGATAAATTCTAAGTACAAGTAGGGTGTATGACAATGGAGAATATTGTTGTTTTCATGTGGAGTAGATTATTGCTCGAATTGGAGCTTGTCACTTTGCTCAGAAATATGGACTATTTATAGTGTAAGCTCAAGGGTCTTTGGCCAATGAGGGCCGATCTTACCGCCTTTGCTAGTGCCCAATGGTGTGAGAGTCTTGTGGGCCAATGGTCTTCGGGGGTATTCTGAGCCAATGCATGTGATTCGGTCTGCACCAATGAATAGTCTGCACCAGTGGTATTTGTCGCTTTATGCCCCCAATGAATGAGTTGGACCAATAGGGGGTGGTCTTTCCTCATTATTAGGGTGGTTGAGATGTTGGGTGAGTTGATGACGAATAGTGCGTCTTCTAAGTTGAGTCGGAGGTCGTGGTTGGTTCGGTATGTTCTTGCGGGTCGTCTTGTTGATCATGGGTTGATTATGGTGCATCTTTGACCTTGCCTTGTCTTTACTCGTGTTCTTAATGTTGGTTATGCGCTCCTGTTTTCTCAACTTTGGCTAAGTGTTGATGATGGTTCCCCGGGCGTCTCGCGGGGTGTCGATTGCCCCGAGGGCGGTTATTCTTTTGGACTGTGGGTCGCAGGTCGTTTTGTCGTGGGTACCCTGATCTTAGGTTGGTCTTAGGTCGTTGGGGGAGGGACGTGTTCTAGCCTTCGTGACCTCATCTCATCCCGTTTTGGAGGCATTCGCATGATCTGGGGGTACATTTCTCCGAGTGTTTAGACCGAGTAGCCTTGGTGGGTGTTTTCGGGTCGTGACTCGGTGGTACCGTCTCTAGAGTCTGGACCATCTACCTTTCTTTGAGCGGAGGCGGGTCATGTTCGTTACGTACTTTCCCGCAAGACCGTGGATTTTTTTTTGTAGGGTACCTACTTTTCCGCCCCTCTCCCAGGGTGGGGCAGATTATGCATCATCACCCCCAATTTAAACATTTCAGCTAACTCTCATTTACCCCCAATTTGTATTTCGGGATAAAAATGTCATTTGAAGAAGTAAATAAAATCAAAGATAAATAATTATAGGGGCTTAGTTGTGATTTGTTATCTTGCAAATAATGCCAAAGAGTCCACTTATCCCGGGTGCCCGAAAATTCACGAGAGGGTCATCCAAACGCGATATTAGCCAAGATAGTTAATTTTATCTTGGCTATTATAAGCAACCAAACGTGCCCTAAGGTTATTGCAAATCAAAGATTTTTAAAGTCTTGATGAGCTTAGTATTATTGCAAATATAATCAAAGATGTATATAGAGTCCGAGATGACACGTGACAGAGCCAAAATAATTAAAGTTTGCTACTTGACCATTCCAGGCACGACTTCTGCCAGTGCACCTATAGACCAAACATTCTACATGCGAGGCGTGACTTACTTGACCATGGGATGACTCGGGCAAGTGCCACAGAACGTGACACGTAAACACTAAGAAAAGGCATGGCTAGCACCATTAATGTAAAGAAACCATAGCGTGACGAAGCTCCATTGAGAAAAGAGATTGAGCATGGATGTGTCGTTAATACAAAACACCCCTGAGGTTTGATCATGTGGCAAACAACCCCTGAGGTTTGAAACTTTGTTAAATATCCATTTTTGTTAGTTGACAATCGAGTCAATAGTTAAATGTAAGGGTAATAAAGTAATCTAGTATTATATTTTTCTTGTATTATGTTTTTTTGTTATTTTTAAAGTGTTTATAATTTCTTATATCAATGAACATTTATAATTTTAACTATTTCTAGTTGAATGTGAATTTAAATTATACAACATACATGAAATTGATGCATTTTTATTTACAAATTCTAACATTTGAAATAGAAAGTTATTTTTAAAAATAAAATATATGTTGTGTCTTGTATTACACTAGAATTAATTTGCAAATATTAAAAATAAATCAAGTTATAACTAGAATTGTGTTATAACTCGATTTTTACATGTGGACAATGTCCTATGACAAAATACACTCTAAATTATTTGAACCCCGTTCGGCGATCCGATGAGAATAATTTGTCGACTTTTTGAAAAATAATGATTTATTTTTTCGTGTAGCGCAAAAAGATAAAAGATATAAAGCAAATTTTTATATTAGACCGAACATAAAATAAAATTTCTATTATCTAATGACATCAATATAAATCACGAGGTATTTTTTATTGCAATCATCTATAATTTACTTTTATATATATTTCAATGTTACTAGATTATTGATGGTATTACCGCCATACCAATTGTTTTTTTTTTGTATAGACGTCATTAGATAATAGGAAAATTGTATTTTATGTCCGCCACAATATATATCAAAAGTTGCTTTTTGCCTTTTATCTTTTCACGCTAAAAAAAATAAAAAATCTATTGCCTTTCAAAAAAATCATTGCTTTTTGTCCTCTATTTAGAGTGTATTTTGTCATATCTTTTCATTGCTTCGTTGCTTTTTCACATGTAAAAATCGAGCTATAACACAATTTTAGTTATAACTTGATTTTATTTTAAAAATTGGCAAATCAGTTATAGTTAAAATACAAGAAACATCATATAGGTTTTTTTACAAGTAAAAATTTAAAAACTTAAAATTGATCAATTATTAATTTTCTTTAAATAAAGATGCATTAATTTCATGTATGTTGTATAATTTAAATTCAAATTAGACTAGAAATCGTCATAATTACAAATGCTCATTAATATAAGAAATATCAAGTACTTTAAAAATTACAAAAAAAAAATTTAATATTAAATTACATTATTAGCTTTACTTTTAACTGTTGATTAGATGGTCAACTAACAGAATGAGCTATTTAACAAGTGCCAAACCTCGAGGGTATTTGCCAAATGACCAAACCTTAGGGGAGGTGGATGAAAAATACCCCAAAACAATACTAAAGTCTTAAAGTTAGTAAGTTATATTCTGAAATTATGTGAAAATGTCTCAACTCGTAGCAAATGCACGATTTGATCATTAAGTTAGGGCAATAATTTAACAATAGATCATATATATAGAATACGGTCGGTTACAAATGCGGTACAACGGGTCTATCACTAAACTAAACCTACTTGAACTATGCTAGTGTTGAGTAGACTTGGTCCGGAACACCTCGGACTGGCGTTAGATCCAATGTCAGATGTTGAATGTATATTGGGGATGACATCGAAGGTAATATCGAGGATGATATCGGATGCCTTCCACGTCGAGGATGATGTTCTGCTAACGTTGAGGGTGACGTCGGATGTTAAGTCGGTGATATATATCGGAGATATATATCAAATATTATGTCGAGTTCTATATCGGGTATGTTCGATATAGGTGCACACTAATTGCGGATAAGTAAAGCTTACATTGATTACTAAGATGCGAGTATTTATAGGCCGCGCGATACGGGGACCACTCACGTGATAACACGTGAATCGTACCATATCGAATGTGATATTCGATATGTATGTTGGGGTTGATCTCCGACATAGATAAAAAATGGGCATGACCCATGGGCCGGCCCAATACGGAAAATACCCATATCATGTACTCACACAATTTGGCGATTATTATTCGTGAATAATAATTCGCAAATTAAATCTAAGTTTTGAGTTACCAGTACCTCTCGTCCCGACAGTTCAAATGAAGGAACTCGGGTGAGGGCATTCATTGCTTTTTGAAGAAATGTCAGTGGACCCCCCCCCCCCCCCCCCCAATGCAATTAACGAATCCGAGAGGTCCTCATTTGAATTCTTTTGTTTTTGTGGATGTAAATTTATATCGAATTTTCATTGATATCTATGTCGAATTTGATGTCGTAGACCCGACATCTATAAATAGTGGGTTGTGGGAGAGGAGAATATCATTTTGTCTTGTAGCAAATTTGTTGTGTTTTGCGGAGGTGTGTCGAGGATATTCGATATAAATTTTGATACGAGTTTCTGCGATTTTTTCCTAATTTACCACCTCTGTTATCCATTGTTTGATGTCGGTTTTGATATGATATTCTATATTCGGACCGATGTGCTTTTTGATTTGGTTTTTGATATGCGTATTGGAGTTAGTTTCCTCCTTTTATTTTGCTGCTTTTTTAGGTTGAATTGGTGGTTTTGCTATAACATTTTTGAAGAGTTGTTTGCGCCTCGTTTCTACTCATAGCTGCTATGTCTAACGCGAGTGATTTTGATATGGCCGATTTGAGTCCTAAGAATGTGGAGGTTGGAGATTCCGAGCCTACTTTTGTTAATTTTGAGTATCGATACGAGTAGTTGGTCGGTGATGATATAGGGGATGGTTTGGATGAGGATGCTGACGATCTTCTTGAGGACGAGGATGCGGTGTACGTTGAATGGGGTTTCCGTGTTTCGCCTGAGGTGAAGAAATACAAAATGGCTATCAGCTATGAGGACATGGTGTCCCATGTGCCTCACAACCCTGGCTATTATTCTGCCACGTATCACGTGGATACCGGGTATCAAATTAGGTTTCGTGAGGAGAATGAAAGGATGCATAGGCCGCCGCAGGGTTCCATCACTGTTCACGTGAAACATTTCGCCAACAGTTTGTAGTTCCCTATTGATCCCGCCATCGTTGCTATCTTGTAGAGTATCGGGGTCTGCATCGAACAGCTTTCCCCCAACTCTTTTTGTGTCATCGTGGCCTCGTTTGTGTTATGAAGGCCCTTGGTGTGCCCCATGGAGTGAACGAGTTTTGAAATCTCTTCTCCGTTGTTACCAATAAGAAGGGTGGGGATAATGGTTTCTTCTTCATCCGAGCTCATTCTGGGCGCAAATTCTTGCATAGTAGCCAGTCCAGCTATGGATTTGGAAATAAAAATGATTACTTCTATGTAGACAAGAAGATTGTTGGGGAGTTCGTTGGTCTTCCTCAACAATGGTCGACGTTGAAGAAGTACCAGAGGCCTTCTGGTATTGGCGCTCCCCAATGGGCGGTTGGGTTTTTGGGTAATTTGTTAGCCCATCTGTATGATCTCACAATGCTCTGTGATGATGACGTGCTTAGCGCGAGCGTTCTTTCTCCTATGCCATATCGAGGCTCGTTCGACCTCGGTATGTTTCTTTCTTCGTTTTAATTGGACAATTTCATGTTTTGTTCAGTTTTGACGATATTGTTCCTGTTGTTTGTAGCGGTACTGGTGATGTATCGTAGATTGGATATGATTGCACAACGCGGTGTTGTGTAGAGGGCGGAGGCCGGGAGTGACGCATCACTTCCCGTGGTTCACAAAAAACGTGGGCGAGAGGGTTATCGCCTTAAGGAAAAGTTAGGTGGACCTTCGCAGGGTGAGGAACACGCGGAAGGTGTGATCCCGGGAAGCGGCGCACCTACGCAAGGTAGAACTGGTGCGAGTTCCAGTAGGAGCCAAGCTCCGGGGGCTTCAGGAGTTAACTCTTCCCCCTATAAGAGAAAACTGACTAAGGACAATAGTACTGCCGCCGGACATAATTCTGTGTTCCAATCAGTGTGTGTGGGAATCCCTTTTCTATTTAGTGGTAGGGATGACATAGGTAAACATATTTCCTCAGTATTTGGGAAATTACTGAGTTATTTATGTATCCCAGGTACGAAGGTTCTTGCCACTTTCTTGAGGACGACATGTGACAATAATGTTGCTTAGGTGGAGTCCATATCACGAACTATTGCTGAACTTGAAAGCCTAGTGAATTATGATCCAACCATGACTGCCAAATTAGCGGCCGAGCGAGATGAGGCTATGAGTATCATTGGCTCCAGCAAAGCGAACGTGGAGCTCCTCCTCATACAAAATCAGGAGTGGGAGACCGCCCTTGAACAACCTAACGTTTCTCTCGCCATAGAGAGGGAGAAACGTGAGAATGTCTAGGTAGAGCTCCATCAGGTGCGAGAACAGTTGTGCTTGCTGAGAGGAATATGCGATGTGGGGAGCTCACACGAGAGCAGAAGGTGCGTGCTGTAAACGGTTTTCTATTGAGCGAGACCTTCAAGGAGATATGCACCGAGCGGGTGGTGCAAGAGAGAGAATAGTCGAAGGCCTCCATTATTGGCCAGACCCGTCTTCTTGGTGACTTTAAGGATGGATTCGACCCTAGTCCGCTGAACCCTTTATTGGGTACGGATGGGAAATATCGCGAGGACTCCGACGCTGAAGCTGATGAGGATCTGACAGAAGATGTGTATGTGGAAATTCTACAACAGAAAAGCCTTGTACTAATCCATACCAAAGGTGCTCCGAAGTACCCCGACTGAGGGATGGGGTGATATTGTTTTCTCTTTTAGTGGTTATGTATATTTCCCTTATGCTCTCTGTACTTGCCGAACTCCTTTTATGAATTGGTAATTTCCTCCTCCTACTTTTAGGGGAGTAAACACTTATTTGAGCGTATTGTTGACTCGTGTCCTTCTTGTTTTGATAAATTTGTTTAGATTCTTACCCTTCTGATCCAAGTAGCTATAAGGGTTATAGTCCCGCAAGATGTGTAGACATTGCTCTCTGTCGGGTCCTCTCCTCCATATATCGGTGGATATGGGAGTAATCCCATGGTATTTGTATTTGTTTTTTATGTTAGATTCTCTCCTCCCTATTTAGATGGATAAGGGAGTTATCCCATGGCATTTATAGTTGTTTCTCTTACCGGGTTCTCTCCTCCCTATTTCGATGGATAGGGGAGTTATCCCATGGCATGTTTAGTTATTTTTTATGTCGGGTTCTCTCCTCCATATTTTGATGGATAAGGGAGCTATCCCATGGCATTTGTAGTTATTTATTATGCTAGGTTCTCTCCTCCCTATCTTGATGGATATGGGAGTTATCCCATGGGTATTTGTAGATCTTTGTTATGTCGGGTTCTCTCCTCCCTATCTTGATGGATAGGGGAGTTATCCCATGGGCATTTGTAGATCTTCATCCTTCCTAAGTAGTGGATATTCCTTGGGGTTTGTCGAATTTGTCGATCTCTGTTTCTTGTCGTTTAAACAAGATGACATAATATATATCGTTCAATACAGGAAATAGTGTTAATGTGGACTCCAAACGTCACATTTTATCCCAATAGGGGAAGAATATCGTTTCTCGTTATTAGCGAGGACTATTTTGTACCTGCCTTAAATAGGTGAAACAAGTATATTTTCTAACAAGACGATGATAAATATCTCAAAATGAATGTGTGCTTGTATGCACAATTCGTTTGGTCCCCATATTGAGGTGTTTAATTATATCCCAAAAGGGTATGTACCTGCAGCAAGTTATGAATAACGTAATGTAGTCAAATGTATACGTTGGAACGATAAGAGTTAATTATGGATAAAGGTCGAAGGCTAGGTAAATCCTAACCCGCCTACATATCGCGTTGTATGGGAATCAGACCGGCATAGTTCTCCCTGTTTAGTTACAGTCCAACCCAACGATGGGGTAATTTAGGGAAAGCATAAATTGTTCAATAATACTAAAAATGAAAAAAAGTTCAAGTGATCCTCAAACACCACTTGGTGGTAGCCATTCAGATTCGCCACCTATCTGGCATCATCTCTGATTTTTGGGAGTGTGAGGGAAGTTAATGTTGTAGGCGAAAGGATGATCCACGATTGTGTATTGGACGTTGATGGCCTTCATGTGTGGCTCTTCCCCAAATGATGTTGGCTGGTTCACCTGCCCTATTGATATCACTTCGACACCTCCGAAGCCAATCAAGGGGGTGCGAATCTGCTCCACTACGTGGTGGCCCAATGCCATTTTCTCCAAAGCATGCATGAATATGATTTTCGTGGAACTTCGGTTTTCTATCAACACCTTGCGAGCACCATAATTGGCCATATCAAGTTTAACGACTAGGGGGAAATCAAGTTTACCTGCATGTATGGCCTCGGGGGACAGATATGTCAGGTCCCTGGAGAAAGTAATGTTCTCATCTGGCAACTCGTCCATCAGCGACGTGAATCCAATGTAGCGGTCCTCTTGGAGTCCTCTTGTAATATTTTTCCTCCCAAAGGTGGAGTCCACTCCTGTCGGTCCTCCGCTGATAATGTTGATCACTCCTCTAGAAGGTGCATTGACAATCGCGTTTAGATGCCCCTGAGCCCTCTATGGCCTTCATCTTGTCCCTCCTGGGAGAACATGATCACTCCTCTTGATCTTCAAAGTCTCTATAACTTCGCACATACTCACCCAGTTTCCCCTCGCAAATTAGTCGCTCGATTTCATCTTTGAGATCTATGCAATCCTTAGTGTCGAGCCCTTCAGTCTCGTGACGGTGGTATTCACAATATTTCCTGGACCACTTGGTTCCTTCAGTCTCTCTCAATTTCATCGGCTGGTTCAACCATCTCTTCTTCTGAGCTACCGCAAATACGGTTAAGATATCCTAATTCAGTGGAGTGTATCTCCTCGGTGACCTATCCCTGCCGTTCCTCTCTCTGTTCTAACCTTCCTTGTCTCTTGGGTGATTGGCCTGCTTGGGAGTCTGCTTTGTTGCC
Organism: Linaria vulgaris; assembly: GCA_948329865.1. Classification (NCBI taxonomy): domain Eukaryota; kingdom Viridiplantae; phylum Streptophyta; class Magnoliopsida; order Lamiales; family Plantaginaceae; genus Linaria; species Linaria vulgaris. The sequence continues at coordinate 42,765,212 of OX415249.1, forward strand.
ATCATATTGTCCGGGTAGATGGTATTATATGACAAGTCGTTGATTTGGTCAATAGTGGGTGATTTGAGCTTGATCAACTCCCTTGTGAACCTCCTATGTGTTGTTGCATTGAACAAAATGAGCACCACATGGCCGCCCTGTGGTTCATCTAGCTTCATCGGTTCATCATTGAATCTCTTCATGAACTCTTCCAAGCTCTCTTACTTCTTCTACTTCATAGCATTCGGATGGTGCATGTTAGTCATCATCCTCTTCTGACTAGAGAATTGACTTTCCAACTTCTGCCTAATCTGCTCATAGCTGGTGATAGATCACATTTCTATCATGTTGAACCAATCAAGGGTTGCTCCAGTTAGGGTCGTGGCCAAAATCTTTGCCTTAATGTTGCGTGAAAACCTATGTAGGTTCAAGACACTATCGACACAGTGGAGGTGGTCCTTTGGATTGCTTTTTCCATCGTATGCCTTGATGGTAGGGATGTTATCCGCCTTGTCCAACACTTTCACCTTGATCTCTTCACAAAATGGGGTAAAAGTCTTGTGACCCTCTACCAATGCTAGTTCCCGACTGACTTCTAGCCTCTCGCGGTCCAACTGCTCCATCATTTTTGCAATGTTTCTCCTATCCCTCACTGGGTCAGGACCCTCCTCCCCAGGAACTCTCGACCAAGGGCGGTCCATCATGCTATCACTTGTGTCGTCGAGCTCTCCACCTCTAATTTCGGATCCGAGACCCCTAGTTTTGAACTCCTAGGGTCGCGGCGGTGTGTCGCCTGCTCCTTTACCGTTTAGGCGCGACATTAGGGTGTGGGTCTATATGGCTGCCTTCAGTGTGGTCTCGACCGTGGCGTTGATCTGTGCCACTATCTCAGGCGCCAAAGCAGCGGTTTTCGCGGGCACGGGTGTTGATTACATTTGCGATTGAGGTTGCACAGGTTCATTCTAGCCCACTATCGATTCAGAAACTCGAACATCCGGAGGGGGCGCACTTTCAGCTGATGAGTTGTCAACCACTGACCTATTACACTACATGCGGGCCATCCTTCGTTGCATCTTGACGTCTTCGTCCGAGAACTTGGTGTTCCCACAGACGGCGCCACTAATTTAATAATATATTGTATATATAGAATAAGGTCAGTTACAAGTGCGGCACAACGAGTCTACCACTAAAACTAGACTTACTTGAACTATGCTAGTATCGAGTAGGCTTGGTTCGGAGCACCTCGGACTGACGTTAGATGAAATGGTGGATGTCGAATGTATATCGGGGATGACGTCGAAGGTAATATCGAGGATGATATTGGATGCCTTCCACGTCGAGGATGATGTTCTACTAACATCGGGGATGACATCAGATATCATGTCAGATGCTAAGTAGGTGATATATATCGGAGATATATATCAAATATTATGTCGAGTTCTATATCGGGTATGTTCGATATAGGTGTACAGTAATTGCAGATAATTAAAACTTATATTGATTATCGAGATGCAGGTATTTATAGGTATCGGGATGTGGGGACCACTCACGTGATAACACGTGAGCTGTACCATATCAAATGTGATTCGATATGTATGTTGGGGCTGATCCCCAAAATACCCATATCAGGCAAGTCTTATGCTTGCGGGAGCTAGTTAATAACATAAGAAATGCATGTATTAAAGACTTATAAACTCAAGATATAGAAGGGAAGATAGTCGATTCTAATGAAATCAGAAATTCTATATCATTCAACATTGTTTATCCCGTTGTTATATTTTAGTTTTTACTTGTTTACTTATAATTAATTAAACTAAAAAAGTAATTGATTTTCACTCACTTAGTATTTAATAGAATAGTAAATACTTTGTGTTCACATACTTCATGTGAAATGATAACTTAAAGTTCTCATAAAATCATACATTACTTGATTCATACATTTGAATAAGAAATAAGTTTAGAAAAACGGATAAATCGATTTAATGTGAGCTAGCCAATGTTTAATATATATATATATATATATATATATATATATATATATATATTGTGAACAAACCAATGTTAGCTAATCAAAATCATAAATTGGTGGTTGTTATTAATATCCCAACCCTACAGATCTAAAAAAGAAACTATAAATCAAACCTATGCTGAAAAATGGTTAGATAGTGGTCCAAACTTCAAAAGCCCCAAATTCCCATTTAAAGCCGTCTTTTGTTGGTTGGAAGTGTGCAACTAATTATTGGTTGAAAATGCGAGGACAGATGCACTATAGATGGTGCAACAATGGATGCCTCTATGTTCCCAACTCTTATTGTTTTCTGCATTTGGGGTAAAAAAGGAACCTGCTATCTTTTTATATAAATAAAAAAGACCCTTATCTTGATTTCTATGGTTTTAAATTTTAATTGATATGTCCCCGACGTCTGGAGCACTAAAAAATCGACAAATCTCGATCAATGACCGCATATCAGATTCTTATAAATGCCTTGACGCTAACGTATGCAACTACTTCTACATGTAACTCGGTTAAAGCTAAGCACCGCACTGTTACAATTTTTAGGGGTTTGATGGGGTATTAGGAAAGTCCCAATATAAATATTGGGCCGCCCCACAGAGAAAGACCCAGAAAATTCTAAATCGAACAGGAGGAATTCGATATTAAGTGAATATCGAATGCGTATGATTCGATCTATCTCTTAGATCGAATCAGCACGATTCAATATTCATTCCCCAACTACAACTGGGGCCCACGGAATGGGGTCTATAAATACCCCGTCCTCTGACATTCATTAGACCCTCGATACATATTAACGTAGATCGAATTGACTGATTCGATACACACTCAATTCGATACTCGTCGGGATTGGATCATCTACCCAATTCGACACATGACCTTATTCGATTCAGGACAACAACGAACCGTTTCCATTCGAGGTTCACCAATATCGAACCAGCACCATTCGACACAGGTCTGATTCAGTTTAGAGCAGCATCGAACTATTGCGATTCGACATACGTAGATCGAACGTCTTCCATTCGATCTATCCGTTTCTTCGTCTGATAAGGCTTTCTAGAGTAATTTTATACTTGTTATATAGGTTGGCGTTCCGGACCAAGCTTATAACGCCCCAAACCAAACACCCTGCTCGGCTCAAAGCACCACTGCTACAAAATTCATTAGAGAACACCTCGCTTCTATTTTGAAAGCTGCATCTAATCCAAAATAATATAGAGCGAAAGCTAATAACCCAAAAGTTGCATTTCAAATCAGTAGACAATTTCCTCCAACAAGTATTTGGCTAAACTTGTCCCATACAAATACCTCTAGGCTTTTCCCTTGTAAATCTTGAATGGAAACATGAAAATAACTTTATAGTGAAAAGGACTCAGTGAGATTTAAAGAATGATAATTTTTCCATAAAATATAATTTTGTAAAACGTGATTGCGCAAGAATGCTTTTCAAAGGAAGTTTATGCTTTCATGCCAAATTATAAAACTTATTAGATCAATCATGTCATAACACGCCAGCCTTATAACTCCCGACCTTATACCTCCCCTCGAGGAGCGACCCGAATAAAGGTAAGGAAGTACCCAGGTACACGACTCAACTTTGATTCCCCCCGCTGAAACGCTCCGTCCAGACGTAGAATAGAGTTTGCTAAAAGCGGCACTCGATTGTGAGATTTACCTGATAGCCCTATGCTATCCACGAATTTCCCACATCCATGCGAGGGCCCAAATAGTCATCAAGTGGCAATAATTTAGCCATCGAAGTGGCTTCAATAATTAATCAATCATGAAACTAATTCATGTACAATATTGACATGTTTTTAAAACACGAAGCTCAGTACATAGATCAAGAATCCTCAAGGGATAATTCAATGCAATATGATAATATGATTGCTATAATATTAACAACAATTTCATGATTTGTAAACAATTACTTGAGCCAACTTTTAATCAATAAGATTTGTAAACAATTATTTTCTGAAACATCATGCATGCGAAATTTGAAGAATAAAACACTTTGGTATATAATACGTATAATTTCCATTCTAGCGAGAAAATATATAATTTTAATCTCACCTTAACCCAAATGTATGACGCCTTTCACCTGAGTTGTAGTCTGAATAGTCTTACGTGGAATGTGAATTGTTTTCACCTACAATACGAGGTTTGTTTCCATATGAGAGACATTCTGAATAGTGTATATTTGCTTGTCAATATTTCTTTGTTATTATGTTTGTCACTAATACAAATAAGTAAAAGACATACAGTGGTCTATTTAAGCCTGAACTTACGACTCTTATGATATATAATCCTGATTGGTATCACTAATGTATCTAACTCAACTATCTAGTAATTAATTAGAATTTATGGCTCTTAGTTGCCCATAGTACTGGGTGCAAGTTAGAATACTAAATAACTAGTTAGTAAAGGTTGTAACTATTTCCACAATTTCTGCCACATCATGCAGGTACCTAGCATTTTAACTCAATCGCCAGATTGAACGTTCATAATTAACACTAGACCTTTTACATTGACTAATTACATAGCTTAAATTACTTTTAATTTCTTTTCTAAATTATGAATTATTCTCTTGTTTTACTTATTAAATAAAGATTACAGATATTCTAGCCACGTTTGACACCTCCATATTATTTTAAAATGTGAAGTTATTTGAATTAATTCAATTTTCATTCCTTACTCGAATCCACGAGTTATACCCTTAAACTAAAGAAATTGTCCAGTGTCCAACGAATGGAAAGGAAGAAGTTATCAGTAAGGAGATTTTAACCCGAGGTAGCCGATGTGCCACTACGACATGCGCTGTGAACCCGTCTTCCTCGCCATCCTTACAGTCTTTTTTACCGATCCTCTCTCCTTTGTTTTACGATGTGGTGTACTAACTGAATACAGATTTGGAAAAGATGCCGATGAAGATAACTCTCGTCCCCTCAATATGTTTCTCTTATCCTTTACTTCAACAAATAAATATGTTTCTCTTTTCAAATTTATCATTTTACCATGCGTGTGTGACATGTTTCAATATCAGGAGAATGGTAACAAAAGGAATGATGAGATCAAACTCTTGATGTCTCAATACTAATCTCTCTAAATCATTTTCCACTTGAGTCCTTCTCTTGAGGGTTTTCGTCTTCCTTTGTGAGAGCGGAGCGTGCCTTTCCGGTAAGGCCTTCTTCGACACATCAAGGCTGCATCATAATAGATTGCAGGGTAGTTTGCACCTCATCATCTCTCTCTTCGTCTTTGCACGGTCCTTTGTCTCAGGGGGCTAGGGTTTTGTTAGGGTTCTTCGTTCTCTTCACCAGGAGAGTCTTTTCTTTTTTTTCTTTTCTTCTCTTTTCCCCTCTAATTTTCCTTGTTTTAAATGTAGGGTTGGATCTTCGTTTGCTTCAGATTCGTCAGGGATAGGGTTCATCACAGTCCACGTAGCTCCTTCTGTATCCTCATAATAACGCTTGCATGGAGGCGGAAATAGAGAAACTGAATAAAATGCTGCGATTAACCGAGGAGGAACATGGCCTTACGATCGCTGATTCAACATGGAACATAAGAAACAAGGATACAGACCTGCTGGTAGTTGGTCGTCTCCTTAAGTCGGGGGGCTACAATTTTAATGCCTTCACAACTGTGATCAAGTCAGTCTTCAAGGCACGCAAAGGGCTGGACATACAGCGCATATGGGATGATAGGCTTCTCTTCCAGTTCTACCATAGTGTGGACAAGAAACCGGTGCTCGATGGCTGTCCATGGTTCTTCGACAACCATATGCTTATTCTAAACGCCATCGATCCGGAAGAAAATCCCTTGCAAGTCGATCTGAATTATTGCAATTTTCATTTACGCTTACACGACATTCCCATTGCTAGACAACCTCCAGAGATGGTCGGGGCTATAGGTAGTAAAATGGGAGTTTTTGAGGAACTGGGCCCCAAAGAACCGTGGGGCAAAACCATGCATATACGCGTGAGGATTGATATCCGTAAACCTCTGCTCCGATGCATGAAAATTTGTAATTCACAGGGAGATGAGATGATGGTCACTTTTACATATGAACATCTCCCAAATTTTTGCTATCTTTGCGGCGTCATCGGGCACATTATGTACGATTGTGACAAGCGTTACGAATTTGAAATCGACGTAAAAGATATTCACAACTTGCCATATGGTGCATGGATGCGGGACACAACGCCACGGAAGGATACAAACTGAGGGAGGAAGGACAGTCCAGATCGCAATAATTTGGGACGAGATAGGCCGAATACGTCGAGTGATCATCATGGTAAGAGGGGAGCTCAAATCTAGGAAACGAGAATTCAGCTGCATGGTTCAGGCTTGGTCTCTAACAGTGATGATGGAAATGGAAGATACTCGGGTTTTGAGACGGGAGAAAAAAGTATTGCTGAAGCACAAGAGGAAAATACGCTGCTGGGGAAAGAGAAGGAAAATCGGATGAAACTATGAGGGGATAACGGCGCAGTGGACAGGCTAGGGACTGCTCATGCTGAGTTAAAATAGAAGGGGGTCGCGATAGAGGGGTTGCTGGTAGATTCGAACGTCGTGCATGTGGATCAAGAAGTGGAGAATCGTGACCTACAGGTGTCCGTGATACGGCATGAGCAATCATCCAAAATTGTGAGTGGAAGTGGAGAAAGGAGAGTACGTATCAAACGTACCCCGAACAGAGGTGCTCAAAAAACGTAAGGAGGAGGTGGACGGTGTAGCAACAAAATTTCCTAAGTCTTTAAAATAAAAGACGGAAAAATAGTTGGACAAATAAAACTTGTGAATTTGATGAATTTATAAAGTTACAATCTCTTTGATCCTCTGATTCGATTTTACAAGGACAATGAATTGAACTTTAAAATAAATCTTGAAGGCGATCTTCACTTCGATCTTCTTCAAGGTACTTGAATATTTGACGAACGTCGATGCGAGGGCTTGACAGCTTGATCTCAGATCGAACAGACTTTTGATTTCGAATTTGGTTTGAAGATTGTTGAAGAACGGTATGATCTTCGTCTTCAGTTCTTCGAATATATGGACTTCGATCTTCTTTGAAAGGGACTTGATCTTCAAAAACAGTTTGTCGAGGGCCTTGCAGCTTGTTCTCGAATCAAACGGACTTTCTTGCTTGAAGATTGTCGAAGAACGGTATGAACTTGACTTGAATTTGTTGAATTTGTTGAAGCTCGATCTTCCTCGGCAGAAGTGCGATCTTCAAAAAAACGGTTATTTGATGGACTTGGAGCTTAAAACCGGATCAAACGGAGGTTTTCGCGAAGAACGCCTTGAATCCCGCGAAGAACGCCTTGAAGATTGATGAACTTGGTGGAGCGAAAACTTGGAGTTTTTCCCTCTTCAACTTGTGAATATTTTCTCTTTCTTTCTCTTCTTCAAGACCACCTCTATTTATAGTTGTGGAGTGAATCTCAATCAGAATCTCCTGATGAGATGAACGGTTGTGATCGCGTCTACAATTTCTTGATTTGGAAGACTTGATCTAAATGAATCTTCTAGATATCTCTTGAATATTCTATCTTGGAGAAGAAGACTTTCCTTGTCTTGATATTTGAAAAATATATTTATTTAACCCTTTAAAATATTAGGATTAAATAATATATATTTATTTTCCTTTTCTTGCTTTACAAGACTTGCCATTATTTAATTTAATTGGATAATTTAACTCCAATTAATAAATAAGACATTATTCAATTTATCCATCATATATATTAAAATTAATAAATTTAATTACTTTACCTTGGAAATAAATTTATTATAAATCCAAAATAAAATAAAAAAATAAATCAAAAATTAATATATTATTCTCCACGTGTCAAGATTTAATTAGACACAAATTTTAAGTGTCTACAAATTGCCCTCTTGTGACTTGTTCACGTAGTCGTAGTAAAACATGTCGTGGATGAGTCACAAAAATGTTTTTCGGACGACACCAATGCAAAATTGCTGAATAATATAGATTTAATCATGCTTAGTTTTAAATATGCTTTGGCGGTTTGCCCATTACCCTTCCTCAATTGAAAGGCCCAATTCCCATCAATTTGCTTTCGGCCCAACTCTTGAGGGCTTGGGACTAGAAGGAATGAAGGTCCATATGCATTTGGCAATTTCCAACATCAATTCTTTTTGGCGGAAAGAGATCCTAAATTGCTCTTGCTTTTTTTTTTTTTTTAATTTCTACAGGGGCCCACAACTTCTTTCCAATTTTTTTTTATTTCTGCAGGGGCCCACAACTTCTTTCCAAATTGAAAGTAACGTCTCTCCCATTTCTTTCAAAACAGAGCATGAGATAATCACCCATTTTTTCTTTTTTCTCCTTTTTTGTTTGCTTAGGGGCCCGCCACTTATGGTGTATGCAGACCAACTGCAAGGTAAGATTTCTCACCACTTAGATTTGAATTTAACGGACCTTTTCTCAAAACAGGTTTTCTTTCCTTTTTCTTTCTTTTCGACTGCGTGCTGCAATATTTTTTGAAAGGAAATTCTTGTTGTCAAAGTTTCTCTGTTTTCAGTTCAGTTTTGCACCCAAAGGAAATATATATATATTTCTTCTTATTTCCTTAAGAAAATTTCCAACTTGAGCTGTGAATCTCAACTATAAAAGAAGAGCCGGCAGCATGCAGTCTTTATATTCACAAACAGAGAAGTTCTTGCAGCAATTTTTTTTTTGATTTGTACGTTTGCTTCAAAGCTTTTCGGCTAGGATTTCGTCAAATCGGGTGTGAGCCTTGGCCTGCAACACGCTCTACTGTACGGTGAAGAGAAACAATAGCTTTCGTCTTCTTCTTTTCCTCTGATATGCTTATGCATATATATATATATATATATACATATGTGTGTGTACGTATATATATATATATATGATAATATATAATCACAAGAATTTAATTATTTCAATTCTTTTATTGTGCAGCCATTCAGAGAAGGTGATCGAGGAACAAGAGCCGACGATCGAGACAGTTATTCTTCTTCTTACGGTAGCCAAATCAACCCCTTTTTTTTTGTTTACAGGAGCAACAGTTTTTTTTCTCTTTCTCTTCTTTTTTTCTTCTGGCCGCCCCTCCACTTTCTTTTCCTCTTTTTCCTTCTTCTTTCTTTCTCTTTCTTCTTCCTTTTCGCTGACCCCCTTTTCCTTTTCTTTTTGGTTGCAGGTACAGCAGGTTAAGTTGGATTCAAAAGGGGAATTGACCGCATAATTGCAAAAAAAAAAAGACATAAGTTTTGGTATTATTATTTCCTACCCCATACTTCTTTTTTTTGTTTGTTTTTGCTTTCTCTTCTTTTGATTATTTGCACTATTCTTCCCGTCAACTGCTAACTTGTCTTTCTAACCCTTTCAGATTTGCTACAATGGTTTCATTCAAGAAGGGCTCTTTCTCATCCGGCGCGGAGAACTTGGTCATCATTGACGACGACAACCGATCAACTAGGCGAGACACAATCTTGAAGGTGGGCACTCCGATTGATGGACATTATGCGAGCCCGTGGCCAACCTTGACGAACAACGGTCAATTGAAGGAGTGGACTGAAGAGTATCCTCGGTCTTCGAGTAGATCCTCCCGACTGTTGGTGCTCCGTGCCGCGCATCACCAACCTTCAACCGACCACACGCCTCTCTCAACTTTGGGACGACGCATAATGCAAGGTGACGCCGCATGGACAGACGCTTCTCTTCACATTCCTGGCGAGGTTCGCTTCTTTCCTGGATATTGGGAGTGGACGGAAGACATCCTTGTTCGGTGCAGGACCACACTTCAATCCCTAAAGATATACAACTCAGTCTACGCGTCTCTCTTCACGTACGAGTGCAACACAGAAATCGTGAAAGCCTTATGCGAAGCATGGTCGCCTTCAACAAACACTCTCCTTACCTCACTCGGCGAGCTGTCAATCTCATTATGGGACTTGGAATTTCTTAGCGGTCTACCATTGTAGGGGTTCATATATGATGAGGTCGTGCCCAGCGAGAGGGAGCTATGCGGAAGAGACGCAAAAGGAGATCCATACATTCCACGATCATGCAAAGCCTTGTTCCACGCATTCCACATGCTTCGAGTAGACGGCGATGATGATTCTCGAGTGTCGATCAAGGAGTGGATCAACTTGTGGTCAAAGAAGGGCATCATGTACAAACCACCTCCAACTCGCAAAGAGAGAAAGATGACAAAGAGTGCCCGCCGGCCCATGTCAACACACAACCCTCTTGGCGACCTTGGATCCTACGAGAAATGGTCGTCACAAGAAGAAACGCTATTTTCACGGCTTGACGTCAAAGAAAGCTTGAAGGAAGAGACATATTTAGCCGCGCACTTGGCATGCTGGTTGTGCCTATTCGTTCTCCCTGTCAAAGATGTAGGCTTTATCCATCCCGGCGTATTCAAGATGGCGAGCTTCATGGCAAATAATCAACGTATAGGCCTCGCAATTCCAGTTTTAGCATCCATCTACAAAGGGCTCAACGCAATATCAAGATCTATGCGACCTTCTTACGATCACATCCCTTTTCCAATCCACTTCGTCTATGGCTGGGTGGCGCAATACTTCAAGACTCATTTTACCACATATCAAGGGTTGAGCGGGCCTGGAATGACCTCATATTCTGGAGAAGGTGGCGCAAAGGGTTTTGATCCCAAGGAAGCCCGCAAGAGGATTCATCGAGCCGACTACGCCAATTGGGTATGCAACGTCCCTTCGCATATCAAGGACGTTACGCTTGTGGAGAATGGCAGCATTAACAAGACGGAGCGCGACTACTTCATCAACTTTCGTCCGTGCTACCTTACTTTGAGGCAAGGCGAGACTTTTGACATTGAACCATACAGTCCACATCGATTTAGCCGGCAATTTGGATACTATCAAGATGTCCCAGGCGCACTTAAGCATGACCAACGCGAGGCTACTCTAGCGGAGGGAATTCGTTATTGGATAATGAGTACTTCGTCTAAGACTTGCTCAAAAGTTTGTGTTCCGGGTGTTCCTATTAGCGCAAAAAGGTCTTGCACGGAGGAATACAAGACATGGCTGGTCAAGATCCATGCGAGCTACCTCGAGGACAATGTTGACTCTTTGCTTTCTCCACGAAAGCCCATGATACTTGGTGGGGTTGAAGAAGTTGCTGCAAGTGTTGACAAGCAAGCCATTTCTGCCAAGAAGAGCACGCGAGACTCATCACATATTGAGGTGGAGGACTCAACGAAGAGGAAAAGTGCCCCCAAAGAAAGTGGTAGCAGCAACGCCGATCGCCATTGGAAAAGATCCAAGAGGGACTTAAGTTCATCAAAGCAAGAGAAGAATGATGCCTCTAGCAGGACCATTCGTACTGCAAATTCAGCATCCACTGAAAAGGTATTTGGTTGAACTTTGCTTGATTTTCGTTTTTCTTCTCTTTCTAAGTTCTCGTGCTTATCTGTTGCAGCTGGAGGAAGAAACCATCTCCGTTGGTGATGAACAACATGTCCCGGTGAGGAAACACACGCCTCCTATTCCCGTTACCTCGGTTTTTGATGGTAGGAGTTTTCTAAGCGACTATGACAAGGAGTACGCCGCTGGTTTGTGGGAGGAGCGCCTAAGCGAGAGAATTTCACGTACCCCCGTTGAAGCTCTTTCTTCTATGAAGGGTGAATTTCAATTTCTTCTTGACTCACTTAAGACGAAGGGCATAAACATCTCTCTTTTGGAAGCTTTACTGGAACCTTTAGTCGAGAAAGCTGCTGCTTTTGACAAGGAGAATTCCACATCCATTGAGCGAGTCGAGGTGCAACGTGGTGAAGTTAAAGACCGTATCCGAGGAGCCGCGGAAACGAAAGACAAAGAAGCAGTCCACCTCCAATCTACCAAAGATGAGCTTCAAAGCATCGCGAAGAGGTTGCAAGGCTTGAAGAAGAAGCAAAAGAAGCTCAACTCTTGCTTGAAACGCCAAGAAGAATTGTTCAGCGCTGCCGAGAGTGACTTCTCCACCTTTGAAGAAGATCTAAGGGTACTTGATGATCAGATTAACAATGAAGACTTGGTCACTTTGAGACCGGAGCTGGAAGCCGCACAACGCGAGTTGAGGGATGCGAGACGTTTTGCTTGAGTCTTTTGTTCTTTCTTTATTTGTTTGCTTTATTTTATTTTGCTTTTTGCTTTGTACTCGTAGTATCATCGAACTTTGAGATTTAATAAGAGCTTTGCCTTTATTTCTCTCGCTTTGAATTATTCTTTCGTATTTGGCACCATCTTTATTTTCGATGAGCAATGTAGCATAATGCAACAAAACCAACTTAAGCAAATTTCATGACTGAACTTAGAGAACTTCTAAGCTGCCTACGTACCTTAATAAGGATCAAGTCATAACGTAGTTCAAAAGAAACCAAGATTGATTTGGGGGGGGGGGGGTGTCGTGCACAGTTTATACTCATGCGGGCCAGGAGTATTCATTATTTAACCACTTTGAACAAAGTGGGGTATTTAAAATTTAACCACATAAAATACCATTAGTGGGGTAAGTTATCATTTTAACCACATAATTTACCATAGGTGGGTGCCGTGCACAGTTTATACTCATGCGGGCCAGGAGTATCCATTTATTAATCACTTCGGACAAAGTGAGCGCCATTCACATTTTATACTCATGTGGGCCAGGAGTAACATGCAGTTTAAGCTCGTGCGTCATGGAGCATGGTTCAATCATCAAGGGTCAATTCTTAAACCATCTTCAGTAATCAACTTATATGCGCCATTTGTGTAGACTTCTTGAACCACATAAGGACCATCCCATTTTGATGTGAATTTGTTCCCAGTGCGATGGGTGATGATGATAGGCCTTCTCACAGCGAGCACCAAGTCACCAATTTGAAATGATCGCAAGCGAACCTTCTTATTAAATGCTCTTGAGATGCGGGCTTGATAACACTCCAGTCTTTGTTGCGCCTCCAATCTTCTCTGATCTAGAGCTTCCAATTCTCCCAATCGCAAACGTGCATTTTCTTCTCCAGTAAGGCCTTCTTGTATCGCCATTCTGAGAGATGGGATTTGTCGCTCAAGAGGGAGTACCGCCTCAACCCCGTATACCAAGGCGTAGGGAGTTGCTTGAGTTGGTGTTCTATAAGTCATTCTGTAAGCCCACAAAGCTTCTCCAATTCTTTCGTGCCAGTCCTTCTTCGACTTTGCGACCACCTTCTTTAGCAAATTGCACAAAGTTTTATTAAAAGCTTCAGCGAGGCCGTTAGCAGCAGCGTAGTAGACCGAGGAGTTTCTTTGCTTGAACTCAAACTTTTGACAGAGCTTGTTGATAACGCTACTGCAAAATGGTGTCCCATTATCGGTGATGATGTATCGCGGAACTCCATAGCGATATATGATATTATTGCGGATAAAGTCAGCAACATTTTCTTTCTTTACTTGCTTGAGAGGTATTGCTTCAGCCCACTTAGAGAAATAGTCAGTGGCGGCCAAGATGTACAAATGTCCACCGGAAGACTTAGTCATAGGACCGACGGCATCTAATCCCCATGCATCGAAAGGCCAAGAAGCTACAGTTGGATGCAAAGGTTCTGGTGGTTGATGAATAAAATTCACGTGGAATTGGCAAGGTTGACATCGGCGCGCATATTCCATGCAGTCAATGACCATCGTGGGCCAGTAATATCCCATCCTCTTAATTCGGAAGTGTAATTTAGGTCCAGACTGGTGAGCACCACATACTCCAGAATGAGCTTCTTCCATGGCTTGAGCAGCTTCGTCATCACTTAGGCAACGCAAAAAGATCCCTTCGAATGAACGTCTGTAAAGAGTGCCTTTGTAATATAGGAAGCGACTAGCACGACGCCTAATATCGACTCTTCTACGTGGGTCATCAGGAAGCTTCTCGTACTTCAAGTAATCGACAAAAGGTTGCCTCTAGTCTTCTTTCTCAGTCTCGTAGACTTCCACAACATGATTTTCTTCAGTAATTCTTTATTCTTCACTCATCGCAGATGGTATCACCCAACTTTGGCATACAGGAACGTTGAACTTCTTTTCAGTCATAACAAGGGTCGAAGCAAGTTTCGCTAAAGCATCTGCTTGTCCGTTCTTTCTCCTTGGTACATGTTCAATTGATATGCCCCCAAGTCGTTCAACCAACTCTCGAGCATAGTCACGATACGGAAGCAATTCATGCTTCTTCACTTCATAATCACCAAGTACTTGACTGATCACCAACTTCGAGTCTCCATATACCTCAAGATTCAAATGCTCCATTCTAATTGCTAATTCCAACCCCAATATGAGAGCTTGATATTCTGCAACATTTTTAGAACACTTTTGCGTAAGGGTGAAAGAATAGGGCATCACTTCTCCATCAGGCGTAAGAAAGACAATCCCCGCGCCGACGCCTTCTCGATGAGCGGCTCCGTCAAAATACATCTTCCATGGTGGAGTAACTTCAATTAGGAGCACATCTTCATCGGGAAAATCATCAACTAGTTCCCATTCAGCAGGAATTGGGTGGTCAGCTAAGAAGTCGGCCAACACTTGTCTCTTTACGGCCTTTTGAGGGATGTATGCTATCTCGAACTGTTGCAGTTGCAAGTACCACCTAGCAAGTCGATCAGAGAGTACCGACCTTGACATGACGTACTTCAATGGATTAGCTTTAGAGACCAAACGAATAGTGTGAGCTTGAAAGTAGTGCTTCAACTTTTGAATCGCAAAGATAAGAGCCAAACACAACTTCTCGATTGGGGAATAGTTCAACTCATTTTGAGTCATCATTCGACTTAAGTAGTACAACGCACTTTCTTTCCCGCTATCATTCTCTTGGGCCAGCAATGCCCCTACGGAACTTTCTTGGGCAGCAATGTATAGAATCAATGGGCGGCCAGACACTGGCGCAACCAACACGGGCGGCTTCATCAGATACGACTTTATACGCTCAAAGGAATTGGTACAAGCCTCATCCCACTTGAAGGGAACGTCTTTCTTCATGAGACGACTAAAAGGTTGACATCGTCCGGCTAAATTTGAGATGAACCGTCGGATGTACGCTAGTTTTCCTTGAAGACTTTTGAGTTCATGTATGTTTCGTGGCTCTGGCATCTTGAGGATTGCGTCAATCTTAGCTTGCTCGATCTCAATTCCTTGTTAACGAACAACAAAGCCAAGAAACTTTCCGGATGTCACGCCAAAGGCACACTTCAAAGGATTCATCTTCAACTGATATTTTCACAACCGCTCAAACACTTTTCTCAGATCATTGAGATGGTCTTCTCTTTTCTTCAACTTCACGACCAAATCATCGACGTAACACTCGACATTCTTATGTAGCATGTCGTCGAAAATCTTTTGCATGGCTCTTTGATAGGTAGCGCCGGCGTGCTTTAGTCCAAACGGCATCACCTTGTAACAATATATCCCTTTTGGAGTTCGAAATGCTGTCAATTCTTCATCCTTTGGGGCCATGCGAATTTGGTTATAGCCGGAGGAGCCATCCATGAAAGACAAGGCTTCGTGACCCGTAGTGGCATCAATCATCAATTCTGGAATTGGTAATGGAAAGTCGTCTTTGGGGCATGCGGCATTAAGGTCCCTAAAGTCGACACAAACCCGATTTTGCCCATTCTTCTTCCTCACTGGGACTATGCTTGATATCCACGTCGGGTATCTAACTTCTCGAATGAATCCGGCTTCAATGAGTTTATTCACCTCAGCTTCAATCAAAGGGACCAACCCGGGGCAGAACCTTCGTTGAGCTTGCTTGATTGGACGTGTCGTACCTTTTACTGCTAGTTGATGGACGGCAACTCTCGGATTTAGACCCGACATTTCCTTATAAGACCAAGCAAATACATCTTTAAATTCTTTCAACAAGGTGACATATGCTTGTTCTTCCTCCTTTTTTAACAGTGCGCTGACATATATTGGTCGAGGATCATTCTCGTCGCCAAGGTTGATTTCCTTCAGTTCGTCAACTGTGTTCTTGACGCCTTCCTCAAGCTTTGGGGGTGCTTCTTCGGCATCTTCCTCTTCGATGTTCCCATCTTTCAGAGTTATATGGTGTGATGATCCTACGCTCTCCTCATCATATTCTTTCTTGCGTTGAGCTTTCGTAAGTACAATTGTCCGCCACTTAACCTTCATGCATTTATCGTGTGATATAATCAACTCATCATGGCGCCTCATGCGAGAAGGAATCGCACTTTGGAGTCTTTCAGGAAAACATGGATTGCCCTTTCGATGCTTTGATGAACATGAGGGCCCCAGCCTTTGATGCATGGGTCTTTTGCAAGGAGCAAGTCTCTTAAAGACCGAAGTTCGAGATAATGTCTTACCAAATGGGCCAAGTCTATCAAAGACTGATACTTGCGACAGTTTCCCTTCAACTGTTGACAGATTATCTTCTTCACCAATGTAATTGGCATTGGCTCTTTTGATGGTGATGCGCATAGGCTCTCGCGGAGGAAACCCTAGACCTGCTCGAGGATTTGGAATAACGGCCTCATGAAGAAGTTTTCCCATGTGCGATCTTTCTTGAGGATTATAGTCAGCCTTGATTAAGAGTTTAAATGCTTTTGCATCATAACATTTTTCCACTTGTTTCCTAATTGAAGGATTATGTTCGACTTGAGGGCCTTTTGTTGGGCGGACAAAACCTTTAAGAAGAGGAGGAGAAGATGGCGTCTTTATGTCAAGCTTTGTCAAAGGCACAATCAAATCTTCCAATGAGACATCTTTATGAGAGGACATGTTGCCTCGCACGGGGCTTTCGTCTAACGAATGAGTTTCATCATTGCTCTTTTCACTTTCCAGATCGTCTGTCTCCTTGGACTCCTCATGAAATGATCTTGCTTCAACCTTTGGCGCATTCATTCGCGAAAGATAGTACTTGTCATCAGCGAAGTGAGATTCGGCTTCAGTGAACGGCTTTTCATCTGCGAGCACCTTCTTTGTTATCCCGTTTTGGCGATATTGAAAGCATTGATGTAGAGTCGAAGGGACAACACCGTTCTCATGTATCCAAGGTCGTCCAAGAAGCATGTTATATGAAGTTTTGGCATCTGTGACGTAAAACAATGCGCTTGATGACATATCTCCTATTAACAGCTACAGTCGTATGATGCCTATAGCCCTTTGCCCCCTTTGGTTGAAGCCTTGTATCATTAAGCGGCTACTTGTGAGCTCTTCATTTGGTATTCCCATTTCTTTCATCACACGCAAGGGTAATATGTTGACGGCTGAACCTCCATCGATCAAGATTCGATTAACCCTTTGCTCACGACTGAATCCAGCTACAAAAAGTGGCCTATTATGGGGCTACGAACCAAGTAAAAGATCTTCATCTCCAAAGCAAATTGTCGCCGCACATTGGTTGGTATTCATGGAAGTCTTTAGACATGATTCATTTGATAAGGCATCTTGTACGTGAGCCACGTTGCATGACTTGCCAATGTCTTCTTCACAAAACCAACTGAGTTCCTTCTCTTTGCTTGTTTCATCCTCCAAAGTCCCGAGAGGGATTGTTGTAAGATTTGCGGTCGCTTTATCTTCCTCTAGGGTTATCTTGCCTTCACGAGCCAATCTCATAACTTTGTCCTTGAACACGAAGCAGTCTTCAATCGAGTGTCCAAGAAGGCGATGATATCTGCAATACTTTGGATCACTTGAACGTCCAGCTTCTTCGGGTCTCTTCATTTCGGGCAGTTCGATAAGACCAGATCCAAGTAAGTCGTCAAAAATCCCAGGAACATCGGAGTTAAGGAATGGATACTCTTTTGATTGCATCTCTTTCAGAGTCAACTTTGTTTGCTCCTTGTCTTGCAAGGAATTCTTCCTTTCAGATGCCCCATATGACTTCTTTCTTTCATTTGCCTTGGTTGAAATCTTGAGAGGTGCGATAGTCACAGCCATGGAGTCTTTGGATGGTGCCTTAGCAAAGAACTTGCCCCCTTCCTTGTCTCTGATTTACTTTGTGCTTTGGTAGGGTCACCAATGAGCGGCCCATCAGTTCCACTTGCAGTCATGCTCAACTCCATGTCATGTGCTCTAGTTGCCAACTATTAAGACGATCTAGGTTGAATACCTTGAAGTATATACCGAAGTCCCCAATGCATTCCTTGGATGCACATCTCAATGGTCGAGGTCTCGGATAGTCGATCTTTGCAATTAAGGCTCAAGTTTCTCCAACGGTCGATATAGTCAACGACGAGTGCTGTAGAAATGGTTGAGGAATTCTTGCTCTAATTGATCCCAACAATCAATGGACTCTGCTTCTAAGTCAATGTACCAGTCGAATGCATTCCCTTTGAGTGATCGGACGAATTATTTCACCAATTGATCCCCGTAAGTCCCCGCATTGTTGCATGTCTCCACAAAGTGAGCAACGTGTTGCTTAGGGCTGCCTTTTCGATCAAACTGTTGAAACTTTGGGGGTTGATATCCACTTGGCAACTTCAGAATGTCAATCCTTCTAGTATACGACGTTGAGTATGTGAATGAGGACTTAGAGCTTCCTCCAATATTTTCCTTGATTGCTCCCATGATGAACTCTTTCAACTGCGCGGCGTGAATCATGTCGCCGGGAAAGACTTGGAGCTCTTTACTTGTGGACTTCTCCTTTTCAATGGTATTGCGCCTGACAGACGTCTACCCTTCCTCGAGGTGTGGCGGGCGCTTTTGGGCTACGCCAGTTGTCTCAACAACTTCTCCTTTGCTTAGAAGTTTGTCAATCTTTGCATCTTGCTCAACAGTACGCCTAGTAAGCCACTCCATTGCCTTCGTTATTGCAGCGAGTTGTTCCTCCAAAGTTGTAGCATTTGTTTTCATGGCGAGTGCTACATCTGCCGAGGTAGGAGCTTTTGACCTAATGCGTGGAGATGTTGGAGGAGATTGCTCATCCTTGTCAGATTCTTCAAGAAAAGCAGCTTCATCGCGTTGATCATCGTGGCGTGCAAACTCATCCGTCATCTTTGCCTTTTGGTCTTCCTTTGATTGAGTCATTGAGCGAGTCCTTATTTAACTCATGTAGATGCGTCTTCTTGTCCTTGATGAAAAGAGATGAGAGGTAGAGATGGTCCCACCGGGCGTGCCAAAAATTTGTAGCAACAAAATTTCCTAAGTCTTTAAAATAAAAGATGGAAAAATAGTTGGACAAATAAAACTTGTGAATTTGATGAATTTATAAAGTTACAATCTCTTTAATCCTCTAATTCGATTTTACAAGGACAATGAATTGAACTTTAAAATAAATCTTGAAGGCGATCTTCGCTTCGATCTTCTTCAAGGTACTTGAATATTTAACGAACGTCGATGTGAGGGCTTGACAGCTTGATCTCGGATCGAACAGACTTTTGATTTCGAATTTGGTTTGAAGATTGTTGAAGAACGGTATGATCTTCGTCTTCAGTTCTTCGGATATATGGACTTCGATCTTCTTTGAAAGGGACTTGATCTTCAAAAACAGTTTGTCGAGGGCCGTGCAACTTGTTCTCGAATCAAACGGACTTTCTTGCTTGAAGATTTTCGAAGAACGGTATGAACTTGACTTGAATTTGTTAAATTTGTTGAAGCTCGATCTTCCTCGGCAGAAGTGCGATCTTCAAAAAAACGGTTATTTGATGGACTTGGAGCTTGAAACCGGATCAAATGGAGGTTTTCGCGAAGAACGCCTTGAATTCCGCGAAGAACGCCTTGAAGATTGATGAACTTGGTGGAGCAAAAACTTGGAGTTTTTCCCTCTTCAACTTGTGAATATTTTCTCTTTCTTTCTCTTCTTCAAGACCACCTCTATTTATAGTTGTGGAGTGAATCTCAATCAGAATCTCCTGATGAGATGAACGGTTGTGATCGCGTCTACAATTTCTTGATTTGGAAGACTTGATCTAAATGAATCTTCTAGATATCTCTTGAATATTCTATCTTGGAGAAGAAGACTTTCCTTGTCTTGATATTTGAAAAATATATTTATTTAACCCTTTAAAATATTAGGATTAAATAATATATATTTATTTTCCTTTCTTGCTTTACAAGACTTGCCATTTTTTAATTTAATTGGATAATTTAACTCTAATTAATAAATAAGACATTATTCAATTTATCCATCATATATATTAAAATTAATAAATTTAACTACTTTACCTTGGAAATAAATTTATTATAAATCCAAAATAAAATAGAAAAATAAATCAAAAATTAATATATTATTCTCCACGTGTCAAGATTTAATTAGACACAAATTTTAAGTGTCTACAGACGGGAACAAGCTACCAGCAAGTAAGCGACACAATACTCGAGGTGGTGACATCCAAGCTATTCCAATGGTGGAGACTGCAGAGCAGTCCCGCCGATCACAATGAAAATCATTTCTTGGAACTGTCAGGGCTTGGGAAACCCTTGGACAGTTCAGGAACTCCGGTGCACGGTGGTTCAGAATAACCCCTCTCTGATTTTTCTTATGGAAACTCGCTTAACCAAAAGAAAATTGGAGGCTCTTAGAGATAATTTAAACTTGTTTGGCGTTGCTGTGGAGGCCGTTGGCCGGTCGAGTGGGTTAGCATTGTTTTGGCGCAAGGAGCTAGATGTTCGACTTGTTAGTTTTTCTAAGTATCATATGGACGTGTTGATTTTTTGCTCGAGACTTCAAGATGAGTGGTGGTTTACAGGTTTTTACGGGGAACCAGACGTGACACGTCGTCACATCAC
Organism: Linaria vulgaris; assembly: GCA_948329865.1. Taxonomy (NCBI): domain Eukaryota; kingdom Viridiplantae; phylum Streptophyta; class Magnoliopsida; order Lamiales; family Plantaginaceae; genus Linaria; species Linaria vulgaris. The sequence goes on from OX415249.1 coordinate 42,785,895, forward strand.
GTGGGATCTTCTCCGACAACTCAGTCACACATCCACTAAACCTTGGCTTTGCGCGTGGGACTTTAATGAAATCCTTCATAATCAGGAGAAGCAAGGGGGAATCCTAGGGTGGTATGGCAGATGAGGAACTTTTGTGGTGCACTTGAGGACGCAAACCTTGTTGCACTCGAGTTTGTTGGGTCTCCTTTCACGTGGTGCAATAGATGGCCTGCTCCACGAACAATTTGGGCGTGCCTGGACCGTACATGCATTAATAACTCATGGAAATCGGTTTTTAGCAAGACAATCGTCACTCACATTGATATCTTGTACTCGGACCACTCAGCATTGCTTATTCTCGGTTCAAATAAGGAGGATTTAGCGTTCTTATGGAAAAAGAAGAGGCGTTTTCATTTTGAGGCGGTGTGGTTACTGCGTAACGAATGTCAGAAGGTGCTTGAGGATTGTTGGAATGCACACGGGATGGAGGGACATCCCATTGCGGCAAAATTGGAGGCATGTAGTAGGGAGCTGACGTTGTGGTCAAATATTTCGGGGACGATGCTTCGACAAAAGGTTGAGCACCTCACAAAGGAAATCTCTGGACTACGAAACGACACTATTAATGAGGAATCAAAGGGTAGTGAAATATTGCTCAAGAAGGAACTTGAGCAAATTTTAGAGCAAGAGGAGACGTATTGGAAGCAGAGGGGTAAAGTTCATTGGCTTAGGGAGGGCGATAGAAATACAGTTTTTTTCACTCACGAGCATCCAAAAGAAGGAAAAAGAATGAAATTTGGGGAATCAAGGATGTAATTGGGGGTGTGGAGGGGTAAATCGTATGAGGTTGAAGGAGTTATTCGGGATTATTTTGTTTATTTGTTCAAATCCAAGCAGCCGAGTTTTGAGGATATTGAAGGAGTCTTGACTGTGATGCAATCCTGTGTTTCAGAGGAGATGAATCAAGCCTTGATCCAACCTTATAGTGCCGATGAGGTAAAACGAGCTCTGTTTCATATGTTTCCTTTTAAATCTCCTGGTCCAGATGGTTTTCTGCTAATTTTTATCAAAACTATTGGCATATTGTTGGTCCTGATGTCACATAATCTTGTCTTGATTTCCTTAACCATAAAATCCTACCAGTTGGCATGAATTTTACGAATATTGTGCTTATCCCTAAGTGTGATCAAACTGAATTCATGAATCAATTTCACCCTATTAGTCTCAGCAATGTTTGTTTCAAAATTGCATCTAAAGCTATTGCTAACAGACTGAAAATAATACTTCCCAATATTATTTCTGAATCCCAATCTGCTTTTATTCCTGGTCGCTTGATCACTGACAATATTCTAGATACTTTTGAGATTAACCATTATTTGAAGAGGAAGAGAACAGGTAAAAATGGGCAAATGACTATCAAATTGGACATGAGCAAAGCCTATGATCGGGTCGAGTTGTCCTTTCTAGAACAGGTGATGCTCAGGTTAGGTTTCTCTTAGAATTTTGTTTCACTTATTATGTTGTGTGTTAGATCAGTTGCATATTCTTTTTTGATTAATGGTCATGAGTTTGGTTCTGTTTCGCCGGAAAGGGGCATCCGTCAAGGTGATCCGCTCTCTCCTTGTCTGTTTCTTTTTGTATCCGAGGCATTTTCTGCTTTACTTAGGGATGCAGAGTCTAGAGGTGTGATTAAAGGGGTTCGGGTTGCACGTACCGCGCCAACCGTCTCACATCTCATGTTTGCTGATGACGCGTTAATTTTTTGTGAGGCGACGAGAGATGCAACATGAACTTAAAAATATTTTAGTGAAGTATGAACTTGCGTCCAGACAAAAAAATAATTTGGAAAAATCCGTCTTGGTTATTATCACGAATACAGAGCAATGGATTAGGGATGAGGTGGCGGATGTGTTAGGAGTGATTGTTGCGGCAAAACGCTAGAAATATTTGGGGTTACCGGCAGTGGTAGGGCGTTCTAAGATAGAGAGATCTTTGAATATATTAGAGATAGAATTTGGGAACGGGTGAAAGGGTATAAGGAAAAAAGTTGTCTATTGTGGGGAAGGAGGTGTTAATTAAGGCCGTCTTGCAAGCCATACCCATGTTCGCTATGAGTTGTTTCTGTTTACCCGATAGGCTGATTAGGGAGAATGAATCGATGATTAGTAATTTTTGGTGCGGTAGTGGAAATCAAAATAAGATCCATTGGCTAGAATGGAGGAAATTAAACGCGAGCAAGAGGAATGGCGAAGTTGGTTTCAGAGATCTAAAGGCGTTTAATATGGCGTTGTTAGCAAAGCAAGCTTGGAGGATGTTTGATAAACTGGATAGTTTGATGGCATGAATTTTCGAAGCTAAATATTTTTCTACAATAACTATCCTGGATGCGAAGACTGGCTCTACCCCGTCCTTTTCGTGGCAATGTATCCATGAGAGTATTGCAATTGTGAAGGCACGCTTACGGTGGAGGATTGGTAGTTGGGATAATATTCGGGTTTGGGGGGATGCTTGGATCCCACGACCGACGTCCTTTTGCATTATTACAACTCCGGTTGAGGGTTATTTGAACTACAGGGTTTCGGGACTTCGGGACTATGAGTCGAGGGAGTGGGACGCTGCGCTCATTCGACATATTTTTTGGTCAAGAGGATGCCGAGGCGATTCTTGCATTGCCTTTGGGAGAACGGGCCACTCTTGATAAACAAATATGGCATTATTCGAGCTCCAGATTATTCACGGTGAAGAGTGCTTACCACCTAACGGTGGAAAGGGGTTTACACAAAGGAAACTCAGATTCGGGGAGTGGAAGTAGCATGAAGATGGATTGGAATTTATGTGGAAGCCTAAGTATCCAACAAAAATCAATCTCTTTAGTTGGCGGATGTGTCACAAAATCCTTCCTTCTCGTTCTGCATTGGTTAAAAGGCGCGTTGATGTGGCGATAAACTGCCCGGTTTGTGGAGGAGAAATAGAGGATATTCGACATTGTGTTGTGACATGTCACGTGGCTCACCAAGTTTGGGCATTGTTGTTTGTTGGGGATCATGCATTGTGGCGCGAGGGGGAGGACTTTTTTACGTGATTGTGACGAATTTTTGTGGCCTACGGAGTCGATACAATGGCCAAGATTGTGACTACGTGCTGGGCATTATGGGGGAATCGCAACCGCATCGTAGCTGGGGAAAACGCAGTGCAACCGCTATCCATTGCGACCTTCGTGTGTGCAAATCTTGAATTTTGGCAAGTCACAAGCGAGGGACGACGGGATCCCTAGATCTGCTGGGTCCGTCGCGGGTGATCATGACAACCCCGTGGTTTCGAGTTCGGGTGGATGCTGCTATTAATTGTGTGACAACAACAACAAGGCTGGGAATAATTGTGCATAATCACCTGGAGGACTTTGTAAGGAGTGAACAACGGTATCTCATGGGGTGTATGGATTCCCGTAATGCTGAAGCGCACGCGTTATGGGTTGTGGTTCGTATGGCGGAGGAACAACAATGGGAGAGAGTCATTTTTTAGGGCGATTATCTTGGCGTTGTGAACAATGTTAGGTTTTCGAAGAATGTGAATGGAGACCATGCAAATTTTATTGGGAATATTGTGAGGATGTGGGAACGTGTTGGGCTGCTTAGATGGAGTTTCTTTTGGATTCCAAGAGAAAGTAATGTGGATGCTCATACGCTAGCTCGAGAAGCGACATTGATTAATCCAGGGGATATCCGTTTGCACGAGGAAGATAACCTATAGTGTTGAAATTGAGTTCCTAGTTGCTATGTTTTTTGAAGCTCTGGTAGCTTAGTCTGTCATATCTTGTATGAATTGGTGATTCTTATTTTGATATAATAATATGGGAATTTGGATGTAAAAAAATATATAAATCATTTTCCACTTGCCACGTGTATTGTCACATTTGTATACATTATACATACTGGAGTGGCAAGTGAAAATGTGCCAGGTTAGTAAATAAAGAAATAGCAAAGATTATATAAAAGCTTAATAGCTAATATAAGATACAAGATATATTTATTAAATTATATATGTCTAGGTATATGTGTATAACATGATATTACTTATGGGGTTATGTAGATTCGTTTAGACTTGTCACACTTTAATTTATGGAATTGATCTAATTATATGCTTTTAAAGCAACGCCTATTAAGTAACTAATCTAGCATTAGTAACTAACATAATAATTGATTTAATATAGTCAAGAAAAAAAATCGTCGGAAGTTAAATGTTCTAAGTACTAATTTACATTATGGTCGGGCGTCACAAAGCTAGTCCGTACATTGTAATATATTAGCATTATTTTGGCATTGTCAGGCCATTTGTAACAATTTCAGGTGTATTGTAACCCGAACGAAATAAGAAAAAAATATTGGCGCCGTCTGTGGGAACACCATTTAAATTGTGTTTAGATATAAGTAGCTAGGATGACGAAGAGACTACGTGTTCTGTCGGATAGAATAGTCAAAGCAAGAAAGAGAACCCGAACGGTTAGAGATGAGAATCGAAAGCGACCCAAGGCTCGAAAGCAAGGTCGGGAGAAAGCAGAAAATCAACTAGTAAAGCAATGGCAGGAATGCAAAATTGAGTCACTCGGGGAGTTCAAAATAGTTCAGCTATTCAGGGAAAATGCAGACAAAATCATAAAAAATTGAGCATCTATGGATCCGGGAATAGAAGCCACACTAGTAGAATATCTCAGCCGTAATTCGAACATATTCACTTGGACCGATTCTGATTTGCATGGGATATAGAATCATAGTGCACCGACTGAATGTGGATAAAAATGCAAAACCGATAAGGCAGAAGAAGCAAAATTTTAGCAAGGATAAGAATGAAGCGACTGAAAAAGCGTTGTAGGAGCTTTTAGCGGCCCGACATATTAACGTGTTGAGATTCTTGGAGGGCTGAGCAACGTCGTATTAGTTTTGAAGAAGGAGGCAACCTAGATCATGTGTGTAGATTACACTGACTTGAACAAGCATTGCCCAAGAGACCCGTTTTCGCTGCCCATAATAGATATGTTAGTCGGTTCGACTGCAGGTTGCGCATTGCTGAGCATGATGGATGCCAAAAGCTGTTTTCACCAGATCTTCATGGCAGTGGATGATCGAAACAAAACGGCGTTTGTGACAGATACATGAGTATATTGTTATAGGGTGATGCCCTTCGGTCTCAAGAACGCTGGAGCAACCTTCCCAAGACTTGTCGCGAAGATGTTTTACCATCAAATTGGAAAATCCATGGAAGTATACATTGACGATATGCTTGTGAAAAGTCTTAAGGCTGAAGAGCATGTACGTCATTTGGATGAAACATTTGCTATCATGAGAGCTTATGGGATAAAGTTGAACCCCAAAAAAGGCACATTTTGGGTAACAGCAGGAAAATTTCTGGGACATGTGATGAATGAAAGAGGGATGGAGGCCAACCCGAATAAAATCAGGGCAATACTAGATTTGCCTTCACCAAGGACGGTAAAGGACGTGCAGTGTTTGGTTAGCTGCCTTACAGCTTTGGGCAGATTTATATAGACTTCGGCAGAAAAGAATCTACCATTTTTCAAGGTCATGAGGAAAAGCAAGGATTTTAGCTGAGGACCAGATTGTGAGGAGCTTTCCAACAGATGAAGAGATACTTGGTGAGCCCACCGCTTCTGGCCAAAATGGAAGAAAGTGAGATTTTGTACTTGCAATTGGTTGTATCTTCCCACGCCATCAGTACAGTTCTAGTAAAAGAGAAGGGAGCTCAGTAATTAGCCATCCACTATGTAAGCAGAGTTTTGCAAGGCGCATAAAGGAACTATTTGGAGATAGAGTTGTTTACTCTAGCTATTGTGGCCACATCATGGAAGTTAAGGCCGTATTTTCAGTCTCATCCAATCACAATTGCAACGGATAAGCCGTTACAGCAAGTGCGGGCGAGACCCGAGACCTTCGGTATATTGGTCAAGTTGGCAATTGAACTTAGTGAGTTCGTTCTAGAATTTAGGCCCCGAACCTCCATTAAAGCACATGCATTGGTAGATTTCATGGCTGAAACATTGGGCAATAGCGTGGCAGAATCCACAAATTAAATTTATTCAATATCAGACCAAGCAGAAACCAGTAGGGCTGCCACCACATGGAATATGCATATCGATGGCTCCGCCACGAGCCATGGAGAAGGGGTTGGAATCCATATTTTATCTCCATACCGCATGGAGTCCGAATTTTCCATTAGTTGAACTACATGGTGACAAACAATGAAGCTGAATATGAAGCTATGATAGCAGGGATAAACCTGGTATTAACGCTCAACATTGAGAATTTGGACGTGTTCACCGATTCATTGCTAGTAGCGAAACATTTTTCAGGAAAGTACGAGATAAGAGAGGAGACAATGGAATTGTACGCTGCAAAGATTAAAATGTTGGCAGCTCGCTTCTGTTTTTTCAATATCACTCAAATTCTGCGGGATGAGAACGGCAAGGCCGGTGCACTGTCTAAGTTCGCCAGTTCTTCAAAAATCCCAGTTAAGAAATGAGTTACATTGTTGGCAACTGACAAGCCGTCGATCAGGATATCGAAGTATAATGGCACTATGGCAAAAGTGGACTACATAGTGTCAATGAAAGAGGATCCGTCGTGGAAGGACGAGATCATGGCGTATTTGGTGAGCAGAATACTACTAACGGATCCGAATGCGCGTCGTATGATGCATTATAAAGCTTACAGGTTCACCATTCACAATGGCAAACTGTACAAGCCGTCGTTCGAAGGTCCATTGCTCTGTTGCCTCACTACGACTCAGGCCGATTATGTTATGAAAGAAATCCACGCCGGATGTTGTGGAAATCATTATGGGGGAAGAGCATTGGCCCAGCGAATTCCCCGCCAGGGTTATTATTGGCCGACTTTGCTAAAAGATGCCATGGTTTTCTCGCGGCCTTGTGATAGTTGTCAGTTCCACGCTCGTCTCATTCACATACCGGTGTAACCATTACAGCCTCTCGATGAATAATGTCCTTTTGACCAATGGGGAATCGATATAGTCGGGCCGCTACCGGTGGCCAAAAACCAAAAGATATTTCTGGTAGTGGACGTGGAATATTATACTAAGTGGGTCGAGGCTGAGGCCATGTTGGCCATTACGGAGAAGAATATGATTGAATTCATATGGAAGAATATGATGTGCCGTTTTGGCATTCCCAAGTATATTATATGTGACGATGGCACGCAGTTCGATGGCAAGAGAATCAAGTCTTGATTCGCAGAGTTGTGAATCTCTCACAATATGACCTCGGTTTATCACCCTCAGTCGAACGGGTAGGTAGAGTCCACCAATAAGACACTAAAAGATTATCTTGAGAGAAAGTTGAGAGACATCGAGAAAAGCTGGACAGAGGAGCTTCAAGGAATATTGTGGGCTTATAGGAAAACTCCCAAGACGTCGAGAGGAGAAACCCCATTCAATCTCGTTTATGGGACTTAGGCAGTTTTACCGACCGAGATAGGAATGCCAACGCATAGAATATATGATTATGACCCCGAGCAGTTGGCCCGATTGCGCCAAATGGATTTGGACATGATAGGCACTACGAGAGAAGATGCTTATCAACGTACCATAGCATTTAAAGTAGCAATGGCCAAAAGTTATGACAAGAGAGTCCAATTCAGAAATTTTGAAGTGGGGGTCCTAGTTCTGAAAAGCATAGCGACAAAATAGCACCTCGGGAAGGTGTGAAACAAAATGGGAAGGACCTTTCAAGGTGATACAAGCCAGTTCACGAGGCTACTTTACCTTGAAACTATGCAAGGTATTAAGCTAAAGCGCTCATGAAATGTGCAACACCTGAGACGCTATTATGCTTAGGCACTAAATAGGATCATAGTCGAATGTTAACAAATTGTATGAACTATGAAGGCTCGAGTCTAGTGCAAAATGTGGGAAACGTAGGCACCTCAGTAAAAAACTAAGCTTAACCCCTTTTCAAATTAAATCAAAATTTGTCTCTTTTCTCTAGGTTGATGTTGCAGGTGGAGTCATCATGGACTGACGCCGCAACTCCAATGAAAAAAATTGGGAACCGAGCAAATTGACTCACCCCGCATGCACCGCGAAAAGCGTCATGCCGGAGGCCCGTTTGGCCCCGAGAGGTCAAACGTCGATCAAATGACTCACCCCGCATGCACCGTGAAAAGCGTCATGCCAGAAGCCGGTTTGGCCCCGAGAGGTCGAACACCGATCAAATGACTCACCCTGCATGCACCGCGAAAAGCGTCATGTCGGAGGCCTGTTTAGCCCCGAGAGGTAGAATGTTGATTAAATGACTCACCCCGCCTGTACCGCGAAAAGCGTCATGCCGGAGGCCTGTTTGGCCACAAGAGGTCGAACGCCAATCAAATGACTCACCCCGCATACACTGCAAAAAGTGTCATGCCAGAGGGCCATTCGGCCTTAAGAGGTTAAACGCCGATCAGATAACTCACCCCACATGAACCGCGGAAAGAAATATACCAGATGCATGTTCGATCTCGAGTGGTCCAACGCCGATGGATCAACTCACTCCGCATAAAGCTCAAAAGGCGTAAAGTCAAATATCTATTCGGCCCCCAGCGTTTAAATGCTAAATGCGGTTTTGCAGGGAGCATATTCAACTTAAAGGTTCAAAATCAAATTGCAATATCTCGCATGATAAACAATAAAAGAGCGTTGACGAAAGTGGGTCAAAAGAGATTTCACGAAATAACTACTATCGATTCAATCTAACAAATGAGACAAAGTCATGGTCGAGAAATTCGACTAAACTATACATTGAAGTATCAGTCAAAGAAACCTATGATATTTAGCACAAAATTGGATTTCTAAGAATGCCGTTACAGAAGTGACATGATCAAAAACGAGAAACAAAATGGCCTAATATCATCCAAAATATATGTTCACATGTACACTACTCTCCCTATGACTAGGGGGACTCTAGACGCAAAATAAGACCAAGTGACCGGACGTAGTTGGCATAATTTTTCTGAATTTGATCATCGGTCAACATGAGCTCATATGATTGCTCCCATCCTTTTGGTAATCTAACCTCATACTATTCTGATAATCCGTCAAAATGCCGCCCAAGCTGGAAGATGCTGGGAGAGATTAGATTATGTTCATCAAGAGCTCGGTCGTTGACCTAGGCGTGCAATAAAACTCGCATCAACGTGACAATGTGGATTTACTTCGATCGGCAATTTTGGGTTAAAATTTCCACTCCTGGTCACGAGTAAAGGACCATGTTCCTTGTGTGGTATAGCATCTGGAGGATCAAAGGAGAAGAAATTCAGCTAATTTCAGCAACAAGTTCCGACGTTTTCTCTACTTGAGATTCATTTTCTATCACATGAGACAAATTCATTTCGTCGTCAATGTTGTCAAAGGCAGCGTGAATGGCATCCATCACGTCAATGGGAAAAACTGGAGTTGCGTCCACAACACCGATATCTGCATCTTCTTGTCTTGTTGACGACACGGGATCAAACATAAACACAATAAGCTCAGAATTAACGCGCCTTTCCTCCCATAGCCGAAAGAAAGGGTCACCAAACCTCGGGACAAAAAACTCATCCGCGTCTTCGTTATCAACCATGGGAGTCTCCATTTGAGGACCACGGCTGACATCAAGCATATCCTTGCAAAAACCCCTTTTCATGAATCCAAGATAGTCCTCTTGATCAACTTTGAGTTCCATACCATATTTCACGTCGACAGCACCTTGTCGCAATTAGAGCCAATGCTAAACACCGCTCTTCATGAAAGACCTAGCCACCTCGCACCGGTAATCCTCTGACTTCAAATGCCACACTTTGTCACCCAACCTAGCAATCGCAGTATCGACCTCCTTGTTCAGTACATTGAGAGAATCATTATCCCGTTTCAAGGAGCCATTTTCCCTTTTCAGAGCAGCAATTTTGGCGCGAAGTGCCGCCACGCAATCCTTAGCTTTTTGGGCGTTAACGCCAGCTTCATGGGCATCCTGAGCAGCTTTAGCACTTACTTTGGCAGCTTTTCAAGCCCGTGTCATTGTAGCGTGACGACTCTTCCCAATACTATGGACATCCGCATTCAATTTATTAATCACGACATTATGTTTATCCTTAACTTCAATCAAACCGCTATAATCCCGACACAATCTATAGATCACTATCGCGGTAGCAGCAAAGAATAGACACCTAAAGCGCGCTAAACCAAAATATTCAAGCTTGTTCACTACAGCACTGCGATCCAATTGAAGCTACAAGCGTTTAACAATCTCTGTAGACTGCTCTTCCCGCAACCGATATCCCATCAATGTGATATTCGGTGATTCAGAATTTTTGTCATTCAAAAAATTCATAATCAATGAGGCTACCATGCGGCGCTAGCCTTGAATTCCCAGATGGTCGAGGTTGTTTGCTTGAATGCTGAGGAATTTCTCCAGTCTCGACAACGATTGTGTTTCGAGAACTTTTCTCTTGGCAGCCGTATACCAGTTTTTACCACCCAAGGTAGAGGAACGTTCATCGAAATATCATGGCACACGTCTAAAAGTTGGATTCTCAGCATTAAGTTTTGCCAGATTGGTTGCAATCATGTCGTCGACTGCATCACCCTCTTCCATGAGTCTGATTTGGGAATTGGTCCCAACCTTAACACGCCCTCCGGCGCAAGTCAGAGTCATGACTAACCTTAACGGGACGAAGTCTCCATGCCTCTCGAAATTGCTCACTAAGGGCACTCGAGTGCCCGTGCTTACACTGCCCAGTCTGACTGTAGAGCGATCCAATGATATCGGAGCAGAATGGCCAGCACCCAAAGTGTCAGACAGGCTCCCGGGAGGCCTCACCGCGGGTCAACTTCTTGCGGAAACTCCTGCAGAACTTCCACTGGAGTGTAGTCAAAGAAGGGCCCAACATTTGAAGAACCGGCTCTATTGGTATTCGCTTGAGATGCATACATGTTCTTGGGTGACTCAGCTGGCTTACGACGTCTTTTAGATTTCTTTCTCGCCATTTAAGAAAGTTGTACATAGAAAGAAAATATTTTTTTAGAAAAGCCAATATCCAATCGCCTGGATTCGATCCTAACCGATATATCGAATTCTACTCGTTCGATGTTAGAAGATCGAATCCGGATGATTCGACATATGCAACAAAGCGGACCAAAAGTCTCCGCGAAAAGAAAAATGAAAATGAGGTGGGAAGTGGGCCTTTATATAGCCCAACCACCGCCTTTTCCCCGAATTCGGTACTTGTGTATCGAATGCATCATGTTCGATATTGCTGTATCGAATCAGATAGATTCGATATTTTCTTTCTAGTTAGATCGAATTGCTGAAATTCGATATAAGAAAATATATTTTTATATAACTTAAATAATAATAAATAATTATAATTATTCGCCAAAATTAATAATCGCAAAGATTTCATACCTGAATATGATTATCGCGGCTACCAAATGGGGGAATGTTTTTGAATTAGTTGCAGTCCGGAAGCGAGGCACGAATTACGATACCAGAAATCAAGTCAAAAGCGACCAACACTGAGATTTGGAAGCCACTCCTGTACCAACACCGGCTCCCAATCGGGGACATGATTTTTAACAGTGACCCAAGAGCAGATACTTGGCGACATAGTCCAAGCGTAATTTTAGAGTTTGGAACCCACTCTCGGACCGAGACCGGCTCCCAAACTAGGGGGATTATATGATGGAGGTATTTTAGGAAAGACCCAATATAAATATTGGACCGGCCCACAAAAAAGGGCCCAAAAAATTATAGATCGAACAGGAGGAATTCGATATTAAGTGAATATCGAATGTGCAGGATTTGATTTATCTCTTAGATCGAATCAGCACGATTCGATATTCATTCCAAAACTACCACTAGGGCCCACGGGATGGGGTCTATAAATACCCCATCCTCTGACATTCATTAGACCCTCGATACATATTGACATAGATCGAATTCACTAATTTGATACACACTCGATTGCATACTCGTCAGGATTCGATCATCTACCCAATTCGACACAGGACCATATGCGATTCAGAACAGCAACGAACCGTTCCCATTCGAGGTTCATCAATATCGAACCAGCACTGTTTGACACTCGTCTGATTCATTTTAGAGCAGCATCGAACTATTACGATTCGACATACGTAGATCGAACGTCTTCCATTCAATCTATCAGTTTCTTCGTCTGAGAAGGCTTTCTAGAGTAAATTTATACTTATTATATACAATAGGTGTTTCAGACCAAGATATTCCGTACATTGTAATAGATTAGCATTATTTTGGCATTGTCACGCCATTTGTAACAATTTCAGGTGTATCATAACCCGAACGAAGCAAGACCAAAATAGGGTTAACTCAACTGAGATATAACTATTCTTAACTTGTTACCCCATTCTTATGTTAGAAATATTTGTTAGCACAATTATTTCGAAATACATAACCACGAGAGTTTGTATTCAATGAACCATAGTGGGGTTTTTTTCAAAAATGGTCATTTACCGTGGCCTCATTACGAAAATAGTCTGTTATCGCGCCGTTGTCCACATTTAGTCATTTATCATGGTTTTTCATCAAATTTTGGTCATCCGCCTATTTTTTAATTTCTTTTTGCTCCCTGAACTATAATTATTAACAAAAAACCTCAAATATATTATTTTTAATTAGTAAAAAGCCCCCATTTGTTATATATTCAGATAAAATTATATATTCGCTAAAAAAAGCTAAACAATATATAATAAACTTAAATACAAAAATAATAAATATTAAATTAAAAAATTATTCCGTTATTAACTAATTAAATTATTTTTCTTCAATTCTAAAATATAAGCTCAAAAACATTTCATTGTACATTTATAATTTGAAGATAATTAAATTTTATTTTTAAACTTTTAACAAACTTAAAACGCATATTAATATAATATATATCACGATTCAAAAATATTATTAATTTTTTTATTATATATTTAAGTTATTTTCCTATTTTTTATAATTCTATCTTGAGATATTTAATAAACCTAGACGAACTAGGTGATGCGGAATCAATATTTTTTTCTAAATACAAAGAAATTTTAAATATAATATAAATAACAAAAATACTCAAAAAAATATATTAAACAATTAATTTTATTTTTCTTTCGGTATTCTGAATTTGTTTTTTAGTTTTTGACTTTTTTCTTGATAATGTTTTTTCTTGTGTATTTTTGACTTATTTTGTTGTTTCTTTTTTTTTTTTATTTTTTTTATTAATTCTTCTTATTTATTTTGTATTTAAAATTAGTTTATATTTAAGAAATAAATATCGACTCCACATCACTCAATTGGTCTAGGTTTATTAAATATATCAAGATAGAATTATAAAATAAACAAAAACAAATCTTAATAATGTAATAAAGAATTAATAATATATTTAAATTAAGAAATATATTAAATTAATATCCATTTTACGTTTATTAAAAGTTTAAAAATAAAATTATAAGTATCTCCAAAATTATAAATGTACAATGAAACATTTTTGGGCTTATGTTTTAGAAGTGAAGAAAAATTATTTAATTAGTTAATAAATAAACATTTTTTAATTTGATATTTAGTATTTGGGTATTTAAGATTATTATATCTTTTTCGCTTTTTGTTAGCGAATATATAGTTTTATGTGAATATATAATAAAGAGGGGCTTTTTACTAATTAAAAATAATATATTTGGGGAGTTTTGTTAATAAATATAGTTCAGGGGGAAAAAAAATCAAAAAAGGACGGATGACCAAAATTGGATGAAAACCCACGATAAATAACTAAATGTGAACAATGACGCGATAAAGACCTATTTTCTTATTGAGGCCAGGATAATGGACCATCTTTGAAAAAAACCCACCATAGTGAGCCTCTTTGGTTCTATTTTGGCCCACTCATTTCAAGCTTTCATTTTTTTTAATTTTATTTAGATCATGTTTCAATTTATAGACATCCAACTTACTTTGTCTCCATTCTTTCAAGATATTTCATCTATTCTTGTGATGATTTGGCACACGTTAAGTCAGAATCATACTGTTTTTTTTTTATCTTTTCCCTTGCTTTATTGTTTTAATTTCAACCCATGATTTGCATATGAAATCGCTAACAGATATAAATATTTTTGAAAAGTAAATCATATATATAGTTATCAAGTATTTGTATTATTGTTTGTCATAAGATACATTTCATACATACATACATACATATACTAGTAAATAACCCCGTGCTACGCACGGGCATGTGCAAATTTTCATTAATATTTTAATCAGTATTATTCGATGCCTAATTAATAAGATTAAACCCCAAAAACTGTTTTCCATGTATTATTTTTATATAAAGCAATAATAAATCATAAATTAATCTACTATAGTTGACTACCGTATTTATGTGAATAGTCATAAATTATTAAACCTCACCACACACGATACCACCTCTTCACATGATTCCGATTCTACCGCTACACTCCCGCCCTGGCCGCCCCACCATCCATTTTCTCGCTGAAATCTCACTCTGACGCCCAACTTCCTCTGCCCCAGCGGTCGGATTAATTTTCTTCCAGCACGTTACCACCAAGCTCCCACCACCACATCATACGCCCCCGACGATGAGCACAACCACCATGAAATTCGGCCTCTCCGATTGCGCATAACATCACCACCACATCACACGCCTCCCACGAGGCCCACCAGCACATTCTACGCACAAAGTCTTCAATTTATCCACCCCTTTTCTTGGTGTTTAAGCTTCAATATATTGGAGAGTAATTTAAAACTTGAAGGACTGTGTTACAATTTACTATGAGGCTCAATAGCAAATAACAGAAAATTTTAGGGACAAAAGTGAAAGTGTTCAAAGGCACAAGGGTTATTCTAAAATTTACAAGTCAAATAACAAAAACCTTTGGGTGCTAAAATAAGAAAATCTAAAATATAAAGGATTGCGTTACAATTTATCATGGAGCCCAAAAATAAATAATAATAAAAATTTAGGGGCAAAAATACAAAAATCAAAATACATGAACTTTTTTGCAATTTACCAAGTGCTAACACTTTTGGGGCTTATATATATTACTAGTAAATAAGCCCGTGCGTACAAGTTTTCATTAATATTTTAATTAGTATTATTCGATGTCAACCGAATAAGATTAAAACCCAAAAAAATTGTTTTTCAGGTATTATTTTCATATAAAGCAATAATAAACTATAAATTAACCTACTATTGTTGAAAACTGTATTTATCATAAATTATTAAACCTCATAAGACCTCTCGCACGATACCACCTCTTCCGATGGTTCTGATTCTACCTCTTCCCATGGTTCCGATTCTACCGTTGCACCCCCGCCCTCACCGCCTCACCACTTATTTTTTCGCTGAAATCCCACTCCGACGCCAAACTTTATCTGCCTAGCGATCGAATCTATTTTCTTCCAGCACGTCGCCACCAAGCTCCCACCACTGCATCATACACCCCCAGCGACGCCCACAACCACCACTACATTCGACCCTCCGATTGCGCATACATCGCCACCTTATCTCACGCCTCCGACGAGACCCACCAACACATTCTACGCCCCCAACGTCTATAATTGCGGCCACCCCTTTTCTTGGTGTTTGAGCTTTAGTATATTGAAAAGTAATTACATGAAATAACATGGGCAAAATATGGGCATACCAAATTAGAGAATTAAAATCGTAGCAATTTATAAATATAGTACATATAGATAGACCTAATATAACAGAACATAGTAATTAGTTGAACTTACAAGGGCAAATTTGAAATAAAAAAAGATGGACAACGAAATGAGCTAAATAACAAAAACATTTTGGTGCAAAAAATCAAAAAAATTAAAACTTGAACGACTGTGTTACAATTTATGATGGAGCCCAATAGCAAATAACAGAAAACTTTAGAAGCAAAAGTAAAAGAGGTAAAAATCGTAATGATTGTTTAGCAATTTACTGTGGAGCACAAAAGCAAATAATAAGAAACTTTAGAGGCGAAAGTGAAAGAGTTCAAAGGAGCAAGGGTTAATCTGAAATTTATAAGTAAAATTAAAAAACATTTGGGGGCAAAAATAAGAAAAACAAAAATTTGAAGGGTTGTATTACAATTTACTTTGGAGCCAAAAAGTAAATAATAAAAAATATTAGGGGTGAAAGTAAACAATTACAAAACATAGGGACTCTTTTGCAAATTACCAAATGATAATCTTGTAAATAATAAAAATATTTGGGGTCAAAAATTAGAAAAACTAAAATTTGAAGGGTTGTATTACAATTTTCTATGGGAAGGACGTGAGTTAGACAAAAAGAAAAGCAACGATCCTGAACCGATCTTACCCGGGATCGCAAGCCCCGGTGAACGGCGGCCGTAACTATAACGGTCCTAAGGTAGCGAAATTCCTTTTTACAATTTCGGTCTCGATTAGTTCACAAGATTGAATGTCTACCATTTCACCACCAAGGCATCTTGAAAGCTCAAAAGTAAATAATAAGAAATATTAGCGGTGAAATAAAAAGTACAAAACATGGGGACTTTATCGCAAATTACCAAGTGAGAACATCTATAGAAAAAACTTCAAGGACCTAACGGCAATAAACGAGAACAATATTGGGCTTTATAGATAGTACCAAATTAGAGAACTAAAATCGTAGCAATTTATAAATATAGTACATATAGATAGACCTAATATAACAGAACATAGTAATTAGTTGAACTTAAAAGGGCAAAATTGAAAGAAAGAAAGATGGACGACGAAATGAGCTAAATAATAAAAACATTTGGTGCAAAACTCACAAAAATTAAGACTCGAATTACTGTGTTAAAATTTATTATGCAGCCCAATAGCAAATAACAAAAAACTTTAGGAGCAAAAGTAAAAGAGGTAAAAACTATAATGATTGTTTACCAATTTACTGTGGAGCCCAAAAGCAAATAATAAGAAACTTTAGAGGAGAAAGTGAAAGAGTTCAAAGGCGCAAGGGTTTTTCTAAAATTTACAAGTCAATTAAAAAAACATTATGGGGCAAAATTAAGAAAAACGAGAATTTGAAGGGTTGTATTACAATTTATTATGTGGCCCAAAAATAAATAATAAAAAACATTAGTGGTGAAAGTAAAACATTACAAAAAAACATAGGGACTTTTTTGTAAATTACCAAATGATAATCTTGTAAATAATAAAAATATTTGGGGGCAAAAATAAGAAAAACTTAAATTTGAAGGGTTATATTACAATTTACTACAGGGCTAAAAAGTGTAATAAAAAATATTAGGGTGAAAATAAAAGAAGTACAAAACATAGGGACTTTATTGCAAATTACCAAGTGAGAACAATAATAGAAAAATCAAAAACTACAAGGACCTAACGACAATAAGCGAGAACAATACATATTAAACAATATATATTTATATCGGCATTTGTTTTTCTTCTTTTAGTGCGAGTGTGCATTGCAATGCAAATCTACACTTTTTAAATTGTACTCGTTACTTGCATAAAACATTTTTAATTGATGAAACGGTAATAATTAAGTGGAGTTTTTAATTTGCATCTTTTCGTGACAAATACGCAAAGAAAAAAAAAGTTTACCATTGCTAGTTTTTAAGAAATACTATAAATTTCTTTGCTACTTTACTATAATTTTGATCAGGTTTAAATAATGTTGGTCATAATTTACATGTGTTGTTTATGAAACATAATTTTTTATTATAATATAATATTCTCTTATAGAAATAAAAATAAATTGGACATAACTTTCAATAATTAACATATTTCACTTCCAACGTAACTATAACTTTTTTGACCGACTTTGTAATTAACACATGCATAACAAATTTAATTAAACTTTTCATAGATTTTCAAATAATATTTCACATTTAATCATTAAGCAAAATATCATGATAGAATTATATTACAATTGCAGCATATCATTATACCGGTTCTAAGACTGTATGCGGTGGATTACTGTGAGATAAGCTATCCAAAAGTAAGCGATAGCAATCCATCTATTGGCAGCAATTGGGGACAACAACCTAATCAGTTTTGAGGAATCACACAACAAATTGTGGTTAATCGCAATGATCATCGTGAGACATCTGATAGAGATTCAAGAGCTTCACGTGTCAACCCAAGGCTACGCTCTATTGAGTTGCGGCGTTGATGTGACTGAAGCACGAAAATTACTTTCAGCAAGGGAGAGGGTAGCACACGCAGATCGCCGAGATCTTACTAAATATTCCATGTAATAAATGCTTATTATATGTTGTCCATGACCTATCCAGCATTCCACGCACCAATTATGTACTATATGTGGTACTTTAAGTGTGCTATTGTTAATTATGTCGCGACTTACGCACTTGTGTGATACACGTATGTTAATAAATTATTTTGTTATTTATTGATTTAAATATTGTGTGTAAGTGTAATAATTATGAAGTGTTTAGGTCACGTGTATATAAATACACATAAAATATATAAATACATTAAGAACCTCAATGAAATTATTCTTTATTTATTTGTTAACTTTAGTAAATACATTAACAACCTTAATTTAAAGTGCTTTGCATTTGTTTTATATTTTTGGAGTTTTTTAACATATAAATCGATTATATACTTTATGTAGCATTTTATTTTTAATTTAGTAAGTGGTGAAATATTTTATTTATACAGAATAATAAATTATATTTTCAGTTCAGAACAATTACTTAGACATTGCATCATGATTTTTATGTAAACTATTTTTATTTTTATTTTTAAAAAAAATATGAGAGCTCTTCACTAATTCTCATTTTTATAACAAATCATTGATTTTTTCAAATAAATAATATCTACAACATTTTAATTAACAAAATTTATCACTTATAAAAATATTACTTTTATATATACCCATCATAACCAATCATATTGATGTGATGTTTCTATACTTGCTTTTCTTCCAACACCCAAACCCCTTAATTACATCCAATTAAATTTCAGCATTTTTGCATGTTTTTCAAAATATTTTTTAAAAACTCAAACCAAATTAACGAAAATACATCCAAACGAGCCCAATAAACCTTGATGTTGTGAACCAACATCCGCTAAGGCCAACGGCTGTAACCCAATAAAAATACACTCAGATAACAATATCTTTTGATGTATTATATATTTACCTCACAGAGATTAGATATGATTTCATTTTTAATTATTGTCTTTCGTAAATATCTTCCAAAATATATTGTACTAGTCTATATAGGTTATATCTTAATTAATAAGATTATCCATTCACTTCGAACTAAGTATAACCATTATATGGTTACAAGTCGCCAAATCTCACGAGAATTTCGATCCAATGACTAACTCTAACAATACCCTTACCCCGTTTGATTCTTCCAGCAGCGCCGGCCACGTTGACACATCATCGTCGATGTCCATTCTTCGTCCCTCCATGTTGCGGCTAGCCCTCTTCCGGTGGCAATTCGTTGATTCTGATCAATGCTCATCAACAATTTTCGTTGCAACTAAACAGGAACAACTCTGCCTCGTGGCATTCCCGAGTCCATCGTCTCCTTTTTGACTATGGACAGTTCGCCTTTTTAGATGCTTCTACCCCGTGCCCTCATCCGGGTTCCACTCCAGAAAGCCTTGCGGCGCATGAATACTGGTTGCATCAAGACTCACTGTTAATTTTTGCCCTATTTGGATCTGTCTTCAATGAAATTGTTCAACTAATTTTGATTTGTGAAACTTCGGCTACGACGTGGACGACTTTGCACATCAGCTACGCAAATTGTTCATGGTCGCGTGTTATGAAAGTAAAAGACGAACTCATCTCTCTCAAGTTGGGTTCCCAATCGGTCTCGTGATTGCTCTAATTGGTTAAGTCGAAAATGGATGAACTCACTATTATTGATGGTCCGTTTAAGGACGATGATATTACTCTTGATGTCCTTAATAATCTCGGTGCGGCGTATCGCGATATCGTTGGTCCTATTTGCACCCGTGAGAATTCAATTCAGTTCCCGGAGCTTAATGATCTTCTCGTTAGTCATGAAATCTGTAATGTATAGACCGGGATTGGTACCATTTTACTTTATTCACACACTATGTGTACACTGAATGTTGTGCCAACACCGATCGTATTTGGTGTTGTCCCCACACTCATTGTAGAGTAATAATGCAGCGGAATAAATAACACAGTGAGATGAAATTTAAGCAAGTTATATGAATATAACCTGCCGAGCCTTATAGCCACATAATCACTAAATGTTACCTTAATGATCTTACCAAACACAACTCAGCAAGGAACCCAATCCTAACACTAACTAATCTATGAGCTATAGTTTAGCTAGATAAAACATTGTAAAACAAGGCCAATACAATACAAGAATTTATTCTAATCGTTCAGAACTTAATTCTAGTCTTGTTGTTAGTCTTGATGTCGAGCACACCTTCTTATAGGATTTGATCGTCCTTATTGTGTGGCATGATAGACACGATTTCGTGATCGTTCTCTTCTTCATTGGATAACTCTGAAATATCCTTTGATGTTATCTTCATAAGATCTTCAAATATTATCTTCATGTATCTTTAAATATCTTTGGCTTATCCTTTCGTTCCTCGCATAGATCTGTGCGATCCTTAATACCCTGAAATAATCACATATAACAACAACTCGTGGAACTAGGTGAGTTTAAGAATAAAGGAAAAATAAAACATTCAACTTAAATAAATCGAACAGAGCAGTGTTGAGTTCACTGTTGTGCCAACATCTCTTTTCAGAATGTTGGACCGATACTTCCTGAACACCTGCACTTTCAATCTCCTCATTTATGCCTTTCTTCACAAAACTCCACCTGCTACCAATTTTTCTTAAGTACCTGTATTTCAGAATATAAGAACACCTACTTATTCTAATTTGCTCCCCCATAATCTAAGATTGAAGAAGTGCAGTGTTGAGTTAACACAGTTAACATTTGTGTTGTCCCAACATTTCCATCTGTCATTTCAACACCTGCGGTTAGTTCAACAGTACAAACCAAAGCAAACTAGAATAATTAACAATGTGCAGAACAATATTCATATTACATCCCATTAGAAACAAAACATAGAACATGCTCTCTATGCCAAAACATCAATTGTTCAAAATAACTTAAAAATACAAGAAACAAAAAATTGGTGGCCTCAGTCTCCCCCTTTTTGTGAGGAAAGCACCACCAACAGGTGCTTCTTGATGGTGTCCAGCTCCTTAATCTCTTGCTCCCTATCAGCAATCTTCATTCTCCTATCAGCAACCATCCTATCCCACCACTCCACCTTCTTTTGAGTGAATGCAGAGTTGATAGCCATGGGTGGGGTAGAATCATCCTCAGCAACTGAGGCAATGATGAAGTTGTGTGCCTTCTTCTTCCCCTGTTGTGCACCACTACTTTCTGGAGCATGTGGATCTTTCCATGGGAGATCGTTGATTCTTTCTCCTCCAAAGTAGTTCTTCGTGATGGGCAGATGATCAGTCTTGTCCACAAATGTCTCATTTTCACCTTTCTAAAATCCTTGATCAGTGAGAGTTTTGTTGATCAAGGCAGGGAAGGGTAAGACTGCATCTTTCTTGTGCACAGCCTCAGCAATCATTCTGAAAATTCTTTCCCCCATGTTCTACATAGCCATCTCATGAGTGGAAACTGTGGAGTTGGTTGAGGGTATCCAGTTGAATGAGGCAGCTTTGCACAGAACAGCAGTGAGGGATGTGAGTCTAGTCACCTTTTTCTTGTTCTTCCACTTCTTCTCTAGTCCACCTGTTAGTTCTTTCATCACGTTGTCATCATCAATTTCCTCCTCTGTTTCCTGTCCTCTAGGTATCCTCCAAGTTTTCGTTGATGATAGAGGGATTGAACTTGTAGAACGTTTCCCTCACAAATACTCTCTCATACTGGGGGGGGGGGGGGGGGGGGGGGCTTTTGTATGCACAAACTTAGACAGGTTACAGTAAAATTCCCTAATTACATCAGGGACATAGGGGACAACCTCAATCAAGGAATCTAACATGTTCGTAGACTCAAGGAATTCAAACACCTTGTAATTCTTAAAATCATAAACAAAAATATTCATCTCAGCCCAAATCTTCCTAGCAGTCATAATATCAATATTGTCACTCGCAGTTTTGGTCAAGAAATATCTATTATGAAGTTCAGTTGGAAAATCGGCTCAAATGTTTCTGGTGGTTCAGGCTCAGACTCCTCCTCAAACTCCAGTGTTATGTCCGCATCCTCCTCGGCTGATGTTGGATCAACATTCAGATCAGTGGGTGTTGGTCCAACATTGCGGCCAGCCGATGTTGGCACAATATCAAGCCTAGTTCTGTTCTTCAGCTTCTTCATCAGTTTCTTCATCATCCTCTTCCTCTTCTTCATCTGAACCCTCCTCCTCAGCCTCATCAGCAGCAGCTTCTTCCCCAGTTGCTTCTTCCTCGGCTACTTTCTCTTGATCTTGTGCATGTTCATCTTCCTGCTCTCCCTCAATTTCAGAAGGAGGAGTAGGGCGTTGATCCTCCTCAGGCACCTCTGCCTCCAGATTCACCTGTTCATCAGTCAAGGGGACATCCTTAGAGATGTTGGGTGGGTTCAGAGTAGCCTATGTGTCTGCAGGTTCCGGTGTGGTGATAACATCCTCTGGTGTTGGTGATGTGACCACATCAGTGGGTTCCTTTCTTTTCGGTGATTCAGTAGTCACCACCAGGTTGCGGGTGCGGGTGCTTCTACGGGGTTGAACTCCCCTCCATCAGACGACATAGCAGTTGCAACGTTAGCAAGATCAACGATTGTGGATTTCTATCCCATTGTAGCCTGCGTGAGTAAATTAGGAAGTAAGTAAGAATCTAGGGTTTAATTGATTTTGAAACAATTAAGCTCAAATATAAATAGGATAAATAAGGAAGGTGGGGATTAATATAGGAGTAGTGGGCGGGTAAATATTGAGAATATGTGCCATTCCTACCATGTTGGGTCAACACGTGTTGAACGTGTTGTCATGACACGTGACCAGAGCAGTTAATGTGTATAACTTATAAGTCAAAGTATTGTGGTGAGTGTTGAGACAACATTCAGAGAAACGGTGTTGGCACAACATTCGAACTCAACATTCTATACTGAGCCAGGTGTTTGTAGGGTCAAGGTCTTACCAAGGTTTTCTTCACATACTAGCATAAGCAAAATCTGAGCAAGATACCTGGAAGTTCAAGAGTTAGAATGAACCATTCAAAACAAGTAGCTTGCCTTGGATCTGAAACAGGAGTGGGAGTTAGACAACAGAGAAACACACTAAGTAAACATTAAAGAGGTTAAGAGCACAGAGATAATTAAGCTCCTATAGTTCAATGAGAAACTGACTTGTGTGTTACTGGCAGTTAACAACCCAGGAGATATGCCTTGCATATGACAATTATGAATTGAAGAAAACCAAGAGATAGAGATACTCCCTCTTAAGATCATGACAACACAATAGGATAAGCAAGTAGATAAGAAATATGCGATGATGAATGTTCGTCCAACATTTATGAGCACAGTGTTGTCCCAACACACCTTATCAGCAGTCACAGATAGAAACTCTTTACTTATTTCATTTTCAGATCTGGAAACAGAAATAACTTTCAAGCATAACACTTTGAGGCATGAAGGATCATGTCTTCACTAAATGTAGGCAATAGCAGGACTCCTAACACCCGAGTGTCAACATAATCAATGCAGATGCACATACAAGTACATAGAGCTGGGTCCAGGCAGTTCTGGACCCCAACACCCCAGTTACCTAGCATGTCCTTGTTTAATGAGCACCAATAAGAAGATTTTAGCACAAGTGAGCATATATATTGCATGAAAGGAAATATAGGACCCCATACACCCACGTATAAGAGTTCACCATTTTTTCCCCTTCTGCAAGCAAAACAACATAAATAAATCACAACTGAATACAGCATAGCTGTCAACTCTGTGCACCCCAGCTTCTTTATTGTTTTGTGTGTCTACCACCTGAATAGGACACCATTGAATACAACATAGCAGTCATCTCTGTGTACCCCAACTTTTCTAAGTGTAGACACCTCAAAGTCAAGAAAGTTTTAATAAAGAAATCAAAAAGCATTTGTAAAGAGTAAGCTATCTAATCATGGTGATAGGCTAGTGAAACTTCACGTGGTTCAAGAATGCAGAAAAAGAAACATGACATAAACAATGAAATCACAAGAACTAACCAAACAAACAAGAGAACAATATGGGTACATCACAACCAGTCATTGGTGTTGGCCTGTGATGTTAAGGAAACACTTGTACGTTCAGTGTGTTCACAACACACTCATGCTGAGAGCCTTCCTCAAACTGAAGAACCTCTCATTGTCTAATGGTTTTGTAAACATGTCAGCCAATTGGTTGTTGGTTTCAATATGTTCAATTGTGATTGTTTTATCTTTAACCAAATCTCTTAAGCTATGATGTCTAATGTCAATGTGTTTGGTTTTAGAATGTTGCACATGATTTTTAGATATACTAATCGCACTCAAGTTATCACAGAACATGAGAATAGTATTACTAGTTAACCCATAATCACAAAGCATATTTTTCAACCATATCAGTTGGGTTACACAGCTGCCAGCTGCAATATACTCTGACTCAGCAGTAGACAAAGACACACAATTTTGTTTCTTAATGTACCAGAAAACCAAATTATTTCCTAAATAAAAACACCCTCCACTACATGATTTTCTATCATCTAAATCACCTGCCCAGGCACTATCACTAAAGCCAACCAAGTCTGAATTTGTATCATGAGAGTACTAGATTCCTAACTCAGCAGTTCCAGAGATATATCTTAAGATTCTTTTTACAACAGTTAAGTGAGATACCTTTGGTGTTGCTTGATACCTGGCACAGACACACACTAAGTACATTATGTCAGGTCTGGTGGCTGATAAGTACAAGAGACTCCCAATCATTGATATGTAGAGTGTTGAGCCAACATCTTCACCAGCTATATCCCTCTCAGTCTTCACTGTAGTGGACATTGGTGTCTTGTATGGTTTAGATTTCAGCAACCCAAATCTCTTCACCAAATTCCTGGCATACTTTTCTTGAGATAGAAAAATTCTTGTTTCCTTTTGTTTCACTTGCAGAACTAGGAAGAAGGTGAACTCCCCTATCATTCTCATTTCAAATGTACCTGTCATAGTGCTAACAAACTTGTCCAAGGTGGACTGGTTAGAAGAGCTAAATACTGTATCATCAACATAGATTTGAGCTATACAAACTTCTTTGTTATTTCTCATGATAAACAGTGTGCTATCACCTTCACCTCTTGAAAAATAAAAATATAGTAAGAATTAAGTTAGCCTCTCATACCAAGCTCTAGGAGCTTGTTCAAACCATATAAAGCCTTTTCAAGTTTGTAGACATAGTCAGGGTGATGGGGGTCTGTAAATCCTTTTGGTTGCTCAACAAAAGCCTCTTTGTCTATATAACCATTCAAAAACGCTCCCTTAACATCCATTTGGTATAATTTGATTTTTAAGAAACAAGCAATTGCAAGCAGAAGCCTAATGGATTATATTCTGGCCACAAGGGCAAATGTTTCATTAAAATCATTCCCTTTCACTTGAGTGTACCCTTGGGCTATTCATCTAGCCTTATTCCTTACTATCACTCCATTCTCATCACTTTTATTTTTAAAGACCCACTTAGTTCAAATTAAATTAGCATGAATAGTCCTAGGAACTCGTTTCCACACTTTATTCTTTGAACATTGCATGAGTTCTTCCGGCATAGCATTTATCTAGTGAGAATTTTTAAGAGCCTTAGTAACATTCTTAGGTTCTACAGCAGAAACAAAACAAGTAACAGTTTTACACACAGATGGCATGCAAACACTAAGTTTACCCATATTTTTTGTAATTTACACTTTCTTTGTTTCTAGTTCTTACACCTTCAGTAAGATTTCCTATAACCTAAGAAGTAGGATGATCCCTCTGTATTCTGGCAGGAGTGTCCCTCCTAACATTTTCTCCAGCAAATTCTTGAGTGTCAGAATTTGTGTATTCTGGTGTTGGTCCAACATCAGCATCTGCCGATGTCAGCTCAACATCGTCATTCCATGTGTCTTCTGTGTCAAACTCTGGTGTTGAGTCCACATGGTCTCCTCCTGATGTTGGCACCACGTCTCCAGTGTGGGCAGTCCCAGTTGACTATCAATGATACTTGCAGAAACACCCTGGTCATCAAACACAACATTTACAGATTCTTGGATAGTATTCAATCTAGGATTAAACACTCTATAAGCACTGCTATTCATAGAATATCCAACAAAAATGCACTTTTCACTTTTAACATCAAACTTTCCTAATGGATGTCTATCCTTCAAACTATAACACACACAACCAAACTAATGAAAATGACTCAAGTTAGGCTTAATTTTCTTAACTATTTCATAAGGTGTCATGGTTGTGCCTGGTCTGAGATATACTCTATTTGAAATATAACATGTGGTACTTACGGCTTCTGCCCAAAGTCTTGTAGTTATCTTTCTGGAGTTTAACATAACCCTAGCCATTTCTTGCAAAGATCTATTTTTTCTTTCAGCAGCTGCATTTTGTTGGGGAGTGATAGGGGCAGAGTATTCATGAGAGATGCCTCTAGAATCACACAGATCATCAATCTTTCTATTTTCAATTTCCCTTCAATTATCTGATCTAATCCTAATAACACATGCATTGTAGAGCAACTTAATACTATCAGCTAGTATCTTGAAAGTCTCCACAACTTCATATTTTTCTCTCAAGAGTTTAATCCAAGTATACCTAGAAAAGTCATGAACAATTACATAAGCATACTTCTTACCAGCAAGGCTACAAACCTCTATAGGACCCATCAGATCCATGTGAAATAATTCAAAGCATTTAGAGGTTCTAGAGATCTGACATTCCACATGTATGGGTGCATGTGTGGTCTTGATTTGTTTACCTTGCAGACAATCACCACAAACTAGTTTACCTGGACTGGAAAGTTTAGGTATGCCTCTCACAGTTTTTAGCTTGATGATCTTTTCCAGATTCCTGTAGTGGACATGTCCTAGCCTTCTGTGCCAAATTACTGATTCATCAACCTTCACATGTAGGCATTGAGCATCCTCATCCACCAAGTAGCAGTTGCCTTTTGACCTTTTTCCTGACATAACACAATTGTTAGGTTCATCAAACACATCACTTGAATACTTGTCAACTTTAACAATCAAATTGTCATCACAAAGCTGGCTAATACTGATGAGATTAGCCTTTAGACCATCCACCAACAGAACATCGGTAAGATGAGGGAAACCATCCACATTTTTTTTTTGATTTCTCACTGGTGTCCGCTTATGCGACTAATCCAGCCGAGCCTCGGTCGGGCCCTTTTTTAGGGGGGGACTCTCCCAGCGGTGTTTTTTACATCCACAAGACTCGAACCCGAGACCTTGCTTAAGTGAACTCAAGTCCCTTACCACTTGAGCCAACAACCGTTGGTTAAACCATCCACATTAAGAAACCCTTTTCCTATGATATTTTCTTTGCTTCCTCCAACATATGTATCAGTACCAGTGAATGGGGGCACAAGATCCATAAGGTTAGTCTTGGTACCTGTCATATGTCTAGAACAACCACTGTCAAAATACCAGTCACCAGTAAGAGTATGAGTAGCTGAGAACACAACATTACAGATGATTTTGATTTTAGGAGACCAAAGTCTGTTCTTTTGAAAACTGTTGTTTTGTTCCCTAGTGTTGCTTTGGGATGTTGAGCCAACATTTGAGCGACCCAATGTTGTCCCAACACCCGATGCAGCATTATTGTTATCATAATTATATTTATGACAAAAATTCATCTACTTATGGCAGTATGGTTTTAAATGTCCCGGCTGAAAACAATATTGGCACTTATAGCTTACCTCCCTAGGTTGATTAGAGTGGCCATTATTTTTGCAAAAACCACCCTTTACAAAACCAGGTATAACATTATTATGGCTACTTGAGCTTTTTTGGTATCCTAAACCTGTAGTTCCTTCATTGCCAACACTCAGTGCTTCATCCAGCCTTCATGTGCTAGAGTTCCACTTGGCAATGGTTATCTCTGCTTCTTCGAGCTTCATCTCCATCTTTTCCATTTGGCACTCATTTCTGGTGAGGTTTTTCTCCAGTTCAGTTATAGTTTTAATTAAGAAAATGTTCTCCCTGATGAGCTCATTTTCCACTTTTATGATTTTCTTTACCGCTTCCCTGTAAACAACTTTCAACTCATCAACCACCTTATCTTGATCCATTTCTCCTTCAAGGAAGTACTCTTCATTCAAATATACTGATCCACCAAAGAAAACAAAATTAAAATGTTCCTCAGCTGTATTTATATCAGTAATAAGACATTGAGGGTTAGAAATATAGTCATCATCCTCCCAGTTGTCAAGGTAGTCTTTCTGTTCTTCTGGATCTCTCAGAGTGTTGAGCCAACATCCATGCGTCCCGATGTTGTCCTGAGACTCTGTCCAGTTGACTTGAGCACACAGATTTGTTGTGTGGACTTCTTTAGACACATGTTCTATGGGTAACTCATCCAAACATGTCTCATTATCAATATCATCCATGCATACCCAGTTAGAACTACCTTTGGTTCTCAAAGTATTAGCACACTCTATGACATGTGTCCAAAGCCTTTACACTCAAAGCATTGGAGTTCTTTTATTTTCTTAGTGTCACTCTTAGAGGGCTTTTTGAAAGAATACTTAACCATTTTACTAGGAAAACTCCTTATTAGATTAGGAGGAACATTCTTCTCTTTTCTGACTCTATCATTTAAAGAAATTTTATTGAACTTTTTCACCACTGAACCTAGATAGGCACTTATTTCAGTTTCATCATCTACTTCTTCTTCAGTAGCTTTGAATGCAAGGCCTCTGTGTTAGTGGGTTCTTAGTTAATTTTACATTCTTGTAGTACATTCAGAAGATTGTGAAAGTTAAGTGATGACATGTGTCTGGCTTCTTGCATAGCAATCTTCTTAACCTCAAAGTTAAGAGACATAGTTCTCATAGCTTTGTAAACAAGTTGTTTATTAGTTAGAGGATCACCAAGCCTTTGACATTCATTAGATAAATCCATTAATTTTGCAAAGTATGAAGTAACAGACTCATCATCACCCATTCTAATGCTCTAAAATTTATGTAAGGCAATTTGAAGTCTAGCTTCTTTGACACTAGCATCTCCTTCACAATGAGTTTGTAGGAGCAACCATGCTTCTTTAACAGTTGTACATAATTGTACTAACATGAACATATGTGGATCAATCCAACTGAAGATGGCATTCAGTGCTTTCTCATTGTTGGTTGTTTCAGTGACTTCTTCTTGAGTCCAGTCAGCTTCAGGCTTCAGATGTACATCATTGTCATCGTCTGGCCATCATTGGTGGAGTGTACCCATCAATGATTGATTTCCGCGCCCTTAAGTCTGAGGATTTGATGTATTGCCTGAGCCTGATCTTCCAGTAATCATACTTTGTCCCATTCAGCATTGGTAACCTATTGTTAGTATTGGGGTTCACATTATCCATGGTATGGTACCAAATCCAAACACCAATGACTAAGGTGCTTGGCTATGACGCCAATTGTAAATGTATTGTCCCAATACTCGTTGTAGAGTAATAATGCATCGGAATAACTAACTCAGTGAGATGAATTTTAAGCAGGTTATATGAATATAACCTGTCGAGCCTTACGGCCAAATAATCACTAAACGTTACCTTAATGATCTTACCAAATACAACTCAGCAAGGAACCCAGTCATAACGCTAACTAATCTATGAGTTATAGTGTAGCTAGATAAAACTTAGTAAAAGAAGACCAATACAATACAAGAATTTATTCTAATCGTTCAGAACTTAATTCTAGTCTTGTTGTTAGTCTTGATGTCGAGCACGCCTTCTTATAGGATTTGATCGTCCTTATTCCGTGGCGTGATAGACACGAGTTGGTGATCGTTCAACTTCTTCATTGGATAACTCCAAAATCTCCTTCGATGTTATCTTTATAAGATCTTCAAATATTATCTTCATGTATCTTTAAATATCTTCGACTTATCCTTTCGTTCCTCGCATAGATCCGTGCGATCCTTAATACCCTGAAATAATCACAAATAACTACAACTTGTGGAACTATGTGAGATTAAGAATAAAGGCAAAATAAAATATTCAACTTAAATAAATCGAACAGAGAAATGTTGAGTTTAGTGTTGTTCCAACATCTCTTTTCAGAATGTTGGACAGATACTTCCTGACAACACCTGCACTTTCAAAGTGTCGGACTCGAGTTCGATGCATCAACTCATGCTGCTATAGTTAACGAAGCGAACTCGCAACAATGCTCTAGTAGTAGCGGATCTGGTCGCGACCGCGGTGGATTGGGTCATGGAAATCAGAATGGTCGTGGTTTCTCTTGCGGTTCATCCACCTTCTTTCAGACTCATCCTACACATGCTTTCGGATCTCAGAACACTCGTTCGCCAATCATTTGTCAATTTTGTGGAATTTATGGTCACAGTGTACGTACGTGTCGCAAGTTTCATACACTGAGCGCACACTTTGCTTCCTCTCCGACTGCTCAGTTTGCTCGATTCCGAGGCCTTTCACTCACTTACATCAGATTTACAAAACCTCACGGTTCACTTAGAATACAAGAGCCCCGATGAAGTTTGCACTACCGATGACACAGGTTTGCCTTTCACCCACACTGGTACATCTCATGTTATTTATGACGATCACATGTTTACACTTAACAATCTATTGTGTGTTCCTCACGCGCATCATAATCTTCTCTCTATTCATCAATTTGCTAAGGCAAATGATGTTTTTATTAAATTTTACCTGTCACATTTGTTGTTAAGGATCACAGTTTGGGAGCTAAATTAATTCGTGGGGATTGCGTTGATGGGGTGTATCGTGTTTACCTTCCTCTTGTTTGTGCCCATAGTTGACTGCGTCGGTTGAAGAGCGAGTTGTGAAGGATTTTTGACATGACCGGTTTGATCATCCCTCGTTGAAGATTAGTTCGGTGATTCTCAAATAATTTAATTTACTTTGTTTTTTGTGAAATAAGTCGAACTATGAGCATTGTCACTCATGTTTATTAAACAACAACCAACAATTAGTTTTTAATAAGTTTTCCTTGTTCGGACCATGCTTTGCAGTATATTTATGAACATGTTTGGGGTCCTTCCCCGGTTGTTTCTATTACTCGTGCACATTATTATTTGAACCACTTTACTAAATACAGTTGGACTTATATGTTATCTGCCAATTCTAAGGTATACAATATTTTTCTTTAATTTTGTGCGCTTGTTGAGAAGCAATTTAGTCTATTAAAAATAATTACTCCGATAATGGTAGCGAGTTTCTTGCACTTCAAGATTATTTCTCTGTGAATGGTATAAGTTGGCTAACTTATGCTCCTCATACCCCCACAATAAAATGGTACGAGTGAACGAAAACATCACAATATTGTTACAATGGGTCGCGCGCTCCTCACGCATCCTTGCCTTCCTCTTGACTACTAGGATTATGCATTTCTTATCGCTGCATATCTATATAATTGGTTCCCTACTCCAGAGGGCTATAATGGTTCTTCGTTTGAGG
This sequence comes from Linaria vulgaris, assembly GCA_948329865.1. Lineage (NCBI taxonomy): Eukaryota > Viridiplantae > Streptophyta > Magnoliopsida > Lamiales > Plantaginaceae > Linaria > Linaria vulgaris. Next base: position 42,817,580 of record OX415249.1, read on the forward strand.
TTCTTATGGGTCTTGCTCCAAATTATTTGCGTCTACATGTGTTTGAGTGTTTGTGTTATCCTCTACTTTGCCCTTATTTCTCCTGAAAATTGACACCTCTTTCATGTGAGTGTTTTGTTGGCTACTCAATTTCTCAAGTTGCTAATAAGTGCCTCGACCTTGCTACTGGTTGCCTTTTTATTTCTCTTCATGTTTGATTTGTCGAGACTGTCTTTTCGGGTTGCTCATCGATGATTAAGGATTCGGGCTGTCCTTCAACGCCTTCTACACTTCTGCTGCATTCTCCACTGCCTATCTCACACTCTATAGTGTTGCTTCTTACAAATCAAGCCTCGGCCCCATCCGATTTGCCATCCGATTTTCCGCCTTCTCCACTTGCCAACTCGGATTCCTCTAATATCGAGTCTCTTTCCGTTGCCTCGTGTCCTTCATCTGCACCATTGCCTCTGGATTCCTTGCCCAATCCAGATCCTGACCGCCCGCACTACATGATCACCAGGTCGTAGAATAATATTTTCAAACCAAAAGTTCTTAATTTGTCCACGAAACACTTGATTATTGGTCTTATAGAGCCCACGTCGGTCACTCAAGAATTAATCGATCCAAAGCTACGTGGTGCTATGGCTGAAGAGTTTATGACTCTCACTAAACATGGTACTTCGTCACTTGTTCCTCCTGCTTCTAACCGATCCATCATTGGCTATAAATGGGTTATTCGGATTAAAAGGCTTCACAATGGTTAGCTTGATCGCTACAAGGCTAGCCTAGTTGCGAAGGAATTTCATCAACACCTGGCCATGAATATAAGAAAACTTTCAGTCCTGCTGTCAAAACGGTAACTATTATACTATTCTTTTGTTATTTGTTAAGAACAATTGGACTCTATGTTAGTTGGATGTTAGCAATGCGTTTCTACATGTCAATCTTTCGAAGACGATTTATATGCGTTAACCTTTGGATTTTTTTGATAAGTCTCGCTCGACACATGTTTGTCTTCTTCACAAGTCTGACACGTTCTTATTTGTGTTCTCCCGGGACTCTGTTCACATGTTTGTTCTTGTGTACGGGGAAGATATTATTGTTACAGGTTCTTGGGCCTCTATGATCTTTTTACTTATCTCACAGTTTACCATGTGATTTGCCATTAAAGATATGGGTTCTCTTTCGTTCTTCTAGGGTGTCGAGGTTATGCGTTGTCATGAAGGATTATTCCTTTCTTAACACAGTTACATAGATGACTTGTTGTCACATCACAAGATGGATGGTGCTAAGCCACTCGACATCCCAATGGCCTCTAATCCACTAGCCTCATCGTCCTTAACGGCTATAGATGCGACTCAGCTTCGACAGATTATGGGTAGTCTTCAATATCTAGCCCTTACTTGCCTGGGTATCTCATTCCATGTAAATCGTTTGGCACAATGGATGGCGTCTTATGTGGACACGGACTGGACCGCTCTCAAACGGGTTCTTTGTTATTTAAAGTGAACGCTCACTCATGGTATTCTTCTTCGCTGTGACTCGTCCCTATCCCTTATGGCGTTCTCGGACTCGAATTGGGCTGGGGATACACTCATGGGCACTTCCACTTCGGCCTTTATTGTTTTTCTAGATACTAATCCTATTTCGTGGTCCTCTTGTAAGTAGAAGTTTGTTGCCCATTGGTCGACTGAAGCTGAGTACTGTGCGCTTGCATCTATTTTGTCTGAAGTTTGTTGGCTCTAGCACCTTATTGGTGAAATTGGGGTCAAGTCGCCCTCTTCACCACTCATCCGTTGTGGCAACATGTGTGCCCTTCATCTCTCTCTTCATCCGGTTCAACATACGCACGTTACTATGGACTACCACTTCGCACATGATCTTGTGGCTAAAGGTCTCATTCGAGTTTTCTATGCCAACACACTTGATCAATTGGTGGAGCTTCAAACCAAACCCGTTGCTTGCTCACATTTTTCTCTTCTTCGTTCCAAAATTTCTGTTGCAATGGAACGTCTATTTTGCGGTGGTATATTAGATAGCAATATCTTTTGTTGTATATTTACCTTATATTAGATATGATTTGTTTTGTAATTATCTTCTTCCGTGAATATCTTGTACTAGTCTATATAGGTTATGTCTTGATTAATAAGAAAAAAATACCCTACCCCCTAAACTTACTGCCGGTTTGCACTTCCCCCCCCCCCCCTCCATTTCAGCTTTGATTCGTTGCACCCGATCCTCCCAACTTTATAAAGCGGATTACGGTGCCCCCTCCGATATCGGAAACAACATATTTTTGGAATATTCTGTTTTGAGGGGAAAGTGTAATTTGTTTAATAATTTATTTTACCCTAAAAGTTATTTTTTAAATAATACACCTGAATTGTTTAAATTTTAACAAAAACACCATCTTCTCCAAATCAAAACTTGTAATAATGATGCATTACACCTCCCCATCAATTAAATTTGAAATTCTGGGTGAATCTAACTCGAATATTGAACGTAACACAAATTATGGGAGAGTGAATGGAAGAGGAAAATAGCATAAAAATGGAGTCTTTGGAACTGCATTTTGTGTGGGAAAAGAAAAAGAAAAAACAGGGGATTTGTTTAGTGTATGAATCTGAGTGAAAATGGTGGTTTGTTATTTAGTGAGGTAGGTATTGAATTAAAATAGAAATTTGGGGTATTTTGTAGAATTTGTGTTGCATTCAAAATCTGGGTTACATTCGCTTGAAATTTTGAATTTAGTTAATGTGAAGGTGCAATGCATCATTATTACAAGTTTTGATTTGGAGAAGATGGTGTTTTGTTGAAATTAAAAAAATTGGGGTTAGGCAAATTGCACTTTGCCCCGCAAAATGGAGTATTCCAAAAATATGTTATTTTCGATGACTAAGAGGGCATCGGAGGGGGCGTCATACTCTGATTTACAAAGTTGGGGGAATCGGGTGCTAAGAATCAAAGCTTAGAGGGTAAGGTGCAAACCGGTAGTAAGTTTAGGGGGTAGAGTGCTTTTTCCCTTAAGATAATTTCATTCACTCCAAACTAAGTGTAACCCTTACATGAGTATTAACTGTAATCGTGATTGAAAAGAAGTTAGAATAAATAAACACTGTGTTACGGGCCAACTAAATTTAATCTTGTTTTAATTAATATGTGTGATTAAATTAATATTATTTATTTTCTATCACCAGTTGAAGTTGTGTTGTACTAATTAAATTAGTGGAGTCTTGGTGTTAGTGGGTCTTAGAAGTAATTTTTATTTGCTATTTATGTAAGATTATGTAAACATTTTTTTGAAGAAGAAATCAAGTAATATTTTAGTTAGTATTTTCATTTCTTATCTTATTTTCTTAAGGAGTTCGTTCATGCTCGAAATAGAACAAGTTAGGAATTCTTAGATCCTGACATTGGTGTTATCACAAAAAGAAGTCTATCCTCTCCCCCCCCCCCCCCCCCCCCCAAACAAATTTGAATTGGCATGGATATTTTATTCTAAATCCATAAACACATGGATGTGTACTTTTTCGAAATGCAAAAACACAGTGATAGTGCATATTCTAGAATTACCATTAAATCCTCCCAAGAGAAGGAGTCCTAGTAACAACATGAGTCATCCCAAGGTCGGAGAATAGATTCTTCAAACACGCCCGCCAACCACGCCAATAGGATGGCATTGGGTTGTGCTCCTAGTGCCACACTTGATCCACTCCTAACTAGCAGCATCGCAGAGGCCACTTATCTCAATGACACTCGATTACTTCTCCTCACTCAGATAACGTTTCTGAGTAAGCCGTATATGTCTACCCTCCAAGATCTACCTCTCCCTCGCAGGTAACGCCCAGTACACTCATCTCGGCAGGGTCATGACCCCCTAAGGTCATGCCCACGACCCTCATCTGAGTCATATTTCAAGAGCCATCGCTAGATATCGTATGAGTCCCGCCAAAGTGACTCCATACATACATTTTATGAGTCTCGCCCGAGTGACTCTAAATAATTTCAAATAATTATTTTTTGGAACAACCCACTCAGATAAACTTCCAAGGGTCTGTGACTCACCCTAAATAATCACTACGTTAATATTTAAAGAGATATATCTCTAACTCGCACTACAAGAGGAGACAATGTATGTACAAACTCCGAGAGAACCAATCCTTAGCTACCCGCTATGAATGAGGACACAACTAAAACTGATTGGTTACCCTCGCAGAAGGCAAGATATTGGACCTGAAGAAACGATCTCGATTGGTTTAGTATACAGAAGACAACTATTGGGTCAGGAGAGTTACCCTCGATTGGTTCTAACAACCAAATATAACTATTGGTGCAAAACAAGTCCAACTATTGGTCACCCTCGTCACAAGTCCCCATTGGCACAGAGGGAACCTCTTCCTATTGCTTGCCCCGACCCAGGCAATAACCCCGAACAGAAGACCAAACGAGATTACCCACCAGCTTTCTTGAAACTCCCACAAATAGGGAACTTGTTAGCACTCCCACAACAACAACTTTCAGCAACAGTTTTGCACTAATTTTTAGCAAAAAAACATACTTGTCTTCAGCATCTTTATGCTTTGTCTTTAGCACATTTGGCAACATCTCCCTCCCCAATTATGTCTCCCACTTGTAGCCACCTCTCATTCAAGAAATAATAAAAATATTGCTCCATCTCTCAAGTTTAGGATCAGCGTCCCTAAAAATCTCACTTGATCTTTATCCTGAAATTACCCTCCCCAGGGTGTCGGTGTCGGATGATATTGCATCATCAGAAATGGATGTGTACTTTTCCAAATTATTGGAAGCTACGAAAATCCACAACAAAAATGTACTTCGCCGAATGGGTCGTATGTCTTACATAATGTCTAAGCTTGAAAAATATTTGCGCGCAAATTCATCAATGTCGCAGCCACAAAGTCTGGTTCCTCCTCCACTACAACTTTCATTGTCGTCATCACCATACAATGCCAACACATCAACTCTTATATGGTCGCCACCGTTCAAATATGACTCTCCTACGAACGTTTTAATACCAATATTATTCTCTTCATCACCCACCATTGAATTAAATTGGCAACAAAGAGAGTCCCAAGATAATCAAATTCGTTACCATCGCACGACATCCACCTTAGGGCATTCTTTTCAATGGTTTAGTTTATGGTATTTTTCTTAATTATAATGATCAAATGAAGACTTCAATGAGAAAAATGTATAATTGGAGGAAGCGGAGGAAAAACAATTTACTATCACATTTCACTGTTACCCACTTCGGTTGCAAGGTTTGGCAAATGGCAAGCAACATATGTCATCAGGAAGAAATTTGCAATTCCTGCCATCACTTGTCATTTCTTACTCTTTAGTCGACAACTTTTAACTATTTGTGGATCATCAACAACAATATGGGCCTTGGAGCTTGAGGACAAGACCCTTTGAAAGGGAATGGATTATTGTGGGCCAAATAAATTTAATTTTGTTTTAATTATTATGTATGGTTAAATTAATATTATTATTTTCTATTAGTAGTAGTGGTGATGCAATATCGTTTGGACCCGTGGGGTCGGGATATTCGGGGATATCATCACTTAGTTTTGTTCGTAGCGCCAATCTCGAGTTTGAGGAAAAAAGAAGGCGCGGTTATAAGTTGGGGATTTTGAGTGAATTACAAGTGGGTCGTGTTGTGAGGTAGCTAATGCTGGTAGAGTATGATGTTTCTAAGTACAATTGTGCTGAGAATTTTGCAGAACTTGTGTTGTTTGTATATAGAGTTCAACTTGTATTTTGATTGTGAAAATAGGGGCTATTTATAGTGCTAGCCCTGGGGTCTTCAGCCAATAGGGGTTGTTCTTTCCGTCTTAACTCCGGGTGGCTCTGGTGGCCCATGGTGTGAAGGTCTTCTGCGCCAATGGGGGTCATGTGTCAGAGGACGACCAATGGCATGATTTAACTGATGTTTATTTGAGTGGGTTATGATGGCGTCTACTCCAATGGTCTTTAGGGGTTGCTCTGGGAAAATGATATAGAGTTAGTCTGCCCCAATCACTGGTCTGCGCCGGTAAGAATTGTCGCTTTCTGTCCCAATGGTTGATTTGGTCCATTGAGGCGTGGTCTTCTATCGTAATGAGGGTGGTTAGAAGATATGTTAAATAAGGTTGTTTGGCACGTCTTTCAAGCATGGTCGTGCTTGAGGCTCTGCCTAGATGGTCGGGTGATTCTCTCAGTTATTTGTTTTGAGAGGGACCCGTGGAGTCGTTCTTTATGGTTGCGTGATTATCGGGCTATCTCTTTAGAACATACTTTGAGTGGTCTTGACCATTCCTTGTATTCACTCATGTCCTTAGTATTTCGTATTGTCCTCCTTCCTTGATATTTTGGGTAAGTGTTGGATATCACTGCCCAGGGTCCCCTGCGGTGGGGCCAGTGAGGTCCGAGTGGTGCTTAGTCGGTCAAGAAATGATTATACATCGGTTTAGGGGGAGGAGGGTTCGGTGATCTTTCCTTGTGGTACCCAAGATTTAGACTGATTTCAGGTCGTGGAGAAAGGTATACCCGCGTCTTCGGATCCGAGCTGTATTTCCTTCTTGGGGCGTTAGCCGGTCGGGATCTGGGGGTATCTTCTCCGTGTTTTGACCAAATATCCTCATTGGGTTTTAGTTGGTCGTGACCCGGAGGTACCTTCTCCGAATACCTGCCCGTATGCCTTTTATTGGATAACAGCTAGTTCTGACCCGGGTGTGCCTTTCCTCTAGACTATAATCGTTTTTGTGGGGTACCCCTTTTTTGCCCATTTCCAAGGGTGTGGCGGATTATGCATCATCAAGTAGAATTGTAGAAGTTATATTGTACTTATTAAATTAGTGGAGTAGTGGGGTTAGCTGTCTTTAAAGTTATTTTTATTTGTTATTTATGTAAAATTCTGTGAACATTTTTTTCCAAGAAGAAATCAAGTATCATCTTAGTTAGTATTTTTACTTCTGATCTTATTAGCTCGTTATTGCTCAAAATATAACAAGTTATGAATTTTTTGATCTTTTAACACACACACACACACACAGACATGGGGTATCGTTTCTAAAACAACCAAGAATTAATAAAGGCTGATTTTTTTGTCAGAAGTATGTTAGTTTATTTTCTTCTATTTATTTAATTGGTCCATGAATCATTGCAACCCCAAGATTACAACCCTCTAGATAGTCATGTTCATTCACCGTTAATGGCCGGTTATGGAGTCTCGACTATATATACGCCATTTTCTCCCTATACTTCATTCAAGACTCTCATTAAGTAATATATCTCATAAACCAATAAACCATTAATTGAGAGGGGGTAACGAATAAGAATTTGGAAGACCAAAAGGAACGGAACTCGCAACTACGGGAACATCGCAAAGCTTCGTTTACGTTTAACAATGGCAGGAGGTACGCTGATCTTTCGCTTTCGCATTTATGTGTTATATACATGAACATGATCACATTAGAACTCTTACAGTTGGCATCAGAGCATGTATACTGCCTCTGCCTAGATTTTTCAATTATTTTGAAAAGTTTATGTTTACGAAGTTTTGATGGATCTTTTAATTCTATCGTTAAAACTTGTTTTTTATGTTAGAAATCATCCAAAAATTCGATTTCTAGTAATTATGTGTTTCAAAACGCTGATTTTGATGCGAAAATGAGGGAGAACGAGTCGGGTTCGGAACTCGGTCGTAACTAGGTCGGTTTTGACCTGGCTGGAGGTTGAAGACGAAGTTTTAAAAAAAAATAATAATAATAAATTACTTTGTCTCGCGCAGAACTAGAACCGGTGTCACTAGTTTGCTCATATACACGCTTAACTTATGGGCCAGTACTTCAATTGTTGACATTTGAAGTAATGTCTCGTTATTTATCTGTATAAAGGTAACCACAGAATTTAGTAACAAAAGTAGCAGGAACCAAAATTTGAACCCACAGCACTTGCAACCCTTCATCAAGTACTGAATAGTTGAGTTGTTACAACTTTCGTTGTGAATTTTTGCATCAATGATTTAAATCTTTAAATTAAATGGACGATATAGAGCAACTGAAAGGGACCGACCTCCACTATATTAGAGATATCAGGAAGGTTCAGTGGTCATTTAAAGCATTATGAAACCCTTCGATAGAAGGATCAAAAATAGATAAAGAGAGAGGGGACCTAGAGGGAGGGGAGAAGATTATGAGAAAGGTGCATGGAGGTGATTGCGGGGAAGAACGAATAGAACGAACTCGAGTTCAGTTTCAGATTCAAAATTAAAACATGTACCAGGTAGTTTTCGAACCTGCATTCCTCATTAATGAACCGTGGAATTGAACCTTTGGGACGGCCTATATTGTTGTTTTAAGTTGAATCGCCACCTTTTAAAATATGTTTAATGAATAAAATAATAATGTTTATGGTGGGACTTGAACCATGTACATAATAGAATACATTGCTAAGCTCCTCCATTAGGCTGTCACGAAACTTGATACTGAGGTAGATTAGCTTGTATATATTCTGTATATTCTGGTTATTATTATCATATAAATATATTAGCATATTTACATTTATTTTATGTGATTTATATTTACTGTTTTTAAGCAGTAATTGAGCATGTTAGTTATTTATTAAATGTTTGTGATTTTTATATTTCTATTTAGTTAACGAAAGGATACATCATGTTTAATAATTTAGAAGCATGTATAAGGAATAAAATCATGTGAAAAAATTAGTTGTGATTAATTGCACATGGTATAATAAAGTTTATTCCACAAGAAATTTTGTTATATTTCTTGTAGTTAATTAGAATAAAATGTTAAAATTATATTTCTTAATATACCCACAGGAATTAAGGAAATGAAAATAGTTTTGATAGTTTTATTGCCCTTTAGAATAAATCTAATTGAATTTAGTTCTAGCCCACTCACAAGTTTTATGTCTATAGGCTTATTTGTATACTTTACATTTGGTAACGAATAATAAGGTTAATTTTGTCTCAAAATATTAAGTCGAGTATGTATGAATTATATTTGCAGTGTCACATTCTATGAATATTAATGATCTCAAAATTCAAGTTCATGAACTAACTAGCGAAAACTATACCGTTTGGAAGGAGAGAGTTCTTTTTCATTTAGAAGTGGCTGATATTGACTATGTTATCCGTAAGGATAAACCACCGGCCATTGGGGAATCCAGCACTCGGGCTGATATAGAACTTTATGAATGGTGGGAGAGGTCTAACCGTCTATGTGTCATGTTCATAAAGACTCATATATCTGCTAGATTTAAGGAGCTCGGTGGAGAAGTATACTAATGTTCGTCTATTGCTTAAGGCAATTGAGGAACAGTTCCATACTTCAGAAAAGTCACTTTCTAGTACACTCATTGGGAGCTTTTCGTCACTTAAGCTTATCGGTCTCGAAGGTGTGCCCGAGCACATCATGAGCATGAGGGACATTGCGGCTAAACTAAAAATATTGGTAGTTGAGATGTCGGATACCTTTCTAGTCCATTATACCCTTAATACCATTCCATATCAATTCGAGTCATTTAAGATATCCTACAACACACATAAAGATAAGTGGTCCATGAATGAACTTTTGACCATGTGTGTTCAAGAGGAGAGCCGATTGATGATGGAGCATGGAGAAACTGTATTGTTAGCTACCAACAAGAAAAAGAACAAGCACTCCAAGGATAAAGAAAATGATAAAGAGCCCATTCAAGGTGGAATTACTAAGAAATTCAGGTGTTATTTCTGTAAAAAGAAAGGACACGTGAAGAAAGATTGTCTGAAATTCCAAAAGCGACAACAGAAAAAATGTAACTTTTTCTCCCTAGTTTGTTATGAATCTAATATGACTGATGTTCATTGTTACACATGGTGGGCTGACTCTGGTTCTTCAATCCATGTTTCAACATCCTTACAGGGTATGACAAACCTGAGAAAACCAGCGGAAAATGAGCATAACATTTATTCAGGAAACAAAATGCGCTCAGCAGTTGAATTTGTTGGAATGTGCCAAATTACACTAACTAGGAGCTTTACTTTATATTTACATAATGTATTTTATGTACCTGGGTTTTCCAGGAATTTAATTTCTGTATCTAGACTTACACCTATGGGATTTGAATGTAAATAGTTTTATTATATAATTCAAATGTTGTTGGAAATGACATTTTATGTAATGGTCTATTTATGCTTAATTTACAAAGCAACACCGCTAATTCAGTAATGTATGTTAATACTGGCATGAAAAGATGTGTTACTAATTTAGAATCTTCTATGTTGTGGCACCGGAGATTGGGATATATCTCTAAGGATAGAATCAAGAGGTTAGTGAATGATGGAGTACTTAGTACTTTAGACTTTGCTAACTTTGAGATTTGCGTGAACTGCATAACGGGAAAGAAGACCAAGATATCTAAAAAAAAGTGTGCGCACAGAAGTTCTGAATTACTTGAAATCATCCATTCAGATATTTGTTGTCTAGACATGGATATGCAAAGTGGTCCAAAATAATTTATAACCTTTATTGATGACTTCTCAGGTTACATGTATGTTTATTTACTTCATCATAAAAGTGAAGCTTTTAATGTCTTTAAGGTCTTTAAGGCAGAAGAAGAAAAATAATGTGGAAAACAAATAAAAGTAGTGAGAACTGATAGAGGAGGAGAGTATTATCGTAGATACACAGAAGGTGGTCAAGCTCCTGGTCCATTTGCTATATTTCTTCAAGAGCACGGAATTGTTGCTCAATACACCAATCCAGGATCTTCTAGTGATAATGTTGTGGCTGAAAGAAGAAACTAGACATTGATGGAGATGGTTAGGAGTATGCAAAGTAATGCTAATCTCTCAATAACCTTGTGGACTGAAGCTCTTAAGACAACACTGTACATATTAAACCATGTTCCAACAAAGGTTGTCCCTAAGACACCATTTGAGTTATTCAATGGTTGGAAACCGAGTTTGAATCACGTACGCATTTGGGGATGTCTGTCTGAAGTAAGAGTGTATAACCCACAAGAGAATAAACTTGATCCTAGGACCATTAGTGGCAATTTCGTTGGATATGCTGAACGGTCTAAAGGATACAGATTCTACTGCCCATCTTATATCACTAGATTTGTGGAATCGAGAAACGCAAAATTTCTTGAAAATGACATAACCAGTGGGAGTGATCATTTACATAATTCTATTTCTGATGGTGATTGTGTAGGTACACAACCCTCATCGTTGATTCCACAAGCTGATATTGATTTAGTAGATCAAGTTGTTCAAAAATCACCTTGGTGGTTGAACAACATGTTGATCAACAGGATCCTCAGGAGAATGTTGATACAGCCTTAAGGAAGTCTACTAGAACAAGGAAATCAGCGATACCTAGTGGTTATCACGTCTATCTACAAGAGTCGGACTTTAACATTGGAGCCGAGAATGATCCTGAAACTTTTTCGCAAGCCATGAGTAGTAATGAATCAAATTTTTGGTATGATGTTATGACTGATGAGATGAATTCTACGGGGTCAATCGAAGTATGAGACCTTGTTGAGTTACCTAAAGGTGCGAAAGCCATTGGGTGCAAGTGGGACTCATTAGGTAACATTGAGAGATACAAGGTTGGACTCGTTGCCAAATGATTCACTTAGAAAGAAGGAATCGACTACAAAGAGACCTTCTCTCATGTATCAAAGAAAGATTCCCTTCGAATCATCATAGCATTAGTTGCACATTTTGATTTAGAATTACAACAAATGGATGTGAAAACAACCTTTCTAAATGGAGAATTGGAGGAAGAGGTATACATGAAACAACCTGAAGAATTTCCATCCAATAACGGTGAGCACTTAGTTTGCAAGCTTAAGAAATCTATATATAGATTGAAACAAGCCTCACGTCAGTGGTATTTAAAATTTCATGATATTGTGTCTTCATTTGGTTTTGAAGAGAACGTTATGGATATATGGATATACCAGAAGGATAGTGGGAGTGGGATTTATTTCTTAATTATATATGTAGATGATATTTTACTTGCAAGAAATAACAATGATATGATATATGAGATGAAACAATTTCTCTTTAAGAACTTTGATATAAAGGATTTAGGCGATGCATCTGATGTCATCAGGATTAAGATACATCGCGATAGAGCTCATTGTATCCTGGGTATGTCTCAAGAGATATACATAAACAAAGTTTTAGAGAGATTTCGGATGAAAGACTATTCACCTAGTATAGCTCCTATTGTTAACGGTCATAAACCAAACTTGGTGTAATGACTTAAATTCTAAAATTAAAAGACAAGAAAAGATTACAAATAAATTTGATAAAATTAAAAGTACAATTGTGGTGCAATCTCCATTATTCCTCTCATTCTTTTCTATAACAATTGATTTTAAAATTTGGTTGACTTGGGAGTGGATTTGATTTTGATCTCTTCCACGTGTATTTGAGTTGAACGTTAATTCAAGGGCTTTTGAGCTTGGTATTGAATTAGCGATCGACTTGACTGGATCTTCGCGATGAACAATTTGATCTTCACTTTGGTTTCTTGAACTTGTTGAATGTCTTTGCACGAATCTTGATCTTCAAAATACTTGGATATTTGACAAACGTTGATTCGAGGGCTTAACGGATTGATCTCGGTTCGAACGAAAATTTGATTTGGAATTTAATTTGAAGGTGTGAAGAAGAACGATATGATCTTCATCTTCAATACTTCGCATTTGATGGATTTTCATCTTATTGAATGCACTTCAATTTTCAAAAAACGGGTTTTCGAGGATCTTGGGACTTGATCTCGGATTAAACGGATTTTTGACTTGAAGACGAATGAAGAATAGTATGAATTTGGTTTTGGATTTGCTAAGCTTCTTGGAGTTTGATCTTCCTCGGCAGAAGTGCGATCTTCAAAAACGGTTTTTGGATGGAATTGAGACTTGACGGCGGATTGAAAGGAGTTCTTTACGAAGAATACCTTGAAGATTGTTGAAGAATGCCTTGAAGATTGTGAAACTTGTTGGAGAGGATATGTTGAACTTCCTTGCTTTGAATGCTTGAAGGTTGAATTGTGATTTTTGTTCTTCAAGAGCATTTATATTTATAATTGTAGAGTGAATCTCAATCAGAATCTCCTGATGAGTTAGACGGTTGAGATCGCGTCTACGATTTCTTAATTTAGAAGATTTGACCTAGATGAATCTTCTTGATATCTCTTGAATATTGAGTCTTAGAGAGGAAGACTTTCCATGTCTTGAAATTTGATAAATATATTATTTAATTCTTTAAAATATTAGAATTAAATAATATATGTGTTTTTTTTCCTTGCTTTACAAGACTTGTCATTGTTTAATTTAATTAGGTAATTTAACTCTAATTAGTAAATAAGACATCACTTAATTTATCCATCATATATATTAAAATTAATAAACTTAACTACTTTATATTGGAAACAAAATTATTATATAAATCCAACATAAAATAGAAAAATTAATTGATAATTAATATATTATTTTCCACGTGTCATCATTTAATTAGACACAAATTTTAAGTGTCTACAAATTGCCCCCTTGTGACTTGTTCGTGGAGTCGTAGTGAAACATGTCGTGAACGAGTCACAATTATGTATTGCCATGGCGAGAATACAACAATAATTTTATCGTCGAACAATATGCACTAATCTCCACCATTTATGTATTTGAGGGTCTAGGTGAACCACGGGTATGAGATAATCTCCCATCTCACCATTTGTTTTTTTTTTAAAGAAATTGGCGAAAAATCTGATGCCATTCTCTTTTCTTTTTTTAATTGCTCCCATCTCACCATTTGTTTTAAAAAAAAAAAAATTGGCGAAAAATCTGATGCCATTTTCTTTTCTTTTTTTAATTGCCTTGGCCCACAACTTATGCACATGTAATAACTCCCATCATCACCTCCAATTAAAAAATAACGGATCATTGTTTCCTTTACCTTCCAAAACAGAGGCCTGTGCGTCCTTCTTTTTTTTTTCTTCTTTGAATTTAAAGGAAATATTCGCAGGAGGGAAATTTCTTTTCTTGCGATATACACGGCTTCAAAAAAAAAAAGAAATTCCTTGTGCCTCAATTATCTGCTGGATGGAAACTATTAGCCTATCTCTTTTTTATCTTCCATATTCGCTACAATGAAATCGGCAGAATTTCTTAATAGTGAATATAAAAATTTTGAAAGGAAACTTATAGCTAGTTTGACAATATCTCATATATATAAAGATGGGTCGGTTACAAGGATATTATAATGAGTATACTGTTAACTATATCCCCTATCACTGACTATAGGATGACTTTGGTCCGGAACTCTAAGAACTCGGAATAGAGGTCCAGCTGGATGATCTTCTCTGTATCGGAGATAATGTCAGAGATATGTCGGGTATCATATCGGATATATATCGGGTATTATGTCGGGTATTACGTCGAGTCCTCACTCTTCGATATATCGGATGTAGTCAAAGGTTATATCGAATATGAGTATTCGATATAAGCGGGTAAGTCTAGATGTCTAAATTGTGCATATTCTCGATATGCGGGGCGCGGTATTTATAGAGTCTGGACTGAACTATATCAGAGGTAAACTTCAATATGTATGTCGAGAATAATCCCCGATATAAGTAATACCTAGGCCAGGCCCATGGCTAGCCCAATACGGGAAATACCCTATCATGTAGTCTCCCAATTCATAAACTATTAGTTCTATAATAATTTATGAATTTTGCTTGTATAATTTATGGCTGGCCCATGGCTGGCCCAATTTTGCTTGTACCCTATCACCCGACATTCGAGTATTAATAGTCCTGCAGGGCCCGATCCTTTTTGTTTATATAAGTCGGCCCCCTGCTTCGTCATCATTCGATCATTTTATGTCGAAGTCTTATCGCTTTCACGGTCTCATATCGAATTTTATATCGAAGCAGTGCGAGGTATATCGATATTTATTTTCGACATACTGTCTATTAGTTTTCGCTAGACCCGTTATTATTCTCGATCAAATTTTCAATGTCTTTTTCGACATATATCCGATATAATATTCGACATATGCTTTTTACTCTTCATTATTATTTTCTATGTTTTTAACTGTGTACCACTTGTTTTAGTGTCGAGGATGGTTCGAGTGAAGAATCCTCCTCACAGGAAGTATGTCGTATCCCCACGGCCACATGTGTCAGTACTTCAGTGGCGTAACGCGTTTGTAGTTTCCGATGGTGAATCCTCATATTATAGTATTCTGGCTGATAATGCGGGTGTGTCGGGCAACACACCTACGGATGCTCCGATAGACGACGGTCTTATGCGGGTTCCTGGTATTGCTGTCAATGTTAGGCTTCCACGTGTTCGTCTCCACGAGCGAAATTCTCTTTTCCCAAGCCATTTTTTAGTGCTACAGCCAAACGGAAATGGCGGTAGTATCGTTTTTGGAAATCGTGCGACTGTCGCGGAGGGTTTGGTACTAGAGCAAGAGAGACTGTGGGCCACAGAGGTAGAGCTTTTGTCTCAACGACGACTCGCTGCTAATCCTCCCAAGGTTGTTGTGACACCACTTCCTCCTGGTATGCCGTCCAATTATTGGTACCCGGCCGGTAGGGCGCGTTATCAAGAGAAAGTAAGGAGTGGAAAATTCAGGGATGATTCTCAAGCTGAAGATGTTGATAGTACTACTCCTCTCTTAGATGGTCCGAGTGGTGCCTCGACGCATCCGGATGTTGGGGAAACGGTAGGGCTTGAGCCAGGTGAATTCGTGTCCTCGCCTTATAGAGCTCGCAATGCTAAAAATAATGGGGCCGCTGCTAGTAGGCGGATTCCCCCTAGTATGGCTGCTACGTCCACATCCCGTGGTGCTGGTTCTCGGTGTCGGAGACAGTCGTGGAAATCTCAAGGGTCTGCAGCATCTTCTATGGAAAATTATGACTTTCCGTGAGACCCTACTTCTGATCAGCTTGTTATGAGGATAGGTGGTGAGACAATCCGTGAGCAAGATGCTATTCAAAGTATGGACAACATTTATTCGGACTGTGATCCTACTGTGTTACTTCAAAATCTGGGAGCTAACCTAGCACCACAGATGTGTGTAATGCTATATTATGCGGTAAGGTTTTCTATTTTTGAAGTTTTGTTTAAACAGTTGATGACCGTTTAATTATTTTTGTGATGTATGACATGTTCTATTTGTTCATCAGTTTGGGCACATGTTTCATACTCTCTGCAATGATACATGTTGCTTGCCAAGGTTCAATCTGGTCATGATGCCAGAGTTGATGTGTTAAGAGCTATGATTTCTCGTAGTAATGTTTCTCGAGACCGAGCTAATATGCGAGCGCGTTCAGCTGAGACTCGTGCGCGAAAGGCCCATGATAGGGCCTGGAAAGTGCAGGTTGATAAAGAGAGATTAACCAAAGAGTTGACGGAAGCTAAAGTTGAGGCTCGTAGGCTTCGCGTAGAAAGCTGCTTTTGGAGCGAGAACGCAACTCTTATAGGGATTCCGTTGCTTCGCTCGAGATTCAGAATGCCAAGTTGCTATAAGCATTGATTCGTAATGGTATAGCAGTAACACCGCCTAACCTGAACGGGGGTCCTAATCGCCCCAGAACTGAGTATGGTGGTGTTGCCTATTCAGACTATGTTGAGCGAAGTTCCTCTCCTGAGTATATGGATCAAGGATTTTTTGCTGAGTCGTTTAACACTTCTGATCAGTCTATGGATATGAGCATATCTGGTGACAGTAGTCGTGTACCCGGTCAGCATACTTTGTGGGCTTTGGTGGGGGCTTACCCAAGGGAGCGTTATCGGGTGCCTCGTGCCCTGTGGTACTTTCCTCCTGCCACAGATCCCGAGAGTGATAGTCCAAAATGGTAAAAGTATCCACAAGTTCTATCTCCTAGAGGAAGGGATGAGCTTGCCACTGATATGTGTGACGAAGCGTGAAAGTTTCATGTGGACATGACGGAGATGGATTTGCCTCGTCTTGGTCCTTTTAGTATAGACAACATTCGAAATGAGCTATTTACGGACTTTGAGGGAGATGAGTTATTTCATAACATGTAGGTTATCCTCGAGTCGTGTATAGTTCGGTAGTATTTTGATATTCGTTTATTTGATGAATCGCACGCGTATCGTACGGTGTGGTGTGTAGTTTTACCTTTATATTATTGTCCCATCGTCGTTGCATGGCATATCTTTGTTATAAAACATTTAGCAAGGTTGTTACCTTTCGGGTGTATGTGTTACCCTATATTTGTTGAAAGCCTTCGCCATCTGATGTGGTTTGTTTCACTAAAGCTCTGTACAATCTTTTCTTCTTGCTTGAGCGAAGTCCTTCGAATGTCGGTTGTCTCCTGCCTATCACAGTGGATAACTGAGTTATACCAGGGCATTTGTAGACTTCTTAT
The DNA here is from genome assembly GCA_948329865.1 of Linaria vulgaris. Taxonomy (NCBI): domain Eukaryota; kingdom Viridiplantae; phylum Streptophyta; class Magnoliopsida; order Lamiales; family Plantaginaceae; genus Linaria; species Linaria vulgaris. The sequence goes on from OX415249.1 coordinate 42,834,976, forward strand.
GCCGGCTTGTCTCCAGCCTATCTTGGTGGATAGCGGAGTTATGCCAGGGCATTATCCTTTTTTTTATGCCGACTTCTCTCCAGGCTATCTCGGTGGATAGCGGAGTTATGCCAGGGCATTTTCATTTTTTCTTATGCCGACTTGTCTCCAGCCTATCTCGGTGGATAGCGGAGTTATGCTAGGGTATCCGCATTTTTTCTTATGCCGATTTGTCTCCTGCCTATCGCGGTGGATAGCGGAGTTATGCCAGGGCATTTCTAGATTTGGACAGTCGCCTTTTTTAAGCGATATGTCCTGAGAGAGATACATCTATGCTGTTTTGTCAGTATTTTTTTGTAGGCATATGGACAGTCGCCTTTTCAAGCGAAATGTCTTGAGGGTGGGGCCTGTGAGTGTGATATCTCTATGTTGTTTGTCAGCATCCCTTTCTTTGTAGTGTCCCCCGCCTGGTTGGGCCTTTTGGGAATGATCATGTTCCTGCAATCAACAAGATAGATTAAATATTAAATTGGTGTTGGTCCATGGGTGTAGCTGCCTACGTATCCCCATATAGGGAATCAAGCTTTGTGTAGTTCTTTACAAGATATGATAAATTCAACAGTAAAAACTTCATAGATGTTGCACGTTCCATGGTCTGGGTAGTGGATCTCCGTGCATGTCCTCCAGGTAATAGTAGCCATTGGAGCTTACGTGGGTGACCATGTAGGGTCCATCCCAATTTGCCTGCAGTTTTCCCACGTGTTTGCTAGCCCTTACGCTTTTTAATACTAGGTCCCCCACTTGGAAACTACGAATATGTACATGCTTATCAAAACTATTTTCCATGGCTGACTTGAAAGCCACGGTGCATTGGTAAGCATGTTTCCTTGTATATCCTATCATGTCTAGGTCCATTTGCCGCAAGCAGGATAAGTGTTCAGGGTCATACTCCGCAATGCGATATGTTGGAATACATATTTCTACCGGTAATACTGCCTCAGATCCGTATACTAGGGTGTAGGGTAGGGTTCCTCGCCAATCGAAGTCCTTGGTGTAGTTCGATACGCCCAAAGGACACCCGGGAGTTCCTCTGTCCAACTTTTACCAGTGGCGTGCCATCGGCGCTCGAGATATTCTTTTAATGCTTTGTTAGTGGATTCCACATGCTTGTTAGCTTGCGGGTGCGCCACTACTGCGAAATGTTGAGAAATGTTCAACTCTTTGCACCATGATATCATTTCCTTACCTCGGAATTGAGTTCCGTTATCCGAAATAAGGACCCGAGGTAAGCCGAAGTGGCATATAATGTTTTGCCATTTGAAATCTATCATATTGTTCTCAGTTATGTGGGTCAGTGCTTCGGCCTCCACCCACTTGAGGAAATATTCAACCGCTACTAAGAGGAAATTCTTTTGCCCTTTCGCTATTGGGAGGGGGTCTACTATGTCGATTTCCCACTGATCGAAGGGGCATGTGATTTCCAAAGGATGCATCATAATCGCAGGCCTATGGATGAGTCTCGCATGGTATTGGCAATCTTCACAAGTTTGACAGAACTGAGTTGCGTCCTTTCGCAGTGTCGGCCAGTAATATCTTGCCTCAGGATCTTTTGTGCTAAAGCTCTCCCACCAGAGTGATTACTGCAACTTCCTGCGTGTATCTCACTCATAATGTATTGTGCATCTATCGAGGACATGCATCTCAACAAGGGGCCATCGAATGATCATTTGTAAAGTTTGCCCTAATAAAATGTGAATCTGTACGCATTGAATTTGAGACGCCTCTGTGCATTAGCATACTCCGGTAGAGTCCCATTTGATATATATTGAAAAATTTCATCCTTCCAGCTAGGGGTATCTGCAATAAGAAAAATGAATTCAACGCTAGCCCACACTTTACTAGCTTTAGTGATACCAACGGCAGGCATTGTGGTGGCCAATAGCGTAACACGCTTCTCTACATGATTGTCCGATGAGCTTGCAAACTTCGATAATGCATCTGCCTTGGTGTTCTGAGATCTGGGGATCTGGGTTAGGTTGGAGGTGGTGAATTTCGAAGCTAGTTCCTTCAGCTTTGCCAAATATAAGACCATCGTCTCCTGTTTTGCCTTAAAGAATCCTGAGAAATGGTTTGCCACCAATTGTGAATCTGTGAAGACCTCTAGGTGGTCCGAGCATAGAGTTTTTGCCATCCTTACTCCTGCCAGAACTGCTTCGTACTCTGCCTCATTGTTTTGTTATTGGGAAATTCAGACTTATAGCAAAATCAAATTCCCTTCAGTCTGGTGAGATCGGGTGGATTCCTGCGCCTCCGCCATTTGAAGTTGAGGACCCATCGACATGGAAAAACCATGCTGACTGTCGTGAACTGGGCCTTGGGTCTTATGTTATGGTAAAGATGTGGTTGCAAGAATGATCCAAGATGTTCTCTAATGTCTCTGCCATAAAGTCTGCCAGAACTTGTGCTTTAATGGCGATACGTGGGCGATACTCGATTCCAAATTCACTCAATTCAATTACCCACTTCACCAGTCTCCCTGATGTTTCTGGGCTTGCCATAATCTGACGAAGCGGTTTATCTATGATAACCTTTATAGGATGGGATTGAAAATACGACTTTAACTTCCGTGTTGTCATTACGATCGCCAGTGCAAATAGTTCTATCTTTAAGTAATTTCTCTCTGCGCAATGAAGTACGCGACTAACATAATGTATGGGAGATTGCTTGTCAGCCACCTCCTTAACCAATGTCGTACTAATGGCATTGGTTGAGACCGCAAGGTATAGGTAAAGCATCTCCCCAGGTTCGGGCTTTGCCAGTAGTGGTGGGGCCATCAAATATCTCTTCAACTGCTGGAAAGCCATTTCACACTCTTCGGTCCACTGAAAGTTCGTTGCCTTATTCAACACCTTGAAGTGCCATTATCCGTCCTACCAAACATTGTACATTCCGTACAGATCGCGGGGAAGGTTGACTCATTACTGCTTGAATTTTGTCGGGGTTGGCTTTTATTCCCCTCTCATTAACCATATATCCTAGGAATTTCCCAGCCGGGACGCCAAATGTGCCTTTCTTCGGGTTGAGTTTCATTCCATAATTTCTCATTGTGTCGAAGGATTTTTCTAAGTGCTTTAAATGATCATGCGCCTTCAGGATCTTGATCAGCATGTCGTCTACATATACCTCCATGGATTTACTAATCAATTCATAGGACATCTTTGCGACCAATCTCTGAAATGTTGCGCCTGTGTTAATCAATCCACATTGCATCACACGATAGCAATATATGCCAGTGTCGGTAACAAAGGATGTCTTGGGTTGATCTTTGGGTTGCCATAAAAATCTGATGAAAACCACTCTTCGCATCCACGAAACTGAACAAAGCGCACCCTACCGTTGAGTCCACCAAAAGGTTTATTCTTGGCAATGAAAAAGGATCTTGCGGACAATGCTTGTTCAAGTCTGTGTAGTCTATACACATCCTCCATTTGGCCTCCTTCTTCAGGACTGGAACAATGTTACTAAGCCATTCGGAGTAGCGTATCTCGTAAATATGTCCTGCCTTGAGCTTCTCCACCTCTTTTTTTTCTGTTGCCTCATTCTTTTTCTTACTAAAATTTCTCTTCTTTTGCCTTATCGGTTTGGCCCGAGGATCCACGTTCAATCTGTGTACAATGATTTTCAGATCTATTCCCTTCAGCTCTAAGTGGCACCATGTGAATATATCGGCGTTTCTCCTTAAACATTTTGTCAATGTTGTACGTATGTCTGGCGCCATCGTTGCCCTGATCTGCAGAGTACGCTCTGGGTGCGTCGGGTCAATGCCAATGATAATGAAGTCCCCTACAGGCTCCATCTTTGGTTCATTCTAATACGGTACAACTGCCTTATCTCTCTTAATATGTTCGCCCGACTTGTGATCTCTTTTCATTTTTGCCCATTTTTCTTTTCTTCTTCAAGTCCAAATCTCTCACATTATGTGGTCTCTTCATCTTTGAGATATCTCGTGAGTCTCCAATCTCGGGAACTAGTGTTCCCACAGACGGCGCCACTAGTTTGACAATATCTTGTGTATATATAGATGGGTCGGTTACAAGGATATTGCAATGAGTATACTGCTAACTATGTCCCCTATCACTGACTATAGGATGACTTTGGTCCGGAACTCCAGGAACTCGGAATAGAGGTCTAGTCGGATGATTTTCTCGGTATCAAAGATAATGTCGGAGATATGTTGGGTATCATATCAAATATATATCGGGTATTATGTCGGGTATTATGTCGGGTATTATGTCGGGTTCTCACTCTTCGGTATATCGGATATACGTCGAAGGTTATATCGAATATGAGTATTCAATATAAGCGAGTAAGTCTAGATGTCTAAATTGTGCGTATTATCAGTATCAAGGACGTGGTATTTATAGAGTCTGGACTGAACTATATCGGAGGTAAACTTTGATATGTATGCCGGGGATAATCCTCGATATAAGTAATACCTGGGCCAGGCCCATGGCTGGCCCAATACGGAAAATATCCCTATCAATAGCTTTGCTTCTTCTCTTTCATATTCTGCGTTTTTTACTATAAAAGAAAGTTTGGGGCGTAAGTTTTTCTTCATTAAAACAAAACAGAGTTCTTGTCCTGCTGCAACTGAGTTCTTCTTCAGCGGTGTTATATTTGGCAACTTATGAGCGTTCTTGGAGCTGTGACTTATCGAACTTGATGAGAAATTGGTCAAGCTTGGCAGATTCTATCATATACATGCATGACAGTTTTGGAAAACAGACTGCACGTCTCACGTTTCTTTCCTTTTTTCTCTTTTTTTTTTTATTATCAGGAACTCACGGTCCTTTCTGTTTCTTTCGCAGCAATTTAGAGAAGGAAGAAGTAATTTTTAGCAAGTTAGAGTTTCACCTGTAATCTTTCTTCGATACTATGCATTGCCAAAGAAGATGCTAGATAATACATTGTCAGTTGCTGCAAGGGCAAACGACTTTCACAAGGATATATGGCCAATTATTGTGTTCTTACTGACATACAATTGGAACATGGAGACGGTGAAAGCTTATTTGCGTAGCAATACTTGATGAAGTTTGCATCTCTTGCCATGAGAGAAAGAGCACACTCAAACCGTAATTGACACAACCTCAATATTGAGCTTGAAGGAGGAGATATTTTTTTCACAACTCGGCATCCAACAAACCATGAAGGAGACATTAACTTCAAAACCTGACTTCAAAGGCATCCGAAAGGAGGAGACATTGCATTCGTGACTTGGCGCCAAACACGTTCAGTAGTTGTTTTCACGACCCTACATTAAAGACACTTTGGCTAGAACAACATTGTTGACCCTACATCAAAGATACCTTAACAAAAGCCGACATCTTTTTCACTACCCTATATCAAAGACAACTTGAAGGAGGAAATGTTCTTTCCACGACTTGGCCTCAAAGACACCTTGAAGGACCGAACACTGTTTTCATGGCCCTACATCAAAGACACTTTGAAGGAAGAGACATTTTTTCCATGATTTGGCCTCAAAGACACCTTGAAGGAGCGAACAACCATACATCAAAGGCACCTTGGCAAGAACGGACATTGTTGACCCTTCATCAAAGGCACCTTGGCAAGAGCGGACATTCTTGACCCTTTATCAAAGACACCTTGACAAGAGCAGACATTGTTGAACCTTCAGCAACGACACCTTGACAAGAGCGTACATTGTTGACCCTACATCAAAGACACCTTGAAAGAGGAGGGAACGCATTCATGACTTGGTTGGGCACTCAGCTTTGTTGGCACATCGTATCTCAATGAGCTCCATGTATCGTCTTCAATGAAACATAACTTGGAAAAATAATATGACTGAACTTGAAATTGCTTCCATACTGCCTACTTATCCAATGAGGCAATCAAGTCAAGACGTAGTTCAAAATACATGAATTTGGATTTAGGGGTGCCATTCACAGTTTATACTCATGCGGGCTTGGAGTAACGTGCAGTTTTAAGCTCGTGCATCATGGACAAATTGACTTGAAGACTTGAACACTGGAACACTTGAATAATTTGTGACATTTTAGCTCGTGTCTAGGAGGACTTGAAGACTTAAAGGATTTGCAGTTTTTTGACATGTCAAGAAGACTTGCGCATTTTCTTTTTGATGACTTGAAGGATTTGTAGACCTTTTGGCTCGTGTCTAGGAGAATTGTTCATTTGTTTTGAAGACTTGAAGGATTCGTAGACCTTGTGGCTCGTGTCTAGGAGGATTTGAAGCCTTGAAGGATTTGCAGACTTTTGACGTGTCAAGAAGACTTGTGCATTTGGTTTGAGGACTTGAAGGATTTAGTGACCTTTTGGCTCGTGTCTAGGAGACTTGTGCAGTTGCTTTGAAGACTTGAAGAATTTTCTTTGTGTTTGGATATGCAAACAGTTTATACTCGAATTTGGATATGCAAACAGTTTATACTCGTGTTATACAGTTTACACTTATCTCTTTGTCATGCGCTCGCTTCGCCAATTCTTCAAAGTTTCTTGGTTTGGTTCCTTGAAGTATGTAAGAGAGACTCCAATTCATCCCTTGAATGCAAATCTTCGTGGCTGAAGTTTCAAATAGTTTCTCTTTGCAACTTAAGGATAGATTTCTCCACCTATTGATGTACTCAATCGCTGGTTCATCTTCTTGTTGATGCAAATTCGCAAGCTCAATCATGCTCACAGTACGTTGAGTGCCATAAAAGCGATTGAAGAATTCGGTTTGTAGATTGTTCCAACCATCAATGGAGTTGGTTCAAGATTAATGTACTATTCAAATGCAAAGTCTTTTAAGGATCGAACGAACTGCTTGACTAGATGATCTCAATAAGTTCCAGCATTATTGCACGTCACAATGAAGTGAGCAACATGTTATCCTGGGTCTCCAGTCCCATCGAATCTTTGAAACTTCGGAGGTTGATAGCTTTTCGGCATTTGAAATTGCTTTATTCTTTGAGTATAAGGCTTCGTGTAAGATCTGGAAGTCTTGTGTTGAGCTTTATGATCATTTGCAACTTCTTCAATGAACTTCTCCAATTGATCGGCAGAGACAAAACCTTGCGGGGAAACTTGGATTTGTTTGCTTGAAGACTTAGAATTTTCTCCAACTTCAACATCTTGAATGTTTTTCTCGGCAAACTTTGTGTCCACCATGGCGCCTTGCTCTTCCTTCCTTGAGAAATTTGACTTTTGGAAAAGAGAAGTGGTTTGGATTCTGTCACTTAAGACTTCATCAAACTCTTGAGCTTCAACTGCTTGAGTAGCAATTTCATTCCCCATGTTGTGATCACTGTTTTCCACGAGCTCTTGCTTTTGGAGATGAGGAGAGACTTCAATTTTGTTGATTGTAGTTTTGATACATCATTGAACTCTAATGTTGTTGGTGACTTCTTTTAAATTTTCAATTACTTCTTTGCACTCTAGCTTTTGGAGAAGGTGATTCAAATGTTCATCCCGTTTATGAGCTTGATTTGTAAGATTCTCAATGGCTCTTGCATGTGCCGCAACTGGCTTTTCTAATGAGGATGTTTGATCATCTTTTTTAGCTTCATGTCTCACCTCAGGTACAAGTGAAACTTTCATCATCGGTTGCAAAGAGCCTCCACTTGTTGCCCCCATTGACTTGTCCATGGTTGAGCAACACTTACTTCTTGTGACTTAAAATTTGAGACTCGTTGGAAAAGAGATGAGAGGTAGAGATGGTCCCACTGGGCGTGCCAAATTTGTAATAACACATTCTTGAATTCTAAAATTAAAAGACAAGAAAAGATTACAAAATAAATTTGATAGAATTAAAAGTACAATTATGGTGCAATCTTTATTATTCCTCTAATTCTTTTCTATAACAATTGATTTTGAAATTTGGTTGGCTAGAGAGTGGATTTGATTTTGATGTCTTCCATGTGTATTTGAGTTGAACGTTAATTCAAGAGATTTTGAGCTTGGTCTTGAATTAGCGATCTACTTGAATTGATCTTCGCGACGAACAATTTGATCTTCGCTTTGATTTCTTGAACTTGTTGAATGTCGATCTTCTTTGCACGAATCTTGATCTTCAAAATACTTGGATATTTGACAAACGTTGATTCGAGGGCTTGACGGCTTGATCTCAGATCGAACAGAAATTTGATTTGGAATTTGATTTGAAGGTTTGATGAAAAACGATATGATCTTCGTCTTCAATACTTTGGATTTGTTGGATTTTGATCATTTTAAATGGACTTCAATCTTCAAAAAATAGTTTTTCTCAAAGACCTGGAATCGATTATGAAGAAACGTATTCTCTTGTAATGGATACGATTACATTTCGATTCTTGATCAGTCTAGCGGTCTATGAAAATCTAAACATGCATCTCATGGATGTTGTCACTGCTTATCTCTATGGATCACTTGATAATGATATTTACATGAAGGTCCCTGATGGACTTAAATTACCTGCAACATCAAGTTCCAAACTTAGAGAAATGTACTCAATTAAATTGCAAAGATCATTATATGAGTTAAAGCAATCAGGTCGCATGTGGTACAATCGTTTGAGTGAATATTTATTAAAAGAATGATATATAAATAATTCTTGTGTCCATGCATTTTTATTAAGAAAACATCATCTGGTTTTGCAATATTGCGGTTTATGTAGATGATTTAAACATCATTGGCACTGACAAATAAATTCATTCAACAATGAATTATTTAAAGGATGAATTTGAAATGAAATATCTTGGAAAGACTAAATATTGTCTTGGTTTGCAAATTGAGCATGTTAAAAATGGAATACTTGTGCATCAATCAAATTATACTAAAAAGATATTGAAATGTTTTAACATGGATAAAGCAACACCTTTGAACCATCATATGATTGCAAGATCATTAACTATAGATAAATATCCATTTCGTCCTTGTGAAGAAAATGAAGAAATTCTTGGTTCTGAAGTTCAGTATTTAAGTGTCATTGGAGCTTTAATATATCTAGTTAATTGTACTAGACCTGATATAACATTTACTGTGAATTTATTAGCCAGGTTTAGCTCATCACCCACAAAAAGACATTGGAAATGAATTAAATATTTATTCCGTTGTTTACAAGGAACTGTGGAACTTGGTCTATTTTATCCTAACAATGCAGAACAAGATTTGATTGGTTATGCAGATGCAGGTTTTCTATCAGACCCACATAAATCCAGATCTCAAACTGGATATGTATTCATGTATGGAGGCACTACTATTTCATGGCGTTCTCAGAAACAGACACTTGTTGCAACATCATCGAATCATGCTGAGGTTATTGCACTCCATGAAGCAAGCAGGGAATGTGTATGGTTACGATCAATGACACGTCATATAAGAAGTACATCTGGCTTACCTATTAGAGAGGGTCCTACAACATTATACGAAGACAATTTTGTATGTATTACACAGATGAAAGAAGGCTATGTCAAGAGTGACCGAACCAAACACATACACCAAGATATTTTGCCTACACGCAGGAACTCGAGAAGAACAAAGAAATTAATATCCAATATATTCAATCATGTGACAATATGGCAGATCTTTTTAGAAAGGCACTCCCGACTGTCATTTTTAAGAAACATGTTCAAAGTATTGGGATGCGTCACCTACGAGACTTATGAAGAATTGGAGATGCCAACTTGAGGGGGAGTTCACACGGCTGCACTCTTCTTCCCTTATTAAGGTTTTTATCCCACTGGGTTTTTCCTTATAAGGTTTTTAACGAGACAGCATAAGACGCGTGCAGAAGACGGATCATGTACATAACAAAATCTTCAAATGACTTGGGGGAGTGTTATAAATATGGTTAGTGGGATATGCCTAGTGGCCATTGTTCAAAATTATGTACAAATACTATTTTATAATAGTAGTTATTGTTGTAAATAGTGTAAGATATTGGAAATTCTTCCATATATAAGGAGTCATCAATATGAAGAGAAAAACACCAATTCACAAGTAATATACTTCTTATTTGCTCTTCTTTCCATATTTCCTTTTAAATATATTGTTATAAACCTCAATAGTTTCAGCTTTTCTATAACAGTTAATAGTTTTTCCTGAAACCTTATATATATGTTGTTGTTTATTAACTTAATTTAATATAGTATTAGATACTTATTTTATTAAAAAACTAGATGATTTTTCGATCTTATTTTTAACCTTTGAAATCGAGGTCAAATCGAGGGGAGGTCCAATCTTTAGGTAAGAATCAAAAATTTGATTACATCGTCAATTCAATTTATAGATCTGATTGGTCGATCGATTTTTATAGGATTTAATCTATTCGATCCATTCTGCACTTTTCTACATATCTGTGTCATACAGTAACGACCCCTAGATACTTACAGTTTTCTCTTAATATTTAAGAAAAGTACATCTACTAATAATCGATCCTTATGATATTTAATTTCACTTCATAAAGCTACAATCCACCGAAACTCGTTCGGGTACGGTACACTGAACACTCCTATCTGCTTCTTCTTTTTTGTTTGAAGAAGCAAAATGTAAGTGGCAGTTAAGCCAGAAAACTTGTGCCTTAAATTAAAAATTCGAATCAACCCAGCTTCCCAATTAGGCAGCATCACATAATCATGAATTTTGAGAGACCCTGCCCAGTGGCCCGCCTGCCTTTGTAGGAAGATGAACTACATAGTGAAAAAAACAAAAAAAAAAAAGAACAAAACCAAAACCAAAACACTTAAATGGCAAAGATTCAATCCCTTATAATGTTCCAAAAAACTCTATGAATTTGTTTTTTCTATTCTGAGTATATGTGTAGGTACTACATATATATTTACAATTAATTATATTATTACGACAAAGAATAAACAATGAATTCACTAGTAGCTTCAAAGCTATATTTAGCAGGGCATGAGGTCGTCATGTGGGTCGTCGTTGTATCGTGGTCGTGGTGGCGGTGGTCTTGTGTGGCGGAAGGAGGGTGGTAGTATAGCGGAGCCGTTTGAGGGCAGTGAGAACGAAATCTGGCTGCTATCTTCACCCCCATATCCAATATCTCCACGTATTTCCCCATTTAACAGTATAATTAATGAGTAAATTGGCAGTCTTTTTAAGTGATCTTAACTTGTTGATAGCAGTAATTTGTCAGAAGTTAGGGAATAGCTCTCAACTTCTTGTTGTTGATGGAAAACTGAGACTATAGTGGTGTGTATTTATACCTAACACATTTGACTATTTGTTATGCGTGTTTTGCCAAGTATTTTGGACTAATTCTTTTTTTAAAATTGACTATTGACTATTTCTAATTTGGCCTTTCATCTCGAACTAGGTACATAAATAGTTGACAAAGATTAGTCAGCCAGGAGGGCTTTAGTTGGTCGTTTCTTGATTAAGCTTTATTTTATGCTTTGGTGGCGCGTTTTCCATATAATATATATGTCTACTTTCATCGCTAACATGGCCTATAAGAATAATGTAATAGCATTTCCATTTTCGACCCACCTAAGTAAATTATTGTCGGTTTGGGGTGTTTTCATCTACTGACTTGGCAGACTGTTAAGACACTCCACATCTCTACTGATTCATAGTTGTGTATAATTAGTTTTGTCCTTTACACGCTTACACTTCAAGCATCGCGACATGAGGGGTTGGACTGAACTTGGGAACAAGCCAAGCTGCCTAAATATCCATTCAGGGAATCAACGGAACGTAGTTCATTTATCTCTTTTTTAATAAGCTTGGGATGACTGGAATAACCCTAACTATAGAATATGAGATTGTCGAACTATTGAACGGGAGCGAATTCGATGCTGGAATAACTGTCGAACAATAGTGGGTTCAATACTGGAATAACTCTTGAATCACGTAACTATCGAACTGTCCGGGGTTTGATACTCAAAACTCTCGAACGAACTGAGTGATTGATAACGATCGAGCAAGAGCGCAACTCGATCGAACTGAAGAACTCTCGAACAAAAATAACAGTTGAACGGTATGTTCGATAGTTGTAGGGTTGGTGAACAGAAGTAATGATTTGGAGTGAATTTTGAGATCCCGGATATTTATAGACCCTAGGATGCAAGACCTGCTCCGCAAAAAGGCGATAACAATCGAACGTCACCGTGTGATCGTCCTATAACTGTTGAACCACTTTGGTTCGACTCTTTTCTGTTTGGGCCCAAAATGGGTCAAGTCGGCCCAGTTCGTTTATGGGCCACCCAAAACACCCCCACCATACAGTCCCCCCAATTTGTGAGTCGGTCTTGATTCAAGAGCAGATGCCAAATTTATAGTGTTTGTTGTTGTTCTTCAAACGAGAAAGTGCTATGCTTCAGAATATGCCCCCCATTTAGGAGCCTTCTATAAGGATTTGTTATCAAGTTATGAGCCATTCGTTCGTCTCTCGAACGTTATGTGAATTTTTGATTTTTGTGCAACTTTTGTATCTGTCGAGTATTTTTGACCGACTTGAAATGTGTTGTAAATAGGACAAATTTTCTAGGGGATGGAAAAATGTATTTTAGTCATTTTTTCGCACCTTGGTCGCTCGAAACTTTATCTGCTTTGTGGTTTAAGTATATAGGCATAGTCTGCTCGATTCTGCTTATCGTTCTTATCTATCTTGTCTTTCCTATAGAGGATTCTTCTGCCACTAATAGGATGACTCTTCTTTCTATGAAGATCGTGGTTGAGGTTGCAAATTAAGAAATGCACATGCTTACATTCCCGCTTCTTGGGATCTAATACACACCAAAGACTGTGAATGATTCCACAACTTCCACGAGTTTGTTCAAATACAAGACCATCCTATAAGTTTGGCTTCTTAATAGTAATTGAGGTGATTTGATGCAAGTTGTGGGTCTATGAAGACTGCATAGCGTTGTACTATCAATGAGTTTTTCATTGAAGTTTCGACGAGAATAACGTCGTATTCTGCCTTGTTGTTGGTTACAATGAAGTTTAGAATTATGGAGTGTTGAAACTCTCTTTCACCGGGGAATTGTCGGTAAAAGGTTAGGCCTCCTCTCGTATTGGTGGTTGATCCATCCACATGTAGAGTCCACGAGGCTTCATTGTTTCCCAAGGTTTCGACCATAGTCTATAAGAACTTAGTGTTCAATGCCATACTCGCCAAGTTCTATGACCCGTTTTACTAGTCTTGTGCTTTTGTTGCCTGAGAAGTTTGTTAGTAAGCACCACCATGGGGTGTGACTTAAAATTGGCGCAATTTGCATTCCATGACAACAGCTAACGCAAAATCCTCAATTTCAAGAGAGTTGTTTTCAGCAGCCTTAAATTACCTTGGTAGGGAGTTTTGAGGAATTTTGCCTTCCATTCGCGCTATAAGCATGCTTAAGGCGTTCTCGAATACCGCTAGGTAAACGTGTAAATTATATTCCTCAAATGGTTTAGCCAGTGGTGACGGGGAGGATAGATATTGCTTTATCTTTAAAAAATCTTGCCCGCATTTCTCTCTACTCAAGTTTTGACTATCTTTAGGACTTTGAAGAAATGTAAGCATTTCTATGACGTAGTGGAGATGATTCTACGTAATTTTCTCATGTGTATGAAAAGGCATTGTACGTCATGTATAGCTTTGTTGTTGTTCTTTTTATTTTGTCGAGATTTGCGCAAATTCCTCTAAATCACCATGTAACCGAGAAATATTCCTCCATTGATTTGAATGTGCATTTCTTTGGGTTCAGCTTCATGTCGTATCATCTCATAATTGGGAATTCGAGAATTAAATGATAAGCAAGATCTTTAGCGTTGATGCTTTGAAGCATGTTATCGAAGTAGAGCTACATGGTTTTTTCGATGTGGTTGTGAAACACATTGGCCACCAACTTTGAAAGGTAGTACCAACATTCTTTAGATTAAAGGGCATTACCCTGCAATGAATGCGCCTTTGTCCGTAATGAAGTGCGGTTGTGCTTGTACTGCAAACAGTCATTAGTATCTGATGAAATCTGGTGTGAGCATCCATCTAATGGTCTTGACCAATGCAAGCAAAGAGATCTGTTTTTTCGCAGGGACATTGGATAAGCTTTGCTCGACAGTACTTGGCAAATTAGTGTCGATGTGTATCGTTAGGTTTGAGTTATGAGAACACAAGCATAGCTCGTTTTATCTACCAAGAGGTTTCAACCATACACATGTCGGCAAATTGTTGCCTGATTTTACAGGGTCTTTTATCCTCAAATTTGATAAGATTTTTGTCTCGAGGAGATGTTCAGTGTTGTTGTTGTAATTTGGCCCACAAGAAGCTAGCATTTTCTCTTTATCGCCAGGACAGCCAATCATGTCACTTCTTGGGTTAAATCTCCTTGCAACGTGGCTCGGTAGCATGTTTGTGCTTCTTTGTAGTCACCAATAACTTCACCCCGCACCGCCCTTGGTGGGGAATTTCATTTTTCGATGTATATAGATACCACTACTTTGAAAATCATTTAGGCTTTGGCAACCAATGATGTAGTAGGAAAATGGTGTGTCGATCACAAGGTGTCAAGCACAATGTACTCCAACTTGTGAGTCCTCATTATTGGCGACATGCTGAATGAGGTAGGCGAACTACCACACATATGATTGCGACTGTTGAGCTATTGAAAACGAGTAGGTAGGTCACCACTCTTTTCATATGAGTGTCACTCAGCTCTATTCGTTCTTTTATGCCTTTAGAAGATGGCCTTTATCGAGTTTTCATTCTCGATCTAGATTTTCTTGATGATGTAATTTTCGATAATTTGACTGTTTAAAAGAGTTGATTTTATTGCTTGTGAGTTAGATTTCTTTTTGTGCATGCACGATATGTTGTGCCTCACATCTTTTGTGAAGAATTAGCTATAGTGGGATTTGAATTCCTGGTGTTGTAGCTCAACAGTGTTGAGTTTCATTGTGAAAGTGAACTCACTTAAGGTGATTTGGTACTCGTGTCCTCAGAAGTCAAGGATACAGAGGGGCCAAGTTGTCTGAGAAGGGAGCAAACGTTGTGTTGCCTTGTGGTTTCTGGATAATTATCTTGTATGGTGAGTGTTTTGAGGATTACGATCTCACTTCGCGTATTGTTTTTTGAGATATTTTCCTATTGTGTCCCGGCTAGTGCATTGGTGTGGCTGGGTTTTGTAAGGGCGTTACAATTACTAGCACAATCCCTTTTTGGTACTTCTCGAGTTAATCGAGGTACACCTTGAGAGGTAGATGCCTTGCGTAGGTTATGTTGCTAAGCGCTGCAACTGGGAAATAGGTCATCCTGATGAAGGCCTTTGGCTATAATAATAATGAAAAAGACATATAAGTGATGGGTCTGGTGCGAGTTACTGAGGAATTTCTCAAGCATCTTGCGGATTCTCTGATATGGAGTGTAGCGTTATGCACTGATTTTGCAGTTTACGTTTGCTTGAAATCTTTACGTGCAGTCATGGGAGTTTATGACATTCCTTAACATTAGTTATGACGGGTTTGGTGATAACCAAGAGGTGAAGTTGTGCCATGCCATTTAGATTGCATTGATTTTTAAGTGTTCGACTAATATCAGGAAAATGTTAACCCCCAGGCTTTGGCATAAATGTTTGTTATACAATTTGGATTATTGTCTACTTAGGCACTATGTCGCCCTTATCCAAATACTTTCTTGTGCTCTTGTCTAATGATTGCTTGCGTTTAGCTTATGGCACTTTGTGCTTTTACTTGTTATTGCTTATGGGCATTGATGGACGACTTTTTGAATCGATATTCGTACCTCTTGAGGTAATGATACTTTCATAGTAATATAGTTTAATATTCATTTTGGTAGTAGATTTTCATCGTACGATGTTAGGTAGATGTCCATGGTGCCGCTTTGGACACGTTTGCTTCAGAGCATAATAGATGGACATTCATTGTACCTGTTTGGGTAGGTTTGCATCGTACCATGTTGGGTAGATGGTCATGATGCCGCTCTAGACACATTTACTTTATACCGTGATAAATAGATGTATGTAGTACCGCTTTTGGTAGGTTTGCACCGTACCATGTCGGGTAGATGTTTGTAATCTCCTATGTGTAGTCTGATACAGTTTCCAGCCTTTCAATCATATGGATATTTTGTTTCCATTATGTTTTTTCCAGTAGATGTCAATTGTCAGAGCCTAAAGTCTTCTCATGTAATCGTTTGCTCGTATGAAAAAAAATCATTTCGATTTGGGTTTGAATTTGGGCGCTGCGTCACCTTATCTTGTAAACTTGAAAGCTTTTATTTTCTTACGTTATGTTTACTTGACTCTTGTGCTCCTTGCGCAATTGAGTGTTCCCGCTTAAGAGGCGAAATGTTAGCTTTTAATTCAACATATTGCTTGTTGTCTATTGGTCTTGCTTGTGATGATTTATAGTGTCTTAGATCATGCGAGGTAACACTTACGCCCTTTTGTGGTGTCAATACGAGTTTTGCTCACTATTGGGTGGGGGCGAGTGTGTGGCCTTTATAGCTATGATGAATTAGGTTTGCGCGTGACATTTTCATGTCGATTTTCCGTTTAGTTTTTGTTTAGTGTTGTGGGTAGGCGTTCGACCACATCAATTTTGTCGTGTATTCTTTCTTTTTATAATATTCCCAGGTTTTCAGTGGACCCCGTCGGGTCAGATTTTTGTTTCTTTTCTGTGATAAGATATTTAAATTTGCATTTGAGCATGTCGAGTCAAACATCCCTTTCTGTTGTTATATGGAGATATCATGTTTGCATTTGCTTGTATCGAGTCAAATGTCCACATTTGTTCTCTTGTGAGATATTAGGTTTTCATTTGACCATGTTGTGTCAAGTGTCTATCTCTGCACTATTGGAGATATTTGGTTTGCATTTTCCCATGTCGGGTCAAATGTTTGTCTATGTTCTTCTTGGATATACTAGGTTTGCATTTGTCCGTGTCGGGTCAAATGTCCATCTCTTGAGATTTCAGGTTTGCATCTGACTGTGTCAGGTCGATGTCCATCTTTTGAGATTTCAGATTTGCATCTGACTAGATCTGGTCTATGTTCATCTCTTGAGATTTCAGGTTTGCATCGTGTCGTAATCGATAGATGTCCATCTCTTGAGATTTCAGGTTTGCATTGTGCCGTGATTGATAGATGTCCATCGTCTTTCTTTGGACAATGCTTTTATTGCTAAGATTCTTGGATACTACTTGAGGGTAATATTCTTCGATATCACTTGTGGGTAAGATTTTTATGACACTACTGGTAGCGTAGTTGTTTATTGCCGTTGGGGGGTTCTCATTTGTTGCTACAAAAGGACAAGGCATAGGCTTGTTTAGAAATCTATTGACATTTAAAAATATCAAAATAATTAACAAAAAGGATTGGGGTGGGAGACTCCCTAATTTGTCTTCTCGGTGAGTGTTATTTGTGGAGGGACGAGCTTCATGCAAAGTAAGTACCATGAAGTATTGATCTTCAATGCCACTGTTTTTTATGAACTCAATTCATGCTTTTTTCAAAATTTATTTCCGATGACGTAGTTTCCCTTGGTCATAATGTAGATTACATTATATTTGTGCTACTCCTTGTTTTCTTGGAATCAGGTTCCATGTTGTCAACTTTGTAGTTGTTCCACCGAAGCTCGATATAGTTAGAATTGACTTTGAGATTGCGAGCTTGTTTCTGAGTACATTTAGCTTTTCCCACAAACGGCGCCACTAATTTGGGGTGTTTTCATCTGCGGACTTGCTAGATTGATAAGACACTCTACATCAGATTGATTCACAGTTGTGTTAGAATCAACTTTGTCCTTTATACTCACACACTCCAAGCATCACAATATGAGGGTTTGGATACTTAATGATTTTGGACTAAACTTGGGAACGAGCCAAGCAGCCTACATATCCCACTAAGGGAATCGAGCCAAACATAGTTCATTTATCTCTTTTTAATAAGCCTGAGATGACTAGCACAACCCGAACTATAGAATATGAGAAATGTCAAACTATCGAAGGGAGCAAATTTGATATTGGAATAACTGTCGAACATAAGCAGGTTTGATACTATAATAACTATCAAATCTCTGGACTATCAAATTGACCTACGTTCGATACTAAAAACTCTCGAACAGGACCAGGTGATTGATAATGATCGAATAGGAGAACAGCTTGATCGAACCGAAGAACTCTCCAATAGAAATAACAGTCGAACGACTGGTTCGATAGTTGTAGAGTTGGTGAAAAGTATTAATGATCTGAAGTGAACTTCGGGATCCCGGGTATGTATAGACCTCAAGATGCAGGACCTGCTCCACAAAAAGTCAATAACAATCATACATCACCGTTCCATCGTCCAATGACTGTTGAACCACTTTGGTTCGACTCTTATCTGTTAGGGCCGATAATGGGCCAATTTGGCAGTCGGTCTTGATTCAAGAGAGGATGCCAAATTTAAGAGTGTTTGTTGTTGCTCTTGAAATAGGAAAGTGCTCTGCTTCAAAATATGCCTCTCATTTGTGATCCGTAATCCAAAAGATCGGGTGCCAAATAATAATATCTAGCTTCAAAATATGCCCCATATTTGGGAATCGTAATCCAAAGGATCGGGTGTTAAATAATAATATCTCGCTTCAAAATATGCCCCTCATTTGGGAGCCGTATCCGTTAGGATTGGTAATCAATCTATGCGTCATTCTTTCGTCTCTCGAACGTTGTGTGAATTCTCAATTTTTGTGCAACTTGTGTATATGTCGAATATTTTTTACTTACACAAAATGTGTTGTAGATACGACGAAATTTCTCAGGGATGACAAAAATATATTTACTCGTTTTGCTGGAACTTGGTCTCTCAAAACTTTATCTGCTTTGCAGTTTAAGTATATGGGCATAGTCTGCTCGATTCTTTTTATCGTTTTGATGTATCTTGTCCTTTCTATAAAGGATTCTTCTACCGCTAGAAGGATGACTCTTTTTTCTATGAAGATCGTGGTTAAGGTTGCAAATTAAGAAAACGCAGATGCTTGCATTTTCCTCGAGTTTGTTCAAGTACAAGACGAATCTGTAAGTTTGGCTTCTTAATAGTAATTGAGGTGGTTTCATACAAGTTGTGGGTCTATGAAGTCTGCATGGCATTGTACTATCAATGAGCTTTCCATTGAAGTTCCGACAAGAATAACATTGTACTCTGCCTTGTTGTTTGTTACAGTGAAGTTTAGAATTATGGAGTGTTGAAACTCTTTTTCACCGGGGAATCATAGGTAAAAGGTTGGGCCTCCTCTAGTATTGGTGGATGATACATCAACATGTAGAGTACGTGGAGCTTTCTCATTTCCACTGTGGCATTTAGTATCTTTAAAGCTTACTCTCCCCCCCAGGTTTCGACCACAAAGTCTATAAGGACTTAGTCATTTGTTTTCGTTTTCAGTGGTATTCAATGCCATACTCACCAAGTTCTATGGCACACTTTACTAGTCTTATGCTTTAGCATGACTTGCCTGAGAAGTTTGTCTGTGAGCACCATTATGGGGTGTGACTAAAAATTGCCGCAATTTTCGTTCCACGACAACAGCTAATACGAAATCCTCAATTTCAAGATAGTTGTTTTCAGCAGCCTTAAATAACTTTGGTAGGTATGTTTGAGGAACCATGCTTTAGGCGTTCTCGGATACTGCCTGGTAAATGTGTAAAGTTCCTTCCTCAATTGGTTTAGCTATTGGTGACGGAGAGGATAGATATTGTTATAGCTTTAAAAAAAAGCTTGCCCGCATTCCTCGGTCAACTCAAGTTTTGACTTTAGTTAGGACTTTGAAGAAATGTAAGCATTTCTATGCCGTAGTGAAGATGATTCTCCGTAATGTTCTCATGGGTATGACAAGGCATTGTACGATCTTTTGGAAATTCTCATATATATATGTGTGTGTGTGTGTGTGTGTTAAGTAAATTGCAAAAATTCCCAATGTTTATGTTAAGTTGATTCATAAAAATATATTTTTTCAATTATAAAAAACTTGATAATGCATAAATACACTACACAAAAAGACTAATGTCCCCAAGAAATAACTTCTTAATCGGGCCCTAACAAACCACATGTCATCTGAAGGAAACTGCTAGTACTATACGAAGGACCTCCCTATTACAGTTTGGCGTCTTAATGATCCACTTGGAAGATTAATCGCGCAATAAAGAAGTGTCTGTCATTATTAGCACAAACCTCCTTTAAACAATAGGCGACCAACATTAAACTATGTGAGCAGATCTAGCTCCCACGAGGCAGCATTAATGGATATCCATACCTATCATTAAAGACGACCAAGTTGTTGCACCCCAAATTCCTACAAATAGAAAAGGAATCTCTCATTTGTAACCGACTTAAATTCATATAATACACTTGTACTCTCATTTAGCAAAGCAATATATTTCCTTAAGTACTTTCTCTCTCTCTCTCTCTCTCTCTCTCTCTCTCTCTCTCTCTCTCTCTCTCTCTCTCTATATATATATATATATATATATATATATATATATATATATATATATATATATATATACTGAATCCCCTTCATTTCACACACGGGCACATGAACACTTCTGTTAGAATCACAAGAATCACAATCCGAACCACATCTCTCATGATAACCTAAGAATTACCCAACCCGAAGAATTATGTGTTATTATTTCGGTGTCGTCTATGGGAACGCCATAGAAAGGTTCATTGAGCACGATTAATAGAGAACCTATCCAGGAATAAACAACCCAACTATGTTAATTTGTATCATCAAAGGATACATGGTCAACATGGCTTTAAGGGACAGCGAGAACGAGAATCCACATCATGCACCTCACACACCACAGGAGAACCACGTAGAGCCGTAAAAATAAATTATTGGCTTCAGGCTCGAAGACACGAAGGGGGTAAGATATCCCCACATGGATTCGAGGGAGCAACGTTCATGACATACTTATAAGCACAAGAAGCACGATTAATATCATGTACATGTCGAGCTTCTCGTAGTTGGGGCTCACAATATCCCAAATAAAGCCCAGGCAGATCCCGCTCAGAGGACTTTCTAAAATACCATCATCACTCGGGGACAATCTCTCTCCCAATGACATGGGGGATAGAACTGCTCCATTTATGAAAGAAATCCACGAAGGAAGTTACAGGATCCCCTCTGGGAGCCGCAACCTCGCTGACAAGATACTCCATCAGAGGTAATACTGGGCCACTATAGCACGTGATGTGAAAAAATATGTGAGGGTATGCGAGCAATGCCAGCCATACTCGACAATCAATCATATGACAGTGCCACCGTGAGAACCTAATGTGATACCCTGCTCTTTTTATAAATGGAGCATCGACATATTGATGAAGGACAAACACTAAATGTAGTACCTCCACATCGCAGTGGATTATTTCACTAAATGGGTAGAAACAGAGGCCTTGGTGAAAATTACCAGCTCGAGCGTAATCGACTTCGTATGGAAGAACATCATATGTCCGTTAGGCATCCCGTAGTTGCTGGTCAGCGACAATGGTCTACAATTTCAATATGATAAGTTCAATGAATGGTGTGATAAATGGAATCCGCGACAATGATTCTCAACAGTAGGATATCCACAAGACAACGAGCAAGTGGAGGTCACCAACGGATTATTTCTTAAAATAAATCGCCCCAGATTGATGCGACAAAAAAGTAAGTGGGTGAAAGAACTTCCTAGAGTCCTATAGGCCTTTCACACCACCTCATGGGCAGCCACATGAGAAGCCCCATTCAAGTTCATGTACAGATACGAGATAGTTATTCGTACTGAAATCATACAAGCTAGTTGGAGAACACATGATCTAGCAAAGTCTATAATGAATTCAACCTAGCCTTCAGTTAGACCTATTATCTGAGCAAAGAGAATGAGCACTAGTACGGCCTAAAAATTACATAGAATGAATGACACAACGGTACAATTGACAAGGCTATACCAAGTAGGAGATCTTGTACTACGTAGAATCGAAGCATCCAAAACCATTGGGAAGTTAGATCTAGCTTGGGAAATGCCATTCCAGATAGCTAAAGTCTTCGAACCGGCAACAGACATCCTCCAAGACATGGAAGGAAGAGAATACCTACACCACCGAATGTGTTTAATCTTCGGAAGTTTTATGTTAGAAAACCCCTCAGTTGACGATCGAGATAACTTTAAAAATGTTTTTCACAAATAAACTTTTCTCTCCGTTGATCGAAACTTTGGTGTAGCAAACAAAGAATATAAAGATAACAAATCAATTGTTACACCTAGACTTCTATTATTGAAAGTGCACAATTCCACTAATAATAAAATGGTAAGTATATTTGCGAACCAAATATCGTGTCCCAAGGGATGGTGGATGACTACTTAATCACTTAAATGCAACACATTAATGGTTGTCACGGTTATTATCTCTTGTGTTTGCAGGGTGAATGCAGAATGTATGCAAGATGCTTTTAATGCGAAACTATGAATGCAAAACTACTTAATATTTACTTGAGATACTTGATGATAGTGTGAAGCTCGTATATATAATGGGTTCGCGACCTATAGGTGGACCTATCCTAACTATAGATTCTATGAGTCTCTAATAACCTACCGTGCTAGCGGATTAAGCCCAATTGTCAGTTGTTTTAGTAGAGATATCAAATCTGCAATCCAATTAACTCATCTGAATTGTGTTAACATAAATGTCCATAATAAAGATTGATCTAGTGTGATTTAGGGGTTGTGCATCAGTTGCGTTAGTGTACCAAAGTCACATATCGTATGTATATATAACTACTTAACATCTACACTTTGGCGGTCCCAAGGTAGTGCATCTGATGTTCCAGTGCGAATAAGACCAGTCACACAATTTCATCTAACACACATCAAGCAAAAAAAATAATCATATTCATAAATCAAAGTTGCTCTCCTACTCTAAACAACGAGTAGGTTCAACAATCAACAAAAAATAAAATAACATAACAGAGTAAGGAGATGGAGAAAAGCTTATCAGATCTGGAGGAACTTTGATTCTTTGGCTATCTTCTTGACTCCTACGTGATATCTTCTTCTCTATAAACTATCGACTCTTTGGATAAGTGTTAGCGCTTTGACAATTAAGTTGGGTGATTTAAACACAAAAACATTGTTACTCCATGACAACGGCGCCAAAAGCTTGATGGGAACTTTGGTGTAGCGAACAAAGAATATAAAGTTAACAAATCAATTGTTACACCTAGATTCTTATTCTTGTAAGTGCACGAATGAAGTAATAATAAAATAGTAAGTATAGTTACGACCCAAATATCGCGTACCAAGGGCGTGGTGGATGAATTTTTAAATCACTTAAATGCAAAACTCTAATGGTTGTCACGCTTTTTATCTTTTGTGTTTGCAGGGTGAATGCAGAGTGTATGTAGAATGCTTTTAATGCTGAAAAATATGAATGCAGGTTTTTGTGAAAATGGTTTTGAATGCAAAAAATCTTGAAACTAACATGCAATGAAAACAATGAGATTGATTTGAATGCAAAGAGAATAAATTAAGATAACTAAACATGAATGCAAGAAATATTTTATTATTACGTAAGAATGAATGATAAGAACTAATCTAACTAATGCAAGAAACTAAAAAAAACATAATTTAAGAAGATTCATTTGTTGAATGCTTAGGTTGTAAACAATATATTAAAATATTATTTAGAGGTTGGGTTACACTGATTTAACCATCGTAGTTCATAGACAAGATAACTATATCTTGAGGTACTTGATGATAGGGTGAAGCTTGTATGTCTAATGGATCTGCGACCTATAGCTGGACCTATCCTAACTATACTATCTATGAGTCTCTAATAACCTACCGCGTTAGCGAGTTCAACTCAATTGTGAGTTGTTTTATTAGTGATATCCAATCTTAGGGGTGGCAATATGGATCTGGTTATGTGGATCGATCATCTACATTTGATCCAGATTTATAGAATTCGAAACATATAAGGTTGAGATGTATCCCAACTCAACTAGGTTGAGTTGAGATCCACTTGAGTTGAGATCTATTTCTACCAGAAGCAGATCGAAAGTCAACTTAAATATCAACCCAAACCAGATCTCTATTATTTTTTAAAAACTCAATTTACGTAAATAATATACACTACACAAAAAACACACACTACGCCCAAAATTCATGAAAAAACACGCACTACACCTAAAACGCACACTATGGCCGAAATTTACCAAAAAAGATACACGATAAAAGTAAAATCCACAAAAAAATAATTTGTACTGTATATTTTTATAAACTCGTTTTCGACAAGTGATACTACTTTTTCGAATGAAAACAGTAATCAAAGCATAACGTAAGACTTTAGACTAAAGTCTTACGACGACGTGATTTTGGTCAAATTCCAACGTTTGGAGAGTGAAAACGCCGTTTTTCTATTATTGTCGGGATTTTTTTGTCAACGGAGCCCGTTTTCGACAAGTGATACCACTTTTTCAATTGAAAATGGCCATTTAAGCAAAACGTAAGATAAAAGGCTTACAGCGACGTGAGTTTTGCCAAATTCCAACGTTTGGATGGTGAAGATTTATAATGTTCTTAAATTTGTGTGTTCTTTATTTCCACTGCAATTTACTATGTAATCAGTGCTAAAGCAACATCGGTTGATGTTGGTTTAATATCGTGCTTACAACATATCAATCATGATTCTACAATTTCACAAATTAATTAATTTTTTGTGAGTCATAACGGGTCTACAAATTATCCATCTACACAATAAATTTTGAAATGCCAAAAATTCATGTCTTTCATATAATGTTAAAAAAGCCCTATCAATTTAATTTCTTTACAACGAGTACATGTATAGGTGTTAAATGTTTTCTTACAATTAACGATCACGACAAAGAATAAACAATGAATTCACTAGTAGCGTCAATGCTATATTTGGCGGAGGCCGAGATCGCCAACTCTGTTGTCGTTTTGTTGTGGTTGTGATTGTGGTGGTGGTCTTGTGCGGCAGAAGGAGGGTGGTAATAAAGCGGAGCCGTCTGAGGGCAGTGAGAGCGAAATCTTGCTGCTATCTTCACCCCCATATCCAATATCTCTACGTATTTCCCCATTTAACAAATAGTGATTAAATTAACAATCTTTATAACTTAGATCTGAACTTGTTGATTGCACAAATTTGGCAGAATTCAGTGAAAAGCTCTGAGCTTTTTCTTTGTTGATGGAAAACTGAGACTGGTGTGTGTATATATATAGCACTTTTGACCTTTAATTGTATTTTTGACGAATTTTTCCCAAGTATTTTTGACGAATTTTTAATTGTTGTTGACTATGGACTTTTTCCAATTTGGCTTTTGGTCTCGAAGAAAAAAAATAGTTGACAAAGATTAGTCACTTACGGATGGCTTTAGAGTTTAAGCTTGATTAAGCCCAATATAATATGTGTGTGCAATTTCATCCGTAAGACCGTAACTTGCGCGTTTTCCAATATAATAAGTGTGTACTTTCGAGAAATTAATAAATTTGGTCCACTAAGTTAGCTTCATTTCAGTTTTAATCCAATTATTTGGCAGCCATAGTTTTGGTCCACTAAGTTGGCACCGTTTTCAGTTTTAGCCCACTAAGTCGTCACACTATAGTTTTGGTCCACTAACTTGACTTCGGTGACAATTTTAGCCCACCGGTGAGATGAGTCGCCGCCACCCAATTAGCACTTCGTGAAATTAGCGTCACGCGTCATCAACTTTCAAACGTGGCATTTCCTTTTTATTTTTATTTTTATTTTTCAAGTCTTTTAAATTTTCTTTTACTAAAAAACAAAACCAAAAAAAAACACAAACGTAGGAGGGATCAACGAATCACACCTCATTCTCTCTCTTCGATTCATCTGTCACCACTTTTTTCCAATTTCAACATAAACCTTAACCTTAAATCGCTCCCCAAATCTGCAAATCCATTAAAATTCCCTTAATTTTGTATCATATAGTTTTCCAAAAATATGTCTACCTCTTCCCACCACAGTTTTCATATGCTCTTATTTAAAATTAAATTTAGAGATTTTTAGTAAAAACTAATTATTCATGAAATTAGCCTAGCGCACATTATTGAATTTTCGCCATTGACTTTGCTGATTGGGTAACAAATGTTGTTGTTCATACTCTTTTCTTCCATAATATTTCATACCTTAGCTCAAGCTTCTACAATATAAATAGTGATAAAAAGATTTGAATGTCAGATTCATCAAAAAAAAGTTTAAGAAATATCATATCGAAGCTTCCAACATTTGTGAATGAAAGGCAATGTACATCTAAAGTTCCAATCTTGTCCATGTAGCAACAAAGACAATGAATCGGGGAGGAAGAATGAGGAGAGAGAGAGAGAGAGAGAGGTGATTCATTGACCCCTCATTTGTTTGTTTTAAATTTTTTTAATATATAGACTTTTGCCTTTTTGTGTTGTGGATTAAAGAAAATTTAAATGACATGAAAATGGGAAAAATAAAAAAGAAATACCACATTTGAAAGTGGATGGCGTATGGTGCTACGAAGTACTGACTGGGTACATTCCGACGACTCGTGGCAAGTTAGTGGACCAAAGTTATTATTGCGTGGCAAACTAGTGGGCTAAAACTGAAAACGTTGCAAAGGTAGTGGATTAAAATTATTGCTTACCAAATTAGTGGACTAAAACTGAAAACGTTGTCAAGTTAGTGGACCAAAACTATTGTGTGCCAAGTTAATGGGCTGAAACTGAAATGAAGCCAAATTAGTGGGTCAAATTTGTTAATTTTTCAGTTGTTAACCATTCGAATTTAAAAAATTTAAACAATTGGCTTTTGTGACATAAATATGAATATGATACATGCTCAACTAAACAAAATTCTTGTATAACAAAGGGTGGATCTGAAAAAACATTTCTGGTATAACGATCAGCTTTTTGTGGGGGAAACTGCCATTTGGGAACATTGTCCTTTTTAGAAAAAATGACACAAATTACCCATGAATTATAGAGTAATTACACAAACTATCCCTCACATTTGGGGAGTTACACAAACCCTCGTTATATGAAAAAAAAATATTAAGACAACCTTACAACTTCAAGATACTAAAATCCATAAGTAAATTATTTATATGTTCAAGATATTATTTATTTTTAACTTTTTTTGTTTACATTCAATAAATTTTAATAGTTATTATACAAAAAGACCACCATGAAGGTATGTGTTTAATTTCTCAAACATGAGGAATAGTTTTTATAATTGCCCCTAATTCATGGGTAGTTTTGTGTAGTCCTTTATATATATATAGTAGTAATAGAAAATATCTTGTGGTGCTCGGCCCAACGGGTTGTCCATCCCAAATTTTGAGTCGTAAACCAGTGACTTGTATAGCCCACTTATTTATGGACCAGCATATGACCCATCCATTTGTTACGGATTATATTGTTTCACGATTGAGTGGAGTGGAAGTATAGAGTTTTCCGGAATTAAATTGACACCTTAGTCACCTATTTCATTGTAATTTGCACATTCGTAAACAGGAGAGAACTATTAAACTGCGTGCTTCTACTCTGTTTTAGTCTGGGTTGCAACTGCTAAACCTCACAAGATTGCACTCTAGATAGCAGACCCGTTTACAGAATTTACCATTTTAGGTCTTAACATATATAATTCTAAGTAAATTAACCGCTATTGTAACATGTGGGAAAAGCACATATACGTCCATATAGAACAAATTTGGAAGATCTCACTTGTACGTCCACTTCTCTCATACCAATATATAGCAACTAACAATGTTAGCGCATATACTTGTGAGTCAACTCGCGGCATTAGGAGAATAAGTGATGGCCGCCCCTACTTTATGTCTCGTCTTTTGCCATGCCATCAGTAAATCTTTATCTAGATCAACAAAATCTCTTCTCCTAGTGACAAGGGTGAGGTCTAAGTGTCTCTTTTGCTGAACGCTACAAATTATTCATTTAAGCAAAAAAAAAAAAATCCATGATAAATTTTCATATTTGACATTTTATGTAATCCTCGATTCAATTTTTGAGAAGGAACCGGCCCGCAGCAATCAAGGTTCATTGTTACATACAGGAAGCTCCCCCCCCCCCCCCCCCCCCCCGGCAACAACAAAGAGCTAATAATGACTTTGTTTTATGTTATGTCTGTCACATTCGCCCCACAAAAAAGAAATAACATCCAGATTAACCAATTTGATTTTATAAAACTATCCACCACAAAGAAAACACTTGCACATAACGTGCGAATTTTGCCACATGCAAAACACACGACATGGTAGTTTGCATATTTGGTTTTCAAAAGGGTGAATTACCACATGACTTGAGCAAAACCAGAAACAAGAAAATAAAGCAAGAAAACACCCAAACTATAATTTCTGACCACCTCTCTCAAATAATCACAAAAGTCTCTCACCCCAACACATCAAACACATTGACCTCAACAAGCATGGAACAGATATGTTACTACATAATTAGAGTTTGCCAGTCAAGATACACTCACTGTCACAACCATAAATAAACAAACACAAAGAGATTCTAGTTGCCAGCACGTTTTAATATACAACAAACATACAGAAATTCCAAAAGAAACAACATTCATTCAGTCACCACAACACTAGCATATTTGCAAGTCAATAGCACCAACACAAATACCACAAGTCATCTACATTCATTAAGAAGAGTCCTTTCTCCTCAAAATCCTAAACCACA
The DNA here is from genome assembly GCA_948329865.1 of Linaria vulgaris. Taxonomy (NCBI): domain Eukaryota; kingdom Viridiplantae; phylum Streptophyta; class Magnoliopsida; order Lamiales; family Plantaginaceae; genus Linaria; species Linaria vulgaris. The sequence continues at coordinate 42,863,635 of OX415249.1, forward strand.
CACAAACCACATTTCACTTTCATAACAAACCGCACCAAACAACAAACACACACAATCCCACCTACTCCCTATCCGATTCACTACCACTCGAGCTGCCCGCATCCGTTTTCTTTGCTGCAGCCGCCTCAACTTGTTTGTAAGCTTTCACCATTTCATCAACAGGAACCAAGGGAACATAGTTACAGAAGCTATACCCTTTTGCCGCAAAGCTCTTAACCAGATCATTGTACTTCTCCGACCAGTGTTCGGCTGTGGGAATCGCCATCTTGGAAACACTGTTCACAGCAGGGTACTGATTGAGTTTGTACCACGCCACCGCCACGTGGCTCACAGTAAATTGCTTAGAGATTGTACCGACATGGCTGATAACGGCGATTGGACCAGCAACCTTAGCTTCCTCAACCAAGCTTCGTGCCAAATTTGAGCCCTTAGTGACAACTAATCCGGCCTTGAACAGGACCTTCTTTGCGGCGGGTGGAGCACTTTCGTCGAATTTTGCAATAGCTTTGTCGACCTGAATAGAAATTAGGTCATAATCAAATTCGGAGATTACTTAATACGACTACTTATCAATCAATTACAAAATGAAATTCAAAGAATAGTCCGATTAAACTTAAAAAAGAATTAGGGTTTATTATATTATATTACTGAATACTACTGATCCAACGAATAGAAAAATCACCTTGCCGTCGAGGAAAACAAGGAGATCGGAAGGGAGGCCGTTGAATTTCTGGTAGACGGGGCCGACGACGGTTTTAACGGCGTTTTCCACCTTTACGACGGTTGATTTGAGGGAGCCGGAGTTCTGCTTGGCGGCGTCGTACAGATTCGACGCTAAAACGACGGCGTTGATCGTCAGAACCCTCACAAACCATAGGTGTTTCAGTTGTACATCACTACCACGCACCTCAACCTAATTTTACAATTAAAAAGAAAAATTAAAATTAAATAATCACAGATCGAAGATGAATCTGAAATTAAAAAAAATAATAATAAAAAGATGATCGAATAAAGAAATTACCTGAGATGAAGCCATAAGAGAAGTAGTATTGCAGAGATTGATTGATTGATCTTTTTTTTGTATTTGTTCTTCTTATTGGCATTATGAGCTAAGTGCATTTCAATATATGAGTTTGAGATCCAGGGGTAGTTTCGGGAATCGATACAAACGAGGGGGTGTGGTTTCGAGCCACGTGTCAGATTTTTTGTGGTGTTTTTTAGATTCTAGAGCTAGAGAAAGTTTCCAGTAGTGCACTTTTGCGATTGGTTGCTGCATTCCTTCCTTTTGTCCCAAATGTTTTTGGTAGAAAATTGAAAATATGGAACTTTCTGGATCTGTTTACTAATTTAATTAAAACATTTTTTTATCAAAAAAAAATTAAAACAATGAGACGATATTTTAGGGTAAATACATATTAAGAAGAAAAGACATGCAAATGACAAAAATTAATCCATCGATATAGTATTCAAAATAAAATGATAAATAAGTTGTTTATCTTCTAACCATATCAATTAACATTTTCTTTTCAATCCAAAATGACACTAATAATAACATGCATGTGGATTGTGGAGTGACATCTTCTAACTGGAGTCTTCGCAAAATTAATACTCTCTCTAAAACTTAATTCCTAATATATCACTTTAAAAATTAAAATATTACTTTATATGTTTTGCTAAACGAGATAAACACTTGGATGCTATATTACATTTTTGTTGATACTTGCATAACTATGGGACACCACCGAATACTTAGATATATTTCTTTTTCTTAACAAACATGTTGTATTATTTAAGTAAATATGTGTCAGGGTAATATACAGGGGATTGCAGGGTGGGGATTGACGGGACGGACCAAAGTATGTACAGGCCATATCACACAAAACTAAACGTTCGAACTCGGAGAGGCAACAAGCCCAGCTAGTACAAAAGGGAGATGCTAAGGGACTGTCATTCAGGGCATGGTCTAAGCCTTTACGGGCCAACACATCGGTAATGATATTCGCCACACGGTACACACTACAAGAAAAAGGGGTCATTACCTACCGCAAATTACCCACCGCAATTCCGTAGTTAGTCATTAGCTACGGAATTTCCGTAGCTAATGCGTATACCTACCGAATTTCCGTAGGTAACAATATTACTAACAACAATTCGGTGAGCAATATTTCTCACGACGGAAATTCCGTCGGTAGTTCGGTAGGTAATTATCGGTAGCTACGAAAAATCCGTAGGCACATATTAGTAGCTACCGAATTTCCGTAACCAAACTTTAGGGCATCGATGGGCCACAACTGGGCCGCAACTGGGCCACACTCCTTACAGGAAATCCGTAGCTACTTAGTGAAGTACCTACCGATTTTCCGTAGGGAGGGGCTGTGGTATATAAATAAAAAAAAACCTAACTAAAACCCTAGCCCACACACGACTCCATCAGTCGCCCCACCGCTATTGGCGACACAATTCCGTCGCCGCCAACCCCACGTCGCCTTCCCTCACCGCCGTCAACCCACCGACCGTAAGTTCCCGTTTCTCTTCGTGGAAAAAAGTGATACAAAATTGAAAGAAGTAAGAAAAAAACGTACATAGAACAAGTGTGGGAGTGGAAGGATGATTTCTCAAATGGGGAGAGAATGTGTATTTATAGGGGAAAATCAAACATTACCTACCGCAATGCGGTAGGTAATTTTAACGATAACTGCTATTACCTACGGACTGGCGGTAGGTAATAACAACGGTAACATTTATTAGCAACGGAAAAGCGGTAGGTAATATTTCTTACCGTTGACATTAGCTACCGATATTCCGTAGCTAACCTATCTTCCCGTTGACATTACCTACCGAAAGACCGTAGCTAATCATTTGAAAATCCGAGTAAACCCTTTACCCAAACCCTAACAGTACCTACCAAATATCGGTAGCTAATTTATACCCTAACAGTAGCTACCGATAGTCCGTAGCTATTGGCTACATTAGCTACCGAATATCAGTAGCTACTAATATTCAAATGCTTAAATTGTGATTTTTTAACGATTATTTTAAATGTAACTGATTGTTTCTTGTCAATTACATCAATAACATGTTATAATTAACTAAATAAACATAAAATGATGATTTCATTGCACAATCAAATGACAATACTAATGTCGGTTCAAAACAACAATGATACCTAATGTCGTTTTGTTTGGCAATAGTATATATATGTATCTATCTCCCAATAGAACGTTAAATAAAGAATGTAACTTCACATCATAAGCAATCATCACATTTCATCGATACATCATTCAACACGTCACAACGATATTTCAATCACATACGCACGAGACATGATTAAGTGTAGAGGTAAAACTAATATATACGTCACACAACAATAGAACAGTCGTAATAACAACTCAATTACTATCAAATAAGTTATTTATTACTTATTATTGGTAATATTACTAAACTCAAAACATAAAGAAATCAAAATCACACAAAGAAATATACAAAATAGAAAAAAATGAACATTACCTACGGCAAAACGGTAGCTACTAATATTCAACGGACATTACCTACCAATATTCGGTAGCTACTAATATTCAACAGTTATTAGCTACCGTATGTCGGTAGCTACTAATGTTCAACGGACATTACCTACCGAAAGTCGGTAGCAACTAATATTCATCCTGATAGAACCCAGAAAATTGACAATTAGCTACCGATATTCGGTAGCTAATTTTCGAAAATTTGGGCGGCCATGCGCGGTAAATTTAAATTTTCTGAAAATTCAAAATTTTTGGCCATTACCTACCGATTTTCGGTAGCAAAACGTCGAAAATTTGGGCGGCCCAGAGCGGGAAATTCAAAATTTCCGAAAATTCAAAATTTTCAATCTCATATTATAAATACCCCTCAATTCTTCAATCTACAAAATAATCCAAACACTTCTCCAATCTAAAAACTATTCTTACCATTTCTTTATTTACAATCATCCCAACACTCTCTTCAAATCATCAAAAATCCTCACTTCTCCAATCTTAAAAACTCTCTTTTTTCCTTTATTTGTTTGTTTCTCATTTATCAACACTCTCTTCAAATCTTCACCATGTGTCTCATTTCTCAACACTCTCTTCAAAATGTTTCTAGTTTCTCAACACTCTCTTTTTTCCTTTTTTATTTGACTATCAATATTTATTTAAGACTTTCTTCTTTTATTTAAATGCTTGATAGTGGTAAATTAACAAATCAATATTTATTTTCGTATTTTCGTGAAACAATAAACCAATAAAATTCCGGAAAATTTCCGATTTTTTTTTTAAAATCTGTAAATATTATTACCTACCGCAGAACTGTAGCTAATAATATTCATGGCTTTAAATATTATTAGCTACCAATTTTTGGTAGCTAAAAGTATGAATATTAGTAGCTACCGAAATTCGGTAGGTACTAACATTCATAAAATTTGCTACCGATTTTTGGTAGCTACTAATATTCATACTATTAGCTACCAAGATTCGGTAGGAAATGCGGGTTAAAATTGTCAAGCTAAATTGGCATGTTAGTGACAGAATTGCGGTAGCTAATTCCACAGTAGCTACCGAAACTCGGTAGGTAATGTTCAAAGGTGTGGCGACGGAAGTGCCGACGAATGTTCGGTTACGAGTGGGAGCGACGGAGAATTCAGTAGGGAATGTTATTATTACCTACCGAAATTCGGTAGCGAGTCATTAGCGACGCGATTAGTAGCTACCGAAATTGACCTACGGAATATCGGTAGGTAATGATCATTACCTACCGCATTTGGGTCTTTAGCTACCGAAAACGCGGTAGGTAAAGACCCCTTTTTCTTGTAGTGACATACAAGAGACGTCCAATTGGGTGAAGTTGTTCGACAACCTACATACGTCCCAGAGAATTGTCAACATCTTAGTTTAAACCTAAAGGTCCCGCCTCTGGGTCACGGTGCTAAAAACGAACTTGGAGTCATTCTCAATTATAATTTGAGTAAATGAAAGCCGTAAAGCTGTGGGTACTCCTCGGCATATAGCCGGAGTTCACCGATGGTATTGGTAATAATTTCCACGGCCTCTAAGACTGCGCCCACCATTGTACCTGTAGAATCACAATAAACTCTTTCAATGTCGGATGGCCCGAGTTACCCAAGGATGAGCCATCACAGTAAAATTTAAAGAATCTAGCGAGGGGCGGGGTCAAAGTAATGTGTAGTGTCCTTTTTTTGGTGGGGCGAGCGGAAGGGGGGTCGAGTAACGTGCGATGTACTAGATCAGCCCAGGGGTTGAGATAGGCTTTCGAAAAAATGCGAGCTTGTTCATTGCCTTCCAAAGTGCCGAGTAGGCCACCAACACGGATGGCGGGGTTGATGGACTGCGAAGGTAGGCAAGGATGTTTGTGCCTAGTGGTGTCGCGAACAATGGAGGAAAGAAATCCCTAACCTCGGAGAAAATGGGAAGTAGAAGAAAAGGTGGCTTGGTGTTTCCGAAATCCCTAGGGGAGGATGTGAGCGTCGAAAAGTTTGTGTCATCAAAACCTGTGTTACAGAATAAAGGGTGGCATCGGTGTGGGACGTCATCGAGATAAGATGACGAGATAGTGCGGACGGGTAGTTAAGTGAGTGCAATGGTAGCATAAGGTGGGGCTGTGGGTGCTGTGGTGAGCAGCAGTAAGTAGAGGATACAGTGTTAGAGGGCGGCAAGAGAGTGGAAATGGTGGTGGAGGGCAGTAGTGGAGAGGTGGAAGTGGCTACGGACGATAACGACCCATCGACGGAGGATTAGATGGCGGTGGTGTGGGACGTCGATGGAGCGGTAGTCGTTCGAGGTCTGGAATCGAGAGCAGGGTGATGAGGGGGTGGGAAGGGCGGGGATGGATTGTGGTAAGGGTGGGGCAGGGCGGTGTCCGTGAGGCCGAATAAGGGGAGGTGGTGGCGGTTTGGGTTGGAGGGATGGAATGTAGAGAGAAAGGTGGAGGTGGGGGTTTAGAAGTGTTGGGGGAGGGGGGAGAGGAGTGGGAAGAGGGGAGGGGTGAACGTGTCCCATGCAGACACATGTCGCACCCGAAGAACACATATAACGCGGAAATCCACGCTACCTAAATAAAATAATTGTTGCTTGTTGACACACTTATTCATATAACTCAAAAAACTAAATAGGTATTAAAACATTAGTAGATTACAATCTTTTTTGAACATATATATATATATATATATATCTACTAATATATAAGCGGGGATCTCAACTTTCATCAACCAATTTGTTTTTCTATTTTTACCCTTGCAAGTTGCACAATAGTCTTTGTAGCTTTTAACTCTTTCAATTTTGTCCTTAAAAATTGTTTATTTATTTATGAGTCCCACAGTTAATTGTAAAACATTCATTCAACTTTGAGCTTTTCTTATTGTTGGTCCATTGTCAATTGCCGCATAGTCCGTGCATTTTTCAACTCTTTTAATTGCCCCTAAAGTTTTCAATTATTTACTAATACGTCCCACTATAAATTGTATAATAGTCCTTCGAATTTTAGATTTTGTTATTTTTGCCCATGAAAACTTTTTTATTTGACTCATTCCACCGTCCATCTTATTCTGCAGTAGTAAATACCTTCTAGGCTTACACAAATTAATTAATTGGGGTCCAACTAATATAATACGAGCTTGGCACGCATTAACCGTCGTAACCCACCTAATATAAAATGAATTAGTGATTAATGTTCTGTTGTAAATTGTGGACCAGCTTACTATTAGTTTGTTTCCACTATATTGGAACCCACCTACTATAAACAAATTAGTAAATAACAATTTAGGGACACGCACACACTCACATTAATCGCTAATATCCGCGTAACGTATAATAAGATTAATCACCGAGGTCCGCGTACTAATGTTTATCGTTTATTTCAAATTGGTTATTGTTTAAATTAAATCGGCTCTTCAACCATTGCGGCACTACACAAATTAATCAATTGGCTCATTTATTGTCAAAATAATTACAATATTAAAACAGTCATAAACCAATGTCTGCAACGGAATACGTAGTAATGAGTGTAGTGATTAGATGATGGAAATACGCATACGTAATACGTGGAATAAATACAAAAATGAAGTGTGCATTTTTCATGTGTTTATGGTTGATTTAATCGTCCGAGGCCGAACATAAAGTAAAAGAAAAGAAATAAATAGAGAAATGGTTTATTCTCTTTATTAATGTAATTAGTTATAAAAAAAAGTAAGTATTCTTGTTTTGAGTTTTTTAATTAGCAGTTGTTTAATATGCATATTTTTGTATTACAATATTTACATCAATATTAAGTTTTCTTAGAAACTAATCATTCTTACATTTAAAATTCTAGGACAACTATAAGATGCTATAATTAAAATATGTGTTGTAGCATGTTGAGACTGTTAAGAATTGGTAATAATTTTTATGTGAAAAATATAATCAATTTTGTGATTTACTGTTGTCTTATAACAATTGTTTATTCTAATCACATCATTTATCAATTCAATAATACTTTGTAAAGAGACTAATGGAAATTTGTCTGCACGGGCTTGATGTACTATATATATATATATCCGATTCTGTAAGATGTCTTACTTTTCTATGAATTATACGTGTTGCGTGAATAATTTTTGGGTAAAAAACATAAAAGCCACCAATTTATGTGTATTCTATGATTTGGCATCTCACTATTGAAGAATATCAAACCAAACGAAGGATAATACAGTCATCTGTCCAAGGGATTGTCTAATATATGGTTGTTGTGCCTCTCCCTCTCACAGAGGCACAACAGCCTGCCATACATGAGACGTTCTCATCTGTTCAACATGTTTTTATAATGAACGGATGATCAATTAATTGTACCTTTTTCAATATGTTGTGGACAATCGGTAAATAACGTAGGTTGGTAGACTATATAAAACTCCTCGTGATTAGCAGGCTTAACATTTTATTTTACATATCTACATAAACTACAATTTGGTGCGCACGTATTCAAACTTAAAATGTAATTAAACAAAAACGTGACAGAAAAGTATAAAGGTAATAGGTTGACACAAATGTTAATGTTTTGATACCATCTGTATTCAGGAAAAAATAAACTAAAAACATTTAAATTGCATGCTTACAACCGAGGAAAGCTATGATAGCAAATGGGAATTATTTTGAAGGTGATACTCAAAATTTGTTTCGAATAAGGATACTTTGACATTTCATGTAATTCTCCATTCGGGAGCAAGGTATTAATCATTAAGGCTTTACTCTTTTTGTGGGTCAATTATTATTTCACCAACATTAGTTAAGAAAGATAATGAATAAGGCTTGCATCAATGAACACTAGCGAATATATAAATGCTTGTTTCAACCTACTGTTATCGACCTTTGGCTTTGCATACATCACCAAAAATAAAAATATTCGCTAATTTCGGTCTAAGTCACTCACAAGCTAAAGCATTTTGATTAACCGTTGCTTTACAAGATAACAACAGAATAGAGTGCCTGTTTCCAACTTTGTATTGGCAAATGAGAAGACTTTCTTCTAATATGCACACAAAATAATTGAAGGTAAATTGTGTTCACCATCGCATAAATTGCCAGTATAGAAAAATAGTAACGATAATGCCTGTTTCCATCATCTTTTTCACAAGCGAAGACTATTTCCAGAACTTGGCAACAAAAGAAGAACAGTGATATTTTATAATTTTATATAGGAAAATGCGTGGAAACTTGTTAAAATGTAAACTGGATAGTAGAGATCAAACATGCAAATTATTCAAGCGGCTTGAGATTTCTGGCGCTTGTAGTATTGCAGGATGGGCTCTTTCACCTGTAAATTGCAACATACATAAGCAAGTAATTAGGAAATCATTGTTGAGTAAAAATATAAAATAAGCATATGCTTAACAGTTTGTAAGTTTATGCATTATTTCTAAGAACTACAAGTAATGTCTATCAAACACAGAATAGTCTGGCTATTTTAAGTGAAGTTGACCAACTGGGGCTGATATTTGTGTAAACATACCGTGCTTGCTTTCCTGAAACGCTTGTCCTGAGTTGACTGAGAACCCATTACTACTTCCATCTCATCACGGTGATTGGTATTTCCGTTGGTTCTCCCATCATTAGCACCGGGCACAAAGCTCTCTCTAGAAATTGCAGGCTGTTCATTTATTGATTATAATCCAAGTTATTAGTAAACCACAAAAAGTCAATTTTAATGACAGGAGAAAGTTTCTTACAACAAAATAATATGTAAAATGCAGCTGAAACAGACCTCAACCCTGCTAATGGGAGTAATTCCCCCGTGTTCCTTGCTCCTTCCAATACAGTGCTCACTTCTAGCAGAATTCTCCCCATATCCATCGGACCTACCTCTTGTTCTTGTTACGTCTGATCCCATCGAGTGGAGGCCCCCACATGTAGACAAGTCCCGTTTGTTACCTAATATCCCAAAAGGTTCCGTATTAAGTGATTATAAAGGTGGAAAATGTGATTTTGAGACTTGAACTATGTAACAATAGAAGGTAAGGTTAAGAACCAGTAGTCTGAGGCACTGGAAAGTGAGACTTTTTTGTAGAGTCATTCGGCTCCAGGTCCTGAGAAACTTCAACCATAAGCGTGGCAAAATATCTAATAATATTACAAGTTACACAATGAAGTACCATCATGAGCATCACCGTAGTATTTTTGTCTAAGAGGTTCTTGATTTCCATCAGCTTTTTCCTTGTAAGATCAGTGTGGATCACACGCTTGCCTGAGACAATAGTAAATGTGTCTTTCAATCCCGTAATCTTTATTCTGTTTGCAATTAGTTAGTCCTGATAGATTTACCTAGTCTGCGGTTGCTAGTAGCGGCGACGAAGCCCTCTTGAGCCATTTTATCGATGAGTTTACGGACTGTAGAGGGACTGGCTTTACCATCAAGCTTGTGTTGAAGTTGTGCCACCGTTACGTAGTTCAATGGGAGAGCATGATATAGGGCCTGACATCAAAGCCAAGAGAAGTTTGTGGGAAATGATTTCAACATTGAAATTTAAATGGATGAAAGTGTAGTTTAAATGACATAAAATCTTGTGAAATCAACACCTCTTGCCAGAAGTAGCAGTCTTCACAGATATGCTAAACATTAAAAACCGTTGATGGTTAAATATTATGTGTTCTGTCCATGTTAAGTTACTCAAACAGTCAGATTGGAGTTGCTGACATTCTGAGTAAAATTGAAGAATTCTAGATTATTTCAGTTCTTTACATCGCAACTTTACTGGTACTCAGTACAAAGCCATTCTGAATTCTAAATTAGAAAGGATCAATGTTGTAGAATGAACTCTTAATCAATGCAATTAATGAGTATAAAACAGCGAGTGAATGCAATAAATTTGCTATATAACCTCAGAACAAGAGATGACAGAGTCTGCAAATAAAATATAAAAATAGGACACACCTTCATATACATGTGATCAACACCAATATTTCCAGCTTTGCCATCATCTGGTACCACTTGCCTGTCCACTTCTTCTTTCACAGCATCAAACTCATACTCCATCTTCTAAGAATTCAGATCGAGTTAGCAAGGATAAAACATGGTGTGAACTTTGGATGACCAACAGAACATATAATTTTGGAGAAATAAAAAACAACCTTTTTCTTATTAATGACATAACTTTCTTCTCCAGCTTTTGACATAAAACCTTCCTTCACAAGCTTGTCAATGGTTTCTGGGACAGTAGGCACATTTCAATAGTCAAAATTTACTGAACTATATGCTTATATTTTGCTTGCTTGATAAGGAAGAATGCATGGATGTACCTTCAATTAAGACCTGCCAATATAAATTCTAATGGTCAGAAAAACAAACAAATGCAGGAAAAAATGAATTTTCAAGAATGCCCTTCAGCCATGTAAAGAATCCTTACCAAGGAGATGTCAGGAAAACTTGTGAGCACCTCAGTGAGCTCAATTGTGTCAAGGTGGTATGACGTGATCCAATCCTTCAGCCGCCCAAACTGTTGTTCATCTTCTGCTGGATCCTGAGTATCATCTGTATTGAAAGTGAAAGATCAGATTTCATTTGGAAGTTGATAATTACGAGAGTCTATTTTGATATTCTTATAAACATTTAATGGAACCTTCATCAATTGCAGCATTATCTTCTTGAACTTGGGTTTTGTCTGCCATGAAGAGATAGAGGTTTGGTTATACAACACAACCCGATACACGAAATCCAACCAAATTGTATTAAAAGGCAAGCAATTACCGATAGGTGCAACGATATATTGATCATCATCTGAGTTACTAATCTGTAGTAACAATAGGAATGACACGTTTTTAATACTTGGTTGTGATAAATTCATGCTGGTAAGAAGCAGACCTCAATAAATTCGATAACCAATGCAATTAACTGATTACCTCACTGTCGCAGTCACTGTCTTCATCTTTATGGAGAGAATCAGCAGCCAAACTTACCTCGTCATCATCTTGATTGTCATTGTTTTCATCTTCACAAGGATCCAACACACTCTTAACCTGTTGAGTTCGGTAACGAAGAAACACTAAATAGATGGTATTATAACATCTTAAGGGTGTAGTTTAACAGAAATCCCACACCTTCAGAGCTAGTACTAGATACTTGCTATTGACCCTGCCAACTTCCATCTTCAAGGGGCTTTTATTCCAGGTATTTTGAGCTTCTTCCTCGGAGCAGCCTCTGAAGAAGGGGGGTTCATAATCCATTGGCTGCACAATCAGAAGGTAGGGATGAAGTAACATCTAATACTGAAGTCATTCTCAATGTACTAGCATCTAAAGCACAGAAGTTAACTATCCTGTAAATGAGAAATTAAGATTAGAAGAACAGTGTGCTGGTTCTTATACAAATTGAACATTTTATCTGAATAGTAACGAAGCATATATTGCATAGTAACAGCAAGTTTCCCACAGAGTTAATCCTAATCTTCCATAGCTTACAGCAACAAATTATAAGATTGTAACACAATCTGTCCATGACAAGAATTGATTATTGACCAAGTAACAGAGATGATAACATTTCTCTAATGCTTCACTATTCATTTTAACTTAGTGACAGATAGGTTGCAGTATATACACGAACCTACTAAAGTAAAAGACCTACCGTAACATCATCATAATACAGGAGCTTCATGACAATAGTGCGCTGAAAGAATGCAAGAACTATTAGCATTATATAATAATGAGCAAGTTTCAGTAGCATAGCAAAAGCAATTAGCCCAAGCTAGTGAATCATTCACAAACTAAACCTCTTCGGGCATCTTATCCAGAGTTCTCATCAATTGAACTAACGTGCGGACCATTTTGCATGCCGAGCTCCTGAAAATAATTAGTCAGGTTATCTTAATATATGCACTACTTGAAGCAAAACATCATCCAAAGCTAGAGTGCCGGAAATTTTGATGAAGCAACATTCTCAACTACCTCATCTCACTAGGAGTTATCTCTGTTGAGGAGTTATGCTTGAATGTGGCACCTTTCTTTGTCCCGCTACGGTTTATGTTCATCGAAACCTCCTGACTGTCAGAATTAGAGTAGCTGAACGAGACTGCAAGAGAGATTCTTCATCAATATACTTGAATCGCCAATAACTATGAATAAGTATAGTTAACTGTCTATTTCTTTGTCATAAGTTCTTAATTTAGACTTAAATGCGGTAATGTGCCTTTATATCATAATTTTGATGAATATAGCGGTATCTTGAAGACTTACATGCATATTCCTCAATCATTGGACCATCCACTGATTCACAGACACAGAACAATAAGGTTTTGAGATACTTTTTCTGTAATGCATCATAAACCCCTGTAGGAGTAGCAAAATTCAAATATGAGTAAGTGAGAGAGATATAGAGAGGGAGAGAAGTATAAGCTTTAAATTGAGAGCTTTATCCTATTGATGGACATGCCTTTCTCCATCCAGTCAATGAGTCTACGTGATTCAGCATCCAGAGGCATAAGCTTCTTAATCTTCATATCTGGTAGAGAGTGAAAACCACTAAGTTTTAACAAGTAAGTCATTTAAGCACAAAGAGATTAACAAAAAACAGTAGCCAAGTCTTACCCAAGGCTGGAACAGACTTGTCATTGAAATACTTGTCAGGAAAAAGGCCTCTAATGTAACTAATGTTGAATATGGCAATGCGTAGCAGATTCCTTGTCTGATCAGATTCAAATAAAGTTCAAAGTACTTTTCAAACAGAATGTCACATTTCAAAAGTAGTACTCCATCACAGGAAAGGAGGAAAACAATTATGCACTAGCTCAAATAGAGAACATAACTGATGCTCAATTTTGAATCAGTAGTCAAAGCAGTTGAAGGTTGATATTCTCAACATAATATAATAATGAATAACATCAATACAAGTTGAGCAGCATGCAGGAACTAGTTACAGTGTATGAGAGATGTTAGCTTACACACACTTGAGACACAACAAAGTTACCAACAAATGTATCATAATAAGAGCCGACAGCAAATATAAGGCGATTTAACAGTCAAAATCTCAACTACGAAGCAGGTACTATATATCGAATCCAGTGTAAATTAGTCACTGCGCTTGTAGATCTAGTCATTTACAAGCAAGTACTACAGAAACGCAAGGCATTAGAAGTCATTTCACTGGATGATTGAACATCAAATCCGAAAAGAGCATTCAGCTCTGTTCTCAAATTTCTGTTCGGAATCAAAAAATGAAGCAGGCACGCACATAAGACTCCTCTCGTTCATTCTTCATGATTAGGTTATTATACTCATACAGAAATCAAACACCAGAAGCTCATTTTAAGCACGAAGTAACAATCACTGGCAATCGATTCGAAATTAAAAGTTTCACATCGACACTGAGCAAAGAAGAGAAACTCACAGCAGAGCAGAGTGGTGAACAAATGAAGAAATAAAAAATCTAGCAAATAAGAATAGAAAACAACAGTAAGCAGAAGAGATGGAGAGATTTACAAGTAGAAGCGAATCCTGCTCTGTTATCTCTGATTCCTTCAGCTTTTGTGCAACAACCTGAAATAAAACAAACAATAATATATATCAACTGAAGCTCAAATGCAGAAAGTGAAAGAGAAATGGAGATTTATGAGCTCTCTCTCTCTCTCACCATTTTTGAATTTTGGAATCTGCTGTGGAGAGTGTTTACTGTTTAGAAAATGAGAGAGAAAGTGGCGGGGAGGGAGAGGGAGAGGGAGAGGGATGAATGAATGAGGTGAAAAAGTAAGTGTGTACTGTCGAGTCGAGTGGAGTGGGGGTTCTATTTATTCTATATATATATATATATATATATAGGCAGGCATTAGGCATTATGCCGTGTGCATGCACGCACTCTTTCTGTTACAAATTGCAGTAGTACGAGTAGTAGTGGCAGTATTGCTGTTGAAGTGGCAGATCCCGTAATTTATTTACACTTTAAGGGCCATTTCCTCCCATTCCAGTTTAGACTAGCGGAGAAAGTAATCCTGTGTTTCGCGTTCCTATTCTAGTGATGAATGAGTGAGAATTAAGAGGAGGTGTATGTAGCAAAGGGACAATTGTTGATCCGAGTTTCTTTTCCCAAAGAAATGTTTTGCTATATTTGAACAAACATGAATTCATAATCTGATTACATTTTCATGGATTATATATATAAGTACACAAGCAGGGAATTCTTGTTTTTTATATAGTTCTTATATCCAAATGATTTTCTCGAATAACATTATCGATTAACTACCTAGCTTTTTAAAACTAAATGTGGTTAAACTCTTGTTGAAAGTGTTCTTCGGTAATTTAGGTGTCGTCGTGATTTTTAGGTGCACAACAAGAATGGCTCTATCCTGGTTGAGGCTTGTGAAAATGTATCCAGAACTTGTTTATGAGGAGGACCAAAAAAAATTCTTAAAAAACAATCAAAAGGACGAAGGATCGAAATAACTTTTTTTGGTAATTCTTTAACATCAAAAATATTTTTTGTTGATGTTAGTAATATTTAAGACTGTTTACTAATTAAACATAATATATTCTTAGTACACATACGCACATATATATATATATATGTAAGAAAAAAATTCAAAATCTGTTCTACCCCTAAATTTGCCTTTGGACCTATGCCGTCCTTGAAACCTCTCGGGTTGCTAATACAGTTGTTATAGAATGCTTAACATTGTAAATGTAAATCTTGACTTGAGCATATACGAAGATTAGGAAATTTTGGAATGATAGTCAAAATGAATAAGGTATTGTAATTTTGCAACTCAAGGACGAAAGAAGTCCATGTTTCTTCTTGTTGCGCCTCATTTTGTCCTCATCGTGTTACAAGGCGTTCCCTTTGTTGGATCCGTCATATTACTAATATAGCCCTTTTTCCAAACAAAACCACAACATTAGATTTGTATCGTGAAATTCAATTACATTCCCCTGCATATTTTACAACCAAGTAAAACTCTTTTTTGCAAGTTATCTGCAACGATCATTGTGACTTATTTTCTTCGTTTAATTTCTTGGTGTTATAGTATTATTATTTATGAATTGCATGAAGTTATAGATCTTATGTAGGAGAGTGTTGAAATGAAGCGTTTATAAATGACGAAATCACCTTGCTCATGCAGAGGACGTTGATTAAAGTAATATTGTTTTGGGTGTTTTCGTCTGCTGACTTGGCAGGTTAATAAGACACTCTACAACAGACTGATCCATAGTTACGTACTTTGTCCTTTACACGCCTGCACTCCAAGCATCATGGCATGAAGGATTGAATGTATAATGATTTCGGACTAAACTTTGGAGTAAACCAAGTTGCCTACGTATTCCACTAAGGGAATCAAGTCGAACGTAGTTCATTTATCTCTAAGAGTTGATCTTGTGTTGTTCGATCCATGATAGGCCGAATCTATGTTGTTCGATCCATGATAGGTCGAATCTGCATTGTTTGATCCATGATAGGTCGAATCCCTGCAGTTCGATCCATGATAGGTCGAATTCTTGGTGGGTCGATGTTGCTCTATGTCGAATCTGATGAGTATCGAATAGAGCTCGTTCGATATTGGTGAACCACGAATGAGAATGGTTCGTTGATGTCTATCCTATGTCGAATCGGATAGAAGATCTAATTCGGATGGGTATCGAATCGAATGTGTATCGAATCGGTGAATTTGATCGATGTGATAAAGTATCGAGTATATAATGTCCCTGAAAACATTGGGGGACGGGGTATTTATAGAACCCGTCCACACGGGCCCTGCATTAATGCCGAATTGGCCTTATTCGATCTATCGCCGATCGAACATCAATCGTCCGATATTGGAATTGATGGGCCCAATCTGACTGGGCCGGCCCAGAAGGCGATTCTGGGCCTTCCTAAAATATCCCCATCATGTAGTCCCCCAAGTTTGGGAGTATGTCTTGGTCAGAGAGCGGGTGCCAAACTCTAAAGTTCGCAATGTCTTCTTCAAACTTAGATTTCTACTTCGTATCCGATTGTTGAAACTACTCCCCCCAATTGAGATCCATGATTCGATAACATGGGTGCCAAATTTTTGTCGTGCTTCATTTGCCGAATCATGAAAGATCAGATTCTGAAGCATTTGTATTTAGACTATCTGATAGTAATTTTATATTCGAAGCGGAAAGAATTCGATATTGTCATTTTGTCAATTTTATGCGGCGTCAAACTGCAGAGTTGCTTGGGCATCTACTGCTAATTTAGCACAATATCTCCCTCTTTACTGAGGCTTTTATTGCATTTACCATAATGTTGGCTACGCGTCTCTGCGGTGCCTCTTGATGTGCCCTGGCCGTTTGTAGCAGAGTGTCCCTTCCTTACTTTAGCAGGGTTTTTGGTTAGCACTTACCATTTCAGGCGAAGTGTCTATCCTTATTCTTCATCTCGCGGGATTTTGGTTAGCACTTGTCATTTTTAGACAGAGTGTCCATCTCTTTGGAACCCTAAGATGTGTGCGTTGAGTTGAATTCCCGTATACTGGTACATGTTTTAGCATCCTCATTCGTGCAACAGAAACATGTGTAGTGCGCTGGCAGCCCTTTGTTCGTCTCCTAAATGATATGTGAAATCTCAATTTTGCGCAACTTTTGTACATGTCAAGTATTGTTGTTTCTTGATGATGTAGTAAATGTATTTTAGTCCTTTTGCGGCGACTTGGTCGCTCAGAAGTTATCCGCTTTGGTTTATGTATATAGGCATAATCTGCTCGATTCTCTTTATTGGTCTGATGTATTTTGTCTTTCCTATAACATATTCTTTTGCCGCCAGTAGGATGACTCTCGTTTCCACAAAGATCGTGGTTAAGCTGCAAATTATGACAGCGCAGCTGGTTATATCCACATCTTCGGGGATTCAGCAATAATTGAGATTGTGAAATGATTTCATAAGTTCCTTTTATTGAGGCAGAGGATCAGTGTGTCCTCTTTGACTTTGTAGGAGCCATTGGAATGATTAGTTAGAAGTATCTAATCTGTAAAGACTGCCAGACGTTCTACTCGTAATGAGCTTGCCATCGAGGTTCCGGCGAGGATAGCTTTGTATTCTGCCTCGTCCTTGGTCACAATGATGCTCAACCCTGGGTGCGCTAGCCAGTTGCTATATGATTCTACGAAGTTTTTTACCCTCCAACTTAGTTGTTATCTCTGTTTCGACAATGTTGTTGATAACAAGGTGACACGCATAATGAACTCTGACTTGGGAGTCCTTAGTCTTGGTGTTGCACACTGATTTTGTAGTTATGTTTGGTTTAGATCTTTATCTATAGTCATGAGATTTTATGGTATGCATTGCCTTCATCGAAAGCGAATGTGGTGACAATCAAAGAGGCGGAGCTGGCCATGCCGCTTAGAGCGGATGCTTTTGAAGTGATCGATCAGTATGGGGAAGACGTGAATCCCGAGGCTCAAGCATAAATATATGTCGTGCAATTCTATTTTTTGTCTATTTGGACATTGTGCCACCTTTGTTCGGATACTTTGTCGCATTCTTATTTAATGAATACTCGCGTTTTGTTTATGGCACTTTGTGCTTTTATATGTTATTGCTCTTCGATGTTGAGGGCCAATTTGGCGAATGGATATTTGCACCTCTTGATGTGATAATCCTTTTATAGTAGTCTAAATATGCACTCTGGTTTGGGAAGATTTTCACCGTACCATGTTGAGTAGATGTAACTAATTTCTTATGTGAAGTCTATTGCAATATCCAGCCTTTCAGGCATATGGATATGTTGTTTGCATCATGCTTTTGCCAGCGGATGTCCATCCTTTGAGGTTTTTGGTTTGTATCTGATCACATTGGGCTGATGTCCATTTCTGATATTTCATATTTCATCTGACCGTTTTGGGCCAATATTTCATTTTTTCATCGGATCACGTCGGGCCAATGTTTTATTTTTTCATCTGACCACTGTGGGCCAATATTTCATTTTTTCATCTGACCACTGTGGGCCAATATTTCATTTTTATTTATCATACCACTGTGGGCCAATATTTCATTTTTTCATCTTACCACTTGGGGCGATATTCTTGGTGCCGCTTTGGACACGTTTGCTTCGTACCGCTTCGGGTAGGTTTGCATCGTACCTCTTCGGGTAGATGTTCTTAGTGCCGCTTTGGACACATTTGCTTTGTATCGCTTCGGGTAGGTTTGCATCATACCACTTGGGGTAGATGTGCTTGGTGCCGCTTTGGACACGTTTGCTTCGTACCGCTTCGGGTAGGTTTGCATCGTACCTCTTCGGGTAGATGTTCTTGGTGCCGCTTTGGACGCATTTTCTTTGTACCACTTCGGATAAGTTTGCATCGTACCACTTGGGGTAGATGTTCTTGGTGCCGCTTTGGACACGTTTGCTTTGTACCACTTCAGGTATGATTTGTACTTGGGGTAGATTCTTCGATATCACATAAGTGTTAAATTCTTTGATACCACCTACGGGTAAGATTTTTCGATACCACATAAGGGTAAGATTCTTCGATACCACCTACCGAGTAAGATTCTTCGCTATCAGATAAAGGTAAAATTCTTCGATACCACCTACGGGTAAGATTTTTCGATACCACATAAGGGTAATATTCTTCGATACCACATACGGGTAAGATTCTTCGCTATCAGATAAAGGTAAAATTCTTTGATACCACCTACGGGTAAGATATATTATGACACTGTTCGAAGTGCAGTTATTTGTCCCTGCAGGGGAAATTCCTCTCAGTCTTTGCCTGTAATAAGATAAGGCACATGCTTTCTTGGAAATCTATTAGTTTTTAAACAGAAATGTAAATGATTAACGTAAAGGATTGGGATTGAAGACTCTCTAATCATTCTTCCGATGATGTTGGTTCCCTTGTTTGTTGTGCAGGTTTGATTATCGCCATTGGCACCTAGCCTCATGTTGTTGATTTCGTAGTTGTTCCATCGATCTCGACATAGCTAGGATTGACTTTGAGATTGCGAGCTTGTTTCTGAGTACACGTAGCATGTTCCCACAGACGGCGCCACTGTTTTGGGGTGTTTTCGTCTACTGACTTGGTAGGTTAATAAGACACTCCACAACAGATTGATCCATAGTTACGAAAGAACCAGCTTTGTCCTTTACACGCCTGCACTCCAAGCATCACGACATGAGGGATTGAATGTATAATAATTTCGGACTGAACTTGGGAATAAACCAAGCTGCCTACGTATTCCACTAAGGGAATCAAGTCGAACGTAGTTCATTTATCTCTAAGAGTTGATTCTGTGTTGTTCAATCCATGATAGGTCGAGTCTATGTTGTTCGATCCATGATAGGTCGGATCTACGTTGTCGATCCATGATAGGTCGAATCCCTGCAGTTCGATTCATGATAGATCGAATTCTTGATGGGTTGACGTTGCTCTATGTCGAATCTGATGAGTATCGAACAGAGCTGGTTCGATATTGGTGAACATCGAATGGGAACGGTTCGTTGTTGTCTATCCTATGTCGAATCGGATAGAAGATCGAACCCGGATGGGTATCGAATCGGTGAATTCGATCGATGTGATAAGGTATCGAGTATATAATATCCCTGAAAATGTTGGGGGACGGGGTATTTATAGAACCCGTCCCGTGGGCCCCGCATTAATGCCGAATTGGGTAGATCGAATTGGCCTGATTCGATCTATCGCCAATCGAACAGCTATCGTTCGATATTGGAATTGATGGGCCCAATCCGACTAGGCCGGCCCAGAAGGCGATTCTGGGCCTTCCTAAAATATTCCGATCAAATATTAACTATTCTGACTAGTTCCAATATATATATATATATATATATATATATTAATATTAAAAATTTATTTGATATTATTAGGGGTGTTCATGGTTCGATTTTTTTAACTAGTGGTTCGATTTTCAAAGAACTTGAATTTTTGGTTAGCCTGAAAACGATAACCAATAACTGAACCAATAAAGTGGTTTAGTTTTCAGTTAAAAGCGTTCGGTTTTGGTTATGATTTCGAGTTAACCAATCACCTACTATTTCAAATAAATAAAAGAAAAAAAATACACAATAGATAAATATAAAAATTCTTTCAAGAATTTAAATAAATAAAGATGGAAAGTCAAATTAACAACTTATTTCACATTACAAACTTGTCTATTAATAAAAAGCAAGTCATGTTAACACATGTATATTTTAAAAGCACATCTCTTACAATAAATCACCTAACTATCCACAATAATTTGTAACATTTATTCGACAATTCATTCATTATAACTAGTAAAACTTATTCAAATATTCGTTCATGAGTGTATATCATGATATCAAACAAACCATCCATCAATTCATAAAACATTATAGCCAAATATTATTATATTGCTTTGAAATGGGCGGTTTTCGGTTTACTTGGGTTAACCGAGATTTGGTTTTAAAAGAACTTGATTTTGTTTAAACTCTAAAAGCTATAACCGAAAACCGAATCAAGTCGCTAATTTTGGTTATGGTTCGACCTAAAATTTCGGTCAACTTATGATTTTTTGGTTGGCCCGAACCGGGAACACCCCTAGATATTACATTCTAGGTTTCATTGCATTTAGGTTTAACATTATCGGAGTCATACTTTGCATAATGTGGCTAGCATAATGAGAATGATCAAAAGTCTCGACTATTTTCAAGAATAATAAGAAATAAGTAATTTTATTGATGTAGGCAACAAGTTACTAGCTGCTTCACACGCTAAACATCAGGCGTTGACGATCGATCATATATTGTTGAAATTCCATTGAGTTGGTTTTAAATTAGTACACTTAAAGTTAACTGAGAAAAATACAAAAACTAGCCCCTTGTTATTCTTAATTGGCAAAAACTTTCTATATGTTATTTTTTTATAGCAAAACTCTGTAATTGAGTCAACTGAGTGAAGGCAAAAATAAACCCTTCAAGGCAAATTGCAGACACGCGCTTTCACATGCAGTTGGGATTCTGATTTTAACTAGAATTACCGTTATACCCTCAAACTGATATTATTGAAACAAAATTAATAAGAAAAAGAAAAGGAAAAGAAAAACAATTTGTCCCATCCCACCCTTTCCCTTCCCCGTTCAATTCTCTCCACCACCATCGGCTCTGTTCCACACCCCCCCCCCCCCAACCCCCCCTATGGAAAAGAACTCTGGACACTCTGGACGTTCAATTCGTATTTCAATTTACTAATTTGAATGTTTTTAAAAATATTTTTTATATTAATTAACAATTAAATCTATACATCTAAAATAAAAACTCCTAAGTAAAAAGATTCACAACAATTGGATAATAAAAAGGGCAAAAGCGTCATCTACCTGCAAGTCTAAAATCAGTTCAGATGCAATATCTATTACTATATTAAAAGCAAAGCCCTCACACTCATAAAATAACAGTTTGGATACCAAATTTTGAGTTTCCAAAAATACCCCTGCTTTGACTTTTCAACAATTAAAAAATATGTAATTAAATAAGTAACTATCACCACTTCTAAAATTTCTCCACATATTTAGCAAATTTTTTACGTGATTTTTAATGTGCAGAACAAATTGGTTTCCTTATTATTTGCATCAATTTTATAAATTATTATATTAAAGTGTGTTATATGATTTTTTTTTTGATAATTTATATAATTTACACGCGAGGACCGCGTGTGTCAAAGTTGCTAGTGCAAATAAAGAAATAATACTGGGGGTTTTTTGCTAGTAAAAATAATACATAGTTTTTTTATTTTTTTTCTGTCAAACTACGAGATAAATTGGAATAGTTTTTACATTTGATGACAGTAACACGTCTATTTATATAATTCGTTCACAACCCCTGGATTAGTGGTAAATCACTAAATTGACGCATTAGCATTGAACCATTATCAATATATTTTATTTAATATTCACACATACATGTCACAAATGATTTTACCGAAAATTCTGATCCCATACCTAAAGTCAAAAACATTTCTAATATAGAATTAATAATGTGCTAAAAAGTTAACGTGGTTGGTTGGGTTGTGTTAAGGCAGAGTATAATTCTATTATTTAAATAAATATTTATTGATGTCATCGGGAAAGAAAGGTTGATAATTATATTATAAAATCTTCTGAAATATTAGATACTAAAGAAGCAAAAACCAATTTTTATTTATGTAATATCAATTTAGAGAGGTTATAATAAATATCTTGGCAGGTGGGATAATAATCGTTGACCATGGGTTGACCATCAACGGCTAGTTTTTTTTTGTGTGTGCTTAAGAATAAAGCCACTGAGATCACATAAACAAATTGGCGGCAAAACAAGTGTTAAGTCGGTAATTAATTCCGCGTAATATAATCGATCTCTCAGTCTTTTTATTATGTATAAACACAAACTAACGTACACATCCACTTTCACTTAGTATACGATCAATCGAGTTATTACCATACTCAACGTTGCAGAGAATAATCAATCAACAGAGTTAGATATTATTAATTCAAAGAGTAGTGGCTGGCTGATATATTTATATATATTCAAGGTTCGTTTAATTTCTTCTTTTACTTTCTTTAATTTCTATTTCTATCATTCCATTCAATCTTTTCTTTTTTCCTTTTTTCAACTGGATTCGGGTTTAATTAGTACTTACTTATTTACTCGTTAATTAGATTTGTGAACATTTATGTCTTCTTCTTTTCGTTTCTTTTTTTTTTGTCTAATGATCATGTTTTTCTACAAGTTTACATTAGATATCAAATCCTACAAGTTTACTTTGTTGATCTTCATGTTTTAATTTCTTAATTCTAAAAGTTTGATTACTTCCAGTTCCAGATGGGGCGAGCAAAATTGCGTATGGAGTTGATAACCAGTGAAAAAACACGACGCACAGCCTTTGAGAAGAGAAGGAAAGCCCTGGAAAAGAAAGCTCATGAACTATCCACTCTCTGTGGAGTCAAAGTCGCCATGATCATGTGTGGTCCTTCGATAAAAAACGACGAAAGCGTGCCCGTGGTTTGGCCGAACAATCACGATGAAGTCACATTCCTGATCGACTCTTACAAGTCCAAACCAAGAAAAGACTGCAGATACAAACCGTACAGTGTACCGTCGTTTTTCAAGGATGAAACTGAGAAACTCAAAGAAGAGATTGAGAAAGTTAACAAGAAGATGAAAGCCGTTAAGTACCCGAAGTGGGACGAAAGCCTCAAGAAACTGTCCCATGAGCAGTTGAAAGAGTTTGACAATGCTTTATCGAAAAAGATAGAAGCTGCTAAGGAAAAAATCAATCTGATCAAGAGTAATAATACTTCACAAAGATCTAATGTTACAGAGTCGGAATCATGTCTTTCGATGAAATCATCTGTTCAAGAAAATAAGAGTTTCATGCCAATTATAAGTAGTGAGTCCAATATGGAGGATACTGATCAGATGCAAGATATGATTCAATGGCAACAGCAGCAGCCTTCACCATACTACTATAATGCACAAACTGTTATGCATAACCAGAGGGATTCGGTTTTGATGCCGATGAACTTAGGAAACTCGCAGATTTACGAGATTCCGCCCAGTTCTCATCAGAATATGTGGAGTGACAATGGAACAATTGGTATACATGACAACTTGAGCTCTGGAAGAATAATGAATATCGGTATTCATGAGAACTTGAACTTTGGAACAATGGAGGATGTGGGTATTCATGGGAATTTTTGTACTAGCTTTGGAACAATGGAGGATGTCGGTATGAATGATAACTTTTCTATTAATTTTGGAACAGGGGAGGAGACTAGTAGTATCATCTATGAGGATTTCTGTAAGATCTTTGGAACAATGGAGGATGTTGGTATAGCCAACAATGAGCCACTGGTGGGGTTTGTGGGAAACTCACAACAGATTCATCACCAAAGTGATCCAATTTGTTTTCAAGAAAAGTACTCCACTAGTTATGTCAACTTTGGAACAATGGATGAAGTTGGTATAGCAGACAACAATGAGCTACTACTGAGTGATGAGGATTACGCACTTTTGAAGGACTTGATAGGCGATGCACCCAACGATGAGCCACCGGTGTATGATTATACGACAAACCTGATGCCATCCTCCGAGAATAGGCATGGTGATCTATGGGATATTGTTAACTTTGGGGGTATGAGAAATATGGTTTGAAAGTAGGCGTGTTGTGTTGTCGGTTAAGACTAACTTTTGGGTTTTTGTTTTTGATGATCTTGTTAAGAAGGTTTAACGAGTTATGTAAATACTTTTGATATTGACAAATTCCATATTATTATGGAAAAATTAGTAATTTTTGATGAGATATTCTTCTTCCTTATGTCAATACTTGCACAGATGAATAGTGTATTTCAGATTCTGCAAGTGTTGGTTTTTCTGTAACGATTCTTTTATGGTTCTTCAATAACTTAGTTTTGCTGCATTAATCTTGAAATGGAATGAAAATTGAAGTGGGTAATATGATCGATTCACTACCTAGAAATCATTAATACGGTAGGAGTTTAAATGGATGATTATACAACTATATAATTATGAGCGAGATATCTCAACCTTAAACAAACGCATGAAGGTTATGTAATGATTCTAAATCAAAACTCCATTAGAGTTTAACGGACTAATTAATTTTATAACAATTATTTCAATCATACAACAACCATAAAGATGGCAGTGCACTCTAATCACATAAGTATTCAAATTGAATATATATTTTCAGATGCAGGGAATCTAAGTCTAAAACCATCCACATGAAATATTTTTGCTCTTGCATAACTTTTTATATACTAAATAAATTTTTTTCATGAATTTATTGGCTAAAAATATTCAATTATTCGTGCTGCCCTGTGCTTCTTATGATTTTGAAGTTGATTCTTATGTAGTTTGGCCTTCAAGCATTATATAAATGACTGTGAAGTGACTCTTATGTAGTTTGGCCTTCAAGCATTATATAAATTAAAGGTATATAAATTAAAGGTCAGTATTTTATTCAAAAAGTTGTAATATTAAATAAATGATGTAATAGCGTCTAAAGTTTAATATAAGTAAAAAAAAAAAAAAAATCACCAGATAATCTACAGAGAACGTGTATAAGAGAAAATTTTCAGCTGCAAGGACTTGGGCCATTATACAGTTTCTAGCATGAGAATCTCTCTCTCATTAATATATACCAATACTCCTATATAAAGTTGCTGTTTAAATCACGAGGCTAACTACATATATATGTACTCCCTCATAAGTTATAACATATCCAAGGGGAGTTCTAAAGAATGAATATGAACATACAACATTACAAATACAGGTATCAGAAAAGAGAAAACTAACTCCACCAATCTGGTATTTTCATCCTCCTATTCCTATGTACAGCAAGTTTAACAGCAGGAACCTTCTGTCTAAGCTGTCTCCAAATCATGTCGACCCCATCGCCCTTCTTTGGAGGGTATTGAAATTCGAAATGATGAGCGACACTTTTAAGCCTGGACCACATCTTCATCCATTTCTCCTTCGACATACCCCAGAGTTCACTCACTATATAGTCCGGTTTTAATGCTTCTTTTACGGAGAAAAAAACTGAGAACTCCTTGTAGTCTATTTCACTCTCAAAAGGTAATTCAATTTTGTCACTCACGATAACGGGAATACAGAGGCTGGCAATAGCATCGAAGAGGCGACAAGACGATGGTGTGTCTCCAGCAGGGTGCAAGCAGAACTTGGAGGATCGCATTCTTTCAGTGGACTGGAATAAGCAAAATGTCAAATCGTGTGAATCAAGAAATAGTTACGGGTGACTGCAGACAATTAATTCAGGGATAGTCACAAATAGACTCCTCGAGTAACTCTTATGACAAAGTTCATAACTGAGATTTGAATTATTAAGAGACACACCTTCAGGTTTGTAGTATTCAAGCTCGGGGTATTTTTAAAATGCTTGTACAAATTCTAAGATACATCTTTATTGCAGAGTAACTCACTGACTATTCAAACTTCAGGAAGATTATCAAAATTAGACCAAACTTCAGGGGTTGTTGGTGAGATAATACTTTGTAACTTTGATTTCAAAGAATTCTGCATAGAGTTAACTGGGAAAAATAAAGTACCGAATATTTTAAATTTCACTTTACCAAGAACTTGCATGCATTATTTGCTTATTGGAGCAAAGAAAGACCATACTCATTAACAAAAAGGTGCATATAAAGTAAAACTAGTCCAGAACTTCAGCTAAGATGGCAGGTTAAAGATAAACTGGACCACTTTCCATGTCACACCAAATATAAATGGCGCTCCACATATATAAGCTCTCAGTATAATACGACCACTTCTCTACATCAATTATCAAATGAAAGAGGCGAGTTTTCGTACACTAAGTCTAAAATGATCGCTTAACAACTTACAGCTTTGAAGCCTTCTTCTGATGCATGCCCCTCATCGTAGATGACATCTTTACTATTATTCAACATTTTATGGAGTTGCGAACGGATTTTCCCCTCCTGCCACATTACAGTGTCAAAAGTATGCACTAAAAAAAGAAAGAGAAAAAGCTATGACCGAAAAACTGTTCTGTTGTCTTACATTTTTCCGTTTAGTTATCCCCCTGAAGAACAAAAGTATCTCACGAGAGTCATATGGATCCTCATGACCATCACCGCGATAAGACTCTAACATGTGTGGGTAAGGAGCAACCACGTCTTTTGCTAATCTTGAGACGTTCATTATTCGGCCAAAATCAGCAACAAGAAATATCGCATTTTTTATTTCAGGACGATAGTGTCTGAAAGCATTTGGATGGTGCAGGGGAATTACATGGTCTCTTCCACCAGACCTTTTCCAGTAATCCGATGCTCGTAAAATGTTAACCATCTCTGTCTACAACACGAAGCAAGAGAGACGATCACTACACTAAACAAGAAGAAGGAATTTCAAACAATTAAACGCGATATAATACCACCCTCATCTCTATCAAAAGTAACAAAACTATAGTTAGCTGGCACAACGCGTAGTCAGCAATGACAATCACATATATTTTGCACTCAATCTTCGAGCTAGAGATTATACATAATAGTACAAACAAGCTTTCAATGGTATGATTCCATGAAGATCTAAAAATATAGAGCATATTAATTGACAGAGTATTCAACAAAAAGCAAGATCGACTTTGAACGCACATAACGAGTATCCAACAGTAAGTAAGATCGACATTGAAAGCACATAACGAGTATTCAACTGGTAAGTAAGATCGACATTGAAAGCACATAATGAGTATTCAACTGTAAGTAAGATCGACATTGAATGCACATAACGAGTATTTATCAGTAAGTAACATCAACATTGAACGCACATAACGAGTATTTATCAGTAAGTAACATCAACATTGAACGCACATTAAGTAAGATCGACATTGAACGCACATAACGAGTATCCAACCATAAGTGTGATCGACATTGAAAGCGCACAACAAGTATTCAACGGTAAGTAAGATCGACATTGACTGCACGTAACGAGTATTCATCAGTAAGTAAGATTGACACTGGACGCACACAACGAGTATATTCAACCGTAAGTAAGATCGGCATTAAACGCGCAAACAACGAGTATTCGAGATCAACAAATAACGCCACCTGCAGCTTCTCATCGGTGTTATCCGCCTTGTCATTCGAGTGAAGACTGTAACTGAAAGACGAAAAGAACGGCACAAAGAACACGTCAGCTGAATCCGGATCCAGAACCCTAACCGCCTCAAAGCTCCGATTATTCCCATCGTATGGCAAAATCGAAGCCATCATCCAGTACTCCATGCTGTGCTGTTTCCAGAGTCCGTAATTCCACCTCCACGCCGGAAAATTCGCCGCCGTTACCGGGTCGGTGTCGGGAAACCCGGGGTCCATTAACTTAATGTTGAATCGCGGCGGCAAATCGTACATGTAGACCTTGAGTGGGGGCGGGGATCCAGTGCGGCACGGTGTACCGGCATTGTTGAGGTTGGGGAAGAAAGAGATGAACTGTGATTTGTCGGTGAGGGTGGTTCCGGCGAGGAGGAGCATTGCACCGAATAGTAGGGGAACGCATACTGATAGGCTAATGACCACTCTGTTAATCGACTTTTGCATTAATTTTTTGAGCTATTATTTTTTCAGTATTCTGTCGAGGAGTGAGAATCGGGCAGCTACAACGACGAGGTTTGATCAGAGCACAGAATTAATCATAAGTAGTCGCATTCATGAACAAATGATAATGAAAGTCATAATTTACCGCTAAAAATAAAAAATAAAAAATCATTTAATCAAATTTTGAGATTAATTTGGTACAAATTCGTCTCGAATACACGTGAACTCATACAAAATAGAATCTATACACAAACTATGCTAATCTAGTCTCCAAGCCGAGATTATAGAATAGTTTTGTCTAGAACAACACCCGTTGACTCGACGCTGGTGGATGAACAGTCATGTTGAGCATGCAGATGTAAAGGATTCTTATATGTCGAGGACCAGTGAAACGTCGAGGATTCTGGGAGTATCCAAGAATGTCAAAGATTCTGGCAATGTCGAGGGTTTTCTATGTCGAGGACTCTGAAGTCCCCGAAGAATGTCGAATATTTGGGCGGTGTCGAGGATTGTTGTCGGTGTGGAGGAATCTGGACATCGAGGACCTGGACGTCGAGGAATCTGGACGTCGAGTACAAAAGCTCGATATGAGTATGAGGTCAATGTAGTGCAATTAATGTGTTTCTTGAGTTGCGGGGCGATGGTATTTGAAGACTTCGGGGCGCACGGATCACTTCTGCGTTTCACGGGTGATAAGCGTTTATTTAACGTTATTTGGGTACTCGTTTCCTTATGCTTTTGTATAAAAGTATTGGTGCATATTGATTGATTTTAGTATGATTTCTTGTTTTTATAGGATTTTTGTGAGATAATGCAAAAATTATAAAAGAGCCTAAATTAGATGTTTTTTGGAACATGCCTTCAAAACACAAGGTTACAATCAGGGAGAATCCAAAAGTAGTCATTGATTCAAATGCAATGAGACAAAGTTACAAGAAGAATCAGACATTGTGCTACATACCATTGGAAATTCACGGAAGTCGGTGTCCCAAGGCAACACGCGGATTTGAATTCCAACATCCAGAGAGAAAGTTATCGCCAAGACCGTAACGTCGCTCAGAGCAGAAAAAGGCAGATCGCTCGTCCCAATCGTGATTGGCGCACGATCTGACCAAATCGCGCCTCTTTCAAACACAAAACAGAGAGTAGTGTGGCCCAAGTGCAACCGCAACATGATCGTGTGTCTCAAGTGCGATCGATGCAAACTCAAATCACGCGATACGGCCGAGAATCGTACATAAACCCTAATTTCGGCCCAACTGCTATTTTTCAAATAGAAAGACAGTAGGGCTGCAGATTTGGAGAGAACACCACCACAACCACGCTCAAAGCTTTCATATCACCACCTCATACCACACGCCGCCACCACCGTTGAAAGAAAGATTGAGAGATTATTCTTATCTTTTATTCTTCTGTTATGATGTTTTCTTCCATTTATATTCTTGAAATTGTTTTCGTTATTTGCTAATCTTCTCTGTATTTAGGGAAGGGAGTAATGACTATTTATACACAATGAACCTTTATTTATGAATTCATGTTGAGTCTTATGTGTTTAGATGTGATTCGTTTTATATTCCACATGTTTGATTGATACACTTGATGAGCATTAACGTGCCTTGTGGGTAAACTACATGTCTGATTTATGTACTAGAAGCAGGTTTAACGTAACTTGCACATGAGCTAGATCACACAGATCCATGTCTTTGATTTGAAAAGATCGAATTGATTACCAAACTTTAATTCTGGTAGATTAAACGCACTTAGGTCGCTGGATCTTTAGAAGGAGGCGAGAAAATTGTAGTTGTAATTAACGTTGCATCTAGAGTTCCGATAATTCATTGAACACATGAACTTAGCATGATGAAACTATTTGTGGGGAATTGGTGGTTTGACTATGAATCACAGATTAAATAGTTATGAAACATATTTCAAATACAACTCCATCAATCTAATTAATCCTTGTCATTTATTTGTTTTAGTAGTTATAATCAAAACCTCTCTATTCAATTCTTGTTATTATTTATTTTATTAGATTAGAACTAAAACTATATTTTATAAAATCTATTTTCTTAATTATTTTACCATTGTTTATTAAGCAAACACTATAGTTACACACTCTCTATGGGATCGATACTTGATCAGTAAATATACTTTCTATTTTATTATTACTTGACTCGTATACTTGCGAACGTACGTATTAGATGAATATTGCATATTTTAGAACGTGAAAATACGCATCAACGGGCTTATCAGGCATGTCGAGTGTTCTTGCTCGACGTGTTTGTGAGTCATGGTGAGTATAAACATTCGATGTGATCAGAGTAAAAACATGTATGTTGGGCTGAACCATTCACTTTGGGTCGGTCAAACGGACATTATGAAATAACCCATTGATGGTGGCGTTTGGTGTGATACAAAATAGAATATAAGCTAACAAATAATTGTCACGCCTAAGTCTCACTGTACAAGTGCACGCATCAAGTAATAATAAAATGATAAGTATAACTACAAACCAAGTATCGAATCCCAAAGGAGTGGTGGACTGTTAAATGAACCACTTAAATGCAAAAATACTAACTTATTGTCACTTTTGTCTCTTGTGTTTGCAAGGTGAATGCTAATTAATCTAAGAATGTTATGAATGCATTTAATCTAAGATGCTTAATAACTATGATGCAAGAATGAATTCTATCTAAGATGCAAGAAAAAAGATAAATTATGGTTTTGTGGTTTTGAATGCATATAACAATAAAAGACAATAAATCTAAGAAAGCAATTAAATCTATTAAACTACGAAATCTGATATATGATCCATATGTGTGGATCTAATAAAAACTCAATCATATCTCAACTCAACCTATTGGATCTCAATCAGATTCAACTAGTTGAACCATATTGTCACCCCTTAGTTTTGTATAACTACTAACTAATATCACAATTTTAGTCAGTTACATATACACTATTGTAAAATTAATCTTGTGTTCAATTTTAGTCCTGAAAATATCCCAGTTGCTAAATTTTGGTCCTCCGAGCAAATCAATTTCAACTGTACCGAAAATCATCATGTGCAACGCATGTGACGACATAAAATGCGTAATCCAATGTTACATGTTAGGAATTTTGGTAATTTTAATTCGTTAAAGATACCATATGCAAAATTAGTCCGTTAAAGATGCAATGCTCAATATTAGTCATTTAAAATCCCAATTACTCAATTTTGGTTCTTGGCCAAACCAATTTTGATTTTGGATAGACGTCATCACCTGCATTTAGAAATGCATAATCAGACGCCACACGTGCAAAATTGCACATGAGAAGTCCAATTAGTATGCTTTAAAAACACTTAAAGTTTAAATTACCTTAAACCCATAATTGGGGCAGTCGTGGTGTGTGTTATTATGATCAAGTCAGCCTAACAATGGTTATTTTGCCACAATAGGTTGTAGAAAATGATGACATTTTATAAGATAAAGTTTCGTTTCTTTAGCTCACATGTAAAATTCGGGTAGATTTGTGGCTTTAAGGTTGGGGTAAGGCGCTTGTGAATATGGATTTGGGATTGATGCCATTAACTCTGCTTCGAGGAACTAGCCTATTCGAATATGATTTTAGAGATGTACAAGGAGCTCCACCGATAGTGAAGGATGGAGGTACTAGCATTGACGCAGAGACTTATGAGTATTCTGATTCAAGCTCTGAACCAAAGCGAATTCTTTTATGTACCTCATCGACATCTCCTTATGCTGATTCAATAGCAGCGAAATCTAAGACGGTTCCTGCAGTGCATATGCGACAGCTAATATCTGATACCGTATATGCGATGTCTCCCTTACTAGGGAGATTTTGCATAGATTGATTACCGAGAGAGCCCACATTCTAGCTTTGTACAAGTATATGGGATTTTCGACTTTCTGTAGTAAATTTTTGTTTTACCGTTTGCCTTTTACACCCTACAAAGCGACATTTCTGGATATTCCCATTGTAGGAGTAGGCATAGGTCCATCATAGACTGTGCTTCCTTCCTTGAACTATCTGTTTCAAAAGGGGATCAACGGGCTATACCATTATCAAGTAGCATGAGAAGGACTTTCTCACAAGCCAGTCTATTAGTTCCCCCGAGAAAACCTTGAAAGAAGTGCTTTTTTATTTGTGTTTGAAAGGAAAAAAAAGAAGAAGTATTTGCTTGGTCAAGGTCTTTTTCATTTTGAATTTCTTAGATAGCAATCCAAACGAGCTGAATGATTCCCCCGTTCCAACAAATGTGATAACATGAAAAGAAGAAGAGCCTCATCGAATAAGCTAAGGAGAGAGACATGCCCCTTAAACAACTATTGCATAGTAAATGAATATATGTCGTCGATTTGGAAAACCCTAATTTGATTTTCCTCAATTTGGGACAGAGAGGCGTGAAGATTGCGATTTATGTTTTTTATTTCGTGTGGGGGTAGGTTAAGGGGGGTGGGATGAGATTAAAGCATATTTTGTTTTAGTGCTTTTTTAAATGCATAATAATTGGCCTCCACATGTATGAAATTGCTCATGTGGCCAAAAACATAATTGAATTGGTGAGCTGGCCAAAATTAATCAATTAGGATCTTTTGAGGACTAACGTTGAGCATTGCATCTTTAGCGAACTAATTTTTCAACATGATATCTTTAACGAACTAAAATTGCTAAAAACCCTAACATGTGACGTCGAATTACACATTTCGATCGTCACATGTGTTGCAGATGACTACTTCTGGCAAAATTAAAATTTGAGCAATTGGGATCATTAAATGACTAAAATTGAGGCACTGCATTTTTAGTGGTCTAGTTTTGCAACATGGTAAGATTTTGTTAATTGGAGTTTGTTTTATATGTGTCATGATAGGATCATACCTCGCTGGATTAACGGCTCCATGGATCTGCCAGATGTTGGTGTTAAATTGTTATGTATTATCTTAATTATTCATTTGGGATTGCCAAAGCAACTCATGTATAGTCAATCACACAAAACTATCTTTAAATATTCACGTAGTTAACACTTGTGGACCTTTGGATTAATAACCCACCTTGATCTTTTCTAAAATTTGAGTAGGATCTGCCTACAGAGTGAGAATTGAGAATTGAGGAGATAGTTCGATATAACTATCAAGGTTATTAAAGAGATAATGGATTAATTGTGTGTTGTAAAAGAAGGCATGACTAGTTAAAGGAGTTATTAACAACAAATGAAATCAATATCTATGAGCAACATATAGGATCATTGATAGTGTTCATGAATTTCATGCATTGTTAAACCCCAATTTTTAGGTATGCTTTCCCTATACTGATAATCAATCTTATTATTTCTCCAACCATTTATTTATGCGCACTTATTTTTCCAACCAATCAACCACTTATTTGTTGCATATAATTTTGTTAATTGATTATAAAAGTAAAACACTTTTCGATGGATACGATACCAGAGTCGTAATTTATAGACTAATTTAATATTTGATCGTGCATTTGCAAACATAGTGGTATTGGTTCTGCATAGTAATTCACGCCTCAAACGTAAATGTACAAAAAACAAATGATAACACAATAAAACATAGAACAATAGTATATCAAGATTGAAGAATATTTAGATCTCATTAGTGATGTTACAACAATAAAACATAGAACAATGCAATCATACCACACAATCTATCTTTAAAAAATTTAAAGTTCTCGAACCCAATTTGAGTACTATTGGTCTAAAAGAATAACACAAAAGATACGGTAACACACATTTAAAAAAAAGCTAATTAATTAAATTACCATGGCTAATTAATGATCTAAATCAATTATTGTTGTTGCGGATCTGGGTGCATCATCAAAAATTAAAATAGAAGGGTTAAAAGTTGGAATGACAATAAAACCAAATAGATTAAATATAAAGGTAAATGAGCAATAAAACTAGTAGACATCACAATCCATTCCGAACAACTACAAATAGCTTTAGCATCTATTTTTTGAGTGAGCTCTACCATAGTTTTTAGCGGATAACCCCAATTTAGGGATAATATAATCCAACAATGGAGGACAAAATTAATCCAACGACGATGGTGGCGATGACGCAGCCGAGAGGTTAGCACCAGGCTCGACTATTTGATTACCTTGTTCCACTTTTCTCATACCTGGCATGTAGATCTGCAAGAAATTATGGATCACCTGTTTCATGTTAGCATAGTCCGTCATTTCCAAATCAAAAACACTCACCTTTCCCAGAATGCATTGTGCCAAGAAAATCTCCAGTCATTTGCGTGTTTTCTTCTCGCATGCGGTAAAGTTCTTCCTCGAGTTTTTGGATCCCCTCATGGTTGAAGATGTCTTGATTGAATGTTTTGCGTGTATTGTCCCTTTGTGATAGACTTCTATACCATGCTATGGCAGCCATAACACCCACATGCGACGGCCAAACAACAAATTGATTATCAAAAGGGTTGTGGATAATGGCGCAAGCTTGAACACCACAAAGTGCGCTGAGCTCTCTCACTTTTTTTATTAAGTTTTGACTCCTTTTCTTGTAGGAAGCTTTTCTTTTTGACGCGTTTGCGATGTATGCTAGGATTACTTTCTTTCTTGCCATTTTTTATTATCTTTTTGGGTTACCTTTGTTTGAGAGATGAGACTTTAGGAGAATTTAGGTGTGTTATATATAAATTATAATGATGCGACTAGATTTGGGTAATAATATCATCCGAATGTTAATCTGATTTGCTAAAAATGATATTTGGCACATCACTAATATTGTTTGAAATTGGTACATGACTTTTTTACGAATAGGCAAAGCATGCTCCGCAATATGTGAAATTGACCCATTATCTTTTGTATAAATAAATAAATATTATACCGCAATGTTTTTGATGCAATTAAAAGTAATACATTTCATAGCAAGTTTCACCGGACCACTTTTCTAAGCACATGAGAATTTTTTTTTTTTTTTTTTTCATATGGGGCAATTTGATAATTTCATTTAACGGAACAAAAAAATTATCTTTTTATTTTTTACATGTGTGTGCCGGATTTTGTGTAAATCAAAAATAGTAAATAGTCATTATCTCTATTTGTCTATGCTGCTTAATTGGTTTTTCTTGGGTTTATCAATTCACATTTATTCTAGAATTTTACTTACTAGAATGTTGTATATTATAAATATGGATAAAAACGTGGATATATGAGATCCACAAAATTAAAGTGCAATCAAATATTAGATTAGATGTATTACATAATTTATTAAAACCCCCATAATAGAAACAATGATTCTAATTAATAGGGAGGCCTCATCCTTTTTCGAAAATATTTTCTAAATTACTAACTTGGGATTAATAGAAGAAATTATTCTAAAAATTAGTAGTGATGCATCATCCAAATGAGATAGTCTTGCTTTCTGATGCGGGCTTATAGGTCCAATTAGCGGGGACGACCCATACACGTTTGTGGCAGGCCAATTCAGGCCCATTATTATGAGTTTTAGCCCAATTTCGTGGAAGTCCACTAGTTATGTAAATTAGGGGTGTTTGGGCCGGGTCGGGACTTTGGAATCCGACCCGACCCGTCGGGTTTTCCCCGAGCCGGGAAAAACCCGACTATTTCCCTCCAGGTCAGACCGGGAATTTGCTCCCGGTCTGACTCCCGCCGGGAGGGAACGGGATCCGAACCGGATCCCGTTCCCTCCCGCGGGATCCCGGGAGTCAGTAGATAGTTTTTTTTTTTTTTAATTATATTTTAGCTGTTCTCTTCTTCTTTTTTCTATATCAAACACACACAACAGAGAACACGTAACACACACAACACACACATAGAACATCAAACACACACACACACACAACCCACCACGCCGCCGCACCTCCACCGTCGCCTCATCACCACCGCCAACCACGCCGCCTCACCTCCACCGCACGTCTAACTCACCACCACCAACAATTATCAAAATCGCCGCCATGAGGATTAATTTGATTTAGCTAATTGATTATATAGATTCATGTAATGGTAATGGTTCTGTTGCTAATTTACAGAGTCTTGTGAGGAGAAAATTCCTCCGGATTCAGTGTATCTTTGTTGTTGAGTTGTTAGTA
Source organism: Linaria vulgaris (assembly GCA_948329865.1). NCBI lineage: Eukaryota > Viridiplantae > Streptophyta > Magnoliopsida > Lamiales > Plantaginaceae > Linaria > Linaria vulgaris. Next base: position 42,900,252 of record OX415249.1, read on the forward strand.
TGATTAGCTATGCATCGTGTTTATCGTTCATCATATTATTTATGATTAGCTGGGCATGGCCGACATCACATTATTTTATTCAAACTCACATAAGTAAATATTATTTAAATATTTGTTGTAGAGATGAGTTAAAAAAACCTGTAAAGACACCTGTAAAAAAAACCAACAACTGCAAACCTGTAAAAAAAAATCAACACCTGTAAACTGCAGCCGGGACTCGGGATTCCTCCCGTCCCGGCTGGAATCCCATTCCGCCGGGAACGCTGTTCTCGGCGGGAGGAACGGGAGCTGCGCAACAGCTCCCGCCCCGGCAGATCCCGATGGGCCGGGGTCCCGACCCGGCGGGTCCCCGGCCCATAACACCCCTAATGTAAATATATGTGTGTGTTTTTCTATTCCGATATGTATTGAGTGTTTTTATATGTAAATATTATTAAGTGTGTTTAAATTAAGTTAATAGGCTTAGTGGAGTATTGGTGTAGTTTATGAAATTGTCTTTCTTACGTTATTTATATTTCCAACATTGTAATAAAGCAGATTATCCAGTAAATATTTTTAGCGTGTTCTATATCTTATTCTCTAGTTTTTCTGGGAGTTGTGTTTCGACTCAAATATGAACAATCAACCTAACAGTTCATTTCATTGGTGCTTCTATTGAGTTGAAATGCCACCAAAACCTGTTACACCAACAATGGACGAGAGACTTGCAGCAATGACGAAGAAAATTGATTTGTTCGCATTGGCTGAATCATTGCAAAATCGCATACATAAGGCGATCTCATAGGCGACGAGTAAATTGGAAAACAAGAATGGAGGCCTCACTGACAAATCTGAAAAATAAGGCATTGCACATGGAGGAAAATCGTGTTGAATGTTCCACCGTTGCAAATCCTGCCTTCGTTCTTGATGGGCCAAACGAAATAGATCACAGGGTGATCTTGGAAAAAATTGATGGGTCCAAGCCTGTGGAATGGTTGTTTCACACCGAGCAGCTTTTCGATTATTACAATATCGAAAATAATGATCTCATTTTACATGAATGATCAAGCACTAAATTGGTTTATGTGGATGAAGAACAAAAACCAATTGAATTCATGGGTAGCGTTTGTATAGGTTTTGGAACTACGATTTGGCTTTGCACAAACCTGTTGATACACACAAAGCCATTGGTCAAGCCGAGTTGATTGAAAGGAAATTGAAGGATAGCATATTTGAAGTTATTCTTACCCTCGAGTTACTTATCCGCCAGCATACACACAACCCATTAAAAAAAATGCCACAAATACTCTTTCACTATTGCCGACCCCACCACAAAGCACTCCAAGGAGACCTTTAGATAGTTAACACATGTGAATGTACATGTGACGAGAAATTCACCGTTCGTCACAAAATGTAAACTAACTCAAATTTTGTCGTTGACTCGTTGATGCCTTACTTTTGGTATTGCCTTTGGTATTGCCTATACATGGCATTCAAATAGTGCTTGGTGATGAGTGGTGGTTGAACTAATTGGGTGATACTAAGAAAATTTTTGCAAACCATACTTTGAAATTTGAGCATCAAGGTAATATTGTAAAGCTAGGGCGTTAACATATTTTGGAAGAAGCAACTGCTGGGCGGATTAAAACAATGTTGCATGGTGGATCATTGTGCTCCTATCATGCAATTTTGTGTGACCAGAATCCCCCAGCCCAACTTACGGCCTACAAGTGGCAGATATTGACGCACCAAAATTGCAAGATTTGTTAGCGGAGTTTGATGTAATTTTTAAAGACCCCACCAAATTACCAACAATAGGGGTCCATGACCATCTTATACATTTAGATCATGATGCTAAACTGATCAATGTCAGGCCATAAAGGTACCCACATTTCCAGATAAGAATTATGACGTGATTGATCTAGGAAATGTTACATGATGGAGTTATAGAACCAAGCACTGGTCCATATTGGTTAAAAAGGGCATGACATGGAGATTCTACGTTGACTACTGACTACTGAGCTTTAAACATTGTTACAATAAAGGCTAGGTAAATGAGGTACTTAACGGATTGCATGATCCAATGATGTTTTCAGAAATTGACTTGCGATTAGGTTATCATCACATTAGAGTATCGCCAATAGATGTGGATAAAATGGGGTTTCGTACTGTCGATGGTCATTATGAGTTTTTGGTGATGCCGTTTGGGTTAACAAACGCACCATCAACATTTCAGTCAGCTATGAATGGTTTATTTCGTGATTTGCTATGAAATTATGTTTTAGTATTTTTCGATGATATCCTAATTGAGCTATGAATTGCATTTGCAGCACCTTAGAGAAGTTTTCACTAGATTATCTGTTAACCAGTTTTATGCTAAACTTCCTAAGTGTGTGTTTAGTGCATCATTAGTGCATTAATTGGCTCATATTATATTGGGGGAAAGTGTGAAGGTTGACCCTGAAAAGATAAAGGTCATCTTGTATTGGCCAATACCTAACCCAGTGCTCGCATTGCATTGAACCGAGGTGGAGATAGACTATTTATTGAGGCGCAAGTTTATTATATACATCGATCAATATAGTTTAAGACAATGGGTTAATCAGGTCATACATGCACTAGAGTAACAAAATTGGATAAGCAACCTAATGGGGTTTGATTTTGAAGTCATATATAACCTTGGGATATTGAATTCAGCCGCTGATGCTCTATCACGAGTACTTATACCTGAAATTTTAACTTTCACAACTCCAGATTTCATGTGGTTGAAGGAGTTGCATGAATTTTTGTCAACAAACCCGGAGGGTCAAGAAATCATGGAGGAGATAAGGCCAGGATTAGTTTCAAAAATCAAGGTATATTATTCACGACAATTTGGTATATTTTCAGGGTCGTCTGTATATACCTGATTTTGCCAACTTACAACCTCGGTTGATTAAGGAGTATCATGCAACACTAGTGGGAGAGCATTCCGGGCGTCACGCGACTCTATCCAGGTTAGCTGTGTCGTTTTATTGGCCTGCAATGTCAAAGTACGTTAAAGTATTTGTTCATAATTATCATGTGTGGCAACAAAATAAACCCAACAACCATAAATCATAGAGCCTACTCAAACCCCTGCATGTCCTTAGTCAAGTATGGAAAGAAATTAGCAAGGACTTCATTACTCATCTTCTTGAAGAAAACAACTATTTGGGTCATTGACTGATTCACAAAATTACACATTTTCTAGCCTTACCCCGGGATACACATCTCCCCACCTTGCTTCTTTCTTTCTGACTGGAATTTATAAACTACATGGGCTGCCAAAATCCATAGTATCTAACCGTGATCCTCTTTTCCTATCTAACTTTTGGAAAAAAGTAATTAAACAACTTGGTACAACTCTCAACTATAGCAATGCCCATCACCACCAAACAAATGGCCAAACCGAAGTTCTAAAGCGTAGTTTGGGCACGTATCTCTGTTATTTCACTAGCCAAGAACCAAATTCTTAAGTTTAGCCAAATTCTAGTACAATACTAGCTACCATACTTCACTAAAAATGTCCCACTTTCAAGCACTCTATGGTAGACTACCAACTACTGTAGTGGATTATATCCTAGGATCTTCACAAAATGTCATCATTGACACAACTTTAGCTAACAAAAACAATCTACTGCAACAAATCAAACATAACCTTCACCAAACCCAACAATATATGGCAAGATGGGAAAATATCAAACATATGGACATGCAGTTCCAACAAAATGACTAGGTTTACATCAAACTCAGACCTAATGGTCAGCACTCGGTGTCCCGCCGCCACTGTCACAAGCTTTCTCCGAAATTTTAAGGCCATTTCAAACCGTGAGAGCCATAGGTAAGGTCACATATTGTAACACCCCTAAATATTTTAAAAGATCAAATATACTTGATATTTACATAACGGAAAAAAGACAAACTAGCCCCATCGTTTGGACGTTTTAGCGAAACTATACACAATGTTTGAATTTTTGCAAAACTATACCTGGCCTTTGCATTTCGACAAAAACTATACCCCATCTTTTTTTCGGGCCAAAAAACGTCATATTTCGACGTTATGACATCACCACTCCGTTTTGATCGAGGGCAAAATAGACATTTCAAAAATATATACATAAAAAATATTAAATTTAAAATATATTATTTTATTATTATTGAAAAAAAATGACCCGTCTTCCTCACCAGACCCACCCCCACCCCCACCCCCACCCCCACCCCAACGGAACGGACTAGAATTGCCGCGATTTGACGCCATCACCACTGCAAATCGCACCGCTACGACCCGAATCACGGTGGTGGTGGTGGTGTCATATTGCGGCGGCGCGATTTGACGCCACCACCACTGCAGATAGAGCCGCCGCGATTTGTAGTGCTCGTGGCGTCAAATCGCACCTCCGCGATATGACGCCACCACAACCGCGATTCTGGTCCGTTCCGTTGGAGTGGGGGGGGGGGGTCTGGTGAGGAAGATGGGTATTTTTTATTTTAGTATTTGTTTTTGGATTTCAATAATAAAAATTATATATCTTAATATTTTTTTATTTTTTTTGGATTTCAATAATAAAAATTATATTTATGAAATAATGGTTTTTTCGTTTTGTTATATATTTATATATATTAAGGAATTAAATATCTTATTGCTTTTAATAAATAAAGATATACTTATTTTTATATATTTATATATATTAAGGAATTAAATATCCTATTGTTTTTAATAAATAAAGATATACTTTTTTCTTTATATTTATATATATTAAGGAATTAAAGATCTTATTGTTTTTAATAAGTAAAGATATGCTTTATATATTTATATATATTAAGGAATTAAATATCTTATTGTTTTTAATAAATAAAGATTTTCTTTATATATTTATATATAGTAAGGAATTAAATATCTTATTATTTTTAATAAATAAAGGTATACTTTTTTATATATTTATATATATTAAGGAATTACATATCTTATTATTTTTAATAAACAAAGATGTACTTTTTTATATATTTATATGTATTAAGGAATTAAATATCTTATTGTTTTTGATAAATAATGAATATTTTTTTTATATATTTATATGTATTATGGAATGAAATATCTTATTGTTTTTAATTAATAAAGATATACTTTTTATATATTTATATATATTAAGGAATTAAATATCTTATTGTTTTTAATATATAAAGATATACTTTTTTTTATATATTTATATATATTAAGGAATTGAATATCTTATTATTTTTAATATATGAATATATACTTTTTTTTATGTATTTATATATATTAAGGAATTAAATATCATATTATTTTTAATATATAAAAATATACTTTTTAAGAAATAATTGTTTTATTACATTTGATTTAATAATATGTGAAATAATATATTTTTTTTTTGTTATAAATTGGAAGTGTATTCAAATTTGGCTGGAATGAAAGTTGGGGTATAGTTTTTTGTCGAAATGCAAATGTCAGGTATAATTTTGCAAAAATTCAAACGTTGCGTATAGTTTTGCGAAAACGTCCGCAAAACGTCCAAAAGTTGGGGTTAGTTTGTTTTTTTCCTTTACATAATAGTCCTTTAACTTTTGAAAAAATCATTTTAACCCCAAAAGTTTTGAGAAATATCACATTAGTCCTTCCAATTTGATAATTAATTATTAGTCATCTTATGAAATCTGATGATGTTATAAATAATAGCCATTAGGAGAAAGCAAACCAATTGGTAGACTAGAAAAATCAGTGCGGGTCCAATATGTTTAATATTAGTTTTAGAAAAGTTTGTAATTTTGCTATACCTAATCATAAACACATTTGGTTAAAAAGTGATACACATCACCGAGTCTGAAAATCCTAAATTATGTATCCACATTGTCCTAAAGTGATAACAAAGTTTGGTTGTATATTTTAATCACCCCAATAATACAATTTTTCATATACTTACTAGACCTTCTCGTGTTGATTCTTCACACCTCAACCTATTTCGAATTATTTGATAGTTCCTTTAGCAAAGTTCTTCCCTTTTAAGTCCTTTACCTTAAACAAATTATTCCAAGGGGTTTCCAACTCAAAGATTTTGAGAAAAAGCAAAAATCACGTAACTTCTCCCATAAACAGTTTCTGCCTAGTTTTTGTAAATTTCAGGAAAAAAATAGCAAAACTTATTATGTTGGGGCACCCTTTTAATCACACACTCTTGGACATGTCTAGAACAAAGTCCAACCAATTTCTAAGTTCAGAATTTCGGATAAACAAGTTTGATTTGAGGTAAACTTAAAATGCCGCAGTTTTTAACTCTAATTTACATACTCTCTTTGTTACTTCAAATTAACTTTTGTATATCACTCAAAAATCAAACTTGATCATCTATATAACTTAATAACATCATGAAGATAATTGAACATTTTTATTTTATGAGTTTTAACATGTATATGTATTATTTGTGATTTTTGTTTAATTTACTGTAATGCCCCCCAAAATCTGGAAGAACGTATCAATTTACACTTTAGTTCTCAAATTTCTAAAAACATCATTTGACCCCAAACGTTTGTGAGATTTGCATTTTAGTCCTTAAACTGAAAATTAACAAATTTAATTACATATATATACTTTACATGTCTTTAAGAAATATATCTTTCATGTACATATTGATCTTGGAGTTTTGAATTACCTAGAAAATCCTACATAAGTAAAAATGTATAAAAGTATCTATTTAATAAATATTTTGTTTATTATAAATAATAAGAATAATATCACATCATATGGTAATGGATTCAACTCATCCACATCACCCTTTACATAATAGGATCAGATTCGGTTGCTATTTGTAAAAAGAATTAAGGTGGGACCTTAGTCTAAATTGTTTTAACATGTATAAATTAGTAAATATGTATATATTTATCTATGTGTATTTTGTTTTAATTAGAGATATCACATCATAAGTAAATGAACAAAAATCAGTCACATTTCCTATTTACATGATTAAAATTTGGATTAGGTGGCCCAAGGATAAACAAAAATTAGTGTGGGACCTTAATCAAAATTATTTTAACATGATTTTTTGACTATAAATAGTAGAGTTTCTTCAAACAATTTTCACATACAAACCATTTCAGTTATTCAATCTTTCTTCCTACAAATCTTTTCATTTTTAGTGTACTTTCAGTTAACATTCATTCCAATTCTTTATTTCATCTTTTTCTACCCAAAAACACCTCAAGACTTTTACTGCACAAAAATTATCCATTCGGCTCTGCATCTTAACCAAATCATAACAAATCGTAGAAAAATTATTTTTGCACACCGTCTTTAGCCACATACTCTCCATGATGTCCTCTAACTTTTATATGAATACATATTTCTCAAGTAATATGATTTAGAAGGCCGTAATGCATAAACCGTGGAGTGTTGTCCAGAAATCTGAAAGCAGGTTCTATGTTTATAAGAATTATTTAACATAGCAAACCTTTGTAGTTTCCTCAAATTCTATATACACATGTTCCTCATGATGTTAGAGATCTAAGAACACAAGAATATTTTGATAGAAGGATACCCGATCAAAGGTAAACCTCAGACTGCAATAATTTTCAGCTTATTTTGCATAACTTTTGCCCTTATGATTGAAAATATTCATCATGATTTCATGATTGATCACTCACGCATGACTCTTAAATGATATAACAATGGTTAGAATCACTTTATTCTAATTTGTAATCATGCATTAAAAATTTTTAGATTTTTGAATGGTATATAAATAGTATATTTATCAAGTTTAACACTCCCTTAGATAAGTTTTATAAGATTATCATAGCTACTTTCATGGTCTAATCATCTAACATGATTATGTATCATAACATACACATTCCTTGAATATTTATTTTGATTAGGTTTACATATTTGAATTTCTATAAGTCATAAAAACAATGTTATGTAATTTAAGGTAATAATTTTGAAACAAAATATTAACTAACTAAGTTATATATTTCGAGGCATTACTTCATAAAGTATTTGTTTGGTGTTGTGATTACATGATTGATTATAGGCTTAAATAAGACTTTCTCATAAATTTAGTTAAGTAATATATATAAAGGATTCATTATGCATCAAATTAGATAGTTCATCAAATTTTACTTGATATTATTGCTTGTCATCTAAAATGATTTTCTAATATTATAATATATATATATATATATATATATATATAATTATGGTAATAAATTTAGACATATGTTTGCTTAAGATAAATCTAGATATATCGATTACGTATACAAAATATATTTGATATTTAACTTAACCGTACGACATCAAAGTTTATCGCACAAGATTTTCATCAATGAAATATGCTATTCACTTAAATTAGTAACAACTACCATTTATAATAAGAATTTCCTCAAATTTCATCAACACGAAAGTTGAAAAGTACATATATTTATTGTGGTGAGTTATGTTTATTCAGTTAATTGATATTATCTTAATTTATTAAAAGTTTGACAAATTAATCAATGACTGGCAAGGTTCTCCATACAAATAAAGATGAAGTTCGATTTCTGATTTTGTTCTAACCCCATTTGGCATCCAGCCCTGAGGAACTTGGACAGAAAATTAATAACTTCGTTACCAAACCACGAACAACCCTTAATTCACCATATTCCCATTTTTGCATCTCATCTAATAACATGATTTTTCCACTCATCGTTAAATCATACTCAATCATTAATTATTTAACACATATTGATTCATAATCATGGCAATTCTCAGATTTATAATCTCATTTGTTGGTTCTTGAATTGAGCAAAGAGCGACGAACTGTGTTCGAGACATGTAGCTCAAGGAGCAACTGATATTATCTGGTTTACTAGCTTATTTATTTTTATCGCCCCTTGGGACGCCTTAGAAAAGTTGGGCCCAGGGATTGAGTCGATCTACTGTCGGGTAGTAAGGACTGTCGGTTTAAGTAATTTTGCTTGATACCCATCTAAATCATAGTTGGTAACTCCAATTCACCTCTAAAACACTTTATGGGTCCTATGACATTGTGAACTTCTGGCGAGGAGAAAGTTCTTAATGGCTTGACATCATTAGGGATTAAAATGTTATTTAGTACATCAAAAGGTGACTAATTTGCTACATCAACATGGAAACAAACCAAGCATCAATAGATAGTGTCTTGCATAGGAGTCATTGGTATTTTGTCTATGAAATACAAGCATCCGAGATTAATGAAATCCATCTCTTATTTACTTAATCTGTTTTACAACCTTAGATAGCAACCAATCAATCAATTAAATTTTATTTCAGCTAGTTAGTTAAATTTTATGTTCTTTTACAAATCTTTCCAATTGCAATCTTTAGTTAATCTTACTTCAAGTATTTCAATTTAAATATTTAGTTGTTAGTTAGTTAGTTAACAATTCTTGGAGGAGCTAAGAAGTGGCTGAACGAACTGCCAAATAACAGTATCACAACATGGGAACAAATGGCACAACTATTCTTACAACAATTTTGCCCATCGGCAAAGACAACAAAGATGAGAAGTGAGATAGTTTTCGACAAATAGATGCAGAATCACTGTCTGAAGTATGGGAACGATTTAAAGGCATGACGAAGCGGTGTCCACAACATAGCTTCACAAACGAGGTACTACTTCAGCAATTTTATTGTGGACTGAACACAATATGCAAAATACACTGGCAGTAAGTTTAGGAAGGGGATTCATGCAAAGGACGACGAGAATGTGTTTACTCTACTAGAGACAATTGCATCAACCACCCCAAAGAGGAATATAAACCGGGGTCCAAGCAAGAGAACAATGGGAGTTCATGAGATTGATACTATCGCTCAACTATCAGCACAAGTGGATGCCCTTAACACCAAATTGAAGCATAAGAATGTGAGCTCGCCAATCATTGTATGCAACAATTATGAAGGAAATCACCCAACCAATGAGTGCATAAGAGTAAATATAGCCATCATGAAGAAGTCAACTATGCTGGTTAGGGGTGCACGCGGGTGGGTTATAGTGGATGGCAATGAAAAAAGACACCATACCCAATCTTGTCGATTTACCAATTCTTTCACCCGTGTGGGTGGTAACAATATACAAACCATGCGGGTTGTGGGTTGGGCGGGTGGCGGGCGGGTTATATTAAATAGATTACAAAAAAAAGAGGAAAAGATCCATGTCAAGGAAAAAAAAAGCAGTTCAGTTAACAGTTTTAAGAGGAAAAGATGGGACAAAGCATAGCCAAGAAAGAGGAAAAGATGGGACAAAGCATAGCCTCTTAAACTGTTTTGAGTTCTTACAACACCATAGCAAAGTTGAGTAATAATTAATAAATCAATTTTGAAGACTTAGTCAATAGGTCAAAGAGAGATAAGATGATGTTCAAAGTTTACAATTCTGAAGATATAAATTCATGTGAAAGATAAACATTACTGAATTTTAGAAAACTTTAAGAACTTTTTGCAAGCGACATTACTAACTTTGTGCATGGTCTTGCACGTCAAGAACTCTGCAAGCCGATGCAGCAAAGATTTATACTTCTTACTATTTAACTTCACATTTCCCATATGCATCAACTTATAGAATGCCCTCGCATCCGGATTTGGATCTTTGCCACACACCTCTTCCTCAACAAATTGACCCCAATATGCATCTAAGATCGCTTCTCTAAACGAATTATCAACGTGGGCAAGGCGATCTACGTTAATATTAATGGGTGTTGTTTGGGTGACTCGTATAAATATGATGTAGATGCCTCAGTCGCCTCCTCACCATGCAACACCCAAACCCAATATCGATACACAAAGCCTCACATATGAAAATTATCATGGACTAAGTTTTGGTCAAAAAACTTTAAATTGTTGCATATCTGGCACGGGCACCTAAGACGGTTGTTTAGATCTAAGCAGTCTGATTTGGCAATAGTTCGTATTATATATATATGTGAGTCGGCTACAAGTGAGTGATCTAATAATACAACGAATCTATCTCAAATCAGGCCTACACTATGTATCTCGCGTAGGTCCGGAACACCTCGAACTAACGCTTCGATGCTTGGACGACAGTGGTATATCGGTGACTAGATCAGACGTATATCGGTGATTGTCTTCGACATGATGTCGAGGACGCCCCTCGATGTGATATCGGTAGTGTGGTTGTATGACGTATCAGTAGAGCACCAGGTTATCCCGATACCGAGTACGATATCGAGAGTGAGATCAGAGATTTGTTTTGATGTGATGCGTGGTAGCTGCGAGATAATAATTGCTTATTTTGGGATCCGGGTACCGCGTATTTATAGACCTCGGGATTCGGGGACCACAGTAACATATCGGTGATTATTACCGATATGATATCGAAAGTGGTCCTCAATATGGTCAAATATGGGCCTGGTTTGGGCCAGGCCCAATATGCGGGAAATGCCCATATCATGTAGTCCCCCAATTTGGGGATTCTTATCTTAGATATAAGAATTCGCAAATTTAATTTTAAATTTCTGGGTTACCTGTACCCTTCGTCCCGCCAGTTCAAATGACGGAGGTCAAATTTGCGAGGAATGCACTTTGTGATAAATTTTGCTGGACTCCCAAGTACAGTGGATGTATAATTTGAGGTCCTCATTTGAATTCTTCGTTCGCCGTACGGGATTTTAAATTCCTCGCACATCTCGGGATTGTGCTATGTGATAAACTTTGGTGAACCCCTTAGTGCGTTTGTGCTTGCCCCTGTCCTTTTATCTATATCGAATATCATTACCGATGTGAGATCGAAACTTTGTTTCGATCTAGCATCTCCGATATCTATAAATAGGGCTTCCAAGGAGGTGAAACTCACTTTGGCATTTAGCGAAAATTCGTTGTTCTTCTGCAAAGTACGTCGAATTTCACTTTTGATATCGTTTTCGATATTACTTTCGATATCTCTTTCGATTTTGATTTTCCTCCTTTAGCGCATTAGTATGTCGTTTGCCGGGGACAATGTTGGCTCAGGTTTGCCCGATATGGATTTCGAAGAGGTCGGAATGGGATTTTCGGAAAACGAGATGTTTGGGTCTGACCAGTTGACTGGCGACCAGTACGGTGCTGAATTCTCTGCTCCGCTAGAAGCTGACGGCCCCAATGTAGATGAATGGGGCTTTGGGGTCAGCCCCCCGAAATACAAGACCTCGGAGAAATACGAGGATATGACGTCTCATGTTCCTCATCATGTTGGTTATTACTCCGACGAGTATGACATCCCCGAGGGGTATAAGGTCATATTCCCTAGTGCGGATCAACGAATGCATACTCCACCAAAAGGCTGCATTACTGTTAATGCCAAGCATTTTAAGAACGGATTGCGCTTCCCATCGATCCTGCAGTTAGTGCTATTGTGGCGAGCATCGGGGTCTTCTTGGGACGGCTATCCCCCAGTTCTATGGGGTACATCGTGGCTTTTATTTGTGTCATGAGAGTGTTGGGTGCCCCTTGCGGAGCTAATGAGTTCTGGCAACTCTTTAGTGTCATTGTCAACAGGAAGGGCGGTGACAAAGGGTTCTTTTGTGTGCGGGCCCAGGCGGGACTTAGGTTCATGCAATATACTCAATCCAGTTATGGATTTGGAAATAAGTGTGAGTATATGTACATCCAGGAGAGGACGACTGGCGAATTTGATGCGCTTCCTAGTGTGTGATGTGAAGACACCAAATATGAGAGGCGAGCCGCTGTCGGGCCAACTGCACATAGCCTCGAATTTCTGAAGAAATTGATCATCCATCCGTACGACGGTACCTTGCTTTGCAGTGACATAGTTTTACGAGCAAGTGGGATATCTCGCGTACGTTATAACGGTCCCTCTACACTCGATAACTGTTATATCTTTATAAATCGATATCTTCATCCCAATTTATCTCTTGATCCTATATTTCATGTGTCTTGCAGCCGATTTGGTAGAGTACTGTATTCTGGATGCGATAGCGGAATGTAGACAGCTGGGGGCCAATGCCGCTACAGATGATGTACCTCCACTCATCAAGAAGAGGGGTCATGAGGGCGTACGCAAGAACGCGAAGAAAACTGTTCCCTCATTGAGCGGAAATACTTTCGGGGTGCGTGGTGCCTCGCAGTCTCAACATGACGTTGATGTCGGAATGTCCACGGGGCCGAAAAAAAAGAGGGAGGAGGGTAGTTCAAGTGGGGATCACAGCGGTCTCTTCCGATCTGTAAGTAGTCTTTGTGTCTATTGGATGTGTATTTCCTTTGGGTTTTCATTCGATTGAGCAACCAACTCCTTATTGTGGATGTGCAGGTGGCAGGCTTTTTGAAAGGTTTCTTGGCGATGGCTGTTAAGGGCCAATCGGATCACGCCGAGTCGCTCCGGGTTACCAACGGTTTGCTCGAGAAACTGGGTGAATACGATCCCGTTGTTGCCGTGCAGCTCCAGCACGAGAGAGACGAGGCCCTGGATATTTTGAAGGCCAGCGAAAGTAATGTGAGAGGCCTGTTAAATGATAATAAAAGGTTGATCACAAAGCTCGATGAGTCTCAACTTATTGCTGGTCGTGCGGCATCTCGTCGGGAGGCAGTTGAAGCCGAGGCCGCAATTCTGAAGGACCGATTAGCCCAGGCGGAAAGGCACATGCGGTGCATGACGCTGAGCAAGAACCAATTGACCAGTGCGGCCAAACAATTCCTTCTGAGTCGGTCCTATAAGATAATGTGTGCTGAGCGGGGCTTGCTCGAGCGGGAGGAGGCCAAAGCCTCCGTTATAGGTAAAATTTAGCTGGAAGGTGGTTTTAAAGACGGTTACGACCCTTCAGCCATAAATCCGTTAAAGGGGCCGAACAGGCAATTTACTGAAGATTCTGACGATGACGACGAAGATCTGGAGCCGGAAGTGGAGTACCGCGAGATTATCGAGCAGAAGAGTCTGGCGTTAATCCATATTAAAGGGGCTCCTCGTTATCCCGGTTGAGAATTTAGGGATTTGTATTTTTTCTTTTGGCCCAATTGCCTATGTATATAACCTTATGGTTTTACTCGTTGATTCAATCAATCCTTTCCGCGTGTTCTGATTTATATTTGTTCATACGTATTCAATGGTGTGATTGCTTGTGTTATTATTACGCCTCCTTGCTGTGTCGCCTATCGGTTATACCGGATTATATTGACTAATCACCCTAATCGCATGGAGGTGCTTCTGTTTCAGTTCTTTAGAGTCTGACCCCGTTATTACAGGGAAACCATTATTGCTCACATGTTTTAAGGCCGACCTTGTTATCGCAAGGGATGTTTTCTTGTGGGTAGGGGCCCGTTCCGTTATCACGGGGAATTCTTTCTTGTAGGTAGGGGCCTGTCCCGTTATCACAGGGGAACCAGCTACCGTTCAAATTCTTAGGATCAACCCCGTTATCACAGGGGATTTTTTTCTTGTGGGTAGGGGCGCATCCCGTTATCACATGGAACCCGCTACCGTTCAAATGTTTACTGTCGACCCCGTTATCACAGGGGATATTTTTCTTGTGGGTAGGGGCGCATCCCGTCATCACAGGGAACCCGCTACCGTTGAAATGTTTACGGTCGACCCCGTTATCACAGGGAATATTTTCCTTGTGGGTAGGGGCGCATCCCGTTATCACAGGGAACCTGCTGCCGTTCAAATGTTTACGGTCAACCCCGTTATCACATGGGATATTTTTCTTGTGGGTAGGGGCGCATCCCGTTATCACAGGGAACCCGCTACCGTTCAAATGTTTACGGTCGACCTTGTTATCACAGGGGATATTTTTCTTGTGGGTAGGGGCGCATCCCGTTATCACAGAGAACCCGCTACCATTCAAATGTTTACCGTCGACCCCGTTATCACAGGGGATATTTTTCTTGTGTAGGTGACCCGTTACCGCTCATGGGTAGGAACCCGCCCGTTATCACAGGGGAACCCGTTACCGCTCATGGGTAGGAGTCTTTTCTTTGTAGATGACCCATTACCGCTCATGGGTAGGAGCCCGCCCGTTATCACAGGGGAACCCGTTACCGCTCATGGGTAGGAGCCCGCCCGTTATCACAGGGGAACCCGTTACCGCTCATGGGTAGGAGCATTTTCTTTTGTCTTTTTGTCTATGTCCCTTGGTGACTCTGTCGTTGTGGAGTTTATGGGTCGTTAGGCCCTGTAAAACATCACAGACGAGAAAGGTTTTTCAATGTAAAAGCTTATGTGAAAGCACAAAATGATGCGCATGTGTTATCTGCGGAGTGTTCCCTCAATCTGGGAGTTTCAGTTTTCGCTGTGTTCTAACGTGCCTGTTGTACCTGTTTAGATGGATAACATTGAATAATCTGGGGCGATGCCCCCTGAATCCCTTCTTTTAAGAAGTGAGGGTTTAATATTCCCTCTGTCATTTTTAGACATAGGAATGTGTGATCCTTCGGGTTATGTACCTGTAAGAGGGCGATGTGTTAAACATATATCTATGGGAATACTCCCCAAATTCTTCGTGCAATTCTCTGCACTTCCGTAATATCCGATTAGGACATATCCCTGCATGAAATATGAGATTCCATAAAGCAAAAATAAAAAGTAGTGACGGATAACGGTCGAAGGCTAGGTAAACCCAACCCGCCTACGTATCCCGTTGAATGGGGAATCAGACCGGCGTAGTTCCCCCTATTTTAGTTACATGCTGACCCAAGGAGGGGCAAAATAAAAGATAACGATCGAAGGCTAGGTAAACCTAACCCACCTACGTATCCCGTTGAGTGGGGAATCAGACCGGCGTAGTTCCCCCTGTTTTAGGTTTACAAACTGACCCGCGATGGGGCAATGTTTCAAATGTTCAAGCATAATTTAAAAACTACTGAAATCTAAAATATTGTCTTGTTTGTTCCTCATGGTGATCACTCCATAGCTTGTTGATCCTGATTTGGCCCGATTGCTTCTTCCTCCGCTTCTCTAATTCTTGGCAAAGTAAGAGAGGTGATTGTTAGGAATTGGAATCTCCACATTGGTATGATATTGTCCACTTTGGGCCCAAGCCCTCATGGTTTTACTTTTTGGGGTCCAACTCCCCAAAAGGCCTCATACCAATTAAGATGTCTCCAATTCTATAAACTGAGTTCAACTCCCTTTATTTCTGATGTGGGACTCTTGTTTGCCCCAACAATCCTCCCCTCAAATAAAGGACCACCGAACTGTCCCTACGTGCGCCTCACGTGACTGGAACTTCACCTCCTTCTTCATTCTTTCTCCCGGGATATTGTTCTTGGCCCAACAAACTTTTTTTCTTTCCTTGAACAAAGGATCTCTGAGCCTCCCCTTAACCCAACGCCTCACCACATGTGATCATCTCCTTTAAGTCGGAGCTCGCCTCCTTTTCCGTTCACTCCTGGGACACCCACACGAATCCGGAGCACTGTCTTTGATACCAGTTGTTGCACAGCAATACGATAAACAGAAAATCATACACAAACGAAAAGCAAGAAAAGACACGTTATTTGTTTACCCAGTTCATTGCCTACATCTGGGGGCGATACCAAGCCAGGATTTTCACTATGTGTTATGTTGTAGGGTTACAATTACAAGAGAGGCTATTTATAATAAGGACACACTCCTAATATTAGGCAAATCCTTATATTAGGCAACTCCTAATTATAGAATTACTCAAACTCTGCAATTCCCAGGAAACTAGGTCTCTACAACTCTCAGTTAAACTAGGAAACTTTGGTAATTCAGGCTCCATAGACTAATGTCATCGTAACCACATCTTCACTCTTTCACATAACAATCCTCTAACAATGGTACCGCCATCCTTGGACTCTTCACTCACCAAGTCCAGTTGAAGCCATGCAAAGCTTCAACTTCTCTAAGGTCACAACCTTAGTAAACATATCAGCAGGGTTCTCACTTCCCATAATCTTCACAAGTTGCAAAGTCTTCTTCTCCAGTAGATACCGTATGTAGTGATACTTCAACTCAATATGCTTTGTTCTCGAATGAAATGACGGATTCTTGGCTAAGAAAATAGCACTCTGACTATCACTGTATAGAATACTATTTATTTGCCCTTTTCCCAATTCACCCAAGAAATTCTGCAACCATACCATCTCTTTACTAGCTTCCATCACCGCTACATATTCAGCTTCTGTAGTAGACAAAGCCACAATCTTCTGCAACTTAGATCCCCATGAAATAGCCGTACCACCCAATGTGAAAACATAACCAGTAGTACTCTTTCTTCCATCAAGATCACCCGCCAAATCAGCATCTACATAACCATTCAAGTCCGTGTGTTTTCCCTCAAAACACAATGACCTATCACAAGTACCACGCAAGTACCTAAAGATCCACTTCACTGCTTCCCAGTGTTGCTTTCCCAGACTAGTCATATATCTACTCACAACTCCCACTGCATGCACAATATCTGGTCTTGTACACACCATAGCATACATAAGACTCCCAACTGCTGAAGCATATGGAGTTTTCTTCATCTCTGCATGCTCCAAATCACTAGGAGGTGACTCCCTTTTTGATAATCTAAACTGACTACCTAAAGGAGTGCTTACTGGCTTTGCATCTTGCATACTAAATCTCCTCAACACTTTATCAATGTAATCAGACTGCGAAAGATACAACTTACCCGCCACCTTGTCCCGATTTATCCGAATAC